>JACCHW010000007.1:1820000-4220000 GCA_018907185.1 Platyscapa corneri
ACTTTTACATTAATGCATACTCTGCTTTTTAGACTTGATAGCTTAAATTCGGCATTATAATTTTTAAATTCTAGTTTTGACTTTCTTCTATTTCTACTGTAATTGTGACTCACGTTTTATTATTTCTGTAAGCTCCTAATATTTTTCTCGGTTATTTAATTTTTTATCTTGACTTCTTTACAGAGAAAGAAGTAATAACTTTCACGATTATATACTTCAGAGATTTATTGCATATGTATTTCAAACAGAGTTTTAACGCGAAATTTAACCTAAACGTAATAAATCTTTCAGAAATAACCATAACAATAACCGAATATCTTCGAATCGTGTATTAATTAATAATTGACAAAGATATTTTTGTTATCGTTTCACAATTGTAAAACAATTTTCTTTTGGGTATAATGGAAAGCTCGATTTCGTTCTATAAATACTTTGAAATTTAAAATGAAATGATTAAGAATTATTTTTACTGTTTCATTATACGCAGAATTTTGTTGAAACAATAAAACTATAGTAAAAATTTATTATACCAAAAGTCTCTTTTTATTACATTTACACTATAATATTACAGTTATTAACAAATTTTCCAACAAAACCGTTCGATTTATATATTTAAAAAATAGCAATTTTTCGTTTATTATTATATAATTAATATTCAAAGACAAATCGTTTAAAATCAACACAAACTTCTCTTCTAATTAACATTTATGTAAAAAAAAAAATTATAATATTTTACGTCTTTTTTTTGTGAGCAGTTAGATATTTCACCTTTATTTTTATGATGCATAAAGTATGTTATCATTGAAACCTGTATTTTATAGATAAGAACTACCAATGATTCCATTAATAATTTTCAAGTAATATTGGTAAACTAATTATGATTACGAATGTGGTTATTCCAAAGTATTACTGCCAATTTGTCATTTAAATATACCATATTATTCATGAAATTATATCATACATTTATAAAATATAAAACTAATACAAAAAATCATTTATCTTGATTTATATTTTCTTAATTATATTTATTACTTTAAAATAGTCCACTTGTAGCTTTAAAAATATTGTTTAGAACGGTTTTGTAATTCTTATTCTTAATTATTTATAAAGTATTAACTTTAATATAGCACGACCAAAAAGGAATTGATATTATTCTGAAGTATAAAATGTATACATTATTAAAATAATTATATATACAGATTTCTTGTATTATAATTACGGTGAAAAATTATGTTAAATTTATTTAACTAAACGCATTTTCCATGCAATCTATTAAATAACAATTTGCGAGCGAAAAATTAAGAAGAGATTGTAAAATGAATATAACATCGATGTAATACATCTTAGAAGATTAATATATGCATATTATATATCGATATATTAATATACAATATTTACTTTTGATAAAGTAGAAATTTCTAATTCAAAGAATTTGGAATATTGCAGAAACTTTAATATAATTATATTTTGAGTGGATATGAAATGCAGTTGCATTTTAAAATTTATATACAGTTTAGTAATTAACTGCATTACACGTTTTTAATTATATAAAATATTTCGCTGTTTATAAGAACGTGCATCAAAAATAAAGGGCAAATATTTTTTAATTTAAAGAGAAATGCAGATGTGCAATTAGAAAAATTGTTGATCGTTGCGACGAGATAAATATTTAAAAGCATGTAGACGACGACAATTTTAAAAATTCTAATTGAAAATAATATTTCGCGCAGTAAACCGTAATTGTGTGCTTGAAATTTTTCTTTCATATTTGAAATGAAAGCTTGTACTTTTCACGGAATTCAAAATATCATTCTGAATTTATGTCTGTAGGAGTATAAAGCGCAACATGTTTTCGTCACTTTCTGGAGTTTCATTCGCGCTTCAAAAGGCCTCTTCCTCGTTCACGGAGCTTCATATTTGTAATCTAGCGCTATTCTCATTATCACTATATAAATATGCACTTGCAGAAAGAACTGCAAGTGTCGTACATTGGCGCGATGGGCACAAAGTACTAAATTTAAGACCATTAAAAGTTTATTTCTCTTTCGAGGAGAATCTCAAAACTGAGTGGCAAATTGGATTTTAAAGAAGCGAGATACGAGCAAATATTGTCAGCGGAGTTGGTTTGAATAGATTCTAGTATTAACATTTTCGTTTAACAACGTCAGAAAATAATAATCATTGTGACTATTAAAGTCTGCGCTCAAGATAAATCGTCTTATGGTGAAGATTTAAAATTACGTTACTATTTTCACGATAGAAAATTTTATTACATTTAGAATGGAAGTGTACAGTTAATACTATGTAATTACAATACAATAGATACAAGGACATCAAAGTTTTAATAATACAATGAAATCAAAACCATGCCTATCAAAATAATACAATCGTTTAATTTTTAACTTTCTGTTTAAGAATCGTTAAATGTTTATTATAAATAAATTAGAAATTTCTTTTTGTCCGTCGTTAAAATTTCCCTCGACGCTACGTACAAAGTTATGTCTAATTTGTCACTAGCAATACATTGTTGAGAAACACTGTAGCTTGCAAAATACAGAGTTGCTACAAAATTCAAGCGACATTTCACGTACATGTAAAGAACTTGCACCGAGATTTTACAAATTCAGAAAGACCATTTAAAGAGTGTGTAGCAGCCCGGGTGTAAAAGTTAGAGCACGAAAAAGTTGGTAAGCCTTTGTACAAGTCGAAGAAAGAGAAAAACCGTATTTATTATTTGAAAAAACGAATCCAATTTATGCAACGGCGGAGAGAGAAAAAATATTCTTCTTTGTATTTTATCTTGGAAAGCTTATAGCACCAGATGTACGCGTCCCATCGTCCTCCGTTTGCTTTTCTCTGTTACGCATTACAAAGCGATACGAAGTCGAGGATATCTAAATATACCAGGATTGACACCATACGTACGTCGATGTGTGTGGCGCGACGGGCTCGGCACTGCATTAAAAACAAAGTTGCAAAAGGCAAAAGTACCGCTGAAACGCGGAGGATCGAGAGCTGCTGCCCGCGAAAGAGCAGAATCGACAAAAGGTCCGATCGATTCGTTGTCGCCGGCTGAGATCGCGCGAGGAGTGCGAAGCGAGCGCAAGTGCTCTTCGAAAACAGATCCGAAACTGCGCACCCTCCGAGGAACAATTGGGCGGTTCGCGGAGCCGCCGCTCAGAGGGCAGCAAAACGCACGAGCCCCAAGCCCAAGAGCCGCGAGTCGCGCTCCTAGTATACGTAAGTGTCGCGAGCGTGTACAGATCGACCAAGTGCTGCTCTCTCTCTCTCTCTCTCTCTCTCTCTCTGGTTGACGGGCGCGGTGTTTGTCGCGCACGAGCGAATAAAGCGTCGGGCACCCCGTGGAGAAAAGGGGGCGGACTGGGGGACGGGCCGCGAAGGAGGAGCGCCGGTGAGACGCGCGCGCGATCGGCCCCAGCCCCACGCCGCCAGAGAAAACTCCAGGGGGAGAGGGAGAAAGTGGCGCGCGAACGCGAACTACACAGTTAGCGCCTGCTGCATCTTTTCCTTCGGTTCGCGCGCGCGCGCGCCCACGCAAACCGACCGAGGCATGTGTGCGTGGAGCCGTTCGTCGCGGAGTCAGACACGGTGCCGGAGATGGACAGCCGCCACCATTGGGCTGGCAATTTTTCGCATTACACATCTTAGGCGTCGGCGGAGGGGCGATAAAAAAGCGCGAAAAATTTATTTAAACGGGGTGCTTGGAAAAGCCAGCAATTGCGCTCCCCCGCACGACAGAGCGAAAGCGCAAAATTCGTTAAGCTTTCCGGGGAACGGAGCGGGTCCCGAGAGCGGAATAGGGGAAGCGAACGTAAAAAGAAAGAGGGCGCGTTTGCGAGTGTAGGTGCAGCGCGACGCCGGATAAAAATCGACAAAGAGACCCCCACTTCTTTCGATCGGGCTTGGCTCTCCCCTCCATCGGCGTCGGACCGGAGCACTCGTTTGGTCACGCGCGCCGCACTTTTTTCCCCTCCGCGGGCTTGGTGGGCGAGACGGGCCCACGCCCCGCCCCCCTGCGGTGCTCGCCTCCACCTCCCGCTGTCCCCCACCCCGGCGACTGTCCTCTCGTTCTTGCTGAAAGCCGCGCCGCTCGCTCACTCTCTCTCTCTCTCTCTCCTACCGCGGAGTGTGAAAAAGGGGAACGACGACGACGACGACGCGAGGCTCCGTCGCGAGCGGCTTACTCCTGCTTCGTCGCTGTTGGGACACCCGTGCTGCTGCTGCTGCTGCTGCTCTTCCTCGACGGTGCAGCGCCGAGCCGCGCGCACTATCACGTCACCTGGAGCGACCGGGACGCCGAGGCTAAAGCATCCAAGCGCGCCGATCGGCGCCGACTCGACCAATGTGGATCTATATCGATCGAAGGCAACCAAGCGCACGAGACGCCACAGTACGTATGCGTGTGAATGCGCGCGCAATTGCGCGAATGCGTGACAGAGAGAGAGAGACACTTGAGAATGTGTGGGAAACGGACGTGGACATCGTTATATTGTTGTTAACACTGTGATCGAGCACACCGTCTGCTAGAGGGCGCGATACATTGTGGAGATCTCGATGGGGTCGCGCGGCTCCGTGCGACTGTGTGCGTATTTGCGTGTGTGCATGCTTTCGCAAATCGGATGTGCGCGCAGAATCTGTAGGTGAGCCAGCGGTTGGTAGGAAGAGAAGCGCCAGAGACATTTTCAACGCCGAGTTCGTAGGACGTCTTCGCTCGCTTAGATCCGGTCTTGTCCAGCTCTTAATCGACGCAAGTATGGCGAGGATTATTCGTTGCCCGAGAAGGACCTTGAAGGAAGTTCGCAAAGCAAAGCGGATTTTGCTGCGTTTACGTACTCTGCAGAATATGCTGTGGCAGAACATGATCACCTTTCACAAGTTGTAAGTATAGATACGTTTTACAATCGACGGCAAAAATCAGCTGCCCATCCGCTCGGTCCGCTTTTAATTTACTAACCATTTCAAACAATTTTAGCATGGAGCGGGAAACGCAATTTATCGCCGATCTGTACGCTAAGCAGGGCATCTTAAAACCTTAGTACGTATTCTCAGAAGAGCATTATTTTTTCGTAGTTGCACAACGACTCAAAATTTTGGCGCGCCTCGTTTCCAGTTTCTCGCAAATAGTCACTCTTAATTGGATTTTATGTTCAGGGTGCAGTAAAGGGACGTTGCAGATCGCGCTTTTCTCTACTTGCTGTTGCGCGTCGTCGTCAAAGTGCCGTAGACACATACACGCGAGCTGGACGTGCGAGTGCATCTTCCCGTCGACTGCAACGCATCATGGAGCAAAAGCCGGATCAAAGGGAAACGGTAAAGAACAGTGATGGAGTCCGAATCGAGAACGAACCACAACACGAAGGAAACGCTGAAAATTGTAGAAAACTACAATAGAGTCGCAAAAGTTGATAGCCACCTTGAGTGAAGAGTAAGGATACTTTATAATTATTTTAGCTGCGGCTGTGCGTGGAAATGTATTGTAACACCAGACCGAGAATTTTAAACTGTGTTTACATGTGTAATTAAAAGGACGTAAATTTTAGTAAATATTATAATACGAACGACGAAAGATATAAGGCCAATGACAAATAATACCAAACAGCGAATTTTAAATAATAATTGTGTTTACATTTGTAATTCTAATTCGATGTAATCAGGCAAGTACCACATAATAAATATAATAGGGATTAAGGCGGAATCCGAGGAGCGAGGAAAAGCTGATAATTTGCGCGCTAGCGCTCGAACAAGACGAGCACGATTATTATTTGTAGCTTTTCCCAATTTTACGCAATGGAACAAAACGATTTTTGTTGAACTACTGTAACTGCTGTAGCTGCTTCGTCGCCCAGCACTCGGCGAATATTTGTCACGTGATTTAGGCGACTCTACTATTAGTTTTAACGTGAATGTAATATAGTATCAACGGTATAGATTGTAGGATGTAGTGTTTCGAGTAGATTTGTAAGATAAAGCATTTAAGTATTTGCCGAACGTCGTCCACGACTGTTCGTGTTGCATTTAAATAAAATCTGTAAATAATATATCTGAAGCATGTGCGAACCTTTTTTGAAATGTAAAACTTCAGTCAGCTGCTGTGATATCAACCAATCCCCTTGTCGATCCCACGTCGCCACAATACAGCTGGCAGAAACGTTGTACTTTTCGCGCGCTACAACAATGCCAACAACATTTTTCACGCGTATGCTCAGATAGTTTTATCGAACCAAACCAACGGCAGCTCAAAATACACCATTGATCATCTCGAGTCGCGCAATTGGTGCGACAAATTGTTTACAAGCGCTTGTTCTCGATGCGATTCACACCAGGACACACGAACTCAGCTCTTATTGCAGATGCTCCAACGACGGCGGCCAACAAATTTTAACAGCCAACCCATAATCTATATGCGTCATCCCACGGGAGCGGCGCCGAGCCTCTGAGAAATTTAAATAAGACTTCCTCGCAAAATTGAAGCCTCCTTGCACGTCCCTTCGATCGCATTAGTTGAAGAGGCAGCGCGCGGCCAACGATCCACGTCGCGACGGAAAACAGTTTGATAGTGCAGCGCTGCAGCTGCGGTTCCTCGATCGAGCCACGGCTGGCCAACTTCTTTCGCGGAGTCCAAAATGTGACGTGTATCCGCATATATTTAGATGCAGGCCGAGTCGAGAAAAGAGCGAGAACAGCTGCCGCAACGCGTGTCGTCGCCGCGGGGCAAGGTCGAGTGAAGGGCCAAATTCGGCGTTCAGGTGGCAGCACAATTCGATGGTTGAATGTACTCTGGCCGTGTCAAGGCAGAGAAAAAGAGAGAGAGAGAGACTGCGAGAGGCAACAACAGCAACGCCTATTACGGCTCTCCGCGAACTTGATCCGTCGTAGAGGGGAGCCCCGGCTCGCTCGCGCTGTCTTTCTCTCTCTTGCGCCGCTCCGCGAGACGTTATAAGCTTCTTAGTGGCGCGGGGAGCGGGAGCGGGAGCAGCAGCGGGCGCAGGGAGGGGGCAGCTCGCGATTATTTCGGCCCCTTCCTGCGTCGCGCTGCTGCTCCCACCCCGTGCCGGGACACGCGCTGGAGGGGCGCGAACGAGCATGACGGCAAGAGAGAAACGCCGACTGCTTTCTCTCGAGGGTGGAAGCCTCGGCAATTTCGCGTTAGTGGGCTTTTATTCGACGAGCGTGCCGTGCGCGCGCATGTGTTGCGACTACGCGCACCTACGCTCTGCATCAGTGTACGCGTCTGCTTTACAGGCGCGCGTACAGGAAGGAAAGGCCGTGTATATTCCGATGATGTATTTGCACTTATGTGTGTATTTTTAAAGTATACACGAATGGAAGAGGCTTACCGTGCCAGGCTTATCGATCCCGGGCTCTGTGTGTGGGTGCGTGCGTGCGCGTTCGGACTCGTTTACACCGTGAATTTGTAAAAATTGCACGTTGGGAACGACGCGTTACTCGACGCGAGGCGTCGGTTTTTTGATCGACGACCGATCGATGTCGACGAAATTATTCCCCACGTACGCGCGTCATAATTAACGCGAGGCACGAGGATGGAGGCTCGATCGCAGTTCGCACGTTTGCAAATTCGCAAATTCGAGGCTTAATAGCGCTGGGAGGGAGGGCAAAGTAGGGGGCAAGCCTTAGCGCGAACACGCGTTCGAGAAACGCGACGAAAAACGGGAAAGGCGTGAAGAAAAATGAGGCGCGTTGCAGAGGTGCGAAGGTGGTTGCCGTTCGTTTGGGGGTTGAAATACAACCGACGAAGGTAAGTTCCTCGAAAATTCAATAGAGCGCGCGCAGCGGAAGAGTGCCGGGGCCGCCGCTCGCGCCTCTATTTTTCTCCAGAGGATTCCATCCCGTGCACTTGTCCGCGCATTCCCGTGGCAGAGCCTTTTGGCTTTCCCTTCGCACCCGAGGGGAGTGTAAACGTGGAATAAGCTTTCACGCCGCAGGGGTAGAAAGTCCAAGCTCGAAAGGGACTGGGAGAGGGGCAGAGACGAGGCCTCGTTTTATTTTTCTTGGTGTCGCTCGTTTGTTTACTGATTGGATTTCGGATATTACGCGAGGCTTTGCGGATGCTGTTTGCTCAGTTTGCTCGCGAATAATGGGATCGTTCCCACGTCGATTTCGGCGGCCGAACCTACATCCTTGTACGCACGTAAGCACATAAACTTATTTAGGGCCTCGACGGAGCCCTACGGCCTCTATCGATCTCGCATTAAGCCGGATCTCGATGCTGTAATGCGTTTTAATTTGATTTTATGGGCTTGACGCGTCGGTGGATTTTCGAGGTCGGGGTTTCTAAAAAACGCACACCACAAATCAACACCGAGACAATATTTGCCCGAGTATTTGCTTGATTTTAGAAAGGGTAATTTTAATCGGAGCAAAGACGTGTAAATGGAGCCGAGCACCGATAAGCGGTTGTTTATTTCTTTTACATTTTTCCCCATGCGATTGTAGTTCTAGGAGCTTATGATTGTCGGTGTTGTGTATGCAAATATAAGCACCGTAGTGTGTAATTTATGCATCTATGCATGAAATGTGTTAATTCTGAAAGAATTGGTTAGTGTTCAGCTTTTGGCGCTCGCGCACTAAACTGTCTTTTGACAATTGTCCCATCATTTATCCTTATAAATTACGATGTCTCGAGAAAACGACAAAAAAAATTCCAGTGCACGGATTGAAGTTGATTAAGGCAGAAGTGTGGAATGCAGCACAGAAAAGTGACGGCAACTTTTCCAAAAGTTTCCCGAAACGAGTGACGCTTTTTATGAAAATGTACACGTTTTATAAATGAAACAAAAATGCCCGTGTACTTATTACGAAAGTAATTAGCGAAGCGCTGGAATGTTACGATCACGTGCACACGATCGCTGCACGTCAACGACGACACGTCGATTTCCAGGAGACAACGCAGAGTCGCTCAGTTCTGCATATTAATTATAGTCCAAACTTCCTCGCGGCGTAATTTATGGGCGAAGGCTCGCAGAGGGAGACGCGCCGATACGCATCGAACGCCGCGTCAATCCACGGAGATTAATAGGACAAGTTTACATCAAAGTGTGTCGTCGTAAACTCGACTCGGTGCTTTTTTCTTGCAACGAATATAAGTTATCGACTGTGTATTTTGTACATTTTACCATTGCCGTAGCGAAGGGAGACTACGACGGCCGGCGCTCGGATAATAATCCGTTTATAATTAGATCGTTCGCTGGCTCGGCTCGAGTGTAACGCGTCGCGCATTGCCGAGGCGTCGTGGATTAATAATCACCGGATTCACTCGAGAGGGAAAAGTGTAAGATTTCAATCGAGTAGGTGTTCGTTAATGGATGACATATTAAACGTGGTTCGGCAACATCCAAGATGACTATCGTTGGCATTCCATTTGATTTCGCATCCTTCAATTTGTTCAGAATTTATAGTTAGTTGTCGATCATCTCCGCGCACGCGCTGTTTCAAGGTGAAAATGCTAGACTATAGATCAGAGAGGATTTTAAAAGAACTTTTAACTTCTAGTTCTCTCGGCGCACTTTTTTGTTTGCTTTACGCAAAGCTCGATAAAAGTCTGCGCGCGACACTTGAAATCCCTTGAATTTCCTCTTATACCGTATGTTACACCCCGAGTAATTGTGTTACTGTTTCGATAGTTAAGTTGTTCCAAGGATATGCATTAATCGTCGTTACGTTGTTATAAATTTGCTCGTGCATTGACTAATCGTTTATTATGCGAGTAACGCCGCAACAGAAAATATAACACTGCACAATCTAACACTATTACACTCGATAGAGCAACAACAATAACAAGTATTCTACGAAATATATCTAGCCATGTTTAAACAATCGACAGCCGTCCCCGTAAAACAATTTGAAAAAGTTGATAACAGCGGTTACTTTTATCGAATCGGTAATATCAGTACTATTAAAACATCGAGAAATGTTGGCACTCGTCTCGCTTAAACCATTCGAGTCGTTTAGAAAGATTTTTATTTAGGCTCGTGCGTAATTTAGACACCAATTTTTACCAAGTAAAGTACAAGAAATGCATAAAAAACAAGCGATCCAAGATTATTACGAAGACATTTGATGCAAGATCTGCGAATGTACTTGTGAGCCAAAAGCTAATCGTCGAAAAGCTTAAATAATACCGTCGACTAATGCCAAACTCCGTAGCGTCACGGAAACGATCGAGAAAATAATTATAAAAGACAAGAGGGAAGGAAATAATTAAAAATCAATACGATTGCTAGGCTGTTGATTCGGATACTGTGTTTAACTGTATTCGCCTCGCGGCGCGAATTAAGCTCCAGCCGTACGCCAAAGGGGTTATACTCGAAGACGATAAGGGAGAGGAAGTTCGCAACCCTTTTGGCTCGCGGCTAAGTTTGAGAAGGACGCGAGGGTGAAGGGGCAAAGGAAAGTGGCTCCGTGCGAATCGGCGAAGTTAGCCCCGGGGATCGACGAAGCGTACAATTTCGTATGTACGAATGTATAGTCCCGCCTCCTCGGTGCTGAAATACGACTGATGCTCCGGTGCGTGACTTTTAAACGGGGATGGATTTTTGCAAAGAGATGGACACAGGCGCCGAGAAATCTTTGAATTTCCGCCGTATTTTTGGCGCACTCTGTTCAATTAATACGAAATCTGCTACTTTTTCGGAGGAATAACCGCAGACTCTTTATTAAAGTTTCTCGAACTTAACGATATTTAAATACCGTTTATTTCAGTTCCTTGGGTGGTTTTCACTACTTGTTATTATTTTTTCTTACTATAAACTTTCGATTGGATTATTTTTGTTGGACTCGTGAATCGGCGAATGAACTTCGACGCATAACTTTAACGAAAAAGTCTGCAAAAACTAACTTTAACGAGCGAGCAAAGATTTCGATTCGTGCGAAATTCCCAACTGCCAACACAGAGTCATGTAACAAGTACGAAATTCCGAGCAGGTATTTGCATTTTTGAAAATTGCCGAGGAGGTGTCGGTCGGCAAATAAAGTTGACGCGACTCGCGCAATCCAAGAGTCGAACCGAAACAGGCAATAATAATAACAACAACGACATCCGAATTTCAATTAAGCAGCCAATATAGAATAAAGGTGTTTCACGAAATCTAAAAACGTCGGCTATCTCATTAGGTTAAAAGCTCGGTCGGCAATTCATTTATCGTCGAGTAAGATCTCGAATTATACATCTCTAATCATATAAACACGTTGTAGCGACACGAAAAAGGAAAAGAAAAGGGAGCAACGCCGAGAGCGCGGCGTAAATTTTTGTAAAGCCAAAGCGAATAGTCGTTCTTTTAAAAGCTAATCATAAGCGTATCTAAGTAAGGTTTCGACGGGCTATTCCTTTCCGCCATCTCCGCGCGATAAGCGAATGCCGATAACCAAACAGCTGGCGTAAAAGCGCGTATACGTACATGTATGTTCAAGGTAAGTGCGAGTCGGCGAAAGGCCTTTGAAGGCGCATTATCGGCATCGATTATCGGCCGATCGCTATTTGACTTGCCGCGCGCTTATACGCTCGAGCACTTGGTCTCTACGAGGAAGAGGAGGTTGTCCGATAAGTGTCTTTATCCACGATACGCATCTGTGTATATTCACGAATGACGGACCGATATAGTAATTGACACGCGCATGTTTAACTACGCGCCTCACCTGTGCCTGTGTGTGCGCGCGCGCGCGCTCGCAGAAAACGGTGCCGATCGATTTCGCACTCGATCGCTGCAGATAATCGTATAATCTCGGCACCTTCCCTTTTCCTTATCCCCCGTGCAAAGTTCAACTTCGCGTGTGTCTCGTATAAATCTGGGCACTCGGAATTAATCCATTTATATTTTCCTTGCAAAAGCGTTCGGATGCGTTTCCGGCGACATTAACACGATGATTAATAAAACTTCGATTACGCGTGTAATGATATTGCGAATAAAAAATTTCCAATGATCCGATTGTAATTTTTTAATAATAACGAGTTGCCTTGGAAGTAAAATAACACGGAAAAGATCGAGTCTCCAGATAATACAGATATTGCGTTTATTTAAAAAAAGCAACAAACCCGCTTAATTTAGATAATCGACAAGTTTTTTCATAATCTTTCATAATGTTTCATAAAGTTTGATGATGATTTCCAATAATTGACGGCATACATAATCTCATTATTTTAATATAAATACAATAACTTAAATGATGTCCAAGCTTGATAAGATAAATATAAATTTTCACGAAATCGCGGCTACTTTATCGTGCTACATCTAAGTCGTGGCATTCACCAATAATTTATATAATTTTTATGTAATTTTCTTTGCTCGATTCAAATCTACAGATTTTGTCCGTTATTACTTCGTCGATTAATCGAAAGTACGGATTCGTTTCAATTTTTATTTGCAAAACAACGTAATAGGCGCTCAAAATACAAGGGTAGGGTATTATAACGTAACGCTTATTTAATAAATCAGCAGGTGGAAGTTGAATTTTGAATAGAAATTAGTATCAAATCTACATTGCTTTGAATTTAAATTTTATTCTTAGATTAAAAGTCGCTCGTCATTATCCGAGAGAATTTTAAAAAGGCATTGAATTTTTGTTTCTTTCAGGGCTTACAGCGGCATAATTTGAGAACATTGTTCGCATTATTAATTTCACTCGTTGGAGAAAATTTAAAGTTGCTTTCCCCATTCGGCCGCGTGAATTATTATTCAAACTTGGCTGTCTCGTCAACGACGCGACGATCGATAATTAGGCATTGCTGGTGACGAGCCAAGCCGAGGCGCAACTTTTTTCTTCACTCTTCGCATCCCGAGCTGGGAGAAACACAAGAAGGCGCCATGTTTGACTTAATTGCCGGATTTTGACAAAAATGCGGCCACCGAGTGAACTCGTAGTGCAAATAAGTTAATCGCTTTTTGGGTCCTCCAGCCTATCTATTACTTTCGGTTCATTAGCCAATCCGAAGCAGCCGGGCGCAATAGCTTTGAACCAAGACCAGTCGGTATGTTAATTTTCATCGCAGCCGCAAAGCCACATTGAAGAAAAGCAGGGACGGCGGTCTCGTCTGTCCGGGAGGCCCCGAGAGGGGCAACGGCCACGCCGAGGAGAAAAATCAAGAGCCCGATGTGATTCATTGCGAAGGCGTCATATTAAATTGCCAACGCTGGCCCGAGCAAATTCGGTAAAAGGAATAAGTCGTATCGCGCGCGATCGGCGAGATCAAAGCCCGAGCGGCCCCCCCCCGGCCCCTCAGGAAAGCACAGCCTCCGGAAAGAGGGGCGCACGCGTGCGGCCCAAGGAAAACGGAGACGGGAATAAGAGTGCCGCCTCCCTATCTATCGTTAATTAAGCGGACCGTGAGATTTTCAGCCGAGGAACGGCTTTGCCGATCGCCAGCGCCGGTGTCTAGGCCGAGGGCAGCGAGAAAGACGATCGACGGATGTCGCCGCGCTTATGCATTCCAAAATCTCCAGTGAAATTGGACACGAGCCGAGAGACTCGCTCGGGCATGCAAATTCGGCTCTCCTCGCTCCTAGAATGTCGTTCCGACTCGTCGAGCGCTTAACGCGTAACGCATTTTCAGATTATCACCGTCCGCCCGAGCCAGACACGCACATTTTCTCGGAGTAAGGGACGGAGACGAGGCTCGAGGCTTCGAGTGCACCCGACCACGTGCTACCGATCCTCGCAAGTGCCTTGTACGCGCCTCTTCCAAACTGGACGCGACGCCGATTTTATAACGATTCCAATTTCAGAGCGATACTCTATAAATTGCAGGTAACGCGGGCCCGTTAAGAGCGAGAGCGCGCTTGTGATTATTCGTAAATCGGGAGGCTTCTTAATGTAGCGCAATTAAAATTTATCGCCCGGTGTTTAAACTCTAAGCTAAGGACCCAACTTGAGCAAATAAAACGCGTGAAATATTACGCACGTCGCACGAATTGATGATACCGTGAACTTATTTATTCAAGCTAACGGAGATTAATTAATCGTCTTCAAAGAGCCAGCTTTTTAACGAGACCTGAGATGCAATTTTCAGCCGCTCGAGTCATTCGACCGTAAAAATCTACGCTCGCTGTTATTGAATTCTAGTTAATATTCTATGAAATAAGTACAACAATGGAAAATTGGAATTTCCAATCGCGCTTTCGTATTGTCCGCGAGTGCGAACGATTGCTTTCGTGTCCGCTGTGCAGGACATTCGCCGCGAATACAATTTGATGCACGCGTATGTGACGAGAAAAAGAATAATAGTGACTATTACCGAGAGGCTTATACCTGAATTTAAAAGGGAATGCACTTATTTTTTGACGCTTTCCGACGAGAAAACTGGAAAGGAAAACCGAGCGCCTGCTTTTCTTAAAGTCTGATGTCAAATACAATAAATTGACGCAACAGTGGGAGAGTTCGATAAATCTTTTTTAAATTACACACTCGTGTACAAGATGTCTCAAGAGCTATTACGAACGTCTTCGAGTCAATTGGAGTCCAAATTTTCGTATTAAAATTTAAAATAATTTTTCGGTAAAATTAATTTTTAAGGCTTTTTAATATCAGGATAAAAAAAAAATAAAAATAAAAATGAAGTTACAGGTGAGATACTGGAGAATCTTTTGAGGAATTTTTCGAAGCTCGTAAAATGTTTTACCCTTTGCCGAGCGCGTGATTAAAAGTTTACTTTCAGTGTTTCACAGCGTTAATGGCTAATTTTATGAGCAATGAAACGAGCTTCCACTTTTTTGGGCTTGTTTTTACGTTTCTTTTAGGAATTTAAGAGCTCTCGAAAGCCTTAAAAACTTGGTTTTCATGAATTATCTATACCGGAATATTTGAAAGTAATTTCACGGTTACTTAAAATATGAAGGTTATGATCCTGATTTTAATGAAAAAAATCACGGATATAATGCGACGATACAATGTAAAAATACACGAGAAAATATTTTGGCGTATCAAAACTACTTTCGGCCTGGGAATTAAAACGAAATTGTCAACTATTTGGTCGAGTAATTCCTGTGCTAATTAAGGCTCTCGACGACACAAAAGGTCATTCTTACGCCACAGCGATGAAGAAATTGTAAAAATGTAGATGAATTGGAAGAAAAAATTAAGAAACCGAATGCGAGCACAGGCTGTTCTTTATTTTTATTTATAAAATAGACCTTTTAAACGTGAAAACGAATTTGATAATTGCAAGCACAAGGGCCGTGGAATTGCTGCAATAAAGCAGCCGCGGTATAAGCCGAATCAACGCGAATCAACTAATGCGAATTGTTGTAACAATCTCGGGATGGTTGGATAAAATTGTTTGCCGCGAGAGTCGAAGAGGCCGTGAATTTCGATTCAAAACAAAGTGGTTTCTACTTGGCGTTTCTACTTTCCGTAAATAAGCGGACCAACAGTTTCTTTGCAAATCTTTCCTCGAACGATGCCAACAGCTTTTGCGCATCTAATTAATCGGAAAAATTGGAGGGGGGCCTCAGCTGATGGCAAGTCGCGATTCATCATCCGCTCGTTGTTTATCATTGACCGCTGCCACTAATAAGGGGGCGAGTACATCGTTATAAGAGTGGGTGGGGATGTGATCCAGCAGTGCCAAACCGAGGGAAGCGATTCGATTTGCGCGCACAGTGGGAGGATTGAAAAAATACGCGAAGCTCCAAGGACTGCGCGCAATTAACGTACACATGCGCGAAGAACTTTGGAACTGATCGTACGTTCGAAAAGGCGCACGAGTTTGAGGCGGTTTTATCATAAACGGGTGCATGTCCGGTGCCCATGAAAGAGCCTCGTTTTCCACGCATATACTTGCGACTCGTCGTACTTGAAATATGCGTTTCATGCGCTGCGACTATTACGATACTCGAGGCCAGATAGCGGGTATCGCTCTATTGGCCCCTCGGTTCAGTTTTTCGCGTGTGAGTGTGGTTATGGAAAAAGTAAGCCCCACTCGTTAAAAGGTTTATTAGTTTAAAGAGCGCCGCGTTTGAGTTACTGGTGTATGAAATGGATTACGCCGCTGTTAATTTTATTCATAAATAGCTGTTAGCGTAATTGGGTAGAAAGTGGAAATTACTTCAGCCTGTAATGTTAAATTATAAAGTATATTCGGATAGGAAAGATAACATTACCAAAGTACACACTGGAAAATCTCTTCACTTTAAATGCATATTTGCGCAAGGGGAATGCTATTTTTAATTTTGGAGGCATAATTAGCGAGTCGATTTGAAATTTCATCAGACGCTTTCCCTGTTATAATGCCACTTTAATGCTTAGCCAATTTTGCGAGTATTTATAATGAAAACTGCGCGTGTATTCGTGCGGAGTCGTAGGCAATTACAGTAGTGCCGAGGTAGTTAAGTAGGATTCTTCATTACTCAAAGAAACCTACGCGTTTCTTTTGAGTTACTGTGCAATTCATAAATGCTTATTGCAATTGTCTTTTATGTGACTTATAGGTGCGAATCCATGTAACACGAGTACAACGGTTAGTACTCGTGTAGCTACAATCTTTTTCATTTATACTGTTGCGTTAAAAATATCTCCTTTGCATTAAGCCGCTTCAACTTACCTTAGTCATAGTATTTACATCATGCATTTGTACACACTTCATTATTGTAGTCAATAATTTTTTTATTAACTATTTTATACGCAGACAATGTTCATTGTTAAGAATGTTGTCCCGTTTGCGCTTTAATCGTTTTCTTTTTGCTTTACAAGAATTTATGAATTGTTATTAAGATTATATTCTTTTGTTGTGATGCTGTAGTTTCAAAATTTTTGACCAATTATTGTAAACTCTTACATTAACGAGGAAATCTGTACAAATATTTATAAATATTTTTTTGTTTTAAAAATCATTTCTGCTCCGATGTTTTTCCAATTTACATAAAAAACTATGAATGCATTATTTACTATATCAGATTATACACTCGTTTTTATAAACTTTTTTTAAAAGTAAAATTACGAAATGTTTCACTTCTTCGATTGAGAAACTCTTAATAATAGGAATCAAATATGTATATCACAAGGATGATTAGAATTCAAATACTGCTTTTTCTTCGTTTATTTAAAATATTCTAAAAACACATTTTTTGGTATAAATTTATTACTGTAATTTTTTAAATTACTAACTATTGTTTTGATGATTTCGACGTTTATCTTTTCACTTAATACAAACAATTAAAATTAAAAATTTTAAAATGCATTTCTGCAAATAAATTTTGAAGTTTGCTATATTCTTAAAGCGTTTCTGAAAAAGCAACAATTAATTTTTATTTAGATAATGTGATTAAGAACAATTTTTTATAGAAACTGTATTTTATAGAAACATTATTTAATTTTATTCAATACAAAGTTTTCTAATTCAGTTTACCTTAAAACTTTAGCTATTTCGTATTACTATTCGTTTTAGAAACAATATACTTTCCAAACAAAATATCTGATTTAATTTCTCGAAATATGCTATTATCATTTTTTAATACATCACCTATATTTTAAACGTTGTAGTATTTAAAAATAAAACAATTAATTAACATTATAGTTTTTCGTTTAAATCACATCTCATTCAAATTTTACTTCGTTAAAAAAATTACTGTATTCTTTCTATGGAATATTTTGATATATTAAGCATTTACAATAATAAAATTCTACACGAGATGCAACTTTTAATTTATAGTCTACCGTTGCAAATAGTTAAAAATTTATTACTTACGCGAAGTACGCATGGTAGTATTTTTAGGATCCCGTAAACCAGTTATTAATTAAAAAATTGAGAGTATATTTTTACATTTGTAGAGCGTTTATAAAATATACAAAGCACTCGCTGTGCACAAAATTTAATTTCTGACTACGTGCTATAGGTATAGTAAATTCGGAATATGACGCATGAAAATCATATTGTCGCTTTAATACGGTTGGGGCTTAACAACTCGAGCGCACACAAGGTGAGTTAGTATTACATAATTGCCAAATTTATTAGCTGCACGTTAAAGACCAATTATTTTTTACCAAAAAATATATAAATAAATTAAAACAATTTTCCCATCAGCGACGCAAGTTATGCCGCAGTTCTTGTTTTATTAACAAATACCACGTGCATTTGAAAGTTTACGATTTCTAGTTAAAGTTGCCCTGCTCCTCGACATTACGTCAGTTTCTAGTTAAAAGCAGAAATTCTACATCCCCCAATTCCATATTCGCGTTTAAGCACGAGCTCGTTGATCGCGATTATTAGTATGCGTTACTCCAGTTGTTCAGCATTAAGAATTTCATTAAAGAATGGCGGCGTGGCCAGTGAAAGTGTCGGGGCTCGGGTCTCCGGTCTCTCGAAAAATCGGCTTTTTTTGTGCATCGGAAATTCTCATGGCTCGTGGGTACGGATCGTTATTAAAAGATCATCAAAGCGTACACGTGATCGCGTATCGATCGCGAGCGATCTCGAGCGATCACGAGCGATTTCTTTTTCAGCGAACGCACTCGACATATTAACCGACTTGTTGTATCGTGCATAATCTCGAGGGAGGAGAAGCCGCGCTCTCATGGTTTTTACATTTTGTGTGCTTTGCGCGCGTTAATTTCACGCAAGACGGAACATCGGTAAAGAGGCATCGAAAACTTTTTATTTATCTTTTTGTTTATAACGTCGCTCACGAGGCAATTAAGGCTTCAATGAATTACGCAAATAATAAAGACGTATTGTTTGTAATTTATAAGTGCATTTATTTCTAGTTTGGTGCAACCGAGTTTCTTTCTATCTATCCTGTACAATTATAAATATAATTAGTTTAAGCCTAGACATTTTTACCGCAGATTCCAAGCAACAGTAATACAATTGCACAATAAAATGCACGATTTATACGGTTACAGTGTAGGTATTCGTTAAATATTTGACGTGATGAACGATTTACAGCGAATTCTGTCTATAGTGAATTTATAATGAGAATTCCAGCCAATACCGAAGATTTTAGAAATTCATTAAAGACACACAACGAATGTTTAATGATTTTATATCCCGTGCGCCATGCGTTTCGTATCATCCTTTATCGTATTTGAAATTACACACGTTCGTTTGAATGTCTCTGTTGACTTGTTACTATAAAAGTATGGCGGTAAGTTCGACAAATGGAGGCATACCACATTGTGCGCGCGCTTACAACTTCATAAAAGTATAAGCACGAGGTTTACTTGTAATTATTGGATTAATCAATCAACGTTCGAATCTTTATGGATATTATGCAAGTATGGTTTTGAATCTATAAATAGTATTGTTTTAATTCTTATTCATAAGCTGTGTGCTTTTCAAATAATTCCAATTTAGTATTTCCGTTCATTTAGTTTATGTTGCATTTAAATAGAAACATTAAAATTTAAACTAGATATCCGAGCAGCGAATCTTCATATAAAACGAACGCTATTGCTGGAAATAAATTTTAAACATAAATTTTATGTTGAAATTTCTATTTTAAAAACGCGCGGTTACAGTTCAGCGAACAATACATTAAAATGAATTTAATTGCGATCGATAAAATTTTCAAGAGTTATTCAGCTCTGAATCAAATCTCGTCATTAAGGCTGCGCGTAATTAACGGTCGCGATACACAATAACAAATCTTCACCGTAAAGAATTAATCCAGGACTGTCTCGTGGTACAATACTGGGACGTCTATTGTCTACATTCGTGTTGAGGATCGAGTATTCGCAATATAACGAGCGGCCGAATTCAATTCAGGCGCATCGAATTCATTATTAAACTAGATGACGTGTGCGTATACATTCGGGGCTTAATCGGGAGTTTCCTCGAGGGATTAATTAGTTTTATTAACTTTACACGAGTGTGTCGTTGCTAAATTGTATAAGTGCGCCTACACGGGATTTCATCAGTATAGCAATTAAAAATAAATTGTTCCGATAAATCGAATACTTTAACGAAATAATCCGATGATTAAGTATTTGCTTAAAGCATTTTTACGTAGATGGTTGAAATAACTTTCATCATTAATCGCGTCGCAAGCTTTTTGTCCGTTACTTCTGATATTAAATCTTTCCGAAATAAATTATTCGATTCTATCGCCAAGAACTCGAATAAAGTATTAAATATAAGCTTTTACTTCTTTTACAAAGTTTAATTAAGGCTTTACGCGAGAGTTTAGTTAAGCAATCGGTTTTACTTTATTTTCATTGCCGCTACACAGTTTGCAATCATCTTCTATTCTGAAAAATAAATATTTAAAATAGAACAGTATAGAATAATAATATACGCGTATACCTGGATTTCGCTGTAAATAACGTTTTACAGGAAATTATAGTATTTTATTCTCATTGAATTAATTTACGCCCTGAAATGGTGCGTTTACTTAGAGATGTTCCAACCCTTAATGATTTCGATTTCATCGTGAAAGTGCTTGTAATCTCAGCCGGAAAAATAAAGGAAATAAAGGAAAACCAGCTACCTCTTATTAATTTATATCCAAGTCGAGCGGGTAAGAGGTAAGTACAGACTATATAAATTATTACATGCAAAAATTACGTTGCGCAATAATTATATTAAGTGAACCATTGGCACGAGCTCCACGTCTCCTGGTTTTATGCACACGTATAATCTACTGGAGTTTGCACGTCCAATGAAATTTCTCGACGTCGCGCAGTAAACAGTTTGAATACCTGCTTTACGCGCCATTACGGTAGAAGATGCAGAATCGCGCTGAAACGCTCAGCTGCAATTCGTCCAGCAATGGGCACCATAAACGTCTGCCAGCATACAGGAACCGTTCGCAATGGCGGCTCGAATAATAAACTTTTTCTCTCTTTCTTTTTCTCCCCACCTCTGCAATTTTCATTACCATGATTCGGTCAGTTTTCTCGCCGAGACTCCTTTTCCTACTCCTACTCGAATTGGCTTCTTTGTTTGTATATTTTTCTGTGAGGGATCGCTCGAGTAGTTAACAATGATGGAACGTGTAGGAAGTATGATGTTATGATGTGATGGTGTAATATTGTAAAATGATTAAAAGTATACAGAAATCACGTGTTGTTTGAAAGACAAACTCAATTTTTTATCGGATATCAGAACTTTTACAGCAATAATCTTAATTTAAAAATCGTAAAGTGGTAAAAGCAAAAATGACGTCCCACAAATATTATGCTACAAATGCAGGTAACTCAAATAAAACGTTTTCAAATCCTTGTAAAACTGAAATATGAAAATAGTACGTGAAAATAAAATTACAGAAATGTTCCCGTTACAAGCGAACGTAAATACGTTGGGTTATGTATCATTAGATTTTAATATATTTATACAGATTTTAAGACTAATTTTTCATTGATTAACTTTGTAAGTTAATCCTTTATGAATAAAAGTCATTTTTTAAAATATTGTTTAAATTTTTTATGGCCGCCTACGCAGACCGATTAATTTAACAAGAAGTTGTAGAGTATGAAATTTTTTAGTTATTCCGGTTTACAAAATACCTGCAATCGATTGTTTAAACAATTAATTAAATACGTAAGAAACGAGTCAAAATGATTGCCGTAGATTATTCGAGTATCTTTACTGGAATTCTTCTTTATTGCCAAATGCTGTTACACGGCTGCAATAATTATATAAATTTGAAAAGGCTTCTTCAAATTTTCAGTTTATTGTCTCGTTTTTTTCTCAAATTCGACAAATTTCCCAAGATCTCATATATCTTACCCCGTAATATCAATTAGGGTTTGAATTAAATTACAGCATCGAAAAGTGCGTGTATTAAAATATTCTCATCCACTTATAAACAACCCAGAAAAGCAGGCACAGTTTAGCGTTGTTCAAGAAAAGCACGTTGATTCGAACATGGACTATTCGCTTCAAGAGCAGCGCCTCGCGTTTTCACTATCGAAGTTCGAGCCGAGGACGTTAAGAATGACGTCCGAATAATTAGAAAGAACAAGTACCTCGAATGTTAGCCAAACTTGCGCCGATTCCGGCAAATTATCCAATTTCACGCGACAAAACGAAAATCTCTTCTCGCGTGTGCATCTAAGCTGATGCGATAGAGCGCCTATCCCCTACCATCTCAGACTCCCACTCCAGAGTTTTCTCCTTCCTTTTTTGCCCATCGTTTTCCCCATGCCGGTTTTTCAGGTCCATCCACGACGTCGACCAAGACGAAGACAACCTGACGGCGTTCCTCGTCCTCCGACCAGCCTCTCTCTCCTCTTCCACTCAACTCACGACCAATCCCGACCGATTCTCCTCTGCAGTTTCAGACTTCTCGAGCGCAGCTTCTCTTTCTTTCTTTCATCCTCTGTTCCTCTCTTTCTAACATACGCCGCGCTATCTTTATATATCACCATTCTTGTTCCTCCGCCGTGAGGGGGATAGCCTCATTAGTGCCCACCTACCTTCAGCGGGGCCGATCTTATTACCAAGGTGTGTGTGTGTGTGTGTGTGTGTGTGTGTGTGGCGCGCGCATGTACAGGAATGGTTATTCCTGCGGGTATCGGCGGCTATGTGCGCGCGCGTGCGTGCGTACGCGTACGCTTATCTGTGTTTCTATATATTATATGTATTGTAGGAGCGAAAGGCTCTCTTGCGGTTCATACGAGAAAAAGAACCAGTAACGCCCCTTTTATTGCTCTCTCGCTCTCTCTCTCTCTCTCTCTCTCTCTCTCTCTCAGAGGTCCATCCAGGAGCAGATCGCAAGAGCGTGAGTTGAACGCGGTCATGCTTCATTATTTCATGGAGCGATCATTAAGCCAGTCATCCTCCCGCTCCGCCTCCTTTCAACCATCTTTCTCGCGGACTACGTCTTTTCATTCTCTCTCTCTCTCTCTCTCTCTCTTTCTCGCCAAAGCTTCTTTTTTCTCATCTCTCTTATTCGTTTTCGTTGTCTCTTCGTCTTTATATTGGTTCACCGGCATTTTTCCCATATCGAAATAATGCTCGTGTCTTTCTAACTCTTATTAATGACGTATCTCTTTTTATATGCTGCTTGACTTTCTTTGAGTGCCTCGTGATCATTTTGCTATAATTTATTCGACATCAATAGATTACTTTTGAATCTTTTGCGGATATCCTTACAGCGTATAAAATATATTTTGTATATAATTTTTGGTGTTTGCTTTTTAAGGTGTTCATTTGAAGAGTGGGGCAGTACAAATGATCCAAGCTGAAGAACGACATTTATTTATTTCGCTTTTTAAGGAATCATTAAGAAACTTGAAAAGAGAAATAAATTTTTTTTAAAACGTTTAGGTGTAAAATTTCTCAACCCGATATTTTACTTGCGCAATCAATCATGTTTCTAAGAGCTAGAGAAGCGAAGAAAAAATGTCCCTTGCATTGAAGCTTTAATTAAATGCCAATCAAGGTTAATATTAAAAAAATACATAAATAAGCGAATAAAACAACGTTTAATGCTTTAATTTTCAATTTCAATCAATAGAATTACCTTAAAAGATCCATGTTCTAAGATTTTTTAAATTATTCCTTTTAAGTTTTTCAACAGATATCTTAACTTGTTATCTTACGTTTTTTTATGTTTTCTGCATTGGACTGATAAGATTAACGGCAAAGTTAAACCTGCAATCCTTCTATTAACGATTCTACGACTGATTCAACGGTACATCTTAGGGATCTGGCTGTGAAGTTTTTTCGAATCGAGCGATGCTGCAGCTCAGTAACGAATCGAGAAAAACGATAATTATTTAACATCGTTTATGCAGAATTTGTAAATTAAGACACCAACTGCACTTTCAAATTGATAAAAAGCGCGTGCGTGTGTAGTTCGGTACTCCGTATAACTTTGACGCCAAAGCATCGAACACATCTCCGAGCACGATAAATTAATATACGGAATCATTACATGTACGTAAGTAAGAACAGGAATTTTATTCTCGGTCGTCTCCGTCGCGCTCGCACCTGCCCACCTCTCGCGTTCGCCTTTTTAATGCAGCGTGAGAGCGACGGCGTGCGTGGTGCTGCCATCTGCTCTTTGCCCGAACTACACAAGCGGACGAGTCGAGCTGTTGCCTTTTTCTTCTTCTTGTGCTTTTTCTTATTTGTCACCTTTACGTAACAACGTCTTTCACGGAACGTAAACATTCGCGGGAGGTTCGCCAAAAACGGCGGCTCTTGCCGCGATCAGAGATTCAATCACGTCAACGTCAATGATTAGGGTTGTTTTTTTCCGAACCGATTGTCACGGGGAATCATGGGTTTGTTCGCTTATCGAAGGAGATTTCATGGTGCGCTTTGAAAGTCAAAAGTCGAAAATAACTTTTTTGTGACTCTCAATATCACACACCTACGGTACTTTCGTTTCGCGAGGTTTAGAAATTAATGAAACTATAAGATAAGGGATACGTAACGATACTTTCATACTACCTTCTGGCACTGACAACTCCTTCCTACGCTATGAAATTAAATTTAATTGCGTGAATAGTCTAACTAATATCGCAAACTGCTATTTATGTTAAAGCGATTTATCTTTTACTCGATAATGTGTGATAATAATTTTTTCGACAAACATTAGGTGTGAATGTACGTGACAAATTACTTTTCATAAGCTCGAATCTCTCTTACTTCTAGTAGATTACAGTGCACTTCATTAAATAGCTTATCAGCATTTTATTTATAAATATTCTTAATGTCTTAAATATTAGCGAGAAATAAAAAATCTTATTTGCGACAAAATTATCCTTTGAAATGAGTATATTATCTTTATGCGTTCAAATATTTGTTTAAGGATCTTGGATTTCCCTATTTTCAGTGGTGAAATTATTTATATTATTTTATATTTATATTATTTTTATATATATTAATAATTATTTATAGTATTTTATATATATTACTCGTAAAAATTGTTTAAAAACACGACTACAGAATTTTAGTGCTGCAACAAAAAAACCATAAGTAAAGACTAGGAAAATACTTGTGTTCATAAAAATTCTACTTTAAAATTAAATTTATCTATAAAATTTATCGCAAAAAGAAACTCGACTCACCGATTTTGAATTAATTATATTTTTTTGTAACTGCTATCTTGAAGAAAATCCAATTTTCAGGATCACCGGGAAAGTCTTCATTTCCATTAAGCCATTCAAGTTGTTTTCTAATACTTAAAAATAAAACTCCGCATATTATTAATTAATAACTATAAAACTAAGTATGCGGCTAATATATATGCTTAGCATAATTATTATATATACGCTGAAGAATAATTTTCATCATTTCGGATTTGCGAAAATTCACGCAACTTTGATCACGATATTAAGTCATACGTCACTTTAAATACAATAAAGATTTTGACGCGAAACACGTCTTAAATTAGAGATTATTGCATTTACTTTTATTTTCTCGTTAAAAATGAGCTTGAAACTAGTTATGATTTAATAAATATTAATAAAGGTATTAATTTCTACTAATTTAAAGCACATTTTTCACGCTGAAACGCATACACGAGGATTCAAGGTCCAGGAGATAAAAAAGGAAACTGCATTTCATCTTTTAGATACAAGTAAACACCTCTCAAAGCCATTTGAATGAATGAAAACCCGTTTTCTGTATAACTTGCAGTCTCTTTGTAAGTATTTACAAGATTTAAAGCTTTAAATACACATGTAAATTTATTTCGATGAAATCAATTGGTATCGATGCGACTGTTTTTATGACTAACTTAATAACATCTCCATTAAAAAGTCCGTACCAAATAATTTATAAAAATCATTACTTATAATTTTCGTGTAGTTTCCTCAACATTTTTATGATATAATTAAATAAATTTTTCAATTACGAAGAAACCATCACCATCCAATTTTCTTTTTATGGCCTTATTTAACTTAATATCCTAAATTGAAATGAGTTTAATAACGTTGAATAAAATTATCGTTGGACATACCAGCAGAAGAAACTCTAATAATATTGATAATGCTAAAGCTCGAATATTATATAATAATCCTTTATTTTTATTGAGTTATGTTCAACAAAGCATTAATTTTGTAAATAATTTTAAATAATTTAAATGAGTTTAATAAGGCTTAAATTTAAAAAAAAGGATAAAATTTAGAATCATATTGAAGTAATTGAATATTTATGATGCATTTGTAAGGAAATACTGTTTCTCTCTTAATTTTCCATTATTTCAGGAAAAAAATACAAATACTTATTTTCTAGAATAATATTTATATCTAATGTAACGTAAAGAATCCGAATTTTTACTAATTATTTATAGTTACGATTTTAATTGTATGTGAATTTTTAAAATTGCTTATATATTATTATTCAAAAGGATGTATAAAACTTTCCATTTATAAATTGATAAGAGTTTATTAAGAAATATTCTCGTTTACAAGTTTCACTGACTGAAGCCTTTTTAATATGAAAATATTCTTTAAATAATAAAAATAACATCGCAATAATATTCTTTTGCGGTAAATATCTTAATTACTAGAAAACTTACTTTTTATGAAGTGATAATTTTATTTTATTTTAATCATATGTCGCTGATTCAACCTTCGTGTACTTTTATAAAAATAAATTTGTAAAATAATGTTGAAAAAGTGTTGGTTATCTTATAAATTATTTATTTTTTATTTTTAACATATTTTCATTTTGGTTAATAAATAAACAAAATGATCCGTTAAAGCATTTCTTTTCTTATCTTTCACTATCAGGTATGATATTTTTACTCCTGGTTATTAATACTGAACTGACTGCTCTGATTAAAAAATTGGAAACATCGCGCTATAAATTTGATTCTTTGATAGAAACAGAAGCATGATTTCTCTTTTGTTTATTCCCTTTATAATCGCAGGAACTCAACGGACCAAACATTTTACACTAACTAATGATCAGTGTCGTGCTATATTTACTTACATATCTAAATGCATATCCTGGAAAAAGACGAAGAGTGCATATGCGTATAAGATTGCGCATTATACGCGATGCAACTCCTTAATGAAAAGCAGAACCCTTGAGGTGCTGAACGAGGCGCATGTTTATACGGCGTTGAATAAAAAAAGGAGAGATTCCATTTACGCGTGTTGAGCATGATTTAGTAACCTGGAAGTGCGGTGCAAACTATTTTTTTCTGGTACTGATAAACATTATGTAAAAAGAAGAAAGAAACCGCAACATATACTTTTTAAATCTTTGCTTGTTTGCAGACGTCAAATAAAGATAAAGTGATTTTTATATTTCTAATTATCAAAATTGCCATTAACAATTATATTTTTCGACTAATTTTTCAATAAATATGAAATTTAGCGTTGTATAAATTAAATAATTGAAGGTAATTTTATTTTAATTTATTTACAAAGTGTTTACCTTTGTAGGTTGTAACTTTATAAAGTGTTCACCTGCATTCTTTTGCATATTTGTTTTTTTTTATACTTATAGGTAAATTTGGTAAACCAGTGAAAAAATTAAAAATTTTTTATTTCAATTGGTAATAAAGCACCAATTTTATGATTCAAAAATTTTATATGTAATTTTATACCGATTAAGTATTAATTTTTTTCCTTTTTGAATAATATCGATATGAACATATTTTTTTTAATTTTAATTAATTTTGAATTTAATGCATGTAAACGTTATTTGGAAAATCATATAAATATTAATTTCGCTTATATAACCTCATTGAATAAGCATTACTGCTGACCCTTTAATAATTATGCTTATTCTTTAGGTGACACACGGATTACGAATAATAAAACAACACGATCAGACCGAACGAACAAAAGCATTATTACTCTATTTTTATAAGTCTATTTTTCAACTGTGATTATTAAAAAAACACTGAAATTATTTCTGAAATCAATAAATACAATAATACATAAATTTCATTTTAATAAAAAGGATATTTTATTTAATTATATTCGTTCCATATCTTTATATAAATAATTAATTTTAAATGCTGGCATTATTTTTAAATTGTATAAGTTTTAAATATTAATTTCTTCTTAATAGTTTGATTATTTAGGAATTTCTCATTGGTTCATTTATTCGCTAGTTATCTGTTTCTTTATTGGACGCAATTTCTTTTTAAGAGAATATGAGAATTAAAAAATTACTTTAATTTAACGACATTTAATAATAGAATAAATAATAACCATATTTTACACAATAGTAATATTTCACCATACTAGTTAATTTTCATTAATGAAGAAAATCCTGTGGAGTAGAATGGAATTAACTTTTTAATGCTCTAGCATATATAATAATAATAATAATAATAATAATAATGAAATTTCTTTACTTAAATTAAATAATTATTTTCCGCTGTAATTAAACAATTATTTGATAAGACAGTTACATTCAAAATAAGTGGATAATGAAAAATTTTATAATGCATTAATAATTAATAATTTATAATTACTAATATTGTATTAACGATAATTACCGTTATTGATATTATTTTAAGTATTCTAATTTCATTTAGAAAACAAGATTTTTTTATCATCTATGGATTTTATACATTTATTTTTAATATGACAGTAATACCAATAATTGGGTATCTTATTTGAAAACCAATAAATTGAGATTATATTATACTTGTTGCACTCTATTTAGTAATCATATTGTGTTATTGAAATAAATTAAATTTACATTTTTTCTTTCAAACTTTTTTTGAATAATATTCATTTAGTTTGGAATCATAATATTGCACTTCATAAAGGTTTTTTTTTACAAATAATTTCCTTTACAAGCAACACATACATTTTTTAAAATTACATAATTATAAGCTACAATGTAAAAATGTGCACATCTCGACTTTCAAAAAAGTTGGAGACAAATTTTTCCTCGACATTATACACGGACTTATTTTCGAAGACGTATACGGATTTTCGCATTTAATTTTTAACGAATATATGTATAAAAAATTTATTAAAGATAAAAAGGATAGTCGAATATATTTCAAAAGACAGATTGTATCTTGAAAAAATATTTTGCTTTTTTTTCAATCTGAAAAAACTAAATCTCTAAATTTCTCTTCGCCTTATAGAGGAATGCGCACAAATGTCCGAATCATCAATAAATTTGTCAGTGAAATATATTTGGCTCGAAATCAGGAGTAACTTGTATTCAGTTTATGTGTATCTCCATTAAATAAATCGTTTTTATACGTACACGCGTAAAAAAACATTTTTCAAAGAATAAAGTATTCAGGAGTTACGAGTGCGCGAGTAAGAAGTTTGGGAAACGAATAAATCGTTCGCAACGTAATTACAAATATTTGTCGAGGACGTGTTTTTTTTTTTTTTTTTTTTTTTATCGATTTGCCACTATAAAAGCGATTTCTCCAATTGGAAATAGCTTATCTCGCACTGCCCAAGCGCTGACGGGCAATTTAAAATCATTAGAAAGCCGCATTAGATAAAATGTAAATTAAATAATGTAAGTTGGGTTACGGTCACTGGAGTGGAGTCCTTAAGCCCTCGTCGCTCGTTACTCCAATAATGTATTTTATTGTGTAATCACAGAAACTAAATCCAACGGCGATCCCTCCTGGCAATAACGCGTCCTTATTTATAAATCACGGAGCTTCACGAGCCTCGACACGTCTGCTCCCTACGGCCGACGATTCATATTCCACACCGAACAAGCCCCGAGAAAAAAGTCTAACGAGATAGAATGAGAATGCAAAAGTATCCGCAGTATACATGCATCAGCAGCTCTCGTCCTGTTCCCTTTTCGCGCTGGCGAGCCATAGCCGCTCGCTCGCCCGGCAATAATTATTCCGATGTAGATAGCGGACCGCGCGCTCGCGTATAACTCGAGCGTTAATGTGCGCCACGAACTGAACCGCCTGTCCCGAGGAGAGCGGGAGACCGAGAGAGAGAGAGGAGGGTGCGCGCGGAGGAGCTAGGAGAAAGACAGATCGCGAGTGCCGATATCGGCGCCGCTCCTTCTGCTCGCTGGTACGCGCTAACTGCTCCGTGTACGCGCTGTAGCTGCTCAGCTTTTTCGCTTTTTCCACTGGTTATCGCTCCGCGTCTTCCGGAGCGACTCGGCTTTTCCAGTTGACGCGCCACTTCCGAGGCTTCGGCTCGCATTCTAGCGGACTCGCCGCCGCCGCGATCCGCGTTTTTCGCGAGCTCCTCGAGCTTCTCAATTTCAGCCGAGCCTGCGCTTCTGGAAAATATCCGACAAAAAGTCCATTGGACCATCGATCCGAAGAGGCGCTACTCCGCGCTCACGCGAACTCGTCTTACCGTACTCACTTTGTTCTACTGAACGCACGCGTAAGGCCGAAATTAATTTAGCGCTGGATTCAGCCTCCGTCGCTGGAGCGTCGCGAACAAAAGGCTGGCAATCCAGCCGAAATACTCGCTGCGCTTTTCCCCTTGTGCACTACATCAGATTAGCTCGCGTTGATCACTGGAAGATAAAATGTTTCTCGCGCCTTGAGCGTCATCTGCATAAAATAGATAAAATGTTCGGCAATAGGGTTCGCCCTTTTAAAATTCCAGACGAGTGCCGCGGGACTCGTACATTTTCTTTTCTATTTTTAAAAATGTTATTTTAGTTCAGTAGTCTAATCTTGGCTCGTTATTCGCGAGCGACGGTGTCCCTCGTCCTGCGCGAGTCCGCTTAGCAGCCCTCCTCTTCCCTTCAAGATATTCATGCTGGTCAGCGGTAATAACGATAAATTGCTGGGCCATAATGGCCGCCGCTGTGCCACTCGTGTACACATGTATGCGCGCTACGTACCCGAACACGATCGCGCACGTCCGGGACGTTCGTTCCTTCCTATACTGTTCCTTATATTTATTGGATTCGCTTCCTTGAACCAGCTGCTTGTGTGTGCAGGTACGTGCTCGGTTGTGTACGTGTATACCTACGTTGTCACGCCGCCGATTTGCGTTCTCACGGATTAATCCATTTCACCCTTGCCTCCGCTCAATGGAAATACGTTACGTTTTTCATTTTGTTATGTAAATTTGTAAATAGCTTGCTTTAATTTTTGCCGCAACTTTAAAATGTTAATTTATTGTAAAGCTTTAGTCTATTTACTCGCATAAAATTCTGTACGTATTATGACTCCATAAAAGAATCTGTATTTCTTTGATCTCAAGCAAGTTTTCCTCGAGTTTTTCCGTTGTTTCTTTTTAAATTTAAGTACATTCATGGTTATTTTAAATATATTACGCTCGCTTATTTAATAATTTCAAACAAATGCTTCGTGCAATTAGGAGTATCTAGTAAATATATTATCAGCATATTACTGAACTCTAAACTAGTTCTCTTTTAATGAAACGTAATTGAAAAATTTTAGTTTTCAAGTTGTCATCGCAAAATATATTTTATATAAACCATCTGCAATCTACTTATAAGAATGTAGTTATAAAATTAGCGTGCAAATAAGAACTCATTTAAATAAAAATTAACGATAACTTACTGAGAAACGTAATGGAATAAATAATGTTAATGTCATTATTTATGCGATAGTTTTATGAATTTTAATTACATACCATATAAGATTATTAAAGATATTTAACAAATTACTTAATCAATTACATATTATTAAATCTAATGGATTAGAATGCTATTTCTTATAAAATCTTTTGGTATATTTTAAAAACTTTTTAACAATAATGTTTCATTCACGAAAAGAATATCTATTATCAAAATTTAAGGTTTATTAATGACGTTTGGTACAAATAAATGAATGATTTTTCTTATATACTATTTTAGAATTTTCATGCATATCGAATCCATTAAAAAGACACGTTAAGACAATATTGTACTATGTGTAAGTATCTATCTAAGTATTGTACTATTCAATTTGTTATTATTAATTTCACAAATGCGTGATTAATGATTCGCATCTTTATAATTTTAAATTACATACTTAAAATTTATATTATTCATATAATCTGGACAATTTAGCGTTTAGTACAAATAATTGGAAAATGAAATTAAATGTTATTTTATGTAAAATCACAAGTAAATTATTATAAGCTAAAATGTTATGACTATATAAATATTATCATGCTTTGTCCAAACATAGAAGTTATAACGAGAATTATAATTTATTATAAATAGTCAATTTTAATTCGAAACATTATGACTTGGTGATCTTCATCAATGCGATTAAATTATATATTAAATAAATTTTCTATTTTTGTTGATATTGCATCTTTTGAAACGAATGTATTCTCTTATGTGTGCGGTAAGAATTTATAGAAAAGGATCATTGTAGATAATAAATTAATTTTTAGTTGGAAAAATAGTTCAATCAAAAGATTTAAATTTAAGATAATATAATCATATTGTATCGAAGTATTAATAAAAAATTAAAAAGATAATTTTTCTTAAATATTAGAAAAAAATATTTTTCCATTAGCATATCACGATTTTCTAAAAAATAATAAAACTGACGTTTCCATAATAGTAGTTCAATTTTTAAATAAAAATGCACGTGATTCATTTTTTGATTATTCCAATGTTTTTCAACAACAAATTTGATAAGATGAAAATAATTTTAAAAAATATTATGGAAGAATCAAGTTAACTAGATTACAAATAAGAACTGTAAGCAATATTTATTTACAATATTTATATAGTTTTCCAAATTTAGCATATAATATTAATTGAGTGTAAATATCTAAATTAGAAAATAAGAAAAAAAAATTAAAAAGGAATGAATTTAATAATAATCCACGTATTAATCGTTTCCGATTTTATTTTATAATAGATGTAGGTATGTTAGCTTTAGAGCAATAAAAGTTCATGGGATTTTTTAAATTACGAAATAATAAGAAATAATACAAAAAAATTTTCGAAATTTCAGTTATTAAAATGCGTGTGTAATTGTAAAACATGAAACAAAAAATAGATGCTTTACCGTGAGAGGTTATGTAATCTAACTTTTTTGTATCAGCCACTTTGCATGCCAAGCCATTCTCGTAATACAGATTCGTACTCACGAACTACTGTTTCTAACACTCACGTATAAGTCAATGTAAATTTTCGTATTCACCCGTGTATACTTATTCTCTTATACAAAGTTGGGATTTTCGTGCTCTTTTCTTCTGCTGCTTTTTACTTTTCATCCCTCTTTCCGCGTGAAAAAAGCTTTGCTCCAACTTATACGTTAAGTCACGAGTTTTTCGTCACTCCCCCCCTCTCTCTCTCTATCTTTCTGTCTAGGCTAACGTCGTTTTTGCCAGAGGTACTTACGTTGTGCCCGAGTATGCAGCTATACGTATGTGTTGCGTGTGGATGTACGAACAGCCTGTACCTACAGTTTGTACAAATACTGAACTTTCGTATAAGTTGTCTTGTTCATACACGAAATCGGGCCAAGTTTTACGGAATATCATCCAAGTCCGGACGCCAATATATCTATTACAGTAAGGATTGTCACGGGGGTGAAAAAGTTTTGCACACGGCTGCATAGGGGGTAGGACAAAGAAAAGGAAAGATGGATAGATTGGGGTGTGTGAACTATACAGAAAGCTTAGATGTGTAAAATAAGAAAACTTAAAACAGCTTTTATTTACTTTCAAAGACAAAACGATAGCAAATTATTCAACTTGAATTTCGAGTGAATTATAATATACTTTCGAGAGACAATAACGAGTAGTTGGTACATTACTGATGATATGGCGATTCTAATAATTAATAAAATTAAGGTGATAGCGCATAATTACAAATTTTCAACACTTTTACCATTTTATTAAATTTCAAGAAAGAGTTACGATTATTTATAACACATTTGGTAATAGTTGATTATTTACTATTTATTATTAGTTAATTAATAATTATTCGTTTTAAAACATTGTTAGCGAGAATAGGTATTCTCATATGTGTACTTAGCATCTTTAGGGAAACGTATATTTGTACATATTGCATACATGAAATTCCATCATAGATATAATAATTTTAGAAAAGTTGGCCGAACCATTGTATATGATATTAAACAAAAGTCTTGTTGTTGATTATAAAGGTAAAGAATAAGAAGTATACGAGAAACAGGTTACTAATAAATACCAATTAAAATACCATATAAATGACTCATCGATGCCGAAATTTTTTTTAATTTACGAATTTATTATATCTAACGACACTCAAAGCAGCGAAACTATGTATTAACTGTATTAACTGTTATACAGTAAAAATCAAAGAAACTTTATTTTGTCAAAATAAATTTAATTTATGTATTCGATAAAGCGTTACTCTTGATTATTTAAGTAAACGATAAAACATTCAGAATGAAATAAAATAATTTTACATCACCTGAATATGAATACGTCTACTCTTTACAGTCGATGCTTAAACAACTTGGATGAAATTAGTTGTTAATTCATAAATCATAAATAACGTTAATATATATAATTCTCTTTTCGATATATATTTTCTTAAAAAATTCTCAATGTGCTTATAAAAATGTTTAGCTTCAATTTAATCAGAATCTAATATTTTTTTAATAACTCACAACGCGCATTTTTCATCGAGGATAACAGCTTATAATTATATTTGTGTTTGGCGTTTGTGATGAAAACACAAATTAATGGCTGATTTTTTAACATTTATTTTACATAGTTTATAATATCAAATATGGGTAGTGACCTTTGGCCGTTGGTAGTCGAGGATTCAGAGATGTTCAGTTTACGGTTCCTCCGTGTTTCATCATAAGATCGACAACTTGCGTATCTCATTTTACGCTTAGTGTTACTGGTGGTAAGACTAAGTGCATCTCTAAGTAGTGTACTAATACTATACTATAACTTTATCGGCAGCGCAGGATTTTAGTGGTGGTCGACTCCAACGTATCCGTAGAGACATAGGGATTTGAAGAAAGGGAAATTAGCCTGTTGTAAAAATACTAAATATCTAACACGATCCGGAAGCATCTTATCCTTATTTGTCTCTTTTAAAATGATAAAGGATATACGTATTTAGCCCGTCGCTTGCCAACCCACTATTTTAAATGGGCTATTTTTATTCAGTACTCACCAATTTAAAAATGAAAAAATGACTATTAAATTATAAAGTGGTTTTCATACTTGTGTAATCGAAACCAACATGAAATAATATCAATTAATAGTTCTAACGATCTGGCAGGATTGTTTTGTACAGCAAGTTGTACTTGTCCGTTGTTTCCTACCTTGAGTCTTTAATAACGCCTGAAGGAGAAAGTTTCAGTTTCCTCGCAAGCTGAAACTAACAACTATTTAGTGAAATCATGTTCGTCTTTGATATCAAAAAGTTGCGCTGCTTAAGATTATTGGCTATTAATTGAATTCGAATACGGATTTCCGTATTTAATTATTCGATTTACGGCAATAGTTAAATAAGAGCATAAAATAGTGATTTAAGTTTTCTCTGGATTTAAAATGGGATCGTTTTAGCCAAGTAGTAAAATGTTGGACTCGATTATTTTATTAAATTTATTTCACAATGTAGCGATTTAATTTTCCACCAGGAACACACAGTCTATCGCACGATGTTACACAATGTTCCTTACATTATTGAAGTTCTTCACGTTGTATTTGCATCAACACTATCACTGTTAAGTGTGTCCGGCCATTCGTTTACGCGTTGCTAAAACTACGAGCTCTGGACTCGATAGCATCCGCTTGGAAAAAAAGAATGAGAAACCGGAGGAGTAACAACTAGACGCACACCAATGTTTGACGTGCACTGCTCGGAAACTCTGTCAAGGTCATTGTAATATGTAATTCCTGATTTTGAATCTCAGAGATGCTATGGTACTTACTCTGTTGCGATCCAGTGCGTGTCCTCCGACGTGTTGGCACGAGTTAACAGCGTGCGTCCGAGTATCGACGTACTGCTACCTACCGTTTGTGGTACACAGCTTTTTTCCGAAATTGAATCTATCGAGAACATTCTAGAATGCGCAAAGTTGCTGAGAAAAGACTGGAAGTAAGATTTTCCTAATCTAATAAATTTGGACGACTGTTGGTTGAGAAATATAAAACTTTAAAAACTTGTAGATCCGGCAGTGCAACTGTGAGATACAAAGTTATCGAAGTAAAAATTTTAAATGTAAAATAACAAGTAATTTTATTCATTTTTCATGTTTTCAAACTTTATATCGAGTCTTTTTGATTATTTTATGATTCCAAAGTTTACAATTTCAAATTTTTTACTGAAATTTAAACATTCTTAGTTTTATTTGTTAGTGCGATTTTGCAATTTCGCACATATTATTAACAATTATTAATTTTAACAGTTATTAATTTTTAAAAACTCATTGAATGAAACGAAAGAATATTAGATAAAAAAATTCATTTGAAAATGCGAACTAGCTATTCTTCTTTAAAGTTTCTCTTCGCTTTATTTCCCAAACAATTAATTTATTGCGTGGATTAGGAAATTTAATTTAATTTAACAAAATTATTTAGCTACGTCTGTATTTTATGGCAGATGTAAAAAACTATGTATTCCGAATGTTGCTGTATCAATTGTTTCATTAGCTTTATTATGTGCTTTTATCGTACTGTACGCGATAGACTTTATGATAAAGGATGAATTTGTTTTAGACTAGTCTTTAAAACATTAACATTTTTGGCGAAAATGTTGTTTAAGCCCAGTAAATATTAATTTAAATTCATGTTTTTAATGAAAAATTGTTTAATTGTCTGGCAGAGATGTAGAAAAATTCCCATCGCTCATTTATTCAAGAATCGCATTAACTCATCTGGAAAATATTTGTCTTCATCCGGTCTTCGTGTTATCCAAAACAATCTCTATTGCTAAGCCTAGCGCACAACAGCTAGAGCCGCTGTATGTGTTTTCATGCCGCAATAGATAGAAGGCGAGAAAGTGTGTGCAAGGGAGAGAGGGAAAGAGGAATCCGTAGAACGAGGCGAGGCCCCCGCGGGGACGTTATAAGGCAGATCCTCTTTTTCCGCGGACCGACTCCCACGCTCGTTTACCCCGAACGTAATGTCTAACGAATAGCCCCCAATAAATTCATAAGCCAGCCGAAACAAGCTTGGCGAAATGCAGAACATGCCGCCATGCCGTACCGCGAACTAACATTAAAAGCCGTGAGAGAGGGAGAGAGAGGGGGGGAGGGAGGGAGAGAGATACTGGCTGCGTCGTTATTACGCGCCACACGCGTGCTTGGACTTTGCGAGCTCGAAAGCCCTTAAGTAATGTCGGGGGCTTTATTAATACTCTAGTAAAGTTGGTCCTGTTGCGAAAGTTGCACGCGCACTGAAAATTAGGGAATTCATTAGCTCAGCGCCGTAACCGGCTTCTTTTACGCTAGGCGCTGGCATATTTTATGCCTGGATTTCATTGGTTCGAGTCTTAGGTGGACGTCCGCTGCGCACCTTTTGAATTCGAGTGCTCAAAGTTCGAATTCCTCGCGACGCGGATCAAGAAGAAAAATTATTTTTCGCGACGTTGCCGTGTTTCGAGCGACGAACAAACGAATAAGCGGCGATTGCAAGCGAAGCTTAGCTCGCGTCCTGGCCATTAGGTTTCAAGCGTTTGAAGATCAAAAGGGCGACACGTCGCATTTCTAGAGTTAATTTCTTGTAATCTTACTCGCGCGTCTTGTACTCCAAAGCTTTTCTCGTACTCGAGCAGCGCGAATATTTCATAGTCGCTGATGTATAATTGCAGTTGATATTACCAGCATTATTAATGCCGAGTCTTAAGGAACGTCGCTTTAGTGCTGCAGTTGATTTCGTTAATGAATACGAAGACGCTAAACTTGGTGTCAAGCGATGTACTTTCAGGGTTCCAGGGGTTCGCGTGATCCGTTTACTCGCGCGAGTCATTGTCCAATCTTCGAGACTTTCCACTACATGCATATTCATTTTCGTATCCTTCACAGCGAGCAGCGGTGTTTTTGTCTTCGAGAAAGTACGTAATTAACTGCTGCCTTGCGCAGTCTTGCAGCAGTAGGCAGGATAGGATTAATCCACAGGTCGATAATTCGCAGCCGAAGATTCATCAATAAAGAATAAGATACGTTTGCAACGGCTTACAAAATTACCGGCTGTGTTTCGTCATTGGCAAAAAAAGATGCCCGCCGAACAACCGAGAAGCAAGAAATCGCATCTGAAGATTGATGACACGCTCGATACCACGTACTATTCCCTGAATCTGAATTTTACAATCGACCAATCGACACACGCGCTCATCAATTAAGCAAGCAAGTTTCCCGCTCGGAGGCTTCTTCTCGCTCGAGTCCAATACTCCGCGCTTAATCTCGCAGGAGCATAAAACGCGTCGGAACAAATAGCTCAATCAACAAACGGTTTGTCAAACACACACACACACACAGCAGTTGGCGAGATTTGGGCCCGCGTCGCGTTATCGCTTTGGGCTCGACACAAGAGAGGTAGCGGCCTCCCGCTTACCTACTGGCATTTTATTTTCGCTTTGCGGATAAAAAGCCGGTGAAAGCTGCGCTAAGTCTGGATCGTGAGCTACGAGTTTTTATCCGGCGTTCGGTTATTAACGAGCGCGCTAATTCCAAGTGCGCGCGCATTGAGAAATTCCCGCGCAGGTGGATGCTGGCGCGCCTCTGCTTTCAGCGGCCGAGGCTCGCAAGAATTTTACGAAGATGTTGCAACTTGTGAATTCGAGTTGCTGGAAAAGTACAGTTTTATTAGCACTACTTGACACTGCGTATCTAAATATTTAACGAACGATGATGGTTGGCAAACTGAATTTCAGTCGTCAGTGTGTTGAATATTTAAATAATCGATCAAATTTGTTTACACTCCTTTTAGCGCCATTAATTTTAATAAGCACAAAAATTTTTTAAATGAAATGCAATAGGACACAGTTTGATCAATTTTTATTTATTTATCTTTCACCAGCTTGTTCATAATCGTTAGCATTTTACAAAAAACAAAAGTCTAACGTGGGTATTTTGAAAATTAGAGTCAATATCAAGATTTAATAACAGTTGGAGAGAAAGTTGAGGATTTTCCCATTAAAAACACTTTTTGGAAAAAGAAACTGATCTCCTTATAAACGGCTTTCGAATAAAGGAATTCTTCAGATTTTTTAAAGCCATTAAAAAAAAAAAGAACTTTGGGCGAGTCGATTTTACATAGAACTTTTAAAATCAGAGATAAAACGTTAATTACTTCCGATGCTTAACGCTTAACGATGACATAAAAGCATAAAAAGATATTTCACGTACATTTTTATTGATTTGGGGTAAAAATAGGTTTAAGCGCCTAAAAAAAGTTTGGCGTTTTGTTGCCAGAGGAGGAGGAGGCGAAGATCTTTTAGGTTTTACGTCGAGTGCCTCGTAAACTCCCGCTTACAAAGTATCGGTGATGCATAGCTTTATCCGCGTTGGACGCGAAGTCGGTTAAAAATAATCGCCGACTAGAAAATCATCAGGCCGAACTTTTATCTCACCCGAAACGTTAATTATTGCAATCCGCTCGGTTCTTACAAGTTGGCGGCGCTTTACGCTTGCGTTCTCCCCCGAGATCGACGTCGTCTCGCATATCGGCGGAACGGCGTCGCACGTCAACCCGATGCTCGCGCGGAATGCGGCACACTTTTATCGGACGAATGCATTGCAAATGGCGGAGCCGCGACCCGACGCGACGCCTGGATTCATCCCGGGCGCGCTTATCGGCCCAGGATTCCCGGCGTCTCTCGCTCGTCCCACCTGTCCAATCGTGCTCGGATTAATAACCAGACACCGACACCTGGACCTCTTCCTCGAGGGCTCTTTGTGCGACGCCACGACTCGACGACTCCCGATGCGAATTCCACGCAACTCGCGGTGACGTCCCTTTGGGGGCTCTCGCGTTTCGTCCTTTCGAGAATTCCGCTAAGCTTCGGCGTCTTTGTCCGCGCCAGCCATCGCTTGCGGCTCTCTGGCTTTCAATCCGCACGGAATTGGTTTAGTGGATTAGTCCGTGCAACGCCAACTCCGCTGATCGTGGAAAGCGATTGCGTGGAACGGCTATTTTATGTAGCATGACATTTTGTAATTCCATGTTTAGACCTGAGCATTAACATTTTACCATTAGATTTCGATACCACATGACGTTAATACGCTTGCAAGTTTCCAAGCTCAAAAGCTCTTGTAAATAGAACGCGAACGTCTTGGATTTTGCTTGCCGCCGAATCAATTCTATTTCTCGTGTTAGTGCGAAAGTAGATTCAACGCCGAAGCCGGTGTGCCATCGATATTGTAGTGCAGATCTGGATCTGACGTAAGAAGTAAATATTTACTCGTGCGGCCGCGACTTTGCAGCGACTGTTTACTTTATTTGAATCGCTGCTGCATACGCCAGGAATAGTGTGACGATTTTTATTGCATTTATCTATAAGATTTGTAATACTCGTTTTCAACGAGAGCGCAATACCAAATAAAAGACTATATGATATTCATCGAAAGAATGATTTTTATTGACTATTGCACGAATAATGAAGATCGCGTCGATTCTTCGCGCAACACTAATATCACTAGTTTGCGCGTATTCGGTATTTTTTAATTTTTTTCTGTACCGGTGTTTTTTACACTTGAGCGTTATTTATGCAATGATTTACGCAATCATCATTTATATTTGTAATCTTTTTTTGTCAAACACTTTGAAAATTAATCAAGAATCGAGATTAGACGTAAAATTTAAATCAATTCAAACTGTTTGGATTTCGCGATAAACACTTTTTAAAATTTATTCTTAAAGCTTCTTTTTTATACTTGGACCATAAATTTTTTTGTATCTTAATTTTTGTCGATCTGGCATAATTAAAATTATTAACAGTAAGTAGGTGAACGCCACAAAGACGAAAATATATAATTGTACGAGATGATTCTAAAAATATAATTTGAAATCTTTATACACGTGCATAGACTAACGGATTAAAAGGTTACTATTGCGCGTGCTTAAAGAGTTTATTATTTTATTACGCGAATAATAGCAAGATTCTGCGAGTTTTTCGAAAATAGTTAAATCATCGCAGGAGGTTTCAAGATTTACGATTTTTCATTATTTCTTTGATAATTTCAATTCAAGATCCCAGTAAGAATACAATAGAGTTCCGAGTAAAGTATTCAAATTAAGGAGAAAGATTGTTTAATCGGGACAAGGTTGTAGTTGTATTAGGCAGTTATGAAAAGCTGCAAATTTCTAGGTACACCAATTAATCGACACATCCAATTTGAAAAGAACGTCTTCCTCCTTATCTGCCTCCTCGTCCGTCCATTTTCGTTTGGCTTTGGCCGCAGAAGAGCACAAAAGTCTTTCTAGTTGCACTTTCTCTTTCATCCGTATCCGAGTCCCAATCTACGTTTCTCCCCACCAGCCGGACAATAAACACGTCTACATACTCGATTGTAAATGAGCGAGGCTGTTCCTGCCGTGGCGGCGCGTCGACTTTTAAAAATTTTACGGAGGATCCCGACGGATAAACAAGGCGCAAACACGTTACGGCCTGGCCTGGGCTGGCCCGGTCTGCCTCCCGTATGAATGGACCCATGACCGATGCTGTGAGAGTATTCGTGCCGAGAGGATGTGAATGAGTCAGATATTCGAGCGATGGCTATCCGTTTCTTTCACTTGACTTCATTCATTAATGAGCTTAAAAGCTTCATTCATATGCAGGCCGTCGGTTATGGCGGCAACCGCTCGATATGTTATTCTTGCGGCCGGTTTTTTTCTGCGGACTAGGGGAATTTGATAAAATTCTTCTTCTTATGTTACACGGATGATGTCATCACCTCGGAAAAAGTTTCGCGTTCACATTGTTCGTTAGGTTCTTGTTTTATTTCGGTATACGGACGTCTTTGGAATAGAACCACGAGTCCAATGTTTACGGGTTAAACGACGTTGTATCTGATTACAATACGATTTTGCAATCGACGACTATTTCATGGAATCGTACTAATGAAACGATTATTGAGTCCAAGCAATTGGCAAATTTTATTTTCCTAGTTTAAGTTGTGTTCTCACGCGTTAATATTAAAACTGGAAATACCATCTGCGAGTGTAACAACGTGGACGTTTTGAAAACTGTACGCAATACTGGTGTTTACTTCCCTTTTTCATTTTAACTATTTTTTAAAATCATTATGCTTATGCTGTAAACGAAAATTTTTTCAACGCGTATTGAATTAAAGACAGGAGCAATAAGAAACTTAATGTAAAAGTTTATGGCGAACTGGAAAAGGAAAAATTAATTATAGTTTGATATTTACAATAGTTTCTTTGCGATATGCGTACAAATTATAAATTTGCAAATTGCAGCTTGCATACGATAAATAAATTTTTCACGTAAGACTATTTTTTATTTATGTAATCGTAATATTAATTCTTACTATAGCGATATAAATAGCATTCATAATAAATAAATCTATTTCACAACATTTGTTTAACTCGGAAATTTAGATTAAAAGAAGATAGATTCATAATGAAGGAATAGAATGACTGCAATTTTCCTCACATTCTATAGCATTAATCTGGTAATTATTATTACTGACAAAAATTATTTTTTTAGATTTATTATAATTGTTACTGATTAAAGCAATTAAATTTATACAATAAATGAATAAATGAATGATCTATGAAAAGGTGGAACTGAAAAGTAAAACTGTTGAATGCATACTTGATGAATAAACAAACAATTTAAATAAATTAGTCAGTGTTATAGGCCAAATTTATAATGCAGGGGAGACGCCTGTGAAGATTCTGATTTAAGTCATTCGTAAGTTTTGTTTTGTTCTTTTGTGCTCCAAACGGAGAACCGAATATTTTTTTAAACTAAGTTAGTAATAGAGTTTTATTAAACAAACGCTATAAAATATTGGGGTTTCGAAGAAAACAAATGTAGATGTCCAAATACTATCGTGAACACGAATAAAAAAAAGTAAAAATCGTAGCTAAACGTAAGTAAAATTTACTCACTATCTATCTGATATTAATCATTATACGTAACTTTAAGTAAGTTTTAATTAATTGTGTGTGGTTAATTTGGGAAGAGAAACGACCAGTCGCAAAATTTTATAAGCGAAATTTAAGGCAATAGCGATTCATTTCGTTAAGTTAAAAATAGCGTGCACAAGAATATATTTACATAGAGTTTCTTAATTAAATTGCTTTAAATGAAATTGTTTACTAAAATAAAAGTAAACGGGTACACATCTCCCAAATATAAAACCGGGAATATTTTTACAATTATGTCTTGCAATTCATTGTCAGTGTTTATTGTTATATTGTGATATTTAAATTTATCTACCTCACTAAGGTTCATTAAATGTCCTTACGATCTCTGAGACGAGTATCTTTGTAATCAAATCCTGTCTTGTCAATGTTCATGTATTTCATCTTATGTTAGCTTACATCTAATATAAGTTCTTTCACTGCTTGTAATAAAAATCTTTGCATTCCGAATTTTAATCATTCCCCAATAAATTTGAATCCATCTTCATGAATTGCTACTCGAATTGTATCGCATTAACTCGCCTCTACTTAATATCTTATTATAAAATCAAATTAGATGCGAGAGGTGATTGCGGTTATAATTAATTCCGATTATAATTAATATTAATCGGACTCAAGTATCAAATTTCTACTCATAATTTTATCCGTGTACAAATTAAGATAAATTTGCGATAACCGAACGAAAGTGTTTGGCGTTTATAACTAAATTAAAATTTGGTACCTCTGAATTTTCTAATCGAAGAGAGTGACGCATTAAAAGGTGTTTTTCCAAAAACGAGGAACGGCCGTTGCAATAATAGAAATTGACGAAAATAGAAACGAACGTTCGGGGATTCGTATTGTTCGTCACGTATAAAGTCTCTGGTGAAAACATAAACGGCACATTAGATAAATTTCCGCAATAAATTCGAAGTGCTTTGCGTATATAAAATAGAAGCATGATTTTTTAAAATCAACATTTTGACAGATCTCGTGTGAAATCTCGCGGATGATAACAAACGTAGGAGTTATTGCGTAATTCGAAAGCGATAGAAATCGCGTTCGAGAAGGACGTTGCTTTCAGAATATTCCAGGGACAATAAAACTCGAATCTTCTTCATCGATCCGAAGTTGCGGGGGAATTACATGGCTCTTCGGAGCTCGAGGTATAGGTGCGCGCAGCTAATCAAGCTCCTCGTTTGCGCAGTATCCGGATCTAGGCGATGATGCCACGCGTGTAGGAGAAGGCTTGAGGCTAAGTCGCAGTTCCTATATTTATGCGCTCGCCGGGATAATCCGGTGAGAGCTCGCCATTGGCCGGCTCCGTTCGCCCGCGTTATGATTTTATTACCGCGAGCGGGTGCGTGGCGACGTACGGCCTGGGCGCACATTAAATTAAGTCAGCTTTACGAGCCCCGGCTGTGGAAATGAATGCGCAGGCAGACCGAGCGCCGTCTCTCTCTCTCTCTCTCTCTCTCTCTCTCTCTCTCTCTCTCTCTCTATCTCTTCACCTGTTCTCGTACTCCTCCGTACGGCTCGACGAAGCCGAGCCTAAGTTGCGAGCCCAGTGCGATCCGTCGTTTTGTGTACGTGCACCTGACAAATCGCCGTCAACGGCACGTTCGCGGGTGGAAGTCGACCGATCCCCTTTCTTGGAGGGTGAATTCTGGCTCAAGACTCCTCGCAGTCGTGTGAAATTAAAGATTAACTCGTGTGCCATTGTTGGTTTCAAAACTGCCTACACGCTTTTTCCTTCCTTTACTTTTGATAGGTTTTATAAAAGGTGTTATCAATGTTTGTTTTACATCCAACGGGCAGTCATACGATGTTAATAAAACCCCTAAAAATTTGTTAATTTAAGGATTTTCGACTTAGTTAATGAAAGGATGAATTTATTAATCGTTTATAACATGTGTTTTATGAACTAAATCTTGCTTTTTCTCAAACACGTTAAATAGGAGCGCCTGTACATTTTAAACTGAATAAAAATAACGTGCAATATTTACTCTAATTATTTCAAATCCATTTATATGTAGAAATCAGTAAAAATAAATGGTTTCCAAGTATTGTAACAGCCAGATGTAAGATAGAAATATTTTAAATAAATAATTATACTCGTGTACGTGTAGGAAATCTTGTGCTTTAGAATTTGAAAATTAAAGTTTAATTTGATTCGTATAAAATTTTGACAGCTCTAAACTTGTAGTAATAGTCATTTTTATGAATTGAAAATCAATATCTTCATTATTGTACCAATCAATTGTTGCGAGTTGAACGATAGAATAAAAAAATCAACAAATTATTTTGTTATAAAAATAAACGATTAGAAGCGCGATTTTAAAAAAGTTGTGCATTATTATTACAGGCAAATTAAGGTAGACGTAGCAATAAACCCATGCGTTAAATTTAGAAATCAATTCAAATTGTCATATTTACTGAAAACTATAATTCAATAAGTCGAACATGCAAAAAGTAAATCACAGAACGTGTATTTTTCGCGGGGAAATGGGTGCGGAGCGTGACAGGCACGTTAATTGCAGCTTAGCGCGAACGTATGAAAGCTGCATTGGTTCGTAATAGAGTAAACAAAGGAATCTGGACACGTAATGTTCAACTAATGAAAGGGGATGGATTTTGGACCGTAATCATTGTTCACTTTTGTTTTCTTCCATCTATGCCGCGTTATATCCGATTGTTTGCAATGGCTGAATAGAGAATTTGACGACCGTCGCACGCATGTTGTTGTCTTCCGTACGTGTTGCGCTTACTTATAATCAAATGAAACTATTCTTTCTTATTGGATCGTCCTTTCAGAAAGATGCTAATAAGAATTTCGATTCTTCGACATTTTCATTACAAAACAAGCAGAATGAATTATTTATATTGTCAACATTTGAGTGAAACTTAAAAAACTGCGGTAATGCCTTCCCTCGTTCTTATCTAGATTTTAATTTTAAAGCCCTTACCTTACTAAAACAATATCCGCAATTTCAATTAAACACGTGGAAAATGATTGAATTTTCGATTAATTAATTTTATTTGCCTCATCTTCAATGCTGAAAAACATAAGCTTACGCTTGGATAAATGTCTATGATTAAATATGCATTGTGATTATGAGACTGACTTAAAATTGGTTAATGATATCGGTGAGAAACTCTGTACTTCGTTATCGGCAATTAATCCATTTTTTATCAAATAAATCTATTTCTTCGTTTTAAAGCGAGCAATAGACGTTTGTTAAAGAAATTACTAAATAAACTGCTAAACGTCTGCAAAATTATTATTACTTTCCATTACCAACAAGAGCATTTAAACAAAAATAATCAGGAACTCAATTTGGATACCCACCGTGCAGAAGTTGAAACTTTATTTTGTATCCGATCAATTATTTTGTGCGACAAGAGATTGAAACTCGTGCAGAAGCCGCTCGCTTGACTATTTCCTTTTCTACACTTCGGGGAATAATATCGCCCGAGGATGTACGAGTAATCAGCTGTATACGTCTCGATGTTTAATCAACACACACACACACACACAGGGCCTTTTTGTCCCGATGAGTTTGGCTCTTGACAAAATTCATCCATTGTCAAGGCATATACATATGCAGCGCCGAAACTTCTAATACAATTGAGACGTTTCCATTATAATCCGAACCTCCGCCACGCGTCCACTTAACACGGCACGCGGCGATCCATGGCTCTCGCATTTTGATGCTATGGAAATGAATCACAGGGCACATACACGATTTTCATTTATACGTAGCCCGGGCTGTTTTGAATTTTTAATGCTACAACAATGTTGCTCTTTAAAAGTTATGTTTTCTTTTTTCTTAATTCTAAATGTACTTTGCCTGCTCCGCGGTGAAAACGAGTTTCTCGACAAGTGATCTGGCCGTTTTATTAGAGTTGATTTTTTGCTGTGAATCGTCTCACAATTGTCACCACGAATGCTCTTGGAATCTCGAAACGAAGCCGCTCGCTCTAATAGAATTACGTATAAATTTTCCAAGACGATTATTAGAAGGCGCAAAGAATATTTTCATTGCTTTAGTAGCGAGGGATACTCGCTTATAAGTAACAAATCTACTTGGCGATTCAGTACCGCAATTGAAATACATCAAGCTTGCACATTGCAAGATTCGTCATTAACGTGTACTGAAAAAGGTACGCATTCTTGTATTAATATAGCAGTGCGAGAGCCGAGGACGAGTGCGATTTACCCTTGTTTCAATGAAATGAATTGCCATTAGCTCGTATGAAGTTTTAGCGCGCGATCGTCGATTAAACGTGTATTTTCACACGAAATGCGCCAATTAAGAAATAAATAAGTTTACATTCTTTAATACAAAGTTTGTTCGGCTCGTGAGGCGAAACGGGAAAGAGCGTAAAATTTCATTGAGGAGCCACTAATTCGACAGGTGGTGGTCAGATTATTTGGTTTTAGTAACGAGAAACTACTTTTGATCTCGAGAACCGGGACCTGAGAGGATACGAGTCACTTACGTCTAATAAGTTGCGATAACGGCGAGACAGAGGCTGTGGAAAAAACGCTCCCCCGATCTCATTATGTTGACACCGAGTCGTCCCCGCAGTGAGCGAAGCTGAGTCCCGGTGGCGACAAGTCCAAGTGCATCTAACCGGCTGCGGGAACAATATCGTTGTCTCTCCGTCTCGCTCTTTCTCGCGCGGTCCGAGGGAGACGTCCGACGAAGATTGAGGCTCTCCATCTTGGAAATAATTAGATGGACCAAGATCGATGTCCTGGCCCCAAAAATCGTTGCGCGATAGGATCGCACGTGCTACAGCGGTGCACGAGCGAGGCAAAAAAGGTGAATGGGGCCCCCAGTGGACCCTCCTGACCTCCCTCTCGCACGCATTAGCCGGGCCCAAGCCCCGCTCGCGCTCAACTGGAAGACATAGATGGAGCCCCGCTTTCCGAGAAATCTGACATCCTTTCCGGGACGGATTCCGAGATAAAGCTGCTCTTGTGAATGAATCAAGGGCGACCCGCGCCGTGCGGGTTATGGGCCCCAGAGTCGCGGTTGGCACTCCTCGCTTTATTTCTTTTTCTCCTTTATTCCTCTTTCTCCGGGGCATTGATTATCCGACGGAAGTTGCGCATGTAATTGTTTTCCACGGTCTCCTCTCTCTCTCTCTCTCTTTTTCTCGCTCTCTGATTTATTTTTACAAGCTTGATACTCTCCTCGATGACGAGCTTTGATACCGAGGTTCGTTTCACCTGGCTTTTATAACTTCTTGGATATAACCTTGGCTGCTGCTGCTGCTTTCGTGTTTGTTAAATTATTTTGCAGTTGTTGGCTTACTTTATTAATCTCGATTTAATGTTGTTTACATTTAAATTACTGTATATCAGGTGCTGTATCAACGTCATTATCGGAATATGCTTTAGTCGATACGATATAATAAATTGTGTACGTTAATTGTGGATTCCTAACGAACTTTAACTTTAGCGAAATTGCAGCCTCATTTGTAAATTCAGCGAAATTGCATTTACCGAAAAATATGGTACGACGTTGAAAGCTGCAAAAGTCGCAATAATTACTACAGGATGATATTCAATTTTATTAATGCTTAGCCAAAGCTTTTATAAATTGCGATATAATCTTGCATAATTTGTGTAAAGTAAAATAAACTCAGTTTGTACTTCAAAAAACAAAAACTTAATATCAACTTCTTAAACTATTTTAATAAACGTCAATTACGTCGTAAACTTTTTTTACAGTTTAATTTTGACTTACATTTTAAGATAGTATAACTCGTATAACTTATAATATATTTATTTAAGAAATCAAATTACAATATAATTACAAAATAATTATTTTTGCTTATATCAAATTATCAGTATAGCATGATAATGATAATAATATTAAATTTCAAAATGTCGATTTGATTTTACCTAATATTTCGTTAATAACTAACATGCAACAATATGAAATCTATATTGTCGAGGATAATATACGAGACTCGGAGAATAATTTATACTGTCTGTATTCATTTAAGCGAAAAGCATATTTATTATTATTGTGAGCTTCCAATTTCCATCAGCAATGAATATATTTAAAATTTAAACTCGTGTGTAGATTAATCCCGTGAAGATCTGCTTTTCGTTCCATCATGAATGCGTTATAAATGACATCAATTCACTTTTTTCAATATCAAAACTAATAAAAAGATATAATAGCTTGATTGTGTATATCTAATAGTAGTCGGAGCGCTCAAATTTTTTAATCAAGTATTTGTAGCTATTGTTCATTAGAAGATTAACGTCTCAATTTAAATACTTTTCATATATTTATTGTCGTAATTCATACGGATTAATATAATCTGTATCGACTTAATTTTAAAAAGTCGCAAGTTTCAATTGCTTTTCAATCTTGCGGTTATTTTTCGTATATTTATCAGGAATCTTTGATAGATGAGCAAATTAAGTAGAGATTTATTTTTCGGAAAACACAGGCAAATTTAATTATGATTCTTACAAATAGACGATTTCAATTGTATCTAATAAAAAAGGAGAAAAACGAAGGGTTTAAAGAAAAGCAATTTTTAATTAAACGAGCGAATTTGTCAATATAAAACAAATAAGCTCGTTAGTCTAAATAAATTTAACGACATTTAGTAAACGTAAAGATAAACAAGGATAAAATTAGATTTCTCGGAGATAATTAAAAAATCTTCGCAACATTCTTCATTTATTTATATCTGTGATCCTAATAACGTTCTTCGTTTATTCGCGAAAAATAAAAATATCGTCATTTTTGGCAGTTAGTTTACTAGTGAAAGTCGTTTAGAGGGATCATTTTTCCACTACTCCGACACGTATAGTTTTACCTTCGCAGAAGACGGAAAATCGAACACTCGCACATCCTTTTAAAACGGCGAATAAATAATTCAATTAGAGAACAAATCGGATTCGAAATACACTCGGAGGCTGGAGACACATCGCGAGCTGTAAGCGAGAGCTAAATAAGCAGCGCCATCCAAGCAGTGCTTCGTCATTCTCGTCAATCCAATGGTCCCCGCACGTCGAGCAATCATTCCGAAGAGGCCATTGTGCGCTCGCTAACGAGTTACTAGCTGCAATTACGGAGCCCTTATCATCTCTACGGCACTGCATAACTGCGCAGAACGCACTATATCCTCGCACGAGGGCGCTTCGCGAACAAAAGCCAAGTGCTGCCCGAGGAAATCCGTAAGCCACTCGTATATCCTCTGCGTACGCAGACGAGGAGCGCCGCGCTCGTGGCCTCGTGGCAGTCTTGGCAGGGGGTAGCCTCGCGTGTGCCGCAGGAGGTCTTACGACGACAGAAAGAGAGGGAGAGACCCCGGATGGAATTTTCAGCCACGAGCGGCCGTCACAACGAAGCAGCTCGAGCATCCGTTACCTCCTGGTGTCTCACCAACTGCGCCACTCGTATCTCACCTTAATATATTATTTATCCGTGAATATTGCCGAGGGATGGAACGAGGTGGGGGCGGGCCGGGGGACGCGAGAGAAAGAATTCCGTCGAGTTATTTCAATTTGAACTGCTTCGGAGGAATGCACTCGCCAAAAATTGAGACGTGTCCGTTGGGCCGCCCGCAGCCGGGGATTATAATATCTTCCAGATGTAAATGAAAATGTATAGGTGTCATTGATCTCGCTACCTTTATTTAGTCGGGCCCGCGAGTGTCTCGAGGATAAGTCGCTTTTTTATGCGCGATCGACCAGCGAATAATTACGAATCTTTTGCGCTTTTTTAAGGGAATCGCTGGAACCGAAGCTGCGAGCTGTGCTTTCAAACTCCGGTTTCCGAGGGTAAATTTTCACGCGCACATTTCTTGTGTCGGACTTAATTAAGCTTTGACGGGGATGAGCATCGATTGCAGATCCGAGTTTGCCGGCAGACAGTCAAAGGCGGCCGTCCGATTAAGGAAACTGAAGGGAAATGTTAAAAGAACTCGCGAATCGAACGACTGTTGTATTAGTAGCTGAAAAGCCCTTTAAACTCGGGAGTGAACAACTTCTTGCACTAGAGTAAACAGGAGTCACGGAAAGTTCAGCTGGTGCATTCTAATGCACACTGCTCCTCGTAGACTAACGCAAGTGGTCGGGATCGCTTCTTCGGTCGATGTTCGAGTGCGTCGATTCGGCCGATAAACGGCATACGTATTAGTACGAAAGAGCTACATTGTACTCGCCTGATAATTTGTAAGACGAAAATATTAGGCTCGTCGTAAATAAGCGAGTGTTGCATAGAGAGGAACGATGATAATTTTTAGAGGCGAGCAGACGCAGCCCCTCGAATCGCTATAAAACACGATAATTTCTGACACTAAATTTTGCACTATATACCATAAAATATCTGTCCGTGCACGCCGGGAATTAATTACATCGGGGCGCGTCTATAATTCACGAATATTATTGATAAAGTCTCTCCGAAATCGCACGCACGTACGATCAATTTTTAAAAAAGCCGAAGAAAAGGCCCGAGGAGGCGGAGATCCGAAAATAAGACAAGCGCGAGCAAGAGATACAATGTAGAAAGAGAGAAAAGTGAGGGGTCATAAGTTGCGTGCACATCTCGGAGCGGGCGCACGCAGTTATAAGAATGGCCCTCGTCACATACCAATCATTGTTTTCATTACTTATGTCGCCGCTCTTGTAGCTCCGCTCCCCAACCCCCCTGGGAGCCCCTCTTATGTATAGCCACCGTCGCGCGCATAAACGTTTATCGCGATATTTTCTTGTTCCGCCGAGTGTCGGATTATTTATCGATTGCCCGCTGATAAACGGATTTCCTTGCTGTGGCGAGGGAATGATTTGTAACGGCGCGACGAGCGAAGCCTGGGCGCGCGAAATTGATGGGATTATTCGGGTGCAAAAGTGTTACGCCGCCTTCGGATCCTCCCCTGATTATCCCGCGTCCCCCGTCTTGTTTCTTGGGATATCCTTGGCTCGTTTCTCGTTGCGAATCGGATCTCCCATGCGCTTCATCGTTGCGTGCCTGATATATATATGTATATACACACATATGAGTTCATGGAGGATGTACGTGCGCTCAACGTGCCTTATGCCGGCTCTTGGCGTGTGTGATGTTCATTATGACAAAACCTACGCACATTAACACTTGGTGCAGCTTATGTCGATGAAGTATTCAATTTGAACTCTATAAAATTGAAATTTATTGGCGACTGATTTATTAGTAGAATAACCTCGCATTCGACGCTCACACGCGCGTACTTGCATTATTTTCCGGATGCTAACTTCCGTTACTATCCAACAATACATATTGTAATTATGCACGAGGATCTTGTTATTTTCAATGAATACGTTACGTCGAATTAGACGAGTAAAATGAGTTCAGAAATAAGTTTGCCTCGCCTTCATTTACTACCTTTCACGACGTGCTTACTATACTCGTACTTGCATACTCATTAGTATATTGATTAAAAACTTTTTTATCTCCTATTTTCTACTTTTTCGACCAGTTCTACTAATTTCTACTATGAATTACTTTCAGCTATTTTTTAAACTTTAATTTGAAAATCGTGGCTTTTTTGTGCTCTTTACCTAATAATGATTATGTGCAAATATATAAGTAATGAAATTGAATAAAAGTATTTAAATAAGTATAGTTATATTGTGTAAAATTTGTAATGACTTTCACACTTGTGATAGATGTGAAGTTCATAAAGTATATTTATTATAGTAATCAAATATTATTCCTAAATTGTTTCCTTAAAGTTTAAATAAATGCAATTTATTGCATTACAACATTGTAATTTGCTTTAAAATAAATTATTTATAAAATTAAAAGTACCAAAGTCTTTTATTTTCGAGAGGAAAATATTGAATATATCTTTTTTAAAATGTAACGTTTTTAAAGGACTAGTGTAGGATGGTCACGTGTCTAGGATAACGAGTCAAAATGCAAATGTCAATTGAAGGAAAGAATAATTAACTGAATCAACTAAATATGATTCTTCTATTAAATAAAAAAAAAAAAAAAAAATGGCATTAGAGAAATAAGAGTTTTTTATTATATAAATAAATTTTTGATTTATAATATTAGCATAAAGTTTGGTGTTAGTAATTCTACGTAAAAAATATTTCATATTAAAATATTTGTTGCATTTGTAAAATTATCAAATTATTTATTTGTACACATACTGCTTTTGCAGAAAATCAAGATGAATGTTTTTAGAATGTTTCAAGCGAGAAAAACTCGACGATTGTCAATCATCTACTTCCAAAATCGAATTTCATTTAAATCAGTTCTTAATTGATAAATTACGTATTAATGGTAATATAAATTAAAAAATCTATATTTTAAGGTTATTGTACATCTGATGATTTGTCAGCAAATGTTATTGGAATAAATGCGCTCCTACACATGGCAGTATTATATTTCATTCGTCTAAAGATTTATGCAAAAAATTACGTTTATGAATTCAACATATTTTCTAAAATTTAATAATATCTTAAAGCTATCGCTGTAATTTACTCTGTCATTAAACATTATCTTCTAATACTCAGTGATACATTGCGCAGATATTTATAAATTAAGTAGAACAAGCCTTCTATCTTACATTACTAATAATTTATGTTAATTTGACCTCCTTATTATTCGACCTGATTATGATGAATTTTTATTGTCTTTTCGAAAGTAATAAAACGATATTTATGATAAACTTTATAGCTCATGAAAGCAGCTTAATAAGGAGCACCAGGCCAACAAATTATTTATCAATGTCCGAAGTTTAGTTCTGGGTCGAAAAGTAAACTTGGCTACTTAAAAGTTGCTGTTGGTTAAATTCGGTATTGATCGTCCAAGGTTTGTCCTCCGAGTCCTGAAAACGCCTTTATTTGAAAATTTTAGATCGAGACAGGAGTTTTTACGAATAATCGAGATTATACAAAGGCCAATAAACATTGGTCGATTATCGAGGAATAAATTTGTAAGGTTCTTCGCCCGTGGAAAATTAATTTGCAATCAATGTCAGGGGAAAAGTACGTGTCATTGTCGCCTCTTCGAGAATCAATACAGGAGCTCTTTATTAGCAGACCGCCAGTTCCAATAGATGCTCCGCATTTATTAAATGCGCGTGCGTATAGTCAATTGACTTGCACCGCGAATCCGCGGGCTTTCGCTTCTTTCAGGGACAAAACCTTTTGTGCTCGCCCGATCGGCGTTGAATGCTCTTTTCTTTCGCTCCTCGTGTCATCGCTCGAGAGGCTATTGTGCCACGTACAGGAGCGACGTGTCGCATTATTGTAATTCGTCGTAAATGCGAGATACGAATCGTGGACGTGATATGTCAGCGTATCTGCTTCTTCTTTTTGATTTTTCGAAAGGAGAGAAAAGCGACGCGTGCGAGGAATAACGCTCTCTTAATTAATGGCGTATTTAAAGTGCATTTAGAATGTCTTAGTCGGTGCTCGCTCCTCGTTTACGTATTAAGATTCTGGGAACGTTTGTTAAGTGAACATCAAATAATTTTGACCATCGAAGTTAGTCCGAGTCGATTCAACTCTTTACTTAGATGTACTTTTCAGCAAGGACATTGTAAGAAACCTCGACAAAAGAGTACCGATGCTCTTCAACAATGAGCGCGTGAAAAAAGGAAAAAGCCTTTTATTTTTCCTCTAAATTTTTTCAAACTGCTCATTAATAATTCAAGAAAGGATTATCTCCATCTAATTGCTAATGAGCTTGAATATGATAAACAAACACATGGTAAAAAATCTATTATATTAAGAAAAAGCTTTTTTCATTACTTGCAAATACGTTGATTAAGTTGAATAAATTTATTTTAACGAGAAATTATTAGTTTAATTTTGTAATATTTTCATACAGAAACAATAAGCGTAATTTGAATCGAAGTAAATTTTTCTTTAAAATTATTAAATTAATTTTTATATCAATTTTTTTAACTATTCAAGTTATAGACATGTTTAATTTTGCAGATATTTTAATAATAATAAAACACCAACTTAAACGTCAATCGGATGCATTATTTTACACAGATGATAAAGAAGAAATGTCAAAATTTGCCCAACACTGTTTGAAATCACGAATAATAAATGTAAAAAATTCTAATAGATAGATTATGAACATTTGGGAAATTGCTATAACCAATGATTTGATATTTTCTCATATTTATCAATATTCAATTTTCTCTCGCTTTGATAAGTAAATAGATAATCAATAAAATTTATAACTAATTTAAAAGTTTTATACGCGAGTCGAACGGACTAATATAAATCTACGTTTTTAATCAACAAATAGTTAAAATACCAAAGTAAAAAAAATCGATGGTCCAATGAAATAATGAAATACTTTCAAAGACGAATCATTGTTTTAGTAATAGAAACGTGGACTAATCAATGTATAGTGAAATCCGAAATTAACGAGCTAGAAATTTTAATATTGTCCTTTACACCCGATTTTTTCGTGAACCGTGAGCCATTTGAAAATTTTTTGATTCCCCAAACGTTAGGCAGAAATGAAGCGAATTCTGTAATCTTCCTCTTTGGGATGACGCAGCTTGGAATGCGAAATATTGCCGGCATCATAAACCTTTTCCCGCACGTACTGGGGTATTTCTCAATAATGAAGAGATAGATAAGCCGCGTGCGCGAGCCTCAGCCATTAAACCGAAAATCCAACGGGCGGACGGGACTATCCGTATTCCGCTCATCATTCTCACGATCGACGAGGACCCGTGGGCCTGTATGTCGCTCGAGATATAAACCCGTTTTATTGGTCGTTATTCACCAACTGTATTATTTTTTCGTATAATTATCAGTTGGGGCTTATTTATTTACCTTTTCCCCTTCTTCTCTGCGAGAATAGGTGAAAAAGCCACTGATTTTTACTCGTGTATCTCGCGAGGCTTTTATCGAGACCTGAGAAATTTAAATTACCACGAGATTATTGATGGTTACAAAATGGAATGTAAAACAGATTCGGTCGCGTACTTGGAGCTTTCGTAAGCGGTGCAGTCGACTTGCTCCGCGTTATTGTAAAAGTAAATTATCCAAATTCATTTTTATCATTATTTCATCGAAATTCCAACATCAAAATTAAACGCATGATATTTATGTGATAATGCATACACATTGTAATATAATTAGTGAGTTTTTTACGTAGTCCGTGCGACGTAAGTATGGTAGCTTACTACGGTATTAATAGTTGTATGATATTTCATTCGATTCGTGTTCTATATGACTTTTTATTCACTGCCATGTAATGAACTCGTACAACTGGATAAGATTAATATTTCTGGAAAAACTCGAGGAAAACCTTGTTATCTTCGTATAACGGTTGAATAATTAAACTAATAAGGTGTTACATCCTGCAGGATTATTGCTGCTTAAGAATTCAACGAGATAATTTTTTAAACATTAGCAACGTCGTTATGATTAAAGATTATTCGCAAGCTTGTAAATTCTATATAAATCGCATTACATCTACTGTCCCAACTATATTTTCCTTATTAGAAGATGTGAGCGCCAACTTATGGATTGTACTACACAGGGATAGTAGATTTAGAGGAAGGGTTAAAAAGGTCAAGACGCTCAGGTATAGAAAATACAGGAAGGGTAAGAATAAGTTCTTTAATTTAGAATTCAAGAGGAATATTGAGAATATTTAGAGATTATTGGCAGAGAAAAGTATTAGAATTAAATACAGAAAAAATAAAAATAATTAAGTTTAGAAAAGCAGGGAGCAGGAAGAAAAAAGAAACGAAAATAGTTAAATATCTCTTCATACGTTTAGATTATAAGCTCAAAGAATAATAAGGATAGTTTACGCGCAAAATTAATGGCTAAGAGAGAAAATACGGCGTTGGAAAAGTCTGGAGCATCGCGGAAAGGCTGCTTAAGGAAGATATTAGAATGAAAATGAGATCGTTCGATGCTTTGGTAGAAAATGGAGCAGAAATTTGGGGATGAAAAAGTGACGAAAAGATAGAAAAGATACAAAATAAATTCATAAAACGAAGCCTTGATTTAGACGGGAATACACGTTGTAGAGTACGATGATCGAAACAAAAAGAAACAGGATACAGATAAAAGCTGCAAGGAGAGCAATTACATCTGAAAGCACTGAGTACCTGAATAAAAAGTTTGCACTCGCAATCTTATCTTCCGACAAGTTTTATTAAATGATAATGCGCATCCAGCGAAGTTTTAATGTGAATTCAGTTTGCCCGTTCCAGAGATCGCCAGGACTCGTAAACGGCTAAATAACGAAACTCGCTCAAACCTGTACGAGCGTCGGGGATATAAAACGCTGTCATTGGCCGAATCTCAAGAAGGTAACGAGTCATCGCCAAACAACTAGAAGCCAAAAAACGCGAAGAGAAATATACACGCACGCTCCCACTCACACTCGCGTAAACAGATACGTATGTATAGAGAGAAATAGGGTGGAAAAAGGAGAGAAATTGAGAGAAGAAAAAAGGGAGAATGACCGAAGGAGCGAAAGCGCAAAGACACCGAACGGCGGGACCACCCAAAGGAGCTCGAGGTCAGCCTCTCCCCTTACCCCTTTCATGTCGTTCTTTCTCTTTCTCTCGAAAGACAGACTCGAGGCTCATTATGCATCTCCGGATCTCTCCTCGCACCTCCGTTAATCTCGCCTATAAGCGTTAATTTAATTAAATGCTTCCTCTCTCTGCTAGCTTGCCTTTCATTCCAGCGTCCAGAGTTTGTACGCAAAAGATATGGAGATAGATGGATAGATAGATAGATAGAGAGAGAGAGAATAAGGAGCCGAAGAGAGACAAGCTTGTTTATCGGAGTCTCCCCTCAGGAGCAGCTCTGAGTTTCTTATACGCCACTCGTCCATCGCGAAGGACGCGCATAAAAAATATACACGCGCGGCCAAAAAACAAAAATAAGGAAAAATTGCGTAGTGAGAGTTACGGAAATGGCGACATACGCTAAACAAATAATACTTTTCAACATCTAATAATCCTTCGAAATGTACAATTTACTCTCTCTCTCTCTCTCTCTCTCTCTGTGTTTTGTTAAATCGATACAACATTATAATCGAACGATGGTGTTCCTTTCACATTATGTACTAATCTTAGATACACATGTATGCGTGACTTTTAATAAAATTAAGTGTTTTGTGGAAGATTTACTCCGATGAAACTGATAAAGTGCAAGCAACGCTTTAATCCTTAATAAAATGTATGTTTCGCGTTTAAAAAAAGGATTTTTTTCGTCGCGATGAATTATGTAAATTGTTCAGAGGTAATTAATCCGTAGATAATATTCAAGGATACTTATCGACTTTACAATAATTGCATAGAGTTTATTATAAATTGGGCTTAAAAATGCAGATTAATCTGCTTATTCAGTTAACTCACTTCGAGTATTTATAAATTTGTATGTTTTATTAAAAAAAGTGCAAATGACAAAGTGCAGATTTGATTGCACATTACTGAATTTAAGCTCAGATAAAATGTTACATTTTATAAAATTTTATTTCCTAAAAATCCATACACAAATCCTACCAATCTTATGTAATCAAAAATTGGACGCAGAAGTTTAATTTGGTAATTTTCTTTCTAATACTAATTTCGTTCAATTATTGGAGTATCTTTAAACATTTGTTTATAATTATGTTTCTATTTAGAAGCATTTAGTTTACAATTACTACAAGCGGAAAGAACTAATATTTTTTTAATAAATAGTCTTAATTAAGGCTTTCTTGAAATTACAGTTACGAGTGTTTCTTTTGTTAAATATTTTTATTGCGTCACAAATATAATACTCATCGAAATTTTTATAACGTGTCTGATGATAATGTTGCTCGCAAAATGTTTTTCCTGCTTAAATTCTTTCACAATGAATTTTATAATCAATCGTTATGATTGCTGTTTTTCATCAAGTACATATTTCTTCACATATAAAAAGAGAGCATTTAACTATTTTTTATCCGAAGTCGGATGCCTATTCAACGTGACATTAGCAAAAGTTATAAGCGATCCGACATAAAGTTCTTACGTAATTATGAATATTATACTTCATATTAATTACCATGATCAGTGATTTTCAACTCGGTACGATAAACTTCAATTATATTTAAAGTGGGAATTAACGTTGTGATAATGGATCTATAATTATTCGATTGGGTAAGAAAAAATATTCAGAAACGTTGAGAGACATTTTTTGCTATTATTTAATTCTATTCACCATCATTGTCACGAGCTCCAGTTGGTGAAGATAAAATTCGTAGATTATATTTCTTAAATTGAAAACGGAAAAATAAAAAGAGGTAAAGAAAGCACGAGGGACAGAGAGAGAGAGAGAGAGAGAGAGAGAAGAAAAAATAGAGAAAATAAATTGATTTGAGTGAAAGAGCGGAAGAGAGAATGCCGTGACGGAGTCAATTGGGCAAATCTCATCTGCCATCGGGGCTAATTAGGAGCTACCGTGTGCCTCTCTACCTACTGAGGACGGATTTGACCTTTCCCGAGGTCGTTTCTCTCTATTTTTCTCATCGACGTATTTCTCTTTCATCTGCGGCGTACGATAAAAATAGTCGCGCACGCAGTTCCATGGGAGAATGGGAATTCGCGTCAGGGGAAATCGCTTTTTTACGTCTCGTTGGAATGCGTGATTCGGGGTGCGATAAAGTTTTGAAGCATTTTTTGAACGCGTACCACTTGCCGAGTACAAGTAAGCGCAGGTAAGGATCTTTGCGGTGAAAATACTTTATTGGTCGAGGAAAGAAAAATTTCAAAGCGGAGATGTTGGAATGACAAGAAGGAACGAAGAGACCGAGTAAAAATGCTTTTATGACTTATCCGTGTAATATTCGCGACTAATGTGTTTTTTAAAAGCATCGTATAATTTGCTTAAATTTAGCATTAAATAAATAATAGAGAAATGTCGCCGTAAAAAAAATAATTTTTTAAAGTATTAATAATAATAAGTATATTTTATACAATAACCGAGTTTTGTGTGCAGTAATATTTATTTCAAGGCTCACTATTTTGGTACTTAATAAAAGCCGTACGTGAAATTCAGTTTTCTCAGTAATTAGTTTAATATAATAAGTACATTTATGTATTAATTGTAGTTTTCATCACTTTATAATACTTTGTAATATTTTAATTATCCAAGATAAAAAAATATCTATACAGTATGCTTCGATATGATATTTAATAATGACGTATAATTAAATTACTAAGCCTATATCTTATTCGTAAAAAACAAGAATCCAATTAAATTAAACGCTGCATCTGTTAGTAATTAATAAATTTTCTTGATAAAAGAAAGGTGTAGTTTTGAAATTAGTGTAAGATATATAATTTTTAACGAAAGGACAAAATTAAGTTCTTCATCTAATGATATAACACTTTTTCCAACTGTTTTTTAAACTTTTATTTTAATAGTTTATGTATCTTCAAATAACTTTTATTTTAAAAAGGCGAATTTTTAAAGAAACGAAACAAAAACACGCAATTTTATATTTATATACCTGATTTCATTTTAAAGGTCATTTTAAAATACTTTATTTTAGCTCTAAATAGAACATTCATAATTAAAACTGTTATTAAGGGTTTCAAGGATGAGTTCTTGTGAATTTGAAAAAGTAAAACGCAACTTAAGCAATGGATAGAATATAGCCGCCCTGACTTAATTAAAAGTCTAATCGACTATGTAAGATAATGTTAAATGGATTTGGTCCAACTCTTTGTTTTCGAAATTTCGTAGTTCAGCGTTAGATTTAAACGGATAAAAATTTGATGAGACGTAGTTTACATCTTGACGACCATTCTCTCGTTACAATATAAAATTTTAGCTACGACAAGTAGCAATTAATGGCAGTGACAATTTAGGCGATAAAATAAACCGTAAAAAATGTATGCAACTACAAGGAAAGCTTCAGTAAGAATGCTAATTATTTTCTTCAAGTTGAACCGGATTTTACTTAAAGTACCAATTTCATCGATAAAAGATAAATTCTGCTTAGAATACAAATAAATTTCAACAATATTTTGTTTTATTTAAAAAAGGAGAACAATAGCATAACTTAATACTCGCGAAAAATGGAAATAATTTCATTTGACTGAATTCGGAAAATCTGAAATTGAGACAGTAATAAATTCGCTCTCCTTTCTTCGATAATAATAATGACAAGTGAAAATAGAATGGAAATAGAAATTGGCCACTCGAGTCTAATGAAAATTGCTCGAAATAACGATGCAGTCTAGTCGTTGGTGTTTCAATCAGAAAGAAAATGAGCGCAATGCTAAATAGGGTAGCCTTAAATGGGTGGGTACAAGGAGCAGAGCAGGAGAAATATGGTAACACGAAACGGGCATGCAAGTATGCGTATAAGTAATACGTCAAATGCTCTGTGCGCGGAAATGCACTCAGAAATCGAAAAAACGAAAGAGCTTGTCACGTCCGTAATTAGATATCGGCCTTTTCCTTCTCCCGCTCTTAATCTCGCACTCGCTCTCTTCTCTCTCTCTCTCTCTCTCTGTCTCTGTCTTTTTTGGTCACACGCATTACCGAAGACTGCGTCGCTGTCGCCGCCTAAGAAAAAGAGCAACCGAGGAGGTATAGATATGATATCGGTGCGGAGGTCGTCGCGAGAGGTGTATAAATTTGTAAAAGCCGGGAGCTTCCAGACTACACTGTGCGAGAGAATTCGTGAGTGGCATTAACGGCCTCGGTAATCGCCGTTAAAACACTAAAGTATTAATGTAAAACACATTTCGATAGAGATATGTTCTTTCTCCATCTTACTCAGTCCCTTTTTTTCTTGTTCACTCGATGTCTCCTTCATTTCACTTTTGTTCAGATCCGCGCTTTCCTTTGAGCACGAGATTTATCACTTTTTTCTCATTCTCGGTGTACGCATTTGCATACGTGCCGACGACAGTTGTAGACGTCGTTGTTATACTTAACAAGTCCGCGTAAAGCGTAAAATAAGAATGCGTATGTAGCGTTTAATGACTCGAGGAGTATCCCCGCGCGTAAGAATTTCCCCGCTCGTAGCTTTACCTGGGAAAGACGGCCGATACACCAAGCGAAAAAGACTTTGGATTCAGAGGCTTTAAAGTAAATTCAAAATTATTTAAGAAAAATTTTTTTTTCCCCGAACGACTCGTTTAATTAGCAAAGTTTCAGGAGCAAACGTTCAAATGGATTTGTTAGATGCATTACTTTTGGAAGGAAAGTAAAATTGTGCGTACCTTGAAAAGTCTGTGATTCTCTTGTGTATAAAATAATCCCTACAAGTATTTTTTGGCTTTAGATGTCGGAAACAAATGTTTTCGCTGATTTTTACACAACTCCTTTAATTTGTGAATGACAATTTAGATATCGTAATTGTTTGTTTTGAAATGATGTTACATGTTTTATATCGGTATTCGTAGATATATATGCTAATATTTTATTCGCAGGAATGTGACTTGTTTCACTTATTTCATTGGCTACGTAAAATCACTTCACATTTCTGACAACCGTGGGATACATTGAATTTATTAAGCAAAAATTGCAAACATTCTCTCCACCAAACGTGTTTCATATAAATTTGTCGTTAATTTAATTCTTTTGATTATACTTTTAACACCGGTTTTTTTATTTAAATTCGTTATGTATTTATAGATGAAATTTAATTTTTGTAATCCTGTGTCGATATTCATTTGTATTTTAATAAAACAGAACTGAGGCGATTTACCGTTATTCATATTTAAAAAATAGATTTACAACAAAAATTATTATACATTATTTTATTTAGAAATTTCGTTATAGACAAATATTTATAAATAACTAAAAAATTGCCTTATTTTAAGATCGCCAGTTAATCATTGTTCTAATGAATAATGAATTTTGGTGCGGAAGTTTTCAATTCAAGTGAAATTCAATGTACATTTAATTGCACTATTAAAGTATTGAGCGTACGATTTATATGTCACATCAAAGAAGGTATGAAAGTTTTGTTTTAGATTTTCCTTGCTATAATTTTTTGTTCGTACAAGGTGATGTGTATAAATTAATTTTCTTTATAGTTTCTAAGATTATCATTTCAGTGTAAAACTGCTTTGTAATTTTTAAATGTACGGGAAGTATTTTAATAACATCGCGGATAATCATAAGTAGAATGTATTTGAAAACTTCGTTTTTTGTATGAATAATTCTTCATCGATTAAAGAAATTAATTTGATGTACGGTTTGTAAAAAGTATTTTTAAAAGCACCGACATAAAAGTTAAATAAAATTGTTGTTTCTCTTTTTAAATTCTGTCAATTTCTTAGGAATAACATCGAAATCTCCATTTGGTTTAAAGTGCAGACTACGAACTCGAGCGGAAGGTAACATCTTTGGGCCGGTTGGACGTCAAGTCGCCTCATAGTCCAGTGAAGCAAAAGACCAACGGCCATTCATATCCTCAAGTTTGAAATAGTCGACGGCAAATTCACACAGTACATACACAGTCTCGCGCTGAGATACACACACGCGCACACGCTAAGAGGCTACAATATATTGCAAAGCCGTGACCGAGCGTCGTGACTATCAAAGAAAGAAGTCTGTATTGTAGAAAAAGAATTTTGAAAAAACGACGTAAAGTAAAGATACATTTTAGGTAACGATGTGATTTAAGTTGCTGTGAAAAATGTTTAGTTACGGAAGAAGCTGTTTAGTAATTATGCTATCTCATAATGTTTATAACATATTTATCGTAAAATTTATAGAAATATTTCATTACAATCTGCAACAGTGCTTTTTGAATTTTTTATTCGTCATCAAATATTCCGTTAAACACAGGTTATTAATCCTTATCAATTCATGGTCTCCGTAGAATCTAGTGAAATAACAGATTTTTACGTAAATTCATCTGAATAATTTATCTGATTTTTTCTGTAATAATACGAACTACATGATTATGGTAGGTTTTTATCAGAAAATTAAGAGGAAATCATCCATTAAAAATAGCGATAAATTCTGTCATATCTTACGTCGTAAAATCTTCTTGCAAATATATCGTGACTAAAAAAGGTATATACAACATATAAAACTTATAATAAATATATTAAGAAGTTATGTAAACTGCTTTTAAATTTATCGCAAACATGTTTAATGATTTTTTAATGTTCAAATAATCAAACAATCTCTAATAATTTTATCACCATTTCTTAAATTATGATTTGATTTTTATTTCAGATTGTCGGACTGAAAACTTTTCTATGTCACAATCATATTGATAAATGATTATAAGTTTTGGTTAAAAAAACGATTTCACAGGTCATTTATAATATTAAAGGCTGTAGCTTCATATTTAAAACCGTATGAATAAAAGTTCGGTATACGTTTATGAATGTAGGCTATGTTTTTCTCCTAATAATTGTAAACTGTTTAATGATTTTCTTGTATTCCAACTATTACAATCCAAAAGTCATCATTTTTCTAGTAATTAATTAGTGAATCTCGTTGTTAGTACAATTAAGTGCACTGTAAGACAAAGTCTATTAAAATTTCTGTAAATTTAAGATAGAAGAAAAGCTTACTTGCAATGGTGAAGTGAAGTAAATGAAGAGCAGATTAGAGGATAAAAAGAATAAGGAATCGGGAGCAAGTAAAAGAGGAAAACGACGAAGAAGATGAAGAAGAAAGAGAAAAGGTACCAAAGAAGAGGCAGAGGAAGCGAGCAACGAGTCACTGTGCGGTGGTGGTAAGTATGGTATCCCTGCGAGCGGGTGTCATCATTTATCTCGCACCAGAGATCGAGCCCGCCGATATAGTGGGACGTTTTAATGGCCGAACCATGTTGGAATTAACCAAAACAAAGACGAAGCATCAATTAGGCGACTTTTTCTTCCACTTCTCTCTCTCTCTCTCTCTTTCACTCTCCCTCTCCCTCTCCCTTTCTCACTTTCTCTCTATCTATCTATTTCTATCTCTTTCCTCCTCGCTCTTCTTCCTACTGTTCCTCATTGTCGAAGAAGAAGAAGAAGAAGAAGAAGAAGGAGGAGGAGGACGAGGAGGAAGAGAAGGACAAGGAGAGTTATTTTTTAATCGATGATGTCGCACGCTGCCTTTTCATCCGCAGATGACAAAAAATTTGAGCCGATCGTCGCCAGCATCTATTTATGCATATTCCGATATTTCAACGATTTTCTTATATATTGTAGTTTGTCGCATGTGCACCATAGTTGATTAAGTGCGGTCGGGAGGAGAATTTGCATAGGACACTTCTTTTTTAATGATTTGTGCAGTCGACAAATATTTTTTTCCGTGAGGAATTCTTTTTCGAATGAAACGCCTAATTGAATATTCATTATATTCCCTACTGGATTTAGCGAAGAGAATATATTGCTGTGAAGGTTTAGTAATATAGGATTATATCATTGGGTTTTTTATAGTTTTTTGAGATTACAGTTTAATTATTTATGACGACTATAAATTTATGCAGAATTTTATTGACACTGTGTGACGGTTAAACGTGGTATGTGTGCATAATTTAATGAAACATGTAGGATATCCGAAATAAATATTTGGACGAAAAAAGTATTTTCTTCGTTAGCATTAATCACTGCTCGAACATGACATATAATAATTCATTTTTCCAATTGACTTATCTCGCTCGTTGCTTTATGCAACGTATTTAGAATGGCAATTTGAAAACTTACAAGTATTTATTTTACGTACGCATTCTGATTATTGTATTTTTCCATTTCTTCTTATTATTAGAATCCACCATTAATTAATAGCTCCATTCAGTTTTTAATTTCGATTTAACGATAAAAACTGTTCGTTCCTTAAGTTCAATCCATTCACAAGGATTTTTCAAATACGCGAGACTTTTACAAAAATTTGCTCGCGCTTTTTAAACTGATGAATAAGAGTAAATAATTTCATCATATTTCGTCTTGAAGCCAAATCATTATTTTAATTCTACTTTAAAATACTCTTCTGTTTATTTTTTGTTCTTTAGCACAGCCGCAGTCCCTCGAGCATTTAAAAAACACGCATAATTAAAAAAAATTTTTTAATCAATCTACAACGGATACATATCTGCTTCCGATTAGGTATACAGCATCATTTAAAAAATGTCCTGTTTTCACTAGTCAGCAAGTGAAATTTAAATAATATCTGCATTATATATATATATATATATATATATAATTAATAGTTTTCCTTTATAAATATACGTGCATTTCCAGTCGGAGTCATTTATTTGCGTATTAATAGCGACATAACGCGTGATAAAGTTTCCAACTCTTTGTATCATATGTTTCTTTTACACATTTACTTTCGAGTTTGTTATTCACCACCAATGGTTCATTGTATGTTCTTTATCTTATTCTTGCTATCGTTGTCTAACACTCCCTTTACAGTTGTTTCATTTTACAGAAATTTCAAATATTGATCATCTCATATACATATATATATTAAATTTCTATGCACTTTTATACGCGATAATAATCTATAACATGTTATAGCCCGTAACTAAACTCTATATCTGAAAAAATTTATATTTCTTCATAACGTTTGCAATGACAAACTACAAATACTTGTCAATTTTTTTTTTTTTATCAATTTCCTCGAAACCTTTCGAAACATTTTGTTTAAAATAAGAATGTTTAATACAAATGCTTAAAAATTTGTGAACGTATAGTAAAAACGTCAACAAAAACTTTTTATTCGTTGCACATTTGTGTATATATTAGATAGTATTATCGATAAGTTTCCAAATGGTCCTAAAATTATAAATATTCAAATATTTAAAAATAATAATAATCAGATAAATTTAATTTCATTCTTGTAACTAATGTGCTTTTATAACGTTAAATAGCTGTATATAAATAAATGCCTCGAATTAAAATGGTGAATATACTTTTTTGGTGTTGATATAATCCGGTCGCACACGAAGTACCTTGAATCTCAAAAAATGTAAATTCAGATAAATGTAATATTAATGACGTTGCATTGGTTGGTCACGTTACGTCACACGCATAAAAAGCAGTTTTTCATCAATCAATACGATCGGCTTCGCGAAATTCTTATCACTCGTCTGGATTTAGGGTAAACGGGGAAAAGTACCGCACGAAACTCTTTTCCCTTGAAAGTTCGATGGTAAAACGGGTAAAACGCAGCAATAAGGGAAAAAGGAAGAAGCGAGGATCTCTCGAGGGGAGAAAAGGGAGAGAAAAGGGAGAGAAAAAGGAGAGAAAAAGCCGATCGAAAGTAAATAAAATGAGAAAAAGGAGGCTACGACATACTTACGATTCCGATAATGGAGTAAGTAAAAGCCTCTCTCCCTTCTACGCGCAGACGTCCGCCAGACGGATCGTCGCCGCCTGCCCTCGTGTTTCTCGGAGCCAGCGGTGCTCACAGGTAGTCCACGCGTGCGCATTGTGTGTCTCTCAATAATGGCTAATAAATTGTCGGTGCCGATGTGCCGTCGCCTCCCCCACCGCCGCCGCGAGCCTTTAAAGCCGGAGACCACCGCGAAAGCTCCCCGACACATGGGTGCGGGCAGGCAGGCCTTCGCGAAACCCGGATGTCGCGAATGTACCCGAGAACGAGCCATGCAGCTAACTTATCAATCTCGTTCGTGTTCCAGGCAGACTCTCGTCCCCGGGAGCGACGCGAACTAATCCTCGGCCGAGCTCTTCCTCGGGGAAATTTCGTTTGCGCCTCTGGTTGGAATCGCGCCTCTCGTAACAGATGCAGAAAGCTGCTACAATCGCAACTGGAAACGCGACGGACTGTTACGATTATTGCGACAGAAATTTTTCGGCTTATGACATTCGCTTGCAAGTACATTTGACTGCAATTAACAAAAAGATTTGTACACGCTTCGAGAAAATATGTCGTGGAATGAGTAAAACTCGAAGTGAATCGGTGCCTTGTAATTCTGTCGCAGCCTTAACTTACAATACAAATTAAGATTTTAATATCTAAACGACTTAATTAAAGTAAACTCCGAGTTACATAATAATGAAGATTGGACTAGATACAAGTGAACACAAGGACGCCGTCTGTTATCATTTTGAAAGTTCCTCCCACGTGACCGATCTTAACTCGAAATCAAATTGAATATACTGATTTCAAAATTTACGGCTTATGTTAAGCAAAAAATTAGAGTTTTACTATCTACATCGTATTATTAAAAAAAGAAATTGAGTAAGCAACTGCGTTTCATTAAGTTGTTATTCAATTATAAATATTTTCGTCGCTTGGTTATTGCCTTGGAGCTTTAAGGATTCTGGGAAATGATGATTTTGTGCACGTGTACCGATATATTTTTGAACCTATGCACGTTCATATTATTATCATTGAAGTTAATTACGTAATTGCAATCGTGCAAATTGAATGACGATATCGACAGCAATTACTCGTTTATTCCTGCACGTGATGCTTAAACGTCATTGTAATCCTTTTGTTGAAAAATTTCTAAAATGACAACATTGGCAATGAAATGTGTTGATTCTGATGCGGTACTTCTTTAAAATATCAATACTCTATGTTACCATAAAATTATACACACTATAGTGTGAATATTATACCGTGAAATATCGAAATCCAAATTCGGAGTCATTTGTTACCAAAATCTTACCGACGTGTTGTTTCGGTAAAACAGACCGCCTTACTCCTCTACGAGGGACTATTAAGGAGAAATAGCATTTAGTGAGAATGGGTGACATTGTATAGACGCGTATACATGTGTGTATGTTTCTGTATGTAATACGCTTTCTTATCAGTAAGAGCCTTCCATTTCGTCGTAAAGTAGGTGATAGGTCCGAGCCATTATCAGATTTTGGATGTTTTTCTTTATTTAGTACTTTTTATTTCCTTTTTTTATCGCCGAGTCGAGTTGTTTCTCATTAGGACGTGGAAAGTATCTTCGCTTTTGGTCACAAAAGAGTTGAAAGTTAAGATAACGTTAATCAGTATATGGGAATGTTTCTTTGAACTGAACAAAAAGGATTAGCAGTTTATACGAAGAATTTACTGCCTCGAAGAACTTTTTATTGGTTGTCAATGCTACGCGGCCAACTTTAACGACGACGAAATTATTCACTTGTTACTATTAAGCGTGTTAAGGCCTTTGTATATTCCTAACTTTGTTAAAGGGAAATATTGCTTTAATCGCGCGATCAGCTCACGGAATAAACGTTTGCTCGATTATAATATCGAATAGTCGCGCGAGCTATTTAAATTATCACTTTGTTATGAAAAAGTTGGGGGCGAATTATTAGTAGGGAGTGCGAAACCCGCGTCCCGAGCGTCGCGCACGCATCGAGAGTGAAACGCAAAGGGAAATAAGGCTTGATTCGAGGAATTACGTAAGAGTTGATCCTAAAATTAGCACTTATCGAATCCTAAGCCGCGAATAACTTGGAAGTCGGTCGATCTGCCGCAAGATCGTTTACGCACCGATGATTACATCTGTCTCGCGGATTTTTTGATTTTCGCCAAGATCTCAAGGACCAGAGAAGGGAGAGCGACTGAGCATAGAGCGAGAGAAAGCATATGAAAGGCCTCGTGCCAAAATACGATATTTCACGGGGCCCTCAAGTCCCTAAGAAGCGTGTAATGCTACGCCTGGTGATTTGTTTGTTACTACCAAGGAGGTTGTCCGATCCGCCGTGGACTTGAAATATCACCGGATGCTACGAAAGTCCGGACCGCTCTTCTCAGATCCTTCTCTCTCCCTCTCCGCTCTTTCTCTTCCTTCTCTCCCGAATTCGCTATGTAGACTCTTTTTCTCTCTGTTTCACGTGAGTGCGGCTCTCGATTTCTCGAGGAATGTCAACGAGAGAACGCTCGCTTGCTTTCTTCCCTTCTTTCTTCCCTGTTTTTTTCCTCTGCCATCCTTTTTCGTCTTCGTCCTCCTCTTTTTTCAATTTTTTTATTCTTTGCTTGCGTTTTAGCGAGTGCGGTGCGGGACCACTCGCGAGATTCACACGGATGCGGGTTTCATTGTCGACAGATAAAATTGATAAGGGAGATCGAGAACTTTTGTCTCGGGGAACTAGCACGAGTAATGGAGTCTAATACGATTTTGCGCTCGAGGAGTTCGTCAGGAATTTTTACAGGAAGTTGAATGGATGTGAGTGCGCGCGCGCGCGCGTGGGACTGTTTTTCCTTTCAGAAAGCGACACACCGGCTCTGGCGGATCTCGATGACGAATGATCGTTGCGTAAGAAAATGTTGTTTTTTGTAAAAGTTTCGGTTTATGCGATTACACGTTTCTTCTTGCGATTGTTATTTTAATGTATTTTAAGCAGGGGCAACTCGGATACGTCTGCGAATCGATGAGAGCATTCGCTATCAAATCATTTTCTCCCCTCGACTTTTTGTTAATAACCAAGAATCGAAAGATAATGTTGGCGTCATCTTCAAAGCAGTCCGCGCGCCATAAAGTATCGTTAAACTGCTGCTTTTTAAAATAAAAATCTCAAATTGTAAATATTTATGTACTTAATAACGAGCGACATTAGAGACACGATAAATCATAAGAAGAAAGTTAAAAAGGTTGTGATGCGTATGGATCGTAAGTCAATCCGTAGGCAATGATCACGTATCTAGGAGTCGTAAATGCCACTGACGAATTATTTTTTCTCCAGCAACTTCTAATGGTCTTGAAGCGTTAAGATCTCCGAGTATAAATCGGCAAATTTACAACAGCACTACCGTTACTCAGAGGCCGCAGGCAAAAGCAGAGGGATTAGTCAGGAGCTTCGATCGGCGAAAAATGTCAACCGCGGCCACCAGAAAGCACTCAGACCATTCGTGATCGAAGCCAAGATTAGGTGGGTCCGAAAAAGAGCAGTAGTCTGCACCTTCTCGTCCTTTCACCTCGTGTTTCCGTCGAGCGAGGTCGAGCCGCGCGTTCGTTGCTTCATCATCGTCGTCGTCCTCGTCGTCGGTCGGCGGTCCTCGGGCCCCTCCGAGGCTAGGCCACTGTTTTTCGATGCAGGGGTGGGCAGAGGACGCCTCTTTCTTTTTTCGATAGGTTTGCTGATACGCGGAGACAAATACGCGGAGGTGATAAATTGAAGCTTATACCGAGAGAAGAAACATTAGCTTCGCCCGAGCTTGATTTGAATATTATTTTATTTTATACGCTAAAGTACGCCGGGCTGGTACTGTTTCGCGGCGCGAGCCTCGCGGTTCTCGAAAACTTTGGAAGAGATTTTAGAATTTTTTAATTTCTCGTTTAATAGCTTGTTAATCGATTATTTTTCTCGTGCGAAAGGCACATCTGGCCAACTCGACATATCCAGCCCACGCTAAGGTTGCAGATGTAAAGCCAAATTCAATCATTGTGCACAATACGAGATCGTAAGATATTTAATAGGAATTGTTTTATCGGATAATGTTTTTCATATAAAGCGAACCGCCTTGAGAGGCTCGTGTAAGTGAAAACAACTTCTTCGATTCGTTTCAGGAACTTGTACAGATAATAGTCGAAGATTATTCGGTGCCTCGTTTATCGGATTATGGTTAGCAACTACTATAAGTTTCTCAATTCTTATCAAATTAAGTTGAAATTAAACGAACAGGCCGTTAGTCATCGGCAAAATTACAATCCGATTTCAGGGTGTAATTATATTATCTCGCGACCTTTACGAGGAGCGTAGATCTGCGAGTAATTCGTTTCTGGGGAACGCCGCCGACACCCTGTCTCCTTAGTCGTGTTCGTTTTAATTTTATAACCATTACAGTCTCAAAATTCTCCAGAACCTCGGGAACAACTCCGCCGGAACAGCCAAAACTTTGTAAGAAAATACCTATAGCTTTGCACGGAGGCGCGCGATACGTGTCGTATCTTTTCCTCTAATATTTCTCGGCCTGTATAAAACACGACAACTGTCACCAGCTCAAATAGACGATATTTAGACAGTGGCCCGGGGCAGCGGAGATTTATCGCGTCGGCCATCACCGGGACTCTTCCCACTGACCGGACAACTGAACGTCGGACGGTTGGAGGGGTTCCGGTCATTATTTTAGAATAATCTGAAACCGATGGTGATTAGTGGACCGCGTCACCTGCGCGCCGCCGACTCGTGCTTCCGACGCTTTCCCATGAACGTCCGTTGGATGGATACTCGCGCCCATAGATCTTGGCTATCCATCATCGCGCGTAGGATTGATAATGGCCCGGGGGCGATGTCCACTTCCGGCTTTTAAGAGCCGCTTTATTCTCCCGCTCACTTTTTCTCTTTTAACCCGAGCCAAGGTACCTCTGTCTTTTTTATTTTACGAATCATTCGTCTTTGTTGGCTTCGCATCAATAATCGAGCCATTTTGTCTATTTTGCTTACAACGTAGAAAAGAGCATACGATTCGGATCTTTTTACGATTCAAATTCAGTTTTTCATTGATCGTTGAAAGAAGGACAGAAGTCCAAACAATTTTTTACGTTACATTTTTTCAGTGGTTCAGTCGTCCATTCATAAATCGAGTCCCATAAACTCTCATGACTTTCTTAATATTTTTTTAATGATATTTTCCAAATGAATCCATAATCTCATTTTCATCACTATTTTCTAACAAGATATTAATAAACATTGAATTGTTACTTTCAATAAAGATATTGTTTCATTTCTTATTGCAATATTTCACATACAATTATTATGTCGATTCCTTTTGAATCTAATGTCATTACAACATACAATAATAGATTTAACAGCAGCGATCGCGTGCTTTAATATATCCAACTGTTCATTTTTGTTTTTCGCACACAAGTTCTATTAACGAATTTATTTAAAATATTTTGTTCACGATTACATTCATGTTGCAATTGTATGGAAGTACTTGTAAATTTTACCGTTTTTTGTTCAATGAATATCGTATTTTGTCTGCACGTTTATAGATATATTTTTATTGTATGCGTGAAATTTGTTAAAATAATAATAAACGTTTTAACAATTAGATAATATTAAAAGTCTTTACGATATTTTAGCTTAAATACATTTGAAATTCAGATTGAAATGTATCTAAGATAATGTAAAAAAAACTTAAAATAAACAATTGATCCGCAGTAAATTATGAAATTAAAAAATCTTTACTTTAAATCGGACAAAGAGCTACGATAATTTTATTCGAATAATCGAGTGCAATATATTCATCAAGTAAGTTTTTAATTACTTCTAATTTCACAAGTGGATCCGGTTTTTCTACGAAAGTTTATTAATTTCTTTTAAGTAGAATATCAATCTCGTATTTCTTCAAAAGCTCACCTATCGAGCACACGAGATTTGTACGAGTTGATGTTTTTATTGTGTCCGGGAGAATTAGATAAATTTCTAATATTAAAGCGAAAAAGCTTCCAAATTACATTTTGCAATTTGCGATTGTAGCATATCAGCAGAAAGTATTAGCGATCATAGAAGACGCTGTTCCCCGCAATCTAACATTACTTAAGAAATACATCTTAATGCAGTTCTCGATCGTCTTTGAGAAAAGGAATAAAACAACAAAAGTCTTCGGTTTCATTTTATTAATGGACGCATCAACGTTTTCGTTGCACGATCCCACATTCAAAATGAGGATCCGCATGCATAAACACTTTTTATACGTTCTTATCTATCGGTCCACTCAAAAAGATCTCTCTCTCGCAGTGACCTATACCGTAATAAAAATTTTTTGTCGCTCTCTCGTCAATCTGCCCTCTTGCTATAGCACCTGCGGTTTCTACTTTTCGAATTTAACTCGTCGGTCGACAAGCCAAGGATCGTGCGCGACGGTAAAATTCTTTTAGTTTCGAATTTCATCGAGAGGACGAGAGTCTTTTTTCTTTTCCTTTTCTCTTGCTCTGTCCCCGCTCGAAAGAGAGTGTGAGAGAGAGAGAGCGAGAAGCGAGAAAGAGTGTGAATGAAAGATTTTTTGCGCGAGTCGTGCAAATTTTCGGAATCGTCAATACTAACACGATATTTTACGATAAGTATCCTGGAAAAATTTTTGCATCCCTTTTGCAAAGTAAACAAACTTATAATCGTATTGCTGCCAGTCAGAAATTTCATTCCCCAAGCCGAAATGACAAAAAAATCTGCATCAAGGACACCGATTCGCATCCTTAATAAGCTCGCGAGTATTGACGCGAACAATATTACGATGCGCATCTGCAGCATTTACGGTTTTTACAATTTTAACAAGCTAAATGCGTGCAAGTGCGAGCCAAATTAGCTCCAGCGTCCACCAAAGGCATTATTATTCGGAAATAAAAGCAGCCGGGCCCGAGAGTCTAGGAGCGTGCGAGAAAAAGCAGTTAGGGCAGGCGACATCCTTGGAACGTCCTGCCACTGCTGATCGATCCTGCGCCGCGTCCCTCGGTCTGCCGCTCGTCCGTGTTGTTCCGCAGTACCGCGAACCTTCCAAATATTCGGTATTCCTTTCGTGGAAGCCGTCGGCCGTCGCTCGGCCCGACACCGCGAGCCGCGCGCGTTCTTCCGTGGCAAAGTCCACTGGTGCGTAGGTGTTTTTTTCACTCGACCCGACGACTCGTCATATACCTGTTCCTTTTCTCTCCTCTCGAGCCGAGAAGGAAGTTCGGAAATTAGCACTTATTATGATGCAAATGAGCGTCTTGGTTCGGTCACTGTTTAATTCGATTCAACGCTTCTGTTACGGGTCAGACGAGGAGTGATTGGAGACTTTTTGTTTCATCCCGTTTATAATACAATAATCACGTGGGAGAACGTGACTCTGCGAAACTCGAGTTGATCCTTTTACGAGGAGCTGCGTTCAGGGAATCCATTTCACGGGCAAATCGATCGAACGAATACAAACACAAATGTCCGCTCGTTATATTAATCAGCGTCCGTTCTCGAGTGTCGCTAATTTAATTTGCCGCAATAATTTTGCATATTAGCTGGTGCCAGCGGCGGTCCTGCTAAATTCGAAACGAACGCCGATATGATTCATTGGAGGCGAGTGACTCAGCAGCGAGCGCGAAGTCGATAAGCTTTTTTCGTCCGCAGCAGCTGGGAGAGCGGCTCGAAAAGACAATTAGCCGTGAAGCAGTTTCCCGGTGATGATCACTCGCTAGAGTTTCTCAGTCGGCGCTCGGCCAGCGACTGCTGACACTCGCTCCGCGCGTAATTGAACATGATTAAACTCTTAATCCGCAGAAAAAGCGCGGCGGTGTAACGCGAGTAGCGACTTTCTCGGAGCCGCGGCTCTTGATTTGTGGAGTGTTTAGGAATTCGGCGCAAAAAGCCGCGAGAGCCGCTGAAATGGGCCAGTCCGGCCTGGAAAGATGGACGGACGTGGACGTGCATCGTGCGGCAAAAGGCAGCAGGCGAAGGGAGAAATATCGCTAGCTCGCGCAGGTGTGACCGCGATATCTTCGGAACGTCCGCGGGCGTATCTCCGTCTTTGTCTCTCCTCTGGCTCGCATTGTGCTCCCTCCTTTCTCCGATGACTTTTTTGCTCCTGCGCGCCTTTTTCTCTCTCGACTCTTTTTGTATTCTCTCGCCCTGATTTTCGCTGCTCTCCTTTTCTCTAGCTTATCTCGGTGCTCCTTCCTCGCCTTTTTCGTGCTCTCGACCGGTAGGAGTAGTCTCTCTCGGCGGCATCAAGGATCCGACTTTTTCTCCCGCCTCTCTCCCTCGGGAAGGAGAGAGACGGAGATAATGGCCACACGAACACACACGGACACACCTGATGCGAGAGGTGAGAAAGTCGGTAGGCAGAAGAAGGAGGAGATCTGAAGCACGCGCATATTTATGCGCGAGCCTCCCTCGTTACGCATAGCCGTTGCCGCATAGTTTCTTTCGACGTGGACCGCTTCTTCTTCCTTCCCTCTTTCTTCTTCTTCTTCTTCTTCATCATCTTCTTCTTCTTCTTCATCTTCTTCTTTTTCTTCTTCTTTTTCTTCTTCTCTCTTTCACTCTCTCGACCCCACCTCGTTCCTCCCTACTCCTACTCCTTCCCCGCTCTCGAAATCTTACCTTTTTTCTTTTGCTCGTATACTTTTTTACATACACACGCTCTCCTTTATAAGCCTTTATCTTTTTCGTAACAGCTTTTCGTTGCTTTCATTGCTCTCTCTCTCTCTCTCTCTCTCTCTCTCTTTCTTTTACATTTTTTTCTCATATTCGCAAGTATCTACAATACTTGCATCAAGTATTTTTCAATTTCTTTGATATTTAATTTTGCAACAATTTTACCTTCTTAATACGGTGAATAATTCAACAAATGTGGTCTGATTAAATATTACCGAATGCCATTCGAATTAATTTAATTATTTTTCTACAAAACCGTTTGATACATAAAATGTGCCATAAAATATATTTTATTAGAAAATACGAAATTCTAAAATATTTTTATGTTGACGTTGTTCTTATATTAAGTCGTTCAATTTCTTATGACCATAAAATACTTTTTTATGCATTGTCATATGGCGAATATCATATTACAATATTGAATAGTTCGATTTTTTTTTAATAGTTGTCTATAGTTTGTTACATACTTTTTTTATGTTTTTAATTTTTTAACAACATATTAAAATTATTTAATCTATTATAAAGATATATAAATGTTCTTGAAACATTTATATTTTACTGACATATTTTATTATAATTATATACCATTGTAAAAGATATTTAAAATGTTTTAATATAATTTTTCTAATTTTTTTAAAACATATAAAGATAAAAATAATTCATTTACCTTAATTTGTTATTATAAAAATATTCCACCCATTCATTTATAAATAATTTTTCTGTTTCTTCGTAAAAAATACTTTCTTCCTTTCCAATTATCAACAACACGTTGCATTTATAAACTAATAACACAATTTCCTGACGTTACAATGTAATTTATTATTAATCATTAATTCATTTAAAAAGACACAATCTTTATTGAAGTAAAATTATAAGTACATCATCCCGCATAATTTTTTATGTTTAAAATAAAAAGAATAATAAAATAAATTAGATGTACAGAAAACTTCACCGTTGTTTTATTTCTGTGGTTGTAACAAAGTAATGTTTTTCATTGCTTTTTAAATGTAATGAACTGTCCTAGATACGCACGTTTGATTATTTCTTTAAAAGTAATAATTAATTTTATAGAAGCATATAATACTGAAATAACTAGAAAGTGCTTGGCGAATAAATGTTAACGTCGCAATTGCTTTCAATAGTGTTCTATGAAAATGCACTCCCATTCAAGCTTATTAATAAAAATGTAAAATAATGTATAAATACTATTATAGAAGAATGAAAAGGTACGGGAAATACCAGCTGGAACGCAAAATAGTTGCAAAATCTTTCTATCGGATTATTTAATTTTTTTTTAAATTAAAGTAACTACTCGATTGCAACTTTATCCACTTACAAGCCAAGTAAAGTTTTCTATTCGACTATCGATTCGTACCAAAAAATTGCAATATCGATTGATTTTGCTTTACTAAAATTGAAATTGTGCTGCCAATAATATGAAAACGTTTAGGATTGCCAATTTTCGTAACAATAAACAATGAAAATGGAAAAATCAACGTGGCTTTAAAAACGCATCGAATTAGTAGTGGTGTATGAACACGATTTGCTATTAACCGAAATGCTTCGGCTCATTAAAAATATATTACGCTTTATTTTCCCAGAGACAACATTTTTTATCATTTTTACGGCGGCCCGGCCATAGGATCTAATTAAAATGTAAAAATCATTATCAAAGGTATATTTTAGAGCGTAGGCTTCAATAACCTTATCTCGGCAATATTCCAATAATTTAGCGGGATACATGTGTAAGCTTCGGTAGATGAAAATAAAATAACGTCAGAAAGAGAAAAATACTGATTTCCGTTTCTCAAATACCTCTCCTTCTCCCTCCTCCGCTCTCTCGGTCTCTCGACTTTTTCGTTTTTACAGGTGCCCCCTCCCGGGGCCCTTCCTACCACCACATACGGTACTCTTTTCTTCGCATTCTTTATCTCCCGCTAATCTTAAATCTTTGCTCCCTCTCCGCAAGCCTCCGCGGCTCGCCTTCCCTCGCTCCCTTTCGCCGAAGAGACTCCCTCGGCGACCATCAATGGGAAGAATCGAGTGAATGAACGGCTACGCGGAGCACACAAAGCCTTCCGCGGCCATCCTCGACACGAGGAATACCGCTCTCACGGTTCCTCCTTCTTATTCACCTCCTCCTTCTCTCCTCCGGCGCGCTTCTGTCTCTCTCTCTCGCGCGCGCTCGTGCTCTCCGGTTAGCTACGGTTCGGCGAGCGCGTGCGCCCCAAGTTATCGCCGACCGGTCACAAAGAGACGATAACTTCGATCGAACATTCCCCGCTGCTTTCGGGACGAGGCGGTACTGCACGAGCTTCTCCGCTTCTTGCACTCGTTCTAATTCTAATTTTCGGCAGGAGTGCCTCGAATGCCTGGCGAAACGCGTCTCTTACGTAACTCGTACCTACGTGGTGTGACTCAACCGACCGAAGCGACGAATAGATTTGACTGCTCGACGAAAATGCCTCGGATGTTTACGTGAATCTCGATCTGCCAAGTAGAAGTACACAAGTGTAGAAATCGAAATGATCTGGCGCGTCTGCATTACTATACAAATTTAATTCTTTCGCTTCGTTATTCCTTCGGGCGTGGATTGTAATTTAACGAGTTTTACCGGAATAGATCTGGATGAACAATTTCATTCTACGCAGGCTAATGCCATCTATACTTGGATAAAAATATTTTTGCTAATTTCCAATGGAAATAATACAATTTGAAATAGCTGCGTCAGTTATGTCTTGGAATTCGCGTCAATTTTCGTTCCGTTCCATAACTCTATTTGCCGCGAACAATTGAACAAATGCAGTCTCAAATAAAGGAAAACGCGAGCATCCGCGTGCAATAATAATAAAAGACTCGACGCTTTTTTAATTGTCCTGCGAGCGAAGAATTTTTGAACGTAGAATAATTATGCATTTACTTCGAAGCTCGATTAACAACTCAAGCACGCAATCATTAAAACAGGAATTCCTTGGGCATGATATCGAAGCATTCGGCAATAAACGATGATTTTCGAGTTTCCGGAAAAATTCCTCAAGGTATTCGTCAGCCGTACCTGTGGCCAATAAAGCCGACGTCTTACGTAAAAAGGAAGAAATCTCGAAAAGCCTTGCAGCCCCTCCTAAACCGCTCCGGGGTAAAAAATCTCGGCGACTCGGTGTCCGGCGCCGCGTCGATCCTCGTCGTTTAACCGTGACGTCCACCCGTACGTACGGAGAGACAAAAATTAAAGTGACCTCGTCTGTTCTCCGGTCTGGTCTGCGCTTTCCCAGCGAGACGCGACGACGAAGCGACGACGACGCGCCGTTGGAGAACAGGACCACCCTGCGACAGGTCGTCGCGCGGCCTTAAATTATTATTATTATGGTTTGGGGCCCTGCGCGCCACGATGCACTGCCCCGGTGCTGCGGTAAGAAAAGGACAGGGCACGTTTGCGGACTCCTGCGAGGAGAAGCAGGAGAACAAAGACCGACGAATTTGTCAATACACTCAGCAGCGCCAGAGCTGATGTTCGAAAGAGGCCCGCGTTGCTTAACATTCGGGCGGGCCACGATTTTCGCAATTTTCACTTTCAAGCTTCGGTTTCTATTTACTCCTCGTTGCCGCACAGCTCTTCTTTATCTCAGCCTCCTGATGTCTTTTGAGGTCAAAATTTGAGTAGCTAGAAAGCGTGAAATTTTAGATAAAACACATGTTTTCCATTCGGATATCTCAAAAAAAAAGTCTCGGTTCATTTTTTAAATTGAAATATTTATCGACCGACAAAATCTTGTGATATTTTTATCCGAATAAGTCATTACAATTATAAATTGAAATAACTTTTTTGGCATTTTGAAGCGTTTATTCACAAACGCAGTTAAAGCCAGGCTTTCAGTTACCACGCTATGGTTTACATACACTTTTTAAATTTTCATCGAAACACAGTCGTAAAAAATAATCGCAAAACCAATTTTTACAAAGTTTGTCTCGCTAACGAGACCCTAAGAAACGTCCAATTTTTGAGCAATTTTTTGGGAAAATCGAGACTCCCGCGTAATAATTCTTCACCGACAAGAAAACCAGATGTAAGAGGAAAATACAGCGAGGCAACATAATAGGAAAGTGAAAAGAACAAGGGTCGTGAAATAGAGATACTGGAGAAAAATCACGCTCTCGATACTTTTTGTGCCAACTTGGCTGTAGATAAGATTAGATATTCAGAGGCAGACCTCATGGGGTGTGCGTAGGCTCGTCTCAATGACTTTGACAGTTTTGTACCTAACGCATAATGACAGATAAGCTTGGAATTTATAGGCGACTGCAAGGGGATCCTAAAAAAATTTTTCCGAGTATTTACTTTTACATTGGGATAGCACCAGAAAGTCAGAAATTTGTCTTCTCGTGTTTTTTCCTCTTAAACACAGGCATAAGTCATTGGGTTCATTATGGATGTGGACACGATTTTACAGAATTGTAAAAGGCTTCGGTGAGGGCTTTAAACCAGATTTAGAGTTCTTGTATCATAGTTTCGTGGTCATAAGAACCGCGTGGAAATTAATCGGTGACGCTCTGTTTCCTAGAACAATATTACGTTTGTTAATGCCGTAGTCAATAACGAATAATTAATTGCAATCACATCTTAAATAATGATAAACAGTAAATAAAACCTTCGAAGAAATAATCACGAAGCAATATGTATATTAGGTCGTGTGAAAAGAAAAATTTATTTGGTAAAAATATCAACGAAAATTCTCACTTTCATTATTGAAAATTCTCAGCTTGATTACAATAATTTGCCATATTTAGAGATATTTGTAAAGTTTGATATTAAGGTGTAAAATAGGAAGCATCTCAGTTGCAAAACAATCGATGCACCGATATATCTTTAAAAGCATTAAGGTTGCGTCGGTTTGCCTCTGCACTTGACTCACAGTCGACTGCTGTTTGACCGTGTGAGTTGTAATTTGACAGCAGTATATTTAAATTGTAAAAATAAAAGCCCTTATCTCTTTGTTAGTGTTGATTAAACGAGCTGGTTTCTGCAAACGAAAACATTCGAATAGCTCCAAGAGTTACCATCAATTTTCTAGGCAACACCGCGATAAATACAATACTCACCTTTTCAAAGCAGTTGAAAAGGGGGAAATTTCTATCTTCGGATGAGAACACTGATCGTTGCTACGACAATGAGCACTAAAAATAATAGGTGCAACTGGATAGAAGAGAAGCGAGCTGTTGCACTGTAAAATGCATAAACAAGTTTACGCAGGTAACCGGCGTTCGGTGCACTGCGATCCACTCAACGTTTCATGCAGCAACAATGTATAAAAGTGAAAATCGCGCGCCATAAACACGTATCGAACATAATTTGAACACGCGCAAAGAAATCTCCGGATTGAATAAGAAGAAGGCGGATAAGAAGCGTGCGGTTTTCGTAACAAGAAGCGAGAAGTCGCACGGCTCTGCCTCTTTCTCTACCGTCAAGCTCGCCGATTGCGGAGCGTGCGATTTAATTTAAGTTACGGGCTCGACGATAGCGCCAGCGCCACAAATCAATTAGAGCGTCGTCGCCCTCCTCCTTGCCCCTCTTATTCGGGCTGATAGCGTGCGGCCGCCTGTAAACATCTTTACTGCGCGATAACCGCTCGAGCGCGCGCGCGCGTTTTCCTGCTCGCTCTCTCTCTCTCTCTCTCTCTTGTACGGAGGAAACGACTTTTTGAGGTCAATGCAACGCACACGCGCGTGGAAACGCACGCCGCCGGTTGCCGGCCGGCTTATCAGCCTCATTTTGTAAGGCGAAGATTGTTGCGCGCGCCGTCGTCCATAGATTTTCCTTTAATCCTCCGGTTATCGAGGAGCGGCTGCTGATGCGTTGCGTGTCGGTGTCGGAGCGCTTGTGCGCTTTTCGTCGCAGGGGAAAAGAATTTGGCCTGCACTCTGGTGGGAAGGAGTGCCTGCCGTGCGCTTCGCGTTTTTTAAACAAGTTGAGTCGTTGCGTCATCGCCGTTGAGTTAATAATGAGCGCCGCTCCGCCGTCGAGTAAGATACGCGTCACATCTGGAAAACACCATTTAATACACACTTGTTAGATAAACAGCTTCAAAGTTCTGTTTCGCGAAATTAATGCATCGAGTGTTTGCCTCCTCCTATAAATTAAAAATTAGCTTCATATATTTACCGATCAAATGCCGTAATTTATAGTGCGTAATTTATGGTACAGAATCTCTGACTTTACAGCTCATAATTCTTATTAAGTAAACAGATTCCTTGCTAACGTGAAGCATATTTAATACGATCGAATGTCCTATTCGAAAAATAAGATTTTCCTTTATTTTACTCGTTGTTCTTACGCAATTGAAATAATCGTAAAGAGAGATGAGAATTTACAATTTTTTAATTAGATCTGACCAATGATTTTTGATACTTTATATCGATGATTTTAAACAATCGATATTTCTCCGGATATTGAAAAAATACTGAATTTCAAATATTAAAAGAAAATAATCTACATATTTTGACGGAACCAAAGGGTATCTTACCTCGATATTCAGTACACCGCATACTTTATTCATAATTTTTTGTATAAAACATTTTTTTAACAATGTTGAACATATTCGTTTACGATTAAAATATTTTACGTAACTGCACTAGTGAATATAATAGTTTTTGTTTACATGAAATTTCATATAATTATTAAACCAAAGTTCCCTTTGTCGCTGTTTTAACTGAATATATATATATTTTTATTTATATTAGTCGCTTAAAATTCTGTTCTACAGATTTAATAGTTTTAATATTATATTTGAAATATAATATTTTATAATCATATGTATAAAAGAAAATTTATCGATTGCACTTAAACTTAACAATTACGTGTTCTTATTTATACTTTCCCAAATATATTTTATTTAAATTTTTTCTAAAGATGATTTTATAATTAAGATTTTTTTTAGAAATATATAAGACCTAAGAGTAGAGTTAAATTCTAGTCAATTCAATCAGTTTTTGTACTTTTTAAACATACGTTTTTTTAGATTATTCAGAGTATTTAAGAAATTTTAATTATTAAAAAAATGTATCCGAAAATAAAACATAATTATACATATAGTTGGTTACTTTTGTGAAAGATAAAAATTAATTAAGCTTTAATTGGTTTTCTTTCTCGACTTTGTTTGATAAAAAGAGTGTCAATTACAACAATGTAACGCAACTGAAAACATAATTAATGTTTTGTTTACATCTCAAACGAGACATGATTAAATGTATCTATTTATATTTTAGCCCTGATATATTAATAATAATTTGTTTATTGTATTAAAATAATTGGATAAAGAAGTTTATGATGTTGGAAACCAAAAACCATGAATTTCTTCGATTTTATTCTGTTACCTACACTGTAAATTTCTTCATTTACCAGTTTTGAAAGTAGTTACGGCTTATTAAACTTGAAAAGTTTAAAAAAATATTTTATAAATATTATATCATGTTATGAGTCAAACTTATATAATATTGAATTTAAAAATTACGTTGGACTAACTAACATTATTTTACTAATTAGTATTTTACATTGTAAAAACAAAATTGCTTTCTGTACTATGATTTGTTTATTATAATACATTAGAATCTACAAAAACATCGAGCTATTTTTATACTGAAATATGTTGAAAAGAAAGTTCCATAACTAATAATGTGCAAAAAAATTATACACTCACAAGTTCACGTGTACCAAAACGTCTCTAAAATCTATTTAATTTTCTAATTTTCGTAAATAATCGAGTCTAAATAATGAAAAATATTAATACCCACGAAACCAATACATTACATTATCAAATAACATTATACAAATATTCAAGAAAATAAAAATATTGCTAATAAATTATATATTCATAGGGAATATACATAGAATAATTTATTATTCTAATTATTCAAAAATAATCAGTGTTGACATCTTTTCAAATTTTATACTCAATTAAAGTGCCGTGTCCATCCTTCAGATGCTAATTTAATCGTGTTTATTAAATCTAAAAATGAACAACTCTATTCGTCACTACTTATGGGGCATCATGCTGTGATAGGATACGTAATATACATGTTGATATAAGAAAATTTGGTCTCTGTATAAAATCAGTTTGCTCCAACTATCACTGGTTCTCGTATAAAATATACAAAAATTAGTTTGAATTACTTACTTGTACAAAGAAACATAATTTTGTCATTTTATACCCAGTGCATTAAAAAAGTAAAACTCGTTTATTAAGAAAACTTTTTGTAATATCTCATCATTATGTAATATATAGTCGATTCATGAGATGAAATAATATTTTTAGAAAATAGTTTCAACGACAACGGCATCGGCACTGTAAATATAATTGCAAAAATAAAACAAATAGGAGTAAAAAATCATTTACTTATAGTGAAATTTAATTATTTTTATTGTGATATTGTGGATGTTATATAAATTTATCATGATTTTCATATTGATATTATAAAATATGCAAGTATACACCTTTAAACTGATTCATGTATTCATTTTCAAACTAATAAATTATTAAAAATCAAGTGATGAAATCTACACTATATATCGCAATATAAAATTAGTATCCGATGAGTGAAGAAAATACGATAATTTTCAACAAATCTTTTAAAACTGTAATAACAATACCAAATACTTAGATTAAATTAATGTATTTTATCATTAAAGTATATGTATATATAAATTAAGCAATCACTTTCAAGTAAAATAAAAATGTATCGTACAACAATGTGCTTTCACAGTAATATATTAATGCGTCATTTTAATATATTTGTCGTAATATCGACAAATGAAGTATAAATTTAATTTTCAATATGTACGGCTTGAAGTTAACGTACGATTCTGCCTTTCTCTTTCGCGTTCGTGAGATTGTGATGATAAAATAGAGAAAAAGTCTTCGATGTACATTCTAAGAAATCTCGACTCTCCTTTTTTGGACGTTCTATCTGTACTTCACTCTTCCATTTTGTGCATTTTCTAAAACTTCAAATTGTAATTCAAATATCGTCCTCGAATATAAATGAGCCTTCGGACTGGTTTATCGTTTTATGCTTTATAATTTCATCGTTAGACACGTGCAAAATTTTTTTCAGGAAACTTTCTTAATAAGATGTAAATAATGTCCATACAATATTGTTAATGAAATTGAAAAAAATTATTTTTAAACATTTTATCCGACCTCGAGCAGTTGATTGTCTCATTTAGATGAGCTAAATAAAAATTCACGAAACAAATTGTTGAATAGTGACATTATATAAAATATTTATTTTTCGTATTCGTGAAATATGTAGAGCAAATATTTGACCCGATATTGCTTCGACGGAAAATTATTTGTGTTGCAAATTATATCCACGTATACAACTACAGTGTAAAGTAGACACGCTTTACTTATGTACTAACATTTTGTTGAGCTTTTACTTACCGAACCTTGTAAGTCTTCAAATATTGAGGAGCATGCCAGAGCCTCGGAAACCTTACGAAAACAATACTAACTATACTTCATTTGAGGATGTGTGTTACGGTAAGCCAACGACAGCCGTTTGCGTTCTCTGCATTCTAATTAATCAGTGAATAAAAATATAGGTGTTTGCTTAAATTAAATTAATATTTTCGGATATTTATCGAAACGTTTTTTTCCTCAAAATTTATATAACTGGCTGGCGTTGTTCTTTATTCTCTAATAACTTCATTATGGTTTTAACTTGAAAGGCATTATTGATACTTTGTTGCGAGAAATATTTATGGTATCGTTCTGGTGACAGTCATGCTACATGTATCACTTTATTTACGACTGCATCAGAAGGCTGTAAAACTTTTGTAATTAGTGGAATTAATGTGTCAGTTATTAAATAAAAGTTTCTGAAGCCAAAGGGTGAACTTGAAATTTTCCAAGGGACTCGTAATTGTTGAAATAAATTAATATTTCATCGACGCATTCGCCACTTTTGTTTCGTAGTAAAATCAAACTTGTCATAAACCTATTGATCGGTAAATTAATAAATATTTAAAAATTAATAATAAATATTTCAATAAGAGAATTACAATAAAATTTACAAATGATCGAGGTGCAATTAAGAAATTAAGTAATAATAATAAATATTTGTACAAAAATATTACTATGAATATTCAGTTTAAAGTTACAAGCTATAGTTTTATTCTAAATATACATAAAATTTCTATTTTCACTTTCATATTTGAAAAGTTCAAGTTTTTTGTTCAATATACTATTTATTTTAAATTTAAATAATAACTTAATCAATTTAAATGATGATTAATAAATTATCATTTATCTGAATTGAATATAAGACGTAATATATTAAGCTTCGAATGAAAGACTATATTTTAGTGACATCGTCAATAATTCAAAGTTTTTGAATAGATAAATAAAGTAGTTGTATGAAAAATTTTTAATATATTTTTTAACATATAGTTCTTATTACTTTTAGACAAAAAATTGATTCCAGCAGATTAATTTAAGATTTTTCAATTTAAAATGTTTTTAATTAAATTTAATCAAAGCGAAATTAATGAAGTTTAATTTAAGACGATATTTTTTGATGAAATAATTTTGTTGTTGTAATGTTATTAATGTTTATTTACTCAATCAAAATATCGTGGATAATGCATATCTAATACAGGCTATTGGACATAAAATTTAACATATTTTTTTGCACGTATTAATTTAATTATGAACCTAATGAAGCTGGTATTAAAATCAATAACCATTACGATTTAAGAAAAATGTAAAATATGTTTTCTAACATAATGAATTTAACAAGTTCTAGAAATTGCTTTGTACGATGCAACACGAAACACGAAATAGTGATAAAAATGCTTTAGATGTTAAAAAATATTTGGGTTAGAGTGAGAAACACCGGTTACGTATTCGGGCGAACACAGAAAGTACAAAAGTTGCACCTCGCGTACGCACGACACAAAACGCAGGCGAGCGACGATAATGACGTAAATCATCGGCACCGGGGCAGCTTTCCGCCCTCAAGCAGAGTACAAGGAATCTACAGCCTGCCTCCGGTAATCCTGCGCATGCGTAAATTACCTGGCAGGATATCCCACGTCGGCACTGAACTGCGGCCATCTCTCTCTCGCCGTTCCTACAACAGCGCTCAGCCCCTTGGCCCACTCTCTCTCCTCCTCTTCCTCTTTCTCTTCCTCTCTATTTGCACTCACAGTTTTTGCCTACTTTACCACGTGCTTTTATACGCGTGGGCGAGAGAACCTCTCGGATCTTTATATCTCTCGAGCATTTCGTTCGGTAGTGCGATGATTCGTCATCCGGGGAAGGCGAGATGCGTCGCCGGAACCAAATTGAGTCTTCGCTATAAAGTAAGCCATAAAGGATCCGGAGTAATGTTGCGCTGCGTGAGAGAAAAAAGAGAGGAGCGCACGCGCGGACATTCAAATTTATTGTAATGTCTCCTTTCCCGGCTTGGGGTTATCAATATCGCCGTTAATATTATTATTATCGCGATTATGATTATTATTATCGCTGATCGTAGACCTCCGTGGCGTGCGGGTGTGCGTGTGTGTGAGAACAGGCGAGCTCTTCGACGGAATCGGACGATAAATAATTTTCCGAGACCGCGCTCCCGCTTCTTTAATGTGCAGAAGACGTGTACTTATGTGTAGGACGGAAAACAATGTGCATTGCAGTTGAAACACGTTTATTATTTTTCGTAATGCCACGTAGAAAAGTATATTCCACTCGCGGAAGGTTGAACAGGATGTGTATCGGTTGAAAAATGGGTAAGGACCAAAGTTTTTATCTTGACAACACGATTTGTCTTTCAATAGCCGATGTTCAATTCGTGCTTTCGATGCCGAATATTAAGACTTGCCGTTACTTTTGACTCTAAAGCATAAATTAGGTCGAGTACGAATGATTCTGACAAAATGCAAAATTTTCCGTAACAACGGAAAACGCAGAATTTTAATTTGTTCGAGTAATTATTTACCTTTAATGAAAAATCTTTATTGAAAATCGTGTCTTTCCCATATTTTAATCACTTAACTGACTCACATCGTTGATCACAATTCCTATATAACTTAATTTATATAACAAGTCATTCAATTTATAATGCGCTGTGCGTTGTGTTCAAATATTATCCTATTTACAAGATATATCTACCCTATAAAGATTTTGAAACTGAGAAACGCGTGGAGAGATAATGAAGCTGTACACCGCTGAACTTTTACATCGTCGAACGAAGGAGTCCACTGTCGTTTGCATATCCGGATGTCTATTACTGTAGATCAACTCCGTTGCGCATTTGGTTTGTTCCGCATCTTTGTGCGACGATGTCGCGTCACTGCTCTTTGTTCCGTTAATAAGCATAGGACTGTAAGTGTACCAAAATAAATTAATTATTTAAATTCATAAAAATCGCGAACGAAGTTTGCTTAGGTTTTAGAGGTAAAAATAAAAATGTTGCTAATTTATGGACGCAGTTATCGACTGAACAAGAAGAACAATCGGCTATTTCTCGCTCGGTACGCGCTTGTTGAAAGTAGTTTTTAAATTCTGTATGCAGGTGACCAAGGGAGAGCGGCGAAACTATGGCTTCCGTGTATACGTGTATGAAATACAAGTGAAACATGAACGGTACGAGGTTATAGACACAGACTCACCATGAAGCAAACCTCGGGAGATGCAGCAACAATGAAGACTTGGGCAGCTTATTGAATATTAGAATTATAAATATTATTTTGTAACAATCGATGCTTAATTTTAGAAACGATGTGAATCGCTTCGGTTAAGCTTGATTATGTGTATATTGCATAAAAATATAATATATGCATATGTATGAACTACGGTTGAAAGACTAGAATATTTTGAATTAAATATTTTTATTATTTACAGTTTATTTTGTTATAATTGCATTGTTTTCAGAATCGTGGATGTAAAATTTGTAAACTGTTCTGCAATTAAATAGATAGATATCGATGTAAAATATTCATTTTGTGAAAGTTCTTTTTACGGTAGATCAAAAAAACAAATTTTTGCGTTCTTCTTTGCTGAACAATGATTGTAGGAAAAGCTTCTTGACACTCGGAACCCTTTTTCTTTATCGGAATCTACATTTCTATCGAAACCGTTTAAAACTCGGACACGAATATTGTTTACTCATCCTCGATGTTTGCCCTCGAGACAATCATCGGTATGACCCCGTCAAGGTCGAAGGTCACTCGATCGAAAATTCTAGAGAAAGTCTGTCTCAGTTTTAAGCGAAGAAAACGGTAAATACCGAACAAATTACACAGCTATTTCTCTATCACTTGGTATCGATTCGTCAATTACACAAACGTTTATATTAAAAAAAATGTGTTTTTTTTTGTATTCCAACTATTTATTACAAGCTGTAATAAATTAAAAACAAAAAAAAACATAATTTCCAATTATTTTTAAATTAAATCAAATTAAAAAGAGAAATATTGAATCACTAAAAAAAATTATAATATATTAATAAGAAAGGATAATTTCTAATAAAAATAAATGGTTTTTTAGGTTCACGACGTTATTAAATTCTTTTTCATTGTTATTGGCGTAAATATTTAGATTTATCTCCATATCGCCAATAAATATCGCGCATCTCTACGCTTTTACAGAACTGCTTTCTTGTTTTAAGTCCTTATAAAGCGATTTCTTTTTCCGTAGTTAGCGTCAGCCTGATCAAGGCTATTTATTTGCATTCCAAAGAAAATAGAAGTAATTAGGGTAAGTTGGATCGAAAATTAGTGAAAAGGCGACTGACGCTCCAGTTATAGCAAAATCTCACTCTTAAAGCTCTCAGGAGTACGAAGTCGAAAACTTGTAAATAAAGAGTCGTAAAATGAAGTGATCATATTCAGTAGTTGGTAGGGTGGGTCTACGCAAGCACACTTACACTTATCCATTTACAACTGTTTCCATATCCGGCCAATAGAGATAACCGATAAGCCAGAAGTGTGCCGATAATAACCAAGAGAAACGGGTGCGTGCGGTTAATTCTCACACATGCACGCGCGATCCTAACCCGCTGGCTATCAATTTATAAGGAGCAGAACATATTTTATGAATACTCATACGAGCGTGTAACCGCTTCGCTCAATGGACCACGAAGAGCGGCTGCCCCCCTTCCCCCTCACTCTTTCTGTTTCTGCGAACGCGACCATACGTGTTGGTACAAACTTTGATTTTGCGCTCTGACAATATCACGTACGCGTACACACTTAATTTCTCCGAGTAGAAATTTACCCTTTATAAGTAGACTCTCGAATTTTGGTCAAAGAAAATTCAATAAATTTCAACCCAACCGAAACTCAATATTTCAAAGTGTAAAATGCCAAGTCGCATTTTTTATTTTATTTAATTTAGTTAAAAAACAAATCATTCCTTACAACGTGTTTTCGTGTACTTAACTTCAAGTTCCCACACTCTCAGATCAAGTGAATTATGAAAAAAAGAATCGACTTTTATCGATAAAGCGACGTATACCTCGTTTTATTAATTTCAAATTAAATTTTAAGAAAGTAAAATTGCAGTTGTCGAATCAAATGTACTTTATTCAATTGGCGATTTAAATCAGAAATATAATTTAAAGCCGAAAGATATTTATATAAAATGAAATATATATTAAATCGACATAAGCATGTTTTAGCAAAAACATGTGTTCGAATATATTTCGAAGTTAAATTAAACACAACTCTTTATGTTTTACATATCCTTGTATCAAATATTATTAAAAGATAAATAGTATTTTCAATAAAACTTCTTTCCATTTATTCTTTTTAAATTTGAACTTTGTAAAGAGAAAATTAAAATTTATCTTAAAACAGTTTTCATTTCAATTTACGATAGATTAATAATAAAAATAGTAATGGTTTCGCAAAACTCATACGTTCGGTATCAAAGTAATACCAAAAGTTAAGTGATTTATTTCGATTATATAGCATATTTTTTTATGTAAAATTGAGCGCCACGGCCTCAAGTGTACGTATGTATAGACGACTGAGAACTAAAGAAACTTGATTTTATTGGATTGGATAAATAACTTTATTGTGTAACATTCTTGAGTATTTAATAGCCTAATAAAATTTTATTGGTCTAAGCAGACTGAAATCTATTTTACAACTTTTTTATAATATCACTTATTATGAATGAATTTATTGCCTCAGCTCGATTAAAATCGAATTAGATATACGTACTTGTGTACGCGCGTGAAAAGAAGTAATATAATCTTTGAAAAATCGAGGAACGTTGGATCAATTGTGTATATTCTACTTTTGGGACCATGATCCTAAAAGTGTTTACCAACAGTATTACGTTGTCCTTTTTTGCACAATGAACATAAAGCTTCAAACTCGTGCTTATTTAACTTAAACTATTCGCAACAACTAATGAAACTGTGAAAGAAAAAAGCAAAAAGTGAACGCGTAATTGAGTACAATCAGCTGTACGAGTTGTATAAAATCGCGTTAAGGATTAGAATTTCCTTTGCCTCGAATTTGACGAACGTCCATCTGCAAAATGAAGACTAGATAAAACTCTAGCGGCGGACCAAAATGGATTCAAGGACATTATCAATCATAATGTAAACCGTAGAGGCATTCGCGAAAAAAAGTAAAAAAAGAACCGGAAAAAAAATTAAGGCAAAGTTGCGGTTCTCGAACAAGCGACTGGCGCACGTGCGCGGCCGTACGACAACGGCTTTATATCACTTGTGAGAAATATGAGGAGTCCGCGCGCCTTGGCGCATTAGCGCTTTCTTTCACAGATTGGAATTTATGAATCGCGAAGATTCGTATTCGGGCGCGAATGCACTCGTGGGAGTCGATGCAGATTTCAATCTTCGGCTTTCCGTCTCTCTCTTCCGTTTTTTCCTTTATTCTCTTTCTCCTTCTCCTTGTTCTTCTTCGTATTCTGTATTCAGTTTCTTCTGAGTGATCGGCGATATATTATTTATAGAAAAGAGTGTTTTATATCCGAAATGCGGCCGCATCGATTGTATAAATTAAAGCGTAAACGTCCGTAGGCGGGTTATTTGAATAATCCAGCATGTGTTAACAGAATTTTAGCTTTTCGGAGTCTTTTCTCCCTCTCCCTCTCTCTCTCTCTCTCTCTCTCTCTCTCTCTTAATATTAACTTCTGAGCAACGAAGAATCGGAGGGTACATGTAAGCATTTAAAGAAACACAGGACGAAACAGTGTGGTATACGAAATATAAATAAACGTCTACTAGTTGCGAGAGAAACTTGAAAGTTTGTCGTAGGTATTTAATTAGAATTAAGATGAGATCGCTTAAATGCTCGAACAAGTTTTAAAAGTATGCAAATTATAACTTGAAAGAAATATGTAAGCTTCCACTATTATTCCTATCGAAATTTTTAAGATTCGTATTGATCGTCTACACCGGCCTTCTTTTTCCTTTAATCTTTATTGCGCTGTTTCCGAAGTTATTTAACGTATTTCTATATAACTCTTGAGCCCTGAGTGTTTCAACCATAATGCGTGGATGTGACTACAATTGTAATTAAATAAAGACATAAAGTATATGATCCTTTAAAGATAAACTTCCTCTGAAATGAATAAAACGAGTCGTAATTTTTTGCAGCGATTGCCAGGAGAAAAATATCGTAAAATCAAAATCACGACTGCAACCAAGATATTTCTCGAAAGCGATAATCTAATTATATAATTAAAATTTAACGTAGGAAGCTATCAGGCACTTGATTGTCAATATTAATCGTTGTAATTTTTAACCTAATCTTTATGGTGCGAGAGCAAATCTGTTAACGTATTGGTTGCAAAAATTTTTTACGATTTCTCTGTGCAAACTTTTACTATTATACAATTTATGTCGCGTGTGCGTAAAAATTATCCTCTTAAAATTAGACTATTTTTAAAAACAAATATTCCGTGTCTTTCGAAAGAAAGTCTTAAATTTTAATAGTTGCATCAAAATTTAATTACATTAGGAAGTTTAAAGTTAATTAAAAACTTTCAAAGACTTCACAACTACTAAACGGATGACATAAACGGAACGTGTCCTCTTCCCTTCTACACTCGGTTCAACGTTATGCATTCTATACTATTGCCAAAGTTTCGCACGACATCCTCACTTTTTACGCGCATGGCCGCAGAAAAATCCCGAGCCTAAGCAGACTTTAAGACAGGAGCTTCCGCATAAAAATGAGTGCGCGGATGTCGGTGTGTGTGTGTGAAATTCGTTACGTACTTCTTCGTGGACGGTTGGCGCGCGCAGCTTAGACTAACCCCCGCGTTAATCCATCTTCCGCGCACGCAAGGTCGAGGCAACTTTTGTTTACAGTTAGTAGCTCGTCTGGAGTCGAAAGGAAGAAAGGAGTGGAGAGAAAAACGAGGGAGAATGACAGAGCAGTCGAGGAAAAAACATCGGTGGTGGTTTCGTGTTATGAGTTTATAGATACCTGACGGCCAGGATATGGCACCCTTTGCCTTTGCCGATGGAGTTATTCTTTTCTTCCGTCTTCGCTCGCTCTTTCTCTTTTCTGTGTCTCTCCTTTGTCTTAACTTTGACAGCATCGCCCAATAGCCCGCGGGACTTCTCGTTCCCCAATTTATAGTTGTTGAGGTATATAATTTTGTGACCCTTTGAAAATATACTGTAAATATACACCGACTTTGAGAGACTTGCTGCTCTCTTGCGACTAGTTTATAATAACTCTAGAAAGAATTGAATATGAGAACGATCAGAAGATTTAACATTTTTCAAAATATTGCCCTTTTTTAAATTTTCAAATGTCGCAATCGATGCGTGGAAAATAGCGCGCGGTAAAAATGACTAATTTTACTAGATTTCTTGAATAATGAAAAAAGTTTAGAAAGTTATTATGCCAAGCTTTATACGTAATAATGAATATTTAAAAAACTATTTCGAACGAAGCTGTAATATTCGCATATATTTATAAATATAGAACTTTTTATGCAAGGCATTTTTAATAAGAAATATAACTCGGTAAATGGATATTATTTATATGCAATATAAATATTAGAATATAATTGGAAGCATAAGGAAGAATCTTTTGAATGAAAAGTACATGTATTTATCCTGTTGCGATGACTTTTATCAAACGAATATTTCTTTTAGATATATATCATGACAATCTTAAATTTAAAAGTGATTTGGTGTTTTCACAATTAGATTTATCCCGAAAATAACCTTTAATTTGGCCTTTGGTTAAAGGATTACCCCTGAAATTGGAGGTTATCTTGACGCTGAAAATAAATGCGAAATCCAAAACAATTACGAAATTAAAGGGAGCAGTGAAAGTACGGAATTAAGTTTGAAATTTTAAAGAAGAAACCCTTAAGCAGCTCTACTGCGATTGACTGATGAAAACATCAGCGCCGTCACGCAAACAAAACAGCGCGTTGCTGAGATAAGAGTCTCAATTAACCAGCTTTCCGCAAACATGCTTCTTTGAGGCACACACATCTCTGTATTACGTATACACATCGCAACTCCCTCGAACAAGATTGAAGAGAAAAAATTACTAATGATATTGCCGTTAACTGCGTTCGTAAATAACCTTCTATGTGAGCAGCATTTATGGCAAAGCTGGTAAATTATTGCGATTAAAATTCTTTTCGAGATCGAATGTTTGCGGATACAGTATTGACTTAGTAGCGATAAATTAAAAAATCTAAATTTTAAATTAAATGCATACGAATGTGCGTATATTGTTACTCAATTCACAAATGAAACTGCTTCCAATTTAGGTTTTAGAATTACAGTGACTTTTTAATATCGTAACAAACTGAAAGCAACAAATGTAATCTTTATAGCGGTTTGAAATAATTTAAAACTTCTGTCATATCAGTACTTCATCACCACTTGAAACTTTTATACATTTTTATACAGTAGCAATATACTCTGAATGGGCACACGGCGAATCTAATAAAATACTTGGCGCGAATATGTGTCGAAATGTATTCTTTGTTTTTCATAATGCGTTTGAATATTGATGCCTCTGTCGAAAAATCGTGATTTCGTTTTATAAAATGACGAGTATTTATGTTCATGCCTTAACACGTTGGCTCTGATGACTTAATCTAAATTCAAGCTACGCCTACAAATTTATCATTCGATAGAATTTGGCTGTATTATTTTACGTCAAAATTTACTCAAGAAATAGACGATTGCGTACAAATACGTATGTTTAGAGGAATAAAGCAAAAAAAAAAAAAAAAAATAGGAAAAATAATATAATTCTGTTATCCCTAAATAAACGCTCGAGTTCAACATCGTTCTTTAATACAAAATTAAATGTAAATTACGGTAAAATTTACGCTCCTACCTTGTACAGATTTTACTTTAAAGTTAATTATCCACTTAAGATGTAACGGAAAACTTACTACATCTTCCTTTAAAACATCATAAAGTCAAAAATATCGTAAACATTGAATACTTCGCATTACATAAATAAGTACTGGAACCATTTCATTTCCTTGGGACATCTTCTCTATCCATTTCCCACCTTCTCGTATTTCGAAATTTACATTCAATTTCGTTTTAACGAGATATGCATAAAAACGGCAGGTAAGACGAAAAATAAGATGTACACGTAGTCAACAATCGAAAGCCCACATTCCAAAAGTAATGTAAAAATTTAACTGTTTACGCAGTAACTTTCGACGCGGTTGGGTATATGATGTTGGTTTACTGTGTTATTTGCGGCACCAGTATCTCTCTCTCTCTCTCTCTCTCTCTCTCTCTCTCTCTCCTTTTCCGGAGCCGCACTTTTTCACTCCTCGTCTGCTCATTTCCCTCAGCATCTCCTTCCACTGCTCCGTCTCGTGACGCGACAAGCAGTTCACGGGCAAAGAGAAGCGCAGCCGTGCATCTAATCTATAAAGGTGCCGCAATTGATTTTAATATCCGGGGATAAAGTTAGCGAGAGTAGCTGCGGAAACCCCCGTTGAGGATCTCCGTGCGGTCGTTCCTTTCTATGGCGAGGCGCCTACGCTTTATGACAGGCAGTAGTTTAGCCGTATCGTAACGTAGGCGCCGCGGCTCCGTTACGTGCTGCGACCTTTACGTTCGCTCGACAAAAGTGACGGTTGATTGTCGTGTAATGGCATAACCCGCTTGTTTAACCCTTTGTGCGTGAAACCGTACTTTGGTCACGTGATGTGGGCTCGAGCAAACGAGTAAGCGCCTGTTGGAGAATGTATTTTATTAGTTTCTTTGATTGCGGCACACGGCCTAGGGTTGGTTGCATTGTATTTTTAGTGCGAAAACGTTTGACTCCTCAACACTTGGACTTGGGCACGAAGATAGATAACGCGTATGAGAATCGAATATTCTATCGATTCTACCACGAAGTATTTCCATTAAGTACAATCAGCATTTGGTTAAATTTATGTCTTCGTAAAGAGAAATTTTTTACCTCTCGTAAAACAATGAAATCAGCTTACATTAATATCCTTCCACTTTCTAGTTTCAGTTTTACACGATCCAATCGATAGAAAGTTTTTGCGTGTAAAAATCTAAGCATTCGACTAGTTTCTCAAGGTTTTTCGTCTATTAATGCATAAATGAATATATCGCCAAATTTAAAAAGAAAATTTTTTATTCAATTTTTAAATAATCAGCGGTGGTCTACTAAATTATTATACCGAGTCTTTGATCGAACAATACACGATCGATTAATAGTAATGGTTAAAAATGATATCACTACAAGAACTGTTTTTATTATTCCTATATCTACTGTTGCCAATCGAAAATCGAATATCAGCGAGAAAGCTCTTGGATTTTAAACATTATTATAAGGTTGAAGATTAAACGCGTATAATGACTCTTACATTGCTAGTAGAAAAAGGACGAGCAAACCTTGTGATAATGAGAATTTTACGATTCTTCGATTCGATTAAATCTCAAAAAAAAAACAAAAATAAGTAAGAACCGAGACTCCATTACACGAGTACTCCGATTATAATTTTAACGCTTCGAATCAATTCTTACAAACTGTTTACTCCATGATTAGCTGCACCTTCCAATCTACTCCGATCTTTTATTAGCGCAAACAATGTCTCGTACACGAGCTTCTCCAGCCCACCTCCGCCGTTAATGCTTCCAGCAAGTCGTGTCATTGGCCCGGAAAAAGTTCAAGTGCAACGCAATGCGATGAGATCGAAAGCAGAACGAAAGCGCGAAGGAAAAATTATTCCAAGTATCCAGCACCCACGCACTGCTCAATAACGAGCAAAAGAAACCCACCGAGGAATCGCAATTCCTCCTCGCGCTCCGGACAGACGCAGCGTGAATTGCGGATACACGGGCAGAAGGGGAGTCCCCTATTGTTCTTTTTCGCGCGCGGGTCAGTTGTAGTTTCCTTTACCCTAAGCCTTGAGCGTAGGTGCAGACGCGCTCGAGCCATTGTTCGAAATTTATTCAAAACCGGCAGTCGTTCTGGGGTGTCAGGATCTCGATGTGTTTTCAATGTTTATGCCGTACGTGCCAGGATTCCCGAGTTGCCGCTGTACCCTGTCTAAATTTTATGCTCGAGAGCCAAACAAGGGTCGCCAAATTATGATGGTTGCCTACCTATTGTATAATCCCGTATTCATCATCATTAACAACGGCAATTCGGTAAAGTACTTTAAGCAAACAAATTGTGCGATTGTTGGAAGCTATTCTTGCAAATTGTAATGTGGAATGGCGTTCGGAAAGCTTTCACTGGCTATTATTTATACACGATGCTGGCAATTTTTCCATCTGATCTTGGTTTTTGTGAAATGCGCCTTTTAAAGTGGATTGGTGGGAATGACTATTGAAATTTACCGCTTGCGCAATTTTATCTTCCTGCTCTTTAAGTTTAAAGTCGAACTGCATCGCAACGCGCGAAATGAGTTCAACAAAAAGATGAGAAAGCATTGAGTTACAATACCAATTGCATATTGTTCCTACTGTTTTCAGACTGAAGTTATTGAAAATTTTTCTCCGTTTTAATTATTATTCATGAAGGATTATCTAAATTTCGAGTCGCGCAAATCGAGCTTCGTATCTCTACAAAGTTATAATTAACAACCGAAACACGCGGAAAAATAAAATTTAACAGCTTTTATTCCTTGAGTCTCCAAAAATCTAAAAATCTCTTTCTTAGCATTAACTTGGACACAATTTATTTACTTTTTCTTTTACGAAAATAAATCAATTATTATAATTAACATAAGATTATTGTACAGCCGTATTCAATCATAACTTATTTGTGTTCTTTTCTAATTTTCTTATCATTACCTATTTAAGGCAGAAAATTTTTAGACTTTACTCTTTTATAGAATAAAATTTATGATAACACAAAATTATACTAGAAAGAGAAAATGTTGTGTTTTTAAGAAAGATTCATTTAAATAGTAAATTTTCATAAATAAATAATTTTTGTATTTGAACTTTGTCAAAGTAAATAAATTTTTTTTATATTATCTAAGACATAACAGAATAATCTTTGTAATATAATTAAAAAAGAAAGATTAAAATCTTACTAAAACTAATAAACCTAAACTACGTAAAAATCATTTGCACATCTTTAATATTACACAACGTGACTTACGTTTAATAAACGTGCATACGTAGAACAAATTATAGATTATTGATACTGAATAAATATAGTAATATAAATTAAAAAAATAGATGAAATTAGTCACTTTATTCAAGCTTTAACAATTTACGCAAAATTTATTTCGTTCTGATTTTCTTGCATTAGAACGAAGTATAAAAAGGTTTAATTATAATTTACTTACCTCTACACATTCCTTGCAGATAAATACTTGAATACTTTAAAATAAATACAAATCTGAAGAACATATTCTTAGACAAAACCATAGCTAATAATATTTTGTAAAAATACATATATAATATTTGTCAGTCTTACAGAAAAGCTATTGTTTATATAATTATCAAAATTTTCTTTATTAAGGAATAGAATGTCTTAGGATTGAGATGATACAAAATCAAATTCAAATTCTCGTAATTTAGTTAAAAACACATTAAATTATACTAAGATTAGTCAAATCAATATATTTAAAAATAGATATTCTATAATAATTTATACAAACATAATACTCTTTGTATTTGTCAATATGTATTTCATTAATTAAGTTAACTGAAAAAGGAAAGTTTTAATATTTCGATAATATTTTAAATAAATTACGATTTAAATAAAATAAACTAAGTATATATGTAAACAATACTTGAACGAATATTTAATAAGATTTTTTCTTACGCACAATGATAGGTTTATTAAAAATCATTTAATCCACATTACAAATAATAATTATAAAATAATCATTGGAATTAATTACAATAAAACTGTTTGGACACATGATTTCGAGAGTATAATGTCGATGGAAAAGGGATAAATAAAGTACAAAAAATATTACAACGTAATAGTCTTCTTTTTAATATAATATGAATTCATAATTGAAGTGGACAATAATATAATAATAATATATGTTATGATGTCGATATTCTTAATAATAATAATATTAATAATAATAATATAATAATATAATAATAATAATTTAATAATTTTTATAATTTTAATAATGATAATAATAATAATAATAATAATAATAATAATAATAGATATACTTTATCTATATTCACATTCATAGCTATGTACACACTTTTTTCCATTTTAATTTACAAGTTGAAACCGTACGAACGACCGAATAAAACCGCAATAATTGTTTGTCAGCAACTATTGCGAAATCCCTAATATACCTGTATTATGCATATTCACAACAAATATCTTTCATCGTATCCTCTCAGTCCCCTCGCGGTCGCAAAGGGCAGCGAACGAGTTGCGGCGACTCCACTGCGCATGGTCCGCAAGTAAAACGGGGATCGTTCGCTTATTTACAAAAGAATTTTTCCAAAATGAAACGAAAAAAGAAATACAAATAAAATACAAAATAAAAATACACAGAAGAAAAGCATCGTTCGATTAATCGCCTATGAAGTATTTATTTAACGTACGCTTTCGTCGAGATATGTACGCACCTTGTCCATCTTACCCATTTTTTGCCTGACGCGATGAGCTTTTCTACGCACGTCTCCTTTTTCACTTATACTTTGCATTTTTTCATTTTCTTTATATCTTTTCATGCGTCGTTCATAATCTGTATGCATCGTATGCTTTCTCGAAGTTTTCTCTTACCCTTCCATCTTTATCTTTATCACAGATATAAATAAATGTATCTTTACAAAAAATGTACACTTTTCCGTTCACATTTGGACTTCACTCCTCCTTTATGTTTTCGTCTGTCTAAATCATACAAAAGTTGTACGCTCAAGTCGATTTCCGAATACACTTTTTAACATTTAAATTAATAAATTTAAGTTTATTGATTAATACATTCGAACACTATATCGTCGAGTTTTGCATTTATTTATCGAAAATGTTTATATACAATAAAAGATCGATTGCCGTTTTATTAAACGCATCCTAAAATCAACTTGCAATTTTATCAATTTCTCAAGTTTGACTTTTCAAGGAACTTGTTCTTAATCTTGATTTAATAAGAATCGATTAATCAGAGACCATATACAATATTTTATAATTGATTTTTTCAATGATTTATTAACCAATGATATGTTTTAATCATTTGAGTTTACAATCTTATATACAAACCGATCCTTACTCGTGTTTCTGTATTTTTCATGCCTGTAATTAAAAGTAATGAAGAAACACAACTCGACGCGAATTTTTATTATTATCACGAAAACGAAGCGTGAACGATGTTTTGATTTATGGATAGTATTTGAGTAATAATCGATTAAAGATTCTCTGAAAAATTAATTCTTTCGTTAAAACTAATAGTATGCCACTGAAGAAAACTCGAATTAAATAACTTTACAATTTCAAACACGTCCAAGTGAATTCAAAATCTTATGAAACTCTAGATACTCAATGCACAAATAATTCAATACAATTCAAAGGTTCAATATTTTTTTTTTTTTTGACGCGCACTGGCTTCTAGTGACAAATATATTATACATTCATCGGTTCTGTGTCTCTTGTCTCAATTATTGCACCATTTTTCCTATCAAACGACGTTATTATCTTAATAAGTGTGTACTATGTGGACATTATTAATTAATTGCATATCGATATTTATTTCACTATGTGCGACGGCTATATTAATCTTGTGTTTATAATTGCTACTGCAAAATTGTGGTACAACACATGTATCAATGAGAGTATTATATACTGCAGTTTAAAGAACGGTATGTGTAATATACTATTAGTGTTACATTTTTTATCTTCGTGCTTCCGTTTCGTTCTTGGGTTTTGCAATGGGATCTTAACTGAAAATTAATTTTAACGTCGAAGCTTCGAATAAGTATCGCGAATTCCCATAAATCTTAAAGACCAAAAGACGCTTTCCGCAAATTAGAGGAATAAAGAACACGCACATACACTTCTGTTTGCTTGGAACGGTAATTTAAAGAAAAACATTTAAATTAAAATAATCAACGATTAAGAACGTTCTGGCCCTAAAATTAAAATAATAATAATAGTAATAATAATAATAATAATAATAATAATAATAATAATAATAATATAATGATGATGATGATGACGATGATGATGACGATGACGATGATGATAATGATACCAATAATCAAAATAATATTTATGTAATAATAATAGTAATCTATTTCTTCAACAATAAACTTCGACTTTTCAGCGTTCGATATCCAAATGTTAAACGTTATTTCACATAAATATCATCGCCGAGCTTTCTAAACAATTACATGGAAATATGCAGGAGTAGATTCGCGCGAATCAAAAAAACGGAGAAGAACAGTACGCGTATTAAGATTTATATCGATTAGCAAGGGATCGAACGCAGCCACCTTCACGGTAAGCAACAAAAATGCTGACAGATGGAAAAGATGAGGCGCCAAACGCGACCGAACTCGTCTTCCCTCGGACTCTTCCGACTCTTTTCCAATAATGATAATTATCATTGTCAGTGGAAGCCAGCACGATGATCGTTATCGGCCTCGGCAATACCTTGCAGCAGAAGCGAAATTTGGCCGCGTGCACCAGCACCGGGCCCAGCGTGTGCGTCAGCATCAATCGGGAGGTGGGCAGCCGAACCGGCGGCCTCGAGGAGATTAGGTTGGCTCGGGTTAGGCTGGGCTAGATTAAGAGGGGGGACACGATGAAAATTAAGTGATTTATCGATCGCCGCTTGATTGACTCGTACAAGTGTTCGAGTTTATGCACCGCGCGCACCCGCTCTCGATTTACATTGTGAAATCTCTTATTTTCTCTCCCCGTGCGATTGAAACGTAAATTCGCTTGGCCTTCGCCGGCGCGAGCGCAGCCACGAAATTATAGGCTCGCGCTTTATTTTGCCGGATCTCATTATCGGAGGTAATGGAAGTTCGCAGGTGATATGCCGAATAGTGCCATCGTGGCAGCAGCAGCATCTTTGCAAAAAATTTTCCCTCGGTTTTTATCAAACTACGGACAGACGCGTGTGTATACTTGACGGCCATTCCTACAGTTAGTAAGTGTATTTACATTCTTATAATAGATTTAGCGTTAAGTCTTAAATGTTGGGATGAAAAGTTTTTTAATTCTTCTGCGACTGTTAAAAACACGCACGGCGATCCTGCCGTTCCTCTTTTAGTCGACGCAACTATTTTCCATCGTGACGAAATCGTGAGCAATTGTTAGTACGAGCTTGGAAAAGCCGCATCGAGCATTTTTAATTAGATGAGCCTTTTCCAATCGCGCAGTTGGATAACCGCTTGAAAAGCAAAAGGTAAAATACGCGCAGAGACGTTGTTGATTAATTAGCCTTAAGTACAGAACAAGGAAAAAGTGAAGAATTTAAATCGAATAGATCCTTTCCCGTGTGTGTGTGTGTGTGTCCACGAGTAGCCTTTTGATAATAATGATAAATCGTCCATCTCCGACTCTAAAAACAGGGAGACACGCGCTCAAGCTCGCGAGATCGATCGCGCGCGCGCGCGCTGCTTGCCAATGTCTATATGCATATGTATATATATATATGTATATATCAATATGTACGTACACGACGCTCTTGTTCGCCTTCGTCTTATTTCGTACCAGCGCCTAAACTCTCTCGGTTGTATATGACATATTTACAAAAAGATTCCTCGCGACGGTCGTATAGTACTTGGTTCTGATTTTAAACGCAATAGTAATAAAATCATAGTAAACCAAATAATAATAATAATAATAATAATAATAATAATAATAATAATAATAATAATAATAATAATAATAATAATAATAATAATAATAATAATGATAATAATAATAATAATAATAATCATAATAACAACAGTTTTGCCATTTCGATCAACTATATACGAGGTGCCCTTTTTTACTTTGCACATTGCCCGTTTGTATGTATGTGTTTCTTTACTTCTCCTTTTCTCATACCTCGTACTCCATCGTTCGTACAGTCGTGATTTTCGCGCGTTTTCCTTCAAACGAACGAACTCACACCTGAATGTCCCGAAACAATAAATATTAAGAGGCTCCAGAATGAACGGAAGAGTACAAGAAAATATTCGCCCGCAATACTAGTACCAGATGCGAGTCCTGTCCTACCGCGAATACCAACATAAAACGAGTACAGAGTTCACTGGTAAGGTTTCGCGAGGACGATGGAATTGTAAAGAAGGCGTCCAGCCCCCGATGTTCTCGAATTGTTTATTCTCTTGTCCTCCCTCATTCCCGCCCGCTTCCCTTTTCCGCTTGGCGCCTCGCACTTGAACGACGCAAGCGAGCGTCGGGACGCGTCTCGCCCGTGCGCAAGGTAACGACAGCGCCTCGAGGGTTCTGGATTATCTAGACGTCTCAAAGTGTCCTCTGCGAGGACGACCTCATTGCTGGTCCGCGTCTCTCTTCTACCTCTTCTTCTGCACGTTTGCGGCTGATCTGCAACAGAAAACCAAAGGATTGAAAATTAGCGTCAGCCTTTCACTAACCGCCTCGCACGCGTGGCCCAGCGCAATTATGTTCGACTCCACGTTGCACGGCAAGAAACCATCGCGAAATGGTGCAAATTTCTCGTTTTGGATTTTGTCAAAAGGGATGCGTGCACGCGCGTGCGTGAGTGGCTGGTCAGACAATCGATAATTATAAATATGTTTTAGCATTGCTCTGCAAGACGCATTTGAAAATATCGTAAACGTGTTCCTTCAAAAATATGATAATGATATTAGCAGTTATTTTTATTTCGCCGTAAAACATCATATTTCGAACGACAAAATTGTCTCGATCGCGATTAAAAGTCCTTTGCTACAGTACATCCGCTGCTTTTTGAGGCAAACCTTGCATTTTCTAATTAAACAAGTGTACATCGGATACATTCTTTGCATTTCTTTTTAATAACCCAAATTAACACTCAAAATATTTATTACAATTGAGCGTTGAAAGCCTAATTAAGTTTAAATTACGTCTCCAATCAGCGCCTAAATTGTTTCCTTTAAACGTTAAATCAGTACGGTTTTTCGCAATATAATAATATTGTGACGCATCTCAAATCCAAATGTCTAATTTAGATCAATCCATCTTAAAGGGTAAACCAAGTATCCGCGCACCTGAATTAGCACGTGCTTATTACTACGTGGAGAAAGCTTATGATCGAAGCAGTCATCGATGCGAAATTGAGAAGTTGCGTAAAGTATGTAGGTGAGTGCGCGTCGAGTGATCGGCACACATGTGTGCACGCGCAAAGGCGCTGGCCTGTCAAATAGAACAAAAAAAGCATGGAAATCAGACTTGATTCGAACGCGCAGGTGAGAAGACCGCTGTTCCTTAGTTCTCGCTGGGTTGTCCAAAGAGCGGATTTTTTCTAAAGTATTTACAATTCGGATTTTGTGTTGCGAAACAACGCGATCGAATGTAGCCGATAGCTCCGTGAAATATAACACTTGGTATAAATAGGAGAGTGCGAGTGGTGACGCAGGCATTAAGAATGTTACGTACTAATGTATACTCGTACAAGTTGCTCATTCGAATCGCTTTAAAGGCAATATTATTCAGATGCAAGTAATATAGTTTTTTGAGTCCCCCACTTTCGATAGACAAAATTGCTCGAAAACATTAATGGCATCTTTTTACACGTTACGGGCGGCAATGAGGCAAAGAATAAATTTTGTCTTTACACGAGAAATGATAAACTGCCTCGACATAATAATGAATCTAATTGCAAAGTTTATTAATTAACGAAGCGTGGCCATAAATCGCCGTAGCGAATGTTATTAAAAAGTTTGGCTCGCTTTTTTCCAGCACGGTATTTTGATAAGGATATTGGACGTCTTAATTTTAACGTCGACTAATCGAAACGTGAACGCGCTTTTTTTCACGAAATTATAGGTGCAAATTGTTTGTCGCGAGAAAGAAGTAGAAATTAATTCGACATATTTGAAATGCCGATTTTTCTAAGCGATGTAATTTAAATGAATTGATTTTCTATCTCAAGTAAATTAAAAGAACTTGTTCTTAAAATAAGCAACATGGGTTTTTCATTAATATAATTTTAAGCTAGAGAAGTACAAGTAATTTATTCGACACTTTATCGATCAATATCGTGCAAACTTGAGAAAAAAGTGTTAATCATCTAGTCATTTATTTCTCATCTCGTGTAAACGGAATTGCCCGGGGCACAACTAATACTCCGTTTTATGTACGATAAAAATATCGAAATAATCGAAAAATTTGCAAAGCAGAGAGCGAGTTGCGTGTCAATCCAGTTTATGGGCTTTATCGTGAAAAAGTCAATAATATTCTTGTAACACTAATTATTCGATAGGATAAATTGATTGAGTTATCCGGACAGCCGGACCGCGATTATTCAAGTTATTCAATTGCATAACTGGCATTTAACTGCTTCGTCGATTAGATTGAGCAACGGAACCCGAGAAAAAGAGATGAGAATGAGCGAAAGAGAGGAGAAAGAGAGATGGCGCGCGACCATTAGTCGGCACGTATGCCAGCCTTCGTAATCGATTTTGATACGATTAATTTTAAGTTACACATTCTCCGTAAGCATAAATCCCAAACTTCCACGAGTTTCGAATGTCATTGACAATTTCAGCTTGTCCTTTTCAGCGAAAGGTACTCTTATTATTTCTTTGTATAATTAAAAAGTTAATTAAACCGGAGCATTTTAGTAATACCGAAAACAATGCGGTTTTATTGCAACAGTGACTTTGACGAGAAGCACATTCGTGAGCGGTCCGAGTTCAAATCCTTACCTTAAATTTTTTAGTTAGCCAATCCACGCACAAGGATCATTAAACATTAAGTATTTGCAAAGCATCGCGAACTGCAATTTTTTGTCGGATGAACGGATCGATCGAATCTCTATTAGCATTGTAATATCGGTATTGTCTCTTTTATGCCGTAAATCAAACGTAAACTGCTCAATTATAAAAGCGTGGACGAACTGGTCGGCCAAGTAATCCAATTCGCAATAAAGTAGCATTGAGACCGCAATTGCAAGAGACAAACAGGAGACAGCCTTTTCATTTGCAACTGCGATTGTTGATCGACGCGTTTGCGAGTTCGGACAGCGCAGTGTTCGAAAAAAGAGAGCCCGCGACTGAGTTGCGATCGGAAAGCATTTGCGAACGCCGAAAAGTCCATTATCACGATTTGAAAAGCATAGCCTCGTCCTCGAGTCTATAAAGAGGCACCAAACGCAGCCGAGAAAATACTGCGCGACGCAGTTGTGGAGATCCGTCGAGACCAGTCCCAATCGCTGGTTCGCGATCTAAGCGCCCCGACGCAACGCAACGACCCGCTCACACTTCGGAATCTTAGATGCGCGCCGGCGAAAGGCTCACGGACCAGGCCTATTGCATCTACTTAAGCATGGATACATGCGTATGAAATCTCGATACTTGAGAATCGCCTGTCCGCAAGAGCGCGCGCGATAAATCAGCTCCGACTCGCTCCGACACACCGAGTCCTTGCCACGATTTTTGCACTTTTGCTCATTTAAATGTTGCCACTCGTTAAAACAAGATCGAATAATCACTGTATCGGGCATTTGCTCGAATTCCTGGCGATGCTAATCTCGGCATTATTAATTTTATGTTTCGCCGCTTAGAAGTATCTTTTCAAAGGAGCTGGTGATTTATTTGCTACCAATAGCAGACACGCGAAGCACAGTAAAACGCGCCATTAAGTCGTCAAAAAGAAACGCGGCCAACACGAGCCGCAGATAATAATTCCAATCCAGCCCCGGGGCTATCGGACATAAAATCAGCATCCCTCCGCCTACTGGGACGCAGTGGTAAGCGCCGGCCACCAGATGTAATACCAGAGTATGCGCGCAATTTACAAATAATCGGCCGGAGATAAATAAAGCATCTAATTTGAGTGGCGGAGGTGACGATCGGTGGCTAACTACGTGCGCGGCGACTCGTGGGATTAAAAGGACCGCGAGGACGAGGCGCTCGTTAAGCGGTTTACCCGCGAGGCGGATTGTATCGGCGACACCGATCGCCGCGATGCCGCTATTGCAAGGACTCGCGCGCACGCGTTTGATTCGTCGTGGAATCGGCTCCTGCGACTCCTTGGCGCCCCGCGCACCGCCAATCCCAGCGCCCGAGCGGCCGAGTGAAAACTGCCAAGTCACGTGGACAGCCCCGTACATCTTCTTGGGAAACTTAAATGGAGAGAAGTCGTCGTCGAGATTTCAGTTTATTGGTGTGTGGTGGCGTAAGACTGAGAACAGCGCGGCTCGAAATTACCGTGTAATTCTAGTTTCCGCGGACTAAGTAGAATGAGTCAGGATCGGTAAGACTCTTTTACGCATTCTTAATCGTTTGGTTACGAGCACGCAATTATGTTCAATCGACTTTTTTTTAACAGAACAGGCTTGTCAAATGTTTCCTTTTAAAATGCTTGAATAAAATGCTGCTCGAATTATGTCTTAATTTAATTAAGCACGCGTAAAATTCCATTAACTCGATTTTATTCTTCTTGGATTTAGTTCATTGTTTTTATTTATTTAAAAGACATATGCGAGAAAATTTATTTTCCACAAACAAATAAATCTCGTGATTATCATGAGTTTTTATAGAATTGCGGTGACACTAGGATTAAAAATGTGTGCCAGCTGCTGAAATCTAGTCCCATAACGTTATAAATAACATTACTCCGGTTTATCAAACGGCTGTCAAAACAAGACAGGCACGTGTAAAGTTGCGGGTAAATTACCGAGAAAGCTTTTAAAAAACGCAAACTTCTTGTCCTTTCCAAGAAATGAGAGCTCGGGTTCACATGCTCTAATTACGTATGTGCAGGCCAACACGTTTCACCTCGGAATTATAGGATTTCCATATCTCGTGGATATTCTCCACCCCGATAGCATCGACGTAATCATCTGTGAACCAAAGTAGCGCGTTTATAGGGATTACCGATGCAAAAAAGTAACCGATACTTCCGGAGTGCGGCCGTTCTCTCGAAAATTGCCAATTAGCCGCACACATGCCTAGACTCGCGCTGAAATTGGAAAACGCAATTTTTCCACGCGACTCGAGTGGACCTTAGTGCGAGAATTGGCACGACAGCGTGTCGAGGCATCGAAGGAAGGAAAAGACCGGTTTTCTCTTCTCCTTCCCCTTCTTCTCGCCCCTTTGAGAAAAGTCCTCCAGTAATCGGTGGCTTGTCAACGCCGAGTTGTAACACTTCGTTATAAAAGCTTGCATGACTTCGGAATTCATCTTGAAAACTGCCAGTAAAATGCGCGTACGATTATCAGCGAAGAGTGAACGAATGTTTTATTGATAAAAGATGCGTTCAGTCATGAATATCTTGCAATTTCACCTAATGACAGCAGACTTTGAACAGCTGACGGAGCATGTACCGAAAAAATTGCGTCACAAGGCTGTCCTAAACCTTGCGACAATCATTGCTACGATCTTGGCTTTAACATAGGTAACATTTGATTTTCAATATTTTTGAGGTAATTAATATTTGTTTAAACAAATTCAATTATTATCGAACAAATCGAATCAATTCCATTTCGCCGATGCGAGTCAAAGCTGTCACTTCCAACAGCCGAATTCGTTATGCCGCGCGGCGCTGCACAGACACCATCAACTCTCAATTTGCCTTCGAAGATGATCGATGAGAATATCAAGATGAGAAATTACCATTGAGCCTTCATATTCCGACTTACCCCAGCCTATAATGACGTCTCGTTACCCGGTAAAAGTTGTCGCAATAACAAAGCGATTATAGTATTTGATTCAAAATCTTCACGATCACGAGTAATTTTCACGGTACGGGATGTGCGCGACGTTAAAAATCCGATTAGATAATACGAGGCGCTGATCGAATTGCGCGATCGAATACAGAAATGGAAAAAGTAGGTGACGCGGTAAAAATTAATTTGAAGAAACGATCTGGAAAAATGGCCGACGCGAATGCATTCCTCGTGATCGATCGATCGCAGATTTCCTTAAAAGTCATCGCGCGACTTAATAATGAAATTAAAAAAGGCGCGCTCGAAATTCGAAAGACGATTAAATAATTAAACAGAAAAGTGGAACTGCTGTTGGAATAGACGATAAAATGCGAATAACGCAAAAGAAGAGAGAAAGTGTGGATGCAATGCAATAAGGATTAATCTTTCGAATCGTGGAATCGCTGGAATCTCGTTTGCGGAGGCTATAGAAGGCGAGTGGTTTCTCGATCGCCCGTTTTAACATACCTCCATTTCGAATTACAATGCGCGTTTTTGAGCTTTACTGTTGACCGTATAGAGCCTGTTATCTCGGGTTTCTCAGGGCCGCTTTCAGCTTAGCCACGCTTTTTTCTTTGCTTTTTTCGTGTTTTGTTCCCGACGTACGACATTCAAACCTTTACGTATATTTTCGGATATGATTATTGCGCTCAATAAAATAAATTTTTACGCGTGTAATTCAAAATCTTATCTGTTAAAAGGAATTCGAATATCTACTTTATATGCAAATATTCGGATTAAATAGTAGATGAATCAGATGTAGATATTTTTTAAATCGGCGCGCACTTGTGAAAAAATTAGGAAACCAGCCTCTTAAAAGAAGAAACTCTCGCTGATTAAAATGAAATTCATTCTCTTTATTATTTCCCATAAAGCGCTTCTATAAATAACGTTTTATTACAAAAATTAAACAAAATTTTTACAATAACTATCGTCTCGTCGCTAAGGTAATATTCGTGTTCATTTCAATATCTTCTTGCTTATCTAAACTGCAATTCGTTTTAAAGGATTATAAATCGACCGTCGGCTCGAGCTCCGTGTTGTGGAAATATTTTTAACGCGTACGCGTGATACAAAATTTGAATACAATGCAATAATTAGAGGCGGAATAATCGTCAAATCTGTAAATGATGGAATACGATACGCGTGGAGTAACGAGTAATTGATATGAAACTTCGGCATTCGTCTTTATCGATTTGTAAATGAAACATTCGCGTACAGTTACATCAGTGTTGTCGCTTTATTGGAATGGCTCATTAGAAAACAGCAAATTTATAATGTACCGCAATTATAAATGCAAAGTCTGATAAATTAGCCGTTACGATCGAGAAGAAAATAGTTTTAATGAAAAGTGTATTGCGAAAGCTGGCCATCTTATCCAAACATAAAAAGGTATTAGATTATTCACAAGCTGCTTCTTTAATATGAGTTTTATTTGCTTGAATTTAAGATTCGCATTTTTCGCAATAAATTATGTATTTTTATCTTTATATTGGTCTTCAGTTTCCAAGTAATCGATTGGAACAATGCGAAAAATATCGCACATAATGTAATCCGCGTCGCCTTTCAAAAATTCAGTTCTTCGGCTAATAATCTTCTCGGTTATCCGGACAATAAATTAATCCATTCACGCATTTTGACCTCTAATTATAAAAAAAAAAAAAATGAAATCTGTAGTTTGCGCATTACGATCAAATTTCATTTCATAAGATAAAGTAGACATTTCGTAATATTAACCATAATTGAATTATCCGCTTGTCGCGTGATACCACAATACCAGCACCGTGCGACGTTGCATCTGTTCGGTATCTTTTCAAGATAAACTCGTATTGCTGCACATGGAATGATGAAAAAAAGCACCGAATAACAAAATAGTAAATGGCCCAAGTAAATACTTTGATCGTTGTCTCGTTATCAATTTATAACAATATTTGTAACTTATTGCTCCCAGGGTACGCGACTAAAGTGCACACAATTTTTGTAATGCCGAACATTAAAAGTGCCTCGTTTATTTCCTTACACTTTTCGCGTTTCAGTTGATCCGAATAGATTTACCAATGAGCACCTGTCACTCTTGTTTAATAGTTTAAACATCGCGGCAGCATCCGCTCGCAATATAAGCGACAATTTACCAATTTAGCGAATCTGCTGCAGCAGCATTAATTTATCGCCGAGCTTTTACACGCAGCAGCCTCAGTTGCTTCTGCATACCGTTAAGCCGAGCGCGATGACTTTAAAATACGGCAAGTGCGTTTAATTAGAGATCGCAATGTGTTTCGTGTACGCACGTATGTGAGTACACACACGCGTGCACGGGTACGTGCATTAAGCGGCCGATCGATTAGGTTGCGCAGTAGTTTGTGATCCTTTAAAATTTGCATTTAAAGATACGATATTGTTATGCACGCATGCTAAGTTCAATGCAAGCTATTCAGTTGTTTACGTTCCGATTTCAGATAATTGAATTTTTCATCGCGCAACTATCAAAGTTCCATCACTACTTTAATAAGAATCAGCACGCGCTCATTGATAATAAAACACGTTTTTTCCTTCAATTGAAAAAAGTTCTTTCTACAAAAAGGTGACTTATGCGAGCGAACGAAACAACGATTGTTTTTACCGATCACTTCGAATTATACTTTATCAGAGAAATTGGAATGGACGATGTCTTCGAACGGTGCATTTCTCTCGCTAAAAACAAAATGCTAAATTCTATGATAAACGCTTTAAGAATTTAACAAACTAGAGAAAATTGAAAATCCTAGCTTATTTTTACTTTCTCTGTCAAATTGTTTCTTTATACCACGTTTGATAACGCACAAATCGCGTCGTTAAATTGTGCAGCCGATCAAAAAGCATACGCATTGAAATAAAAATGCCGAAATAGCGAATAACTCTTGTGTTTCGCAGAATCTGGCTTTCTTCTGAAACGACAAGCGTACAAATAACGTTACTCGGAAGGACAAATAGTCCTAGCGTGCACTCGCTCATCCGACTATCGCATCCATTCGCCCCACACGCGGACGAAAAAAGCCTTGATTAATATACGGCCTGGCAACGTTTAACAAAATCCCCTCGCCCCGCATGCGTCTCCGTCTTCGAGCACAGCTGCTCGCGCTTTTGCAGCCCCGTGTCTTCGCGCGTCCCGACACACTCGTATAAACAATTTAATCCTAGGCAATAATTCAGCCGAAGATGAAAATCAAGCGAAATAAGGCCGAGGCGCACGAGGGCCCGCAAGCGCTCGTACGTGCACGCGAGAATTGCTCCTACAAGTGTCGATGGGCCCGAGTATCATTGTAAATCGAAGTCGACGCGCGCGGTTATTTATGTGGGCGTCCGCAGTCACGTTCGCGTCGTCGCCACGGGGGAATTATGTCGTCAAAGCCCCCCGCGGAGCAAAGTAACATTTTGTCGCCGATATTCATAAATAAAGTGCGGGACCGCAGAGCCTCGCGCTTCGGCGCGCTTGATTTAATAAGACAAGTGCGTACGCGCGACGCTCGATACGGAGTCATGCCCACACGTGATAACGAGCGCCAACTTGTTACAACACGTTAGCCAAACGATGCGCTGCTCGCGACTTCAAATTGATAAGCCCGATAAATTTATCGGGCACTCGAGCGGGTATTTTTTGGAAAAGCCGTCGCGCCGAGACGCTAATTGAACCGAGAATCGCTGATGCTGAGAAATGCTAATTGTTCGATCGTCGCAGGCTGTTCTGGACGCGAGTTTCGCTAAGACTGGAAAAGAGCTTGAGTCGGCGATTGACTGTCCACGTGTAGATGTTGGTAAAAAAACAAAAATATTTGCCCCGTTCGATTGAAAAAACAATCCCCAGATGTCTGGCTAAGAGATAATGAACTGACTATCGTACGTGACGTAAGGTGACGTCGCCCGCGCAATAGCCCAGTGAAAATAGAAGCTGTTACGGTTCTTTAGTGCAATCCATAGTTTCGGATAGATTTAGTTGCAAACGTAATTTATAATCACGCCGAAATATAACGAATAAAATGGCAGCGAGGAAAGTTTGAGTCGTAGCGCTGAGCGAAAATGAAAAACGAGGAATAAACTTGATGGCGAAAAATGATTACTCTTTTTCAAAGGTAAACACACGCGATGACAAAGGAGAGAAATGGCGTACCTGCCATCTTCTGGCGAGCAGTTACAATTACGGCTTTATTAAAATTCAATCCCACGTCAAATCATCCTCTAAGCTATAATATAAGAGATATAAAGGAAGTTAAGAACTCGTTAATGAATCACTTATAAGTTTCTAAAACATAAAATTTATAGACCACTCGTATCCAGTGGGAAAAAAGAGAGCCAAGAAAATCGGCAAAATAGTCGAAAGAGCGAGCCATCCTTTTTAATAAAAAAATCCATAAACTCGACGTTATAAAGTGCTAAAAAGAGGAACGTTCTCCGGCATTCGCATACAAAGAATTAAGGCAGGGATCGACCACCACTTAAAAATAAAGGCTCGCATAAAGTCCCATTCTAACCGGCAGCTCGTTGATAAAATTTATTAAGAAGACACTCGGGAATCCCGGAGCTGCAAGCTTCCTCTCTTAGGCTACTATTACATACATCGCCAGTGGATTTTGGACACTGGCGGGGATGCAAATATAAGGTTAGAGATCGGAGGGGAGGACCACTTTTCAAACGACCACGACCACCTCGATCCACAAGGAGATCCTTCGACATCGGGATCCCCTAATAGCAATTAAATATCCGCGCGGCTAATTGGCAATTACCACGGGCGTCCAGGCTTATACTTTTTTAAACCTACCAGGTAGCCACTGTTGCTACTCCTGCACCTTTCTTTCTGCACCTCCGATTACGTGTGTGCGCGAGCGCGCGATGATGTGTTGGTAAGCCTCCCTGGGCCTCCTCTGGCCTTCCCTTCCGCGCACTCCTATTCGGGAAGTTTGTCTCGGTCTCGTTTTGTTGCGCGCGAGTCCAAGTATTATGGAATCGCGCTTATGTGTAAGTACTGTGCATGTGTCAGTTGTGACTTCTTGAGCAGGAGGAACCGAAAAAGTAAGAGCGAGAAGACGGAAGAGCAGAAAAAACAAGTCGAGGCAAGGTGACGACAGTGAAAACTAGTTTATTTGGGACTCGGCTATAAATTAGGATCAGATCGCCACCAGATAAGGATGTTCCACTAACACTCTGGTACCCAAAAGACGTTCTCTTGCTTTGTCGCTCTTTCTTTTTTTCCGCTTCTTCGCCATACTTCGCTCTTTATTTCTCCTCATTCAACTCGTTCTTCGTACCTCTTCTTCTGAACTCCCCTTATTTTCACCTGAAACTCTCATTCTGTCGAAAAAATTCCCAAGAACTTTCAAAGATTAAAAACATTGGTTCTGTCGCCGATGTGTTCCTCGACTTCTTCAACTTTGTTTCACTCTAGTGCGCCGCGTTTTATGAAGTGAAAGCATACCTCGACAATATCTAATCAATATCCTTCAACGGGGTGTACTTAGGCCTTTTAATTTTGCCCTTAATTCCTCATCCTTCAACTTTTGTCTCTTTATTTAACCATCTATGCATATATCTAGGTGCCTAACCATCTTTCTCTCTCTCTCTCTTTCTTGGTCTCGCTTTAATGTTTTTCGTAGCCCTTTATGTTTCAGAAAGTAACTAATTGATATGTAATTTCAGGGGGTTGAAAATAAAAGTTTGCTCCATGCTTCCCGTGTATATCGAATCAACAGAATATTTTGTCATTCCTCTAAATTTAGGCGACACGACACTGCATCATTGTTTTTTATAACTACTGTAAAATTTAATTATTACATTTAATACATATAAACATAATCTTATCGAAAATCGCTACTTGGCTATTAGCTGCCTTCAGAAAAAATAAAATTCATATTCAAACGAATGGTACGTTATGTTTATGTTCGTTATTTAACGACTATCCATCCAACATACATATTACGTTTAAAAAATCAATGACCCTCGGTACGTGTTTCTATTGCGTATTGCGATTAATATTAAATTAAATTAACTGCTTTACCTAATTTATAGCTAAACTTTATGTGTATACATTGTGTGTAATATACAGATTTAGTTAAAAATTTCGAGTCACCAGAATAGATCTTATGCTTTCATAGTCGTTTAAGATTTATCTAATGGTCCATTTCAAAATAAATTTAAATCGGTGTAAACCATAAACAGACTTAAATAATAGTTTTCCCTGTCTAAAGAAAAGTCGCTACGAGTAAATAAAAATCTTTCTTTTTACAAACCCATTTAATACCGTCGTTGTGCATTTTAAAGACTAAAGAATTTATAGGACAATAAAAGCCGCCTGAATTGCCGTTATATCCCAGCACTCGACGAGTCACTAAAAACGATTCCATGCATCAAGCGTTTATTTGATTCTTTTTTCTCCTTTTCTTATAGTTTTTTTCTTCCTCGTTTAATTTTAATCGCGCGTGAGAATAGCTCGAGACGATCCAGCTAGAGACGTTTGGTTTAGAGCCAGTGGTGACTCGGTCGATCGGAGCAACGCAACAACCCAAGGTGTGTCTCGTGAGCAAAGAGCTGAATGAGTGCAAGCGGGACGACGAGAAAATTACCGGCACGAACGACAAACGTGAACGAGAAGGTAAAAGAAGAAGACGGGGAGAGAGAGACCGTGAAGCTGAGACGGTTTATAAACGCAAGAGAGCAAGAAAGAAAGAGCATACGGCGATTTCATTCACTGATTGAAATCTTCGTCCATTTGTTACTGTCAAGAAGGTGGCGATAGCCTTTCTCTCTGAACTGCCCACACGCTACTCAATAGCGGCGAACCCACCGTGCGGCTGCTATTATTTTCGACAACCAAAAGGTAAGAGGTCCGCTCACTCGCTCGACCGACTAACGACCAATCAACTCGCCGGGATATTAATTCCTTATCGATTGTCCTAAGGTGTCCGTCTTGAGATTCGATTTTCAGCTGAAGAGAGGGGGGTAGAGAGAAGAGCGAGTCTCTTCCTCGAGGCAACCGACGATCGTCGACCGTGACCGATCGCAATCAGGATAAGCGCCCGTCGCTTACGTGTACCGTTGCTTCGAACGACCTAGCTTCATCTGTTATGACTTTCTTTTGTTTTTTATTGTTTACTTTGAGGAACAAAGTGACATTAACAGATATCGTAAAAAGAGGTGGCCGTGTGTGTGTATGTAGTGCACGGAACCAGCGTAAGAAACGTTTGATTGGTTAAAGAAGATATAAGAGCGTGTACCAACCTTGAAAACGGTGGAGAAACTCTTATAAATCTTGAATCCATCTTAAACTGGTGACACGAATCCACTACCCATAGTTTGAGACCTGGAACCAGAACATAAATCTTTCTATTAATTATATGATCAGCCTTAGAATTTCAGTCAACGAAAGTTGAAGTAGTCGGAAATAATATATTGTGCAATAAATTCTAATGATTTCAAATGATACAAGATTAATATTTCTCCCGTCTTAATATGGATTCGTTACTTTTTACTTTAACTGTAAATTGACAAGTGCATTTTTTATTAATGTACAGGTTTTAAAAAATCAATATTTTTAAGGATTTTTAATTAAAACAACGGCCGATAATGTATGCAGAAATTTATTTGAGATTGACAAGCCTGCTATTTGATAAAGGAAAACAAACGGTTTTAGTACTGTTACGAGAAAACTCTTCATTCGATAAGATAAATATTTTTGCATCTATGTTCGCAAAAATTAATGGAAAGAATACGACTATCGAATTGATCACGAGTATTCGCATCACTAGGTCATCCTTATTCGAGGTCCAACACCTCGTTTAGAGAATGGTGTACGAAAAAAGCTTACCCTTTGTAGAAAGGCTTGAAGGCCGTAGTCGCCTCCGTCGGAGGTAAACTGGCAGTAGTTTGATGTTGATGTAAAATGGAGTTTTGCGACGACGCCGGCGAGAAATCCTTGTGCGGCGAATTCTGAAGTCTCGAACTGAAAGACGCAGCACCAGGATTGGCTACACTCCCGTTACTCTGTGTTTGCATGTAAGCACCAGCAGCCGCAGCGGCGGCCGCATGATTTGCCACGACCGCCGCTGCTGCGTAATGTCCGGGATTCGCACCCGCATTATTGGGGGTATTGCTGTTGCCACCAGGGCAGTACCCGGTTGGAGGGCCCTGGATCACGCCGTTCGGCGTAGCCACCTTCATATTGGGCGGTGTCTGGGGTGGGGTATCCGTACCAACCTCGGGAAACCCCGCCGCCGCCGAAGAGGAGGCACTGGAAACACTCGAACCCGAGGAAGAGTTAGGATTGTAATGGAGCTGACCTCCTGAGGAGGACGAAAGGAAACCGCCATATCGAGCACTGGTGCTCGAGTACGGTGCCGTCGCCGCGGATGACGGGCTCATGGACGCTGACGATGGCAGTGCGAAATTGTTAAGGCTGCCACCCGTGTTCGCGTCCGTTGATATACCACCTCCAAGCCAAGGTTGCTGAGAGTGGTGGTGCGATTGACTCGTGAGATGATGATGCTGGTGTTGTTGTTGTTGGTGATGCTGATGCTGCTGAGCATAGTGCTGTTGTTGCTGTTGGTGGTGAAGATGATACTGTTGGTGATTCGGATGCGTAGGAGGTGGTGGTGTTTTGCACGCAGCTGTATCTGCTAATGACCAAATTTTGGGTTTTGTCGCAGGTATAGGAACCCCACCAGCGCTACAATCGGATTTTATCCCTTCGTCTTTTAGATGATCTTCAGGACCATAACCTTGGTGATGATGATGATGGTGATGCATCGTGTGATGATACGGATGCTCGGCAGCTCGACGAGGATCATCCTCGAGATCTAAATCGTCGTCATCATCCAGATCCTTATCATGCTGCATGTGTTCTGCTTTTACGTGACGCATGGGTTCTGCAAAGATATGAAAATAAAGGAAATTATTCATTTTATTACTTAGTTAAATATGTATATATGAAATAATAATATATATTTTAGAGTTTTATTTATATCAACAATAAAATAAAACTATTTATTTAGTTTAATTAATTGAGGAATAGTTTTTTGATTAAATATTTGCGAAAGATAAAACTGTTTTGATGTAAGGATAAAGAGATGAAGAAATTTTCTTAGCCAAACACTTCCTAAATAGTTTTACAAAAGTTTTTATGTTTCCTTTACGTGAATCAAATAGTAAACGAGAGAAGAACTCCTTGTTGGCAATTCAGTCGCTCGCGAAACATCCACTTAGTTAACAGAAAAAAAACATTAGGGCCTTTAGATCGCTCGGTCTTTCTTAATTAGCACGCGTGAGTGTGTGAAAGAGAGAAAGAGAGAGAGAGAAAGAGAGAGAGAGAGAGAGAAAGAGAGAGTCAGCGAGAACGTGCACAAGAGTGGAATATTGGCGTTAATGGTTCGTGGTCCCCGTGGTGTGAAAGCGAGACTCGGGATGCGTGTCATTGTTAGGGTTCGAATGAAAGGAAAGCAGGAGCATAAGCGCTAAGTTCGAGGGCAAGGAGGGTCCTGAAATAGTAGCAATGCGCCACGAGCCACGGAGTGAGACAACGAAACTCCCTTCGCACCCTTATGGATCTAATCCAAAGAGCGAGGGATGATGTGAAAAAAGGGGGAGTGAGGCTGGGATCCGGCACTTTGGGGTGCAAGAGATTTTAGCTTCCCTCGAGTGGTCTATTCTCCTATCTGTCTGTCTCACTTGCTCACAGTCTTCCTTTCACTTCGTGCGCGGTCTTTTCTTACTTACGTTATAGACTCTCTTGGGGCACTCAAGAATAGCCCCAGACCGTCTGCCAACCAACCAGTCAGTCAGGTCAGGGGTGAGAATTTCATTAAGAGGTTCGAATGAGCCAAGGCCGAGGGTTTACTTGATGGGTCGTCAAGCGATAATTCCCAAACTAGAGAGAAAGAGAAAGAGAGAGGGAGAGAGAGAGAGTGGAAATGAGAAAGAGAAAGGAACTCCAGAAAAGACAAAACGAAATGAAGCGCCGACGATTGCTTCGTCCAGTAGATGAAGACAGTACGAACCAAGTGAGCAATGCAGTCTGCAGAAAGAGATGGAGAGTTTTGATTTAGGGTAGGCGGTAGCGGTAGAGACCCTTATAAAGAGAAGCTTATAGACCAACTAAATAGATACTGCCAAAGAGTCCACAAGTGGCTCTTTAACTTTTGACCCTCTGCGTTGCTATCGGCCGTTAATCGAATTATCCCAACCAGCCGTTCCTTTCAATAACGAGACCGTTTATGCTGAACCCACAGAAATAAAATAATATGTGATTATAGTGACAAATCCACAGACGCCTAAATATTTAACCGATACAACGACAATTTATCGATTAAAATGTTTTGGGAATTGAGTAACCAAGTTTGCACGGTATTCATTTATTTTTATCGAATGAAACGTTGATCAACACACTTAAAACAAAACAAATGATCGATTAAATAGAATAATCCAACAATTTTTTCTGCAAATTCGTAAAATAATGAAATATCTTTCTTAGCGATTTATGTAAAAATTATTTACTATTTGTGTGTTTTAGAATAAATTTAAAAGAATCAACTTTAAAATCCCCTTTCATTAGTCGTTTACAAACAAGTCATCTTCAATTACAGTCATTTTGCGTTAATAATACATTCAATTTCAGTAATTTTAACTCAAAGATTACTCAGTTTAATGGGACGTACCTAACTTTCTATCTCGTCAATACAAACGTATAAATTGAAACAGACAATATCTCGTTTCACTGATACAAATAGCATATAAAAATCTAAAGTGGACTAATTTTTTTCAAATCTTGCAGTTTAAATGCTCTTCTTTAGATAATTTCTTTTTTTATTTTACTGTCTATTATTGGTAAATTTCTAATATTTTCTAATCAAATTCTTAAACATTACTGTTATGTATAGTATTGAATAGAATTTTGGATTAAACGAACCATAATTTTTCAAATACAAATTTTTGCTACTGATTAATGAACAGCCTTAAGATTTTTTTTTATTATTTTGGCTTAAAAATAGAGTAGTAGGCATTTATGTAAATGTTTTCATAAAAGTTAAATCGAATTTAACATTACTAAAGGATATTGTCGCAAAGGGTCTTCTCTAGCCTTAAACGAAATTGCTTTAATATAAAGACGTAAATAAACAAAATATTATCTAAGCATAGTTTACGTTGGGCTTATCAATTCAAAAACAGTATTATTAGGCTTTTATAAAAAAGATTTTATAAAATTAAATTTATAAAAGTAAAGTAATATATGAAGTTTATATTAATATTTGAATAATAAAAAGTGTTTGCATAAGCTTCTATAAATTATTATTTTCCCTTCGAATAAAATAAGCTTTGGCGAATAACTAGTTTATTATGTTGTATGCGACGTAAATTGCTACAATACCTTTCAGATTTGACGGCTCACGATCGTGTAATTTAACACGCCCTCCTTTAACGAAATATTATTAAAAAAAAAACATGTTTAAATACGATCGGAAGCCTATTATGTTTGTAAAAATACTAAAATATTGAGAGCTACTTTATACTACGATTTATTATCCCTTGAAAAGTGAAAGCGGACTTTCATCAATCTAGCAGAACTAACAAAGTTGAAAAGGGGATAAATGTAGCGAATAAAAAAGAGTGGAATGCGAAATCTCATAGTCAGGGAAGGGAAAGCATAGAATAATAATGGAGCAGAGAAATGCGCAAAGAAGAAGGTGGGAGAGAAAATACAGAGAGACACAGTCAAGTAAGAACACTGATATTTGCCAATATGCGCTGTAGTGATGGTGGCAAAAGAGGAACTCCAAACCATTCGTTTCACCGTGGATGTCGATACATCACTATAGCGTACGCTTGTATACCTTAAACCTATTTCCTCAACGCACGTGAAACTCGCGCATACATTCTCTTTTTTTCTTTCCTTCCGCTTCCTTTCCTCTTACACTTCTTTCGCTTTCTCTCTACCTCTCCTCTGTTTAATTCGCTTCTTCTTTGATGCATTCTTTCTCTTTCTCTGTCGCTCTTACTCAGTCTTATAAACCAGTGTTCATGTGAATGAACAAACACATACGCGATAAGAAATACGGCCTCCCAATTAAAGAATGAAAGAAAAAGAGATAAAGATAGGAAGAGTTGACCAAGCATCTGCATTAGTGCCTGTGCGAATAATTAGTCAAATCCTTTTTATTTTTCTCTATTAACTTCTTTCTTTCTCACGTTCTTAATCTGTCATCGAAAGAGAATATTATATATAAATATATAAAGAAGAAAGCAAGAAAGAGAATATTCCACTTTATTATGAACCAGAAATTTACGTCAGATATGCGTTTAATATACCATGTTACCATTTTTTAAATTACCTTTGAAAACTACTTCATAATTTTAAGTAATGTAAATATTACATTTTTAATTTATATCTATTAAAAAATATAAGCATAAATGGTAAGAATAAAATTGGTTTTGTTAACAAAAAATTTTATTAATTTAAATATATATTATAATATATATATATATATATAGATATATAGAAATGTAGTAATAGAAAAAATTAATTACTAATTTATTAAAGATATTAGTTGTTGAAGTAATAAATTTATTAAAATTAATTACTTTCAAGCTCTGCAAAAGTTATTTTATTTATTACGTTACGAATATCATTTATCGCGCCTTCGAAGAAGTTCGATAAGTAACTACTTAAATATTTATAAAACTCCGAGTACCTAAATTACTTTTTTACTAAATCTAATAAAATTTTATAATATTATATTTTCTTGTATAATTTATCTTTCACGTTATATTAAATATTTTTACTTATATAATGAAAAATTCCAGTAATTTTTTATCGCTTTGAAAATAATAACTCAAGTTTTTACTATAATGTTTTTGTTAAGTTTTTATTATTTAATCGATTTGAATAAAACAATTTCTCGACACTCGCGCGTCCACATACGTATATCCGAACTGTCAATACATATTAATATTTAAAAGTTTACTCGTCCTCGTCAAGTCGTTGCACCGGAGGGGAACAACCCAAGTGAAATAAGGAGAGAGAGAGAGAGAGGAACCAAGACCATTAATCTCTTGGTGCAGGCAGCAACCCGTAACCCGTCACTGTATTTACCCACATGTGAACTATTATGTTCGCCCCCGCTTTATAAAGCACTCGCCAGGTTTACAGATATTCATTGGAATTCTTTCGAAGCTTCCAGTTTATTGGTCAACGAAACTATCGAAAGGGGCGATTTCGAGGAATTCGGCAAAGCCTCGCTCGAATTATTAAATTTCCCAAATGTAAATTACAGTATTTTTCTCACACCCGAGACGAAGCTCGTGCTTATGATATAAGTAGGTTGTCACGCTGACATGGATTAAATTTTAAAAAGCTTTACTTTTTAAAGGAAAATTTTACCGTCAATCTCTTACTAAATAATCACATTTTCAAGTTTCAACACATTTTAATCAACGATTCATTGATCGATAGATTGAGAGCTGGTATACACTTTAACAAGATACAGTGATTATCACGAGCCGATAATTTACGATACCATCAAAACGAAATCACTACATTTCTAATATAAGTCAATTGGCTTATAAATACCGAGAATTCAGTCGATGTATAAATAATATAATTGATTAGGCAAATATAAAACACTTAGTGATTCATGTGCATCGGGTTGTTCATTGTTTGCTCGATCATATTCAGTGATATTTAGACCTCACTTTCAAATTCTAAACTCTCTTACACGCTCTCGGCTAGACTCCTTGGTAACTGCAAGTAATGGCTTTGACGCTTGAACGTGTGGGTGCACCCCGGGGGGACGTGGTTACGCCTGACGAATCGATTATTTCATTGCACACGATGGAGGTGATTCCGTATAACTTTGATTCCAATTGGTCGCATAGCAGATGGCTTTTGACGTATCCTCGGTTGATAATGAACTTGAAATATGGACTTATTTATCTGGCGACGACTTCCCGGAATTTGTTATGAAACGCTGAATTTTATTTACTGTGCTGGCCGAGAAGATTTTCCATGTAAAAATCGCTTTTTCCAAAAAGTCTTTAAACGTCAATCATGAAACTGATATTCTTTTCTTCGCACTGTAGTAATCATCGACACAATCGTAAACTTTATGATTAATATTTTGGTACACTAGATTTTTCACAAAACTCAATGTTAATTTTAATACGCTCTGTGTTGTATTATTGTGGCGTATAAAGCATTTTCACTGCAATTACGAGCTTTTGAAATTATACTCGTTATAAATTAACGAGGTTATTAAACTTATGTATTTACAGAAGTAACTTCTTAATCAAACATTGCAGTTTTATTTTAGGGTGAATTTTTTATTGAAATTAATTAACAGTTTGAATAATATTGTAATTTTTAAAAGGAATCTCTTCGCGAAGCACTAAAATTTATCAAAAAAATTCAAGAAAAAGGTAAACTTATACGTTTTTTGTTAAATTGTAATTTTATATTTTTCATTTAAATAATTGAAAGGTTACAAAAAGCTCGTGTCGCTCCATTAATATAATTATTTGATACTTTTTTGGGCTAATGATTTTTTAATTATCAAGAAATGGAACATTACTTGTATTTTATTGATTATTGATAAATGATGGATTCAATGGATTCAGTTGTATAACTAGTCGTTGTTGATTTATTTGAATGAATATCATGCACAGTAAAATTCAAACTTATAAGTTATAATTCGTAATTGTTTCAGGTCGCACATAATTTAGCATAAACCAACTTGTCCAATGAATATAATTATTGAAACTCGTTAAATGTTGATAACAAAATTAATTCAACGCTCGATGAATATTTTATTTTAAATTGAATAATTTGAAGTGTGAATTCAGATGTTTTAGCCTAAATATTCAGATAAAACTTTTATTTACAAAGTCTAATTAAAAAAAAAATAGTTAAAATTAAAAATTCGACTCAAAAACAAAATATTTCCAACGGTACTGTCTTTCTTGGCAGATAACATCGTCTATCTTCATTTTCTATAAATTAGCTATAATTCTTATTTCTACAAGTGCATCGAACAAATAATCCGACGTAATTAAAAATGTTGCTAATAAAATTAACGTCGTTATCGATAATAACATAAAATGCTTTAAAAATTCATTCGATGCACTAAACTTTAGAATATTAAGATAGAATCAAGGTCTATCGGACTATTTACAAAAAAAAAAACTACTCCGAAAATTCAGGCGAACATTGGTGGAGAGCAATTTTGTGCGAGAGCTGTATTTAACGAAGACGTAAGAGTTAACGTAATCCGGCTTACCATTGTCCTCGAGACCTCGCCTTGCATCGTCACCGACTCTGTCGGCTCTGTTGTCACTGACCAGCTCATCCTTATCCTTGTTATCCTCAGAGTCCGTGAGGACGGCGTCGTCGTCGTCGTCCGTCTTGTTTTTCGGTTCCCACGTCATTTTGTTCTCCTTCTTAAGTCGTCGTCTCGCGTTCGCGAACCACGTGGACACCTGCGTGAGTGTCATTTTCGTGATTATGGCAAGCATGATCTTCTCGCCTTTGGTTGGGTAAGGATTCTTTTTGTGTTCGTTGAGCCAAGCCTTAAGGGTCGCCGTCGATTCCCTCGTCGCGTTCTTTCGCCTCGCGGCGAGATCGTAACCTGCGCCGTACCTGCAGGAAAAAAGCAATACCTCGGTTAGCTGGGCAGTACGTCAACTTGAAATTCACGAGTCAAAGTAGCGAAAGACAGTTCAACGATCGCAGACTCGTTCTTAATAATAATTTTCATTAATAATGCAGAGTTAAAGAGTCATTCGTAAGTATGCATTTTTATATCCGCAAACTTATTGGATTAAATTTGGGAAAGAATTGTTCGTTAATAATAGACAGCTATAATAAATAAATCATTACAATAGATAATCATTCGAATAGCACAGGGGCTACGCAGTATTTTTATAATTTAAAAGTAATGAAATCAAAGAATAATACTGTATAAGAAAGTAATTCGATGTCTTGCCATTTTTCTTCTCTAATAAAATGCCGCTCACCCTTAATAGTACAAGAGCAATTATTTTTGCAAACTTCAGCGCAAGCGCTTAAAAGTAAAATATTTCAAATGGAATTCGAAAAGAGCCCGTATCAATTGACGCTCAACCATCGCAATAAGACGCTTCGTAAGCGTAGGATTCGCGAATAAATCAACTCCCGTGGAACAATATTTTCGCTCCATTAGGTGGGGCGGGGGATCGGAGGGTCAAAGCGAAGGGAGTGGCTGTATTATGTCAATCCGGGGATGAAAATATTGACGCATCGAAGTTTGGCCAGCAAACGAGAAAAAAACGCATGCAAGATAGAGGGTGTGAGTGCAAAATCAATCCATCTTTGTCGATCAATCAATGTTTTATCGCCTCTTCGTGCTCGGCCATTTTCTTCACGCTTTTTTTCCCTTCTATTTAGATCCTTCCTTACTTTTACCGCACAAGAAACAATATATGGCGGCGGCTTTCCCTTCCTAAACGAGATTTCGAACATATACACTCCTACTCCTCTACAGGATCGCTCTTAAACTACTAGTCGCTCTTAAACTAGCATTTTTTACATTCCTCTTACGCCTCGTCCACCTTGTATTCACTGTTCGACCGCGCATCATCAATTATTTAATGTGTATTAATTATATAATAAATTTTTACGATCATTATTATGTAATTTATTGCAGTTGTAAAGTAAAATACTTGCGATGCACCGATCCAGTGTGATAGCCAATGCTCTCGGTAATGAAATTAGAAAAAGTTGAGCACGTCTTTCTGAATTATAAGTCTTGTAGGTTTGTTGCACGCGTTATAAATATTTTTCGTAGATATAATAAAATACGAGTGTTGTTCAAAAAAAGCACTTGGTTCGGTACGAATTTCTAACATATACTAGAAAATATTTTTTAATCTATCCTATAACACTTCGTCGTCCTTCTTTGTTTTGGCTGAAATAAAAAAAGATCACGTGCCGTTTAAGTTTTTTAATTCCCTTGATAAAAAAGCCTGCTAGTTTGTCTTGCACGATAAAAAAACAATTTTATTTGAGAAAACCCTTGGTTAACGAGTGTCGCGATTGTAACGATATATCAGGACGCATTTCATCCTTATAAATAAGGACAGTGAAACTGAAACTTAACATCGACTTCAACTAAGGGCATTTAAATCGAATATTCAGCGGGATATTTCTCATTCGTCGATCTCCCTGTACCTCGAGATTCGAACTCTAGTACTTCTTCCTTTAGGTGTCTCTTTGTTTACCCCTATCCTATCGATAGCTATGCACGTACGCATGCGTCTGTAATGTTGAAATAGAGAGTATTGGGGAGAGGAAGGCAGAAAGAAAGAGGGAGTGAAAGAGGTCGAGGGGTTGATACTCGCGTACGCGCCTGGCAAATATATACGGCGAATAAACCCCAGCAGCGGCGTGATTCCATCAGGTTCCCAAACTCACTCACCGTAATGGCGATTCGATCGATTCTCGCCGTCTATATTGGCTCTCTCTCTCTCTCTCTTTCGCGCTCCCTGTCCCTATCTCTCTTCATCCGCTGCATTGCAGCTGTTTCCAATGTAAGAGTGTGAACATGTAGATACGCGCGTACAAGTGTACGTTTTATTGCGCGTGTACGTAGGTATACGCCAAAAAACATCAAACCATCCATTCTGTAATCTTGTACATGTATAAATCTGTGAGTATTTTTCATTAATCGTGGACGAACTGCAGTTTTCCGCTCGTGAAAATGGCTTTTCGCATAATAGTTCCCGAGATGTGTTTCCATAAAACGGAACGGAGGATTTAGATAAACCTGCTCTTTTCTTTTCCCGACACACTTTTATTCAGAGGAAATTCTGAAATCACTACAATTTGAAAAACCTCCATGATTTCTTGAGAAATATATTTTTATTTGAGTTACTTGCGATTGAAATGGAATATAACATTTTCATTTCTTTTATGTAAAATGCAAAAAACCAAAGCACGAGTCCATGGTTAACATTCTGTAATGACATTATTTTTTATTTTTTAAAAGTAAATTTAATCATCTTGCATACGCGTAATAAAAGAACTTTTTTTATTAAAGTAATATATATGTTACCAGTTTAAATTAAAACAGCTGTTATTTTTATGATTACAGAATTAAAATAAAGTTTCATTTAAAATATAAATTTTACAATGCAGTATATTTTGATTAAACGATTTATCTTATACTTTAAATAACTCATCAGTAAGAAAAATTAATAAAAAATTTCTAAATTTTAATTGCTAAGAGAGTGAACAAGAAAATAACGAACAATTTGCAAGTTGAAACATTTATGATCTATGAAGTTACATATTTCATTTTTCTTTTTAATCACCTAATTAAGCAGTTTTTCTAATTAAGAAATTAATTTAACTGCGCCTTTATTCAGTGCCTTGACTCAACCTACATTCTCAGATGAATTTATATAATATTTATTTCAGGCGATCACAAAATTTAAGTAGTAAATATCTGAGTTTAATCGTCCAATTCCAAATAGAATACTATGAAATGATTAAACGATTCCAGGATCGAGTACAGGTCTTTACTACGTCGTCATTCACGTAGCAGTGAAAAAAAAAAGAAAAATAGAAAAGCTTGGTTGCATTAATATTGAGTGCTACTCTGGCGATTATTGTGGATGTTTTTTCACACGCTAAATGTGACTAGACGTTCGTTCGTCGCGTGTTTCCGCGCTCATCTCGTTTTCTCAATTAATGAAATTTTTCTCTTCTTCGTACTCCTGTCACTTTCTACGAGTGTCTCTCTCTCTCTCTCTCTCTCTCTCTCTATGTATATATATATATATATATATATATTTCACTTTTCTCACATTTGGCAAACAAAATCCAGCTGCCTTTGTCTCGATTGTTTGTCGAAGTTTGCAGCGAGGAAAGAAAACAGACATATATTTGAAGAGTCGAAGATGGGGTAACAGAAAGAGAGAAGTAGTAGAGGAAACGAGCGAGTCAATAGGCCTCTCGAGAGATTCGAAGAGAGCCAACTACAAATACTGTAAATCGAACAAATGGCAACTCTCGAGTTTTTTCTCATTCTCGTATTACTCTCGAATTCAGACGATTGTCTAACCCTATGCACTTTTATCACCTTTCGTTTATGACTCACAACTACAGACAGGGCGTACATTATTTTAAATACAAATCAAGTGTTAAGAAGGGAATTTTCTTCTCGAATCTTCTAATTTTATTCCCATATTATAAAAAATTTACCGTTCGTTTACATACGGGATCATTTAACTGAATATTTTATTTTGCTAAGCACGAATATAGGATTCATAAATTAATTAAAAAATCAGCAATGTATATCAGTTTATTTTTATGGCAAAAATATTTTTGTATTTCGTTATTTATTATTTTGTTCTTTTAAAAAATTTGATGTACGGTATGGACACGAATAATATGTTTGTATAGAAACTTGCATTTTAAAACATCCATTTGTTTAATAAATAAAAGGCTTTTCCTTAGAATTCGTTATTAAGAATGAAAAATGTATAGTATTTTGAATTTATAGTAGTACAAGTAATCTCAGAAAGTCGAAATGTACTTGAATACTAATCTGATTCTATAGTGCAAACTCTCGTACAAAATAAATACCGATCCCCCGTTGAATTTTACAAGTACTTTTAACAGTCGTTAAATTACTAACTCGTCTCCAATATTTGAAATAAAAAATGTATCGATCAAATACATAACCAATTAATATAGTCAACAATTACATTCCATGTAAGACTGATCAATCACTCGATCGAATAATTCTTAAAAAAGGTTCCATCACCTCTTGCGAAATTTCTCAGAATAAGTGCACCAATCAATCTCACTTTTTCCACCGGTCGCCGCAATTTTATCACCCTCTGTCATTTCTCCCTTCCTCTTCTACGCTCTTTTTATGTGCTTCTCGCTTCCAATGTTACCATGCACATTTACTCTCACGAACAAATTAATCGAGGTTGCCGATGACCGGGAGGGAGGAAGAAGTATAGAATCTAATGCTACGATTGCTTGAAAAATCAAGGAAAAAGAGGTCGCGAGAATAGGTAACAGAGAAGAGGTAGAGTGCGACAAGAACGAGGGAAGCAAAAAAAGGAAGGACGGTTTTCACCCTCTATTAAACTTTCTTCAGACAAGGGAAAGGCGGCGCGTATGCTATCCCGATTTCTTTAAACTCTCTGCCTTTTTCTACTTTTCGTTTCCTCTCTCTCTCTCTCTCTCCCTGCTACTATCTTTATTTTATTCGTAACGGCGGCCTGGAAAGAAGAAAAAAAGAAAAGTGCTTGGGGATGAATTCAAAGAGCCGAGCGATAAAATCGATGCATATATATAGGTCATTGTCTCTCGGCGACAGATGAATTATTTGTTCTTAAATTCACGGCAATTGAAACGAAGCAGACGATGGCGTAAATCTAACGAATTTCAGCATTACGGGACGGTTAACTCGCTAATTACCAGTGACAATAAGAAAGTTTATAACGAGAGGTTGTCGAAGAATCGTTAAAAGCTTGGTTTTTGCATTCATGTTTTTATAAAGTTGATAGAGAGCGGTTATATGTTTTGCGCTATGCTGTTTCGTCGAAATTAGATATTTAATAGGTGCATTCGATAAATTCGTCGCTTGTACGAACGTCCGAAGTAGAATACTTATTTGAAAGTCTCGTAAAAATTGCTTTGTAATTATTAGATTCGAGCGAAGCTACACGAGAGTCCAATATCGCTACATCGTAAGCTAAGCGACATCAAAAGCAAGGTAATGACGCAGTCGACGAGTCACTCGAGCTCCTGCCTGTGTACGGCTCGGCATCGCCAAAGCCTCGCGCGCGTACGAGGATGACTGCGACGACGACGTCGACTTTGAAAGGTTCACCAATATTGGCCGAAGCCGCGTAATTACGCCACGTGCATGCGTTTGCACAGAACAGACGAATGTACACAGCAGCGTTGACTGCTAGAGCGTCGCTCCTGAAATGTACAGGCGCGCCAATGCAAGTGTCCGCAGCCCTTGGATCTGGAGCGGCGCCTCCCGATACGTGGATTTCACATGGTTTGGCATTTTCGTGGAGATTTTTCGCTATAAGCTGGTACTTCAGGGACGGAGACCACTGAGTAATCCAGACGCGGCGGCGATTGATTTTCACGACTCGTTGAAATTGAATTTCACACTGGTGCCTTCTAATCGCGCGGCTCCGGGTTTCGTATTAAAAAGTAAGTAGGGAAAATTTCAATTTCGAGAGCTCCAAAGTGCTCTTTTAAAATCCCTAAGTCGCGATATTTTATATTTCATTAGTTCCGGAATTGAAGAAAAATCTTTTCATTAAAGTCCTTTGGGCACCGCTAGTTGGATAAGAAATACTTTTACGCAAAAGTGGAAATTTTTCATAACTGCATACTAGTCAGAGTTCTATATCTCTTCCTACTATCGCACCTCTCTCGTTCTCTTTCATTAACCATTTCTGTATCTCAAGTTTTCATCTCTCTCTCTCGCTCGCGCGCTTATGCATTCCAGAAGGAACTGTCGACAATTCTCCTCTTCATCGAGCTCGCCTCCCTCCCTTTGTCTCTGTCTCGGAACATTCATTTTCACGAGACAAGTCCCATCGAGGCCTGCATTAATTTGCAACGTCGTATGAAAACGCTATATTGTACAACGAGGCGATCGCAGACTAGAACCACTCTATCTCTCCTCGCTCTCGTGTAATGACTTTTTTTGGTCACTCCGCCTGGTGGGCGTATAAAATTACCTTTCCGAGGACACGAAACGCGTCCCTTGAATATTTTCTTCTGTGCTTCTCTCGTATTTCTGTTTCGAAGGTTTTATTGAAAAATAAAAGTTGCACGATATCGTTCCACTGTACCAGATAAGCCCAATCAAACGGTTTATTGAATCGAAAGTCTAATATTTAATATTTAGTATTGCTTGTGCAATCTATTAAAGCATTCAAATACATTTAAATACATATTCACGCCTTACATAATCCAGTGCCGTATTTTTATTAATTGTAAAAATTTGTTCGCCCGTAAATTGCAACGCAACGCTTAACAGACAAACCAGAAAGCTATATATACTCATCTATTTTCCACTTAATACTCATTAACCCGAATTGTTGTTGCTGATTTTATTAAAGCAAGTAAGCGGTTTCGTAGTCTCCTTTCGAATCGAATAAAAAGCAAATGATTGATGTGGTTAAGAAGGCGCGTAAAATTTCAAGAAAATCGTAACATAATATGCATGTGCAATAAAATAAAACTCATTAATAATAGTCGTTTATATAAAATAATAATCTGTATGTGTATTTTTTTCTTTCAAGGAACGGTACAAAAAAACGTACGCATATGTGTGAGCAAATTTGTCAAACAGTCATTTCATATATTTATAAGATTAATGATGCAGCTATAATTTTTAATAAAAACTTATTGAATATATTTATCAGAAAAAGTTTGCGATGATAAAAATTTTACACACACAAAAAAAGTTCATCTATCGTTACATATGATTTAGCTGTGGGATAATAATTCTTTGTTCAAGCTAAAATATTTCCAAATATTAATTTTAAAGAAAAGTCTTGTTGAGAGTTGGAAATATTTTTAGAAAAAAAGAATGGTCTTTTAAAATAATAAAAGGTTCAACATTTCAAAGTCATGAATTTCTTTAAAGTTAAAGACATATTTTACGATTTCAGTTTATAAGTGTAATTTCCAGTAATTATCACGAGGATCAATAACAGAAGGTGGAAATAAAATAAAATACGTGCTTGAAATAATTTCAGAACTATGCACTTTTTTATCATCAGCGTCAGAGTAAAATTCAGTAACAGCTATTTTATTGATGAAATACCGAACTCTGCATTTATTAAAAGCTCGTAGACAGCGTTAATCGTGTCTCAAAATTGCTTTACACTTATTTCATATCCTTCGGTATTCATCGGAATATTAAAATGCGTAGATTATTACAATGTATGGAGAAAATTAAAATTACGTTGACTCGCAATCAAACCTCGTGAATGAATCCATCAGCAATTAAGTGTATCTTGGAATATCGTCAGTTAACTGACGTAAAAAAAATTTTACTCGCGTTAAGTTTATAAATGCATAATATGAAAATAAAATTCTGTAACCTTCGAATTTTACTGCCAAAAAAAGCAAAGTTTTTAGGTATTATAACTGATAAACTGCAATCCTTGTGGTATGTTCCTAATTCATTGATAAATTTAACTTATTACTAAATTTACAAGGTATAAAAGATGAATATAGGATTTAAGATAAAAATTATAAAAATCTCTATTTCAGATAATTTTTATTTCCAGTTTCTGTACGATGCCTCTGCTACAGGAACACAAGCATGTCTTATGCAATAATCTTAGAGTGAGCTTTTTGTCAAAATGTTTGTGCACACGTTGCGCAATTTTCTGTGTCGTCGGAAAATTTAAAAGGTCCTCTAGGTATTTTTCATTTTGGCTCATTCCCTCTAGCCACTGCGTCAGATTATAGGCAAAATATAATTTCCCAACAGCGAATCGCGGCGAATTCCGATTAGTGATGGCTGGTTTATAAAGGAGCGACGCGGAGGTCCGCCTGCACTCGATATGCGCAATGCACGCGTGCGCACAGCCGTCAGGAGAAAAGCACAACTCCGGAGAAACCGGTTTCCAGTGCTCGACTACAACTCTATCACCCCAGAAGAATGGGAGAAAACTGAAGCCTCTCATCTTTAGGGACACGAGGACGAAAGAAATCAATGTGCGCCTAACATGCACGATCTCCTTTTTTATTACGAGCGATTTTATACGATTTTACAAACCGTTCGACGAGCTTTCTTACAAGAATGAGGTTGATGCAGCAAATTTTAAAGTCTAAAATTTAAAGCCACTATTTGTGCGTAAACGCAATATATTTTTACGAGTTTCGATACTTCAAATTTCACTGAATTATCGCGCTGCAGAATTTCGTGGATTTTCGAGGCAATTTTAATCGATAAAACGCATTTTTATTTATCTCGTATTTCGCAGGACTTAATTTTTATAGACGATCGAAATAAATTTATACTCTATACGAATTAAGCTCACTAGTAGCGATAAAAAATGCAAATTATTTTATTAATTTAAAATGTACAAAATTTTATATATTTGGGTCGACGCGACGTCATAAGGAAATTGCAAAGTACGTTTATCTTTGCACCGATTGGAAAGTTAAATGTATACTATCTTCATTTTTTCCCGCCGAAGCTACTCTAACTATATAATAACTTTTCTCGCCCTCGACAAACAATACTAGTTCTTCGCGCTATAACAACTTAACGTGACAATAATAACCATGACAACTGACCGCGATTATAATTGCATCCAACCAGCAGTACTCGCATAATAAACAAACGCACTTCCTAAGAGAGTTACGAGAGCCCGAGGAAGCAAAAAATCTCCCTTTGCAGGATACAAACGCGACGTGGCGACCTTTTTGCAACGGCAGCGCACGCGTGAGTTAAAACGCGCACGAAAATGAAGGAGAAAAAGTAGCCCCGGCAAAGGACGGAGATGAGCTGCAAAAACAAAGCTCGAAAAATCTCATAATGCAAACAGTTTTTCAACGAGGCCACGGCCTCTCCCGTCTCTGCGCGCCCGGCGAAACAAAGAAAAAAGAGAAAAGTTGCATTTTTCAGCAGAAGCAGCGCGATGAGCAGTAAAAAGGAAAGGCTCGGCGGGCGAGGAGTCCCGAGGAAAAAAGCTGGAACAGGAAAAAAGTGGCGAGCGCGGAAAAAGTTCCACTCGCCGGCGACTCTTTTTCGGAATTCAGAACGTCGGTTCACGGTCGTACGTTCCCATATGAGAATATATAGTACGTAGGGGTGACGCGTCGCCTGGCGAAGGGTCGTTTTCTTCAACGAAAAAAGCCAAAGGAGAAAAAGGGAGGCGTGCGTTCAGCCCTGTTACGGGCGGATAAAAACTTGAGTGTGGCCACGAAATGGTGAAACGGGCGGATGACTCTTTTTTACTGCGTTTGCTCGCACTTGAATTGCGAATCAATCAATTAAGAACGCACTACAAGCCAATCTCCCTTTACCTCGGGGCACTAAAACCTCTAAATTTCCGGGCTCATCTTGCCGACGTTTTACCAATGTTAAATATTGCGAATAGAATATTCGCAAGAGCAGCCCCTCGCTGTTATCCAAATGTCGAGGTGCTTCCCGCTACCTTTTCGAGCGAAGCACAAGCTTTAATTCTCGCGTTATTATACACACTTCACTCGTACATATGTATTAGAATGGAGGCATTATGCGAGGAGGTGTAAGCAGTCGGTAAACACCGAAAAATGGTCTTATTCGAGGTGAAGAGAGTGTGCGTCAGAAGGAAATGAAAAAAACGAAGGGCGAACTCGGATAATAGTGTGAGAGTGCGAATAGAGTTTCTTTTGGGTGAATGATGGCGACTTTATTGGCAACCTAAGAGTCAGGGGAGAGCGAAAAGTAATAGCGTTGAGATTCATAAGGTGGTTTTTCGGATGTCCTCGCCTTTCGCTACGGCCGATCAAATCCCGCGCTATATTTTACTTATGAATGCGCCGTTATTCTTCTTATAAAAATAGTTTTAGATTTTCAACTTTAGATCGTTCATTCGTTAAATCGTGCGCTCTGCTGCTTTTTTGCAACGACGATCATCTTTCGTAACGTGCATTTATTATCAGCTGAACTGCAAAATTAGTCATAAATAATTGGCTGCGCGCGAGCGAAAATATTTTCAACGTACCCCAAATATTGTAATAAAAAGTTTATTAAAACAGCTCTGAGAAATTAATACGTCAAGTGCACCGTTTTATTAAAAAATAGTGATTTATAAACGAAACTCGAGCTTAAAACAATTTTACTTTAAACTATAAGTACAGAGCGAATAAAAAGACGCGCGCAGAGAAGGTGAAACGAGCTCGAGAAATGTATTATAGTTTATTATATTTTTACTCGCGTAGCGATAAAAATATCGTTATTACTCGACTCGCTCGAGCATTTCGAAGTCTTCGAAGAAACACGCGTTACGCAGTTTCCCTTTTAAAGTTCTAGCACGTGTTGTACGAAAGCCGACTACTTGTTAATTCAGAATCGGATGATCTAATACATTGTTAAACATACTGTTGCGTTAAATTGTATTTTTGCATCGCTCTTATTTAAATCCTTTTTCCATGCAATGGTTTGTACGTGTACTGGAGAGATACTGTGTTAAACGTGAAACTGACTAATCGCACGTATTTACAACAACGATATTATTTCATAAGGCATGTAACGAGTAAAGTTATAAGCACGAGAACGCGAGTCTACAAAGTTGATCACTATGATGATGACGACGACTATTATTATTATTATTATTATTATTATCGTTATTATGCCTATAAATAATTCTCGAATATATAATCTGTGCAATTAGTTAATGCGTAAAACAGATGATACGCGTGTTAAAATGAATAGCCCCACTTGCGTTTCTACCGCTATCGATTGCTAATGCTAAGCCAAGCACAAACGAAATCGTTTGAATGTAAAAGCAATCGTTTGTTAAGGAAATAAATAAAGCGCGTGTAAGAAAATCATGAGAAAACGATAGTTCTGCCTAAAATGCACGAGATTTTGCACAACTTACCCCTAAAATCACGCGGGTGGCAGTAGTGGAGAGTGCAGTAATACGCCCTGAGTCGCAGTCACTTGGTCGGAAAACGAAGAAGATACTCTCGGCGCTTGTTTGTCATTTGCTCAAGAACAGGCTGCGACTCTCGGAGGATCAGCAGTCGATTCTAGGCTTAATCGGTCAGGCGTAATCGAATCGGGGCTTTGGCTCGACGCGAGTCCGTTATAGCAACGAGACGTAAAAAGGAGCCGGCGCGTGCAAGGTAAAGAGCTTTTGGAGCCGAACCAAGGGGGAGCAGCGCTCGGGCTCGGTATTATTAAGCGAGTAAATTAATAGCCGCTCGCGGAGGCTCTCGACGGGATCTGCGTAGCCTGGGACTCACGAGGGGAGCCGCGCATATATCCACCGATAAACAATGCGCGAGGCTGCAAGGACGCAGAGCCCCGTGAAGTCGTCGGGACGAGGGGGTCGAAAATCGGAGTGCGAAGCCGCCCACGCATCAACGTACGCACGCACGCACGCGATCATTCCGGCTGTTTTTATTCTGCCGACTCTCGCATTCGAATCTTTATGCCCGGCTATTTTTCCTTTATTTCCTTTTCGTCCTTGTGCGTCACATATGAAATTCCGAGCGCGTCTCCCGCTACTTCCTTCAATTGCCACTTTTTCTTTCCCGAGCTCGAGTTCCTAGACGAATTTCTCTCGAGTCGAAAGGACTCGGTTTGTTGAAAAACGATGATATTCTGAGTCTAATGTGCAATTGAAACTTGCACGGCCCTTTTCTTTGTTGAGAAACGAGAGAGCAAATGTTAAAACACTTTAAAAACAGTCCAAGCTCTTAAATGTTCTCGAAGATTAATTACCCATCTGATCTAAGCAGTTTTTACCGTTCCAACATTCTCCTTTAGAAATTCTTGAATAAAATCTTTAATCCGGGGAGTATAAAAACGTCTAGGGAGTGTAAAAAATAAAAATAATCCCTGTGAAATATTAATAAATAGTATTGATAAATATTCACCCTTTGTTACGCTATTGATCACTGAAATAAACGAGTCATCGCGAAGAAACTATAAAGCAGATTGAAGGTGCAGTCTATTTGTCTGTGCATTAAACGTAATATATTACTACGATTAATTTGAAACAGGGATGTTTTTGCTGTGTCAAACTTAGTTTGGCACAAATGAATAAAATAGAATAGAAGTGGTAAAATCTTTATTCGTGAATCCTCTTATCATAAATTCGCTAAAATTTATAGAATTTGTCGAGTGGTACGATAAAGCTTCTCTCGATTCTCTAAAAGACATGTTCACTGAAACAATGCGCGAGTTCACAATAGCTTATCTCATTGGCTAGATTGTGGCCACAACGAAACAACGTACTCGGTAATTATTTAGACTTCTGCAAAAACAATATCGGCTGTTCTATATTTGAACGGAAGCGGAAGCACGACGCAGATGGACAAGTGAAAAGACGGTCAAGCTTGAATTTATGCCCGACAGATCTAACGATGATTGTATTCCGGAAAACGGCCCGAAAATCCGAGCACTTTCCGACGTTCCAACTTCGTTCCACGCTTTAAATTTCGAATAGAGACGCGCACGCGCGACCTCCTCCATTCCCGCGCAAATAAATAAACCAGTGACGCTAAAAACAAACCCGAAAGTTTTCCCTTGTATAATACACTCGCACTCATCCAGTGCCTCTCCCCAGTTTCCATAAATCTCCGGAATACAGTCGGAGCGACGCGCTGTCCCACTCTTGGCAACTTCCCGCGCACTCTCGTCGAAAAGGAACAAAATGCGCGTGCGGCACCGAAAATTCACGCAGGCGTGCTGCGCACAGTAGGATTGACGTGGAACGCGGCTGAGGGACAGAGAGAGAGAGAGAGAGAGAGAGAGAGAGAGAGAGAGAGAGAGATAACGTCGGCACCTGTGGGAGCCGCTGCCGTTAGTAGGCGTGCGTCGAGAAGGAGGAGAAAGAAGGGGCCGAAAGAGGAGGTGGAGAGAAGCGAGCGAGGGTAGCCGTGTCAGGGTGCACGAACACAGAGAGAGAGTGAGAGAGAGAGAGAAGGAAGCCAATCAATAAACCTGCTCAGACCTCAACAGGCGTAGAGGGCGAGAGAGAGAGAGAGAGAGAGAGAGAGAGAAATATAGAGAAATGCGCATATATCTGTGCGTATATATATATATATATATATGCATATAGCTAATGCTGGTACTGTGCCACTATCGGCCGTCGTTGCCTACGCTACGACTACTAAATTTCGCCTGCCTAGCCTAGATGTCTCCATATTATGTACGCCCACTCTCTGCTCTCTACCCTTCCGCGTCGCCCCCCTCGCCTCTCAATCCCGCTCCTATCACTCCGTCGCTCGCTTCTGTCCTCTTTGGCTCTGCGCTATCTTTCCGCGTTGCTTCTTCACTTCTCGCGCAGAAACTTCGTATTTGTCTAATTGAAATAACCTAGTTATCATAAGCACTTTCGAGGGTCCAATTCAAACTTTTTGCAATTTGCAGTCCTCGAGACTCGCCGCCCCGCGCCACTCGCTTTCATATTCATACAAGGGTCCGAAATTTCAATGCTCGAGTTAAGACCTTGAATTACGGCGCAGTTGTCGAATATATAATGGATCCTCTCTAATTATTCGTAAAAAATTTATGCGAAGCAACAGATGGAGATCGAATCTCAACGGGAAAATCAGCGACTTAATAGGATCGCAGCCCGAATTTTAGCATTTAAATGTAGAATGCCTCGGCAAATAAATGATTAGCCTTGCACAGTTCAGCCGATACGAGTGTGCGGGCTTTTATTGGAAGTGCGTTTGTGGCTAGTGTCGAGTTTAATTTATAAGCTACTCTCGAGCCGCATTCGAATTAAAACGTTTTAAAAGCAAAATCAAATGCCTAGCCAGTAATTGCAAAAAGTATTATTACGGCCAAGAAACGATTATTTTTATTCGCTTTCGAGTTAATTGAGTTGTTGGTGACGAAAGTGTTAATTAATAGACAGAACGTAATGGGCATAAGCAACGAACAGGTGAAAAAATCTGCTCGATATTTCTCTGCGAAATATCTTTTACAATATTGGAAAAAGTAAAATGATAATCGCGATCGTTTGTTCAAAACGGTTATGCGAGACTTTTGTGATTAAACTAAACTCGTAAAACGAGTGCAGCTAAAAAAATGATATTGCCACTAAAAAGCGTAGATGGAAAAATCGCAAGCCATCTTCTGTCTGATTTATCTCCCTCTCTGATGCGTTATATTTACATTTATCCGACGCGCTGCGATGCTCGAATACATTCATAGATACGCGGATCTCTCCGTCTCTCTCCCTTTCGCAAGCCACAGCCATTTTGTAAGCGTTCGGCCGATAATACATTCACCGTGTTCGTCTTTGCGGCGAGCCAATCGCGGGGCTTTCAACCCTCGATATTCCACCGTGGCACGAAGGGATGAAGCGATAGATACTCGAGAGGAGAGCGAAAGTGAACGGCAGAGGCGTCGCACGAGTTCCTCCGAGCAAGGGGGGGTTTAAAGGGATATACATTTGTCTCGCTGGATTTAGCGCGCCCGAGCGCTTAGACGGATTATTTTGGATTTTTCATGACCTGCAGTCAGCATTCCGAGGAGCCTCTCCGCGACTCTCACTCGGGTAGCGTTAGCTTTTAAAGCTGTTCCCAAGGCGCTTCGATCGATCCGATATCGCTCCACGCGATCCGGTTTTTCTTTCGCCAAAGTGTTCTATTTATCCCCCTAGATCATGCCGGATTCGAAGTTTCAGTTTCGGCAAATTTCGAAAGTTACGGTACGTCGCTTTTAATCATAAAAGAGACGCCTCGAGAGACGAGCCGACTATACTTCGCTCGGGAGCAACGGCTAAATTTAAATCAATTTTTGAAAACGACGCGTTCGTAAGTTGTGCGCTGGGTTGGAAAGGCGTTTGTACGGGTAGCGCGACGACTGATATCGATATCGTTGCGAGTGTTTAAAATACTCCGTGGACTGTTTGGCAATTTTTTGCATCTAGCGCGCAACGGTGCGAACAGCGGCGGGTTCTCGATTATCGCGCATCGGATTATCGTCAAGCCCGACGGTGGGATAAAGCCATGGTGGCGTACGCTTTCGAGGTCGAGCGAACAAGGACCCGTGAAAATGTCGAGAGACAGTTCCGACGATCCGGTGCCGGAGGCCGATTAAAAATCACGGGATGTCGAGCAGCATAACGCGTGCGTGTCACACGCGCCGTTAGTCTGCGAAAAGAAATCCGGCCGGCGAAGGATGAATAAAAGGACGCGCGGCGTGAAAGTGCGCGACAGGCGGACGTCGCTCCGGTGGACGCACCTTTTACGAATTAATTCGAGAATAAAGCCCTTCGGATCCTCTTTCGCTGTCCGCCATTTTCCCCCGCGCGCCGTCTCCGACTTGCACTGACGTGCCTACTCGAGATCTCGGCCCGATTTGCCTTTTTTCATTCAATATTATTTTGCATAACGGGATCGTGCGCGGGGATATAAAAAGTCGCCCGTTTACTTTCACGATATTGCGTGTCAGACTTGGTAATTCTCGGCTCACGGAGCGTGAAAAAATGAGGAAAAATTCTTAAGTAAAATCCCTTAATTTCTTGGAGATTTACAATTTATATTAAATATCGTCTTGATTATTTCTTTTTCAGGGGCTTTTATCGTATTCGCGGCGGAAGACTTGGATTTTTAATTCGCGTTTTGGTTTTAAGGCTTTGATCGACATCTCGGGCTATTGCTTTATAAAGTTTTACGGGATTTGATAGCTGCACTGTATAATTTATACGCGCAATGAAAGGCAGTGTTGTTGCATAAACATGATTGTTCATTGGAGCGATGCAGTTCGGTAGTCGTAGTTGACTGAGAAACCAAGTGGCGCTACAGTGCTTGCGAGGCAATAATCAAAGGACTCGGCGTTGGTCGAACGAGTTACCGGCCGATCGACCAAAATTAAACTCTGGAATTATTTGCACTACATTACTAAAGAGTAAAATACAAATTAATTGCATAAAGAGAGTTATAAAAGAGTTTTAAATTAATTGTTTTAAAATTCCCCTTCGACCATAAGCCCAGTTTCCGAGAATGCAATCATAAAAAAGACACTTTGTAAATAGACTCTCAAACCCAAAATAAAACAATCCGTTAATCAATTCCATCTCTCCTCTAAGGCCCTCCCCTCGTCTCTTATATCTTTTCTATCTCCGTCTCGCTCACTCTGCGTCGCTTCTTATGTGTCGCCCATACAGTCGTTCGGTTTAATCCCACTTTCCGGAAGAGGAACGACTCCTTTTCGGACTCGACAGATTCTATCTTTCTTCGTCTCTTCGTCTCGGTTGTTTCGTCAAGTATATTTCTGCGGGATTAGACGCGTGCGGTTGTACGTGCCACGCGGCTTTTAACGGCCTCGATAAATTTTGGGCCCGCGGCCGTTTTTCTTTCATTTTTTATTGTTTTCCTCTTCATTATTCGTTCGAGAAGCTGTGAAATAAATTTCTCGGTGATTCGGATTACTCGGGGAGGAGCCAACGGGCTTGGGAGTAAAGGCACCTTAGACTTACACTCGTATTTTCTCGCTCAACTGTCTCGAAAATTTAAGTTGTTATTTTAATGACATCAAAAGGCTGATTTTTAGAAAATAGTCGTGGCTCTTCCGTAGCGCGCGTCGCTTCCCGATTACTTAAAAACACTCGCCGGCGCGTACAGCCACATTCGCTCGACAGTTGCAACCTCTTATTTTTTAATGTTGTTAAAAAAGGCTCTTGTCGGTTGCAAATGCCGGATAAAGTGAAACTTGGAGACCGCGTACCTCGCATCCTAAATAAAACACATTTTAAATGTAGTATTCCGAAGTATTAATAAGAGTCGGTCGTAAAGAGCAGTTATTACCCTTTTGGAGGGCTCCGGACTTACCAAATACGTGGGGGGAAAGAGAAAAAGTAGCAACAATGGCGAAACGAGCTCGCTCGTAAAAAATTGGAGTGAAAGAGTAATGATAAAAAGTAAAAAACAGAGAGAAAAATACGTACCCATAGGCTGCGAGAGTCGGATCGTAAGGGTAGTAGCCAGTGGCCGCGGGTTGGAGGGCAGCAGTGCCCCAGGCTGCTCCCATGTCGGCCGTCATACTCATCCCCGTGGCGTCTTTCAGGCCGTACGGATTTCCCTGGAATAGGAGGAAAGAGCCATTCACTCGACGACCTTCATTGTGCGCTCGTGTTCCCTTTCTCTCTGGCTCTACGTGAACAGGGAGGCAAGAGGCGTTCGATACTCTAAATTTTTCCTTATGCTTCTCGCCTCGACGCCGTCACATTTCGTACTTTGTATTCCATTCTTTCTTAACAGGCTTACCACTTGTACTCTACGGGATTTCGATGCTAAATATCGCGGATTACTTTTTAATCCTGCTCGTTTGAACGGTTACGCTCGAGGCTACTTTTTCGGTCAAGATCTACGACTAGTGTTTTTCCCGCTGTGTAATTTACGCTGCGATATTGCATTAATTGTTATGCCATTGAAAACGATGATTGAACCATACCATCGCCGCTCGATGTGTATGAAACTCGATCTCTCGAATCGGAAAAATTTATATCACTGAAAATTCATGAAAGTTAAATAGTGAAAAGTGTCGATAAGGTCGAGATTCTGACAATGTGTGGCTACGTGCAAAGAAATACAGCTTTACAACGGGACACGTTCCAATGATGCATTAAGCAATCGAAGGTGTCGGTACATGAAAAGGAGGCAAGTGAAATAACTACTGGCCTTTTACACTTAACACTCGCGTATCGTATTGAATTCAAAAATTTTATCCAAGAAAGGACTTGATATTCGAATTTTCAAATAATTTCTTGATTAGTATTGCATTTTCTCGCTAGCCCAACGAATGCTTGCATTGCAACTAATTTATTGGTCAGTAAGTCACGAGGTCGCGAACGATTCGTTAGATGACGAAACAAAATTTTCGAAAATTTTTATAAACTATGCGTAATTTTGCTCGTATCGTCAATTCTCTAAATGTAGGGGGATTTACAGGATGAGGGAGGAGGCAAGAACAATTGGGTTGTTTTATTTTAAACGTGCACTATAGTAAATGATAAGTAAATTTGACGCCCGCCGAGTGAAGCAATTTTCCATTGTAAACAATAAAAATGCTCGTTCGTAAGTCAATAAAACTGCCGTAAAATCTCAGAGCTAGTGCTTTCAAAATAAAATGTTTGATTAAATTTTTATCGCGCAACTTTGCGCCGCGGAAAATATTAATCCAAAAGTGTAAGCAAGATTTCTCAGCTAAAAGTTGAAAAAGCCGAAAGGAGATCGGTTTTTGTGGCAGTGGGACCCGACGCTTTTCCGTCCGTTGCGTAGAAACGTAGTAAACGTAGTAAACGTAGTAAACAGCGGGGATTATGCGATTGCTTTGAGAGTTATGTGTCCAACGGTAGCACAATAGGATAATATTAGTCCTGGAGCTTATAGAAAGTCGCTGTGCCTCTCTCAGTGGCGCCAGCGAGTTTCGTATTTCGGCTCCCCACCGTCGTCTTACTTCTTAATTCCGCGGCTCCCGAACCTACGTCCTCTCTTTCCTTTTACGCGCCGCGTCTATTTGTCTTTTTTACGAGTTGTGCGGCGATTTGAGCGTAAGAAGAAGCTGGTGCGCGCCATCGCCTCTTACGTAAGCGCGGCATAAATTTCTCGCATCTTTTCACTCGGCTATTAAAGCTAATTATTGAAGACTTTGGTTTCTCGTATCCGCTGCTTTCATCAACGTCGCTTCTGATGCTCGCGCAGATTCGCTAATCCGTATAACTTTCTAATTAATAAAACACTTCGACCTTCTCTTCGTCTATGCTTTTTACTTTTTTAACGAGACACGCAAATCGCGAAATAAAGTTACATTCGTTTCGCCGCAATTTGTTCACATTTTTGTTTAAATATTTATGCACGCACACGCGTAGTAATTCTAGGTTTATGCTAATACTTTGATTTACAATAGTACAATTTTTAATACATTTCAAATAATTTACCAATAAATTACTCGTCATATTATAATATTTACTTTGAATTGAACTATTTTTAACTGCATTAACTTAATTACATAACTTTAGGAGTGTCTGCGTATAGTTCTTTGTATAATCTAATTATCATTCTATTTTTTTATTTTACGTTTTCTTTGTTACGTGTAGAGTTTTACGTTTTATTGAAATTTAAAGTCAATATTCTATTTCTAAATTTATATAATATTTATAATTGAATAAGCTCTTAGTTATCATCGTCAATTTTCGAGATTTTCCAATTTATTATAAAAAAAAAGTTAATTTCATAGAAAAGCAAAGGCTTGCTTAAATTAATTTTTAGAATAAATCTCCGAGCATGAAATTTAAAGGTTAATTATATAATACATTTTTCAAGTGAAAAAGAAAACGGCTGTTCAGGGATTAAAAATATAAAATTTATCTTTCATAAACTTTGTTTGTCAAACTGGTTTAAGGAAATATTCGCTAATTCGTAAGAAATACTATTCAAAGTGATATATTTTCGTATCAGGCTGACATACGAGGCAATAATGTACGATACTGAAAATTCAGTTAACAAAAGCTACGCATGGCTTGGAATACACTTTGCCAAATTAATATCTGCTCCAAATAAGAGGGTCAATAAACTACCTACAGAAAAGGTGGATAGTTAAATTTTATTGTTGATGTTGGCATATTCAAAACTAGGATGTTTAATGCTACCGAAAGTTAAGCTAAAAGGATAGCAAATAAACAACCTGGAAATTTTTATAGTTTCTTATCCATTTTCGCAAAAACCCTTAAGAAATGTTTCTTAATCCACATACGAAGTCTTAATTACGAAGTAATTTTCGCAATCCTCGTAATTAATATTATTTCGCAGCGCAAAAGCATCAGGGGACAATTTATGATAAGAAGAAGCGTTAGGTACCATAGTAAAACTGCGTCCCCTTGCATAATTTCATAATGATTTTATAACATTTCGCGATGATAGAATCGATGTTTGTGAGAAATGATTGCGCATTGGTGAAGAGGAAGATTTTTGCAAACGAATAAAAAAATGGTAACCTAAATGTCCAAGAGGTAAACACAGGCGAGCCGAGCTTGCGACGCTCTTTTACCTACGAATGGAAAAAGCGCACCCGGGCAAAGTGCAATCGTGCAGACAGTGCAGTCGAGCTAATGAAAGGGTACAAGCTCGACGTTTAATTTGGCAGTATTTCTGCAGGGAAGCATAATTATAAGGAAAGGATGTGCTTCTTGAAATCGTAACGCCGGGTCAATACAAGAGGATCCTAGGAAAGCGGAGTACTCGAAGAAAAGGGGAAGGAAGGAGCGTAGGAGAGCGAGGCTTAGCGGCAAGTCCCAAGCACCCAAGCACGCGAGTGCTCCTTTAATGGCGAACCGCGGGTGGTCCGGGGCTCAACTATTGTTATGCGACTGGAAATGGTGCGCGCCGCCGCCGCCGTCGCCTCTTCTCCCTCCGTGGCTTATACGTGAATGTGTCGCGCGCAGACGGGGAAGGAGAAGGACGCGCAGAAGAGGGCTCGATGAAAAATGTGAAAAGGAGAGACATAAAGGAGATCAAAGAGTCAGAGAATCGCGAGCAGTGGCGGTTTGCCGGGCAAGTGCACTCCCCCTAGCGTGCATTATGCGAGTCACGTACATACATATTCCTCGCGGACGAGTTCCGCGCGCATCCCGGCAATAACTCTGTCGAAGCTATACCCACCCAAGTGTAGGTCTGTCTGTGTGCCTATCACGACCCGGACGATTAAAATCCTTATGATTCCTTCTCCAATCGGTTATATCTGGCTTTGGCGTCCGTGTGCGCGCCTGCCTCCTTCGTGTGCGTAGAGACACGCGCGAGTGTGTGTCCGGGTGCGCTTGAAGGCAGGAGGATAGTCTCGAGGAATTCCGTGCTCTTCTTTGCTCCTCGATTGTCTTCGTCTCGCATAAATCAATTTGTACTCCGTGGTCCGTCTCGATCTTAGCCTCGTCCTTTTTTCTCCCTTTATCCTTGGGGTCCTATCCCCCTGTGGTCGTATGAAAAATCTTAATAGCGCAGCTTGTCGGAAGAAAGCGGGGACTTTCTTTTTTCGACCGGTATAATTGAGACCTGATACAATATTTTTCGTCTTGTTATGTTTGCGGATCGAATGCGGAGGACGTCGAACCTACTTTTTTCGCGGGCCTGGCTGCACGAGGCGAGGGACTAGGAGCTAAAAGTGGGAATAAATTGTTATACAAATTTAATGTATTGCAACTCGAATGACCAGGATGACTCGGATGCCTGTCGATTATCCGTTTCCGCGGGAGAGATAAACATTCGTATCATTGGCCTCGACGCATCAACGACTCGATATAAGCCGCAACGGCGTGTCGGCGTTATAGGTGATAACGGAGAAGAGGGAAAAGTTTCAAAATTGTGCCGATAAAACCGCTCGACTTCGATTCACGCTCCGGATCACGAATCCGATCCATTGAGACAAGAGCGACAAACTTGCGTCGGGCCTCGCGAACCCGACACACACGTACACGTATATCGAATTCGAATCTGACGCTTATGCAAATGCACTCTTTCGCACTCTCGCGTGTTCGCTGTTTTTCTTAATGCACCTGTGTCTTTATCGGTCCCCTTTTTCGAGCTCCAAACGCACACTCAAATCATAATTTTTCCCGTTTTCACACTCGAACAAAATTAACATTTATTTACAAACAGCAATTTTTTACAAGCATTTAATAATTAAATGCGCGTCAGATTTTTAATTTCAGATGTGAATCTTGCAAGCGATATGGCTGTGAAATAATTCTTAACGGTCGTTAATAAATTCGGCAAAGCTATAACACCTATATAAACAATAAAGTGTATTATACTAAGTGTCGCATAAACGTTACTATCGCCTATAGCCAAAAGCTACTTCAAACGCATAAACGATGTCATTATCATACACAGTATTTATTTCGTAGCCTCGATCGTTGCTTTAAATTTCCAAGCGACGAAACCGACGTGTAAAAGAAAACGAGCATATATTTCTTTTATTATACCATCATTGACTGTTTCGTAATTTCGATTACTTCGCTTTATCGACCCAAGTTGTCTACTTTTAATTCGAGCCTTCAAAACAAAATCATTATTATTGCTTATTTTCTTAAAGAAATCTAATTATTTAAAACAAAAAACGCATCACAATTATAAGAAACGTGTATATATGTATAAATTTAAATTAATGTAATAAGTATAATTTATGTAAAAATTCTCATCTAACGAGCTTATTTCTCGTGGAAAACTTTCTTTGGAGCGTGAAAATCTCTTTTTTGTCTACGAATGCTAATAGAAATTTGTAATCAAATGTACTAAACGTCGTTTAAAAATCCAATAATCGAAATGTTGCAAGACATTCATAATTATAATTTCGATTACTGTTTAAAATTCTAATGAATAAAGATTTTATTTTTGAGCTTTAAATGCGAATACGTAACAATATTCCACAAGTAGGATTTTTTATGTTAATTTACTGCAAATGCAAGCTTTTCAAATTTCTCTGGCATTTATTTAAAATTCAATATACTTCACTTAAGAACAGTTACGACTTTAAATCTCACATTCTGTTCCGTAACCTGCCTTTTTACTTTCACACACCCTTTCAAAATTTGAAAATCCATTTGTTCAGCGCACGTGTATTTTTACAGAAATGCTTAAGGGATTAACAAGGACAGATGCAGTTAAACGATTAAAATCAATACAGTACGCGCAGCGCGTGTTCACGGCGCCTTTTTTAATCGCGCCCTCGTGAACATTTACACACGCGCGTGCACGTGCATACGTGCTCCTTCGATTCGGAGAGTACGAGAGACAAGCTTGGGCCTAATTAAAAGGTGAAAAAAGCCTTGTCACGTTCGCAAAAGGGTGAGAGCGCCGTGACTCCGGAGCAAAGCATTAGTTTGATTGATGCCAGCCCTTGCCGGGAATTATGATACACGTCGACTCCGGAATTTCTGCGCGATAGTTTCGTACGATAGGTTTTTTCAGAGTTTCTACGGGGGGAGCGTGTGCACGCACCTGACGCCTTGGTACACACGCGGTACCTTCCACTTTCCTCTCGCTGCACGTGTAAAGGGTGCATGTGAGCCCTTGGAGGCTTTTGTTGACTTTGGTCAAAAAGTTGTGCACGCGGATCCTTTTCTTTTTTTCCGCGCGAGATAAGAGCATATCGAAAGGGCACTCGGAGCAAGTTGCGAAGGTTGAAGTACCAGGGGTAAATATTTGTCCAACTGCATGTGTCAACAGAGTCCGTGTCCGTGCCTACGGTATCAGTGTAGCTGTGGCTTACAATGCAACCGACATTGTTTGCTCTTCTCGTTCGGGCGTCTTTAGGTTCAACTGATGAACACGCGAATGAATATTCTTCCGTTTCTATTGAAACTTTATTTCTGCCTTACAATTTCATTTTTTGGCTAAAAATAAGCACTAAAAGTTGCCGTTGTAATTAAGAATTGGTTAACTTTCTCATAAGGAACAATGTAATCTTAGCACTCTAAGATTTTTCGATACGACTTCAAGAGCAATTTATAGCTCGGGCGACAAAATGAATCTAAAAGTGGCGAATAAAAATTTAATTCTATCAAATTGGTATCGCGAATAATTGACGTGGCGTTAGAAGATTTATAAAACGAAGAAAAAAGTCCGAGAATATTAGACGTAGTATTTGGCGTTGACGTGTTCAAGCCGCTGGATCGGATCGAGCGAAAATTGATCAAAGTACCGTAAATCATGGCGAGGCATCGCGCATTTTCCCCAGGTGATGAAGCACGTGAAAGAAACAGAAGAGAATCAGCGAGAACGGCGCCAGGAGTCGAGGAATCGCAGCCCGGATACGTGTGGGGCTACGTACTCTTCCTCTGTGACCCCTTATTTTTAATTTTTCTCTTTCCTTATGTACAGGGACCACCGTGTACGTCGTAAAAGGCGGAGGGAAAAGAGAGAGAAAGCGTTATTGCCTCCCGCCGCGCGCCGCCCATTTTCATTCAATGCTAATCCGATTCTTATTATATTACAATGCTGCGTCGCGTCGTAACGATGCCCGGCGCTCGTGCTTTCTCTCTCTCTCTCTCTCTCTCCGTCGCTCCTGCGGAACAAGGCTATGCTAGCGCCATGCCTCTCGGCCCCTCCGACGAATCATGCGTCCGTGCGTGAAGGGACAGTGGGCTGAGTGCGCTACCTGCCTTATGCGAATTTATGTGCGGCATTTTAATGTTCGCTAATTGTTGGCGATTGTGCGCGCTTGGTTTATAAGATCACCGTACTTTTCAGAGACGCTAGGGCGAGTGTTTTATGGAGGCACGAAAGACCGACTGCCCGTTATTAATAACAATAATGGGCGATACATCGCGCGTTATAAATATTTAGAGTCCGGCCGCTCGATTAAATTCATTAATAGAGTGAAAAACGAACGGGAAATCGCAGTCCAAAGTGTCGAGGTCATTGTCCAGTTATTTCGATCGTTGCCTCGCCGCTATTCAAATTTATACGCGGTATATAAAATTGCTTGAATAAACATCTTTATTCTTTTCGATCGATCAAACGACGTTGGCGACAATTTCGTTTTTTCGAATCTCCGCGTAAAAAGTTCCGATGATTATGAATATTCCAAACACGACCATCACTCGATACATATTGGACGAAAGTATGATTTTCAAGCAACTAAATACGATTTGATGTTTTACACGTAGTTTGGTAATAACGATTTAACTAATTATACCGAATTAACGCGCAACCCGATTCAGTGACTCGAAGACGCTGAATTTGTTTCGTGGAAAAACTACTACCGAAATCAAAGAGCCTTTGTTTTTACGTTTTTATCGCGGTCAATAGTTTACGATTTCGTCGATAAAACAATTCTGCAGTAAATATAATACTTAGACATCCCTAGAGCACAAGAATCAAGAACATAAATAACCTAATCTGAAACTTTGAAATCCGTACGCTGAACGTCGTTTACTGCCAACGAACACGAACATTTAAAGTTCGATGACGCAAAGCGTAGATAATACTGTCTCTTTGCTCGTGGCGCTGAGTACTTGGAAAACAAAAACCAAACGGGGAAAAAATAATAAAGAACATTGCACGTACACATTAACACACGTACCTACACTTAGGTGGGGTTTTTTCCGCTCGTATTCAAATGAGCCGAAGCTTGCGAAAGGTATTAGAAAACGATTAAATATCAGATCGTGTACGTAACTCGCTCACGACGCGTGGAAGGGAAAAAAGGGCTCGTATGCGCGAGCATTATTATGATTTTCGCGAGATATATCACGAGAGTCGGCCGAACCAGTTCCGCTAGTGGGTCCGCGCGCGCCGCACACACACACACACACACACAGCCACAGACGGAGTTTCAATCAGATTAGAGCGGAGGTAGACATTACTCGTTATCTGTCCGGGGGGGAGAAGTACGCGGTGGGGGAGGAAGAGTCGGTGGAGGGCGCATTGTCATAATAATAGAATATTACAGCGCGACTTGGAGATAGTAGATCTTCCGGCGCTACTCCGAGCTGCATTGTCGTGTGCATGTGTCTGGGTTTTCATTTTTTCTCCTTTTTTCCTGCAACGTATGCAATGTGCCCGACAAACGTCGAGCTTCGAGGTTGAGGTTGGGAACATCCGCGGATGCTCGACTGACTTAGCAGGGTATTAATTTACCTTAAAATTAAACGGCCGACATTTTCATTCTTCCTGCATAAGAGCTTGCATTCTTAACGTCCTTAAGATGGAAAAAATTGCTAATCACATCACTCGACGATTTTCAATTAAATGCCTTTATTCGTATATTGTTGGGACAAGATAAAGTATCGTATTTGCTACGTGTGCTATGGCATTTGAGCAATTGGTTGACGACGATGACCTTATGTAACGACAAACACTTAGAATAACAAATAACTGCTGAACAAAGTTTGATAGCCGCGTGAATCACGTACTCATCGAGGAAATACGATTCGACGAAGCAACGGATTATTATTACAATTTTATCGAAAAGACAAAGTAAGCGAACATTAGCAATTATTAAACGATCTTGGTGTAATTCAATGATTTATTTTCCACGTCATTAAAGTGTATTTGCTCAATCGTGTTGAACTTGGGTCTAATCCTTATTTTCAATGCGCAACAACGCAATGCAAATATATTTATTCGGTTTTCGATAAATTTTCAATTAATTACTTGGAACGAGTCGTTTTTTCGTGTCGATGTTTCACGTTCAGCCTTTCGCGTATATTATACGCTCGTGTTTAGATGATCTGTAGATGTTGATCGATTGTTTTATTAACAAACGAGCGAACCCCGACTATAGAGCGCCATAGAAACGAGAACCGAGTGCAATAATTAATGTGCATTTAATTGCAAGCACAGCAAATTGTAATTACGAGTGTTATTATAACGAATGGTTTTGCTTCAACCCCAATGCGATTTTGTCTTTTTAATTGATTAAAAGTGGACAGTGTGTTCCAATGCTTTATTATTATAGATTGAAGTAACAAACATTAGCGTAATTTGCTTCTGTTTGGCTTATTAATTATAGTTAAAAATGTTATCAAATTCATTTGCAAATTCAAAGAATAGTTATTCTATTCGTCGTCGTCGTCGTCGTCGTACAGTTGTCGGTCGTTCTTAAATTACTACTGGCCCTAACAAGATCATAGTCTTAATTGTTAGGAAAACTTTTTGCAATAAATTTTGCATTAAAATTAATATTAGAGCCAAATATTCGCCTAAAAAGTTTATTTCAATTTACACTTCAGTTTGAGCATTAGAAAAGCAATTAATTGTGTTTTCTTGTAATTGTAAAACTTGTAACATTTACGATATCGAAGATTAAAATACAGCGATGGTTCTATAATAAAAATCTCAAATAATTGAGAATAATACTGAATTTACTACAAAAAAAAAAAATAACGCCTTGTATTATTTTCAACACGGAGCTACAAAAATAGCCTGGTAAACATCAATTAATCTCTAATCGTAATAATCGAAAAAGAATACTTTCGTGAGATACACACTCGCGCAAAAATCATATAGATACAATTATAGTAGCGTGTACTTAGAAAAAGTCTCATAACTTTACAAAAATAGTAAAAATTCCGCGCTAATGATTCATACTTGGCTTTAACTTCCCCTGTACTTGTTACACACGAGCATCGTCGCGTGCTGAAAATTATGTAATTTCCAATTACAATTCTTAATACACGCTGCAAGCATCTCGTGAAAAGATAGAAAAAGCAGAGAAATGAGGGAAAAAATGTCGGCGTGGGTGCGTTCGTGTGTATTTATTCGTGCTTGATAATCATCGGAATCGTGAGGCTTGCTTACTCGATATGACAATAATGCACTTTACTTGTCGATCGCTTGTTTCCTTTTCGACGTGGAATAATTACTCTTGCTTTTTCCTTTCTCGAGTCTGCGCTGACGTAATTTTTACGTTTACTTTTTGCGACTCTTAGCGAAATTAAGCGCTTTTATAAAATACTCGAATCTGCTTATCTTTGTTAGAACGCGCGAGTGAGGTAATAATAAATCATACGCTCTGCAATATCCTTGCTAAACGGATCTTAGCCATTTTTTCTTCCCCTTGTCAACGTGATATTGTTTAAAAAATATGGAAGAATTGCTTGACATTTATACCGCGTGTGATTTACGTATTAAAAATACGACTATAATTTCATTAATCACGGTACAAGAAACCCTCGCGTACAGTAGCTTTTTTATTATTAATAGTTTTTTAAATATGCGAGAGGTGCGGTGAGCCTTTTTTATTAAAAATTAAAAGATATTAATGCCCACTTAAGTGTATCGTAAAGCAAATTCATGCAAACTAAAAGTGCTTTAACCGTTTCAAATGTGCATCGCAATTTCAACAACTACGTGGTCATTAAAAAATTAGTATTCCATTCACTTTTTATCGTTTGATAAATTAATTTAATTCTTTACACTTATTTATTGTAACTGCTCACGAAAATTTTACAATGACGATTATTTAATCGCTGGCAATAAATTTCGCGTAGAGAGACGTTCTGGATAATCGGTTATAAGCATTAGCCCAAAAATATTTTACTGCAATCGTCGTATGTCTTTTCCAACGCTACAAATGTACACGCACATATATGTTTGTTATTAAACAATCTGAAAATATTTGCTACAATTATAATTATCAGTACAGTACATTAACCTTATATAAGTGACTTTCCCTTATAATAGTGTTTTTAAAAATATTAATGCTGCATTATTGGTACATTGTGATATTTTACTCATTAATATAACAAGTGAGTTAAGGCTTTAAACGAATTGAATATTAATTATTACTAAGGAAACACGATAAGCGCGCGTCTCTAACACATTGAAATTTATAGCTTAAAATACAAATACTTATTTCACGTGCACACATTTTAATTTTCATTACTCAATACTGAGTAATTATAGCTTACATTGATTGCTCGCGTATCAATAATTGCCACTGCAGTTCTACTACTTAATAATAGCTCGCACAAAATTGATATTGTTTACGTTTCAAGTTCAATGTGTAGTTTTTTCTCTCTTTTTTCTTTCTCGCAAAAAGTGTACTGTGTGCCTCCTTGAAAAAAAAAAGGCAACAATCTTTTTCCTTCGCGTTTGCTTTTATTGTAAATCGAAAGCAATTATAGATATCAGTTATTGAAAAAAATATCAATTTCAATTTTGCCAGCGGCAGATTCGATTCGCGATTCCGATACTTTCGAACAATCATTCGCGTTTCCCTTTGCAACGAGCCAAATGAATTTTTTCACTTTGCCATGATACATCATTAATGCGGGCATCCTGCGCGGTTTCATTTTTGCATTCGCACCATGGCGATGCCTCGGCCAGCGGTTCTGTTTTATCGCGCGGCATTTAGTAAATCGCACTTTGTACCGATGATTACGGGTAGGTACGCTGTTTGCCGTACTTGCGTTGCGGCGCACACACCGTAATTACGATTGTCGTGCGTAGTGACATAAACGACAGTGTTGTAACTCGGCAAATGGCGATCAAAGGTATTATTACCAGCTGAATCGCCACGGATACATTTACGTCTCGTGTATTGCGCCGCTCTCGCGTTCAAAGCTCTGATCTTTAATTATGGTATTTTTACCGGGAGTTGACTAAATTTTCGCCACAAAGACGTTAACATTTGAGATCATTGCTATTATGCTATGCCGTTTTATTCGGCTTTGAATTGCGCCTTGTTTACAACTTTCTTTGACGACTGTCTTTTTTAAGCTGTCAATTTGTGACTGCGATGTGAAACTTTTCGACGGCCGAAGGCTTTTCTCAACACACACACACACCCCACACAAACACACACAAATGAAAATTATTTTTATTTTAAGAATGCTTCGACAGTTGCAAAGTCAAATAGGAAGATAAAAATAATGCTGAGACATGTACCGCAAGGAATAAGCTGAGGACAATTTCCATTTATTTATATAACGACTGCAAATATCGATTCGTCGATCTTCCATAGAGATCGTCATGACTACGAAGCGAAAACACGCGGTCAAAGCGCAGTACGATAATAGATAAACGAGTTTTTATCAACAAAGTTATATCATTATTATAATTAAACCCAAAGATTAAGGCAATTTAGTTAATAATACTTGCTGATAAAACAACTAATAACTTTCGATAAAAAGACACGTACTGAATGTTTGACCTTTAAGTATGATTACATGTATAATATTTAACGTTAAAAATGATTTTCTCAAAAAATATAAAATTCGATAAAAATAAATGTTTTTACGAATGAGCCTTTCATAAATACTTTATGAATAATATTGCAGAACAATTTAACATGCAATTATTAAAGTTGTTAAGATTAAAGTTTTAATCGTACTCTTTCAATTAAAAATAACTTTGCAGCAATCTTCATTAGCAAAAAACGTACATTATCGCTATCATGTGTATTTAACCAGGTCTGTATAAAATAAAATGAACATTATTTCTAATTGAAATCATTTCTTAGCGCCGCTGATTTGAAAAATTTGAATCGATAAGTTACAAGTGTGAGTATAAGCTGTACATCATAAGATTTCTGTTGGACGTCGGACAGTTTTATAAACACAAATTATGCGAAATGTTTAATCCTTATCGAATGTCCAGTTGATTATTTAAGTGTCTTCACACGCCAAATTATTGAAATTAAGCTCACAGCATTTACAATCAATTTTTTAACGCGATTTAATCGAATGGAGCAATGTTTTTCTGCAGGCCACTCGCTTATTCTCAATCTTGCTTATTAAAATATTTTTCGTCCTCGCGACTATCGATGTTTTTGTTTAAAATTTATTACATTATTGCACGTAATAATAAATAGATACGGCTATTGAGAAATTTAGTAAAAGAGCCAAACAAATTTATACTTATCACTGATGAAGTATTAATTAGTAGAGCCTTACATATGCAATTCCTTAATAAGGAAAAACATTAATTCATACACGATTTAGGAGGCGATAAAGTTTCTATGTACGAAAGTAAATAAAGTAATGTTGCCGAAAACGTCGATTAAATTAATAAATATAGCTTCGAGTGAAAATAATTTATTTTTAGTATTGGATATTAAACCGAATATTCAAATTCTGTATATACGACATTGTAAGTGAGAACGTGTAGGCGCTTATCGTAATGCACGTAATAGCAATTTGCATTTATGCGTGGCTCGCAATTATTACGATCATAGCTTGAGTAAAAGAAAAACTCGGATAACTATTGGAAAATTATGACGAAAATTTGCTGCTAATAAATAAGTCTTTGAATTAAAAAAATACTTATTAAAGGACCGACTATCTAAATTCATTTACTCTTAAAATTATTAAATATACGATTTCGAAAACTTTTTTCTTGCTTTATTCGCCAAATACATTAAAGCAATTTGTATTATTATCTTTCCATTTAAATATTTTTCGAACACACACTTATATATGTTTATAAAAAGGTAAAAACGCGTAAAAATAGCTACGAGAAATACAAAAATTAATTAAAACTTTTGAGAGTATGATTTGATTATTGCAATAGGCGGTTTATTCTATCGAGCCATTAATCGTACAACGCACCGTTTTCAATTCGCTTTTTAAATTTTATTTCAGCAATTTCAAACATAAACTTTTATAAAGTCAGAGTCGGGACTTAAAGCTACTATCAATTTTCAAGCAACAAGTAACGTTCGAATAAATGTTTTCTTCGTTTCAAAATAGTTTCTCAAACTTATTCTCTGGTTGGGGTAAAATAACGGGCTTTATTATACATTTAAAAATAAACATGTTCGCGGAAAAGAGTATATATCAGGGCTTTTGTAGCACTAAACGCGCTTCAAATAAGCATCGTCAACTTCTTTTATACGAGCTTTTCACTGTCAAACAAATCTCACGTCAAATTGAGTTTCATTGTTCGCTAATGACGCTCGGCCGATTGTATTTAGCTCAGCTTGCGCAAAACTTTGTAAGCGATTCGGGTTGATCTTCCGAAAATAGTTCCAAGTCTTGGCCCGCGATATGAACTCGCGTACACGTTACACGTGTCTTGCGAAAATCGTTCAGAGCGTTCGACATTTGTACGACTCAACACTCGACTTATTGTCAAGGTATACGAGCGCCTCGAGTATTACCATCCAGCATACCGAAGCCGTTCGTCTGTGCTTCAATTTTTACACTGTTGCCTTCGTGATTATCTTGTTTGTTGCAAAGTTACGCGAAAGGTAATGTTTAACGTTTTTGTTAAATTCTAGCGCGAGATTTCCAGTTCGGCGCATACGGGACTCGCGAGTTAAATTTCACGATTGGTACTCGCAGTATTCCGAAATAGAGTTGAAAGGTTATGAAAATTTATTCGAATGTTGGAGAAAAGTTGCAAATGTGCATATTAATATTTTTTTAAACGAAGAACTGATTTCTTTCGCGAACAATTATTTGTAAAGTCTGATTTATACACTTAAATGGTAAAAGTATTTAAAATTATTTGAACTCGATAATGTCCAGCTCTTATTTTGATATTTTCTTTGTACATTAGACGACGACAGTAAACTAAGCAATTGAATTACTGAATTTCAGCAGCGACTTATTTCGATACGTTTTCATAGATCATAATCAAATCGAACGATGTATTTATATATTATTTAATGGCAGATACATATGCGAATACAAATGTTTATTTTTAGATTAATTTAAAAACTTTGTTCTTTCGAGGAATGATACACGATAGGGTAAACATAACTGCAAAGTCGATTAATTAAAAAAAATGGTAACGTTTTGCTATATAATTTAACTTTTCCCAGTAAGTAGTCGTACCTTTTCCCCCTTTTTCGAAAAAAAGGCATCAGCAACCGGCTCGACGATTTCTTTCTCTCTTTTTCCTTTTTTACTAGATGAGAAATTCCTCTTACGAGGGGCTTGTGACAAGTGTTGAAAAATGTCAGAGAATGCATCATGGGTTCTTCGTTAAAGTGCCTTGCGGCTTTTCGTTTCCAAGAAGCGCGCGTTCTTCGGTGGATTATCGCCTAGCGCTTTTTCGTTCGCCGCGGCTAACTTTTTTATCTCCGCTAACGTCAAACTTACCCCAATTTTTCTCTTGTTTTATCATCTGCTTTTATTATACGCGGAGGCGTAAGTGTCGGTCACGACCGTGTACGCGCCTACAAATTTATTATGTGGGAAGTAAATTATGCTACATCCGCGAAAATTAAACAACTATGTCATGGTTGCTGCTATAAATAAGAGATAGCGATTTTTATTTATATATTCAAATAACAAGAAAGTGTTTTTGAGCGAGTGTCATTTTTTAACACACTTACAAGAATATAAAATGTCCTGTTGTTATGAGGAAACAGCGTGTAACCGCGAGTCCAAAACATCAGGCTTAATACGATTTATATTTTCGTATATGTCTACCAATTCTTCCCTTTGTCTTTTTCAATAAATTTACAATAATAATCGTTCTAATATTTACTACAAACGTTTATTCTGCTTTATATGTTACACGTATAAAGCAATCGAAATAGCATGCGTCGACGCAATACTTGGTTTGACTAAGTTATAGCATTTTTCATATTTATAAGGGAACAATTTTCAAGTGGAACGATTGACGGTTAAGAGTTCGATAAATAGTACAATAATTTATTTGAAAATCCATTTTTTAACGCACAGAAAAGCAGATGATAAATAAAAAATAAGCTAGCAATTTAGTACTGTACTGTTATTGTTAACTCTGTCGACTCGCGAAAATTGCTAAGTAACGATTAAAGGCAAAGATTTGAGTAAACAACCGTTTTTGTTTGTGCAGAGTATATTTATTAAATATTGTAATTAAAAAACTCTTTATAGCGTGATATAAACATAACAGTTTATTCAATGTCTTGCAAAGTTGACTTGTATCTTTCCAAACAAAACACGGTTGAAACTTATAAAAAGCAGAAATTTGTTGTAAAATTCAGTTCGTCCTTAATTAATTTATACTCATCGTAAAATCATGGCTTAATTAGGGACACTTTGTAATTTTTTTCACAAAGCCAATTACAACTTTACTTTGTACTTGGGAGGATTTGAATGAATATGCAGCTCGCACTACGGTTTTTGCGTTCGCTCGAAGATCTATATGGATCGTTTCGTCTGGATTCCGGACTAATTCGTAGACCCCGAGCGAAGAAATGGAGAAGGAGGAGGAGTCGAGGAAGAAAAAAGGGTGAAGCGAGGGGGATCTCGAGTAATAATTATTTTTCGCGTCCCGAGAAGAGTGCCGAACAATTTCTAGACGACTCGTGTACGAAAACATCGCGACGAAATCCGGACTCGGATTCTTTGGCTGGGACTCGTGGATTCGAGCGATGGTATAAATTGGGCAGGTGATGCGGAACTCGTAACTTATGCCTCCCCCATTTAACAAATCACTTTACGCCCACTGCACTCGGCAGAATTCGGAAGAATTATTAATCTTGAAGATGTCTAATGTGGCGTGGATTTTTATTGGAATAGCTAAAGTGTAAAAGCGTCGAGCGTCTTTATTGAATCTCATCATCGTGTGTTCAATTTCCTGAAGCCGCCGTTTCATAAATTACGGCACCCACTTCCAAGCGCTTGAATGAATTATTAGAATTCGTGGGATTAGTATCGCACAAGTTTAAAAAGTTGACGAGAATTTCTACTTTTATCCAGGGCTTAAAAATATTTACACATGTCATCTGCGAATTCTGTAATGATCGCGGCGAGAAATAATTGCGAATTGGGTAAAATTTGTCACAATAAAACGATAATAGCCAAATAAACATTCATCACTGGCGGTAATATTTATAAGTACTCTAAAATATGTGCGAGGTGTCAACGAATTAACACTCCCAGCCCTCGGCTATGCGATTTCGCAATCCCGTTCATAATAAATTCTTCGCGCTCAGACATTGTTTCTCGCTGTAAACGCCGTCTTACTTTTCAATCAAGATAATAATTATTTAAAAGTATTTCCCCGCGCGTATTCTATAAGTAAGCTGGAGTTATTATTTCTATCAGATGTTGATTCTTTAACAAAGCCGTTACGCGGACGTTATCTGCTCGGGGCTCGTGTCTTTATGCGCGCTTAGTTGCGTGGTTGCAAATACCGTCTGTCAGGCATATCTCAGTCGGTCTAACTTACAGTTTATTGCGCGACAAAAGGAGCAGCACAACTGCAAAATAGTGTGAGAAGATTCGCGCAGCTAATTGTTCGCTAAGTCTAATTAATGTTTCAGCGAATCTTCCCGCGCGAAATTTATTTTGCCGCGGCTCGATGCTTTCGGCCTTCTTTCGTCGTACACCCGATTAGATTCTGCGATTAGCGCGAACTCTCTCTCTCTCTCTCTCTCTCTCTCCCTCCCTTTCTCTCTCTTTCTCTAAAAATACAAAAGGAATTCGCGACACGCGACACGCCTTCCAGATGTACTCGCGAATAAGTGACGCGTGACAGACGAGAAAAATTATTGGGTCGCGCAGGAAAGAGACAGAAACCCTTGGGCACGTCTAACAACGACTATCTTAGATTGTTTTGGAAAAAAGGAGAGAGCAGGACGGACGTGTACCGCGCGAACTTTCGGATCTCTTTGATATTGAATTTAAAATTGTTTGCGTAAATATTCTTGATTTTTACCCCGTTGCAATATTTTTATTAAGGACGAAGAAACGAGTTGAACACAAAAACTCGTTTTCACGAAGAATGTGCTACACTGTGTGCACTAATAATAAATAGACTCGTGCTCGAATACGTGAGAAAACATTCAAACTGATTTTGTAAGAACTACTGAACTTTTGAGCTATCGATCCCCGAGGTACTTCGTGCATTCAAACCAAAATTATTGGCAACAGATATTTGCATTTTAGAAATTTTTTAAATAAAAAATACTCTGTTCAAGGTATTGTTGATTTTTAAGGGATGAACGATAAAATTGTAAACGCATTAATATTTATCGTATGCCACTACCTTATTTATGTATAATGTTACATTATGAAAGAAGCTCGTTAAATTAAAAGGCACATTTAAATTAATTCGGATGAATGTGCAATGCGTATCAAAATATTCTTAAATCTAACATTGTTATAATAACCTGCAATTTTTTAGCTGAAATGCTCAAATTCAGTAAAAGAAAACCATACGTTCTAATAGCAAAATCTCAAAGTCTTGATAATGACTTATGAAATATTCATTTTAATTCGTATTCTTTAAAGAAATGGAAACACAGGGAGAGAAATAATTAAAATCATTCCCGTATCACGACGTCTGGATACAAATGGAGTTTAAGCAAAAAGTTTTCCAATATCGCGAAATGCATCGAAGTTTCGCATTCGATTATTTTGCCAAAGGAACTCATCCGCTTCGAGGTAACCGATAGCATCCATTAAGTAATACATTAAGTTTCGGGAACGCAAGTTTCCAAGTGCCCCCGACTGCACTCCCTTAACACTTGAGCAAAAGTGGCGATCGCAGCATCCCCGAGGGCTGCCTCAAAGTACTACAAGTCGAGCTCACCAAAGGAGAGTAGAAGGCCGAGCTGTCCATGCCGATGCTCGGGTAGGGCCCCTGATCGGCGCCCGAGGGCGCCGGCGTCGGGTAGGACGAGTAGGAGCTCGCGGCGGGCGCGAGCCTCGGGTAGGCGCCGAGGCCAGCCTCGCCGCGCTGTCGTACTGGCAGGAGCAGACGGTCTGTCCCGGTCACGGGGGTCCGTCATCATCGGGCGGCCGTTCTCGCAGCAGCCCGGGCCCGTCGCCGCCCCGGCCCCGGCCCCGCCCACGGGCGTACTCGCGCCGCCGCTCGTTGTGCCGCCTCCCCCCAGCCGTCGTCGTGGCCGTCGTCGCCGTGGAGGAGGGCGAGAGGGCACCGGGACTCAGGGCGCCGCCCGAGGACATTGCCGGGGAGGTCGCAGTCGTCGGCTGGCCGCCGCTCACCAGGAGCTGCAATGAAAAACAGGAACATGAAGCGCAAGATGACGAGATTAGCTTGGGAGGTTTTTGCGATTCTGCAGGATTGCGCTCTTGGGAATTCACTCTAGGGATTTTTTTGCACCTCTGTAATAGCAGATGCATTTTGTCTTTTGTTTCCTATCAAGGATTACGATCTACGATCGAAGTAAGCCAAGTTGCGCGACGATCCTCCTTCAATTTCTTTCCTTTTTTTTTTTATCTTTCACTTTGCCAAGAATCCAAGTGAAATCAATAATAATCGTGCACTTTTTCTTAACAATTTCCGTAACGATTTGAAGAAATGGCATTTCGTGACAAATATTTCATTTTAGATATTAATTTACTTTACACTAATATAATGTGTAGCTGCGTTATTTTTCATAAATACATTGTTCCTATTTAATGCAACGACAGTTTTTAGCTCAAAAATTATCGTCCCAATATTTAGTCGCAATCGAGCGAATTCGTTTTTATTTTTAAAAAAAGTTCTGCTAAAATCTACTTTGAGATTAAAATTCTTCTGCGGTGTAAAAATTTTACGCTCTTGGATACTATTTTCTAAGTATTAAGATTAAATTCGTTTCGGATTCAAATTAGTTTACTTAAGATTCTGTACCAACAGTTGAGATAAATTTGTATTTCACGTTGCAAGACAGCGTTTAGCGTTAGAATTACACTTTTCTTAATAAGATTAATATCACCTTTAAATAACTCACCTTTAGCTATTTACGATCTCTCGAGTTATTTTAAACTTTAGATTTTGTTGCTCTGTTGAAGTGAAAAGTGTAATTCATTGTCAATTTGTTATTCACTATTAGCAAGCAAGAAAACTAATTATTTTTTATTTTTAATTCCTTAAAATTTGTAAATTATAATGTATAAGTGAGCACGGATTTAAGGGTTTAAAAATAAAATAATAATTTCCGTGCAGTCGCGTCGATCATTCTGAGCTAATACACAATAATATTTGTCATAATTTTACAAAAGGGTTTCCAAGACGTATGTAGTTAAAATAAAGCCTTGAAAATATTACTGTAGCCTGGATATAGAAGGCAAGTATATTTAACTAGAAAGAGAGTGTAAAATGGCTTTGATATTGTACTTGATAACATATTTTACTTTATTTTAAAAGTTATGCAAAACATGCGTTCTTTCCACAGGCGCCAAAAGTACAATATTTTCTTGTAAGCAATGGTTGTAAAAAGTTTCCATAATTGCAAACATTGTGTAAATAATTTAATATTGTACAGGGAGGGCGAAGGCACATTAATTAAATTATGTTGCATATAACTTTAAACGACAAGTTACAATGTATCTTTGTTTACACAAATAAGTAGAGTCCATTATTCGGTATTGCAAATTAAAACGAAGCTTGAAAAATATCGAAGATTAAGATCTAAATTAACGAACACGATGTACCTTTCATTTAAAAATAATTTCTCTCCGAGGCTGGCTATTGCTAAATGTTATTACAATCTGCGGTGAAACAATTCAAATTTTTCACGTCGCGCAAAAACATTCAGCCGCTAAATTTAAAACTCGGCCCCATTGTTTTCAAATTAAGCCCCACTAATAAAAACAGAAAATTCTCAAGCTCATTAAATTCATCCAAGGCATACAAATAACAGTTGTCGCAAATACAATGTAAACTTTAATATTCAAAACCTGATGTGCAGTGCCTGATCTCCCCCCTCTCTTCGCGCACACTCCCCGTGCTTTTCTCAAAATCTCTCTCTTTCTGTTTTTCCATGTGCACTCGGAGAAGGAATGTCGCAAGAATTTTGTCCACGTCGCTCATAAAACGCACTTTATTCGTCTAGCGCCGCACAGAAATAAAACAAGAACAGCGTGCATTCGCGAGCAATAAAAATCCGTAAAAGCAGAGAAATACAAAATAACGAGTCGGGCGAAAAAAGACAGGCGCAAAGAAAAACACGAAAAAAGAGTATTTGCGAGCCGCATAACTCGCGGAAACGCACAGAGGAGCGACACCGACGACTACAATAATAGCCCCGACATCGAGCGCGGCTCTATTTTTCACCCGCCATTGTTTTCCTTTCCACCCCCGCCCGAGCTTGCGGAGCGCGGAAATTTATGCGCTCTCCGCGGGGACGTTGCACACGCGCACGCCAAGACGCGAACGCGGTTTTACCCTCGCAGTCCGCGATGCAAATAGGCGCTGCCTCGTGAGCCTCGGTAATGGTGCCCCGGTACAAGTCACCTACTCGCTACTCTAGGTTGCTCTTTCGAGTATCGCGCGTTTCCCGGCTGCTGCTGCTACCCGAGAGACTTCTTCTGGCTTCGCGTGCAGTGACGAAGGAAAATCTGCTTTCCTCCCACAAACACGTCTATCGATTTTATTCATTCCGTACACGATACCTGCATTTTACGAATCTTAGGAATAATGTTTATTTGGAGCTGAAGGACAATTCTGCGACGGAATATTCTCGCTCCTCGCCAAAAGCCTTCCCGTTTCTGCATCTTTCGCCGAGTTCTACACGGCTGCTCGAAAAATAATTATTTTTAAATAACTTTGCTGCGGCGCAGATCGATGCTTTTAAAATGTTTCAGCGATAGGAGAAAAATGCCGGGACAGTTTCACCGGGAAATGACGCTGTTTCCCATCAGTGGGAGTATTTGAATATCCGGCTGCAGTTCAAATTGGCGAGAACGAGATCGGAAATAAAAAAGCGCCAACAAAACTTGAAAATAATGATCGAGGCGTCATTTTTGTGCGATCGCGACTTTTTTCAATAAAAGATCCGATATTCTTCGAGGGCGATTTAAATTCAATAAGAAGTAATTGCGTTATCGACAATTACAAAGGAAGATCGTTACGTCAAGCCGCTGATTCGCAGACTTCTTAATGTACGCTCGGCGTTTTTCTCCCGACACAAAGGCCGAAGGCAACAAGCCGAAAAGTCGAGGAAAGACGCATCAGAGGCGAAAGAGGCAAGAGGAGAAGTCCGGCTAATTAATATCATGGCCGAGCCTATTTGAAAAGAGCGGAGGAGAAGACGCGGAGGAATAAGAGCGAACGAGCGAACGCGAGCAGCACATATCCGAGGAGAGTTTTGAGTTTCAGGGCGGTTACATTCCGCCTCGTCTCGAGACGAGTGTCCGAGCAGTGCAGCCGCCGTCGGCTCTCCATTGGTCTAAACGAAGAAAGCGAGAAGCGCACGCTCTTATTCGTTATATCACTTTAATTAACGTTTACGGTCGGAGGCGCTCTTTGCTCTTTGAACCCGCGTGCTAATGGCCGAATCAGGGGTGATTAGTCTGACTGGGGGGAGGGCATTTCTCGTGCCTCGCGCAAACATTTTTTCGAGCGGACGCTCTGCCGATTAATCGATTGTAACAACGAATTTATAGTCCGCTTCCAACCGGGAGCGTCATTTTACCCAGCCGATGACGTATTTTTAAATTTGCCGCTATTGTGAACGATGCTGGTTCCGTTTCAATCATTCCTTGGTTCAAACTTTATTACGAGACTATTTGAAAATTACTAAATTTAGTAGGAAAGATGGACACTTCCCATCCATCGTCTCTCGAAATAACTCCGTTTCTCAGAGGCGGCAACGAATAAAAAATTACATTAGTCCTGAGTAGTCGTCACATTTCGACGATTCGGTTGCCTACTTTAGCTGAATAAACGAAGAGGAGGAAAGAAAGCAAAAAGTAAGAACGTAAATCAAAGCTCTTAAAGACCGATTAGAATTAAAACGGCCTCTGCTCTCGAATAATCAAAGCTCGGCTGAACTCGCCGTCATGAAAGACCAGCGGGAGCATTAACAGCCAAGTACAAAATCACACTTTCAACAGCCCTTCGCTTCCTCGGTTAATTGAGTTTTTTGCCCGAGAGCCGCGTAGCACACTTTAAGTATAAAACAAACAAGAGAGAGAGAGAGAGAGAGTCGAGCAGGAAAAAGAGAAGAGAGCAACGCCCGAAGGAAGAAGAAAACACACAGGTCGAGACTCTTGGACGGGAGGAAGGTAGAGGGATGCGGACGAAACCGCCCTTAATCCTCGTCGAAGGGTCGCTGTGGAAGAGCGAAAGGCGCTTTTATTCATGCGCGGTTTTGTCGACGCCCATCCCATCCTCGTCCCAGACTGTTACTTAACCCGTTTCCTATTCGGAGCCTGTCCTCCTGTCTCTCTCTCGGGTGAGCTTCTGCCAAGACTTTTTCCATCCTTTTCCCATCCCTTTTCGCAGTCGTTTTAAATCATTAATTAGTAATTCATTGATTTTGTTCCTCATAAATTTCTAACGTATTTCTTGCATTTTTTAAACCGAGTCGAGCCGGAGTTAACTTTAAACACTCGTTTCTCTCTCGTGACGCGATAACGTTAATCATTATTGGGATAGAAAATCTCGACAATTTTCTTTTTTAAGCTTCGAATAATAAGTACTAAATTATAATTACTGCTCAATAAGAATTTACCGCGTGCAAATAACGATGTTTTCTAGGAATCGGTAATATTCTTAACGTGACCTCGTCAGAATAATACTGTCCTTTTCAACTTATTATTGCGACACCTGCTTACACATATACTTGTTCCTCCGATTAGTTCTAATTTATTTCCATTTAATTTCTAAAGATTTAATCCTCTTCTGGTTATCGTTTAAATAAATTGCAGTAGCGACGGAAGAAGGACAAACTTGCCAATCAACGTTGAACGCACCAAACGTGCATTTGCGGGTAATCGTAAGGGTCGAAATAAAAAAGTCTTTAAGTATCGGACGGTTAATTTGCACTTGTGGAGTGAAAGCGAGCCAGGGGTATTCTTTGAATTATTAATTGCAGAAGACAGAGAGAGAGAGAGAGAGAAGCATGTGCGTCTCCCAATGCCGGCCAAGATCGTCTCACTCGTCGCCGAGGTGCTCGAGCGCGCCGGTGGGCTTTTGTGATGGCATCGACCCGACCTCGACTCCACGCTGGCCTTTGATCGAGGCTAGGATTTCAGCGGCCAACGCGGCGAGGGGCCCGGGCAGGCTACTAAGACCTCGGCAAAACCCTTCGAGACTCCTCGTCGCCTCTCGTCTTTCTCTCTTTTGTCCTCGCTTCCTTCATTCCGTGTGCCGGTGTGCGAGTTCGGGACAGCCCATGGCTACTAGATCTTTTCATTATATTCGCCGTTTCAAAATATTGATTTCACGCGTCTAAGTGGCCAGTTGGAGCTTTGCTTTTCCATTGTCCGATACCCGTGCTCTTGTCCTCGCGGCTTAAGCTGCGTTGCCGCAGAAACTCGAGCAAACTCGAGGCGCGCGAATGTTTTCTACAATTACGACCTGATTAATGGTAATAAACCGAGCGTAGAAAGCTGCGAAGGAAACTTTTAAACGTTTTTTTAAAGCGACGCGCGCGTAAAAAATAAGACCCAACGACCAATGTTAATAGTTTCTCTTTCTTTCCTTTCTTCCTTCGTTCTTTATTTATTTTCGGCCTCTTGCACGTAATTAAATCTGTACGCGAAATCGCCTTAAATCTGTGTTCTATATTTTAAGCGATACAAGTGCACTATTAACTTTCAGGTCACGTTTATTTCGACTCATAGTTGTTGATTTTTATTATTTTTCCGTACTGATACAAAAAAATGCTTTAAAGACTCTGTAATAATCTTTTATCGGAGAATGCAGCCCAAGTCTATTAAAGATAAATTTAAATAAAAAACCTTGAAATGATTTTATTATTGGCCGACAAATTGTTCAAAGCTCAACAATATTAAGCGGTGAATATTTTGACCGAAGCTGCTGACAAAGTCGAGCTTTTAATTTCGTTGAATGTATTTTTAATCGCAAACATAAAAAAAAAAAATAAACACTGGCTCTTGGATCTCGAATAATTATAAAAATAATTATTATTTCCGAAGAAATAGCCAAAATATTGCAGTTAGCAGGATGATGTGCAAAACGTCCATTTGAATATCGCTGGATTTATCAAGAGTACACGTGTGTAAGAGTAATGTTATTGTTAGATTTACTCCTAAATCAGCGGAACAAATACGTCGAAAACACGTCAAAAATTGCTTCTCGGTCCTCCCAAAAGATGTATCCGGCGGTCTCCTTGCCTCTGAGGACTTTTTATGCTATCGCAAGCCCGGCGCAGTGCCAGTGCAGTAAAAACGAGGGTGACACCGTCAAAACTTACTGATTGATAGTGCACCAAAATATTTCAGATCCCATGAACTAAATATGTTTACTGCAATGACTCGATTAACTCGTTTATAAGACGCAAGTTTTGAGAAAATAAAAAATGCGAAACACCGTTTTATAAACCACCAGTTCAGTCGTAAACTAAACATTTTCAAGATCAGCAGTTTTTGAAAATAATTTTAAGCTGATTTCTTACTACTCGACGAAATTCGTAATAACTTTTGTATTTCTAAGATAATTTTCCCGTGTCCGTGGTTGACGAGAAAAGCTAAAGCAACATTTTGTTTATTGTTCGTTGAAATTGTACTGATTAATGGCCTCTTGAGAGTTTGCGATCCAAATCGTACGAATCGCGGTCCAGTCGCCAAAAATCTAACGGCATTATCCCGCAAAACATTAAGAGGTAATGCAAAAAAGATTTAATGTATTCCTTCTTATAGATTATTGATTACGAGCGACTGGTATAAATCAATAGTAAACATGTTCGCGGCGGCGTAAAAATTATGCAGGAGTGGTTTACGAAAACTAAGCAACAAATCATTTTCAATTTCGTGCTACTTTTTTGACTCCTTAACAGCGGTGCAACATTAAGTATACGAAATGAACTTTAACGATTAAACGAACAGAGAGAGAGAGAGAGAGAGAGAGAAAAGAAATGAAGCAAGTCTTCGTCGATAAATTACAAACTCCACTTAACAAATATCGAGTTTCTCATTCGTAGGTACGTTCTCCGAGTACTTACTCGCCGCGTGAAAAATCTCGTGGAGCCGCTTTTCAAAAGGCTCTAATAGCAGACTTAGGAGCGCGTGCGCGTGTGCGAGAGAGAGCGAGACAAAAGAGCCGACGGCCAAAGGGAACAATCCGGAGTCGCGGCGAATTGCCAAGGATACGCGGCCGGGGCGCAACGACGCAAAGTGGAGAAATGATCTATCGACTCCTTTCTCTCGGGCCGCGTTCCGCGTTGCGTTTTCCCCGATACGTTGCCTCTCAGTGCATTTGTACTTGCCTTTTAAACAGTCAAGGGCTGCCTTATAATGGCGGGAACGCGCACTGCTTCTCTTTGTTTACAAATGCCTGAAATGCGTGTACGTTTATATGAGCCTGCGCACTCCCATTGTCAACCCCGAGTAAATATGGATCGTTATTTACCGTATACTTTTGCTTCTATTTCCGCTTTTTACTCTTGCGTGGCATTTGTATTAATAAAGGCGAAATAAAGCCCGAGGAATAAAGGAGAATTTAATGAATACATAAACGCGAGCTGCTCGCCACGCGGTTCCACTTAATCCCGCTTACCGCGCCCCAATTACCGATAAATAATTAATTTAGAGCTTTTGAAATATTCGCGAGAAAATTAAGAGCCTCGAGAGCCGATACAGCGAAAGTAATAACGCGTTGTATTAATTTATAAGCTGCAACGGGGAATTTCACGATAAAAGTCCAATCGCGTTCCGATCACCGATAGATGATTATTTCACACTTAACGACGAGATCGAATCTTTGCGTTGATCCAAGCGGAGCCGCGCCACGATGGGATAAAGATTTAATTCGCAAACGAGCGCCTCGCTCTTTAAAATTTCCCGACGATCGCAAACACGAGGGGAGACACGAGGAAACATTACCAAACCATTTGTAGTTTTTCGCTCGTGCGCTTGGAAACGTGTGCGAGCGGACGTCGAGTTGAAGATATCGAGGAGTGGCGAATACAAACTAAGTGCATATCTGACTGGTATCACGGCGTCTCTGCTGCTCGCGAAGACGATTATGGATCGATCGTCGGATTCTCTGACGAATATGAGAAAGACGAACAGTGTCGCCACACTTTGCTCCGCTCTCCGACTATTGCCTTTGCCTTTTTCACGGACGGATTGCGATAATAATAGATGGTATCGCGAGTCCACGAGCGGCTTATCGCCCATCAATGACGGCACTTACTTTTAAGAATGGGGGAGGCCTTAAAAAGCGATCGAAAATCAGCGGTTTTATGGATCATTTAGCTGCGCCAAAGTAACGAGTTATAATTTACGATTTCATTATGAAATAAATTATCTATGCCGATGTGTAATAGCGTAATAGTGTTTTATAAAGAATTAACTGCTTAGCCTCGCCGAGATTTTATTTTATGCCGCAGGTGTGTAATTTTTTAAAATCACTCGTGTGAACACCGCAAGAGTTTCTCTCAATTTACCGCAAATAATATTTGAAGATTGTCGGCAAATTACATTTTTCTCGGCAGCGCATGCGATGCCATTCAATTTAATCCCAGTATCGCAATAGGTTCGATAAAAATTTCTCATAATAAGAAAAATTGCATTGGTTGGAGGGTCTTAAATGATCCAGTTGAACGTATACAGTTCAAAGGCGCGATTCTTACGTGCGCGGACTCAATACACATCTGTTTAGTTTCTCGTTTACTCGCAACTATTTGCGCTGAGGTGGACGAAAACCGAAATGGACGCTTGAGCTATTTATCGCGAGCAATTCATCACAAGAATATAATTATTTTACTCCAATAAATCGCGAGGCTCGGCAATTTGCTCGTGTAGCCATTAGTTAAATAATCCTAATGCCCCGGGAAGTGTGTAAAGAGTGACTCCTCGAGCGCGTGCCGCACGCACACGCGCTAGCGCACACCCATCAACGCACACGGACATAAGGAAAGGCCTTAAAACGTGGAGTTTTCATTTGGAGTCGCACGTAAGCCAGGAAAGTTGCAGGTATCTATGCAAAGTGCGCAACCTCGTACGAGTAAGTGAGCAAGGCTGTTTACTCGCCTATTGAAATAACATAAAAGAAAGCAAAATTAACGCGCTAATTGAATCGTCCAGGAGGACAAGCGGGTCGGCTTTTTCCCCGAGTGTGTTATGTGACTGAGTTTGAGAAACGACCGATAAGCTATCGTCCGAGAAATAGGTATTGTCGTGACGCGGCAACGAGTATGTGTGTGTGCGCGCGCGCGCGTGCGCGTGCGCGTGTATACAAGCTTCTCGTTGCAGCCCGAGTCTTATCGTCGTTTAGAGGCGAGGCCTTGTTAAGGATATTGTACACGAGCGTATGACTTTTTTCTTACGTGCCGGAGACGCCGTGCGCGTGTGAACTTTATGTAATATTTTTTTTTAACAAGCCGCTCTCGGAAATTAGACGAGGAAACTTGTTTGAAGTAAATCGGTAACTTGTGTGGCTTCACCGATCTATAAGTCCGAGGTGGCGGCGTGTCTCCGATCTTTTTTAGACGCCTTACAACGCCCGTTTTGTCGCCTTGTTCGCACGTCCGGTGAAAAATTTGAAAAGTTGAAAATTAACAGTCGGCGCTGAACGCGAGGCGACAGTCGATGTCCTTCTACGCTCTCGATGCATCTCGGAGTAAGCAAATTTTCGAATCGACTTTAATACTCGGTTGGTGCTACGAAAGCAAAGAAAATTATTCGATTCGCCTAAGCCTCGTGGCACGAGTGGTTTTCCTTGACTAATGTGGGAATTAGCTTTTTATTCATTGCTTCCGATAAATCTTTGAGATAATTTGCTTATAAACTAATATCCGAGCATTTTTCGTGTAAACTTGTTTGCTTGTATTCGCGGCGATATACAGATACTCGGCGCTCGACACATTTCAACTTTTCAAACAAATTGTTAAATAAGTTTAAACATTTATAAGTAAGTGCGCGTTAAAAGTAATTCGAAAGCGACGTTTGTCATATTTAACTTTAAGGTGGCGTACTTCAAAGTACATTTGAAACAAAATTCTTCAGAGTATCAGTTGAGAAGACACCGTTCAACATCTGTTTTTAATTAAAAGCACGCTTTTTCATACGTCAAAAACGAGGAGGAGAGAGGAGCAGCAGTAAAATCTCAAATCGCTTCCTTCCGATCCTCGTTAAAGATATCAATCCAATGTCGATCTTTCTTCTTCTACGCATCGTAAAAATTTGAAATCACTGAAATTTTTCGGAACGTTTCCTTTACCTCGGCTGCGAGTATCTTTACATCGTGAAACGAGCTGCTGACGCTTTTTTGCGTCGCTGAGACGAGATCTATTTGAGGCGTTAAAGAGCCCGTTAAAACGGCAGTAACTCGCCGCGTTAAGAAGCAGAAAAAGTCGCGCCGTGGAAAAGAGACCGAGCCAGCGGACCTCGAGAGCAACAGAGAGAGAGAGAGAGGGAGAGGGAGAGTGGGCGATTAAGGCGGGAACGAGAAATCGAGAAAAAAGAGGGAGGAAAAAGGCGTTAAAGTGTAAGGCAACGATAACGAGACGTTAAAGGGCGCCTTGACGAGAAGTAATGTTCGAGGGAAGGGGGTGCGATCTCTCTTCATATGCTCCGTTGCTGGAGTATTTTTCAGTGAATTAGACACATTTTTTAAAGCTCATTTTCTAGCACTACTATTACTCTAAACGAATTGTTGTCGTAAGACTATTAAACGGGAATAATGGCAATTATCCGCGCACCGAATATTTTTTACCCAAAAAAGTTGTTTTCTTATAAAGTGTTGAATATCGATTCTTTGTTTTACCGCGAAGAAATATTCAGTTAAAAGAGGACGAGCGTCAATTTTAATCAAATAACTTATATTCGATCGGCTCATTTTCAAATTGTATTGTTTCAATATTTAGACAGCTTAGAAAACGTTAATCCAGCATGTTTTATCGAAGAAAATTGAATTTTAAAAAATCAATTCGTTATCATTGCATTTATGGAAGCGTTTAAGCTTTTGAATTAATAATAATGGAAGGGTTGAAATAAATAAAACAAAGAGTGCTTTTGCCGAATAAAGTAAAAGAAAATAGGGAATGACTACAAAAAAGGCTTGAAAGAAATACCAAAAGAGAAGATAAAGTGAAAGTGCCACTTTTATGTCAAGATCCTTCCCACTATCTTAGGATGTAAAAAGAACTTTAAAGGAGAAAAATAAATAAGACGAAAAAAGTCTGAGAAAGAATGCAAAGGAAATACAGCAAAATAAAAGTCGTAAATGTACGAATACAAGATGTATAAAATACTATGCATATTTACTCAAAAATAATTGTAAATGATTGATACGCGCCGAATAGGTGGAGCCTAATTTTTAAAAGCAGCGGCCAACTAATCTCCCGCGTTATTCAAATTACATCTGTATATTGTTACTTTTATCTGTTAAGCGCGGTTAATATTTATTCCGTCCGTTTGCACGCGGAAATGACGAAGATCAATCTTTGCTTATCTGAGCTGAAATAAATTAGAAGTCGATAAAAATGCAGCCCAGGCGAATGAAACGAGCAGAGCAGTGGTTTTCAATCTGATGAGAAGTAAAAAAGTGTAAGCTATTCGCTAGTTAATCAGAGCCGCGCCAAACGCTCATAACCAGACAATGATACCGACACAAGTGCTCGGGAATTTTTCAAGCGTCCTTTCCTACTCAACTCCGGTAGCGCTAATTAGTTTAGGCAACCTAATTGCCTGGCCGCGCAAAAACCTAGCACGCATGCGCGTCTCGGTCCGGTCCACCGGCGTTCCGCGCACGATTGCTAAATTAAAGAGGTACCCCTCGAGACGGCCAACGGCCGATTGAACTTCGCCAATTAATGAGCCGTCATTCGAACTTCAAACGCGGACACGAAGCTCGAGGAGGCGAGAGTCAGGAGAGGAGAACTGGTTTACAAATATATATATATATATATATATATATGTACGAAAATCGGACGCTCGCCGAATGCTCCGTCTCGTTCGCAGTGGAGCGGCGGCGACGGCGGCTCGAGGGTACCAGCGGAGGGCCCTGAGAGCGACTTTCGCGCGTCCGACAACCGGTTTTTCCCTCTCGCGCCGCGCAAACTCTCGGCCGCGCCGATGAAATTGCAGCAATACGGCGCGCGAGAAATCACGGGAGGCTCATCGGCGCCCAATTATCGATAAGGAGGCGCTCGCCAAAGGAGCTGCCCCTGGACTCCCTTCAGCACCGGGCCCTCCGCTCCTTTTATTCGCTCCGAGGCATCCGGGTCACGGATTTTCTCCCGAACCTCTGCCTTTCCTCCTGGTTTCTGGGCCACCAGGACTTAGATCGAGCGGACGAACTTTGATCTCGCGGTGCTCGTGTGTAACGGGTGCTGCCAAGATTTATGCCCTGAATACGGAAACTCCAGAGATGCGTGTATCGAACGCCTCTTATTTTTAACGCTCGGCACGTAGCCGTGATTTTCGCGCGCGCAAAACTTTGACGGATAACAACGATGGAGGTTTGAGAGGCAGCTGCTGATCTTAGACGCTCGTCCTCGTTACGTTAACAGGTGAGCAGAAAGTGTCAGAATTTTCCTCAACAATGAATAACGAGCTGTGCTTTCGCTTGCGGTCGGTACAACAGTCGCGGTTAATCTTGAATTGTTTGCTTGCGGAAAATCACGAAATAATGGATGTGCTTGCGGAGGTATGCGTACGAAATTAATCGCGTTAATTACGCCTCGGTCGTAAATTGTAAATAAACTACGCGCGATAGCTTCAGGTTTGGATTGTTTTGTTCAACGATCAAATTATTAGAGGCTCTTCGATGTCCAACTAGGAATGATTATTCGTTCGATCGAAACCGTGAGCTTTTGCTTATCACTCGCGAAGCAGTAATTTTTTAGCTTAGAAATGTAGAACGCACTCAACGGGTTATAGAATAGGTGTTGAAGTCATTTGAACAAATTCGAGCGAACGCAAAACAGTTAAAATCTTTTTAAAGTGCTACAGAATATCATAAAGACACGAGATAAATGCTGGAGAGACGTAAAGTTTTTGCAACATGTAAATAAGTCTAGTCTTAGGAATTAGATTTTTCTTTGGTTGATCCATTTTAATCGAATCCAGTTTGATGGAACACGAGGATTAGACGATAAACATTTTATTAGTTTGTTCGAGCACTTAAAAATACACTCGCTGATTCTGCGTCCATTTTTTTTTTTTTTTTGAATTACGCAATACATTTAATAGCCTTAAAAAACGCTATTACCATCTGCGTTTATCTACACGCGTGAAATTTAAATTAATTTTAATGAAAAATTAAAATTTTATTTCTTTCGAAGCACATTGAGTTGTTGCAAGATATTGTCTTTAATTTATACGCAATAAAATGTTTGCACCGAATGTTCCAGAATCCAATAATACACGCTGTGCTTTAGTTCAATTATGGCGGTAACAATAATCAAGAGTTAATTCCTTTCTGGAAATAAACGTATCGATTCCGTTTACTTCGATTCATATTTGAAAATATTAAAAATAACATTATTGTTGTTTGAACAGTCGCATTATGGTCAATTTTAATAAATGGTATTTTGCGTGCTCAATAGCAGTATCCTATAAAATATTTTTTTATTCAAATTACACGTTATACGTAGAAATTTCATAAATACCTGACGTTTTTATAAGCTGTTATCGCGCTGAAAAAAACTTCATTGTAAATATAAAAGTACGTTAGACCTGAGCTGCCTTTTTAATTATTTTGCGTGCTGATGGTATTTTTTTAAACAAAGCCGCCTTTTTTACTATCATTTAGCATGTACTTTATATTTATAGACACATAAGATTGCGAGGACTAATGTCCCGTTGTTATTCTATTGAATTATAAAATAAAGGATTAAACACAATGCATTATACTGTATTAGAAGTAAATAAGAGAAATTTCTACGCTAATATTCTGTATGGATTGTAACGTGTTTTAAACAATTAATTATCAAGATAAAATTCTCGATATTTTATTATCCATCTATTATCTGCATTTACGCTGGATACGACCTGCAATATTTAATTTATTTTTTTAATTCATAACTAATGACACGTACCGGATTGCGGTTACCGTAACTTTTTTCTCTCAAGAAAGCCAAAGCAAACATTATCTTAATTTATTTAGTGGCATTGATAAGAGGAATAAATTTTTCGTATCACCAATTGCTTTCATATTCGTTTGAAATCTATCGACTTCTGCACATCTGACAATTAACATATTGCAACAGGGAGATAATTGTGGTTATAAAATGAGCGGTAAATTTACAATGTGTAAAATTACTAGTGATGTAGTGCATATTAGTACACTGATCGATAAATATAATTCGTCGCGGCTAAAATCTGATTTTCCGAAACAGTTCTAAAGTTTCGTATATTTTATTCGCTTAAAGATAAACCATTTCGCCATGTTTGTCGGATATTCAAATTATCTTTTTAATTATAGATTACGTGTGATAAGTGACACGTTTACAATAAAAAAAAGTGTACAATGCAACGGTTACAAATTGCACGCGAAAAAAGTGTGTTTATAAATGTTCGTAAAATAAATTTATGCGCAAATAATTTCATAAATTTTTTCATCAATGTTAGTTTTAGAACATGCATATTCAGTAATAGCGAGCCGTTTTTATTCGCCTGCATTATCTTAATGAATGAAGTTTATTAATAAACTGAGGCTATTTAAAGCACAGACGTTTATCCGATATTAAAATTTCACACGTGCGTCCGAGCACAGCGTTAATTAGACGATTTAAGAACGAGGATTCGCGAGCCGCGCGTTAATTAGCGAGCGATTTTCCAATATCCGTCTGAAAAACCTTAACGCACGTTTAATTGTTGTCACCGGCGAGTGTTGGCGCGTGTTGGCGATCGAGCGAGATAAGCCGCCGTCGCAACTGCATATAAATATAATTCTCAAGATCTAATCATCGAAGGTAGACCGCGCGATGCGCTCTTTTGACCTAGTTACCGATAAAAAGCCCATCGCGCCAAGAAAAAGCGAAGTTTATTAAAGCGGTGAATTATTTATCCGTCGTTCCAAGCGCCTCTGTATTATGAATATTAATAATCAGTTTTCATAACCCGAGTTTCGCCATTAGATATTCCTGACAACCTCAATGTGAGAAGCATTAAAAATGTTGCCTTGACAAACGATCCCAGAAATGCCACAGCATCACACGTTCGAGCACAAATCAAGGCAAAATTTATAGTAATTACGGTAAAAATTCCCGGCGCGACGCATCCACGCACTTTTATTCCACTTTTCGGCCAAGGCGACGCACGCCACGTTATCGCGAAATTTATCTTACAATGCGGTGGATTTACCGTCGCATAAAACAAGCTGCTGCCCGGTTATTAAGCAGCGATCAACGAAAACAAACCACCGAAAACGTTCGGCGTCCCGACTGCGACGTTCAATTGGCGAATTCGGCTCGAGCGCCAAGTTCGCGCCGCGATTTAACGCCGGTAGGAGGCTCGTAAAACCGAGGATTTCCACCGGAACTCGCGCGTACGGAGCTGCACTCGCAGCTATAATTAATCGCAGTCCCGAGTGGATACGCGGCAACGTAACCGAGACGCGCGTTTCCGAGTCCATTTTTCTCGCGCGGCTCCACCGCAACCGCCCAGCCGTACTCGTATTATAGTTCCGATCGCGTGTACCGATCACCGACGACTCGGTGTCTCTGCGTAGGATAGGAGATTCAATTTGTCACGGACAACGAGAGGAGGACTCGGAGCGCACGTGCGCTTTGACGTTGAATCGCGCCTCGCTCGATCATCTAAAAATGCAAGCTGCGACTTGGTTCACGAGATCGATCTCGTTCTTCTTCCTGTTCTACATCCGCCAGAACTCCGTTTGGAGTGTAGAAAGTGTGAATCATCGGTAAGCGGGAGCGACAAATTCATTCGCTCGCCAAAGCCAACTCAAGCGACTGATCGGAACATCTCCGTTACTATTTTTAGTACCTTTTCATCGCTTATCTTTCAAACAGAGACGACACGACGGTTTTTAATTATCTACCGATGCCATCTATCGTGAATTTTTCAAACGACAAAAGATAGAACGACCACTTTACTTTCACCCTCGAGATTAATAAGTGCTTTTCCCCCTGCATTCTTAGCTGCAGCTGAGACAATCGCTGTCGATGCAGGTATAAAATCTTTTTCGAGCACATTCGTGAGTGTTACGTTATTCGTTAAGATCGGCTTCTCGGTGTTTCCCGAGCTTGCTAAAGTTTCAAAATGCCAGCCGATCCCTTGTAAGCGAGAGAGTAATTAGACGTCGCCAAAGAGTAGAGCCGGGAGTACGAGTTACCCCGTTGGTAATTACGATTGCACGTGCGAGAAATAAGTCGCGAAGGCGATCGCCAGAAGTCAATGCAGACGCAGGCCGGGAATTTTGTCGTCGCTTTGGTCTGCTAACGCTTTCGGGCGAAATTAAGTGCTGCAAAAAAGAGCCTCAGGAATCCTAACGAAACGCCACACAAACCCGGAGCCCGTAAATAAAATCGCTGGCTCGGAGCGCGCGACAATGGAAGGTAACGAGCGCCGTGAAAGTTAATAACAAATTGAAATCCGACGCTCGATTCGTCGTCGGCGAGGCGCGCGAGCCCTCGCCGTCCTGACCGGGCACGCACGCACGCACGCACGCACGCGCGCGGCTCTCGCGACTCCAGCGTCGTCACGCCCTTGGCCGGCGTTAAATTTAATGCCGTCGTTAAACTTCGCGCGCGCTCACGACTTTTGGCGCGACACGACTGTTCGCGTTTCTGTCGAGCTGCGCCTTTTACGACGATTTCCGAGCGAAGCGCTCGTTGGGAAAAGTGAAAATGAATCATTTCTCTCGGAGCGCCAATTTACTGCTTCGATAATGATGCTTTAACGCCGCTCGGGCAGTTTTTCTTCGCGACAATGCTGCAGTTGCTGATCGCTGATCCAGCGGAGCTCTCGAGAAACTCGGAAACGTCGTCTTCTATCGTCGCTAAATTAATATCGATAATGCCTTTTCACAGTTACAAGTTCGCAGATCAGATTCAGCACGAGCATTTCGATTCCTTGAATCGTCTTTTGTGCGCGTGCCGATCGCAAGCGCAAAAACCATCAAATGTTAGCTTTTCGTCGGCTTAACATGGGCGCTTTTATGGGTTTCCTTTAGAATTTGTTGTTAAATGCGATAAATAATCACTGAAAACTTCGACGCGCGTAATCTTACGTGTTTACGCACTACTTTGCAATAAAACTTTATTAGCGCCAAACCCAATAGCATCAATAATTTCACGAACAATTACAATCCGAATGAATAACGCGATAAATTTGCAAGTTTTACGCGTCTCACTTGTACACGCGTGCATTTAAACTTCTCGATAGTTCATTTACGTATCTCACATCGCGCCTGTTCAACGCGAAAAATCAACGAGACGATCCTTAGATACAGTAAATAATGTATCAGCAGATATATGACTCGGCAATTAAATTTACCAAACGTAAAAACAACAATCGCATAAAATACAAAATAACGCAAGTTGCCGTTATTTGTCCGGCGCGACAAAGTTTCAATTTTTATGCCTGTTAATGTACAAGTATGCGATAGATTTTAAATCGATGCGATGGAAGATCTTAGCGAATCGTGTGATTGTTACTTTCGCTTTATTCTTTGATTATTCAATGAAAGCAAATATTTTTAAAAAATGGCGCCTATTTCAAAAGCAGGCCGATGCATATTTTTGATCGATTAAATGATCGAGCCCTTGTTATTGCTTTAAAATCGCTGCTCGATAAATTATATTCAAAACCGATAAATTTTAATCGTCGATTCGATGTTCTTCGTTTAAAAAGTTGAAAGTCCCCAAACTGTTGACGAAGAGAAATCATTTTTCAAGAACTGAATCGCTCGCTTTTAGTATCAAAAGTTGACAGTTTTTAACGCGAAACGCGTAGTTGAACTAATAAAAGGAAACTGAATAAAAACGAAGAACAAAAATTTCTAGTTTCGTCGCAAAGTAGCTTATCGCGCAAGTTTGCGAATTCGCTGACACATTCTCGCTGTAGTTATGAAACGGTTCGTTTTCTCAAGCACCGAATCGACGCGCCCACTAGCTGCAACATTTCTCGCATACCGAAGAATAGCAAAAGAGTAAAAAAATACAACAATAGAAACACGAAGAAGCAAAAAAACTGTCGTTGTACCTCCCGACCTCGGTTCACTTTTATTCGGAGCTCTAGCCAGCGACTGAGGACGCGACGCGTCGTCACACGACTCTTCTTCTCTGTGCGCGTTTGCACGCCTCGCGCATGTGCAGCCCGCCTCGACGGCTGTATTCCAGGCTGCACTTTTCGAGCAACTTAACGAACCTTCCTCCGTTCCCAATTTACGCGCATTAGCACGCGTACGTGCCTCGAGACGAGCAGTCGTGACGAACAGCTGATCGATTCTTCTTTTAATTCCCCTTACTCTTGTTCTTCGCCGGAGTGTAATTGTATATGTTGCGGCGCACATGCGCCGGCCAAACTGCGTCGTAAATAAAGCGCCGTCGTCGATTGATAATTCAAAAATTTGCATTTGATTTAAACCATTTCGATTGCAACTGGGCTTGCACAGGCGTCTTCGCCGTCCGATATTTACGACGATTGCGCAACTTGTTAAAATTTCGACAAAAACCCGCCTCGACTTTACAATCCATTGCAACGAAAAAAAAACAAAAAAAAACAAAAAAAAGAAAGAAGCAAAAGTAGCATATTTGTAAGCAGTTGCATTGCTCTCGTACCTACGGACGCGTATAAAATTTGTATAAAATTTACAATGTCTCGCGTGTAAAATAAATGTGCGCGTGCACGTATCATTTATATAAAAGATTTACGCGGAATATAATTTTGCAAATACTTGATAAAGGACGGCAAAATTTTACGACTGAAAAATGCAGATGCGAGATTGTAAGTTCGGCTCAACTTTGAAAAGCATTAATTATTGCAACTTTTCCGATTCCAATATTCAATATTTCATAAATATAAAGGGAAAATGTCGCCTTTGAATACAAATAACTCAATGCAGAAAACTCGTGCTTGCGATTCGTTGTTCGGTTCGTTGGGTTCGTTCTCTTCGTTCGTTTCATTAAAACGTGTACTCCGGGCAATAAATTAAATTAGATTTGAGTTTCAACATCGATAGCCGGGACACACACTTCATTAAATTTATTCAAAAACCTTGTCATCGATGAGATTTTATTTTATCGGCCGCAGTTTCGGATCTACACCGCGATATTAGGATAATTTAATTCAGGATTAAAAATTGTCGAAAATTTTGAATAGATCGCTGTTTAATTTAAAGACGTAAAAATAATATATTAGATACACTATCGGGAGGAGTTGTTTAAAATTCAATTCCTCCGCTGCTACCATTCAAATATTTTGTCACTTTTAATAGTCATCGAATCCAATTAACCTTCTGTAGTAGCATTCAAATTCCATTCAAATAAGCAAGCGAATATATTCCTGATATTATAATTCTAAACCCATGAGAGCCGAGATATAAATTTCGCCGCCGAAAGGACCTTCGTTCCGCGATTTCTCCTACACATCACACCTTCCCGCGTATAAATTAGCAGAATACGAGCGCGGCCATTCCGAGTCCTTCGTTCCTGCGATTCTTTAACGAACCGAACTTTAATTATGTACGCGTACACGTATACATTAGCCAGATACGGGGATGCCCTTACGTACCCACACGTGTATTCGCGCTTTCTAGTTTCTCTGATTACGACTCGAGCCTTTATCTCCGAGATTTCACCTTTTCAAATGAAATTCAATCGAAAATTCTCGCGGCCGCCTCTCGTCGAGTCGAATCGGTTTGAAAAATATTTTCCATCCGGGTGCGCGGACCGAATTCGTATCACTTTTCCCTTTTCCGCCATTCTCTGAAAACGGTCGACTTTCTTCGAGAGCGGCTCCTCGAAATTTCGGCAATATTTTCAATCGGACGCAGGTCTGCCACACGCGTCGACTCCAAAGGGACATTCCAAACTTGGCCTCGTAAAAAGCAGTAAAACCAGATAGACCCGAAAAAGAAGTCGATAGAACCTTAAGCAGAAAGGGCTTGAATTATCGCGCGCGATAAAAGGATATCGCGCGATACTTCGCTCTCAATTAAAAAGCAGCTGGATTTATAATAGCCGTTGCAAAACGCGCCAAAGTCACCAGACGAGCGTTCCGTTCCACACTAGACGCGGACTGGGATACCTTACGCAAGACTGGCGCGACGCAGAAATCTCGAAAGGCCCATTTTATCGGCCCGAGTAATCGCCGGGCATCGCACATCTTACGCTTGCGTTTCGCGCGCGCGCGCAAAACGCAAAAGGGACTTTATCCGCAATCCTCGCGCGAAATTCCGAGGTGTCGGGAGCCGCTACCGAGGACTGCGCCGTTGCCAGTTTCTCCATTTTAATTCGCTCGCGAGGATAAATGCCCAAGTGCGCTTGCGCGCGAGTGAACGTGGATTTTGGTCGCGCTCGGACAAAGAGGCGAAGCGCAGAGACGCGGGAATCGATAGCGCGATATCGGCCGAAATTTCGCTTCCACCAGGAAACAATTGAGCGACGATGGATTTGCCATTCCTCGCCAATATTGATTCGGCGTAGAAGGCGTAAGAAACGGTCGCACGCTTCCCTCCTCCCATTATTCGCGCGGCAAATTTTTCCGTTCGATACTTTATTTTCAAAATTTCACGCTCGCCTGAATAAATTCCTTGGCTTGCGCTGCTATGGCGCGGGACACGTACTCTGCCGCATTTGTAAAACCATTCGTTAAAGATACGACGACGACAAGGCTTGGAAAAGTGTTCTCTGCCCTCGACGCTACCAACGGAGTAGTTTTCCCGAAATTGTGTCTCGAGGATTTTTCTTCTTTTCGCGCTGCAATGGAAACGCGCACGAGCTCGGAAATTATTAAGATGCTTTTTCAATTGCATCGCTCGGATGACTTGTTCCAACTTCTCGAGTTGGCTGCTGTTACAGATTTTATCCCAATAAAAGCGGTTTTCTTCAGATTTTCATTTTAGCGTGCAATGGAGCCTTGAATGAATTTGAAACACGAATGATCCAATTTTCAAACGGAACAATTCGTGCTTTTCAGAAGGGGAATGATGTAAATCGTGCAATGTATTTGCTACGTTGGTACTTAGTAACGCAACATTGGCGTTTTTCCGTCAAATTACTTAACGAAGTAATTAACGTTTAGTTTGCTTTTTTCCTGTTTGGCGATTTTTTGCAGAAAAGACGAAAAAGACTTATGAAACGACCGTTGCTTTACATTCTAATTCATGCGCGTAACTGAAATGATTTTACATATTCAAATGGAATGTAACAGTGTGTGACCTATGAATAAATATAAGTCGTACCGACACTTATTGATACGTGTAAGTTTTATCTTTATTGCTTACATTTGTTTTTAATGTAAGATTAAATGTTTTTCTTTTGCGATAAAAATGAACTCCGACATGATCTATTATGCGTGTACACGCACTTTTATTTTCAAAATGTATTCGAAAATTTTGTTTCTTTCCCAATTATTTATTAGTGAAAATAAACATTTCTTCGGAAAACATTTTGTAAATACATTTACTTAGCGGTGGAATTAACAATATGTACGTGTCTGTAATCGCATATTCGCCACGTAAAAATATAAAAGCTTGATTTTTACAAAAGCGAGTAATTTAATAAAAAATTTTGCCACGAGGAGCTTCGATTAAGCGCGTAACATCGAATGCCTATAATTTAGCCGCGATACGAAATATATTGTTAGTCACTGCGAAACGATAATGCTAATCGTAAATGTAAGCGTTCTCGTCTCTCTCTCTTTCTCGTTTTCACGCCCACGCTCGCTCTTTTACCGATTAATTCATCTGTTACCGATCTAGTTACGCTAAAAATAACGTTCGAAATCTATTGGCTTACTTTTTGGGTGCCATTACAATGACGATTCTTTCCGTCGAATTTGGCAATCCCTATAAAAGAATTGACGCTGCTAACATCGATGCAAACATTAGACACTCCTAGATTGCAGCGGTACGATGCGATGCGAACACATCTGACTTGCAAACGAGGCTGTCGCACTTGGACGTTCCACCTGCAGCTTCGTTCGAGTGCTCAAAGTATCGCTGGGCTCCGCAATCAGCAATAAGGCAAAACTCTTTGTTTTTCCGAGGCTCCACGATCGATCTTTCCAGGCGCGCAACTCCGATAATTCGACGATCGAAGGAGAGAGTCGAACTCGTCTGGTTCCTCGAAAACTCGAGACTCCCAGTGTCATCCGAACCGCACCGAATGTCACTAATACATCTAATCTTTTCTTCCGAGGTGCGAAATATTAATGAGGTATAACAAATAAAAGACGATCTTTTATAAGGCAGCGCGGACCTTCGAAAAAATCTCACCTATCAGCTTACAAAACCGAACGTATCGATCGCTACGGCAGGCGCTGGGTTCGAGGCGAATTTTCGCATGGCCGAGCTCTGAGAAACGAACCCGTAGGGCCCACCGCGACGTGCGAGCTTGTCGGGACGCATTAGGCGCGACGGCCGTCGGTAACGCACGAGTGTGGGACTACGGCGAGAGCGCGCAGGTGCGCGCCGGCAGACCCCGCGTGTCTTTTTCCTTTCTCTCTCCCTCGCTCGCGTCTGCCTTTGTCTTTGGCGAAACAGTAACAGTCTCCTCTCTCGCTCCTTCTCCCCCCGCTCTCTCTCTCACTACGCGCGTGTGTGCGCGACTTTACTTCATTCGACGGATTTCTTAATGTCTCGCGAGGCGTCAAACGGCGAACGCTATTCCGAGCCTCGCTGCGCCGCAGCCCCAAGTATATCGAACAAGTGCTGATGGAGATGCTCGAGTGTTCCTCCATCAGCTGTTCCGCTGCATTAGCACACCGCGTATTACTTTTTAATCGGAATTTCGTTTCTGCAGCGATAACTTTATTACGACAAACGAATTCCTTAGAAATTTGCGTGGCCGTAGATGGCGAAAAAGCGAGTTTGGCACGAGTCGAGTAGCAGCAGGTAGACGGAAGCCAGGCTTTGCTGGGAGAGGTGCAACATAACCTCCAACGCGATTTTTCATTTTCCATCGCGGCATAATTTACAATCCATTCTCCCGCGCATTAACATAACGAATGGGTAAATTAACGAGAACGATCTTTGGATAGCGCGAGATATTTGTAATTAAATACCTGCGCACATCATAAATTACTGTTCAGGAAAATCTCGCTGGCAAATATCAGTTGTTTTTTAAATCGACGATATACGTGCTGCTTAATTAGCTTTATGCTCCTGATATGGAAATTTTCCGACTCAATCGCGACGTCGACTCGAGCCACTTCCTATTAATAGCAGCGCTACGTTTAATCGTCTTATCTGAGACGCGTTAGCTACATACGTTTCCGACGATATCGCAGGCCGCGCGCGAGTTATCATAGCAAAACGTGTCGGAACGACGGCCTTCCCGAGGAAGTTGCCGCCGCCGACACATTCGTCCGAAACAACGTCAGAGGCGCAAGAATTTCGATAATCTAGATCGGCTGCGCCGACAAGAGCACAACTAGAGCCGCGACCTTACGCAATTACAACAATTGAATATAGTTGCGGAGAAATACGAGAGCGAGAAAATAAAGAGCCGCCGCCAGTAGGCCGACCTCTTTTCGAGGTGTCGAATTTCCACGTATAAGCGTAAACGAACTCGCGCATCGCGCAAACTGCAACTGCACTCGACTGAATTACTAACATTTTGCAACGTACGACAATCGATAGACGATTAAAAGGCTACGTAATAATCTAGTTATGCGGGCCGGGGGAGGAAGCGGGAAAGCAGTGGACGGAGCGTCGCACACATGCGAAGCGGCGCGGCGGCCAAGAGAAACCCCATCATCGGCTTACCTGCGAAGCCGTCGGATAGTATCCGAACTGCGCGTAGGCCGACATCTCCGCTGCTTCCTCACTGTCTGTCTTTTAGAGTGCGAAACGCGCGCTGCCCGTCTTTCAGTCCCCGCACTCGCACTCGCACTCGCGCGGCCGGCAGCGACTTCGGGGGCCGCTCGCCGGGGCCCGCGACCTGGAGCTGGACGCTTCGGGGTCCAAGGGCTTCGTCGGCCCGCACCAGGCTTTAATCACCACTGCACACTTGGAGAAGAACACGAACCTCGTCGTCGCGGGCAAGTCCGAGCCGCGCGACCTCGTGCCTTCGACCGGTAAATAAACAAACAAAAGATAATTCAAACTGTCCGGGTGCCTCGCCTGGCCGGCATCCGAGCTGCGGCTACGTGTTTCTCTTCCTCTGCCTCATGTTCGTCTCTGGCTCCTCGCGGAGGACGTCCTGTCGCGCGAGCACACAGCAACACACCCACAGAGCGACGAGGCCAACCCGCCCGCGCACACACACACGGAGCGCGGGGGCGCCTCTCGGAGCGAGCGAGGAGCAAAGCGAGGACGTTGTCGAGGATGCGACCGGAGACGACGGAAGCCGGTGCGAGTATTCAGGGCAGTCCGTCCCGCGCCGCGAGGCTCTGTACCGCTCTATACACGGGCCGTCGCGCGCGGTGTCCGTCCCCTGCGCTCCAGTCTGCGACTGACTTCGTTCCACTCACACCACTTCAGGCAGCTCGAGCTCCGGTCGCCAGACTCGCTCGGTCTCTCTCGCACTCGTGGCGCCGGCACTCTCGCTCGTCCGTGAGCGCGCGGGCACGCGATCCCTCTGGCGGCGGATCGGCGCAACCGAGCGGCCCGCTTTCGCTCCCACTCCCGGCGGCGGACCGAGGCGCCGGCCAATCGGGGCTCGGGGCGCCCGTGCGAGCGTAGCCACGTGGGCGGCGACCCCCCCAGCTATTGGCCGATCGGCACCTCCGTACCGGGACGGGAGGAGCTTCGGCCGGTCACGCCCCGGCTTCCTTCACCCTTTCGCCGGCACCCCCCCCGCCGGCGCCGTACCGCCGCGAGGCCCCCCTCTCGCTCGCTGCTCGCCACGGATGCTGTTACCCGTTCCGTTCCGCTCCGCTATCCCTTCCTTCCGCGCGCTGACAGAGAGAGAGAGAGAGAGAGAGAGAGCGCGCGCGTCAACCCTCCTGCGCGACCCCTGACTCAGATGCGCGCGTGTGTGTGCACGCGTATGCGCGCGCTTGTTACTCCGCCGTCGGGGTTGGACACTCCGTGTGTGCGGGCGACGAACGAGCGAACGCGACTACAAAGAGCCCCGCTACGGAACAAGGAGAAACGAGTGTGTTTACGCGAGTTACACTTTTGTCGACTCTCTCTCTCTCTCTCTCTCTCTCTCTCTCTCTCTCGGACGGTGCGCACGCGAGTCGAGGGACTTAAATAAATCTTACTACGACTTTTTACGCGTGTACTCGGGGAATCTAGGCGAGCGCCTGTTTTCGGCATTATAAAAAGGTGACAAGGCAAATTATTGCTTTTCAAGCGAGTTTCGGACGAATATTCCACTCGGAGGAAGATCAGCTTTTGGCGAGAACACGCGTGCCGCGCGGTTTGCCTGCGAATTGCCAATGTCTAATGTTTGAAAACGCCATCTTCTTACACACTCGGTCTAATGCGATTCTGAAATCGAGAAATCGGCACTCGCGCTCCGTTGATGCGAGATTATTTAAATATATTTATTATTCCTTCTTTAGGCGGATTCCTATTAATTTGAATATCGCCGGTAATTTACGGATTGCGCATCATAAAATATTATCGAGAGAGTAACAGTTAATTTGCTTTGCAGACCCTTAAATCATCGGCTTCAAACATTTACTTTACGTGCACAATCCTATAAGAGTATATATTATCGGCTTGCTGCTTCTTGTAGTAATAAAGTAATTTTAAAAAGTCCTGGAATTCCTCTTGTACAATAAATATTTATCCGAATCAATACTTATTTCTTTCCTTTCGGTCTGTTTTTTTCATTAAAATATGAAATGCCGAATGTCATCTTGAAGCGCGAACAATTGAAATATGAATCTTTCGACTTAATTTTCTTCCCTCCGTTTGTATCCTAATGCAACGCGAGTTTGCAACTTTATTTATGCGCTGAAAGAATACACGTTGACGCGAAATAAAAATAATTATAAACTTTTAAACAATATTTATCCGTAGCACCTACATCTACCAACTTTATTACTTTCTACGTAAATGTTGCAAGTGCTTTTTTTCGTATATTAAATAAAATAAAATAAAAGCAGAAACTCGTACTGACCATATTAGCGGTAAATGCAGTCGTTTCCCTCTTGAGAAGTTCTTGTGCAACGAAATAACAGAAATGATTTTGATGCGTGTGAAAAGTAATCGGGTTATTGCATTATTTTTTTAATTTTCTCATGTCTCGTCAAAAGTTTATTAAATATTATTACATTAAGTTAAAGTAATTGCAAGCAATGAAAATGCAATGGACATGAACTTACATGGCAAAGAATATTCGAAGTTGTGCCTTCATAACTCACCTGCAACAAAATTAAAATCGAAATTAATACACCTAATAATTTCAAATACATAAAAATATTAAATGAAAATGTTGCGTGTACATTAATAATGAATTTTTTAATGTTAAACAAAGATCCATTGCTCTATTTTATAATTCTTATAATACAAAATGGTGTTAAATTTTTCGTTTAAAAAATATTTAAGAAAACGTCGAGAATTGCACGAAACTTTTATAAATCTAGCACCGCAATTTTTTTGAACAATGAACTAATTTTCAATTTTCTAATCACTAGAGAGTTTAATAATTCAAATTTTCCGATCTCATTCAAATACTTAATCCTGCATATTTAGATTAATAATTTTTACAAATATGTTAAGCTTCGTTTTGATGCTTCGATTATTCGATGATTAACTATTTATTTCCGAAGCTCATCGTGAATACTTCAACAAAATACATTGATAATTTTTTCAATGCAATCGTATTGAGATCTGAAGGGCGAAAAATTAAGCCTTATAAAAGTCAGAAGCACTACTTTTTTGTAAATCAGAAAAAGGTTCCGCGTGTTGGCTTTGCCTATAATCTTGAGTGCACACAATGAAGTAAATTAGAGTTAATACGCGTTTGTGTACAGCTTTAATGGAATTATCAAACGACTGATTAACTCTTCTGTTCCTGGGGATAAACTTGGAGAATATCTTTAGCCTTACGGATACTCGGATAATCCGAATTCTCGCACACTTTATAAGCATTTGACAACAGCTGTGTGAAATACGGAAAACCCCTAAGCTCATTAAATTTGTCTCCTCTTATACCTGATTTTAAAGAACGGAACAAAGAACTTTCGACAAGCGACAAGCATTTTCTGGATTTTAACGGCTTTATTTGAGATCGGTAATGTTTTTAATTATCACCCTGAAATAAATGAAATGGAATAAAATAAAATAAACACACGTGGAATACCTTGGGAATAAATTAGCGATCTTTTTCTGTTTTATGCAATGAATTTGTAAATTTATCGAAGTGGTTTCATCTTTAATACTTACAAGCTTATACTTACTGGCAGACTTATGATTCACTTATCTATAAGCAAATATTTACATAGTCGTTAAATAAACATATAATTTTTTACCCACCATAAACTGGCCTTTCGATCCAGAATATTGTTTAAAATATAGCCAAACGAACGAATTAGCATAATTAAAAGTAACCAGCGGCGCATCTTACGAGCTGCTAATTGAAATGCTATTATTTTTGTAATTGGCAAACGGAATTGCCGTCGAGTTCCCGAAACGCTCCGCGTGTTATTTTTCTGCGGACAAGTTTTGAACTTTTGCGTACACGTTGACGACATCACAAGGTTTAATATTAATCAATACGATTATACGCCACGGCTAAAAGTATTAAACGCATCACACATCAACGACAATGTTCAGTAAATCTTCGAGATACAACATGAAACTTGAAATGCGATTGTCAATTGGCAATTAATGCCATTTTCAAAGTTTACGAAAAGCTGACTCGGCCGAACGATCGGCCGCGGAATTTTGTATTCGACGCGTAGAAAATTCGCTGGAAACACTGGCGACGAAATCGCATTGATTTATTAATTCGAGAGGATTACAGCAAATGTAAGCTTTCACACTCGGTCGCACTGCTCGAACATTCGCAATATCAACGGCCAAATCAGCTGCGGGCATCGAAAGATAATAAACAAGCGTAGAAGAATAGAAGCCGAAGCGAATCACGTCCTTATCGCTTTTGGAAAAATCATAAAAAGTTTTCCAGCCCAAAACGTTGGTGGAGCATGAGAAAATGCTTAAAAAGCTTGATGCGTACGATCGTAGGGGACGTCGATGGAGCGGCACGTATTCGGTTCCTGCATACCTACGCGTCCGACGGCCGCCGGCACTGGGATTTGTGTCCTCGCGGTTCATTAGAGGCTCGCCTCTTTGTAAGCGCCACTACGCACACACACGCGCGCGCATTCCCCAAAATAATTTCACGGCCTATTACATCGGCGCTCGCACAGACGAAAAACTAGAGAGGGTCGGGAGCCAAGGTCGGTTATCTCGCAAGGTGTATTCCGCTCGGCACTGACCTAGTGCTGGCAACTGTCTCCGTCCCTCTCTTTCGCCGCTCCCAACCGAAACGGAAGTCGTCACCAGTTTCGTGGGCTACGCTAGCCCGATGTCATCCAAGGCAACGCGCCGACCGCGTCGCGGGCAACTTGGAGGCGCAGCTAACCAGATTAACCGAACGAGTCCGAAGCAGTCGTGCACGTGTCCATTGGTGGCTGCAAATTATTTAAAATTCTTTACTCTCCTTTGCGCTCGTTTTCGTCATCTTATGCGCGCGCGCGCGCGTCTCAATTATTAATACCAACGATAAAGTTTATCGCGCTGTGCGTCGAAAATTGAAGGAACAACTCGAGGGGAAAAGTCGCCTCCAGCCCGTAGGGATTCAACTGGAGTAAGTTCAAGTGTTTACGCGAATTTCATGCAATTCCAATAATTTTTTACCCAACAAGTTGCAAGATAATTTGTTTAAATTATAAAATAAGCTTTCTTTTAAATAATTCTGATAACTATTTTTTTGCTCGAATAAGAGGCTACCGTAATGTTTATAGGTTTAATAACCATTTTTGTGGTCGACCGTATCGCACTTAAAATAACCGCAAAATCATTTTCGACTATTAGGCGTGAGAAAAATTGAGCGCTATTTTAGACCATTTATATGGGAAACTATTCGATTGACGTACTTTTCAAACACCAGATTTAACTGGCTGATATTCCAATGCATCTATTTTCGTTATCGTAAGTATAAATAAATTTACCGAACGACCCCGTTAAATTTTCTAAAAGTAAAAACTAAAAATATTCAAAAATACTCTCTGAAGTTCAAAAACTCGAACTCGTATTAATAATATAACGATCGAGGTAATTACAAATATAATCTTAAATTATCGTTTACGCCAAGTTGTATCTCGAAACTGTTGTTACGCTGTAGAACCTTTATTTTCCCACTTTAATAATCGTATAACACCTCGATGTAATCTTTGTTAGCTGTCAATCTTTACGCAAACCAAATCACACTCTCTAAACGCTTTTAGTTTTGTTTGCACTTATTAAGATAACAGAGCTCATAAATCCTAAGCCAAGTATGATTTAGTATCTAAGTTTACTCCCGGCGATCCCTTGGGAACATAAGCTGTTCCGTTTGTGTTTCGTATATTTTGCCCGAACGTAGCTTGAAAATTTGATTATTTCGGTAAGATTTTTTTAAATCGCCGGATGAAATCCGGACAATCGTCCGGGTCGCAAAACTCTTTGATAATAAACCACTCGCGAGGCTATTTATTTCATTGTAATCAAAGTAGTCGAAAGCACGCAGTTGGCGGTATTGCAGAAAATTCGCTCAAAGCGCTACAAAGTGAACTCTTGTGTAACTCAGAGAAACATTTAAATTTATAGAGTAATCATAGTCGTGCTTTAATCGACGATAATAACTCGGCCATTGCCGTTGCTGTACATAAGTTAAAATCCGCAATCGCGTAATCGGCTCGGGCAGTTTTTGGCTAATAATGCAATAAAAGCCGTGGGTTAACTTAATCGGTAGACGTAATCCGATCGATCGTTACTAACGAAGTAGTTGCATCATTAGCAGCGAAGCCTCTGCAACCGTACACTTATCGAGCTTTTCCAGGACACCGCTAATCTCGCCGCGTATCCTCGGCGCGTCTTACCCGAGAGAGTAGGTCGAAGGTCGACGAAGGTCGAAGCTCGCTTGATAAGTTCGCGTGGTTTTCTAACCTTTTAAATCCTCGAAATACCCGCGTTAAACGCAGGAGCGAGTCGCGAGCAAACGACTGGCGAAGGCTTGTGTTGGTTCAGTTGCACCTAGAGATTCGCGCACATGCTCTTACGTACCTGCGTTTAATGCTCCTGCACTCGGCAACGGCGGCTATGCTCCGAACAATTCTAATATCATTATTTAACGCTATTGGATGACTCGAGCTGAAGGTTATTATGCTCTCGTGCTTAAAATGCTGCTATAGTTTTATTGCTCGACAAAGATTAATCGTATTGCATTTTAAAATACATACGAGTAATAATATATTGAATACGGAATGATGATAAGCCAAAGCTTTTATCGCAATATCGATGCGGAGACAGGTACAGCAGGTACTTGCTTGATGGCCAACTCGTCATTACCTTTCCCACGCTAGTAGTCGTTTTGTCCGATAAACAAAACAAATTACTGCGATCCTTTCGTTGTAACGGAGTCATATGTAATAGTAAATTAATAGTTAATGTAACGGTTCTCCTTTAAAGAGATTTTGTCGTATCACCAAGATTGTGCTAAATCGGAGAAGTGTGATAAAAGGTCTTGTTCCCTTCTCTTACGGAAACAGATTAACGCAGAACATTAGAAATTTACCTTGTGACGACGCATAAAGTTCTCGGACTGAACACTGCAAAATAAAGACACTCCGATAAAATTGCGGTGGTTAAATACGATCGTGCAGTCTATTGCGTGTTCCGAGCTAGAATTAAAGGAATCCTTAACCAATTTTTGGTGTAATAATATTTGAAAATGACGGGAAAAAGCGACTTTCTGAAGTTTTACAATCGACGGACTCCGAAACGTAATGACATCATCATTTTGAAGCGGTACCGCAGGGACTGATTGAAGATGAAAGAGTGGAACCGAGTAATTTTCAAACTTTTCATAAGTCCGCGCTAATAATTCAAAGTTGGGCTCGTCCTCTTGGGCTGACCCCCGTACATCTTATCACAACAGCGTCTAAAAGCTCCTGCACTATTAAAGTAGAAATCGTGACGGTGAGATGCCAGGGATTTTCATTTTACTACGGAGCGCAATTTTCTTTGTCTCCGTATACCTGGTGACCGAGTTGATGCAATAAATCACAACGATGTACAAACTTGTCAAGGGGTTTGACGGAAAGAAGATGAGGATTTCGGATTAGATTTTTAAAAAATAAAAAGAAACGAGGATAGAATTGAGATACGAGAGGAAGTGGAGATAGAGCGAAGACGTTTTGAGGGTTAGACCCCATGTTAAAAAATAATTTTCAAACACAAAACAGCGTTGCACCTGTTTGTCATTTACAAGGATATTTTAAATTCAAAGTAAGTATAATTTCATCGATTCCTCATCCGTAAATCTTTCATTCGATTAATTCATAATCCTGAAAAATTACTTCGGAACAACAACGCTTGTATTATAATACACAGTTTATACACTTAAAGCGACGTCACTTTTTAAAAGTGTATGTTAAATTTGAAAGAATTACTCGATGATTTAGCGTTGGGATAATATTTGCTCAACGTACCCGCTAATTTTATTTAAATGGCCGGGTACAATAACTAATATTCGTTTGGTGGTTAGCTGAGCTTCGATCCGCAGTTTCTTTGATTTTGCGCGACAATTGCGATTAAAAAACGCAGAATACGAAGTTGAAATTAAAACTGCGTTGAGAGTTCGATCGAGTGAATTTCTTACCAAGTCTTGTCGCACAAAGAGAAAATGGGTGATTATATGTCTTTAGTTAATGCACGAACGTTACGTTTTCTACTACCGACAACCTTAACAGACAAAAACAACGATAATTTTATCTAGAAGGAAATATTTATCTGTTCACGCTCGGAGTTATTCAAAACAACTTTATGTAATTGAATTTGTAAGCACTTAGATACATAAAACAAAAACTGAGTCAGCCCATCGAAATTCAATTTCGTGTTTTAAAAACTGCAGAAATTGTTAGCATTTTTATATTTCCGTAAATAATTGTGTTTATTATATTGCATAAGCTACGCACATTTTAAAATAAAAGTTTATTTTTCTAAGAAATCGAGCGATAAGCGATTGTGCTAACTGTGCACGCGAGGCGCGCGAACCTTCAAAACTCAATTTTGAAATATCAATAAATATTGATACGTGCCGCACGCGGATTCGGAGTCGCTGAAATCCTCTGCCCCGATGACGCTGTTGCCCGCGAAGGAGCTGCGACGCGAAACGCTCCTTGAAAGCACCAATTGCACCGGTGCAGATTCGCAGACTTTAAAAAAGGTCGGGGCCCTCGCGCGCTCTACAGGCCCAGGCTACGAGAACAATTGGAGACGCGCGACGAATAAACGAAACCGAACAGCAAATCCAGTGCACCATAAAACAACATCAACAACATTCTCCGCTCCCCCCGCTTTACAATGTCGCGAGTCGCGATCGGAGTTTAATAAGCTGTTTATTCGGCAATTATGAGGAGCGAGTGAAAATCGTATTATGAAAGAAGCCACGGCGTCGCGCCCCCACCCGTCGTAAAAAGTGTGATATTCACGCGATGCAACGCACGCGCGTGCAATACAAAACTCGCACGGAGCAAAACAAAAGCGACGCTCTCGGCATGAAAATTTTTTATGGACGGATAAAAAAACTAATAGGGTCCAGACGGTCCTGGCGCCTTCGTGTGCGCGTGGAGGGTCAGGTTCAGAATTTTATTGAGTGTCGGCCCTTCCTTTGGTCCTTCTTTAAGGAGGAGTACGAGACGTCCGTCCTTGTCCTTCCTTTTTCTCCGCTTGGCACTGCCTTTTGCCGCTTTCGCCTTGCGCTTCTATTTCTTTTAATCAGAGTTTTCACTCCCGCTCAGCTTGGCTTTCTGATTCCTAAGTCCTGCGTTTCTAACTCGTTCGGCTCGTTTTCCTCGTTTACCGAACCACCGGCATTAACTTTAATTCAGCAGCAAACTCTAAATAAACGCGCTCTTTTATGAACTTTGGCGTGAATTTTCGTTTACAAACTGACGTAATAGCAACCCGAATACTCGATCGAGCTACGACAGGACGAAAAAATGAAAGAGTGAGAAATACCGATGATTTTCAACGAACCTTTTAATAATAAGATAATGCAAATATTGTGAAAATATTACTCCCCGCTCTCGACGCATAGTTTTTCGAATTTATCGCGGAAAATCGGCGAAACTTTGGAATAAAAATCGCTCGAAACTGGTAATTGGCGTTAATGAATGTAGCAGAGTTAAGCAAAACCCTCTCACTGCTATAAAGTTTGAAGCATAACTCAGTCCAGAGACGTGTAGCACGCATACGAAGTTATCAGAAAAATGTAGCGAAATCACTTTAATGCGAATAAAATGTTTTGGGGTCGCACAATGCAAAGCCGTTATAACTCTGCAGTAAATAACGAAATGTGCCAAAATATTAAATTAAATGGTTCCAGCCAAGTTGAGTATTTCTTTAGCGCGTAGTTTTGAAATGAGAAACGATACTTGTACTGAGCCAGCATTCATTTTTACAACGCTTCGAGTGCTGATCTGCACTTATGCGAAACGCATTCTGTGCGTCACATAATAAGAAACAAACAATCAATTCTCAAAGACACCTCGCATCATAAATCCTCCGGCACAGTAGCGTATAAATCGCACACGAGTGTACAATCTATATATAAGAGACTTGTCAACGATCTCGCTCACTATCGAGTGTAATTACTTGTGCGCGCGCGCGTGTCTGCGTACGCATACACGTCTCTATGTCAAGACATATATCTATAATCAGTCAAAAAGTCATGTGTAAAAAGTCGACCAAGCGTACGTTATTAAAGCACGATATGCAAGTATTTCGCTTGGAAATGTTTATGGTGATTTTCGAATTAAAAAGTTCTTCCCCTTACCACCTTCGAGGTTATAAAATTAAGAGAGAAAAAAGGAACACATACGCAGGCTTTCTTGCCTCTCTCTCTCTCTCTCTCTCTCTCTCTCTCACTCACGAACTCACTCTCGCGCAAGGCGAGGCACAAACGAACGAACGAACGAACGAACGAACGAACGAACGAATGAGCAGCGAAATGTCAACCGTAAAACTCGCGAGGCAACACTAATTAACCCGACCGAAATAAACTGTGGTGCTGAGCTGCACGGAGTTCCGCCTTTTTTTGTCCCTCTCGTTCTTTCCCTTTCTCTCTCCCTCTCTTCGTCTTTTTATTTCGCGTCTCCTTCTCTGTCTTCTTTTTCTCGAAAATATATTCCATAGGCAGAAATTCGGAATTTTTGCGCGCGTTTTTGTTCGTTGTACTCGTTACATTGCTTCGTCAGAATTTCGCGAGGAAAACGTGTCGTCCGCATTATTAAGCTATTGATTTTTGATACCGGATTAATGTAAATCCATAGTTGCAAAGGTTCCCATAATCGTTTAAATTTATCAATGTTTCTCCTTACTTTATCTCGGATACTTGTAAATTTGCGGAGAGAACCTGTTTTACTACTCGCTTTGACGAATTTAAATGCTTGGATTCTTATAGTTTTAGATAATACTACGAATAAAAGGATTTCTTTCACACGTTTTTCAAAGGTCAGCGTTGTAGACGATTATATAAAATTAATGAGACTTTGTAAAAAAAAGTTTGCCCGAGCAGAAATGAGCACGAGATGAAAAATTTTAAATTCTCTTCAATCTTTTATTATTATTTTTACATCTGGGGATATTTTTTATTCAATTTAAAGTCGATTTCTACTTCCCTTGAAATGCTTAAACTGATTTGGGTTTAATTGCATTAAGTTTTCAATTATAAGCGAATATCTCTTTAGAAAAATAAAAAGAAGCAAGTTCGCTATAATTAGCGCTGGAAGTGTCGGTTAAAAATATACAACTAATATGCCTTATCGCACAAGACTGCTGTCATTGAATTACACACGAATGTATGTGTCGAGTGCATTTGAAATATAAGCTTCTGCTTCAAACCAACTGTTCAAACGTACTTCAAGCGAAAATGCGTCAAATCCACACATACAGGTATAACTAGGCCGTATTAGGCGTCGATGAAACCCCGCGACGTCGAAAAACGTACGGCAAGCCTCCTCTTCTAGGTAAGCTATATGGATGTATACGTGTACATACGCAAAAGGTACTTATGTTTGGAAGCCCCGCTTATGCCATGTTACGCCTCGTACGAAGTTTTCTTTTCCCTTTTTTCCGTGCATCTCCGGGAAGCTAATGCTTCGCCGAACTGGCGATAATTCAGGTTGAATTCAGTCGGTGCGATTTTCGCTTTTCACTATCATTATCCGAAACAAGTGCAATGTTTTTGCAAATGCTCTTATAAACGCGCAAACTTCAAAATTGAGCGTCGGAGAGGCCTTAAAGTCGCTCGTTGTCAGCAATCTAAAGGCAGTTTTTGAGAACGTAAAATTATTAAAGCAGATTTAGGGCCGACGCTCGCTTCGATACACAGCGAAAGTCCAAAAGTTTTCCTTTCGGATAAACGGTAAAAAGATCTTATTCCTCGGCTATCGTTGTTATTTAATCAAAACATTTTACGTCGTAATCGCTACGTAAATAGACGTATTTATAATCGCACCGAGTGTCGGAGGAATATAAACGAATTTTCATTAGTGAAAACTCAGCATTATATTACTGCGGTGGTATTCGATGTAACTTCACTTTAAATGCCCGAACCCTGTATTACAATATTTAAAAATTCAGTTCCGCGCGAGCAAGAGCGGCGTCTATCGGTGTGTTGAATAATAATTAATAAGAACGCCTTTGTAATTGTTGCACGAGCGTGCTTTTGCAGATTAAATCTACAAATATCTTCTATTTAATTTCATTTTTGTGCAATTTATACGAACTGCTGGACAAAAGTGTATGCAGTCAATAAAATTCGAAACATATGTTGCATTTTCGCGGCACAAGCCTTCGATAACATTCGTAAATAGTTTCTTTTCCAATTTTCCTTTATCGATACAAATTTTATATAAATTTTAATGTACCACTGCGAATAAAAGGAGTTGTCTTTGCGTTCTGCTCTTACTCGCTTTTTAAATACTTATAATTGGCCGTTGTTATTCAATAATAACAGTACACAAACTCAACGAATAGTAATATGAATTTAATTTACGCTACTTTTCATATTTTTACATACCAAAAGTAAATTTTGCTTCCAATTATAATTATTGTTTTAAATACGACTTTGATTACAATAACACGAAAATTCGCTTCGTCGATGTTCTCGCTATCACCAACTTAAGATTTACTTATTATTTACGTATCTCCAAATGACCGCTAATATTACGATTCACTAATTTGATCGGTGTACCGCCCACGACTCTTGACTTTAGCTCGAAAATGTCACTTAAAATAATTATAACAATATCAACAACAGCAATATAAAAACATAGCGCATAAAGTATTTTCGTATAAATTTTAATACCCAAGACATGGCGGGCTTGGAAATGCGTTGCGTTCGAGGTTCACGCGTGCGAGTATTCGAACAGTTTTATTCAAATACTTTTATCAGAGTCAATTCTAATTAATTCTATTCGTGCCACGAGGATTTAAAAATTTATTTTCGAAAACTACAGCGGCGGTGCATACTTATGCGCAATCAGGTGCAAGGCCGTCGCATGTGCAGACGATTTGCATTGTACAAGCTTGTACAGTTGTGCATGTGCATTATATTAAAGCCAGAGCCATTAAAATGAGTAGCGTAATTGCAAGAGCATCCCTGGCGTACGAGACTGTTTAAAGCGAACTGCAAAAGTTTGCAAATTTATTTTGGGATTCTTCAAGCGTCACCCGCGGGATTTCAGCGAATTCTTTCGCGTATCACAGTCGAGTGCAGTTCGAAGCGCAGATCGAACGAGAACGTTTTGACTTAGACTGTCTTGCATCTAGACTTCGATATAATTACTCGAGTATTCCAACGATAATTGCTCAAACGTACGTACGGAGCGTCAGGAAGAAGGTGCAGCACGCGATGTCCGTACGCAGTCTGCAGCTCAAAATTTTATCTCGCAGGCCAATTTTTCGCTACTCCCCTCGTCTAAACAGGCAGCTACACGTGTAAGAAAGTGATTTGCATTAGAATTCGCGCAGACTTTCGACTCATACGTATACACGAGTATTTTTCCATTTCATTGGAACGCAGCGCTAATTGAGATTTATGAGCACTGATAAAGTCAAAGTTCAGAGCGCCGGTGTGCTGACGCAGTTGCTTTCTAGAAATGCAATGATTTTCCAACAGAAGCAAGTGTATCTCCGAGCGGCGATCGAGAGCTGCGATTTTTTAGCCAGGATCCGCGCGCATAGCAACAGGCGCAGTTGTAAATATTGTTCGACAGCTGTTAAGCAACGCACAGCAGTGATTCGTGTTTTCGGATTTTTCGAAATAGTTGCCGTGCAAACATCGCGTCGAAGAAAAGGAGCTCTCAAAAGCAGAGTTTATCGCGAGTTTATTCGAAACGGCAAGCTGATTTGAATTTGGAGCGCAGCGAGCGCAAGTACTCGCGCTAGGTGCGAGTGCGAAAAGTGGCGCGCGGAGACGTCGGGAGTACGCGGACATCGGCTGCGAGACGCCCCTAATGAAGACGAATGGCGCGGCTCGGAATTAAGAATTCGCATATAATGATACTCCATCTGGCGCTCGCGCGATTAACGTGCGCGTCGCCGCGAACGCTCGGGATAGCGCGCGCGCGAGGGGATAATGATCGACGGAAGTGTTCGTGCTAAAATATGCAGATCCAGCGCTCGGCCAAATTACCGCGGCACCTACTATATATCGCCGAGCCCTTCCCGTAAGCCGGCGATGCACTTAAGGGGACGGGCCGGAACGCGCGTATTGCCCCCAAATATCGAGGGCTTTGATACCCGATGTTGAAATTCTAATTTCAACCTTCTGGCCGGATCCTTTGGCTGCTAACTCGGCCTTCCATTCTCCGTTCGAACCCGAGCCCCCTCATCTATTACGACACGCTCGCTCCTCGTCATTTTCTCGTCATTTTCGAGTAAATATTTCATCGTCTCCAAGTTGCATCGCCCCTGCAGATACGAAACTTTGCAATAAATGCATCGTCGGTAAAGCTCCTCCGAAGGGAGGAACCGGGCGAAAGCGCAGGCTTATTTTTGATTCTTTAAAAATGTCCAAAGATCTGCTACAACCGCGCGTGATTTCGTTCAATTTACGCGGATGCAAGAAGATGCGAGTGAATAAGTTGGAATAAGTCTTCGATCCTTACATTTGATTGCCGAATTTGCGCGAAATGAAAAATCAGTTATTTCGCGTTAGGTAGCGCACAATTAAACGTGAGAAGGCCAAGAATGAAAATTCCGACGTCAATATTTTCGAATCGAACGCAGCTGCAAAGTGAGTAATTTTGAAACGAGACCTTTGCGATTGTGCCCAGATTGAAGTGCAAGACGAAGGAGAACGAGTAAAAATTAATCGACGGCTTTTATTCGAAACGAATTGGCGCAAAGAATCTCCTAATAATTTCAGGTTGTTCGCGAGCGACGAACTGACTCGTGAAATGGCGTTTTTGCGAGCAACGGAATTGCGCGCAGCAGCAGCAGCACAAGCGGAGGCTCGTTAGCTAAGGAGGAATGGCTTACGAGTTGCGTCGGCAGAAATCGTGTGAGAAAGGGGGCCGCACGGGGAGACGCAAATCAAAGGGCTGCGCTCGTGGAATGAAACAAAACGACTGCTTTGGTGCGCAAGCGGAACCCGGCAGTTGCATTGTGCAACTACTGGAGCTAATCCACGCGAATGGATGTATAATTTAAAGACACTTCGTTTTATAGCGATAGGCCTTTTAACTCGTGCTCAGACCTCGAAAGCCCTCGAATCGAATTTGACAAGCGCGTCGGTGGCGTGTCGAATCCGCAACAGAGTTCGCACCTTCGAATTAACTCTTCCGAATGCAAGAGAGAGAGAGAGAGAGGGCGATATAACGCGAATGGGGCAGTCCTTTAATGTCTCGCCTCGGCTGCGCTGTGCAATTGCTGGCTCGCACGCGGATAAGAAGGATTGTCCGGGTCTCGGTGGCGTCGAAGCCGCTCGTTAAAGCTAACGATTTGCTGCGATTTCGTCGGCGCAGCGGTGGTGCATCGTCGTACGGGCAGAAATTATGCAAAGACCGCGCGAATGAACGAGTGTGCAACGTATCGCAAATCGTTCGTATTTTGCGTGCGCGATATTACAGGTAGGAGACGCAGGCGCCGTACGACGACCAAGAAGTGCCGAGGCGAGGTTCCTTCGTACCCGGGGAGCATCGCTAACTCGGCCGCAATTACGATGTTGGGCAAAAAATTGTTATAACTTTATCCAGGGCATGTGTTTGCGCGTGCTCGCGTGTTTTTCTAACTTTGCATCGCAGCGTCTGCGGCGAAACGCTTCCCCTCTGGCGCTCGATCGATCCAATTTGTCTCGACTCGCGAGCTAAAAGCAACGACTTCTGAAGAAAGTCCTTAACACGTGTATAATAATTAAATCGCAGTTGGATGGTTTAAGAGTGGCTTCGTTAAGAAATGAAGTTGCGACACGTGTTGTCGAGTTGAATGCGATTGAATTAGGCAATCGTTATGCCGTTTACAAAGTGGATTTTGCCCAGCCTTTGAAACGCAACAGTGTTATTTAAAGAAACACGAAATAACCTATAGTGCGAACTGATAAAAGCTCTGGTATTTAAATATTAAGCACAATATGCGGTTAAAGGCGCAATTTTAAAAAAGTAACTCGCGAGGACGTTCGCTTGTTTCGTTCTGTGGAGCAATGTGAACATTGCGCTAATTAAATTTAGCGATAGTTTTCCAGAGAAATAATTAAAATTTTAGGCAAAGTTTTCGAGTCCCGCAAAAATTGGAAGTCCAAAGAGCGAAGGGTTACGAAAGCAAATGTTGTATTAATTTTTCGATAACGAACTGACGAACCAAAAACATTCACTTTCCACAAAATAAAACATTTGTTCACTCGTTTATTTCACATTTTAATTCTAAACTCCCAACTCTTACTCCAATATTGATCGTTCCGTTGCGCTAAAGATACTTTTAAATTATTGATGCTTAACACGCGCGCAAGAATGCAAGCCGCTCTCGACGTCAATAACTACCTCTGCTTTATAATTATTACTCTTTTGCTTCAGAACTTTAATTTATGCTTCAACAGCGTGAAATATTACACACTTTTGAAGATGTTTTCTTAGATAAATCGCGATTAATTATGAAACGACGAACTTACACATTAAGATTTTATTAAGACTGTACGTGAACTCGGATCTTACTTTTTTCAGATATTTCAAACTAATTTGCAATTTGTAAATAACTGAATAAAGCTACAAGTTCTTATAACTATATCTTATTTTTTTACAACAATTTCAATCTGAAATAGCTGCATTTGTAAGATCGATTATGAATTTATTTTTTATATTGAAAGTTGGAACCGATAAAACTTATTCGTATTACTTTATAATAATTAGAATCTGTTAGATTGTATAAACTTTTTATATCATAAAAATGTCTCTTCTGAGATTAAAACATCAAAGTAACGATTCTTACTCGTGAATAATATAAATAAAAAATAATTTGATATTTTTAGCTCACTCTTGAAAAAGTTGCCGTTCACTTGAGTTTATTAATTTTCTACAGTTAATAATTTCGTTATTACGCAACGCGTTGCTTTATTACTGGGACAGAAATAATAACGTTTAACGTGTACATTTGAGATACAAAGGAAAGGTGTAATAATAATTCAAAAAGAATATTTCAAAATTATCTCATTATAACACTCTTAATCCGATTAATTTTAAATTAAGAAATCTTTATCGGATCGTAAGTCATGAGTATAAATATGTATTTATTTTATAAAATTATAATTAGTATGGAAAAGCCAAGTGACGTGTGCTACAAAAATTTTATCAGTATTAATTGCTATAAATAACGCGACGCTCTGGATAATTACACGAAAGAAAAGTAACGAATGGCAAATTGTCTGTCCGATCTATTTTCACTTTCTAACATAACGTATAAAGCAACATTTACTCGAATAAAAAACATTTTATATATTTAATTTTAATTTTCACAACGGGTTTTGAAATCTAGTTGTCTTTAAAAATATAGTAATTTTCAAGAGATATTGGTCTTACATTATATTATTACTTTGCACGTTTTAAAAGTACGCGTTTAAAACTTTTCTTCGTTTAAAAACATTTGACAGAATCACGTAAGAAAGCATCGAATAAAACTATCGATCGCTCGTGCATTCAAATAAATCTATATTTTTCATTCAAGCGCTCAACGTATCGCGTCGTGAACCAAAGTAGATATATTTAGAGAAACATCAAACTGATGATATTTAAGCTTTCGCAAAATACGAACACTTTGGAAAAAGCGTTAAATACAAATTTTCGTCGCTCGATCATCCCGGATACTCGAAAAGCCACTCTAATAATGAGGTCTCCGAGTCGAACCCGGACATTCTAAGAGCGGCATGTGCAATCGCAGGAAATCGTTAAGTTATTTACAAGAAATCGCCATTACTTCGGCGGCAGGGAGGACACGGCGAGTGGCCCGTGTGTTGGCGCGCGCTCTTACACAGGAAAATTCACGTGTATAAACAATGAGCATGTAAATTGACAAGTGCTCGAGAAGCGCAGGTGTAGAGATACTCTGGTATCCTGTCAATATATACCCGAGTCGTTAAGAAAGCTACAAGCGCGTTATTTTAAACGCGCACTTGTTGAACACGAGTTCCTCATATGCGATCCCATAAAAGATACAATTTTTCCTAGGGTTTAGCTAAGTTCGCTTCTTGCCACCTGTTACCGACAGTTTCTTCGGTGGATATCAACGGCAATTAACTTTCGTCATCCTCCGTGCCTCGAACTTTGAGCGGACAAGAACCCAATTCGTATATTAAGCGTAACGCGCGACTACACATGCGTACGTTATTTGCATGCTTGTTGAAAAAATTGAAAGCTACGGAGAAGGTCCAGGCGAATACGTTCGCTCGCAACTTTTGAAGTCCGTATTTTCGAATCGTGTTTCGTAAAAAGTAAAAGTGCGCGAATAACTCAAATTTTTCAAAAACCGAAGCTAGTTGATCTTGAAATTACTCGGAGGTGTTCGTCTTTGCTCGTTCCTTATTTTTGTCTGAAAATCGGGCAAAGACACGAGAATGTTGAGGTAACGAAAACTACCCGCAAGAGGTGGTTTCATTTCACGAACATCACTAGAAATGAAATGGCAATCGAATATTTCCTTAGTAAGCTCGACCTTAATTTATTGTGTAAAAGTCATTGGGCGCAAAATTTTCTTTCAGAACGCAGTTTTGTTACGAGTTGCAAGACACACGTGCAATCAGCTAATAAACTGATCTACACGGCTAGATCTACATGTTCTACAGAATAAATTATTTTGACTGTATATCCACATATTGATAAATTTTATCCGTCAGTTTTTACTCAAAGTAAGACAGCAAATTCCTCACTCTTAGGTTTAAATGTTGGAGTAAGCGATTTGCGTGGATTTGAATACACGTGTGCTTAGCTAATAGTGCGATAAAAAAACAATAAAATCGAATTTAGAGCGAGTTAAATGAATTTATACCACGGATAATTGTTATTTAATTGATATCATCTGCGTCTCTAAAAGGTATTGAACATTCGGAGCGGATACCGAGTCCAGCAAACTATAGCTAAAGAAAATTTTCTAGATTTGCTTCAATATATCGACGGAAAACTCAATGAATCTGACTACGTGCTACACGTAGTTTCTAAAATAAGACACAAAAGCAAAGAAAAGTACAAGTGCGCAATTTACATATAAATCATTTGTATATACATTGTCCTCCGAGTCGAATGACTAAGCAGCACGTAGATGCTTACGATAAAATAATTTTCCAACTTTTTTCTTACACAATAAATAGATATGAATATATATATATTGGTAGACTTACGATAATTTGAGCGAAGTATTGGAAAGAGAGAGAGAGAGAGAGAGAGAGAGAGAGAGAGAGAGAATACCGACGCAAACGGTTCCGAGAGAAGGGGTCAATAGTATAATTAGATGATTAACTAGTAGTGATAAACATCGAACCGCGTGAAAATTTATTTTTATTTTCTCTTACATATAATCCGTCGTTGCACTTAAATTAATTATTAAAACAGTACCTTAGATATAAATAAATATTTTTGAAACATTGTATTTGACAACTTTGAATTAAAAAATTGCAAATTAAAATTTTCTAATGTACATTTTTCAAATGCTAATTGCAAAATTATTTGTAAATAAGTTTAATCGCGCAATAGAAGTTGTGATCACGATATTATTACGTTTCAGCGGTAAGCCAGAAATTTTTATATCGAGAGGAGAAGTCCTTTAATATTTTTAATTTTAGTTTCACATATTTTTGAAGAATTAACAAACAGTGAAAGTTAAGAATGTAGATTAAAGGACAAATCCATAGTTCTTGATGTATAATTTGACGAATATTTTTTTAATAATCAAAATATATTTTTTGACAGGATGATTAAATTATTTTAAACCAATTTTTTAAAAGAAGCACCATTTTTATTTAAGATTAATTGAAATTTGGTTCAATAGTTTTATTTACAATCTTATTGACAATTTGATCGGTGCAAGTTTACGATCTAAAACGATCTTCGAGGTTTCCATTAAAGAACTGTCAGAATATAAATGAAATAAGGATGGATGTTCACTGCAGAAGGTAGAAAAACTTGCGATTCACTGGGTCATGGAAATGTCGCCAGAATTAGAGCCGGCAATTGTACACTTGTTGAGCAGACAATCGGCATTACTCCGCTTGTCAAGATTGCGCAAAGAGTAATGATTGGAAGTACGGGCTTGCGCGGCTCCGCAGACGTAAGCCGATAAAAAAGCTTCAGATTCGGGCGGTCGGCTGGTGAAAATGCAAGGAGTCTGCGCGAATAGCGAGATGCGAAGAGCAGAACGCGGAGCGAAAAAAGGCAGCGTAGAGGAGAAAACAAGATGGCCAGACTCTATTTTCGTGTGCGGACTCTCGCCGCGATTGATGCGTCTACGTGGGGGTTTGGCTCTCGCGCGATTTCGCGAGTTGCCAAAAAGTATAAGCGTTGCTTTTTAGATTTTGCTCGATTGCCGCGATATTTATAAGCAACCGGGAAGTCGCGAGGGCTAACGCTGAGTAAAATAAATTAACGCTTCTAAGATTCCCGGCGCTATTGCGATGGCAGTCGGCTGCTCTCGAGACAACGGAGAGACAACGTGCGTCTAAATTTAAACTCCTTCCAAATTGAATATCTCGCGCTTTTTAATGCGGGGTCTTTCGAATTCCGATGCTTCGAATGACGAAAGCCTCGCGCGAGTAGTCATACGTCAAATTACAATTACCGGTTTCGTGTCGCCCCCTGAAATTGAAACTGCAAAGCCGTTTACTTCGGCGCACGCGTACTAGACGTAAACATACTGCACTATTTATGCCTGTGTAATGAATATTATTATACGCAACGTATCCGCCCGTACGCAAGTGCATACCTACTTTTTAGCCTATAACGCACCTCTATATATAAGTATCGTGTACATGAATACACTTTCTAGGTTAACAACTCGTTTACGCGCCGATGAATACGTTACTGCCAACCGAGCATAAAATATTGTAAACTCCAGATTTCGTAGCGCATCTTTTATTAACTCATTATAAATCAATTACGCGTTAATAGTTTTTCGGAATTTGTAGGAGCTTCGGCTGCGAATCGCCCGCCGGTGCCACGTTAAATTAAATTCTTAACAATATTTGCGATTCGGTTTCGCTCGATTATGATTTCAAATCGAGCCTTAAAATAACTTTGTAAAGCTACAGTCATTCGATTTCTCTACTCTCCCCCCTATTAAAGATTATATTCTGCTGTAATAATCGACTAGTCTTCGTTAACAATAATCATTCTCCTGTTTATATTGATAATAAGAAGCGAATTCGTTAAAAATTTAACGTAAAAATTAGCTGATCGCACAATTGTGTTATTGCAATCGAATTGCACTGTGTAATGTTTGCTATTTTTCAAGTAGCGAAAAGTCTTGGTGTGGTAATAACGGCGTCTCAAAATTTCGTCTAGTTATTCGAACCGACGTTGGCCTACAGAAAATTTATATCAGTAGGTATAACAAAATGTAGCATGTTTCTTTCGCGATAAGATAATATTTTCATTACAGGAGTAAAGTGTACGCTTACTGTGTACAAATTAATTATTTCCCTTCTTGATCTGAAAAATTAAAAATCTAAGGCAGTTTAAAATTTTAACAACACTTGTGTGAGTGTGCGTACGCAATTACCATCAATGTGATAATGCAAAAAAGATAAGATGAAATATAACGCACATTAATTAATTATCCCCAATCATTCATTTCATTTTTTGTCTTTTGCTTTCGTTTAGTCTTTCGGATGCAATGAGAAAGACACAAACCACCCGAAAAAGTTGGTGCTCGACAAATCCAGTTGCACGCGTCCGGTGAAAGTTATAAGCATTTTTCGATGGCTCCTATAACCTCGTACGCGTTATCTCGCATTCTCGCATGCGCACGCGCTTATTATTATGCCTACTTCGCCTTTCAAATATCAATAAAACTTTGTATTTATTTGTCGCTTGGGCGCAACTTGGGCCGTGTCGCTAATGTATTCCCTTGCACTTACATTACGAATACGCGCCGACGAATCGATGTGTAGCCGTTCATGAATGATAAAACACTTTTCGCTGCAACGGCCATTCATGCGCATGCGTAACCCGTTTAGTTGCCAAATTGGGTTAGCGACTACCGTATGCTTCATCGCCCTCTGCCGCGCGTGTACCAGTCAAAAATGCACGCACACAGCCAAGCGAGCGTAAAACCCAAATAAATGCAGACACGCTTTTGTGCAAACACCAAATTTTGGCCAAATTAACAAAAGAAGAGGTTTGTTCTTCATTCGTTACTGTTTTATTGATAAAACGCAGCAATATATAAACACGGTTGTATTGAGCGCGAGTGTCGTACAAAGGTTGCCGCCTGTTTCATAAGGACTTTTTTCATTGCCTTTATAAATTGATAAAAAATGTTATTTCATTACTGCAACTATCGCGTACATTAATTAATAGCAATGTTTCCGTCAAACTAACTAGTAATGCTAAAATGTTTCATTATAAGTCGTAAACTAAGATAAATGTTGTGTTAGTGCGATAAACGATGTTTCAAGTGTAATGAAAATAGTTAGTTATAGATTTTAATTAAATTTGATTATTTTAAAATAAATCACCTGCATGATGTACGCGTCCGATGTGTTTGTATTCAAACAAAGAGCTTAGAAAATTGGCATTAACGCTGCGATAGAACTTTAATCTCCTTTCGAATATAAATATTGTCATTCAATAATGTATACTTTAATTGCCGCGTGATTAATTTGATGAAACTCTTAATGGGCTGGCGAATGCAGCGAATGCTAAATACTTGTGTGCGTGTGCTTTTAATAAAAGTAAAAGTACATTATGCCAAGATAGTGTTAATTTATAGTGGCGAAGCTATTTATTATTATTCTGATAAATTGTCTCTAGAAATACGAGAATTGAATTCTACCTGAATGAGGTATTAATACACCACTAGTAGCCTTATCAATCACACCTTTTTGGCATGCAACATCCCAATTCATTCAAGTTCACAACGAGACCATTATTTCAATCACACCCAAAGACGATAAGCGATCATCACTCATTGGCAGACGATGTATTCTGCAAAATTTTAAGTTGACTTTTTATCCTTACATCGTTATCTTTTTTATTCGGCATAATTTGTCTTAATGCGAAATTTTTAAAAGACATTCAGCGTTCTTTGGTGTAGTTATTAGCAGAAGTATTTATTAAAAAATCCCTACTGTTTATCTTGTATTTTAGTTTTTAGTGTAGATTGATAAATTCTGAAATGCCCGTCACTTCTCAAACGTCATGCCACTCAGCAAAGTTAAGAAATAATAACTATTAATTACCTGTGAATATAATGTCAAATCATAAAACGTGATTATATCTTGTATAAAACTTCCATTTAAACACTTTGTAATTGAATAGAAAAAATGTTTGAATAGCGAACTGCTGGAAGAATAGAGTTGCTATTGCTGAATTTTGATTGTTTTTATTAGGTCAACCAAATACACTCAAATCTAAGTTACAAAAAACATAAAAATATAGATACATATAATACATTTTTATATCGCGTGTAGGAGTTTATTTTTCTATAAACACTTTTAAAAATTTTATTTTCAAATAAAAAAAAACTGTTAATAATTTGTCGAAAGTACGTTTAAAACTCATTTGCCCACATTTCAATTTTTCTTGTTCCCATATAATAATATCTTTTTACTAAAGATTTACTTCATTATCGCCATTGTAGCACAGTTTCAAAATTAAAAATTAAATTTCTCCTTCTTTGCCATTCATTCCACACCCTTGCGTATATTTTATCGGGTAGATTAACTATTTTCGCAACCCAATCAATCTTACTAACGTACCTTATTCTTAGTTTTTAACACCCTTGGCGCTTTGTCATTTTATACCCTCACATTCTTAGAAATCATCCAAAATCCTGGTGTCCTACCTTTTTTAGCATCCAAATTGATAAATAACGTATTCAAGGCAACATTTAGTTATCTTTTGTTCGAATTAACGCGTGAATTAGTTACGCACGTGTCACTAGTAGCTTTTGTTTACTCAACAGTCCAACTCACATTTTTGAAAGAAGACGATTGATGGATTCATCCGTGATCCATAATCGTGTACGTCTTTTTGTTTTCAAGAAACAAAGAGAGACTCGATGGAAAAAGAATCCGCTTCCAGGTGTCGGTACATGCACAAACTCAAACATAGCCTGTGTATTTTTCACGAGCTCCATCGACTGTCGCTATTTAAATGGCACAGTAAAGGGATATTATATTTAGATGATGGCTACCGTTAAAAACTAGTTGATATTATACACTTGAATAAAAAATGACACTTTTATATTGATGAGGCGATACGTTTTCGAATTCCTGACGTCAATTAAATAAATATATTGGAGGATGATTGAATATAATATACAATAATATTACGTACATGTGCAGGCACTCGCTCGTGCACTCACACACGTAAACATGCATAAGTTGCTACAAAATTGCACCAGGATACAGTCAACTCGATTTGCTCAACTTTTACGTTTGCATCAATCAAGTACAGATTTCAGTCATGATCTTCGTAAGGCGAATGGGTCGACTTTAGTCAACTGAAGATGAAAGGTGATAAATTCGAGAAAAACAGTCTTTTTAGTACCGTTGGTAAATTTTCTATATGGTTACTTGTAATTAAAAAGGTTGCTCATTCATTGTACATCCGTTGAATTTACGAGAGTAAGCATGATTCATAATTATCTACACCAACGGATAAATTCGGAAAATTCTTTGCAATTTTTTTTCTGGAAAGATGGTTGACTTAATTTCAACGAAATAAACAATACTAACAGTCATTAGGCTGTTAAATAAATTCACAAAAATAAACGACACGTGTTCTTAATTGAAAAACTTCTTGTTAAGTGTACGAGGTATTTATTTAAGTCAATTTGTTTTAAATTAATTTTACCGAGGAAAAACCGACACAGAATACACTGCATTTAAAATCTTACGAAGCCATTACTTATTTTACATGCGCAATCATAACTGCAGCATCTCGAAAGGCGGTAAATTTGTAAAATTGATGTTTCCGATAAAATAGCCAGAATTGAAAATAAAAAGCTCGATCAACCGCCGGGAATTAAGACGAGCGACACGTCAATTTTCTTAATCGCAACAAACGTTGTAAATTCATTAGAGCGCAATCTCATCCTGTGACGAAAAATTATAAAGCAAAACGTGACCACTCGCGAAAATCATTCGCTCCCGACTGTAACACGTGAAGTTGAAAAAAATTCGACAAAAAAGACGTGCTCGTTTGCGTTTTGGTTGTGCACACAGTGTATCAGAAAGCAATTAAGGAGCGACTGCAACGAGTTGTCTCTGTCTCGGTTTAACGTAGACAAAAAGGAAGGACCGAGGGAGGGAAGGAACTAGAGGCTCGTCGCAGCCGTGCGAGATATACGTTACAGGTGAGGGCCCAATGCAACGGCGTTCCTCGCGTGCTGCAAACGAGCAGCTGTGCCCGGATTCTATCTTCTAAGGCCACGTGTATCGCAGCGTACGTTAAATGCAGAAGCGAACGGCCGAACGAGCGAGCGAATGACTGACTGACTGACTGACTACCGCGCGCCTTTTCGTAACTTCGCTGAAACGTCATTTCTGTCATGTCGGGAGCTCAGGAGGAGCTCCGTACGCTCATGCGCGCGTTCCAACGTTATTAAGTGCATTTACCGCATTATCTCTTCATTCATCTTATGTCTGAGCCAATAGGCCGGGCGAGTGTACGGGTGCGCGTTGCACTGGAGATTTATAATCTTTTTTTTATTGTTAATTAGTACATGGTATTTGTGGCGAAAAATTTTGCGCTATTCCGCGATGCTAATTTTATAAATATAATTATACGAGATGGCCGCGCACGCGCGTGCGTACCTGCACATTGGTAATTAGTTTCTCCCGTTCGGAAAAAAGAATAAAGGGCTACACTCGAGCGAGGCACATTGTAATTAATTGAAAGCCCGAGTTTTTCGGTCAACTTGCCTCATCGCCCGTCATTTTTTACAAAGCTAATTTTGTAAACAAGTATTCCTCTTTATTTTATTATTCGGCGAATATCGATTACCTCTGCTTACTTGTTGAGTCATGTGCGTAATATTTTACGAATTAAAAAGTGCGCTTATTTTATTAGAACTTAATTTATGCTTTAATGGATATTTATCAGCATTGCTTATAACATAAGCGTTTGAAATATATCATCGATTTTTTAAATAACTTACCTTCGAATGAAGTTGTTTCCAAGATAATTAAAAACGATTAATCAATACTTAATCATGGAACTCGGTTGAGCTCAATGATATTCGCTCGATACGTGTGGTAGTTTATTATTTGCAATATCGCTTTCGATAAGAAATATGTTAAATAAATAAACGCAATTCATCGATGATAAAATTATAACGAAAACGTAAAAACGGTTTGTTGGTATTGCATAAAAGGGGTGGTCTGACAACCCGAGACAGATCCATTAACAGAGCTTAAAAGTTTTAATCCTAAAATAAAAAGTCTCTATTACGGATCGACCGAATAAATAAAAGTTTAATAAAGTACAACATTGAAAATAATAAAGGGCCTTGATTAAAAGTCAATACATTTTTAGTCAAAATTTAATTAAGTTCAACTTTTCCAAACACCGACGCTTATAAATTATATTTATAATTGCGAACGAAATTGTTATAAATGATAGCGTTTCCTTACTTAAGTACTTGTGATATTTTTTTAAAAACGATAAAGATTCTTCGAACCGATTTACTCTGAAATTTTGCTATTTATTCGAATTTACTCGATTGAAATTCAAATAATTACGGCGCGTAAAAGCGACTGCGTCCAAGATTTATAATAGAAGAAACACCATTTGCCAATGCTGTCATTTTATTTACTCTCTCGCTCGGAAAATTAAATCTTAATTGTAAAAGTGAGTCCAAACGGCGCGAGGATAATTTATTCATCGAATTAAATACGTCGCGTATTGTGAATGTATATCGAATAGATTTTCCACGAGCGGAAGATTAAAGATCTACGAAACGCGAACCCTTTTTCAACCAACACGAGGAAATTTTAAAAATCAGCACAAGAAACTTAATAGCATTATAAATACACTATTTTTTAAACAAAACAGGTACGCCCCAGTTTGATTAGCATCTACACTAGAACTCGCCATAAATTTTCTTTGCGTGTATACAATTTAAGCGAAGGCGTTAATTAGCCTAATCGACGTATCAAAATACTGAAAGACCACCTGAAATCCATAGCCGTTCGCGGACATCGCTCGTGTGTCTGAACAACGTGCGGTGGCCTATGACGACGGCTTCACCTACGTAAACGTTTCGCGCGAATTTCTCACGTCCGCGAGGCAAATGTAATGCATCTGCATCGGTAAAAAATTAAGTCGAACCGAGTAAAGAAAGAATCCTGCACGAGATTGTTAACGAAGTGCCACGACTGTCCTTTGTTATGCCAGCCGCGAACAGGCCAAGGCATAATGCGCAGATCGGCAAAAACGATTCCGCGAAGCATAACCACTAGTCATTAAGCGAAATGGAGGCCCGAATAAATTATATTTGGTAGTTCCTGCCTCGAGGCCGGAGACAGCGGAAATCCAGGGGATCGCGAGTATCGCAACTGGTCACCCGCTCATTCGGAGGCTCGCGAGATCGACGTCGGATCGGCAGGCCGTCGGTATAATGACCGAACGAAGAACGGCTTTGAGAAAAGCGCCAAGTGCTCTTTTTGCTCCGGTACATTTATCGCGACGGTGCTAACGCCAATGATTGCCTCTCGAGACGCGCGACTCGCCCCGAGATCGAGTGCTTAGCTTACTTTTTTAGCAGCGCCATATTAATAACGAGGCAGAAGACAAGAAGTGCTGGCTCCTCGGCTCTTAGTTATTATCGAGTGAATACGAAGACGTTGCGAGGAGCGCAAACGACGTCGAGCGATAATCGGATGACCTGCGATTTGCCAGTGAGCGGCCGTTTTCGATATTTGCGAATCGAATTCTGTTTCTTCGACCTGTGCGCGCAAATAGAATATAATTTGAATACAATTGAGTACGTGTTTGAAACATTTGGCTGATTGCGTGCATTATTCATCAGGAATGGCTGGGTTGTGCAAGTTTCTTCGAGGATGTGAGCGACACCGATATTTAGATCTGGAGCCGATACGGCCAATCTAAATCAGAGAAGCAGGTTAAAACGATTTTGCCGAAAAGGACGCAAAAGCCACAAGCCAAATGGTTGCCGAAGGTCGGATAAAAATTTACGTCGACGTCGATTACGCGTGGCCAAAGTCATTATTCCCCAAAGTAAATAAGTAAATCTGCCTTTCAACAATGGCACTTTCCGCTCTACAAAGCCCGAGCTAAATGAAATAATCGTGTCGATAAGTCGACGCACCACTAATAAGAGGCCCGAGAGAGACGAAAGATGTAAGAGTCCTCGACTCGAGCGATTTTCCGGATGAAGGAAGCAAAAGTAGCAGCTCGTTCGTTCTCTTGGTTGCGCCACTAAATCACGAAAGCGCTTTGTGGCTCGTAGACTCGAGAGAGAGAGAAGCTGATTGGTGAGTGGAGTTGGATCTCCGACGTTTTCCTGGGGGGTTCGACGCGTGAACTTTCCACTGGAGCAAGCAAACTACGGATCGAAGGAAGGGCAAGGGAAAGCGGCAAAAGTGACTTTCGTAGAATTAAAAGAACGACTTGTTGGTTAGTTGACTCTCCTTTTCTCGTTCTCCTCATCCTCTCGCTCTGCGGCGGTTCTTTCCGCCGTTTCCTCACCCCTAATGCCTTAGCACGCTTTTCGACGGGTGGCAAAAAGAAACGGAGCCTGTCGAAGCGGCCCGGGAGGGAGGAGCGAAGTAGGAAACCGAGAGACCGAGCGCTCGGCAATCTGTTTCCCGGATATCCTCACGAATGAAGAGCCTTTTCTTATGTGCGCGTTCGTCTGTCCAGTTTGCGGGTGTGCGCGCGTACGTGTGCCTGCGCCGAGCGAAACGAGATAGTGGCAAACCTCCCCTTTTTGGTAGCCTCCCATCGAACGAGGCACCCCGCGGGCATAAAAAGAGCACATCCGAATTGAATCATTGCTGAATAAGCGGGAATACGCCAACAGCTCGTGAAAGTAAAAAACAGGGCGGGAGAGAGAGAGAGAGAGAGAGTGATGGAGTGAGAAGGGGGAGGGAGGAAAGATAGGTTTACTTTTCGCTTTGGATTGATGGCCGCACATTGGCGTTTTCTCGCTATGCGTCCTCTACGGTCTCTCGCTGTGGCCTATTTTATTAGGGAACTGTTCCTATAATACCGTGAACTTTATTTACGGCTTTTTTACCCGTGCTGTTTAGTTTTAGCCAAGCCATTTTACGGCTAAAAATTAACTTAAAAGTACTCGTCGATTTTGCGAACACGGAACATGTCCAACGCGTAATGAAATTATACAGCTTGAAACAATTTACTCGACGCGTAAAATATGTTTATAAAATATCACTCGTGCGTTGCGTTATTCGACGACTGGAAATTATTGGCTCTTGGCTCGATAACCGCTCGGTACAAAAAGGCGAGTTTCGGAAAGCAACAAAATGAAGAATTGCATCCTACTTCCTTGGGACTTTCGCACGTGTAATTAATGCAATTCCGAGGAATAAAAAGAGGATTATGTCGGATTCGAAGGATAATTAATACGCACTTATCCTCGGTCGCTTGTTCTTTTGCAACAGCACCGAGAAGTCGAAACGCTCGAGTTGTCTTCCTCTCTTTGCTAATAGTTGCAAATTTGTCTGCAGACACTCGAGCCGAAACAAAGTTTCCGCGCAGCATCAACTTATTAAGAAGGAGAAAAGTACCGTCATGAGTCTTGTATTATACTCTGTAAGCTGACAACGGCGCTCTGTAGAGAAACAATATTAAGGATACAATGGAAACTTTCCTCCGTGACTAGTCGAAAGAGATTGAAAGAGGAGAAAAAGGAAGAGCCGTGTACGCCGCAGCAACAATCAGAGAAGCTCTAGTTCTAAGTTGTAGGACATAACGTCGGAAGGCCTCGTTAAAATGACTATCTCTCTCTTTCTCTCTCTCTCTCTTCGACGCGAGCAAGCCCTCGGCATCTAACGAGTTTGCGTGCTACTCCAGAGGGAGGCTCGCGAAATATTAGTATTAGTACCGACACGAAGAAGACTCGAGGAGGCAAAAGAGCCCGCGGAGCTGCAAACTGTTGCTCCTCTCTTAAGAAGCGACTCGACTAATGAAGCAACGAGTTGTCTCGCAAGCGGAGAAGAGGAAGACACTACGTCTTTGTAAATCAGCTTGAGCGCTGCTTCGCCTCTAAACTCCTCCTTCCGCCCCGGAAAAAGTTCCCTCAATAGCTCGCGGGCTTATGCCAACTTTCTCTCGGCTTCCTTACTTTGTACTTCCCTATATTCGTTATTTTCCTTTTGAAATTTGCAACTATTTATTCGCGCGTGTGTGTGCGTGACACGCTTATCAACGGTTGTTGGGAAAGACGGGCAATTTCAAAATTACTCGTGGATAAGTTTTGCGATAAATTCTTTATTAGAGATCGCAATTGAAATGGACGTTTTGAACGATATTTCACGGATGCATCACAATTACTCGCGTTTAAAACACGAAGCGCAGGGGTGTTTCTATAAAAATTCCGATGAAAAATGCGGAACTGAAAATGGGCTGGCCATTTTGATTTTCTTCTGTTCGCGAGTTGTGCATTTAAAAAGCGCAACAATTTGCGTTTTGATGAAAAAAATAGCCGGGATTTGTTCCAAGTTCTTATCGATACGAAACACTGCAACCAGTCGGTGTTGGGTTAAAAAGTATCCGCAATTGTTTAACGACACATTTCCCATCCCATTGTTGTAATCCATAATAGTTAAATGCATGCGCTTTTCCACGAGCACTTTCTTTGCTGCAAATATGTCCCAGACCATTGTTATAATCTCTACGATGCCCTTAGTTATATAGTTTTACAAGTATTACGGAAAATAGATGCCGTAAACCTGCGCGTACAATACGTAGGGTGTAGGGTTCACCGCGTAACTCTGGCCGCGTTCAATTAGAACACTCGTACGTACGCCAACGACGAGGGAGAGGGGGAAGCTCTTGCCACAGGACTAAACTACACGAGGTGGGAATCGCAGTCGTGCACGCAGAGACGCAGAAAGGGATGACAAACGGGGTGGAAGAACAGAGGGCCGGGGTAGAGGCGCTAAGTGCACCCCTCGTCTCCAGTGCTGGAGATGAATATACGTAGAGGCTGCAACAGAGACCGAATGCCTATGTGTGCGCGCGCATATGTGCCTGCACGCGTCAATGTGGTGGTGACTTTTGTATCCGAGAGATTGTACACTAGTGCTTGCTCCTTTCATGCACACGACCATTCGCCGTTATTTTACATTCAATCGATGTTTTTTATATTATTCTCTTGCTAATCGCCATTTTTGACTAAATTTGAAAGTATTTGAAATTTGAAAATATGATTCGTTAAAATATTAAAAAAGGTCGATCGACTGGTTTTATCTGCCAAAACATAATTTATTCACTATTGTTATTCTAAGAGGGACTACCTTAAAACTGTTTAAATACTTTCAACGCTTTCCTGAATAATGTAACTTAATAATAAGAACGTTTTCTGGGAAAATGACGCGTTAACAGCTACTCTGACCTTTTATCCGCAACTTATTGTCTTTCATAAGTATCTTAGACACTCTAGTAACAACTGGCTAACTTCCTTATTACAAAAAAACTACTATTTTATTAGCTTGGCGTGTAGACTAGTGTTTAAATAGAAAATTTAAAACGAGTAAATACATTGCAGCACTCGGAGGTGGTACCAAAAATAATTTTAAAACAGTGAAAACACGATTTCCTGTAGCGAATAACACGAAAGCAAAAAATTTTCTTGTCGATAATTCATCCAACTTTCTATACATGCATATACTAGTATATATTTGTATCTATAACCCGTTTAAAACTGTCATTTTACAAGTCGCGTTTTTAGTTGCTTCCCTGCGATATTATTTCACACCATTTCAATTCACCACGTGATCGAATTTAACGCGTATTTATTAATTATTTCATTATAAAATATATTATAATATTAATATGTATTCTGTATCGTTTCGAGACGTTTTCGATACCGATGTATCTAATAAGATAAAAAGAATTTTCAACCTATTTTTGACTTCATAAATTAAAAGTATATCTTTTATTAAATATTAGATGATTATTGGTAATTCGGTAAAAGTAATCTTTTTTCGATGAACTTTTGAATGATACAACAACGAGAGTCTTGATCGAAACCTAATATTAAAGTAATTGTCATCGCGCAATATTTGCAGCATGCACAACCATCTAGAGGCGAGTATAAAAAATGAACCAGTTGATTGTAAAATAATATTCAGGCTATCAGTTTCCACGAGTAACGAACACACGCTGAAAGAGTGAAGCAGCCTCGGTCTTATTTTTACTGGAAAAAGCCTACATTTAAAATTCTGCATTTATCAGAGCATCCATATTCACAAATTTGACGAAGCTAACGTAGCAATTTCGTGTGTGTGCGTCTTTATCAAGATATTGTGCCTCTCGAGCGGTTCGCATTCAGCGGCAATTAAAAGTACTGAGCTATTGTTCGCGCGAGTGGCGCTTCAAATTAAAAATGTCACAAAAAACTCTAAATTTTCAACGGCCACACGTGGCAATCAAGACGGGGAAATAAATTTGTCCTCGGCATTTTCCAAGCAGAACCGCCGCAAAGCGAATTGACTTATTGCAACTCGTTTGACGTCGCATCCACGGCTGCGGGCCAAAGAATAATGAGCGAGACCCTCGTGTTCGTATTATACGCCAATCAATCGTCACGCCAAATTTATAATCTATGCCCCCGTCTTCTCGTCTTTTCGCCTTCGGACGTTAGCCTGCGGCACGCGTATCGACGGGAACCGACGGCGCGTGACGGATTATGATATAGCCGTCGTCGAGACAAGTGCCCCCCCCTCCCACCTGACCCTGCAAAAACTGGCCTATAGTCGCGGTCGCAACCGAGAGCATCTCGAATAGCTCGAGCACCCTCCGCTGGATTCGCCTCGATCATTTCCTCGTGCTTTCCGATCGACAAATGTGATTTCGTTGAGGCAGTAGCTTTTGCCGAGCCCGAGTCCAACTCGATCTAGATGCGAATTCGATGGGAGCTCTGTAAATTAATTACTGGTTTTAGATTGCGGTACAGACGATATACGACGATAGGTGATTTCGATTGCAAGTCTTGGCGACGTTATTGAAATACATTGTCGTTGCAGTTGATCGATAAATTGAATCTGATTCCGAAATTATATTCGATCAAAAAATAACGTAGCGAATTCAATTCCGGCTATGGATCGTTATTGCGCTTACAAGGATTACCGGAACGTGCGAAAAATGCATAATGCATTGTACGGCTGTGCATTAAGTTAAAGGCACTTATAGATCGCACACTTGGATTTCCTTAATACTTGCAATATTTAAATAGGCACGAGATATCATTCGGCTAAAATTATCTTACCGGTTTGAGTATTGGCCATAAAATAAGCTACACAACTACTATTGGAATGAAAAACCGCCGACGGAATGAGAAATAAGAACGAGAAGCCTTTCTAATCGCTTAAATAGAATTCATTGGTACTCGGGAAACTGTTTATCGAGTAAAGTATAATTGTACAATTGATGCAAATCATTGTTATGTACTCGCAGAGCGCCATATACTATTGCCAATAATCATTGAAAAAATAAAGCTGTACAAGGAGAGATTTCGTCATCCACCGCTAACTGGACTCGTCAAATTAAGTAACATTTCGCTCATCTATAACGACATGTATTTACAATATTAAAAAAAAAATAAAACGAATAGTTTCAAACTGCGTCGTCTTCATCTCGTGCCGAATACATTGGATTTGAAATAATTGGAAGGACGCATTCGAGTTTATAACAAATACAACTTTCTCCACATACAATAAAAAAGGCTAATTTTGAGCGGAAGCTTTGACAATGTCGTAGGCAACGCGTCGTTATCCGCTATCGAGCACTTAAATTTAGCCTCGAGGCATGCCAGTCTTGCCAATAGCCAGAAATTTGCCCGTCGGTGCCTCGAGTCCAACTTCGATTCTGTCGCGAAACGCCGGACCGCATTGAAAATTGGCGCACGAGCGCCGGCTGGAAAAGGGCGCCAACAAAGAACAACTCGAAAATGCAGGCTCGCGCTCGCCCGAGACGCGCGTGGAGAAAGCGAAGAAAGTGCCAAAGAAAGAGCTTTCACGCCAATATTTGTCCTTCTTTGGCCCGAGCCGGCGGCAGCGGATGCCATTGCACAAGAATTCGGGGCTCCTCACGTGCCGTCCCGTGCCATCCCGTCGGGCAAGTGCAGTCGCACGTGATGCATCTTCGCGCTTATGACTCCAAAGTTACTCTCGGGGACGCACAAAGGCAGCACACGTGTCGCGGGACGTCGCGCGCCCCGTTAATGTGCCGATGCACGTGTCACGTGCGGAGGAAACCGCGAGGGTGGCGTTCCTCTTTTCCCGTGGCGAACTAAATGTCACCGCACGTGTCCCTTTTCGCAGCGACGGGGAGGAATTTTTTCGCGCTTCTAATGAAACTACTCGGCAGCCTGCGAGGGACGTCGGCTTGGAGTTGCTCGAGAGTCCAGGAGCCGTTGCGCAGCGTTCGCAAGGGCTCGAAGAATCAGCCTTTGTCGTTGCAATATTTAGAACGTGGATTCATCGGCGAATTAACGAGCGATATTTCGATCGAGGCTGGAGAGGCCGCCGGAAACATTTTAATTAACTGCGCTTCGGCAGCTGGTGGAAGGACGCGATTATCGGAATTGATCTAGTAATTTCGCGAGTAATTTACAAGTTTTAACTCTCTTTATTAATAAAAATATTCGAGTGACTTATATTTGGTCGAGTGATCGAATAGAACGAACGAACGTTGCGTCGTCTGAATTGCATTGATTGGATTTAGGGTTCGATAACCACGAGAGCCGATAGAGGGGAACCAGCAATTACAACTGAGGCGCCTTTTTCACGTCCTCAAGAGTCTCGAAAAGTTTTAACGTTAAATTGGCATTAGACGCGTCAAAATAAGTAACATCAACGACACGAGCCTTGGGAAGACATTATTATTACAGCCCGAGAGCTCGTGGCTGGAAGCGATGCAAAGGCGCTTATTGCGAGATGATAATTTTGCGATATCGGAATAATAAAGAAGAAAGCCAACCAACAACTCGACCGCGAGACAAGGAGGTCTCGATGCGAAAAGAGCATCTCGTCGCGGGTTCTGAGAGCACTCGACGAGCCTGCGGCCAAGTGGCTGAGAACGGGAAAAGGGTATCGCACGAGTCGTGGAAGGAGGCCGACAAGTGCGTATGTTGTAGGAAAAAAGACGCACGCGAGGGACACAGGAGGAGCAAAAGCGCGAGGCCTGACCGTATAAGCGTGTGAACCCGAGCGAGTGGGTCCACCCGGCGAAAAGGAAGCCGTGCACGAGGAAGTGGCTTAAAGTGAACAAAGCTGTATTTTTCGTTTACATATTTTTACTCCTGTGCGTGGAAAGTGCGTGGGAGTTTTTTCTCTTCGTGAAATCTGTGGTTTTTTCTATTTCTCTCTCTCTCTCTCTCTTTTTCTTTCGCTCGAAGCCCCTTTCCGCAAATATTCCGAGCCTAGCTGTTTTATCAAAACGTGGACAGATGAATTGTATAAAAGCGACAAATCGTATTTCAGCAGTTTCAAATTGCATTAGAACTTACTGTCCAAAAAGTGAAATACTTTGTTGACTGCTTGTCGAGAAGCTCTAATGTTTTTCTTTTCCCAGAGGAAAAAAGCAATCAATTTTCTAGGTATATTTCTAAAGATCGTACACTCGTGTTCCAGTTTTGTGACGGGTGTTACCTGACCACCCAAAACTCGATGCGCCTCTTGATACAAATCGCGCGTGCAAGCATCTTTTTAACACGAGTTATTTCGAAAATTAGTGCAAAATGATACGAGAATCGATAATAAAATTTGAAGTACAGCAATACCAATATCGATAGAATTATCTTCTTACGGATTTTATTAAATCCTGCTGATTGTAAGCTCGAAAGTACTTGACTTTCATGTAACGTACGGTAAGCATTTTAACTATTTTTTAATTCGAATTCTAGTTAAATTTTAAAGATATTCCCCTTTCTTCGAGTGAAGCGAAAATTTTCAGATATTCATCAATGGAATAAATATTTATATTTGTTTTATTCCAACTTAAACTACACCCGTGAATGTAAGATACATTATTTGCAACGCGGAGACGCACAGGCAGATTATTGTATTAAATACTTGATATAATCGAAAATGAAGTTCCTCGTTTCAAGGTAATGCAAAATGCAGCGAATGGTGAGACTTCGATATAGATTCCCCTCTCTCTTATAAACAGAAATAGGAGTGTGATGTGCATAGCTTAGCAGCCGTCGGAAAGTCCCACAATTTTCGTGTCCCCAAGGCAAGTCCTTCTCGGTTATTCGAGGACAACGGGAATCTAGAAATCCACCGCACCAGGGGATACGTGATAAGTGCACATGAGCTGCCTGTAATGGCTCTCACCGAGTCTTAATGTTTTAAGGGTGTCTATACGTTCCCGAAACCCAGCGGACACCTTGTATACATTAATGCGTTGGAGGAAAAAATATGCCAGAACTTTTATGGAGGCATGAAGGCGTTTGTTTTTTTTTCTCCTATGGATACCGAGCGATAAACTTATGACTGTTATGACTCATTTTTTTTCTTATGTTCGCGGAGATTTAATGGATTCTAATGTAGCGTGTAAATATGATTTTATGCGAGAAGAGAAAAATGGAGTATGAGACCAAATAAACGATTGAAAAATACACAAATGCGTGTAGTTTTATTTTTGGGACGCATAATATCGGATTAGAGTGGAAAATATTTATTCATAACCTTTCATCGATAATTCTTAAATCGGTATAACGAATAAATTTTACTTGCCCACTTTTTCTAAAAAAATTCAACCGAGGCAATCCAAAGAAATTTTAATTAGGAAAGCTTCGCTGGGAATTTAGAAATATTTTCAACGAGTAAAAATACGTAAAATTTCTCTGCGTTGGTGAGAGATTTACAGCTTTATAGCTCGCACACGACAAAATTCTTTTCATCGTTCACGTAACTCGTTAATAGTTTAATAAAATTACTTCGATTAATATCAAATGAAAACTCTTAATTTAAAATTTCTGTAATCAGTTTAAATATATCAGAATGTACAAGTTAAAAAATTGACTATTACATTTGTAAGATAATTTTTTCGAGTATTTAATTACAGAAAATAAGCGTTGTTTTAGAAATGGCGTAAAGAATGTTGATAAAATGTTAATAAAAAAATAATTGAGTATATTAGGAGGAAAAAGTTCGAGAATTTAAAAACGTCGTTTAATTCTATTGGATCGACTTCATTGAAAATTCATTTTTTTAAATTAATACAATTAGAGAAAAATTCTGAATTAATTCAGGGCACACTTCAATACAAATTACATATAAAAGCTTTTACGTGAAAATTTTGTTTTTGTTTAAAAATATGCAGAGCCAATTTTAAATTTAACCTTAGCTGCGCATTGTATTCTTAAATGTAAGATTAAGTTATAAAAAGTAATTTTCGTACTCGTATATAATATATAAAAATACACCGACTGAATGTAACACATTAATAAATGACACTTGAGCATTATAAACTGTTTTCGAGAAAATTTTAATGTATCTTTATGACCAATATAACGTATTATCTTCGATCAAACACACTTTCGTAAAAGAAGGTGCGCAAGGATATCCAAAACATTTCACATATCACCTGCTTTACGACTAATAGCTCTAGCCGTCAGAGCGCATGCCCGATCTTTGCTAAGCGCGCATCAACCGAAAATTGTAAGGAAAGAGAATTAGAGGATTTTAGATCATTAGGGTAAATTAAAAATTACGATGATTCTAACAGACCTTTTTTGTTTTGAAGGAGCGAAGCAAACGTTTCCTCTTTCGAGGCTTCCTTAAACGAATTGAATACCCAATATTATATTAACGTAAACGGGACTTTTACTTGAATTATAGTAATTTCGTCTAGCCTAATTATAGTAATTCGTAAAGCCAATAATCGTGTATTTATATTCGATTATTAGCTTCACGAATATTCAGATTTCATTATTGATAAAATACTTTTTATCGCAACTTCAACTAAGAGTATATTTTACAATATTGTCAAAAATAGTAAAGCATCTTTTAGACGGTAGACTGAAAGAATCAGTGGATAGATCAAGTGCAGAGATGGCCCGGTTACAAGCACCGAAACTGCTAACACTTTATAGCGAAATAATGCGAAGGAAGGAGTAGAATTCTTACAAATACCGAGGAGTGCCAGAGCATAATGAGTTTCCTTCGTCTGTCGAGCGTAAATTACGCATTCGTTAGCAGTCTTCTCCACTTAACTTTCTAATTTATCTAGTTTGTGAAAATAATAATTCCATTAAGGTATAATGTCGGCGAGCGCAGGAAGGTTTACATTCTTCGTAATGGACTGCGGCGGCAATAGATGTGACATAATTGTTTTGTCTTTTCGATGAGAACTCGAGGGTTATGAAAACGAGAATTACACTTGTGCGCTTCGGCCGGAGGTGAAAAGGGCCCGAGACGACGACACGTCGCACGCAGACGAGAACAGGTGTTCACCGCCCTTTAATTATAGACCGGATAATAAATTTTTGAGACAACTTTTCGTTTTAATTCTGTCTTCGCACCTTTTCTCCTCTCGACTTTCATATACCGCTTTCGTTATTTATCGAGTACTGCGGATCAAAGCTCGCAGGCCTGATCGCTGAATTAATCTGGGCTCGATTAACGAGCTTTTTACGAAATTTATGTCTCCTGGTGTACTGATCAGCAAAAGTTCTAGAGCAGATGTAGGCTGACGCATATTTTCATTTGTTGATGTCTTCGTTAAAAGTCGGAGAATGTGGATCGACAACTTAAGCTGGCATATTAAATTTGGCGTTGTTTAAAGAAAATTGACGGTTTGAAAATTATTCCCTTTCTGATATTGAGATTTATTTTCCTTCGCAATTATTATTATAGTACAACTGTAGTAGTAAAAATTTTTCCTCTAATATATGTTGCAATTAATTCTAGTAATGGTTATAAATAATTGAGTGATAACATTGAAGTATATATCGCAATATTATTAATTTTATAAATTATTATTAAAAGTCTAAACAAAAGAATAAACACCTCGTGATTTATTATTTTTAATATTTCTCGTACCCGAGTTAAAATTAAAAATCATCCATCCGATTATCCAAAATTCCAACAGTGTGCAAATACAGAAATAATGAATACTGAAACAGCAATGATCGATTTATTACTTTCACGCTCTTCTCCCTAGCAGTTTTGTATTTTCCTCTTGGAGGTTTGTGCCTCGAAACTTAGAACTTTCAATAAAAGCCAGTGTAGAAAACGCGCGCGCGCGCGTGTGGGGGTGTGTGGCTAGAGAAAATAGTCATAAAGCGTCGGACGTTAAAATCGCTGTGATTGCATCGAGGCGAACGGAAAACTGCCCTTTTCTCGAGCCTCGTTACCACTACTCGTAAATAATAAGGAGGGTCAAATATATACCCATTATTTTTGAAGTTTACGACATGGTATCGTTTTCTTCGCTACATTATCATGCGGCACGAGCGCATACAGAAATTGTAGTAAGACCTAGAAAGGACAATAGCGTTCGGTCGTTTTGAACGCTTCTACCTGTAAAATATAGAACGCGACATTCGGAGAGAAACGGTAATGGAATTATAACCGTATCGAGGTTGGCTAAAATTTTATAGAGTCCCTAGAATTTTGAAATTATACGCCGATACTTGGGTGTATTTTCTCATTTTTCTATTTTTTTTCAGTATCATTTTTATTTGCATTAGCTTAAGTTTGGAGGAAAAGTATTTTATTGCCGTTGTTAAGAGAATTATTTGTTTGTGTTTGAAAAGCAGGAGCTAATACTTCGCACATTAAAATAAATAAAGCTCCCTTTTAACTCAAATTTAAACAAATATTAAAAATAAAATTATTATTGTTCGTTAATTATTATTGAAACTGTATTTAAATTTCATGTAAAACTTCTCGATAAGAGTAAGTAAAAATCCGATACAAATTAATATTACCCCTTTTAAATAAAGTCATAAATTACAAGTTGAACAAATTTTTTAATACTTTTACCTTATCATCCTTAATCGACAATAAGTAAAACAGTATTTTTAAATTGTGGTTATTTCGTACATTGTATTTTCTTATTTCTTTCACCTCAAAAATTTGTTAATAGTTACAATACAATGAAAAAAATTTTCTGTTCAACTGAATTCAGAATTCTAAAATCTATAGGTTAAAACATTATTTGATTATTTACTTCAATTACTTTTAGAAAATCAGATGTAAGAAATGAAACTATTTCTGAAATTAATGTATGTAACTTTAAGTTGACAACAAACATTTATATTCGTTTCAGATGCTGTCGGTAAGAATGTTTTAACTTTGTTTTACTTGCTCGTCAATGTTGCCAAACTATCCTTAATTCACTAAAATTTTAAGTAAGAATGTACATCGTTAAATTACATTTTAGAAGATTTTCCGTCTCTCAAATAATAGCCACACTCTTTAAATCGTGCAAATTTAGAATAAAAAGTAAATAGACAAATTAACGATTTTTCGAGACTCTTTTTAAGTTTCCAATATTAGAATTAATTGACAGACACTTGGACACGCGCCATGTTTGAGTTGTTTTAACGCAGGAACAGAATCATCGACATAATAAATACGCAAATTCGTTGAAACGAGAGTCCGAATTGGAAGCTTCGCATTTTTGGACTCGCACGCGACACGAGGATCAATATTCCTTCGAATAAAGCACCGATTAAGAAAATGAGCGGGGCCTCGCTTTTGTTGGTACGCGAACCAAAACCAAATCGAAGGAAACAAGAAAAACGTGAAACTATGAAAACGAAAACAAAGGTAACCTCGTTTCTCCAGGTCCTAGTAGAGCCGCTTTGGAAATCCCAGTCCAGAGAATTCAGAGTGAATCGACAGTTTATAAATTTGTATCGGAAATCGAGGCTATTGCAATGTAGTCCGCATTCTTACCTTGCGTACGAGATTTCACATCCAGAATTTTACACGAGCCCCAGTTGGCGCTCCTGCGATGGAAACGCGCGCCTCGGGCCAGTCGAGAAATGCGGAGCCGCCACCGCCGCCGAATTAGTCCATCGTCCATCGGAGGTGCGCGTGAGACGGGCGTCGAGGGGAGCGATCGAGCGACGCCAAAAGAATACGAAAAGCCGTGAGCGGGCCTAATAATCGAGATGTTCCCACATGCTCGCGGACGCCCGTGGGAAAGTCATACGTGAGTCACGGAGAGCCGAAGGTCGCGAGTCGGGAGATGCCGTCCCTCGAAAGTAGCGATCGGATCGGCTCGGCGCTCGATTCGCGTTCGATCCCCGACTACCGTCCGCCAGTCCCGGCTCTTGCGACGCCCGAGGAAATTCCACCTGGAAATTTGAGTGTCTAGCTCCTATCGCCGCCGCTTCCAAGCATCGGAAGAGAAGCTACGAGCTCGAGGCTTAATATTTCGTACTTCGTAAAAGCGCATTCGCTAACACTACATTTTTTGCATCTAGCGGTGCGTATGTATTTGGCGTGTTTCAGCCGTTAGTTCCGGCATCGCGCATTTCCTGTATTGCCGATATACCGTAGCTGGTAAATTCCCTGCCCGAGGTATTTATTTATACTTTAATTTTTGTAGACTATTATTTTTGCAAGCGTTCAGAGTTCGGATATAACGCAATAATAATTTATTTATCTCCAGCCGACGGCAGTTGAACTTCTCGGAATGTAAAGTCTTAAAACGTGCGATAAAGTATTCATTACATCAATTTCAAGCTTTAAAAATAAATAATCAAGAAATATAAAAAATCATTTTACTTCAAATTCAGCATCTTCGAGAAATAATTCGGCTGCTTTTCAAATAAACGTTGGTGAAACTTTTTTCGAATCTTTTCTTTTTCAATACAATTTATAATATTAAAATGTTTTATATTACAGTACTGCATCCTCGATGCGAAATAAAAACAAATATACAAGATGATTAAAACGTATGAATTATTGATCGCAGTCGATGTACGACGTTATATGGTTAATTACAGTTTTTAATAATATTTTTCCGTAAACTTAAGCAACTTGCTTAATAAATACGGGGAACGTAACGTTATTGTTAAATAAAATATGATTTTTAATCAAACTTTCAACGCTCGCGCATTTAACTCAGAGTTAAACTATTAATGTATTATCGAAGTAAAGTAATGTGAAAATTAAATTAGGATTCCTGGGTAAACGGGAAATCGAGTTAATTTTTTTGAGCTCGAATTTATCCACTTTGATATGATTAGCTTTTTGCAGGTGAAACCAAGTGCTTATGCGGACAAAGCGTAAGGCTTAATTCGAGATCTATTTGTCCGACGGTCGATTAAACATCTATAAAATACGCGGCGAATAGCGGCGTTTGCTTACATATCGGAGTCAAAAAGCGAGGCGAAGTAATAAGCGACTAAGGCTCACCCAGACCCGATGCAGCTCGCGAGAAATCCCAAAATGCACTCGCGCAAACGCTAGTGCGACAAGGCGAGCGTCCGTACGAATCGTCGTCTCCGTGACGAGGAAGAAACGATTTGTCCCGCTTTAAATCAACAATAAAATGACGAAACAATTACTCGACAGAACACGCGCCTTTTAATTCACCTCCTCTCCTTCCTCTTTTTTCACCTCCGCTCCTCTTCCACCTACCCGACGAGCGGATCCGCACGCCCCATTGTACACGTACACGCATGACGCAGAAAGCGAGTGGACGCGATCGCGACTATATCATAAGTCCAACAAAGGGCCATATAATCCCGATGAACAGCGAGATAAAGTCGCGCGCGTATATACGCATACGCGCCTATCAGGTCTGATTAATCGCGCTTCAAACGAACGATGACGAACGACGCGTCCACATCGAGGCTGACTCTCTGCCTCCCCCCGCGTCCTGCCACTCTCCTTCCTTCTTACTTCGTCTGCATACGCTAGTGTGTTTTGATCGCCCACGTGCTTCGACTCGCGCGCTACGCGTTTTCCAAGCCTAATTTCGACTTTCAGTCCGCGCCGTTAGCCAAAATCTCGAACGCAGACTTTGTAACTCTCGACGGGAAGGAAGTTTCTCGGAGCCTCTCGGATGCAGAGAAGTGCGAATGTCGAATTCTGCAAATAACTGGGCTTTCGCACAATAGATTCCCGAGGCTCGAGGCAGTTTTCAGATGAATTTCCCTTGGTTTCGCTGCCAAATTTCACAATCTCCCATTGTGATTCGTTCAAAAACCGAGTCGTTAACATTTATCGCAGTCCTATTTCGTTTGTTATTTGCTGTCGATACCTCCACTTGGAAATGCAAAATATTACAAAATATGTAATTGATATACCTTAAGTTGAAATACTCTCGTTTTCGCTAAGACAGATTTATTCCTATAAAATTATTTATTTATCGGTGAATATGTGTTTGCACAGCAAAGACGAAGCTGTTTATTCTTCGAACAGTAGCGCACAGAAATATCTGGATAAACATAATTACTTTAGCTTTAAAGTTACTCGAGTGTAGTTGTAATACAGGTAAGAATCTTTATATTGTAATCGAGTTTATTTGCTAGTCGCGCATTCTGTGCGAAAGTAGAAGCGTAAAATCGAATGGCAAAAATGTCCGTTTCAAAGAATCTAGTGTTAATATCTCCGTCATGCTCGGAATGTGATTTTGCTTCGAGCGAGCGGAAATTTTCATTCGGCAGATTTAATTTGCAGCTCCGGCATAGCGATGCGTAACTTACGATTCGCAAAACTTTGCGAATAAATCCTTTCACTCCTCTTGTTAAATGCTTCCAATTTTAGAGAAGCAAACAATTTTGAAGTTTGCAGCGGAGATTTATGAAAAATTGGGAAACGCTCGCTCGAATCTCGATCTCAGTATTGTTTTACGTAAACGAAGGTGCGCGGAACTTTCGAAAATTTGAGCTGGCAATAATTAATGTACAAAACGAGAATCAGAAAATCCGAGTCTCCGGGAATTTGCGAAACACGCGCACTTCTTAAGATCGGCGTAAAATTGCACGCAGATGTTGCCTCTGCCTCTGCTTCAACAGCGTCGCTCCTTCCGCGTGTTAGCCATTATCCGCATGGTGCGCGGGTTTATTCAAATTAGCGCTTTATTATTTATCCGCTAAATTCGCAAAATGAGAAAAAAGCGCGCATTTCGTTTGCACATCTTACGCCGTAAGAGCACATGCCGCGCAGCTCGAGGAAACTCATAGGGGCCGTGAATTGCGCAGAGAATGGCTGAGCCTCGCATTTTCACGACAAGAGCCTCTGGTTGAACTTTCGGACTTGCATCCGTTAATTGCGCTTTCGGGACATCGTCGACGAGACGCTCCAAGTTTTTGCTTGCAAGTCAGTTTTAACGAATAGTGGTCAAAGATAAAATCACTGGTAATTAGTTCTATACGATAAGCTAGGGATGCGTCGTACTTAAGAAATGTAAACAATTCGTGCTTTTGGGATTTTGCTAGTTGTAAAGTACAACTTTGAAGATTTTGGTATTTAAGTTTTTTTGTATTGATTTGCAATAAATTAATTATGGGATAATATTTTTTACTCCACGCGCTTGATAGAAAACATGATTTGCATTCTTTTAGTATTTCTCATAAACTTTTAGAAATGTGCATTGTTGTTTTGATGTACATTAAAGGAATTAATGATTAAACCTGCTGCATAGCTTTAAGTTAACTAAGGTCATTGATTAACTTTATTGAATTTGTGAGATAATTTATCTTAAACTGTGTAGCTTACTTTATGAAATGTTTATGCTACGTAATTATTTTAATCGTGTAACAAAATTTAAAGCTTGTTACGTTAAACGTGTGAATCAAAAAAGAGTTTATTCGTTAACGATACTTAAAAAGACGGAATTTTATTTTTAACCTACACAAAAGATTTGCGAACGTGTAGGAGAATATTGAACTTTCAACAGTAAATTGTTCGTCAGCAAAATAATTGGTAAAAGAAGGTTCGATAATCCAACTGTCGAAATCAGTAAGCATTTTTACGCGGCCTACAAGTGAATCCAAAAATACTAGTTGACGAACGTGGAAATTTATAATGGAACGATTTTGACGTTAGTTCCGTCAAGAGACACGTACGTTGAGGAAAGTTCACCTCGATAATACAGAGTCACGGAGATTTAGCTCGTTTGCAAGTGTCGCGCCAATCATTGATATATTCCACGCGTATGAAGAGAAATTTAGAAAAATGCTCGGCGCGCAAAGGTGTGATCGCCGACATCCGAAAAAAGCGATAAAAGTCAGGAGGTCGTTTCCCATCGACGGTTCACAGGCGGCCAAAGGTGGGAGCGCACGTAGCCAAGTCGCGGCAATTATGCGAAAAAGAAAGGAACTTCTAAGAGGCGCCCTAAAGAGCGACGAAAATAACGTCGCGCACGTTGGAGGCGAAGGCGGCGACGGCGACGTCATCTTCTGCCGCGCAGCCGGGTGCTTTGCATATTTCTGCTTTGGTGCGTCGAACCACGTACGGAGCTGCCTTTTGCGTGCGTCGCTCGCATGCGAAGCACCCGCATCCCCTTGGAACGGGGCCCTGCGCCACTCGGGGGCTGATTAATAAAAAGCGCGCTCGACTAGATACCACCACGTAACCGCAACTTAAAGCGCAAACGTTCGATTCGCCGCTGTTCTCTTTTATTTTTCTCCCGCACCGGGCAACTCGCACGAGGCAGTGTCCTAAGCGTTGTAATCCTACATACTTTCCTTCGATTCTTTTTCGATTGGAAACGACAAAATACGTTTTTTGCACTTGAATTTTTTAACCTGAAATTGTAGGATGAAGTAGCTTTAAATATATGATATAATTCTTCGGTACAAGATTGTACGTTACAAAAGTATATAAAACCTTCTGAACGCATGAATTTTCACGCGAAATAATTTATCCAGGAGGAATCTTCCGAGTCGCAAGAAAATATCGTAAAATTATATTTGAATATTTCATGTTCAATTGAAAATTTTTCCCTAAATTTCTTTGAAATAATTTTTTCCCTTGTTATTTAACAAATACAAAGCTTCTAAAAAATTCCCGTAATACTTTATAAAATTTTGCTTCTGTTTTAATCGAATATATAAAAAATATATTTCTAAAGGTGTACAAGTTAAGTTTTAGCAGGTGTACGTAAATTATTAGATAAAGTTTTTTCTTGTGAGCCTAGATCAAACAAACTATAAATTAATTTTTATACCGATTCTACACACACGCACACATCCATAATCTTTAATACATAGGCACGGAATCACTTTTAAGTTTGCACTTTGCGAAATTGTATACTTTTAGGATGTAATGCTGCTAACTATAATTAAATTCTTTCGAAATTACTTTTTGTATTCAATTTTATCATAATTCGGCTCACGGAATTTCATTGGAATTACCGCTAAGATACGGCATTTCAGAAAATTATAAGTATAATAAGTTAGGTTTAAATTTATAATACCGAAAAAATTAAATTCAATGTTATTTCCTAATATATAATTAAGTTTATATGACTTTAATAAAGTTTTTCTATTGGTACCCGAAACAAAATAGGTTCTATAAACCATTTTATAATTAAATTGGTGTAGACTCTTCTTGCATTTTACTTATCCAGAGTAAAATTATAAATATTCAAGGCAAGACCACAAAAGATATACCTTAGAAAAAAATTAATTTACGTTTAAACTATATTTTGATATTATTATTGTATTTTCGTGACAGGAACTAACATTTTATTAAAACCTCAGATTAGAAATTAAAAAAAAAAAACAATTTAAGTGCCTCCATTGTGGAGTATACGAGTTACAGACAACAATGAAAAATGGAGACTGTAACGTGGGAAACAATATAATTTCAACACTATTATCGGCTAATTTTTTCCATCAATCCTTTCTTATTTTACGGTATGTACTTCAATCTCCTTTCCATTTCCCAAAACTAAGGCAGTTAAATAAGCTTAAAAGTACTGGCAGGAAATTGAAGAATTCTAAGGTTTTATATATTTAGCCATTTACATTAATCGTTGATATCATAATATTTAAAATTATGATGAATGATGAAATATAATTTATATTAAAAAATAGTATTCGAGTTGGATTAATACTTAAAAAATTCATTGCTTTGAAAATATTATCAAAACATTATTTTTTGCGATACTATTAATAAATTTTATCGACAATATTCAAAATAAAGTTCGAGGCTTATGTGTAAATCAGTAATCCATTAGTCGCGAAAGAGAGTTTGGATTGAAATAAATTTATAAGATATTTTATATCAAAAAATGCCCTCGACAGTCAGAACAATTGTCTAAACGTAATTAATGAGAAATTACAAATTTTGATTTTTTAAATTTGCTGGTATTTAAGAACTAAAATTATTCGCAGTAGATTTTAATCAAATGAAAATTTAAAAAACATCTCGTACAGCGCAAATAATAAGAAACAATAACTGCAAATGATAAACAAAGTATTCGTACATTACAAAATTAAATGTTCAAAAAGATGCAACAATAATCTTTTCCCCAGATCGGGAGCAAGTGCCTTTAGGCTCGAAAATGTTCGATCGTCGTGTTTTAAAGAAGAATTAATTCTTCCTTGCCACGAAATAGACTCTTGAATTCCCAAAGGTTCTACCTCACAACCATCACGAGTTTTTTTATCGTACCTTAAATATAATTCGCACGAGCAATTACCTATATAACTATCGACTGCGTTAAAGAGCTTATTATAGCGGATAAAACAAGGAACAATCCGCTACCGAAATATCGACGTTTCGTATTTACATATTGCACAGGCGACACACGCGTCCGCGAAACTATTCTGTGCGATGGAAGCAACGGCCGGAACTCGAGGTTGGACGTCCGTTCCTGTCCGGACTCTCCTCTTTCCGCAAGAGACGATCGCCGCACAGCACCGAAAAGGTGCGCGCGCGAACCGACAGCCACTCGAACGAGCCACACTGATGAGACCGCGATATCGACTCCTCCGCTCTTTTCCCTCCTAAATGTCTATAATTTCCGGATGATGATTACAGGGCAGCGCGCGCAACCCTTTCGGCTCTCGTTCGCGTGCCCGGTGCGCGATACACCGCACACCAGCACCTCGCAAGCGTCTGCAAGAGAGACGGCGAAAGAGCGCCCGAGGTCCGGCTTGTTACGTCTCTCTCTCTCTTGATGCGCTCGTGCGTGTGCAAGAGTGTGCGACTGCGTGAAATTGAAACGATAGGAGGAGAGCGTCTATTACGCGGACCGGGACCCGGTGCTGTGTGCGAAACTGCACTTTTGTGGACTTTTTGCACCATCCGAGGCAGCGGAGCGATGGTGAAGGCCTGAGAGTGGGTGGAGAGACTCTCGGGGTTCGCCGGAGAAAATCGGATGGATGCAACGACTTCCGTAAACATAAGTTCAGAAATTTTACGACTTCCGGACACACGAGGTTCGGAAGGCGAAAAAGTTATCGGCACACCTTTGGTAAACGCTTCAACCGCGTACCTATCGATACCACTAATTATAAGTAATGAACGTTTTTGCAAAACACCCTTTTCGGCGAAAGTCTCGGTCGATCTCAATAATACATTGTAAATTGCGAGTAAACCGATTGCGTTTCTTGAAATTGATAGCTTCATCGACATCTCTGTTAACAATTGGGAATTCTAAATTCTTTTGTCGCGGAGCCAAATTATAACAAGAAAGCTTCTGCAACAATAAAACGCGTAAAATGTTTGTACGTTTTATTGTACGCACTTGGTTTATTTTATTATAATGGCGACGTTGTAATGGTGAAAAATCTGATCGACAATTTGTATAACGTACAATAGATCCTTTGAACGCGCCAGCACCTCTTGTATTTAAGTTTTCATTTACACGGTCAGCTGCAAGATATTAGCGGTGCTGCAATAACAATAATTACACTTTTCCCTCGCAGGTGAAATTTCATATTCACTACTCTCATTATCGCGGCAACATTACTATTTCGAAAACTTTATATCCTTTCTTATCTCTAATCGTAAAGTTAAATAGCGAATTGTAATTTCAGCGCAGAGTAATGATGTTTGCAAAGAGTCAGATATGTAGGTCTTCAACCGAATGAATACCTGCTTGTACGAGCTGCGATAAGCGAACCAATTCACTAAAATTGATCAAGCGATTTGTTATTATTTTAAGAAAAGCGAGAATCATCTGTTCGAAATTACTGAGCTGGAAAAAGTGAAATATTTATTATGCGTCAGTCATTTCGTATCATTTAATTAAGCGTCGTCGACTCCTAATTGTACTTTTCTTCGCGAAAGGCCAAAGCTTAGGGAGGAGAAAGTCCGTCCAGCGATATTCTCAAGTTGCGTCGATTTTTCGTCTCCCATTCCTCGTTAAGTCCTCGATTTCGTGTCCGCAGCCCTAATAAAGTGAGACCGACAACGAAGCACGTAATAACTACATAATATCTAAATCTTAAGCAAGCGCATACAGAATAGATCGACCCTAACGATTAGGTTCATAATACCAGTTCAGTTCCCTCTGCAAACAAACAATCGGCATCGAGCTACTCGGGTTTTTGTTTCTTGGCTACTTATTATAACGCCCCTTATTTCGACAGCTGCTCCTTGGATTGCTCCGGAAGGCCAACAACCATCGCGCGCGCGTGCCTCTTTAGATTTAGAGGGATTCGCTCGGCTTCGACTTGGCGCGATCGCCTTCGTCGCGGGTGGCGCCGCTTTATTAGGGGAATTAGCTGCGGTCGCAGTTAATAAGGGAAGGTACGCTTGGATTTTTTACACGATCTCGCGATTTTCGTACAAAAATTTGGCGGGATTTTTAATTTCGCGGGGCCGTCTATTTCGGGAGTCAACGAATAAAATTGCATATATGCAGATTTACAGTATCGATTAAAATTACAAGTGCCGATTAAAGTATGCGAGAAAGACGCGTTTCTCACTCGGAAATTTTTTGTATATATTAAAATTAGTCGGTTATAGCTGGCAGGAGCAAATACGATATATATTGTACGCAAATTTTTTATCGTACAATAACCGAATGCAGTTCTTTTAACGTTTGCTTTTGTAAAGTTAATCTATATTGTTTCGCATAATAAAATTTTAGATGGACCAGTGCGTTAATGCATATGCAACGAAGCGAAATTGACAGTGACACTGCGCGCGCTTCTTCATTAGCGTTTTAATTTTCATCCATTAAGTCCTGACGTGGTAATGACTTTTTACGGACTTTATTTGTAAATTTACATTTAGCATAAGATTCGCAGAACACTCTACCTGTTCAACGTATTGCTGGATTTCGAAATCGCAAATTAGGCTATAAAAAATGCGGAAAAAATTTATAGAGCATCTGCCTTTTATTACAATTGCAAGAACGAGGGAATTTTCGTTATCAGATGACATTTCTAAGACATACGGGTGGACTCTTCACATCGTATATCTATATTCGTACGTGCGCGCGCAAACTATAAATATTTACAGGTAGAAACAGCACGCGCTACCCCTATATCGTAACCTCGTTCGATGACAGAATATCCCTCATTGTACCTAAATATTGCACATTATAAATTGTCATATGCTTAATCAACCATTAGTTTCGTTTTGTTAATCGCTTTTACAATGACAAGCAAAAAACGAAGAAAAATTGATGCTCGTGTTGACGGTGCAATTATGCTCAGAAAAGAGTTTTATTTTTTGCATATTTTGAATCCTTCAAAGCGAAATTCTTGGAAAGGTTCTGAAAGCCGTGAAGAATCCGCTACTGAAATTATCGGTACCATAATATAATATTTCGTCGCAATTTCTCGATTATTTAAACCTGTAGGACGATAACGATTTATAATGATTTTCTAGCATCGTTAACTCGTGTCATCCAGACACCGATTCGCGAGTAAATACTTCCCGATCTTAAATTCATTTCGAAGGAGATGAGATCGCGAGTGCACGAATCGACAGGCGTTCGTGTACCCAGGTTACAATTAGTATCGTTCGGCTTCGTTTCGGAACCAACCTCGTGATGATGCGAGTGTGACAGCATGAGAAAATCAGGAGCCGGTGGCATCTGCTGCGGATGCTGCTGCTCCGGGCCCCCTGGTACCTCTTGCAGCAAGCCCACGTGGTCGGCCCAACAATCCTCGGACATATCCATGATTGCGTCCGGTTCTGCGTGTCAGACCTTTCGAGTCGGCGAAGATCTCACCAGGAGCAGGGGTCTTAAGAGCAGAAGCCAATCGCACCAGCTGAACAACAGTGTAAGAGTCGATCGGTACGGCGATTCGAAATAACGAAGTGCGAAGAGCGAACACTGTTATCGTCGGCTCGATGACAGTGTCGGGGAAGATCGTCGACCGGAGCAAGGGTACGAGGAACCGCAGCACAATTCAACACCAGTGTCAGAGTCGATCGCGACACTACTCGCTTGCACTTTCACTGTCCAACTCGATGACCGATAGCCGATCGCCAGTCCGATTCAGTATTCCGGCATCGTCTTCCTCGACGATAGCGATTCAGTGCGCGCACTTCCTCCGTGAAGATCGAGCTGCGTCCCGATCAGCCGGAAGGGCTCCGGTTACGCTGCACCGAGGAGCTGCTGGACTCGCAAGACTCGTCCGCCAGGGCGACGCACACGCGGAGATAAACCGCGATCGGATTAATGGGGTTCGGCGCGGGCCCGTCGGTGAGGCCCCTCGAGTTGCTCGCCTCCTTTCTTTCCTCTTGCGTCGTCGCTTCCCGTGTCTCTCGGCACTCGCGGGCGCTCGTCGTCCCTACGCCCGTCGGAGTACAGACGACGACAGCGCGGCGACACGGCGAGAGGACAGCGAGAAGGACAGAGAGAGAGAGAGCAAGTGAGTTAGTGTGAGAAAGAGAAGGCGGCCCGTCGGCGATGGTCAGTCGGCGTGGAATGAAGCTTGGCCGGCGAGGTTAGGCTAGGTGGCGCGCAGCCGGAGCGAGAGAGGCCTCCACCAGCAGCAGCAGCAGCCGCGGAGTTGTGCAGCATCAGAGCCGGCGTGGAGAGGGACGCGCACGCGAGTCTTCGCGCACGCACACGCGGGCCCAGCGCAGACCTGTGTGCGCGCGTACGTGCGCGTAGGTGCGGCCGCGCTGCTGCGTGGGAAGGGACCCTCGCGGGGTTGGCGGGGAAGGGCAGAGGCAGGGGGCAAAGGGAGCGAGCGAGCGAGCTCGGGGAGTGGGGGACGAGGCGTAAGGCTGCCCTAGTCGCTCGCTTAACCGTGGCTGGAGGTGGCGCCAATACCTGCCCTCTTTCCCTCCCTGCTGCGAGGGACGCGGAGAACGAGAGGGACCGAGCGAGAGGAAAGCGGAACGAAGATAGCGAAGGTGCGAGCGGATAGATCGCACTGAAGAGGAATAGAGAATGAGCAAGAGAGGAGGAAGGAATGGATGGAAGGAAGAATATCGTCGAGTGCGCGTACCTTTGCGTTCGAACGTAATTTCGCGTCGTATGGGATCGAGTGGAATTGCAGTGGGGATCTTATTCAGGAGGTGATGACTGAAAAATTCCCGGTCGTTTCTAGGACACTCCGGTATTTATGTAGCGCCGATTTCGAGGCGCGAAAACTGTTTTAGAACGCTTGTGCAAATGTTGCTCAGCGTGTGGTGTTTTTCCTTACAATTTGGTGTTCGTGAATAAAGCAATATGACTTCGTTTATGTAATATGTTGTATATTATGTGTAGAAATATTGGTACCTCTGTAAGGGTTTTCATTTTTCGAAATTACGATTTTACGTTACCACACTGCATTTACAAATGATGTGCAACGAAATGAAAATATTGAAGAAATAATTGATTTTCTCGAGTTAGAAAGTAGTTGCCGCACCCGCTTAAACATTACGCTATATTTAAATGCGAGTCGAGTCTACGAAGCAACATTTTTTTATTGGCCCAATGATGTAATGTATTAATTGTAAGTAATGGGAAAATTAGTAGATGCACTTGACAATTTAGCTCGTCTAATTATAATTATATAACGGCTGAATCATATGCTCTTACTGGGACGGACAGACGCAAACTATTACTTTTAATCAAGTAACCAAACTCAGCAAATGCATTACTTGCCACTACCTTCGGACGATCACTTTCTTCCCCTCTGAATTTTTTAGAATTTCCTTAATTATTGTTTAAAAATACGTGGGATAATTGTTCGAAATATCAAGGAGTCATTGTAAATGAAGTGTGTCATAAATAGTATTAGAGTATTTCGCAAGCGTTGAATTCTAATTTTTATCTAATTCGTGTTTCTTTCACAAAAATTATTGTGGAATGCATCGATGACAATATCTGCATTTATTTAAGTTTGGCCAAGAGGCCTAAAAGTATCTGCATTTTAAATAGAGGATTTTCGTTACATGTCTTCACAATTTGTTTTCCTAAACACGCGGTATTTACATTTTGCCTATTAATATTTATAATATATTTGTGAAACGTGAAAAATAAACAATTATAAAAATTCGAGGATCGATTTTTTAATTGTATGTGTTGATTCACCTATCCGATACATTTACTGTCTTTAATTTCTCTAAAAGTCGTCAAATAATGTTTGCTATGAGTATTCATAACTTAAGAATGAATTTCTGCAAAATTTTAAATCCAATGCTGGATATATAATTTTGTAGACACTACTTTTAATAATAGTCATACGTACTTTTTAAAATGCAATAATGTATAATACATTTAATATATAATCTTAAGTAAAGTTCCATTCTTATATTAATAATCTTTTCCATTTTCTTCTCTATAGAATTTGAAATAAATTGCCAAAAAATCTTTGTCGTCAAATCCAACTCTTTAGATTTAAAAAAATACAAAGTATTCATTTAAATGGATTATAGTTGTTGTTTGTGATTAATTATTTGAAAAATATCATTATTATGAAAGGTAACTTGCTTGTTTCATTTTCCGTTTCCTGAGTTAATAATATAAAGTATTTGTTTAAAGTTTAAATATACGTAGAATAAATGCTGAATGATTAATCTACTTTCAAAATATCATTGATAAATATCTTCTCGAATGAGAAATTTAATCCAATACTCTATAAATTACTTTAATAATAAATATATCGGACAATGATTTTAAACAGTATGAAGAAATTAATAAGGAGACAATACATGCTTCAGGTCAACGGTTTGGAACAAGACTTGGGAGGTGTTTTCCGAAATTAAACAATGAGGCCTGATACCCTCATCTTTTGCTCTCAAGACCCTTATTTCTAATAACAGATGTTTTGGAGGTACTTCCAGAATTTACGTCTGGTTCTGGTTCTTATGATGCTACGTACATGTGTACCAACGAGATACATGTACACATTTATCTTGTCAATTTTTTTAACAATTAAAAAAATTCAAGTCAAGATTTTGCGAGTGAATTTGAAATGATTCTCCTGGGTTAAAAATGTTTAGAATAAAGTGAAAATTACTTGTAAACCACGCGATGACATCCTTAAATCTAAGCCACTGTTGTTTATACGAAAAGTAGCTTATTATTTTAACAAAAATTTTAAGCTTCGTGTCAAAAATATAAAACTAATTTGAAATTTAAAAATTACAGTTTTGATTATTTAGCGTAAAATTATAAAAAGTACTCGAAGAATAAAAATAAATTCATATTCACAATGTTTTGATACAACGCGGCAAAAATATTGTACGTACGGTCTAATGTTCAACAATCTTATTTCTTGTTTTGTTATGCAGATCATTCATAACCAATAAAACAAAATTATATATTTCAATCTTAAAATGTATGTCTTCGAAAAACACAGAAATACACGCTATTGTGCACGAGTATCGTCAAGATCGCTAATCCAAGTGAGTTCTCTTCCGACGCTCAGTCGTAGATTGTTCTATTTTTACACGTTGGTGCAGTTCCTTCACGAACGCAAACTATCCTCAGGATATTACACACTATAGTTTATCAATGTCTTTATAAATTTATCCTTATTTTGTAATTTCTAAAACATAGTTTCTATTGCGCAAGCTGATGGGTAAATGCATAAAAAACGGTTTTCAACAAGATTGACAACAATATCGCAATTCGCTTATGTTTATTCATTTATCTTTGACTGCTCGTCATAATATATTTGGTGAATTTAATACTTGACATTGAAATATACAATACCGAAACTAAGTGGAAAATTGCTGAAAACTTCTAATTTGTAGTTTGCGTTTATAACGATTAAATGATGCTCATCAATTTATAAAAGACTGCCATAGAATTAAATTCATTTAACGTTTTGTCATCTGGCTGAGTTATTATGGCAGAAAACTTTTCACAATTCAGCAACCACATTATTATTATAATTTAAATCTGAAAATCTTTTTCAGCTTATCATAAAAAGGAACTAATAAGCATATCAAATGACGAAAGTACATCGTAATCATCCATCTACAAGCGACATCGTTGATAATCGTAAGACAAAAGAAGGGGCAAAAGGGAAAAGAGCGGATAGTCATGGGAAAACAAGTTCATGCACCAAAAGCGCATAACTTGCCTCAGCATAACGCACAGTCGCGGAGAGAGCGAAGCTTCGATGATCGTGCGGTGGAAATTTGCGATGCGTGACCATTGCGCGGTTGAATTATAGCGATTTCGCCGACTCATGAGTTATGCAGTTTGTGCGCGATCGCAGTCAGACGAGTCCAAGAGACGCTCTTACCCTATAAAGGAGTGAAATGCAAGTCAACAATTCGTCTTGGAGGAAATTTTCAGACTCTTGTATGATCTTTTCGAATTTTCTTTTATTTAGTTCACGGAGGATTTTGATGTTTCGAAAAGCATAAATGAAATTGGATTCCTACTTCCGTCGAAACTTGCAGTAGAAAATACATTATTGTCGATTCCGTATAATAATAATTACTATTAGTTAATGCATTTATAATGCAGTTGTTGTGCAAAATGAAGTCTGGATTTTGTCAAGATTTTAACGATTTTACCAAAAAATTTCTATTTTCTGCATTTCATCGTTAAATATGAAATCGACGAGCATGTAAAGTTCTGGATGAGTATTTCTATAAATATTACAAAAGGATGAAATTTTTTTTATCTATACTTTGAATCAAAGTAGAAAACCATCTTCTTACGCGAAGAAGCTTCATTTACCTGAGACTTGAACTCACACTTATTGCATTAATAAGGGTGTGCAAATGAATTAAAACTAAAATCCAATGGACAATATCAATAAAATAAACAAACAAAAAATTTATTATTCTTCTACAACATTACCAAGTTCCATAAGCTTTTAAAAGGCACTGCACCGATGCCTGGGAAAAGATGTTTATATTTTTTTTAAGGTAAATAAACGCGCGCCGATTAGTGTACGCTTACACATACGTCTCCCAACTGGAATTGGGACTTTCTAGCCGAACATTATTCTCCAGTTGTTCGAAGCAAAAGTTACGTCCAGTAACCGGTACTTAGGCGCGTTATCGACGATCACCTTCGTCACCGGCAAACGAGCCGACGTATTTTTAAAGAGAAATTCCTCGACTAGAGAACACAAGATTGTGTGCAGCGCCGACTGACTGTCCCGCTGCCGATTTCCAGTCCTTCTGCTCACAGACGACGACAGTCATCGGAGCTTCTACTTTATTCTCGCTTGTCGTGCGCGCGCAGGTGCCAAAGTGCGTCCCGACAGCGATCGATCCTGTAATAAATCGAACGGGACAAACCGGCGCGCGCGGATTAATTGCACTTGCCATAGATCCTTGGCAATTTTCCGAGAGAGGCGGGCCCTCTTTAAGGGATTTGAGATCTTTCCCGTGTCTTCGCGGGAATCTCGAGCAGCCGGGGGCAGCTTTTCTCGCGTGCGTGTGCGTGCAGTGCATGTGTGTCTGTCGGGTAGGGGCTCATCGATGCGACGGGCGCGCGGAAAACGTCGAGGCCGCGCGAAAAGTGTTTTTGTGTTCGTTTCTAGGGAAATGACGATCGCATGCGTTCTGGAATCCGTGTGTGTCGATGCGTCTTTTCCCCACTTTTCCAGGCTTTTGACGCCTTATTCGAATTCTGAAAGCCGTCGCTTAGCGGAGAAATCCTTTAGCCTCTTTTGCGACATTCTTTATTAATAGTTTTAGGGATATCTACTAGAAAGCCAAGGAATTATTCTGCTTAATTTTGAAAACTTACCAAGATAAATCACTAAAACAAGAACCATGCGTTCTACTGATTAAATTCTTTTTTTATAGTTGTTTGGATATTAAATTTATGCTTACTCTACCTAGTGTTGAAATTAATTTTCTAGAAAAGGAACTAGAACCAAAACATAGTTATAGATCTTATTTTAATTAAATTTAAGCAAAATGAAGCGGTAATTCTCACGGGAGTAGTTGTTATAAAGTGGATGTTTTAATTCGTAGCCTGAAATTGGAAAAAATACATGCATTAAATGTGTCTCGTGTGCATATATTATCAGCTTCGGTCACATATATAATTCAAATTATCGATCGAGTCTACGTTGCACAACGAATGTAAAAATATCTATTTTTGTTTGAGTAGAGATTATTTGTATTTTGAAATATAATGAAGTTGTTGAGCGTCAATTTTAATTACTCAATGTTAATTAGTGAGTGAATAGTCAACGCGTGTTAACCATTTTTTCTTTTAAATTAACCAAGTAGCCTCTTGATTTAAATCGGCAGGTGGATTCGTTCCAACTTTTGTTACACTTTATACCATAATATAAAGAGCTTGAACTTTTTACTAAAAATTAATTATGATGTAAATATCTTAGAAGCAAAATTAAACAAGATTTACTTCTTTATTTTTAATGTAGTTTCAGATTTTATCGAGTACTGCATTGCGTCCTGGATATTTAAAAATTTTAAATTTCATTATTTGTAAGTTTTGTTGCAAACATGATTAACGAAATTTAGTTTTACCAAGTAAATTAAGTGTTGTAAAAACATTAACAATAGAAATTTTATTTTATAAAAATGTAACGAGTCTTTTTATTTTTCCTCATTAAGTTATTTTCATAATTAAATTATAAACAAAGAACTTATTAAAGATAATTGTTATTAATAAACTATTTTCTTTATATACTCAGCTTTATCAGTACGTGCTAATTTTGTTGTGAAACAACCTATTAATTTTTTATTAAGCTTTTAGATTAAAATTTATCTGTTGATAACTTTAATAGAAAAAATATTAAACATGAAGTAAAAAATTCTTTTGATTTAAAAATTTTTTAAAATAATTTTTTATTATCGTCATTCAAGAAATAAAATTTTTATGTTTTTAAAAGTATTTAAAACGGAGAAAATAATAAAAACTTTATTAATAGGGGAGTACTTTCACGCTTTCTTTGTAATTTTAACATAATTTAATTTCAAATAGAAAAAATGTCCAAGTATATCAATTATAAAAATAAATTAAAAAATATTTTAAAATTTGGTAATACATCAATAAAACTTTTTAAATAAAAATTAATTAAAACCACGTATAATTTTTATATAACTTATCGATAAAAATAAAAATACATCATGTCGTGAATAAATTACATTTTTTGGAACGCTTTTATTTTCAAGTAAACTTGCCAACTACATATTTTCATTTTCAAAGTTGATACAAATATTAATATTTCAATTTACTTTAAATTTATTGAAAATAAGCAAGTAATTGCGTTTTAAATTTATAACTATGAAAATAGTGAAATCATTTAGCAATTCAAAGTCTCCAAGAAACTTCAATCGAAGATATGATATAATAAAAATATTGACATGTTCTATCTTTGCAATTTAGAATTTGTTTCATTTTCTAGATTTTCGAATAATTAATTTTTATTAACTTCATGCAAGGAAGCATGTAGATAACATCTGAAAATAAGCTCACGTAGCCTTACGTAGCAATGTTCCTTATGTTGAAAATCACTTGATTTAAAAAAATGAGCGATTCATCCGAAACAACAAATAAATTATAATTTAACTATTTTGAACGTTAAAATAGCGCGGTTTTATTAAAACTCATGATCTTTATTACAGCAATTTATTTTATAAGTCAATCTTTGTTTTTGTTGTTTTCCTGAAATTCTGAAAATACTTGAAATCACCCGTAACGCTATTTTTGCTAATTTTATTTTTGAATTTAAAACAGAATACCAATATTAACATATTTAAGTTTTTAAAATTGCGTTTATTACCGATACGTCAATGAAATTTAAGCGGAAGAAGAAATCCAATCCTTTTCGGGAGCGTAAGCTGCATACATTAGAGGGAAAACGAGTTAGTTATTTCCATCAAAATTATTTTAATATGTAAAGTAGTCTATCGCAACAAGTCCATCATAATCACTGCCCTATCCAAATTACAGCACTTAAGCATTTTTAATTAATCCGTTACACATCGCTCCGTCTTCGTTACTTAAATATGCATCTTATCTTTTTTATCTGTCTTGTGCAACGTCCATTATTACCCCAACCGCGTAGAATCCACAATCCAATAAACATCGAGTGTTTATCAATGGAACCGTTGCGCTGGTGTACCGGCAACAGACGCCCCGTAGACTCTAGTGTCTCATCTTTGGCGGATGCAGTAGCATCTTAATTCGATCGTCGGGAGCACAGCGACATCAGTCGTCGTTCACAAAGCACGTCGCTAACCTATTATGCCCGGGGAGTCAGCGTCGAGTCTGCAAACACACGCGCGCGCGCGCGCATACGCATCCCAGCCGTACGCAATATCTTCCTCTTCCTCTTACTCGCTCGGCGTCTATATCAGCGTCTTGGATCTCCTCGCGCGAGTGCACAGCAGCCTTTGCACTTGGGTGTTTGTCTCGGAGCTGCACAGGTGCACTCCTGCCCATATGGCCTGGGCGCACGTGTAGGACCGGCGCACGTGCGTAAGAGACTGCGCGCTTCCAGCCATCGACAGTCGCTGCGACTGTTGCGCTGCCTACCGGAGCGAGGAGCCCGTTTTATTCGGAGATGGTAATTGCGCCACCGAGCAACTTCCCACAGTCTTGACACTGATTCGCACGTGTGACTGACGCAATTATCTTTGCGCGCAGATCGATTTCGCATTCGGGACTGCATTTGAGCAGAGCCCGAGCGATTTTAGCAGTTGCCTTGAATCGTATAAATTTTTACTTTCTTGCGAGTTTTACGAGATCGCGCTGATTTCAATACTTTCGAGCTAATTGGTCTCTTCGAGATGCATTGCATGAATATATCTCCAAAACAGCGTTTTTTTGCGAAACGAACTCTTGTTCAACGCCTACCAGGTGGCTAGTGCTATTAAATCTGAAACCGGACCATTCATCCGTTTTTCTCTAGGAGAACTTCAGCAAACAGACGAGTCACAGTAGCGTTTGTCACGCACTAATTTATGACCGACCGTTCATCGTGTAATCTCAGCTAATCCATACAACGCTTACAGACACCTGACTCTTCTAGGTAACACGGCCATCGCATAGACACTCCACCCTCGCCTATTATTACGTTTTCTCTTCTTACGGCGGACGATAATATTTGCTTACATTCGTTAACTCTTCTTTCGGTTTCAGCAAGCCGTTCTGCATTCGGTAAGACAAACATTTTGTTAGATTAGCATCAAGCATCAAATGCATAACGGCTAATATAAAACTCTGCATAAGATCTAGATTTAAATTGAGTCTCTTGTTATTTTCAAAAGTTAATCTCTTTATAATTCATACGTAAAAGGAAAAAAGTTGTACGTTTTACATTTATTGATAATACTTTTTATAATTCAAGATAATTTACAGCTCGTAAGCAGCGATACATGAAGTATAGAGTGAGTATGGAAATAATTATATCATCCGTCACGTGTATTATAGGTGATTTCGTAATTTTCCTTATACAAGTATAGAAAAATAAGTCTTAACAAATATTTTTGTCGAGGACGCGAAGTAAAATGAACGATGTGCTTCGATGAATTTATAACAATAATAATAATAAAATATTTTTTTATGCAAATCGAAATTTTTTTTTTTTATACACAAAGAAAAAGCTGTAAGATATAGTAATTTTTAAATTGAAACATGTAAAAATTTTTGTTATAAATTAAAGCGATATTACAAAGATAAAATTGTATTTAAGGTTTAGCATACACTCGATATGATGTTTAGGAGTAGTATTTTAAGTGATAAATATTAAAGTAATGAATAAAACTGTAGGCCTCAAAATAGTGATAAAATTTATGAATAAATATTTCTCTACTTTTATAAAGTACTAAATATGATAAAATAAAAGTTTGAAATGGCTTAATATACAAAAAAGACAAATATATGTCGTTTTAGAATTAGAAAAGTTGTCTTGGAATTTTAAAATATTTTACTTGTTGTAATGTAGTAACGTTAAATCATCGCAATTTTAATTGCGTTAATAAGATTTCCGATTATTTTTTAATTTTCTTAGTTCACAAGTTGTCATTTCTACTGAAAACATATTACCTGAAATTTAAATTCTTGTACATTTATTCGGTACTTGAAACAATTGGTGAGGCTATAAAAAGTTTATATACTAGCGTTAACGATGAACTGATTATAATTAAGTATAATACTTAAGGTATCTTTATTGTTTAGTATAAAAGTTAGGTGCAACATTAACCATCATACTTTGTAAGCTGCCATGAAAACGTACTAAATCAGAATATTAAGCCAGTAAGAATGGTTTTATGTAAATACCGAGTAAATAAAAAAATATTCACGATCCATTACTTATTTTTATAGCCATTTGTATGAAATGAAAACGCAAATGCTTTTATATAAATGAGTGTAAATGTTGAGCGAAAATCAAGATAAGTATATTCAAATTCAGTTTGATGACTCGGATAAAACGAACGAAACATTAAAATCCGCGATATATCGCGACTATATTTACCAAAATATTAACGTCAACGTATCAAACGTGTATCTGAAATATACTATTAGCTTACGTACTTTTGCAATGATTATTTTGTCTAGTTATTTATCGCATATCTCGCTTCATAGCTCAATCGGCATTGCGCGTAAAATTTATTTGCGCGTATAATAATTCGAGTGCATCTCGTCGCGCATCCCGACAAATTGGAAACTGTTAGTGCGATATTATTTCACAGCATTTTGGCACGTGATATTTAGCTTCAAAAAGGCAGGCTAAAAATATTTTACGATGCCCGAAATTATCGCATTAATTTATGGAAGTGCGAGGAGAGCAGTCAAACTGTTTCCAACTAATGAATAATAACTTTGTTTGTCTATAGCACCGACAAATTCCCTCCGCGCGAAACTGATTGACTTTGCGATGTCGGCAATAAAAGCCAACATAAAATAAAATTGTCCAATTCTTTTAAGTTTGTTCAATTTAGCGTTAAATCAGAATAGCAGAGTCGGCCCAATGAATAATTCCACGGTACATCTCCCAGTTAAACGCGTCACCGGCGACGCACGTTGGGGTTGAAAAAACCATGAAAAAGTGCATTCTAGCGAAAAGCGGAATTCGAAGCTTGAAAAGTCGTCAGTGATAATTACTCGATTAAAACCAACGATCCCCTCGGTAATGGGAAGCGCCACTGCAGGCCATGGGCGAGTATGTAGCCCGGGTGGTTCCAGAACCATACACACGTCCAATTCAATTTCTAACGACGGTGTCTACTCTAGCATCGAGCGGTTCACTGTCAATTACGCGCGCAGCATCGATGCGACGCTGCTGGCCGCAGAGGTTGCACTCGCGCTCGCGGCATTATGCGCTTGGCCCCCCCCTCTCCCCCCCTCCCTCCAACCCCCAGTTGCGGCGAGTCGTCGGTCAGCGTCGTCCTCCGTTGTGTGCGCTCGTTCCCAGTCAGTCCGGGCTGGAGAGTGTACCCGAGGTCATATCTAGTCGTTTTCCTCCTTCTCGGTCCCTCGCGCTCTCGAGTGCTAAACAAAGAGACGGCGAGTAAAAGAGGCGATCATATGTAACGCATGTCGGGCTTTGCGGACTGAGTCTCGATTGAGGGGGGGGGAGCGTTCAAGGGGGCTTCAAACTTACGGGCAGAAGCCGCGAGAAAAATTCGTCAACTCGCGTACACGCGTCTGCGGCGCGAGTCTCTCGTTTATGGGAAAGCCAAATAAGCCGAGTTTTACGATGGACTTTACTTTCTGATTCAACTTTTAAAATTTTCCGGGTTTACGGAAATATTAAATGTTCCACTCGAGGGGGAGGCTCGTTCATCCATTTATAATGCAATATCCGTTTATTACTTTTGGGCTCGTTTGTCTGTATAAAAAGGTGCGTAAAAATTATTATCTACAGAATTGTATTTTTTGCGTTATTGCAAAATCTATCTTAAATCGATAAAAGACTTTAATAAAATTTGACCGAGACGATCTATTAACAGACAGACTATTGACAGTCGTCAAAATGCTTATAAAGCACACGATTGTTTAAAAGCAATAACAGGATAATAAATCCAAATTTATTCAAATAGTAAAATGAAGAATAGTCCGATCACTGGAAAGTCCAATCCACACGAATATACTCGGAAACGTCAATACAAGGAAGTGAAGCTGAAGCAGCTTCCACTCAAACATTACACCAGATCATCCAGCAAAATTCATACGTTAATGGAGTGACCTGGGCTCTCTGACATGTAGGGCGGGGGGGGGGGGAGCACGTATTCGTTTCATAAGTAGCGGTTTGAACATCAAATTCGTCTCTCGCGATGCACCTCAGAAAGAAGCTCACAGGATATTCGTATTTTCGTCTGGAATCTGCGACTCCCAATCGCCCCACAGATATTTGTCATTTTCTTTTATGTCATTACACAGACAAAAGGATTCAGCTACGCAGCCTGAAATAATCTGTCTTTGAACTTTTTGACGGCGTTATAACGCGTTTTCTTCTCGACTCATGACATGAAATATAATAGTCCCATCTATTGGCTTCGAGATTAGAAGTTTAATAAAAAAGAAATCAGTGTTATTCCTTACTCTTATTATTGCAAAAAATGCAATTGATTTAAAAAAAGTAATTTAAATAACTATATTGTTTTATTTAGCTTATAACTTTTTTTAAAATATAGGGAAAATATAATAAACATTTTTGTTGAAATGAAATTTTTGTTTAATAAATAAAATATCGTCTTTTAAATAAATTTAAATATTTTTATTACGGAGCTGCGCTTCCAGATCGAAGTATTTGGAATTAATTCATATTCATATTTAGTTCGAATTATTATCAGGGGATGATTAATACGTGGAAAGAAATAGGATATGCTTGATTTAATTTAAATGTATTCATTTTTTATAATCAATACAGTTATTATAATATTATTATAACATTTTCTGTACGATTTGTTCTTTTTTCAACTTTTTAATCCAAGGTTTTTGGAGTACAAAGATTGAAATCAGTTTCTATATTCAAAACAATGTAGTCGCATAAAAAAGTTAAAAAGGTCATCATAACTACAAAAACTTCATGTACAAACCATCGTTCAGCCACAATTTACAATACGGATAAAGTACTTTCATCTGCAGCAGATCTGCTCGTGATAAGTTATTCCCTTGATTTCGAAACTACCATATACATTGTATTTCTCTCTCTCTCTCTCCCCTCTCATCTTTCTACGAAAAGAAAAAATATTCAAGTCCGTAGGTGGACTTTGTCATGCTGAAGGTCCAACGCGTGGAAGAGCACGAAGACAAAGGATTTACTCTTGATCTTGACTCGATATCTTCTACTTGTCGATGCCTTTACTCGCTGCAGCACACCCGCAATTTACGGAGTTTTGCATATATGTTCAGGGTAGATCACTTACACAAATATATACACACGCATGTGGCTCATTGCAAGCCTCTCATCTGAGTTGAACGAACCTCCGTGTGGTCAAGATTGTTTGCTCTTTCTTTTTGACAGAACAATGTTCTCCGAGAAGGAAATCTAAAAAATAAATCGAGAAATTTTCAACGATTACACGAATCCGTCAACTTATTTTTATTAAAATTACTGCACTTACGAGCTCATTTAGTGGCTCTAAACCTTTTCAACTCTTCAATAATTATTATAAATATATTATTAATTTTCTTTTAGTAATTATTTATTAAAAAAATATTTATATGTTTTAATTTATAAAGCTAGGATTATGAATTTATGTGTTGTATAATAACACAAAAAACTCGAATTAATTATGGAAAAAAATTAATTACGTTATGCTTGTTATCTCTTCTTTTCACTTGTTTTTTTTTAGTAACACTTATTTAATTTTTAAGTAATAATTTTATTTCTATTGCAATAAAGAGCTAATATGAATCATAATGTTACATTTACACGAGATATTCGTTGTATTTAATTTTATTGAACTCTCGCACTTTCTTTAAAAAGAAATTCCCATCGCTCGAATAATCAAAATTTTAACTCGTAAAAATAAAAATACTGTTTCAATAGTTTTTTCTTCTGAGAAATAATATTTTACATATTGGTTGCAAATGCTATACATTATTAATTCATAATTTTGCAGGAGGATAAATCTTACAACCTGCTATGTATTTTACTTACAATTAAAAAGTATTGTTATTCAAACGAAAGGTATTGTTCGGTAAAAATGTGTCTTTAGTAGTGACAACAAAAGTTTATTATTCAAAATGAAAATTATATGTATAATTATAAGAGGAAATTAAAGTAACGCCGATACACGATTAACTGCCTACAAAACTGTTGAAAGTTCAAAAAATTAATTTTTATATGTTAAATTGCGATTTATGAGAATCGCGTTGCTTAATTTTATCCAAACCAAGTAAATTATCCATTTCGTTCATTAAAATAAAATTATGTACAATTATTAAAAAAATTTAAAAACTCCGAATAATAAAACTGGCCAATGGATAAAAATTAAAATATTTAAAAATAAAAATAAATAAACTTATTATTATTAGTTTTCAGAAAAGAAATAGTAGATACCAAAGTAAGGATTATTGTAAAACAGATGGGATTATTAATTTAAATTGTACGATTATTATTTTTCCCTGGCTTTTACGATATAATAAAGATTACTTTTTGCTCCGAGCACGTAGTTTGGTTTATAAAATATTTCTACAATTTGTTCAAATATAAAGCTTTAACGCTATAATCGAAGAGAAAAAAACAAGTGATATTTTATAGTGTTATCAGCGTTGGTTCAAGGAAATCGATTGGGTCATGCACATTATTGAATAAATGATAAACGATAAGTTTATTTGTACCATGTATTAGTCGCGTCAGACTATTCATTACATTCTCTAATAGATGCATTTTAAAATAGACACATCAGAGCTTGAAAGAATTAAAAAAACAAATGAAGTTGCTTAAAATAGTTGAATACAGCTTTTCTGCGAAATCTGGTAAAAATGCACTAATTAAGCAATTTCACTTCATCACTCGAACAATTTTATGATTTGAATGGATTCCCAAATTGCGTAGCGAAGGAAGAAATAAGCACGTATCAATTTTAATAAATTTGCATTCGCTTTAGCTGCAGTCCTAGCCACAAGTTATTAAAATTGAAATAACCATGTCAGAATCTAAAATTATTCATTTTAAATTCACCCATAGATTATTAAGATATTTATCTCCAACTTAAATTCGCATTAAAAAAAAGAGCGCTTTAAAGTATTTCTGGTATAATGGTATGCATGCAGGTAGTGCCTCGTATGCAGCCCATTATCTCGAATAAAAGATAATAATGAAAAAATATTCAACGTAGCTGGGAGGCGCTGCGCAACGGGATGCAATGATGGAAAAATCGTGCGGGCGCGCGCAGTCCTGATCATTATATCTCTTTGTCCGTTTCATTAGAATACGCCGATAAAAGGAGTTTAATTACAAAGACGCCGCACGCTTCGCTTCCTGCATCGACACACCGCGCAAAAGCATTCTTTACCAACTCCCTCTACTGCCTTTTTATTATTTTGTTATCCGCTTTCGGTCGGTAATTTGTATTTTTCCCGAGCTTCTGTTTATGCAAAATATCGCTAGTCCTGCCGATAAGCTTTAAAAGAGATTCGGTACTGGTTCCAATAATACAATAATAGGGCACATTTTCAATAATTCGGCTTTTACCGAACGCTCGCAAAGGATTTTATTTGTTATTAAATGAATTTTCTCTTTCAATGTCATTTGTTTCGACAACTTAGCGGTGGTGACTTTCATTTATAGCGACTTGTTTTTCAACTCGAGACTTTACTTAGTTCAAAAATAAGAAATCGGAAAAATTGTTATTATACGTAATTACGAGAAGCGAGAACATTTTTATAGATAATGAACAATATCTATGCTTTATATTATCCGTGAAAATTTGAAAAACGATTAATCTTCGCCATTTCTAGCTAAATTTCCACTTCGCTTACAAGGGCAACCAATTTCTTTGCTCGTGAATTTTTCATTCATAACGTTTATTGGTGAAACAAAAGTAGATCAACTTAAATTTAATGCTTGGATCGATTATACTATATATATGTATATATTTATATGAAAGTTTCATATGCGTTTATGCGTCTCACTTCTTTTAGAATTATATATCGTTCAACTCCTACGGTTGAAAGATTTTTTTAAACATACATAGTTCCTTGAGCATTGACACGCTTTCCAAAAATATTAAAACTCAACAATTTATAGTGGGAAATCTAACACGTTCAAATAATATTCCACGACTTAACCAAATAGCTATTAGTGAATTAATATTGATTATGTAATTAGTGTAATGTTTCAGTATGAAAATATTATCGTTATTTTAAACCATTCGAATCGATTTTTTCGAATCTACATTAATTAAATATAAAATTATATCAAATTCTTTAGACTTTATTATTTTATAAAAATCGTTGAAATAGAGTTATGATTACTAAGTGGAGAGTGCAGATAATTAAAAAAGTAATTCTCTTTAAGATATATAATTGGTTAAATAAATCTTTGTATACTCATTTGGATGCTTTAGCTCTTTAGCTTCTTTAAGAGATATAATTTTTTTAATTTCAACTCATCTCGTTTTATAATTACAAAAGTCACGGGTTAACGTGGATTAAACTAAATTTAAATAGTACAAACGAACTATTTTTTACCTACGTACGTCATGTGTAGTAAATAATTTAACTTGTATATTTTCGTTTGGTTGTTCATTTATCTCAAATGATTTATTTTTATGAAAACTTGTTATATTTTATACGAATCATCTGATTGTTTTATTTTTCTTAAAAATGCTACAGATACTTAGCGTTTAATTTCATGATTAACACGCTGGAATGATGATAGCAATTAGAAAGAAGGGGGAGAATATCAAAACTTTCGGATAATGTTAATGAAAATGTGTAAATCGTTTGCAGATATAGCACTTCTTTATTTCCCTACTCTCCAGAAGTGCAAGGAATTTCGCCTCTGTAACTTATCGTTCGTCGAAGCGCAAATGCGAGCGCGAGCACAGACTGGGAAAATATCGCCTTTCATAAATTGCACTAAAATTTATCGCAGTAGTGAGGTAATTACGAGTCGAATAAATATAGAGTGCGGTTTAGTTTGCGCCCGTGTCCCCTTGTGCATAAACGAAGAGAGGCAGTGGAGGGGAGATGAAAGTACAGTGAAACAGAGAGGAGAGGAGAGGAGAGGAGAGAGAGAGAGAGAGCATACGCGTCGTTAATTTGCACGAATTCTCGTGTGACAGCGCACGGAATCTCTTTTTTGACGTATTCTATTTTTTCTTTTTAAAATATCAATTTTCACGTGAAATTACTTGCGCAAAGTAATAGGCACTCGCGTGTACACGTACACTTTACTTTTATAAATGCCATTGTGCGGCACCTAATGAATAATCACATTAATGATATACAATAGTTAAGTACGGTAGTTTATATCATTTTTCAGACATCTTGCGCGTGGTACTTTAATTTGGCAAACACAAGACCGAAAGCGTTTTACAATTTTTTTATTCTCAGTTTCATGTCGATCCAAAAGAAAAAATATCCTATCTACTGCAAATAATTTTTATTTATCGAAGTTCAATTACGGACTCCTGTCAACGCAATATTTAAGAATACTTAATAAATGAAAAGAAGTAATCAAAATAAAATTTGTCGCACATCAGTAGAATATTTTTTCAATCATAACAGTAGAATTTACTCAAATGCATCAAGTTTTATGACTTTAATTTTTTAACTCTTGAGTCTAAATTTTGCTTTGTAAAGTTAATTGAAAATTAAATTTAAAAAAATGTTTAATATATAATGAATAAAAAGTTCAATGAAATATTTTCGATTGAGAGCACGATATTCTCTAGGTAAGGTACTTAAATAAAGTATTTTTGAAATGATAGAGACTAAGTATTGGAAAATTCTAGTTCATCAAACACACAAGTAGATAAGTTCACAACTTTACCTACGTCAAACGTAAAAATAATAATCAAGCGTATCACTGAAAAACTGAAAGTAAACCCATTAAAAAACAGTTTTATTTCTTTAGTAGTTGAGCAAAATTACGATTATGCAATCGCCAAATTATGTCTCGATCGTGAGATAATCAAGGTTGTATACTCAATTAACGTACCTATTTTGAGATTTTCCAATTTACAAGTGGACAAGCGTATAGGCTGTTTCATTGACCATCGAGGAGATGGAAAGTCGAGGGCTAATTATTTCAGAAATTAATTGATGGGTCTTTGCTGTTAGGAAACAGTAGTTGGTCAAGTGATATGGCAATGAGAGTCGGCCTGTTCTAAAGTATACATACATAAATATATCTATATACACATATATGCGTATAATCACATGTAAGCGATTTATTTAAAATAATATTTTATTCAAAGGGAAAAGTATCTATGAATAAAACATTGTATTTGCTAAAGTTTTCAGTATTTTTTTTTAGAAGATGTTAATTATTGATTATATACTTGATTTATTCTTAAATGCACGCAAATTTCATCCTGTGAAATATATTATTTTTAATAATAATTATATAAAAACTGAAATTTAAAATACTTAGTATTATGTAAGTTATTTAAATGTTATTAAAAATTAAAAAGAATATTAAATTATTTTGATAGGTATGATGAGTGAAATAATTATGTTAAAGTTCAATAATTAATGGGATAAGTACATTAATTACTAAAATATATATCTAATTAGATCTGATTACTTGAGGTAAGTTCGATAGTTCGAATATAGTTAATATGTTTAGTTTATAAGTATATACCATTAATTAAAAAAGATGAATACTTAATTTCTCCTAGTTTCAAGCCCATTGTTATATGCATTTGTTCATATTTTGTTCTTTATAAAAAAAAAAAATTAGGATTGATTTTTTGCAACTTGTGCGGCTATTCAAGAAAATTATTATTAAAATGGAATATATTATATTCTATATAAGTAAAATTAAGTTGCGCTAATTTTTCAAAGAAAGTATGCTAATCTAGAAAATGTAAAAATATTAATTTTAATAAAATATTCATCGTAAATTTTAAGTTATAAGCATAAATGCATGTTTAAAAAAAGACGTAATATAAATTGTGATATTGAAACCTTTACTCTATACCGTAACGGTTGTGGGCGCATTCACACACAATAATGTGTATGACTTTGTGTATGGAAGGAATATTATACCTCATATAACAGCTGTTGGAATATACATTTACTAAAGTTTGTTATTCTTCTTATAATCATCAATAATGTTAAAGTTAACGAACAATTCATCAACAATAAATTTTATACGATAAATAATTATTTTTTGTTTATAAAATACACGTTCGTATTTTTATTATCATTTTTTTTAACTCCACGTTTCTAAATTAAATTAATAATAATAATAATAATAATAATAATTTTAATAATTTTTATAATATAATAATAATAATAATAATAATAATAATAATAATGTCTTTTTGACATGTGTAATTTTTAATTTTCTTAAAATTATTTTATGAATGCATTCTTACATAATAATAGTTAAGTTAATTGAAATTAATTTTATAATTAGTAAAGATAAAAGGAACATTCGAGAATATGGAGTCGATAAGTTTATCTATTGGTAGTACCAAGAAAAATGCTTTTGATCCAACACAGATCTATATAGATCTATAAAATATCGACAAAGATTATAAGCGCATACACGATTCCACATACACATATATGCGTCTGTATATGGGTGAGTGCGTATTCTGTCTACTGCTCGGCATAGTACTAGTTACGCAGTGCTGTGAGTCGACAGTAGTGAGGTTAGTCAGGTTACAATGGCGTCTCCCAGCGAGTTGTCTTTGGAGGAGATTCGCAAGTATTTGTTGGATAACGGAGGCTCAGCCCCCAATCAAGATCTCGTTATGCATTTCAAAAAGTTTCTCACGGATCCGGAAACTCGCGGTGAGCATTTCCCTACTCGTTACTCCGAAAAACGTTGCGAGAGTTGCGCTCGAGTGGTTCGCATCACTCGCACAAATTTCCGTTATTTTCCGGACTTCCTCAGAATTTCCGGGGCATGCGTTGTAATTCAAGTGAATTTTTGATTTTCAGTGGAAGCGCGCAACAGATTCAAGGAATACATTAACACATTGGCGACCATCAAGGCGGAGGAGGTATGTGCATTCGCTTCCGTGTGTATACATGCAAGGCTTGTTTTCTCTCTAGATAGAGGGAGATGAAACGACTTGTTGCATGCTTGAGACGCTTGTTGTGCTGCGGCGTTGCCGTATTTTCTTCGCTGTTGATTTTTTATTGTTGTATTTACGCGTGCTACGTGTGTCAAAAGTGCCGGTTTATTTATTGTCTTTAACAAGGTGCTTTTATTTAGTGTCAAGTGCCGATGTTAATTTTAAGGTTAACCACAGAGATACTACAAAGTTTTCTGTCAAAATACTAGTCAAATTGGTATGAAGTTTATAAATTGGATACAAGTGCACTTATTAATGTGATTTTCTTTTTAAATAAGTCGTGTTAACAGTTAATAAGTATTACTTCTTCTACACTTTTGGGTTATGAAAAATAAATAAATTTTTACCATATGACATTGTATAAAATTAATATAATCTAGATTTTTAGATATAATTTGATACGCAATTTAAAAAAATTTTATACTGTTTGTAAATTTTAATTGATTTATTTTTAGAACACTATGCCTGTGAAATTTTTACTTTATATGTTTATTTCAATAAATATTATATTGTACGATGATTATTCACATAAAAATTATATTGACACTATTTATATATTAATTTATTCAAATAATGAATATAACTAGTGATAGTATAATTTCAATAATATATACATTTGAAAAAAAGAATAATCTAATTACTATAGTTTTTATAGTACTATTTACAAACGATTTAAAAGTATGTTTATATTTTGATTTATTGTAATATTGTAGTCAATAGATTTATTTTACATATAGATACACTCATATATTGATACATCATTGATTAATGCTCTTTTTTTTATAAAGAAGGAAATAGTAATTCAAACCAATAAAGGATACTGTTCATATAAATGTTTGCAATAAACTCATTTAATTTACATTTAAATTTGATTCTTGTATATGATATTGCTTCATAATAATTTTTTTGATAATGCAATAAAGATGCCACATTTATTTTTAGTAATCTATTAAACTGCAAAGATAATTTTAATACATTAGCACAAAGTAGTTGAGATTTTAAAATAAGTTTTTCTATTAAACTGCATGATAGATGTTCAAAATTTTGTAAACATAGGTTTTCTTTATAAATACAATATATGAAGTAATATTAAGGTTATATTCTTTTTTGTTACAGGGGGAAAAGTATCTTGTTTTAAGAAAAAAGTTTCGACAACCAACTTTAGATTTATCCTCACCTACGTTAAGTTTCTCTGGATTTCCTACCTCACCCATAGCAACTCCAGATCTTGTAACTCCTACATCTCCTTTGCGAGAACCTCCACCATACAGACCTCCACCAATAGCACCTATTAGCTCTCCTGGAAATTATGTTCCAACTTTTCGTCGATATTCAGTAGAACCTCCCATTGGTTTACCTATTGTGGAAACTGTTGGCTTACCTCTGCATCAAAATTATGGTTCACCTATTGTCGAACCTGTTATTAAAGAAAATGTGTCAACTAATGTTTCAAGATTTTCAAAAGTTGAAGGGGGAACGAATAGTTCTATCACATCTCCACCAGTACCACCTAGACGTAAAAGTCAGGACAAAATCAAACTCTCAAATAAGGAAAATCAAAATTTGGACAGAGAAAAAACAGGACCTGAACAAATTAAGGTTAGTTCATCAATAAATATTATAGTGGTGAAGGAAAAAAGTACATCAAGCATCATGAGATATAATCATTTTTAAAGTTTTTATTAGTTATTTTTTAAATGTTTATTTAAATACATATTTTTACTTGCTTTTGTAAATGGCTTTCATTTAAAATCATGCATGTGTACATTATTTTCAAAATAAATATAAATTTCAATTTAATATTTATAAGAGAAAATACTAAAATCATTTTATAAACTATTTCATCATCAATTTAACAATGATTATTAAAAAAAAATCACCTTTACTAACTAATACTTTTTACCAAATTTGAAATGCAATCATTAAATGAATACTTTAATAAATTATGTAGAAATATTAATTAAATGTGTACGTATTAATATTTGTTAAAAAATTAATTACATTAAATTTATTTTTAAAATGTTATATCAACACATTTTTTCTTACATTATTAAATAAAAAAAAAAAGTTTTATAATTATTTAATGTGAGTAATTTGTAGTTAGAAATAGTAGAAAGTATATGTGTAGTGGAATGTAAGTGTATAGTAGTGTAGTCTTTTTATAATAGCCATCATAAACAGCATGCTGTTTACTATTTATAGCTTACTTTTCTCATTTTGCTTAATAGTGTAATTACTTGATTAGAATACATTTGTCTCTTCTTTTGACTCTTATATATTGGGGCTGTTAGATTTTCATATTTATGTTTCTTGTTATTTTTATGTTCACTTTCCTTGTTCATACAAAAATTTATGGCACAAATCGATACATCTAAATATGGTTATTTAAAAGTATTTTACGATTAATTAAAAATTATTTATAAAATATTTTTAATTATCCTTTTGAACTTTCAGTACACGTATAATATTATAATGAATTAAAAAATTATCAAGTGGATTTTTATTAATATATTTTCATAATTAATAAATATTGTGACATTTAAAAAAATAAAATTTACTTGTGAATAATAAAAAATTTAATATTAAAATTTTTTTGTAAATATTTGAATATTTTTTAAATATTGCTTTTAAAATCTAATATTTACATTGACTTTATCGAATAAAAAGTTAAATTTTACATTATTAATTTATCATTTTTTATCAAATTTTTAAAAATAAACAATTCTTACTTCTGAAATTGTGGGTTTGTATTCTGTTGCTGAGATTAATGTTCGCGTATTTTCAATCGTATATGTTATTCGTAATTCAAATAATTCTTAATTTTGTAAATTTCTCAGTTCATTATATTTCCAAAGACGATATATAAAAAATAATGAATTTCTGATTAAGCCTTTAGTTTTTCAATTCTTAGGATATCATTTTATCATAAACATTACCGAATAAATATTTCAGCCCGAGGTTTTCTCACAATCTAAGATGAGATAATCGTATCAATCAAATATTTAACAAGCCTTGACTCGATTTGTTGCTTGTTTTAAAATTTTCGTAGCGTAAATGTACACAACGAAGTTGCCGTTGCGCAAAGTAAGAGGTACTTTGAAATAAGTTAATTATTTATCAAAGAGGCATTTTGATTTATCGATTTTTGCTGTAAAAAAGAGCTTTCCTAAAAAATTCAATGTCAGCACCTCATTGTTTACCGTTATCTCACAATGTTTAACGATAAGTGTTCTTATCATCATAGTGGCTTTCAGCTCTCGTTCTTCTCTTCGCTGTGCAATTGTTAACCTGACTGTTTAGCGTGTCGTTGGCCAAGGGATTCGCGGAGGGCATCTCAAAAATAACAAATTTATCGTCTCACCGTCGTCACTTTCATCGATTGCACTGCCGCGACTGACTGACTGCTGTGTACTTACTCGGTTGGTGCTGGGTTTTTGTTTGGTGGTGATTGCCGAATTCGGAGGTGCCTTTCCCTCTCTATCTCTCTTTTTCTCTCTTTTACACGTACGCACCTACACGCACACGCACACGCACACGCACACGCACACATAAATACATACGTATGCACAGGCAGACAGAGGCACGTGCACACGTACACCACCAGCTACACGACACCCACACTGTTTCTCACACTGTCCTTCTCAGTCGCTGTTTGCGCGAGTGCACCAAGACATTTCAGACGTGAAAAATTCAAAATACAGGAATACGAGGCCTCCCCGTCGTCTACCGCACCCTCGAATCAGCTGACGCCCGCGGAGCAGTTGAGCGTGCGCGAGAGAATGCAGCGCTTCAACCGGATGGCCACCGAGACGGATCTCCCGGCGCGTCCGAGTGCCTCCACGCCGCCGATTAAAAAGCGCTCCGATAAGGTAATGTCAACGACGATTAATTGTTCTTTTGTTCTTTCATTGTCCGTTGCTGCCTCGCAGCAGTTATAGTCTTCCCGATATTTTATGTATAGGTGATACTTTTAGAGGAGCCAGGCTTAAGTAAGACAACCAAGCCTACACGAGCTTCGTTTGTATTGCATCTAGCTTTTGCGTTTACTTTCTCGTAGAGCCGTATTTGTGTACTTTTCCAATCTGCCATGCGTTTGCTTTATAAGATTGATGACTGCATTCCGCATACATTTCATACACAAGCCTTTTTTTACATTTATTTTTTATACAAGAATAACAAATTAGAAAGCAGATAAGTATACACGACTCGTTATCTAGTTTTCAGAGGGAAACCAATAGAACATGAGTAACCAAATAAATTACCATCTGAAACTTTGGATAAACGAAACATCAGAGTCTTATTTGAAATAAGCGACCGATATTACTTTAAATTTTTAAAAAGTTTTAAACCGACATACGAGCCAAGCATGGTCCCATTTTTCCACCACGAGTGGAAGTCTCATTAGGCAAGAATTATTTATCTCAGGATCAAAGCTAAATATTACTTAGTACCGGAGAGTAATAGCTGTAAATGTAACTCTTTTTTAGTTATCACTCTTATTCGCTCGTTGAGATTTAATCAGCAAGTCAGATTGCCTCGGACACTAGTTGAACTTCAGTTTGATCATACAATCAAAATGATGTTGAATTAACTAGCAATATTTTAGATTTGTATTTATTAAGCCATTTCACGCCCAGTTGCAAAATGTTGCGGCTCGCCTCGACAAAGTAATTATTTTCAATATCCACAGGAAAGAAAAATAATTAATATTCGGAACGATTGTCGTTAATTTTTACCTTGAAATTATTTTTAATTTATTCGCACGCTTTTTCCTGAATTGACAATTAAAGAATTCATTCAGTGTATTTTTTATGAATGTACGCAACAGGTATTTATAAAGAAATTAGACATTGAAAATAGTCAATCTTAGAAAATACAAATATTATTGATTAAATTTTACTTATTTCGTTAAACCCGTGGTACGTACACGTGCAGCCACGTATGCACTGTTTGAAATTAGCTAAAACATTTAAACAAATTCGATATGGATTTTTTCTAATTTAAACCTTGAACTTCTTTAAATTTTTTTATCAAATGTGTGCATATAAACTAAATATGTGAATAGTTGCAGTTATAAATCTAACCATAGCAAAATCTCGATTCGGCTCTATAATAGATTTGAGAGAAAAAAAATCATTATATGCCTTACACCATGTACGTACGTATGCGTATGCGAGCACATTACCGTTTCAATTTTCTTTCAGATCAGTGAAAACAATCATATTTTTCATTTTGGTAACGTAACTGTATTCTTATTACGATATTCTTCACACAGCATATATTTAAAAATCAAGCTTCGCGCAGCAGCGAGGATTTGCAAGTTGACAATATTAAAAATTTTTTAAAAGACATATTAAAATTTTTTCGTAATAACATAGCTTGGCTGAAATAAATTAGCAAGTTCAATTTCATTTGCGTTTTAGAATTTCGGTATTGCGCACGCAAGATGAATTATTAATGCATTAACTACACGAATTTTTTGAAATTCAGATTTAGTGATATATTTTTCCTGCTATCGATAAACTTATTAAAAATCGCAGGCTCGGAGAAATAAAGAAAGCGAAGGCACATGTACTCGAGTGCGCGTACGGAGAAAGGCAGAAATATATTTTGCGCGTATCTAACTGCGCAAAGGTGCCAGCCTCGCTATAACTTTGAACAACGTTCCTTGAATTTTACCCCCAAGTCTAGGAAAGTTCGCCTTCGACAAAAGCGCTTAATGCTTCGACAGGATACAAATCCTTTCGAGATGCAATGTGTAGGGTCGGTCATTCATTGTGCATACGAAACCCTTGGGCTACTGAGAATCGCACCGTACGTTTACCTCCTACGTAATATTCCTTTAGAGGCGTTGACTTAACCTGCCCATGCACTTTCAGGCCCTCTCGATACCTCCGACTATCATCTCTCTCTTTCTCTCTTCGTCTCTCTCTCTCTCTCTCTCTCTCTCTCTCTGCCTCTCGATTTCTCGATCTTGCACCCCCCCCCTGTTTTTGGCGCCGTTCGGATTACACTGCCGTGTGGCCAAAATTTATCACATTTGAATATCCTGCGCGCGCTCGCTCCTTCCTCGTATCTCGCGTGCGCATCAGGATGTCACTAGAATGACGTCGTAAATCATAATTAGCTAAGCGTGAAATCGAGTGCTGCAACGGCTGTCATTGGATTATTTTTTATTCGATTGTTATTGACATTAATTTGTAATGATTGTCGGGTGGGTGTTCAGTCGAGGTTAATTATTATTAAGAGCATACGACCGCTCGGCGAAAAGTTGCTTTCCGTAAGGCACTTGGCTTAAAATCAAGCGCTTGCTAATTCTTTCGCCACTCTTTATCCGTGAAAGCGTCGACAAAATTTATCGCGATTAAAACGCTTTGCTAGATTCCGCTCTTCGCACTACCAGAGTCGGTTAAATATTTACTTCTTCGCGTAAATGGGTAGATCGCGCATAGCGTGGCTTCGAAATGAACGGTAGACAGCCAAGGCAATAAGTAAAAATCGATCCTTGGTTAAATTCTGTGGCACTCCCGACAGTTCGTAATCCGCACTACAATCCGGCCGGAGAACGTAGTTCGCTCCCCTGACTCCAGAGACATTCCTAAAAATTTTGATTCATCGCACTTCCTAGTCGTTGGGAATGGTTATTTTTAGCACACGAACTCCCCGACGGTGACCTCTCGTCTCGTTTCAGGAACACCAAACGTAAGCTTCATTCAGCGTCGAACAGTTATTATTGAACCGACACGAACGTGCGCACGTGACTTTAGGGTCGACGACGGGGGAAAACACAAAAAGCAACGTAATAAAAAGAAGCAGAAGACGCGAAGAGGGGCTTTTCCAAGCCTTTGGTCGGCGCGACTTTGAGCACGCGCCCATCTTCCGGATGTCCTGTGTAATCCCTCGCGCCCGCGTTGGCGTCGGCTCGACTCGGCTCGCGTCCGGTGGCTCTCCTCCGTTGCGCGTTCGCTGCTATAATTGTCATGCCCGCACTGTAGCATCATATCTCATAGCGCGCATGAACAATGAGCGCCTTGTGACTCGAGAGTCAACAGTCGCGTGCCAGTGTCGCATTGTCGCCCTCCAGACGTGTCGCTTTCTTATCGTTTTTTTTTTTTTTTTAGTGTCTCTCGATAGCGAGTGCGATATTGCGGTGCATTGTAACCCATAATAGTCGCTGCTGGAGTTTCGCGATTCGATTGCATCGAAATTTCGACTTTGGACGAGAGTCTCGGGAAAGCATGAATTATTTATTTATTTTCAGAGCTACCGAACGAAAGCACCTTTATTTAGAGCTTGCGCAAGACGCAAGCAGCGTCAGATTGTGCACTAGCATTTATTATGTTTCGATAGGTGTATGTTTATCCATAAATTTAACGCTAATATTGTCGCCGAGGTATTGCAATTATTTTTTCAATTCCTTAAATTTGATGCGTACGAGTGGGAGCTAAAAGTGTAATGATGGTTTTGGGGCGATATGCTCCAACGGTCAACTATAATCACGAGTAGCTACTTTATTCAACGTCTGCTTTTATTTTTCATTCCTTCGAATACGAGAGGAAATGAAAAACGGTGAACAGCGCATCCTTTCTTGCATCGTTCATCCTTTATTTTTCGCTAAACTTTATAATTAGCTGCCCGAGATAAATTTCTTGCAACAGTTTGAGAAAAAATTGAGCAACCAACTTGACCGAATGTTGATTTAATTTTAATATTTAGCTTTTCTATATCTTATATATCCGTAGCGTAAATTGTTGAAAATTCTGAATATGACCTATAAAATTGTTTAGCTTTACTACGCATTGTTGCAGGCACCGCCATTTTTTGCCACCTTTTACATTTTATTCCGATTTTTAATTAATTCTTATTTTGTGGTACCCACTTTGAAACTTATAAACGCATATTTTGCAAAATCCATACGACGCGTCAAAAATTGTCGCTCCCTATCGATTAGCGGAGTTAAAAGGAATCGAAAATTATTTCGCAAAAATGGGTTCGAGCAACAATGTTGCAGGGATAGTTTACTTCCCTCCGGAGTAACTACACGATTTAATTAATAGATGCATGTAGCACTTTGAACGTTGTACAAATTTAATTTTACTTAATAACGTAAAAAAACTTAATCTTAAGCATCTGGTAAAATGCCAAGCATTTATTTTAGAAGGAAGAACCAGGCTGCAACTGCCTTCATAATTTGACAGTACATCTTCTGGCAAGTGTTTGCGCCAATTAGGATCATGCATGTTTTACCCAGGGCCGAAAATTTAACACGACAGCAAGAGCATAAAGAGCGTTACTATGTATTACCTCTCGAAAGTAACAGAAAAATTATAGCGATAAAATCTTAATAGTATAGTAGAAATGTAAAATGGAGAATAACGGTATTCCGAGTGCGTGATACAATTTTTCACTCTTTGCCCATGCGGCCCCGAATTTCCAATTGATATTTGCTCGCACATAATGAGCGGTTGTATTACTCGCGTGTCCTCTGACGTACGTTAAGCGAATTCACTCGCCACTTTTTATTATAAACCAGATCGAGAATGCCCACGTGGAAATTTGAATTTTCGGCCAGCAGTGACGTTTCTGATTTACTCGGAGCGCCTCATTTGCATGAAAATGACACGTGTTGTAAATTTACCGCGGCTCGAAATTTTTTATTAAATATTCGTCAGAGTTGGCTGAAAGAGTGAAAAGGCGCGGGAGAGCGGCAACAAAGGAGGGTAGGGGAGAAAGCACGAACTTGTGTACGCGCGAGCATGGAGGAGATAAGAATTTCTTGTTGGATTCTCTTTGTGGGGTAAGTGCACGTCGAAGACGAGGCTGCTCTCGCTCTATTTGCTCACTTGCGCGAGGGCGCGCCTTAACACGGTCATGTCGAAGCCGGAATTTCGTCTGGTTCCGCATACATTAGGATCCTCTCTTGCGAAACTTGTGCGCGCTGGCGAGCTAAAGTTTACTCGGCGAGGCCCTCGCTCCCAGAGACGATATATCAGTCAAAGCGAAGAAGAGCGAGCGAGAGGGAGAGAGAGAGGGCGCCCGCGAGTCGAAGCCAAAGGCGCAAGGGTGTAAACCGCGCAAAGTAATCTTACAGAATGTATATGCAAAAGAGGGTTTTGTCGAGGCGAGAGTGCCTCCGCGTCAGGAGGTTATACGGCCACAGCTTGCAGGATCCTTTGGGCGACAAGATCCGACAGATCCGACAAGCCCTGTCGGAGTCGAATTGATCTTGCGCGGCCTCGCACTCGCGTTGTCGCTGTGTGTGCCGACTGGTGGGGCTGTCCGTGTGTAGGTGCCCTGGAATCGAGTAACCCGAGACGACCACCCTTCGATTGCTTTCGGAAATTGCCCGGAGACACGCGGAGGCTGCGGCCAAAGTTGTCTCTGAAGATGCCGAGCAGACAGACGGACGGCCACCGAACACGAGTCGTTGCGCCTCTTCGCGCCGAAAAGTTGCGCTCCGCCGAGTCCTCCTTCTCAATTTTCGATTCTGAATCCCGAATCCCGAATTCTGGAATTCTGAAGAGCGATATTGGCTCGGGGCACTGATGGAATTCGCGTTTTGCCAATGTGCGCGTGCGATGCCCGTGACGTGCCGAAACTATTTCCCCCGAGTCGGAGTGACTGCTGCCACCGATGATTCGGGTGAAATGTTGGTGCAGCTAATAGAGTTGTAGCGATCGCTTCATCGAATCGTCCCTCGTTCGCTTATTATCTTGTCTTATTCTTCCCGAGTGTAATTTAATTTAACCGGATTTCATAAATTTTAGCATTCGCGTTTGTGCTTCATAATATTGGCTATAACGGCGATTCTGAAAAACGCCGAACTTGGATCGAAGCTCTTGGAGATGTATTAGCATTACAAATTCAATTGATACTTAAAAACTGTGGTATCGTTAAATCTTGTTTCAATGGCTTTGTATTCGGTTGCATTATATCCAAGAAAGACATTAGTACCTTATGTCGGTTTATGAAACTAATTTTTTGATTCGATAAACAATTGCGATTATTCACCGCCTCCACTGAAACGAAAAGAATCTTCGTTTCGAATAATTCTCTAGATACTGCAGCTTCTATGCTCATAAAACAAGTATTGAAATAAAGTATCGATCAATCAGATATATTAAGAGCCAGTGATATTTAATTCTATCAAAACTGAACCTCTTAGCAGTCACTGTACCGCACACAAAGCCAAACTTTTCTTAATATCCTGTGTAATGCATAGTACTTTGTACTCCTCTCGTACATCTATTGCATTTATAATCGCACTTTATAATGGCTTTACGAACAGATGAAAATAGAGACTAACAATCGTTTCGCTCGGATCCGACGGTTGAATTTTTCGATTTTCATCGATTGCAACGCGTTCGCTGAACTTTCCGATGCTGAAGTTTATTGCCCGAATAATATATATTATTTCCGATCGATTCTGAAATTTTGTCAACGATTACGCGCGAGTCGAGAAGAACGCGATCCGCTCTAGTTTATGTCTCGAGTGTAGTGCGTCACACAGGCCGCGTTCTACATAGCCTACCCCCCGCCTGTAGGCTTTTTTTACCCCCAATGACTCAAGCAAGAGAGAGAGAGAGAGAGAGAGAGACAGAGGAGGGGAGAGGAAACGAACGCTAAATACTCGTGTAGCAATTACTTTATTAGGGCAATTAAGCCTTGCCACAAGTGCCCACGTAATAAACGAGTGCGCGGGCCCGAGGTTTTAATAGACAAATCCGTTATCGCGGACTGCATCTTCAGTTACACCATGCCAACAGTGTTTTCCTCGCATAAAAAAGAAACACAGCTGAGAACCAATCGTTCGTTCTCGATTTCGTAGCGCAGCCTCGCCGTCCAGGACCAGGGCAACTTTCGTTCCTCGGCTCTCTTTATCTCTCAATACAAATCTACTTTCGCTCGGCATGCTCCCAGCCGATTTCTATTTTTCATTCTGCCTTCCGCCGCGTGCACAAGGACAAAAATGCCCGCCGCCCCGGGCAACAGCGGCGCTGCGACGGGATATCATTGTTTATAGAAGAAATATTTCGACCATTAATCAGAGTCACGCCGCGCGCTCCGCCATAAAGCCGAGAGGAAGAGTCGCTCGGTCTCGGTGATGGGGCACTTGCCTCTCGGGCCGGGCCCGTTATTAGCGCAGCGCGTCGTCGTTCTTGCGGACGCCGGGATGACAAAGAAAAAGGAGGCCATGAGTGCAAGCGCCTGCGATCGCGCGTCCTGTACGTGGGATAGATGCTCGTCCAGGGCTCGTTGACGAAGAGTCCGGGTCTTGCCTTCCTTGCTCACGTAATCGCGGCCCCTGGCTCGGTGCTTGTCTCCACCGAAATTTCAAGAAACATAACAGCTACTGAGTCGTTGTAAGTCACAAATTGCGGCCCCAGAAGCTACAATTACTACGTTTCTGCTTGTTTAACACGCGGCCTTTTACCTTATCTTTTTATGCATAATTTTAATCGCACATCCTGTGTATTATTTTAAGGATTTTGTGAAGAAATTCATGGTTGTAATGAAAGAAAAACGATTTATTATTCGTCACTGCTAAGTAAGTACTTGTTCTGGGCAAGACGGAGAGGGGGAGCATTCTTCCTCTTATTGAAGCAATCAATTTCAATATCACTATTGCCACACTCGTAATTAGCGTCAAAATATTTCTTCTACTACGAGTTGCCAACCTCGCGCGAAAGTTCACTTGCAAAATTTCTTATCGGTCCAGTCAATAATTTCTACGCATTCCACACATGTGCACTGTCGGTATGGCGAACGAGAATTAAACCGACTTTTACTCAATTGTCCGTGTAATATTTGTGTCGTTTTGAAGTTATAAATTACACGCTTTTGCATCATGCTTAGACATTCCTTTACGCGTAAAATAAGAGTACTTGCCTTTACGTGTCGTGTACCGCGTAAAACGTAAAGAAAAATTTTGAATTCATTTTATGATTTGAAGCATCTCACATTGTTATCGTAATTACCGTTGCGCTTAGTATTAAATGTTGTACAAAGGGGTCGCGAGGAACGGTGTCGTTACTCTTGCAATCAAACTTTTATCTCGAAACGAATAGTATTATCTAATCAAATGCGTGCTAAATTGAACGTGCACTTGCACAAAATCATTCGAAGGTAGTTTCTTCCTCTAGAAGGGCGTTACTTCGCTCAAACATACGCGATATTATTGACTGAAACGAAGCGAATCGTGCAGACGATTTTGAACGCAAGTGTCTGAAAAATTGCGCTTATTGCAAATAACGAGCCATTAGCCCATTTTTCAGGAGAACAGACGACTACGAGTGTTTAATAATGTTTTCACCCGGTACCAAAAGGAGCAACAACTCAACGTTGCGCTTGAAGAGAGCAAAGACAAAATATGCCAATGCACAAACAAGAACGTGCGTACAAGGAAGGCATCACGCGAGCGAGAGGGAGCAGAACAAAATGACGCAGACTAGGAAAAAAAGGAAAAAACTATAGTGCGCCGCACCGCGCTCTCCTACGTAACAGTCTGCAGATAAATAGATAGCATGTATCCTATCCATGTGACCCCGGCTCGCGCGCCGCCGCCTGCAGCACAGAGAGAGAAGTAAGGACTCGGTACGCGTCGTACTGTTATTTTAATTAGGATACTTTGTTCGCGCAGGATGCCTAAGACGAGATAAGATTTATCTTGTCCCGCTTTATAGAAAACTATATAGTATATAACAAGGCGACGGTAGCGAGCCGTGGCACTGCCTACTTTTGCGCGCAAGCGCGGCTGTGAGTGCGTGTGTGTGTACGAGCTGGGGAGTGCGAGGGAGTGGGGAAGGTTGGCTTATAAAAGCATAGAAAGAATTGTAGGTACACGTGTGCGATGGCTCTTGTTGATGAAATTCGTTTTGCGTAATTAAATAATACACGTATACAAACCGGACGAAGGTGCGTTTTGTTCTTTTGCGCCAGGATCTGTGTAACGAATTCATTATCATTAAGTTTTTATGTCCGCGGTGAGACAGCCTGCTTTGCCGATTCCTTTCGTGCATAGTGCAGAGCGAGTCAGAAGATAATCTCGCGTTTTTTTTTTGAACGCTCGACGCTAGTTAGATTCCGTTTCAAACATAAAACAGTGAGAGTGTCTATGTTTCACGATGATTAGGCTTACTATTTGTACTTTTATTTGCTCCCGTTTTGTACGCCGCATCGTTCGGTGTAGATTAACATTATTACTTTTTCTACGAAAGTTTTTGTCCGAAAGTTATTAGCTTGTACTCGATGCCACTTGAATGACTCTGAAGCTGCGCGTTAATAATGTCCGTGCGTTTTATTCGAATCCGAGAATATTTTGCATGTATTGTGTGTAGTCTACTGAGCCGAGTCTCTGCTCTATTGAAAGAGAGCAATTGATAGTAAAAATAGCTCTCGAAACATCCATCACGGTGTTATCGTAGCCGCGTATCGTACAGATATCCTTAATGTACGCAACACCTGTCGTATTACATGCAACTTATAGTGTAATTGAAGAAGAAGAAGAAGAAGAAGAAGAAGAAGAAGGAGAAGAATATAAAGTATTCCCTAATGAACTATTTACGAGACGTGCGTTAATTACGGCGCAAAAATTGCGATTTATTATACGAAAATTAAACTTTCTGATAATAAACCTCGGCGTATACGTACCGGAAGAAGATAGCAATCGCACTGAAAAGAATTCCCTTAATGGAATTTTCTGCATAATAATCGGCTCAAATTCCCTCTTCAAACCGAATAAAAAGCCATTGCTCCATCAATATCACCATTGAAGAAGTTACCACTCCGATTAGACGCAGGCAGAAGGAAAATATAATTACGAAGGATGCAGAATTGTTCAACGCCGATCTCATGATTATATAAGATAAAGAAGGGAGGGGGTCCTAATATGACTAGGAACGCCTAACAAGCTACCGGGGCTCGTTTACTCCATTATGAGTTAATCTCGAAGGTGTGCACGAGGCGCTCGTTCGCGCATTATCATTTGAATTGGTGTTGTTATGTGCGAGCCCGTTAAATTTGTTTTCTCGCCGCCTGGTCCAACACGTTGTGCTCGTAAAGCAGAGGACTAAAAATTTATGCACGACCGAGTTCAAAGCTAAGGACCTATACGAGCAGATAATAGTTTCGCTGCGGTGTTTGTTTTACGCGACCTTAGCTGTTATTACTTTTACGCGAAGATTTTCTTCTTATCGTATTGGAACTTTGGTACTGCGAATTTTACCTTTCCTCGGTGATTTATAACAAACGTAAACGTATATGCTGTGCTGCTCCCAATGCTCTTCTAATGACTTTCGAATTTACGAGATTTAAAGCGAAAACACGCTACTGTTTAACGTACGTTTTTCAAAAAACCACTGTATTCTTCATATAATTAATATTTAAATCCGTTATATTCATAATTCCAACATAATCCTATGTTTTCGTGCAATTGCGTTTTATATGATTCTTTCAACTTGCTGTGCCCATTTTCGCTGATTTTTTAAAATCCGCTTATTGCATCAAAAAAGGGATTGGTGTTGAACTTTTTGAAACAGACCGAATTTGATATTTTTATTCTAATAATTTGAAACAAATTTTGCAACAGGTTTATTTTTTTAAAACTTTCTTAGTTCCAGTGGTTCGAATAAAAAAAAAATAATGTACGTATTTGATCTTGGAGAAAATCGTGTAAAATTTAAAAAAATATGCAGCTAAAAAAATACATAGGACTTTTTACAAACCCCTTTTATTCAACGTATTCTTTCGTTAACTAATATACTGACTATCGTTTAAAATTCCTTTTATAAATTAACATAATTGATTGAAATTAGTGCATTTCAAGTTTTTTATCGACTAGATTAATATTCGATAAATCATATATCAGGTGCCAATACCAATGATAGAAACTCTGTAATTTATTGTTTTATAAATCGGATAAGAAAATAAATAGGTGATCTACAATATTATTTTTAGTAATCGATGTCGTCACAATAATAATTTATTAGGAAAAAAGATAAATAAACGCAGGAACGTCGTTATCTCGGACTCTTGGTTCTTTCCGACTGCGGATCCCCGTAGCGTCAAATGCGTCGTCATCGGAAACTGACTGATCGTCACTTCATTTTGACAAGCGAAAGAATGCATCATTACGGGGATATGACGATCGTCGTGCAGTGACCGTTTGATCGTGGGATTGTAATTTTTGCTCCGCCCTATGATATCGTTTATATTTGACGTAATAAAATTGTACGTAATCATTTATCAAATTACAATGGAGCTGTCGGTTTCTTCGAGCTCAGTGAAGGATTTTTATTTTTACCGTCTCATCGCACAATTTTTATTCAATAACCTTTTCTGATTGTTAAGTACTTTCATATGTAATTGCCAAGTGCAAGTAACATTTGTTATTATTCGCATTGTGAGGATTTTTTAATTATTTTATTAGTCTTTAGTATAGGGGATAAATCTAATCACATTCCGTATAGTTTTAATCATTCTCCTTATCTGGTTTAACAAAATTAGAGTATTAACAGCTACACGTTCTTTCGTAACAATTTTTGTTAATATCTTGCTTAAAGCAGAGCTACACTCCGATTCGCTTATTTTCACTTAAATGCAGACTACGCGTACATACGAATAGATAATCAAAATTCCAATATTTAATCATTTGGAAGAAATGAATCGTGCAGCTTATATAATAACAAGATAAGTTATCGCTAAATTTTTGCGTATAATATGTCTTGTTGTATTAATCAAGAAAAGCCTAAACATAATATAAATTTTCTTCAATATGCACTGGCGGTGAAATACAATTTCACGAAAGTCCATGGAAAATAATATTTGTTAACCCATCCTAATCGTGCGTTAAAAACTGCATTATTCTACGTACTGTAGACTAATATTTAGAGAAAGGCTGTATCATTACGCAGTACAGATCGGGGAACGCATGTATCTATAAAATTGTTAAGCGAATTCGTTAATTGGTTAAACGAAGCTTATTTATTTTCAGCGTCAGATTAATTCATTTACAATAAATTAAGAACAAAAGCTATTCTTCTGTGTTTGATTATTAATTATTCTCGTATAATAGCTGCGCGTAAAAGTATCTTCGTTCCATCGAAAAGCTCTAACGAAATGTGGAAAACGTTGATTCGTTAAGTCCCTTGCTCTCTCGGTTACAAATAATTCGCCACTCGAAGCTTAAAGTTCATCTGCGCGGCGATACTCGCAAGGCACATTATATAAGAACATAAAAACAGTTTGCTGAAAAAGAGGAAGATGCGATCTCGGGTAAACTTCATTCGTATATCGGATTGTTTCTCGAGAGCGAGGCGAAGCTAAGAAGGGAAAAGGTGAAAAAGAAAAAAGGACAAGGATGAAGAAGAGAGCCGAATAGACCGGCGGAGACAGGGTCGGACGTTCTTACACGACATTAGCCACAGATGAGGATCGATAGTGTCTCTGAACGTGAAATGCAAAGCTGGGCGTGGATATCTCCTCTGGTGCCGCGCGGCAGGAGTGATCGACCGTGCCGATAAAATCCTACCGATTGAGCGACGGCGCATTCCTCCCCGAGTCGCGCGCGCCTCCTCCGCCTTAAATCGAATTACTCCTAATTTGTCATTGGACAATTCGATGCTTATCTTAGGCGCTTGTTACTATTGATTCTGAGTGGTAATGGTGTCTCTCGTGCGATGCTAGGCACAGGCTCGGCCGCCGCTGCACAGCGCGAACGAGTTGTTGAAAAGCACCGCGATATTCAATTCCAGGCTTTCTTTGTTATCGTTAATAATCGAAAATTGTCCTGCTATCGATATTGTAAATTTATGTTGCCAGTACTCGTACTTGCGTTTCTCAGACCGTATAGATGTCCGAGCTTGACTCTTGGACCAGAAGACAGCCTCGATAAGATCTGGAACTTTGAAACATTTAAAAACTGTTTTTAAGTGGACCTCCATTATGATAAATGCAGATAAATTGCATAATTGTTTACAAAAGTCCGAAACGGAGAATGATGATTGCTGGAGTAGAGAGAGAGAGAGATGTATATTTAACATCTTCTTCTTTGAATTTGAGAGAAAGAGAAGAACGATATCGCGAGTTTCTAGGGTCGACAACTGGCAGGGAACACCCAACGTGAACTTCAACTTGTAATTTTATTTTTCTCCAAAGTAAAAAGGGTCGGTGCACTACTTTATTTTGGAGCCTGTGTCGAGGCACGATGCGGAAACACTTTGAAAAGTCCTATAAGCTTGCACGGTACTACTAGCCGAGTATGACTTCATTATGGGACTCCAAAAAGACTCGAAGCAAACCCAACAACGTTCTTCTAAATTTGAAGTCGCTACAAGATGTAACAAATAAAAAATATTAAATCATGAGAAACTTAATTAATCGTTGTCCATAACCATTTAAAATCGTTCAATTAATCCTGTAGCCCTACCCATTATTTTCGCTTACAAGTATATATCATTGAAACAACATACTCAATAAATTCCGATAATGTATACATCTTATAAAACACATATAAGAAATACCTTGGTTCGATTTGTTCCTTCCTTCCACATGCGCAATAAACCCTCGAAAACGAATTTCACCATGAATGAAGATTAACATATCTACCGAGCATAAATTCTCCATCTTCAATATTCCCGCGGATGAATAGTTTTATTCTCTCGCAGTTTTAAAGTCGTCGTCCCTTTCCCTTCCTTTCTACAACGCACAGCGCAAAAAGGCTATCCGCTTGCCAGTTTCTCTTATTTCCCGTTCGCGGGCGCACGCGCAACCATTCGTCCTTGCGAACGCGATCCGATTGGGATCGAGCGCATGGAATGATCTTCCGTTAAACTGCCTCCCTCGGTTACAAAGTCTCGCCTCTCTTTCCATTCCGCTTTATCCTCTCTCTTTTTCTCTATCTGTATATCTGTCCGTTTGTCTCTTTCTTGCACAAGCCGTTGCTTTATGTTAAGTAAGAGGGAGAAAGAGAGAGAGGACTCGCGACGCCGAAGTAAGAAACGCCTTATCAGAGATCTGAGTCGCGCAGTGAGCGGCTATTTGTATTCATAAGTCCGCGGGAGGCCGGCGCTCGAATCTTCTTTCTCTGTTCCTCCCTCTCTCACTCTCTCTCTCTCTGTCTCTCCGTTGAGGCATGGGTCTACGTTATAGTGTGTATATCCGCTCGTTGCTGCCTCTACTGCACCTCGTTGCTTTCCCTGCCTACATTGGCTCTCAGAGGATGACTTTTTGAAAAACAAAAAGAAACGGTGCTCGCGAGAAAGGTGCCTGTCTCGTATGCTGTATCATTTTGGCGTCTGTGTGCATATACGTTGTACCTGGATTTATTTAAAATCGGAGATTTTATTGAAGCGTATTGTTTCCAAGTGTTAACTATTATCCTTAGGCAGGTAGTTGCCTCTGTAACCTCGGGCTTATGCGATAAACGACTATTTTCAGGGATCGAAAGTTAAGTATACATCAAACGTGCGTTCAGAATGGAAATGCTCGTCAATCGTGGTCAAAATCCCTTAAGCAGGATTTTAATGTATTCGATTTGCATGATTATTAAAAACCTATTTCGCATCGGCACAAAGGGATGTTGAGACTATCGAGGCTAACGCTTGTAAAATGCTCTTCCAATAATCGTATTAGAGGCAACAGTTTATTGACAGCAGCAGCGAGGGTTACTTATTTCGGCATTAAAGTTTAGGGTTTGCCCCGTTCGATCATTCGGAGTATCTTCTGGAACATTGTTGCTCTTTTGAAACGAAAGAACGAAGTCTGACAGCGAAGCATCGAGCAACCTAAATAATTTGATGCGTTCCATTGGGTTCCAGCGGGCTTCGCAGCAACGTTACGCACTTGCCGTTTCGACGTCAATTAACAATGCACCGTCCTTTTTCCAGGAGCCCGTCCAATAGCTCAATCGCGCTCGACTCGATACGATAATTGCCGTGAACAGTTGCCGTCGCCGTGCATCCTCCACGCGACCAACTCGACGCCGTGTTCGCCAGCTCGCACGTGTACCTTTTGCCCGATCCACATTTTCGACTAGAGCCGATATGCATAAGCGCGTACGTCGACACTTGTTCGCGGGGATTTTCCGAAGGATGTATAACATGGTGCACGCAGTATGCAAATACACGTGTAGTACGGTTCCGAGAGTGGGACTCAACGGGGCCCCGACGTACACATATCGGAACCCGCGCGAAGAATGTGACCAGTCATCGGGCTATTTAATTTTTCGTGGTCGCCACCCGTTGCGCGTGTTTGCTCAGACCTGCTGTGAGCACAAATTACCTCACGACCGAATCGCCGCGTTGCTGGCTGCCACGCTATCTCATGCGCCAGCGACGAAACGAAAGGAGACAGCTCGCAACAGTTGCTCCGCATACGCTCCATACGAATCCATCCTTCCTGCCTTCTTGTTGCTCCTCGAGTTCGACCCAGAAATCGCCACATTTCGTGGTCGCTCGATGATTTTTCTACTTCTGAATGCGTACCAAGGTTTAGGAGCCTAGCAGCCGGCCAAGAGCCAGCATATCCAGTTGAATGAATGAATACTTAATACGCATTCCTTAATTTTCTCTTTTTGAATTAAAGTAACATTAATCATATGGAAGAGGTGAAACAACTATGTCTTCTGGATTAAATGGATGCGAGATACCTAACTTTGATTGGAAGTTCCCGAAATTATAATTTGTGCGATTTACGTCGCTATAATGATATCGAGCTTATCGTATCGTATCGTTGTTTCCGAAAGACCATTATTGCACAGTTGATTATAATTTATTTTCAACTTTGAGTGACTCCCGAGTTGGAGGAAATGTTTTTTATATTCGTCGCCAGCCTTATGAATTTCAATTTAATACAACTCGCGTTTTGCACATTTTTATATCCGACCTTTGTTATAATTTTTCAATTGCGATTGAAAACTTTTTAAAAGAAAACTGCGCTTCTTCTTTTTTTCTCATATCGTGCATTCCGACGTATTATTACAGACAGTTTTTAATTTATTTTAAAGCAATTTACTCAAGATTTTCATCGAATTCAAAATTCATCAAATAATTTCGAACCTAAAACTGTTTATTTATACTTGTGCCAACTACTCGCAATATTTTATCCATCCTTTATTAGTGAATTCATTTGCACCAGGTGATCGAAGTCGGTGCGATAAATTTATTATTTAACAATTGCACGTATTTTGTCGTACTGGATTACGCCCTCCTATTAGCAGAACTTGCTATTAATTTCAATTGTTACCCTGTATCTCACAGTTACAGATATACGTTTTCATTGACGTCTTTATCATAGTCGTCGCACGGTGATCCACTCGCAAACTTAAACGTATGCGTATATATTTGACAACTTCTCCTCTCTCTCTCTCTCTCTCTCTCTCTCGCTTTCTCTTTGACTCGTACGTATCCGTGCGCAATCGAGCACTGACGTGGACGCGTACCCGCACGCACACACGACTGCGTAAGCGAGCGCGGGGGCGCTGCTTCGTTATCTATATGCTAATCCATTGAGATGGTACCTACAGATTACATCACGGAATTAGCTTGAGAGGATGCGGGGTATCAGAACAGCACAGGATAGAGAGAGGACGTCTAGGCTACACGTGTGTCTCTTGTGCAAAAGCTCACTCATGCCTTTATCCCACCTTATATGCGCGTAAGCCGTAAGAGAATCTCTCCGCATCTGAGTCCAGGATCGTTCTCAACACACCTGCGAAGGGGTGACTCGAAGCGGGATTACGAACTCGTACGCAGCGGAATGTATAGCTGCTTGTAGAATAACTCAAATGAATCGGTATGTGTTCTTAATAATAATGATAATAGATTCCACGGTCGTACAAGCGCGAATGCGCAAAAGGAGCTTTTCAGGATTTTTCGAAAATTTCGAGAGCTCGTGGTTGGAAAAGCGTACAAGACTGTTGTTGGCTCGCGGATTATTTACGAATGCGCGTATCGCTACGACTTGCGTTTAAAATTATAGTTGCAATTTCGTTGTTAGCCAGCAGACGTCGCTTCTAAAATAACCCACTAATCTGCGTTGCTCTAGCATCAGCTGGTAACTGCAGTTCGTATCACAAACTGCGATCTTCAGTTTGCTCATTATTAGAAGTTATAGGTAAAACTGGAGTTATCATTCTTTAAGCGACTCGCTGATCTGTGTTATTTGATAACTAGCGGGTAATTTAAGTATCTATATCATCGAAGACAATCTCCAGGAATTACAGGAGGTTGAAGAGCCCCGCTGGATTTAGCTATGATTGCAATTGTGGAGAGCCCTGAATATTTATCGCATAAAAGTGCTGGAGTTACTTCTAATTTATATGTTAATTGCTATTTGTGATTTTAGTGCTTTGGCTTAATATACGAGCTGGGGTATTATTTCCAACTTTTACCCGAGTTAATTGCACTGAATCTTTCACTTCTCAAATTCAAATTGTAATTTTAGAAAAAGGTTTGGTCGTTAGAAAACATTAACGGAGTAATTTTTCGTCAATAAATTTCAACGCGGCTAAAAAGAAAGTGGTTTATATTTGTATAGCGTATTGTTCTTAAATGAGCATATGCGAGATCAAGTTAAGAATTCAATTCCACTCGAATCGTTTAATTCCTACTTTCTTAAGGTTCTCTTGAACTTCAAATGCAAATCGTGCAATTGATACACAATTCCTTAACAAATGATGGAGAAGTGGTGCTTATTTTAGCGAAGGAATTATTCGAGTACTTTTTCGTATTTTAAATCGATGTTTCGATAATTAGATCCAACAGTTGTATACCTAAGGAAACCTTACAAAGTGCACAATACCAAATCAATTTGTAATTATTAGATGGCCACTATAAATTACATTTTGAGTGTTGTACAATCACGTGCCAGTCCGACTCGTTTTTTCACATCGTCACTGCGCTCGTTAGCAACAAGGTAAATGAACAAAATTTCAAACACCTACGCACTGTGATCCATCCTTGATGCTTATGACGAGTTCTTGGTCTGCCCTTGATCGGTTCTCACGCGTGACTCGGCATAACTAGCTTGTATACCGTGTTAATAACGTTAAAAAGGACGTGATAAACTCTAACGGCAGAAAAAGTTTATGAATTGATCTTCATTGACGATTTAAGGAACCGATAAATTTTAATTAAAATTTTTTTAAGCTTATTCAAATAAAGAAACGGCGCTGACTTGACGATAGCTTCGGAAGTTAATTATTTTTCGATTGCGATACTTTAAGCCACGGAGTATAATAAGTATTATAATTTTATTTAAAAGTTGATATTATATGCACACGGTCATGTATTGTGAAATTAAAGGTATAGAGCTCCAGAGCAATTAAAATTCAGGTTTAAACGGAGAAAAGTGTTTTGGTCAGTTACTGTGAAATTTAATCGAAGAAGCGCATTCATAAGCTTTAAGAAGGTGACGTGGAATAATTGATTTTTAGATTTGATTTCAAATTTTTCTTCCGAGCTTTTTAAAAACAAACCGGTTGGCTTTGCCATTATGCGCATGTATATGAGAAGATGTTATTAATTGAATTTGTTACAATACAATTTATCGCTGCATATCAGTATCAGACTTTTATCAGTCACACGAACGTCAAACCGGTTCTTCTAGTTCAGAAGTAGTCATGCATTCAATTCAAGTGCTTTAACTTTGATTTACACTACATTGTAAAATATTTGTTGCTTAATTTTTTAAAAAGAAACGATCAGAACCTCTCGGCTCTTAAAATCGGCGTTAAAGTTTGACGCAAAATTCATTGAACTGTCATGCATCTAATAAACACGTTGGATGTGGTTTGTAACTTATTTCGAATACTTTGCGTGGTTGCGAAGCTGAAAAATGTAAACTGGCCTGTGCCTCTGAACGTACATTTAACAACGAAATTAATTTACCCTTTTTCAAATGAAATACGAGTGGCGTCTCGTGTGGTTGTCATTTATCATCCGCGCCAGTTTATTTGCCTCCCGATGTCAGTTGGCTCAAATAGAAAAGGAAAAGACGCCGTTATTCCAGTTTCGGAGCATCGAAAACGCGTTGGAAAATACACCCAGGGAAAAGTGCGCGGTTCTACAACCGACGCAGAACAGCCGCACCCCCTCTCATCACTCAGTCGCACAGAGGTAGCGCACAACGACCTTCGTCGCTAATACTTGGTGTTAATCGAAGGAGGTTGGGTGGGAGGAGGCGACGGCGCGTTGACAAAAGCCCCGGAACAAAAGAAGCGGCCGCGCGAACGAGGATCGGATAACGAGAATCAGCACGCGAGAACAGCCATAAGCTACCTGGCAACCCTCGGGACGTAATATCGGTGTACATCCATACACACGGCGCCGAAAATTTATTGGCCCTCGCGCGATATGATCGTGGCGCACGACCAGCGACTCGTCGCGCGTGTACGTACGTGCCCGGGGGATTCGTCCGGGTCCCGCGCCGGAGACAAATACACGCGCGACCCGAGGATATTCCTGTCGCTCGGCCGCGTGGGCGTGGGTTTGGTTGGGCGCGCGCCGAGGACAAACGTTCGGAAATACTACAACTCGGGATATGAATCATCGCGCGAGTGCACTAATAATCTCGTTGATCGCTAATTTGTCCCATTTTCGCTTTATTCGAGCGCTCGTGTATACCGATTCTTGGTCGCCGATTTTTGGGCGGATCATCGCTTCTTTTTTGCGGCCGCAGCTCGACCCTGACGCGGTTCGATCACCATAATTAGTACCGCACAAGAGTTTGCTTCTTCTCGCGTTAAACGCGAATTCATTTATTTCGGTTGTCTTGGCTCGTTCTCTCTATTACCGCTGTGGAGTTGTGGAGTTTTATTCGTTTCAAAATTTCGCTGAAAATATGGCGCCTCGTCATATTAGAAATTATATCAACTCTAGAATATTTGGTTCTATCTTGACTTTAGTTGAAAATAATTTAGAGGTAATTGAAAATAGCTTTGGTTGTCAAAAAATATATTCGTTCGCAGTAATATTCTCCCAATGATACTCTTACTGAAAGGAGGAAAAATTGATTATAGGATATAAATTTTTTCATTGAAGTTGCCGTTAGCTTGTTAAGTGATGCCAGCAAGTTGCACACAAGAGCACATGCGTAGCTTTGTGTTCAGATACGTTCGCACCGAAGTGGAAAATTGCAAGTTTTTGCGGAAGTAATGACGTTAACCGAGAGCTGGTCCAATTGATTTTGGCTGAAAGTTTGTGTTTCAAATTTCGTGAATTTCTTTCTTCTGTGGCGGGATTTAGAAGATCATACCGAATCTACTAGAATGTTTTCCAATTTTGCATATTTTCATGAAAACGGGCTTAACTTAAGGCAGGAGCAAAGCTCGGAGATATAATTAAATATTACCCCTAGAGTGCTCGACTCGAGCAGTTTTAATCGAGAAGTGTTTCTATAAAATCTCGGGAATTTAATGATTCAATTGAAATTTCTATCCATTTCATATTGGAATTCGATTGAAATTATTTTCAATCCGACAACTAGGGATATAAATTTTTATTACTTCATATCGTAGCACTTTGTTTCGCTTGCTTTGACGTTTGACTTTTCGAGAGAAAAATTCTAATAATAAGATGCCGGACAACAAAGTAAATTGGATTCAAAATATTTTCTAGTTACTAGCATTGGTAATAGTTGCATTAAAAGTCGACGAGAGTCATGAAGTAACTGTACCGAATAAATTTCATTTTAAAATTTTTCTCGGCAGAATCATAATGCGCGTACCATGTGCACGAATCATAGTAATAACGTACTTTACAAAGTTTCGATTTAATTTCCATCCAAGTAAATGCTGATCTCATGCCAATTTATTAAGGAACGTTATAAATTGATAAAACTCTTTATAAATCGCGCGGATAAAACACGATTTGTCGGTTGTAGTTACAAGGAGCATACGTTGTAACGAAAAAGAGAGGAGGGGGATCCAAGTTTTGCCGGTATCATACTTGTGTTACTTTTTTGCAATAATGCATCGCGCAGTTCGAGTGAAATCAATTATGTCGAGCTAATGAGCTTTGAGAATCTTGCGGACGAAATGTTTTACTGCTCCCATTCTAATTATGGTAATATAAAGCGTCAATTCGAGTCGGTGCAAGCGGATTGGTAGGCATCATGATAGTGATGGTTAGGAGGCGTCGCCGAACCAAACGCTGAATCACCCGGCGAGAGTTTTCCTGTCAGCGCCAGTAGCTACGAAGGCCTGGCGGAATTGCCTCGTACTCTCACTCGAAATGAATGCACGAACGCCCATTAAGGGAATAAATCAGGCTAACGTTATCCGCAGAATCGCATAATCGATTTCACACACTATGCTAAAACCTTCCCCCATCGAGCCGGCGACGTTACTTTCTAATTAATTGAAAAGAGTCTTAATTTTACACCCAAAGTATTTCAAAAGCTCGAGGGTCATGAATTATTTACTCATATCTGCGAGGTTATTGATCGCGCAGCGCGACTCTTTAGTTACACGAGAGTGGAAATTCAAGTTCATTCGGGCTAATTGACTTCATTCGCTGATGTGCATTATTTTTACGCGACGTCAAACAAGATTGAGGGATAATAAAGTTTTCTAAATAAACGACCGGACCAAAAAGTTACACAGTTATTAAGAGTTTTGTTCCAAGAGCTCGTGCCTGAATTTATAAACGATTAAGGCCGTATAAAATCTTACTATAACCACGAAAGTTAAATAAAAATTTCAATTTTTTCGACATTATAAAAGATTATTTAACCGGGAGTGTAAGTTAAGTGTTAAGCCGACCGTTAGCTCTTTAAATTGTCAATAAGATAAAAGCGAATTTTCGGTTATTATCGATGAAAGGAGATTGTGTCAAATGAACGGAGCGCATTTTGAAAAGAGCGTAACCTTTAAATAAATATTCTTAAAACAATTTTATAAAAGCTTAATTTATGCATCTGCATAAAAGCTTATTGCTGATATTGAGGGGCCAAAGATATTAGTTTTGCATATTTTTCTCATCTTTGGAGTTCGGGGACTCGAAGGAAAGGTTACGTGTATCGTAAAAAATTACTCCAAAGATTGAATTTGAATCGAAAAACAATCAAAATCAACATCCCAGGCAAGGATCGGCTCATAACTATTGAGCTCTGCTTTAAAAGGATGTTGCTTTGGCGAGTAGGTGGCCTCCGGCCAAATGGTATCGCGTGGAAGTTTATGCGCCGTATTAGCCTACAAAACGACGGCCTCGCGAGCAGTTTTAAAGAGGCCGAGAGAATTTCGTTTTAAATCTCAGTGCGCACTCGGCGGTGGATCGATCCGGAAACGCCGAAAGCAGTTATAAGACCAGGCGTAAACAATTGCACCCAGAGCACCGAACGCCGCGTTTTTGAGAGCCTCGAGCGCCGCCGCCGCCGCCACCGCAGGAGGAGGAGGAGGAGGAGGAGGAGGATATTCCTGGACTTGTTGTCGCGGCCAGAGAGAAAAGCACGAGCCGCTACTCGTTCATCCTCGACGTCTTCGTGTACGGGCCCGAGATCCGTAAATAATTATCCCTCGGCCGGGCGCTCATCTAATCTCCTTCCGCTCGTGAGATACAAGGGCGCGCGTCCGAGGGAGGCATAAATCCTCGGTCCGGCGGCTGCGGCTGCGGCTCGCCGCGAAAATGCTGGTCGAGCATTCGGGGGCTTATACCGAGTGCCGCGGCGCCTTGTTAGCCTCGGCAGTTGTGCCTGCGTGTGAAGGTGTGCGGGTGTGCGTAGCGGAGGGGCCGCGAGTACCCCCGAGGTCATAATAAAGCTAATTCCGCGGGGCTCTGGGGCCGCGCGCATGTACTGCATCCCCGTGTAACCCGAGCCAACCCCGGAATGCGCGCCGCGGACACGTTACACATTGGCGCTGCGCGTGCGAGCACTTTGTAGAGGCTCGGCGGGCGCTTGTACGCGGCTCTGGCTCGGCCTTTGCAACCCCGAGCCGAACCCTCGGTCCGGCTCTTCTTATTCCTCCTCGTCCGCTTCCGCCGTCTTCTCTTACGTGTGTGTTCGCGTGTACGGCTGATCGGCTCGGACATGCCCGCGACCGCTAACCCTCTCGAGGATTTCTTGTCGGCCGAGCTCGCGTTGTTCAGCACGAGGGCCATGAATTGATTTTATAGATGCGGCATACTGATTAGGGATATGAGTGAGTGTATGTGTGGCCCGTGCGTTACTTTGATGTTCGTGGTCTTGTCCGGGGATTTTTTCCCCCCGTAATTGACTTGGTTGTTTTGCGTACGGGGGTGATTATTGGGTGATCGTCCTGGAAGTTGGCCGCATCCCGCTATCGAGGGTCGAACGAAAAAGTGCTTCTGTCGAACGGGGGTTGCTGACTCTGGCCGTCGATTACGAGAGTCGCGTTTTCCGCTTTTCTTAGTGCTGATGAACGCCGCGACTCCTCGTTCAGTTGTTCGGTGTTTGCTTTTATTAAAAATGCGATCCAGTGGATCGCCTCTGACAGTTGTTATTTGCTTTGCGCCTCGAATTTAGTAACGAACCTTAATTAAACGAACAAATGGTATTTCGCATTTATGCATTTTCATAATTTTTACCGCAGGCGTGCCAGTAGTTCAGCTAATGATTCAAATGTCTCAGCGTCTTTTTTTATTCTCAATTATACTCGTACACGAGTTACGCATTAGTATTATTATAATTTATTTTGTTACTGAAATCACTCTAAAATTACCGTTCAAACTCTTGCGCTTTTTTGCAGATTAATGCGTATTTATTTTTCCCTAGTTTCAATACAATGTTTTTACTTCACGGAGTGGAATAAATCAACGTCAATGATATCTGCTCGAGTAACTTATTCAGTTTTCCAAGTTTGACTCGTAGCGTGTAAGTTACTCGTTGTAATTAGCGTTCGCGCATAGAAATGCCCCGCTTGCTTAGATCCACCTCGTCTTGACTGAGAAAAAGACGACGATAAGAAATACCTTATAAGGTGAGCTAAAAAAGGCGTGAAATTCTGTTGGACACGAGAAGGAGAAAAGAAAAAAGGCACGAATAAACAAGAAGGGAGACTAAATGTGACGGGTTGAAGCGTGTTTGTATGAAAAGCGCGCGCGGCGGATGCCTTAAGTCGGAGTCAATGAAATATCGATTATTCGTCGTCGTTTTTGAATTATCAGTGCGAAATCAACCGGTTATCGAACATTTAACATCGCGATCGTCTTGTTTGATTCCGTTGATCTTCACGAGGAGGCATGCGTGTTTCGCCTTTTTTTACTTTCTTTTCATCGCCTCGTCTACGTTTTTGCATTGAGATTACTTACAAAACTTAAAAAACAATCATTTTCGCTAATTTTCTTTAAAATTTATCGTACGTTTGACGTTATGAAGGGGAAGACATTAGTTTTTTAAGATTGTAAATATTAAATCTTCTCGATAATTAAGAAGAGATGATATTTATTTGTAAATTGAAATTTTTTTTCGTGGACGATATCAGTAATTATTTTATTCAGATATGAAGAGTAAATGAGGTTATCCATCAAGAGCAGGTAAGGCTTGGACTTGGGAGGATCGCAGTTCTTGGTACAATCTGCGGCAGACACTTTTACCGCATAAAAATTTGATCTTAATTTCACTTTTGGTGAATTCTACCTTTAATTTATTTCTGCAAGTTTGAGTCTCACGAATAGTTATGAGCAATGGATGCATCTCAACTGATAAAGTGCATTATCAGTATTTTTCAGCTTATATTTTAGTTGAATTTAATTATTTGAATTATTTTTGGCGTTGACGTTAACTTCGATTAGTAATATTATAAAACATAATATTATTCGTGTAAAAGAAATTGGCTGACGTTTGGTAATCAGAATTACAACAGAAGTTCAGTCCGAAGAAATAATTTAGTCAAAGGAAAAATAACGTTTAGAAAAGAATCCTTTTTCGTTCAAGTGAGCGCGTAAAATTTCTTATAAGATATTTTTCTTTCAAAGCAAACACAACCTCTCCGAATACGTTTCGCTGTCTTCAAATTAATTCAAACAAAAAAGTATAAAGAAAAAGAAAACAAGCAATTAAGAGAGCAAAACAGGTTGTTACACGTATAATTCAGAGATATATATTCTTTCCCCCGCTGCCCAAGAGGCAGGAAAAGAATCGCGAGAGGGGCTGCACGAACGGAAGAGCGAATCGGCCAGTCAGCGAAGCCGCATGGCTCGCGCAAACATAATGGCGCGGTTATCTGATAAGCTTATAAGAAGAAAGGCGTGGTGGGGAGAGGGGGGGGCGTTAATCGTAATGGCATCGCAACGCTGTTTCTCCAACTCTGTCTCTCCTCTGACTCTCTCGCTCTTTCCACCTTAAAAGTGTCTTTGCAAACCAGTAGATGAGAGAGCAAAGGAGGAAAGAGGGAATGACACGCAAAACGAGGGAAAGAAAGGTAAATAAAGAGGCGAGAGGAAGATTGTGCTTTGGGAAAGATAAGATTTTGACAAACGATAAGAGAGTATAAATATTTGAGCCTGGCTTTTGGCCTTTTTATTTCCAGACGATCCTGAGCAATGAATCGGATAAAGCCTCGACAATTTTTGACGTTTTGAGTGTTGTATAGCCTACATTTATCTTGATATTTGAGTACATGATTAAATACGCAGATTTCTGATCCTATAGATTCGGACGTTTCGAAGGACAATTTTTATTAATTGTGCAACATTTTGTATTCGTGTCGCGTAAAAAGTTCGCTCCTCTAAAAAATGCGCTTTTATGAAAACTGCACGTCTAGTTTTAATCAAGTTTGGTCAATGTGCATTGTTATTTATTCCTGTTACGTAAAGAGGTTTTCCCCCGAGTGGTATTACACATCTACATATTTATATATTTAATTGGACTCGAAGCAAACGCTTTGAAAGCGTTCGATAGATGCATATAAAACAAGTAGTCATAATTAGCAATCGTCAGGCGTGAAAGTTGATTTTTTATCTTTGGTATTAATTAACCTCGATGGATATCTTTAATGTTTTCTGTTGAGTTAGATTCATTTAATTTAGAGTTATTTTAGAGACCAGGGCCTCTACAAGGTTATTAGTCAAGAGCATAAATAAGTTTAAATAATAGTTTGAATGCATTACAGTATGCTTGGTTGACAAGATGGAACATTAATTATGCCCTCGAACTATCAGAAAACATTATTAACAAACACTTTTCAGTTTTCTCGAACGCCAGAGTTCCTCGGCGAATCTTGGAAGCTTGCACCGGTGTAAAAATAAAAAATCGCACCGAGAAAAGGTAAAAGAAAAACACGAAGCAGGGCGAAGCAGCAAAAGGAGGCAAACAAAGGGTCCGCGCGAAAGCCTTCTTACCTCCTCCCATAATTAATATTTTAATTCCGATCGCCGGAAATTAATTAATGCGCCAGAATCGCAATTAAAGCCACCCCCTTGCCCTCTGGATGACGCGCTGCGCGCCGTACAGGCGCCGTCAGGTTGATCGATCACGCGCCGGGGCGCGCGGCACCACAGCTTCCATAGTGGTGCCTCAACTGGCCTCGTCCGTCTCTGTCGCTGATCGCCTCATCGAAATGAGTGAGAGGGAGAGCGAGAGAGCGAGAGCGTCCAATCGGCCGAGCCTTAATCGAGTCTGGCACGCTACGAGATTGCGCCTCGGCCCTGCACTGGCTTTTCTCGTTCGGTTCGGCTGCCCCCGGAACGTTGACACGCCGAGCCGATTAATTTATGAATTCGAAAGCGTCGAGGTGGGACGGCTAGAGTGAAACGAGGATTCGAGGAGGAGGTATTTCATTGGCTGAGTTGTTTCTCGGCTGGATCAACATGTTGTTGATTTTGAATTTTATTAGAAGTTTTTGAGGGAAAAGGAGGCCTTGGAAGTTGACCGACGACACCGCGAGTCTATAAAAAAATCAACAGGTTTCACTTTTTCGGAAAATTTAATTTTTCTCGCTCGTAAGCGATGTTGGGGATCTTTTACCGGGGACTTCTCGAATGCAATCAAGGATCTTATCGACTTTTTGCTTTCAGTTTGACGATGATGACTTAAGTTTGATCAATGGGTTTGAATCGGTCCTGAATTTGGTTAATATGCTGCCCGCTCTTCTTGTAATGGTTCGCTTTACACTTGCGGCTGCCAAGAAACGTTTATATTTTACACAAGTTATTGCTTACCCGATCACTTAAGATTACTAGTTTCTAATTCTAGCAAACTCGTTTCGTCTACCACTTCGATAAATTGGCTTCGATTATTCTTGTCCCAGAAGCTTGAACTACTTTAATAACTAATAATATTATCGTATTCATTCAAGTTGGCTTTTTATTAAGTTCTTGCGATTGTTTATTTAGATATTTCTACGTGAGATGCTAAAAGTTGAAAATTATCTTAAAATTACGTTAAGAATGTGTCTTCATCTTTAACGCTTTCATCAAAAGTGCTCGAACAGACGTTCGCTCGTAAAAAGGTATACACGCGTATTCTCTCCGTTTAATATATGTTCAAAGAATACGACGTACTCGTATTAAGGTGCAATTCATAACGATTTATTGCAAATATTCAATGACAGTATTAAATTAATTTCTTGTTATTGTTCTCTTCTCATAATAAGCCATCCTAATTCAATGCACTACCATACGAACCGAAAATTCTCAATTCTAACGCGGTAGCTCTCAGTGATCTCTTCTATTCGAGTCTTGAATGGCAAGCAAGAAACGACAATTAACCACACGTACGGCTGCGGAAGTCAGTGAGGGCGTAGCAGCAACGCGTTATTAAATGCGAAATTATGTTCTCTTCAACTTGCACGTATAATATTAACCGAGATGAAACACTTTTGTTTTATTTACTTAATGAATATGTCATACGGGACAAATAAATAATTGTAAAACGTTTTTTAACGTACGGTTATTAATTTAAATGGACTTTCGTCATCTTTAAACTTGACCGAAATATTTTATTGCTGATTTGTTTCGTTAAATCGTTACAATATTTTTGCCTTGACTCACCTGCCGAGAATATGCGTTCTATAATATAAATATCAGAGAATTGTTAATAAAAGTTAATAAATGCTCATATTATGCTATAACTTCATACCTCGTGTCAAATGTATTGAACTGAAGACTAATGTTTATTTGTAACAGCACCGGTATAATCTACAAATTATCCAGTCCTTGCGCTTAGTCTAAACGTACGATGAGCTTTGATTTGTTAATAAAACGAACGTTAAATCATCGTCGACATATTCGTGTTGGTCTAATATTCAATTTCTCTCACAACATAGGATTCGTATTCATGCATAAACATACAATTGATTTCTCTGAACAATTTCACTGAAGACTGGCAAGGAATTATCGTTTTGCTCATGTATTTAATAGATACCTTTTTCACTAATTCAGGAATTAATCAGTACAGTGCACGTGCGTATGTCAAATTTCCGTTTTTACAATATGTGATAAAATAATACTCCAAGATATTATTTAATAAAAGTTAATTTGTAGTTCGCGATCGTCTAATAACATTCAGCAGATTTAATGCAAATTACCAACAAAATTGTTATGACAAGACTATAACGAGTACAAGAATAAGTTTAAATTTACGCAACCTAATGTAAAATGGAAACTCACACGACTTGGTTCTCAACCTTCCAACATATTTATAAAATCTATAAAACCATGAAATGCGAATTTGAAAATTACACGTACGACACACATTGCCTAATGCTCTAAATGAAATGCCACGTAACAGATATGGAAATTTCTTTTATCTGATGCCGATAGACTTCGAGACGTGTAACTAGTTTTTGGCAAGCAAGAGAAAATTAAAAAGATGCGTATCGCGAGTAATTACACTTCTAATCGAAATATTTCCGAAATAAAAGTTCGCCCTTGCCTTGAAATAGAGATGGAGATAGCTGATTTCCGTTGGTTCGTTTTCAATTAGAACACGTACACACTTGAACACTCACTTTCGCCCATTATCGCGAAAAGAGTAGCTGTGCAGCTGAAATCCCCAAAGCTTAAGCACCGCATTGTTTATATTTTCACATCTAGCAGTACAGGCAATCTAGTCCTTAAGTGGATACACGGGAATGCAGCGAAGCACAACACCTGACCCCAACGGGGGGTTCCGCTGTCTCGTCCAGGGGTTGTCAATCAAGACCGCTTCACGTATCTCGTGACAATGACGGGCAGGGTACGAGGCATCGGTAAATATTGATCCAGCGGACCAATATCGCATCGATCGACCGATTGAAATTCTTCCTTTGTGAATGAAGAGGAGCGAAATAATAAATTGTAATGGCTGGGGAGGGGTGATGGGAGGGGAAATGACGTTCGGAGGGACGTCTTACGGCACGAGAGTGAGCACCTTAAATGAAAAAGAAGAGTCGCTTCAATCGTGACGAATGAAAATACACAGTTTAACGGGGATGAGTAGTCGTTTAGCGTCACGCAGGCATCAGATAATTTTCTCTTCCGCGCGTGGTGTATCGCTTCTCTCTCTCTCTCTCTCTCTCTCTCTCTCTCTCTCTCTCTCTCTAACTTTTGACCATTGTAAGTGCGGTAATTTTTCTCGTTTCTTTTTCTGCTCGAATAAATATAGGTATTTAAATATTGCTTTCATGATATTTATTTGACATGCTGTTCTATCGTTATTGAAAGTAATCCTAAACAATTTGCTCGATATAATATGATACTTATAATATTTTTAAACAATTAATGTAAAAAATGCGTCTAGGAATTCTAAACTCCGAATTAATACTCTATAAAAGTTTAATTTCTTCGTTTAATCGTTATATTCTAATAAATATATTTGATCTGATCTTTTAGACAGTTCTCATGGATTTTCAACTTCAATTTTAAGTTGAACTTTTATCGAAAGATTCACAGACTTTAAACAGTGAGGTGTTATATAAGACATTTTCACCGTAAAACTATAGAATTATGTAAGGTAATCAAATTTATCTGAGAATAAGCAAGAGTTTATTATTATTATTCGTTTTAATAGCTTCGGATCTTTATTATAATCAAGATTTAAATAAAGCTTTGTCGAAGAATTAGAAATCGATACGTAAATTGCCCAAGATTAATGGTAAATGTCGATTAAAATTTTCCATTTATAAGTGAACGAATATCCGACAGCCATAACGTTGTGCGAGCAATATAGCGAAAAAACATTTTATTTACGAATTTTTCCCTCCTAGCCATTCCCAATAATGCAAATTCGCCGAGATTTATTTTATCGTGTGAATCCCAGTCGTCTCTTTCAATAATGTGACATTTATACACGAACGCATACATTTATTGGTGCAATATCGAAGCGAGGAGAGAAAAAGGCAGCGGGGGACGATAAAAAGGCTGTAAAAGCAAGCGAAAGCCACGTGATGCAGAGTGCATATGGAGTTTTGTAATGCGAAGGTGCGTCGTGTAGGGCTCGTGGCAGTGCGCCGGTCCTTATCTTATGCATCACCTCGTCGACGAGTGGTCAGATTGATTAACGGTCTTTCTCAGTGCGAGCTAATCGAGCGACCCACGGACATTAAGAGTAAAAGCAGCGTGAGCAATGGCAGGACGAGAAAAAGTTATTATTATCGCACTTTTTCTCAAGCCTATATTTCCATTATTTCAGGGAGAAAGTGCTGTGTTAGTCGACTGTATAACCTTTTACCGATAGCGTCCGATCTAATACATCTATACATTAAAAAATAAATTATATCCATCAAACGATAATGTAATAATTGGCAGAGTATGTCATTAATGACGAATTTCGATTTGATTTTTTTATTCTTTTTTAATAATTTTTTGCGCTTTAAAATTCACGATCAAGTTTGATAACAATAACATTGTTCTCGATTATTGATAATTTCGCCACAATGTACTTTTATAAACACCTTCCGAAACATTGTATTCCTAGCTAAGTGTTTTCCAGGAAATTTGAATTAAAGCAGTTTGTAAGATAAGCATTTTGTACATAAAATATCCATTAGAAACTCATACTGTGTAAATAAAAACGGTAAATAGCAAGAAGCTGAAGGAAATAGTCAAGCTTAGATGAAAAATCTCTCCTTCCGCAGTAGGAGACTTTCAGAAATTGAAAGTTCAAGCTCATTTATCTACGCCGAATTTTCGTGAATCCTTTGCATGCAGTATAAAAGTCGAGAATGCAAAGTAGAAGGTGAGGTAATGTGCGAACGAGATAGCGATCGAATAAGAGAATAAGGTGAAAGCGAAAAATGACGAAGAGAGAGAGAGAGAGAGAGAAATATGGTCATTCCTCTCGAGAGAGTAACGAGGCCTGTGATACAGAGTTGACAGAGATTGCGTAAGTGGAGGGTCCCGAAGCTCTCGGAAAATCAATTATTAGCTCCGGATATCAATCGGGGAAGGAGGCGATGCGAGAAGCTGACGGAACCCCAAAGATCATGCGCTCTCGCCCTCCTGCTGATCTTCCACTTCATTCTTTCTGGCGGTTCCCTCCACGACCGCATAACTGTATTTAATTATACATTATGCGAACGTTAAGGGGCTTTCACGAGATCGTATCGGTAAGTCCGGTGGCAGCGGAAACTTTCGAAGATTAAAGTGCATTTGGGTGTAGCAAACTGTCGAATGTCGACGAATAGAAACTAATAAAAGGAAATGTTGTACGCGTGATTTTTCGAATTAATGGTCGATCCGTAAGAATCGACCATTGTGAATAATGATAAGAGCGATTGATCGAGGCGAACTTCGTTACTCGAATAGATGTTCGTGTGAAGTTTATGAAGCTCAATTCGAAAATGTCCGCGCCGTCTAGTCGAGCTCTAAGATTTTTCTTTTTAAACACGCGCACTCCTTTGATCGAGCTTTTGCTACGATTTGATAATTATTGCTTGAAAGTATCGAAAACGTATGACCTGCCGACGATGGCATTTGAATTGCGAGACTCGCTTTTTAAATTCGTTCGACCTTTTACTATTTCTTCTCCAATGCGCATGACAAGTAGTCATATGTGCCATTCGCAATTGAACACGGGCGGCTCACGTGACTCAGTCGCGCGTTTTCGTAATGCAGCGCATAAAAAATCTCGCTTCGAATAAAATTGAATTCAAAAGCCAAACATAATAAGTTTAAGGCTCGTCGTTGCATCTGAATTTTAAGCCGTCAAAGTAATAAGCTGCTCGATTGTCACGGCCGAAGATTTTAAGATTTTAATGCCTCGTAGACATACGTGATAATTGAATTCATTTTAACCAAAATCTTTGCCAAAAATGTTTGTTCTGCTCGATTAAAATGATAAAAAAAAATTTCTTAAAATTGAATCTGACATGGTCTATTGTACGCGCTGAAAAATAAAAGCTAAAATCTTCTATAAAATCGGCATAAGTGTCGTGCGAGCAAGTAAATAAGCTTAGTGCGCAATAAATTTGATGCTGGATAATCTTATATTGAAATCAGTTTATCTTTTATTTCATTTTAAGATACGTCCGTCTTGAAAGCAAATCATTTTTTGTCATATTGTCTGACTTTAAGACACTTGCTCATTTCAGATGCGAAACATTTCGAATTCTCCTTTTGCAGAACAAATCTTCATTTACATAGCCGTCGTGGGTTATGCATTATCGCAAGTTTAATTAAAGATGGAAATAATATAGGCAAACTTAATACCAGTTTTTCCTTTCGAGACACGAAATAAGACACACACACACACACACACACACACACACGAGCACGTCAAAGCAATATCGAAAATTATGTCAACAGTATCTTGCTACACTTCGGAGATTGTTCTTAGAAATGATTTTACCGAGCACTCGTCGATGAATGCGAATGTGCGCTTTTGCAGTGATCGAAATTTAACAACACCTTTATAAGGTGATGCGATCGATACTTAGTTGATTAGAATTTTAATATTTATTTTGTTTGAATCTAGTCGTTAAGAAAATTGCGCCGTGTTGAGCTAGTATTAATAGTTTTGACTAAAATTCGTAACCGAATCAGTCGATTATTGATTAAACAATTGAAAATTCGGTTTTCGTATCAGAAACTATTCATTTTTCAATCAGAAGCCCGTGCAACGTGTGCGCTTGTAAAATTTAAGTTTTCAGTCTAAAAGTGCACGAGGGTTTTGGGGTCGTACACGAGCGACTCGCCACCTACTGATTATTTTGTGAAAATGCAATATGTGCGCGGAAAAAGGGTGGACAACAAAAAACATATTAAGAAAGATGTGTAAGGAAACGAAAGAAGGAGCGTCAATTTTTTGTCTGTATGTTGGTTTTTGCGGCAAGTTTGAACGATGATTAATTTCGAGTTATTTATTTTGTTTTTGTTTACTCCACAGGGGACCGAGGAGGATGACAGAGCTTCCGTCGCCTCGGTAAGTCCAACATCATCGTCCAAGTCATTATCTTTATCGGGATTTTTTTTTATTATCTGTTATTACGGGCTACGCCTCGCCGGGCAAATTAAATTAAGGAACCGGAGCAGCGTTTAATTTTGTTACGCGCGATTTTTATGCGATTAACTTTTACAGTTACAAAGCTTCAAAGTAGATTCCGTTTTACTTTTTTGCGATCCTTATTTATTATACTTACAATTTTAAGAGACTTTGATTTAAAAAGTATTGTGTGTAAGTTTCATTTTATGGCTGAAGTGTTACGTCTCCTGAAGTGTACGAGCAGACGTTGTAAATTGCAGATAACCAAACGGACGATTCGTAAAACAATACTTTTATAATGATCAAGCGAATTGATTACGAATATTTCAGTTTATCGATTTGAAGCACAAAGCAAGAAGCGGGTTTATTATAAAAAATCAAAGGAAATCGTTTTATAAGCATTTTCGTAGATATGCATAAATTACAATAAATTTAAACAACGTTTTCATTCGTTTTCAGTCTCTGCGCATTGCGTTACGGTTGAACGATCGTTTTCTAAATAATATTACACAGCGCGGTTTATAAATTTGCTTTCCTATTAATCTTTATATTTTCTTATTTTCTTTTAGTATTTTCTGTCATCAATTGTCTTTCTTTTTTTAAATATCTAATTAAACGTACCACAGAACAAATATTTCGAGTTCTCACTCAATTACTGTTTTACGATGTTTCTAAAATGATTACATTTATTGTGTATGAACAATCGGAAAAATGTATGCAAATAAATTCTAGAAGAGTTAGTTCTTTTTACTACTTCCTAAAATTAGTTTCTATGCTTCGTTCAACTTACTAATAATAAGGATCGAGATCGAGTTAAGCTATACATTTGTCGATTTAATTAAATTTTCGATATTTAAGCAAATCTGTTAACGCGATCTAACATATTCTAAATATATTTAGTGGGGAGTAACGTTCTTTAAATAGACATTTTCAATTGAAAAGTAAAGAAATAATTCGAAATTATTTCGCGCATACATCGATCTGAAATTTTACATCACATTAGAAAAATACTTTACTATCGAAGTATGCAAATAATGGAGCGCGACATCTTCTGTCGGAATCCTCATAATTCTATTAAAATATCTGAATAATTCATCGTAAGATTAAGGGGGGGGGGGAATCGTGCGAGAGCGTTAGGCGTACAAGTTATTGAAAATTCTTTTAAAAATTAACATTCCTCGAGAGAGTTTCCTAAATTACCGGCCTGTAAATTCTAAAGCAGCAACTGGATTTGAAGTCTCGGGAGTGGCTGGTGAGAGCAGCTCAAGGTGACTATCAGGCCCTGGCCAAACTCGCAGCGGAAGAGCCTCGTCTCACCAGAATCAAGGTGAGTCTTTTATATTTATTTCTCTACCAATATCGACTCTTTTATCGCTTTGTTCTTATGTAATTTAATTTTTGTTTCGATAAAATTGAACTTCAATCTGTACGCGCGTTATTTGTTTGTAGTGCACAATGTAATTTCCGGAACAAATGGTTCAAAGTATTCTTTATCAAATTGATATTGAAAGGGGCAAGTGCATAATAATATTCAAATTAAAATTCTAGGGAACTTTTGCTAAACCAATAAGAGTCGAAGATTTTTCGCTTTCGAAACAGCGACGACTGCAAGAATGCAAGCGTCTAACGTTACTTTTAACAACCAACATCGTTATGATAACATATTTTTGATGTTGTAAATATTGCATTTTTACCGAGTTACAAACATTTTCCAAATAAAATAACCGCTCTTGGACATTATTTAGTTTTCCCAAATTCCAAATTTAGTTTTCTAGTGACATTTCAGTTTATAAAAATTTTGGAAAACCTTTACCGTAGGAATTTCAATTAAGATTCATAACGAGCTGATTGAAATTCATGAAAGTTAACGAAATTAAAAAAATTCTAAAATGGGTTCGCATCAACTTTTACGGATGACAAAGGGCGATATAATAAAAACAACAATGCATGTATTGGATCTATCGATTGCGGAATGGTCTCGTTTCCAATAACTCGACACGGTCGTCGCGTAAATAGCGGCTGGGATTTTTGCTCGGGTTCGGCAGTAGCACGCAGCTCGATAAATTCACCGGTGCCACGACTGCAATCGAGGGTGCGAGTGAAAAAAATTGCGCACGCGTCGCTCAAGATCTACGCGAACTTGACGTAGAATTTTGCATTTTTGTTGGCGTTGGGCGTTGCGCGACGAAAAAAGTGCACTATTTATGTTTGAACGCAGCTTGTTTTTTCCCGCGTAAATTATGTGGCGGACGTTTTTATCGCGACACTTTTTAATGCTAAGTTTGTACCGTAAGTGGCTTTTAAATATGCAAATTTGTTATAGATTACGGGAATAAACGTGTGATGTTAATGAATTTTTCGGAAGATTGTGAACTTTTCTTATTTCTTTCGTAATGTAATTATGATTTAATAGGGACTAATAACAGAGTTCGTTTTAAATGAAACAATCTATTTTAAGAGTGTGCAATATTTCAAAACAGGAAAACACGAGTACTTTATCTTATACTATTGTTTTACTAAATTTATGTTTTCAGTCCTGGCATTTGGTTTAATTAATAACTTATATTATTATTATTATGTTTATTATCAGCGCGCGATAATTATTTACCGTATTAAATCTCTTCAACAACATAGGGCTCAATAAATTTAAAAAAATTAATTAATACAACATTTGTGAAGATTTTCCCAGCTATTGATTATTCCACTATTGTTACATTATTTAACAAAATTACCAATATTACTACTAATACTGAATTTATCAAAAATTACTTATAATGGAAAAGGGTAAGTGTTTAGAAAAGTTTTATGATCAATTCTCTTGAATAATTTATAAAAAATGAATACCTTTTATGAAAACTGAATTAAAAATGAACTACAATTAAATAGAAACTGAATAACTTAGAATTACGATACATCATGAATATTTGGTTCCCTTGTTTTAATAAAAATTTTTTCAAACTTTGTAGATCATCCATCGCATTCGCTTGCCAAATAAACTTTCTTGCAATTAAAATAATCATTCGGATTAGGGTTACTTTACAATTTATGATAAACTTACAAGTTTATTGCAAACATTATATTTCATCGTTTCATGATATTAATTCATGTTCTGCTATTTGAATTTTACTTTTTAATATTGCGCAATTAAAATGTGACGAATATTTAATGTAGAATTAACGATAATAAATTTTTTTCGCGCGAATATTGTAGCGATATTTTGCAAACGTATTAGTTGCATATTAATTGCACACATTCTTGATAAAGATTTTGAATTAAATGTAAAGGAGAGAATATTTTTTATCACGGCAAAAATCCCGCTGAAGAACGCTCGGGTAATCGATAAATTAATTAATATAATTTTCACAATTAAAAAATATGAAAACATTCATTTTTGACAAACACTCGGCTTCGACGTTCGTGGTTAATCTAGCCTCTGTACGGATACGTCGCCATGTAAATATTATTATTCAAGTTGTGAAAAGCGCAAACCAAACGTAATTAAAATACCTCCGGGCCAGACAAATACACGCATCCGAAAACAGTGAAATTTCAAGGGATTCATTACCAACAAACTGGACTGCACACGAAACGAAACGAAACCGAAGCCCGAGTATAAACAAAACGGTAGCCACAGACGAACAAAAAAATCCTTAACACAAGCGCTCCTATTAGCTCTGACCAACAAAAGAATTGAGAAGCAACTGTTCGTTAATTACGTCAATGTCCTGCGTAATATTTTTTCGTATCTTCTCGCCCAGAAAGCGAAAACGTGTAGAACCCAGTGGTATACATAGTTGAGGGAAACGGGGCGAGAGGGAGGGAGAGAGAAAGAGAGTGAACGAGATACACGTTGTACAGAGGGTTGATGGGAGCTTCGAGACGAGGTTCACGTGGGTGGAGGAATTTCAGCCACACGGGGCTTCTACAGCCCTGCGCCCAATTCATTCTAGTCTACAATACCCCTGTGTTCTCTCTCACTTTGGAAGCTGCGTCGGGTTATCCTGGTTTATCCGTTTCTCCTTTTCCTACGATACCATCCTCTACCTCTCTCATTCCTCCACTTCCAGCCGCCCTTCCGTCCTCCTGCGTCCCTTGGGATAAATTGGCCAAACCCACGTGTTTGCGGATAACATTGCACCACGATATAGTCAGGTAGACGCGAGTGTGCGTGCAAGCCATTGGTCGCGGACGCATGCATTATTTACTTTTGCAAATGTTTGCAGTTTATCAAATACGCATTTTTTCAAGTGTTCAAATTAGCAGTCTTGTGCGTATCCTCAAATTGCGAGGACTGCAGTTCTTTTTTGTCGAGCCTTTCGCACACCCGTAGTGCAGTTAGCGGAACAGACCCAACTCTAAGGAATGGTTATCGAATGGATTATGGTCAAAGTATTGCATACATACTGGGCACAAACTGCAAACTCACAGCTAAAACGAAATGGCGTGCTTTTAAATTGCGTCCTAGAATGCACTTGAAAGCTGAACGCGAAGTTAGAAAATAAACTTACGTTTAATGCGAAGGAAAATCTTCAAGAGTTTGAAAGTGACTTCAGAGTTTGGTGTTACAGTAATTGAAGCTCAAAAATATTTTATTTTGGATGATTAAGCAAGAGTAACTTAAAAACAGTCAAGTCATAATAACTCTCATTTATTTATGAACTAACACGACTATATTACCATTAAACAGGGGGAAGTCGTGCTCGCTAAAAATTAAATTAATATAAAACAAAAATATATGTGGCGCAAAGGTGCAGAAAATGTAAATTGCAATTGAAGAGAAATGAAGTATGATTTATTGTGTCGGCAAACGCCGAGGTGCGTCACACGAGTGCACCTTCCATCACAGCAAGTAATGATTTGAAAAATTAATTACAGCTCGTTCAGCACAAGTTATGGACAAAAATCCGAATAAAATACTTTTAATCGTTTACTGATTTGCTAAGTGTATAATGTGACTTAGAGAATTATACGAAATACCGAAAATAATGGAAATACCGTCAGAACTCTCCCAGCAATTACACTGTGTATCATATTTCCATATCCACCAAAATACACTCTTTTTTATTTATCTCTCTGCACATCGGTTTGGTGTGTAGCATACCCCGTTTTTTCTGTAGACGCGCGCGCGGGCGTTTTAGCGAAAGGCACACGCTCGCGCCAACTCGATACGCGTCCTCGTGAGGTTACACACATGCACAGACCGAGAGGAGAGAAAAGCTTACTACTATCGCGAGTGCGCGGCTGTTGTGTTGTTTGTTCTTTGGAAATGGACTCCAATTGAGCTGTTGTTTTTGTAATTAATTGCTGCAACCGGTATCATTCTCTGAATATACACGTGAAATTTCATTGTTATAAAAAGAAAAATGATACGAGTTTACGTTTCGTTACAACATGAGGAGGAGGAGGAGGAACATTCAAAAATATTTATTTAGAAATAAAAGAGTCGATCTTAAAATGTCTGGAGTTGTAGGAACTGATAACTTAAAGAAGAGTCTCTTTAAACTAAAATTTTGTTTCTAGTGCAGGACGTAGACGTAAAAAATATCGATAAAGGAAGTGCATTGCTTATTTATATCATCGTTTCAAAAATCATCTCATAGTTGCATGCTTTGGCGGTTTTGCGCTGAAATAAGTGATGCCGAAGTTATCTAATGAGGTCACGCAATCCCAGTAAAAATATGTGTATGCGCATGTACACGCAACGGTCTTACACTTGGAATATTTAAATTTATAAAACGGAGCCTGGTTAAATAAAGCAGACGCACATGAAAAATGCAGAGAAAAATTAAAAGCTAATATTAGATGAAATTTTTTAATACTCATATATTAGTTCGTCGGTATTTTTATGTAAAATTTGTCTTTTTCGTTTAATCGCGTGATTCGTTGTAAAGCCTTGCGTCAGTTATGTATATAGGGTTTTTTTACAAATTTTTTGTAAGTTGTTTTGAACTTTTTTTAAAAATATTTTACAATACTTATTCGCACTTGGAGCGATAGTTGTTTGAACGACTACAAAATATGGAAAAACAACGTGTAAAGCTAATATTGTATTTTAAAATCTACATGCTTTATTCCTTTTTGAAATTACGAATTAGTGGTTTTTTGTTTCACGGTAGTGAACTGAATAGTAAGATTGTTTACAGGTACTTTATTTGAATATGGCCGAAATTATAGAATAAATACGCTTATGTTCGAATCTACTTTACATATGAAGTAAATGCAGGTACCTAGTTTATCATTTTGATTAGTACACAAGAATGAAGATAAAATTGCACAACATCGGCTATAGCGTCTAATACAAAATAGAATAGAAAAAGGTCTCGGGTTTATTTTGCAAGTGATTAATATCGTGATATTTACTAGAAAGCTCTTCTCCGCCTTTTTCGTGGTTCAGTATTGATTATTGATTATTAATTAGTAACCATAAAGTAAGAATATATTTGTATTAATCACAATTTCTAAGAAAATAATATTTAAAATGGCAAACAAGTACTTAACGCGTTACGATGTAAATCTACCATCTTTAACAAAAAATGCATAAATCGAAGTATTTTTTACTATGATATAACGCATTTTATTAAATTCTATGACTAGCGTTTTTAGAGCTTAAAGTAAAAGTGCAGATATTGCATTTTTATATTTAGATGTGAAAAACCCTTAGTTAAACATTCAATCTTTTCCTTCACAGTAATAAAAGTCATGATGTTATTTTATTGCTGCAATCAATATTGTACTATGATTTTCATAAATGTATTTTTAAATAAGATATTTATTTAAATTTTTGAGATCAAGTTTTGAAAAGTTTTTATACAAATTTTATGTCGTACAGGCGAATAAAATATATAAATACATATGGAATCGGAAAAAAAGTTAAATATACTCTTTAATTGTGCTGTTTTTCACTTTTCGTACAAACTACTGAACATGTGGGAATGTCGAGGCATTTTACGATTTGTTCATGAGATTTTATCGGTTTTCGTTGACAGCGTGAAATGGCTGGGTATAGTGATGACGGGTATGGAGATTTGCTCAGGTGTTTGATTTACAAGCCCATAATTGTGATCGTAAAAACACTTGCATGACTGAGTATTATACTCCCTGTTACTGCACGTATTTTCAATTTATATTAAGAAACAGTATTTTTATTTTATACCTATTTTAACGTTTTTTATTAATTTATTTTATTTACTTGGAATTTCAAAAAAAAAAAAAAAAAGGAAAAAGAAAAGAAAAAAATGGAAACTTGATAAGATTGCATTTGGAGGAGATGACAATACGCGACAGGACCAATGATTTTTTCTCAAACTGAATAGTCACTTGTGAAATTAAGTATCAGCAATTCAAGCATTTGCATTTAAACAAATAATTATAATAACGAACTCGTATACATATTCAGCAAAGCCGATTAGATTGGAAGACCCGTGCTAACACGATACTTTTTGCGGTGTAAAGTGTTGCGTGTAATCATTAAGATAAGGGCTTGAAAAGCGTCAAGTTTTAACGCGCGCTCCTTAATTTATACGAAAAGACAATTCCGCCATTATGAGAGATTCCTTTAGAAGTTAAATCTATAATTTCTCGGTCGCAATAACAGAGCTTCGGCGAGTCTTGCGCGCTTTAAAATTCACCTCAAAAGACAAAGGAGCGCGCAACTGCAATATTAAAGGGGTCAAATGACCACACATGTAGTTCGAAACAAGGAGCACGACTACGAGGACTACACAGGCGCTGCGACGATCGCGCGATTTATTTATCCCAAATGCGCGCTCCACCGACTATCCGCAGCAGAGAGGTAAACGTTGATTAGCTGCGGTGTTGATTTAATTACCCAGGGAGTAATTGGCATGCCTACCGCCATAGCTTCTTCTTCAGCCCTCCCCTTGCTTCTCCCTCCTCCAGTTCTACCTCCGCGTCCCTGCCGATGCCTCCAAGTAGTGGCGAACCAGCCCTCTTTCACCTCCTATCTGCCGCATTTCCACACCCCGGCACATACGCGCAGACACGTAGCCGTCCTGCGTCTCCCTGAGCCTCGCCACCTCTTCCCCCTGGAACCCGTTGCATATTCATCGATAGATTATTATAACCGAGCGCGTCGGGTGGTGCGAACGCGTGAAGGGGTTGCCTCACAAGGCTTCGGGGGGCGCGGATGCTAATTTCGCTCGGGAGGTGTGTGCGCATGATGTGCCACGAGGGTGGAAAAGCGTCCAAGTGACGAGACGAACGGAATCGAAAAACTCGGGCGATCGCGATAGTCGTCGGGATGCTTGTTCGACATTGGATTGAATTGTTGTGATGTTTTATTGGCTGGACAAAGTTTCGCGGTTATTTGTCGTTAAGATTGGTCCTGATCATCGAAGCGGTTTGCTTTGTCTTTTGTATCGTGAAAAAAGAAAAAGCTTCAAGTCTATTGCGGAGCTTGTGTGTTTCGTTGTGATTGATAAACGTCAGATATTTACTGTCGTAACATGTATCGTAACACTTTTCAAAGACATTGTTCTGTCCAAGCGGCGTTTCATAATCTTTTGGAATATTAACTGAACTTAACTACTACAAATATACGTATAATCATACATCGTAGAAAACCTTTTCGTTTCTAAGTTATAATTAAAAAACCTGTTTGTAAAGCCAAGATAATTCCGATAATTTTATGCTAATAAATCTTTTTTGTATCACCTATAACTATAAAATATCTTTAGATTATAAATTTGCTGTATTCTTACATTTTTAGGGATCTTTTTTATACGTGATAGTTTATTTTTAATGGTTTTAGTTACGTTCCTGAAAATCACGGTTTCAAGTATAATATACTGAATTATACTTTTTGTACTTGGTTGGAGATCTCATGTGTATTAAACAACATAGTTTAGATTACATATATTGTACATTTACTAGGTATAGGTGATAGTAATGGGTACTTGTAGTCCATTATTAGTCAGGCTGGACTAACCTAATTGTATCCAAAAGAAAAAGGGTATGAATGCATGCGAAGGGAACCAGAACTCCAGTCTCTTGTGTATTATACGTATTTCACAACTGCAATGTTTGTCGTTAGATTTTACGTAACTATACTGCAAAAGTGGTAACGCGAAAACAGATAAAGTACAAAAGAATACAATAAGAATTTAAAACATTTTTAAGTTACAATTCGGTCGAAGTATTATTTTATAAAAAGTAAGTACGTGCAGTTGAGGTATAATACTGTTTGCTCTATAACTTTTCGTTGAAACTCCGAGAATATCAAAATTATCAATTGTGAAACATTGAATTACAAGGCTATTTGTAAAGTTGTCAAAAGGGTCAGCTAAGACACCTTGAAATAAAAAGATTGAATTGTTGAATTATTACCCTATGGATTTTTGTAGTTCTATTTTAAATATTTTAAATTCAGATTTTACTGCTAATCGTTTTAAAAATCCTGACTTTCCATCATGCCTTTCTATAAATTGGTACAAATGATTCCGATTGTTTCGTGAAAGAATAAACGTGATTAAATGTAATTGTACTTTGTGGCTGGTATTTTATTCGTTTATTACGCTGGCATATTCAGGTTTTTCTTTCTCCACTATAGCGTTACATTTATTTTAATAAACTCTTGTGAATGAATCACTATTATCTATTCGACTGTTCTCTCTGAAGTATCATAAGTAGTCTGATTGATTTTAATTTATGAGAAGTAAATCAATTCATCTTCATCTTGAGAATGATACCGAATATGTCATATTCCAGAAAAAGCCAATGACAAATGTTACCAATCCTCTTCTTAGGTCGGACATTGTTTATTAACTCCGATTCGAATTGTTTCACGCATGATTCTTCTTTTTCGCTTACATAGGACGTTAAATATAATTAGAAAGTAATTATAATATGTAAGCCATGCAGATACTAATGCACAAAAGAAATACGCGTTGAATTAAAAGAAATTGCAGCTAATGACGACTCGTTAATAATACTCTCTTATCGATAGTATTTTTCCTTACAATTGCGTGCCTACGTGTGAGTAAATGCTTCGAGTGCTTGCAACATTGCGAATGCCCGAGCCCAAGTGTTGCTCCCTGGTTGAAACACAAGAGCCAGAAGTTGTTTCAGGTTCTTCAAGCAGAACCACGAAACCGGCCAATTATGCGCAATATTCTCGACGGAGTAGGAATCGGCCGACGCGCATCGATTAAACGACGAAAGCAAAACGCGTCTCCGAAGCTTCGTACTCGCGCTTCTGTCCGCGAAGCTCTTATTCGCTTGAAGAACGCGTTCTTTTGCAAACGGCACGTAGAAACTGCCGCGACTCGAAACTCGACTAATGGTTCCAGATATGGTCGTTGCAGCGCGATCGCCGGGTTGAGAAAACGGCAGCGCTCGACGTATTATTCCATCAGGCCTACATATCCGTACCGACGCGTTATGCCCTCGTAATGGCTCTCGTAAAAGCCGCTGATTTACGATGCCGCCGCACTAGATACACTACCGCGGCGGCACATCATCGATACCCCTCCCCCGGGGCAGGGGTGATTCACGAGCCGCAGATCTCGTCCGCCCCGAGCCCGCGAATATTGGTGGTCAGCTGCCCGAGCCAGGAAAACTCGCTGTACTTCATTAGGAGGTGCGCGAGGCAGCGGCGCTACGCTTTCCGGTCCTTTGTTTACGGCGAGCGAGTCCCAGCGAGCCAACGGGCTGATGTACCGCGGACTCGTAAAAATCCAACGATGACTTTATTGTCGCTAATGGCGATGGCGTACGCGCTGAATTCACTCGCGCGTGTCCATCGCCTCGCGTTCTCTCCTCTCTATCTCTTTCTCTCTCGCTTCTGACTTATCCTATTGTTCCGTGTAAATGTTGGAGGAAAGGAATCGCTCTTTCAAGGCGTTCAAAGAATGGAGTCGGGTTCGTTCCGTTTTCGACCAAAGCCAACGAACAAATTCCGCACAGTTCTGTTGCTTCTTCGACAACATATTCTGGCTCTTTTCTTTCCACTGTGCAGTCGACGCTTTTCCATTCGCTTTTTTTCAACTGCTTGAGTATCGATTCGAGTACTTTTTGCATTACTGTTATTGCCGTTGAGACCTAATATTAATTCGCAACAACTCAAAATTAAAATACACCGATACGAATTCTTTTTAAATCTACAACTTTAATCGAATAAAATTTGGGAATAAATTGTTTGGAATACAAAATAAACGCAATATTATCTTGTTTTCCTTTTAATACAAATGCATGTCTGTTGTTTTAAATTTTCTGTTTTAAGTCGTAAAGAATATTAATTGTATTATTTTCATTTTTCGTTTTCAAGTGGAAAGTCTTCCCGTTAATTTCCTTTTCAAGGATGCAATATAGATAAGTTTCCTTTGTTTCGAATTGGATGACTTCCAGATCTTCCTGAGCCATTTCGTGTTGTACAATGTACAAGAAAGTTGACCTGTACTCGACACCTTATCAGTGTTAGCAAATTATTTGCTAAGTTTATTCGCTTACATTGATGGTTAAACGATGCTTAATTATTTTTTATGGATAACGTTGATATTTTAATATTTTCTCTAGGATAATACTTCTTAAGAGCTAACAATCTTTGCTATTCATAATGGAAATTGTAATAATTTGTTGCAAATACAAATTTTTTTTAAATATGAAGCTGTAGAATAAAGTTTATTTGACTAAACTAAATAAATTTTTTATGGAATCCTTCTTGGATAATGATTATTGTTACTTTATCTTATATCTTATAAAATACTCAACCTACAAATAGTATCCATGTAAGCTATCATGTTTTAATAGATTACATTTATTATTTATATATATAATTCGAATATTAGGTTTACCTAAAAAAATTAAGCCCTATAAATTAGTAGGCATTTGAAATTTAGCTAATAGGTTTATTTCAGTGCAATTGTAAAAAATGATCGCATGTAAAAGTTAAATGCCGTTACTTGCAAAGAAAGCGGAATAAAAAATGTAGCGACTGCAAATTACGAGGAAGGGTTCTCGATCGTCCAACATAATGAGAATTTTTGCTATGCAAATTGAATCGGCAATAGCGAATAAATTTAAATTGAATTTTATCTAGTAACAATCGAATGTTCGATCTAAAAGTACGAGTGCGTCGTGGGTACCGAATCTGTCATGCTTCCGTCATATTCAACAATACCAATTCCATTGAGTACACTTTCAATTAACAAAGTATACATCGCACAACAGAATATTGAATTTCCGTATTTAAAAATTCAGAGTACAAAAACACCTCGCGTGTACGACTTAATGGAAATAAGACACTTCCACTGGGTCCCGAGAAAAAGTTTGCAAGGACTAATTATCTTTAAAGGAAGCTCGGTTTATTACGTACCTGGCAAAATTAAAATATTTTCAACTGTAGAAATTATTATAGATCCGAAGCCTGATTTATCAACTCCATCCTCTCGTAATGACGCGTCTGTTTAAATTTTCCACGTCGTCACCCCGTCCTCGTCATTCTTCTTCTCTCACACTCTCTCTTTCTCTCTCGGTATATTTATCTCAGCCTATCGACGGTTTTAATAATGCGAGGCAATCACGTTGGTCTCTCCCCCGCCTACCTCTTTACTTCTCGCTCGCTCTCCCTCTCCTTTTATCGAGTTTGCGTCTGTGTGCAAGCGATAAATAATAACCATTTATATCGGATTCTTATTATCCTGTCTAAACAAACAAATAAAAGGGAGCTGACTGAAAAGTCGACTGCTGCTCACTTCTCGTATCCCCGCAGGTCGGGGTCGCTGATTTAAGGAGTGTACGAGACCGCCCATCTCAATATTGTGCTTCTGCTCCTGGTGCTGCTGCTGCACCTCGTAGCTGACGTCACTACACAGAGCGATCGCTTTCGGTTTCGACGATCGCTGCGTATCATTAAGCCAAGCGAAAATCACTCGGGGAAAACAGTTTCGTCGATCTCTCGCCGAGTTGGTGTGCCTTTGATAAGCTTGCCGATAAAAAACTGGTTTTCGCTGATTGGAAATCGGCAGAATCATATTGGTATTAGAGGTTAGGTTCCGAGTCCTCCAGCGGTGCTACGTCAGATCAATGAAATCGACCAAAAAAAGAAGAAACGGCGAATAAAGAGTAATGCGTTTTATCTGTTTAATAGATGTACGGCCGGGAATTTTTTAGGGTGTCAAAATTGAGTGTTTGCTTAAAAATTAGCGATTATTAAAGAATGAGATAAGCAGTTTTTAAATTAGGTTTTCCAGAGATTCATAAATCGTTGGGAAGGGCATTTATTATTTTAAATTAGTTATTGACACGATTTTGAAGGATTAAAAAAACCTCCAGTAATTACAAACTGGTTTTCGTATTATGCTTGGCGCAGTTTTTTTGGACAGGAAAAATTGATTAAAAAACTTGTTCCTAAATTAAGTAGTTTTTATCGTAATTCCACCTATTAATCTAAGCTTAATTTTTAATTAAAGCGTCTTAATATTTATTTTTAAAATGCGAATGAATAATCCTTGCAGTGTTAATTAATTTTGTTTCAATTGGTAGTTAAATTTCAGGCATTATTGAGGCAGGAGTAGTATCGGTTGGAATTAAAGATCTGCCCGTTCGGTTTCAATTAACGTATTGAATTTCGTAGTAGAAAATTAGAGATGGGAGCGTTGAATAATGAGGTTCACAATTTTCCCGCGATTCCAAAGGCTCATGAAACACGTACCAAGTTTCATAGGCTCCACACCAGAACATAATAATTATTCGTAAAATTCTCACGAATGCGGCGATAACTCAAAACAGAAATCGAGTTGTGCGATGGCTTGAACATGATTTAATTCGCATGCGCGTACAACTAGGAAGGGAAATAGTCTCGCTTACAAAGTATTTTCAAGAGTCCACCGAGGAAAGTAATCCCCGCTTTAAGCTTCGCAAGCGATTGAATTCGATTCCAATAACCGGACGCACGATTATGAGACTTAGTTTAATAACAGGACTTACTGCCGATCTGTTACACACACGACACGCGTTTAGTCTCGGCTTATCTATGAGTTATTGCCGTGAAAAAATGCGCCGCTCCAGACTCCGGGGGAGGAAGTTTGATCCCAGCGGCAGCTCGCGGTAGTTCCTTAGCAATGAACCATTAGCGGGCGGAACACCGTTCGGTCGGCTCTCGGGGGAGTCTAAGTAAACTTGGACTAGCAGGTAGGCGTGTTGCTGCTCTGCGTCGCATTAAATAATCCACTGGCCTCGAGATCCTGTAATGTTTTACCAATTGTTTCATTTCCTCGATTTCACTCTCCCTTTATTAACCGTTGAATTTCGTTTTGTAAATTTAGCCCTTGGTGCTGTGTGTGTCAAAAAAGTGTTGCGTGATTCGCCCATTTTATCTTTTCGTCATTGCAACTGCTGTGTTGGACGGTAAGTAAAGTAGAAAGCAAGAATAGCAGAGAAACCGATGGTGCATTAGCACAAAGTGTTTGATGAATTTTGTTTGCAAATATGTTGCGTGCAATAGAAATAACGACTCAAAATGATTACTATTCAACATTTTCACTTTTTACAACAGCGAACAGATTTTTTAGTTAATTGAAGCGTCTGTAAAAGCTCAATTATTAAATGAGGACTAACTGGTAATTGTCCAGTTAATAAGAACATTAAAATAATTAACATTTGAATCATTTGCTTAATTTTTTTGTTTGTTCTTATATTTAAACTAATACTTAAATCTACGGAATCTAATTTCAATAATAAAAAAAAAAAATACCGAATTTAGGAGGGAATTCGTGAAATATTTCATAAAATAAATATTATTTGTCGAATACCTTATTATAGTATATAAAGAGAACGTATACAGGGAAATTTTAACGATTGCTTTAATAAATAAATCACTGACAAACATTTTAATAATCGATCCTGTATACACGATTGGATAGCGAATACTTCAATACCGTATCTCGTTAGTTACACGTATTAGCTTTGAAGCTTCCTTGCGCTTAGAATTTCAATGAATCAATCTGAAATCTCATTTCCAACTTTAAATATACTTGTATAGCGTATCCGTTTGAAATCATTTACGTAGGTTCGATTCAATTGCATTGCAAGTGTTGTAGATGGAAAGCGCAATGCTATAATAAATGCTGTCGAGTTGGGGCAACGAGTAAACTAGAGGCCCGTACACATGTAGAACCAGTCGGACAAAAGCATCGACTTAGTTTGATTAGTCGCACATTATTAAGTTTTCGGGAAAAATCGCGAAGGGGGTTCTGGTGCCGAATTTCTTCGACTGCTCCCAGGATCGATTTGCTGTTGAAGCAAATGAAAAGAAGACTCGAGAGCCAGCCATTAGCCTTGCGAATCATCAAGTCGATGCGGATTTCTGCGGCCGCAAATTAAAATTGCGGGATTCGAATTTATATTTCGAATTTAATTGCAATTCTCAATCAAAAGCGAGCAAAATGAATCGCGCGGTAGATGCTTGGGTGCTTCCAGAGTTTGCTGCACTCCTCGGCTCGATTTTTATTCCGGCAAGACAGAAGATCAAGTGCATGCGGGACGATACTTCATTGGCGGGTTCGCGCGCTTTCGCTCGTCGTAAGGAATAATAAAGGCTCTTGGCCGGCACCTCCTTCTTCCCCATTACCTTCCGCTTAGTCCCAATACGCCCCCGAACATATTAACATTGCTGATTTATGCGCGTAATTATCCGGCGGTTATATTTTCTTGGCTCGCAGGGTTTTATCGCGACGATACGCGCGCGCCTCCGAGGAACAACTCATTATTTCGTACCTTCCCTTACGCTCGCCCCCGTGCTTTCTTCTCGCACGCTGGTAGTAGCGTCCACCTATCGCCGCGTGATTTATGCACGACACTCGTTTAATTTCATCGTCCTGAGTCGCAGCCGAGTCCGCTCTCTTCTCTCTCTCTCTCTCTCTCTCTCTCGCTCGCTCGCTCTCTTACTCGTCCGATTTTATGAATGTGCTTTGGAATGAAAAAAACTAAAGTCGCGTAATTGGGAGTTAGGCGCACGTTGCCCCTTCCTTCTTTCTATCTCTCTTTTATTTTAACAATTTTTAAGACCGGTAGAGTTAGATCCCATTAAATAAATCTCGAATCTCCGGTACAGTTTCAAGAGAGTGTATTTTGAGAAAAATGCAAAAATTTACATTTGTTTCTTTTCGTTTTGATCGGGCAGCAGCTACGTAATCTTGCGGCATCCGCAACTCTCAAAGTTTTGAATCGACACTGCAAAACCAGGCCCAAATTCTAAATAAAAAGGAGTTTATTCGACAAATAAAAATGCACGAATTTTGTAAGCAAAGTTGGATAGAATGTTAATTTCAGAAACCCTTAAACAGCTGGGTTATAAATAAAATAAGTGCTGTCGTAAAATATTTTTTTAAAATTTCACCTCGAAGGTGACTGCTTATCAACTGATTTGATAATGCGAAGCGAATGTAAAAATAGATTTATAACGTAATATATCTTTTTGGCAATATACCGTGAGTTATGAGAATGAATTCGAAATATTGCAGTTAATATGAAAGTGGCGCAGTCAGATGTTTGACTTTTTACAGAATTATAAATTATTAGGAATTGAATTCCAGGCTTTCGAAAGTGGATAGATTCACAAGAGGTGTTAAAGAGGCGAGCTTGTTCCCGTGTCTCGGTGCGCCTTTTCACGCAGTTCACTTGGAATGAGCTTTACCGAACCAACACTGTCGCATCCTCACCATAAAGTAACGCTTTTAAACACCAAACGTCTTAGCTGCAAGGGCTCGAAAACTCAATAATGTACAATAGCCTCGGAATCACGTGCGCCGAGAGCAAAACAGGCCGTGAAAGCCGGTGCGCTTCAAAAATAAAATATGTACGTTTCACGAGCGGAAAAGATCGAAGGAAGGAAGGAGCGCCAACGTGGCGTCATCTCGTCGCGGGATCGTTTTTCCGCGCGCCAACGCGGTCCTGCCGAGGAGCCTCGCTCGGTTTCTCTTTCACACGCGCGACCTCGCCCACTCTCCTCGACCTTCTAGGATGTCGCCCTTTCTCCGGAGAGGCTCCGCCCCTGTTTTGCGAAAGGAGGCACTGACCTCGCGCAGCCACCGCGCTTACACCTTCCTCCTCGGGGCACTCGGGGGTGAGTAGCGGAGGCTGGAGTGACAGTCGAGTCTCGGGGAGCCCAGGGCTGTCACCCACCTAAGATTTCCCTACGTTTCGTCTTTCTTATTTTATTGCCAGTTCTATATTTCGAGCTCTAGGGCTTGAGTTACACGTACGTAGTCCTAAGAGGCTAGAATTTCCTGTTTCGCGAGATAATACGACTTTATGGTATTACGCATTTGCATAATGCTATTTTGAAAGAGAACATTATCGCACTATTAATATTTCATGTATTCTGAAATTGCAAATTGCAAATTGCAATCTGGAAACCAAATTTTCAAGGTTTCATTTAGGATGCATAGCCTTTTACAAACTGCTTTCCATGCTTGTTATTATTGCAACGATTGAATCAGCTTTGCTTAGATGCAAATTTATTTTCGGCTACAACAAGCGTCGTGTCCCTGTAACTTTAAAACGAAAAGGTTTAATTTTTCTAAAGATAGTCGTGAACGATATTTTAATTTCATTATGACGTCCAATACCAATCGAAGATATTGGAATTCAAAATTATTCGTATCCATTCAGTGGTAAAATATCGTTTTAGTTTATTTCTTCAGTCTGTTCATTTTATAATAAGAAGTCGCCACCTCCAAGAGTTTCTCAAAATCGTGCATCTATGCTTCTAATGCATTTTACAAAATGGTGCAACAGCTGGCATTTAATCGTTTGCCAATATTTCAATATTTTACCAACGACGACGCGTGCACGCACACACGCACAGGCGTAACGCTGAGTTAGCATCGGTTATCTAACGCTTCACTCGTCAGCTCGTTCGCACTGATACTAATTAACCAGTCCACACATGTGATGGCTATCTATTCTATTCGCCGCGAGAGGATACGGCCCACATGTTTCTGCTTCTAATGCCCCGCCTGAGAAACACCAAACATCCGCTCTTCTCAATACTTCTCATCCGACTAAACTCACCGTATTTCCGCGATTCGTAAAAAAAACACGTGTTCTCGGTATTGGTACAAAGTTTCGGCCTACACTTATTCGAGTTAAAGCGTGTAGACCATAAAAGCGCCTCGTGCACGCGAAGCAGCTCCTTTGCATCTACCCTAATTTCGGGATGATTAAAATGCGGAGATGGAACGGGGATAGGATATTAGGTTATGGCTAAGTCGTATAAATAAAGTCTAACTAAATTGCATGTGTTTTTTAGCTTTTGACGTAAAATACGACGAGGCTCAAATGTATTTTATAGTCTTTTTAAAGAGAAAAGATGGATAATAAATTGATCGCTTTTTATTTCGGTTATCCTGCTTTTGAATGGTGAAATGGCATTGTTGGGCAAACGACGCCAGCAAATTTTAATATTTCGCGTATTTAAGAACGAAATTTTTTAATTTTGGGGTTAGTAATTAATTAGTATTATTATTTCGGGCAAAAGTGTATAGCTTAACTCTTGTTATATCTGCTCGCGTATGTGTAATTCAACGGATTAGTTATTGCTCTTAGAACCTAAAAATATTGATTCAATACCAGATCCTCGGTTAGGTCAGGCTTCCAATTAAATTTGAAAATAAGCGTCAGATTTCTCGATGGTCGTATTCGCCCAGACCAATGCAGCACGCAATGAAAAAAGATCTAATTAGTCAAGTAGTGGGAAAATCATACGAGGAAAAGCGAGTCGCCGCCGAGTATTGGAGAAGCACCGAATAGTAAAGAAAATTTCGAAAGAAATGAAGCGAGGAGAAGAAAAGCAATTTGAATGCAGTTACTCGCGTCGCTCAGAGCGCGTAATTTCAAAGCACCGCGTGTAAGTAAACAGTTTGCGTGTGATTCGAGCCAAGATATTTTTTATTTTCTAAACGTATCGCGCAATTCGTAGTGTAACTACAAGCATATTTTTGAGAATAGTTTTTTTATACTTTATTTAAAAATTACTTCATTACTGAATTGTTAAAATATTCGTGTAAAAGCACCGTTTTCTTTTATCCCGCGATAATCGAGTAAAAATCCTTTAAACGCACACAATTATGAAATTATGAAACTTTATAAAGTATGTTAAACGTGAAAAATTGTTCCTTAAGTTAGTTTACCCGTTATGTCACGAGTTTATTGTACAACATCAAATTTCTAGGAAAATATGAAGATACAACGTGTATTATCAAATTTTCTCGGAAACAGCGACTCGTACGTAGACCGTGACATCATAAAAAAGTGCGCAATAAAAATAAAATGAACGTAATGCAATCAACGCGATAATCTTAAATTCGTTACGAACGAAGTAACGAATTTAACGTCTTCGTGAAACTTATTTAGTTGCCACTCGTGCTGATTGATTTCATAATGTAACGTTTAAAAACATAAATTTTTAAAAGGAAATACTCTGTTCAAATTTGTTTATTGATGGCTAATACCTTTCGATGAGACGAATGGAAGAATACCGCGCCTTTTTAAACGCTTCTTCTTCACAAAAGCTCCGAATGTCCTTAAAAAAAAAAAAAAAACAATAGCAGCCATTAATTAACCTACGTGGATGTTATATTTATGCTCAAGGTTAAATTTTGAAACAGCCGAACTTCTTTGGTGACGCAGAGCGCCCACCATAACTCTCACTAACGACAATCGATCTCCGGACAAAATGTTCCGGGTTCGCACGTTGAGATGTGCGGTGCATTCCTTATGAGTCCTTTTTTATGCGACTTTTAATAAACACACCTATACAGAAAATTCAAATGAAAGCCAAGGTTGACACGTGTACGTGGCTAAAATATTTTGTTTCGTGTTAAATCTTATAAGAAGTTTTATCGACTTAAATTCATCTATATTTATTATATGTATATAAAATAATTTTATTCGTGAAATTTAATTTAAACTCGAAATATACACTTAGATTGCGCAAATTTATTTACACGATCGTACAGAATTTTTATGAATACAGAGTGTTTCTAAAATTTTATTTTTGTTTTATGGCCGCGATAGGTTAATGTTTATTATGTGCGATAGTATAATGTGATCGCCTGAATACATTGTTCCAAAGTACTGTGTACACCTCGTAGAGCTTTATATGATATTCTTTACGAAAAAGTTACTCGCAACACCCGGAGCTTTATAATTGCATTTCTGTACATCCATACTAATCGTAGATTAAATCGTGACGAGAAAATGTTTTCTATCCGAATTTTTTTATGAATTTTTTTTTATAAATAATTTTTATTAATGTCTTATGTGTGTACAAGTGATTTGACGGAATATGAAAGAAATTTGTTTAAAAAATGGTCGCCTAGTCTTGCCTATCCTTAGGGGAGACGAGAAGAACGAGTTTCGTTGTGTTCATGGGTGATGAATTCAAAAGTTCCTCATTAATATTTCAGTGTCAGCATGCCGAGCTTTTATCATTTGTACGAGGCAACGAGTAGGCGTGTCGTTACGGTACGAAAGAGAGAATTTTTGCGGAGAGACTTTAAATCACTTTTCGCAGGACTAATTACCAGCACTTTCGCTTCATACGCATGCGTACCTGAGCGTGCGCTCTTTTTAGTTTGAATCTTCGTTTAAAATTTTGTATTGATCACTTTGGTGTTTTTGCAAAAATTTACGCTATTTCTGTTTTGTTTTTTATTCTTCAAGCAGCGCAGGAGAATATTATCGACCAATAGAGATCAGCGTATATGACTCGTATTCTACGAATGTGCCTTGATGAATGAACACTAGATAATGGTTGTGATCCTGTTTGGGAAGGTATTTAGTACAATTTATTCTCTCTTACCCGATTGGGTTTCAACAATTAATCTATCGGTCTATTTTATTTATTTAGAGTAATATTTATATATATTATACGTAACGAGGCAATATTTTCATCCTCTCTACTTTATAATTAATACTGAAATTTGTGTAATATTTTCGAAAATTATATTTTGAGTGCATCCTCGTGACGAATTGAAATATTTAAAATTAGGCATCGTTTATAATTTTTACCTTAGTAAATAAATAAAAATTTTTGGTATTATCTGTAATATTTTCAGAAAATAGTTAATTACATTTAATTATGATAATAATTGTATACGAATATTAAATAAAGTTGAACAATCAGATGACATAACGTACTTTTATTAAAAAGAAATGCTTTGAAATTCTTATTAATTACTTAATTACGTTATGTACTGTTGGAAGTGCGTATGAAAATCTACTTTATCGTTGAAGATCATATCTTTATAATCGACCAACCTATAAAAATTGTAAGTCCTTGTTTTATCGATACACATAATTATAAACAGTGGGTCAGATAATGAAAATATATTATTTGGATGCACACATAATCGTATTTTGCAAATAAAAGTAAACCCTATTATTACTTTCTTAACATTGGTAATATTTATATTTACCGAAGTACAAGAAAGGTATTGGTTGAAATTATGCTCAAATTATGCCATAATACGCCGAGATTATCACCAATTCAATTTTATCTTTTATTATTTTATTAATCGTAATCATTATGTATGCATACTATACGTTATCGGAAAATCCATCGAGTTCCTTTCAAAGCCTTCAAGTTTATTTTGAAATATTAATAAAAGATACACTTATTAGCTTCGTTATTTTAAATACCGTATAAACTATCATTTGTATACAAGAAGCAATTTAAGCCGATATTGTTTAAAAAAAGTTGGACAAGCAAATAAAAACGCCACAAATAATTAATTCAAAAGCTGTTTACGTAATATCCGTAGTTGGCTTATCAAAAATCCACTTCTTTATATTCACTTTTATGATCCGGCCCTTTTGCCCTCCGCTTTGAAGAAAAAATGTATTTGCAGAACTCGTACTCCTTGGGATGTTAATCGCATCGCCAAGCCCTTCATTTTACAATTATCTCCTCTTATCTAAACACTCGGATAAGTCCCGTTATTTCTCTCAGCTTCATAATTAGTTGGACATGAGCATTTGCGAGTTTCGTCAACTAGTGAGGCTTGAAATTTGGTCGTCGATATCTGCCTTTAAAACTGTCTTACAATTTAATGGCTCGTGAGAGATAATTATCTCGCTCTTTGTAAATACTTTATATACTTTAAAATACTTCTGTTTAAGGTTAGCATTTCTTAAGTTTGGAAACGATAACTTACTTTTAGAGAAACTTTTGTTATCGCAACCGGTGAATCGTGAATTTATTAGATCGACAATCATTGTTCAACTTTGTTTTTGTCGTCGACGAGACGCTGATTTTTCCTCGCTTGATTTAGATACATTAATACTATTCCATGAGTTATTGACGATCTAAATAGATAAACCAAAGATCTTTGCATTTCTTTGACTTCAATGTTTTGCCTAATAAATTATTTTGCGACGATTAGAAACCTATTTTTTCTACATCTGTGCATTTATATTAGGAAAGGATAGTGACTTGTCAAATAATTTTTCTTCTGTAGTCATTGTATTATGATAACAAATAAAAGCGTCTTCAAGCTGTATTTTACTGACTGAAAGTGACTTGGTCTTTAATCACAATTTTGTAATTAAAAAAATTATGTATATACGTTACAAAGAGTCATCACATTCTGAAACAATATAATGTAAATTTATCGCCCGTATAGATAAAGTAAATTTTAATGTAATCTATTGTTGGATTTAAAGAATATTTTTTGCCTGCATAGACAAATAATGAGCACAATAGAAATATGATAAATAGTCATTAATATTTTAAAAGTTAATTCTTAACACTTCATCAACCACGTTATCAAATACATTAGTAAAGAAGGACTTGTATTTGAGGGAGAAAAAATTTAATTTTAGGAATTTTTTTTACACACATGTGATCTTAAACAAATTTCGGTTTATAAATGTTGTCATCGAACGATTTATCAAAAATCAGCGTTTGCCATTTTTAAAATTCGAATAGCTTCCTTTGGTCCGGGCATCTAATGCTTCCGTGTATTTAGTTTAACGAAAAATTCTATACATTTATATTTTTCATTCATCCTTTGGTCATCGGGAGAAAAACCATCTGTATTGAGCTGTGACCGCAACTAAATCATGAGTAATATTTGAGTTTGTAACAGCTGATAGTGATAATGCCAAGGAAAAAGGAACAGTGATGCATACCGAGAAAGACAGAAAGATCGAGAGAAATCCGAGGGCAAAGGAAGTCGAAGCCACGGGACGAAGACAGGATACCCAGTTTGTAAATAACTAAGGGAGGAAGAGAGAGAGCAAGAGAGGCATAGGATCGGGGACCGCGAAAATTTATTGCTGATTGTTTTTCTTCGTGGAGCACAGTTCTGGTCGTCGTCGTCGTCGTCGTCGTCCTCCTCCTCGTCGTCCTCGTCCTCGTCGCCGTCGTCGAATGCCAGAGAGAGAAAGAAAGCTTCGGCTTGCGCCGATGTCGCGACTGAAATGTATACGGCTGCTGCGGGCCTGGCGCCACTCTTGGAGGACTGAGCTCCAAGAGAGAAAGAGCGAACTCGGAGACCGCCTCGTTAAACGATCGTTATACCGAAGCGAGATTGGTATCTCTCCTTCCTCGCCCGCCCGAGTGATCCTCTCTCTCGTTCTCTCTCTTTGTCTTCGCATTCTGTTGCCGTTGCTGCCATTGCTGCAGAACTTGGTGCAGCCAAATGCCATTGCTAAGGCACCAACCGGCCGCTCAAAGTGGGCGTAATATATTGCGCGAGACTGAATTTTCCGAAGGTGACGCGGAGACTCTGGAACAGGTAATTTTGGAATACATTCTTTCGGAGCGAGGATACAGTTATCTTTTACTTCGATGCAATATGCAGTTGCACTTACATTCCCAGATTCATAAGAGTAGGTGCACGCGTGGCATTTTGCTTAGCATCTCGTTCGCGCGAGATTTTCGTTCTCATTTTCCATTTCTTCCCAGAGCCGAAGCTCGACTACTACGTACGGAATGCTATGCGTCCTAATCGGGACCACTCGAGCTTTACTCACGAGTAGCTAATGATTTCAAGTGTTTCAAGAGACAATGTTTTACGAGTGTCGTTGTATGGCATGATGCAATTTGGAAAATAACATTAACAATTGGTACGTTGAATGACGCGAACGTCGTGCCAATTTTCAAGCGATTCTGCGTTCGTTATTTTTATTTTGTGTTTTCGTAAAAAATATATGGCGAAAGCACGTCTGCTACGAAATGGACAAATATGATCAATATTGGTACGGATGCGCGCTTTTATGCAGCGTTTGTATTAAAAAAAATGTTGCGCGTTAAAAAGTTAATTAGATTGCGGGCCTTGCTTAGTTAGAGAAGTTAAAATTATTATTTTGCAAGCCTTAAATTATTGAAAAGGCACTAAATATTTATTGATATTATTTCGCTTGGCTCGATCACAATTCTCTCGAATTTTACAATAATAAGTCGTGACAAATCAATGATAAAAATTCTTTACACTAATTTATCGACTCCTTATTAATCCTGTCATTAGTCGTTATTTACAATTCTTGTAATAAATATTTTTTTCTATTTCTCGTAACGATTATTACTCTTACTGTATAAATCGCACGAACAGCACGAAACAATCTCAGTAACTCGTGAAATGTATTCAATTACTCCAATGAAAATAAAGTATCTTAATTAAAATTAAATTAGGCTTGAATCAATTTAGTTATTGAAAGCAGTTCTTTTATTTTGTTGAAGAGCATGTTTTTCAATTCCTTTTTGTCAATTCCTTCCTAAATGATCGCAATTATATTTAAATCGAGTGCATCGGTAAAGATATGGTGTAGTAAACGTGTGCGCGAAATTCGATTGAGTCCACCTCGATACAATTCTCATAACAATAATATCTGATTAAGTAATTGCAATATACATCAGTCGAGGAAATAAAGGCTTCGTTCAATTTAATAACTTGTTCATTTGCATTACAATTTTCAACTTCTATTAAAACTACACAGCTTCTGCGGAGTTGTTGGAAAATGTTTTGTGCTGCATTCAATTTGGCGTTGCGACTATTTGTGTAAAGTATGTCCGATAAAATACATCCTTCTAAAAATAAAATCCCGATAATAATTACATAAATGAAGCAAATACACTTGCCTTTTATTTTTAACAAAATTTGTAGTTAGATAATTTTTTAATTTGGTTTCGCGAGCAAACTCCATTTGATTTCATTAAGAATAAACGATAAACGTCCAATTATCGTCAGACTTAAACGCTCGAATCCAGAATCACTTACCCCTTCTGAAAGTCAATTTTAGTCTCTGAAATTGATGGGTTAACGTGTAAATTCCAAAGTGACTTCGATTGACATACAGCAGCACATTGGCGTGTGCTGGTCTCTTTTCGCGGAGAATTTTCCAATTTTGAAAGCTTTTCTGGCCGATACTCTGGAATACTGTCGACCGTTGGGGTCGTTGCTTCATTGACATTTGTTTCAAGCCCATTACGAACGTTACCCTTCGAAAATTGAATTTTTCGTCTAGCGTCGGATTGTAAGAAACGTCTATGACGGTGCATTTAACTCTAATTGACACAACGTTGTTCCGAGTGCAGCAGTAAGTTCTTTTGTAAAAACGTTTGATTTTTTTTTACTCGCCCGTGCGTTTGAAAGATATACAAGCCCATTAAAATTCTTGGATGTATTGTATTGATGTTAAGTAATGCGATATTCTTTAAAGCTTGCAAATTATTAAATCTGATTATTGCGATAAAATTCGAGACTTTAATTTAATTCAGCTTCATTAATCAGCGGAAGCTGTCACTGACGTAAGATCATAAATAATATTCAGGTGTTTCAAAAGAAATCGAAGACATTTTTAGCATCGATCTCGCTTCGACAATACAATACAATAGCGTTTAGTTCATTGTAGGCCACCGGTGCTTCATGCAATTGAAAAAACATTCATACTTCGTGAAGCTAAATTTATAATTATTCGCGAGTAAATAAAATTGCAGGCAAAATTTGAAGGACGGCGGTATCACCGAGTCCAATCGCACGATACAATAAAAACATCTTTGTGTTCGCGTATCTACGGAAACGTAATTCCAGAGTAAACCATACGATTGGTCGTCTTATGATACCCGTACAACATACGCTTCCTCGTTGAATAATATTTTATAAGGTTAATTGAGTTTTACCGTGATGAGTCGGTTGAAGTCGAGAGACAGATCTGGACTAATGGTTGGCAGCAGAGTTCGTACGACAGAGTCTCGTCCGACCCAGTGCTCGGTACTTTTTCCAGATAAGCGATCTCTAAATTTTTAAGACTCCGGCATAATTTATTGCAGGGTAATTGTGGGTTAGAATGAGAGGAAGGGGCCTTGAGAAGCTGGACCAACTCTCTCGTAAAATATGAAATAAGCTGGGGTCAAAAGGACGTACAGTGTAATGTACAAATTTGAAATAAGACACATCAGATGAATGGAATTTACGAGCCACGAGCGAATTCTTTGTTCCACTGGACTAGAAAAACAAAGACCTGGTTTACGTATGCCACGATCCTGGTTGCATCAGAGCTTGTGTACGAGTTTTCGATAACTTCCCCATTCGTGCTTTTAATAAACAATTTTCAATGTTTGCCCGAATATTGCTTGTAAATGGAGACATTCTCCTTTGCTGACGCCAACAGCGTTTATTTTATTATCGTTTGTCGCGCGACGCGAAAGTGTCCGTTGGCGTTTAGCACTGGTACCCAAATTAATCCGGGCTCGTTTATTAAATTTCGAAAAGACGATAGCTGAAACTTGGTTAGAAATGATCGGCACAGTCTCCAAATGCACGGGTCAGTCAAAAGCAGAGCAGAGTGACCTTTGTGCTCCAATTCGGTGCAGCTTGTTGCACAAAAAATATTCGAAATTGCCATTGTAGTCTTTATATTGTAAAAAGCGCAGCAACAAGCTCCATCCAATTAACTTTAAAAATCGAACTGAAACAAACACAACGAAGCGTTCCGGAAGCTCGGAACAAACCAAGTAAAAAATAATACGAGGACGTAATTTCACCTCCGGTATATTTTCTGGCCTCGAGCAGCAGCCGCTGCTACCGTTGCTACTCCCTTCTCGCCAATTATTTCTAGGCCCGCGAGCATCCCTCCCATTATCGGATGACACGCACCCGCGCTTTTATGTTTAATTGATATTTTTCGTAACTCCTGATGAAATTCAGTACAACGGCTCCGGAGATGGAGCGGGACTCGGAAAACAGATATAATCCACAGCTTGACACTGCTCTCGTTAAAATATATCTGCCGAGGGGAAACGTCGCCGGAAGAAATGGCACACTGATTGGTTGCTGGTTTACCAGCCTCCCACCACTCCCGTGTTTTCTATCCCTTCTCATCCCAATTTCTCATTCGCAGCTACAACTAACCAATCAATTTTTGTTCCTTTTTTCAATTATTTGCGTACGGAAATCAAGTGTTGCATACGATTAATTATACTTACCCGTGTCCGCGGAATTTTTTGTAACAATTGCATTGCTAATACTCACCTTCCAGTCTTCGCTAAACGACACGAGTATACGTCATTTTTATTTAAAATAAATATTGCAGAATTTAATTGCAAAGTTATATTTCGTCCCTTTTTTAAGTAACAATGTTCTCGAATGTTGTTGAATACCGACATCGATCTTCAAGCTCCGAGAAACTTTCGTACATTTAATATTATTCTTTTCAATTTTAACTATATCATACTTCATTTATCAATTTCTTCAACAATTGCAACTAATGTTTAATACTTGCTAATAAAAACTGCACATTTATTTAAATCGGAGAAAACATCCGCTTATAAGTGCCGATAAAGTGATAGTTGGACATTAATTTACAATAAGCATTTAAAGTACAAACAATTAATATGTTTAAGATATAATTATTTAAAGTGAAAATGAAAGTTTTAATAAAAATTATTAGAGCAAATAACAAATGTTAATTTTTTACACATAAATTTTGATCTCCTTTTTCTTCGATTAGACAATATTTGATTTATGATCCAAACGCTATCATAAGAAAATATCTGCGAAATAATTTTATGAGATGGGTACTAAAAAGTTCAATTATCAAACAAGATATTTGCAGGTGCAAATGCACCCACGGGTACATTTTACATTTTACATTTTACACTTTACATATTGCAAACGGATAATCTTAAGCTCATCTACTAGTTTATATTCATTTTATCAATTTACGTCTAACGTCAAGTGTGATGTATTTAAGATTGATTAAACTAATTATACGGATAATATTATCTTATGAAAGTTTCTCGATTTTTCTAGTGAATCTGATGAATAATTCATACACGAGAGCTCTGGTGAATACATATAATTGTAGTATAATTATTATTCGTATTTAAAGAAACGTTTAAAAAATAATGCATATAAAATAATAAAAAATGGAGCGAAGTTCATATGAACTATGGAAAACAGTTCGACATGTGGGTTTATTATTTTTGTTGATTAAATATTTATCGCAATTCATAGGAATTGAAGATTTTGCGTTACGCGACAATAGTTAAAAGATTTCTAATGATATTTCATATTATCAGCTTATTAAATAAAAATAAATATTTGATAATATGATTTTACAAATTTACAATCTCGCATATTTTCTCAGTTGAAAAGATTTCGCTGTTTGAAAAGGTGAATTACGAAGGTAAGTTTATCGAATATTAGGACCAAACCAACTGACTAAAGCTGGAGAAAATGTATAATCATGTTCCGTATTACCCAAATGAACATTACAATTGCTTTGGTGATGTAGAGCTCCAATTAATATCTTTCTGTACGGGTCTTATAAGATATGCTGCATAAATTCAAACAAATACGTCACCGACACTTGTTGATTTTTAGAGCTCAGCTTATTAGGAACTAAAATCTTATTTATGTATTAGCTTACTGCATTATAAAGCAAAGTTATCGATAATAATTTATGACGTGTAAGTGATAAAAAATCGATTGAATTATACACACACTGTTCAGACTTTCACCTTTTCATACATAAACGAGAGTACGATGTAAAATGTATTTGGTTTTATAATTATAATAACTAAAGATTGTTAAAATATTAACAATTGCAACTATTCGAAAGGAATTAGTCGATTGTGTGAAATTAATTATTTAACGCAATCAAAATTGTGAAAGTGAACGTCGAGGTTGGCAAAACGAAGTACGAATTTACCGTCGATTGGCTAAATTGCCAAAGGTCCTCTGAAGCGTTACCTTGTATTTAGCCACAATTTTCTAACCGCGGCCTGTAAATTAATCGAGTCACGACTGGTAGTTAAAGGCGGGGAAAGCCGACGATAGGAGCGAAGAGAAAAATCCGCGGTGCATTCGGGGAAAACTTAACTCGCTTCCTAGCGGGTGCTTCCCAAGCTAGAGCTACATCTAGCCTTGTCCCCCTCCCTCGATTCACGTGTTTTTATGCATACGTAACCCTTGCAAGGAAGCTCGGCGCACCTGTCGATAGATACGTCGACTCGATATCGAGAACTTGAATGGGCCGCGCTCTAAATGCGTGCACACGCGTAACACGACGCGTCCTTGCCCACCTCCTCCGCCCCGTTCGGCGTTTCTCGCAGGTTCATTAGCGCTGCTGTATCATTTGATTAATGGGCTACTCCGCGACCTGACAGCACTACCACTCGCCACCGGTTTTCCTTACAGATCATTTCACCCTTATCTTGATGGTCGTTAAGATGATACTCCGCTTTCTTTTCCCTTTATAAGCTTCCTCGAGGAGCGTCTTCCGATCGGCAGCGATCGGCTCTAGCGTTCGGTGCACGTTTCTACGCGTGCATACGTGAGGGAGCGTACACGGGCCTCTAATGACACCGACACGCGAGAGTTAAAAATAGGCGAGTCGAGAGCTAAGAATACGGGCTCTAGGTAGGACGAGGAATGGAAGATCGATGATCTTCCTCGGAGAGCATCGATCTTTTAACTGCTTCGCCTGGAGTCGCTCTTCGCTCGCTGATCGTTCCCTGGTACTTTGTTGATAAGACGTCGATTTAAGTTGATTAGTAGACAATAATGATATCACCCAGTGGCCCCTTGGATTTCATGGTAATTAACGAGTCTAATTGTAACTGCCTTACGCGCGCATTGCATTACTAATCGTCTAATTATACGTCGAGCCGGTTGACGAATACAAAACGCTACGTGTAGAAAATGTCATTGTTGTGCTAATATTTAGAATCGCTGCAGTCCTGTAAGTGATCATTCTTAATTAGACAAAAGTATTTGGAAATTTTTATTACAAGAGTGCGGGGTCGAGCATTCGCAGACACGCTCATTGTACATTCCGCACGAGTCTGTTAGGATTTTTAATTTTCATCGTCAAACTCTAACGAAGAGTGAACAAATTTGTTTTTATCACATCCTTATACGTTATAAACTTGAGAAACGAAACGAATCTATCCTGCAAGCAATCAGTTGTTAGTTGCTGTTTTTATATGCATCTGAATGGACGACGTACAATTTTTTTTATCATATTAACGCGTTTACTTTCGGATACATACTAACATTTATTTTTAATAACTAGTGTTCGTGTAATGGAATCCTTGGTGCGTTTATTGTTCACCTCTACAAGCCCGTCCATCTAAAAGTCATCTGTTACCTTTTCTTATAAAAATTGGTTTAAAATCAAACGTATGTTTGATTAAACATTATAACTCGAAACTGTCGTTTTATAGCACGAAAATTTCACGAAGATCTTAAGAATGTTCGTGATTAATCATTAATAATCGTTTAATAAATTATTTTAATCCTTCAGTAGCCGTCGGATGGTTTATTTTATTTAATATAGTAAAAAATTGCATGAAAATTACTTTTAACTAATATTTAAAAAAGTGCTAATCTAATAAAATGAGAAACCATACTTTGTTCACAATAATGATTAAAAATTTTTAAAAGTACTATGCAATGCGATCGATCGTCTATGTTCACCGAGATGAGCTGATGGGATAGATAAGCAAGCCTTTACTATTGAACTATAATATATTTCAATTTAATTACTTCAATATTTACTTATAATTGTGTTAAGGCTTAATGTGCTTAAAAAATGACGAGTTTCAAGTGCGGCATTTATCAAATGAATAGCTCTATCTAGATGGCACGTCTAAACTTGAAAAAATAATGCTTAGTTTAACTCAGCCTCATAAATCATCAAGCATTTAATAAAGAAAGTATCGCGGACGATGTGGTACTAATTCATTTTTCAAACTTGCGAACCGCCCCACTTGACCTCAATATTAACGATTTCATTCCAATAGAAGTTGAACGCGAGAATTCTGAAGCTATAAGTCTGTGAATTTGGCGCGTGTACTTATCGCGGATGTCAAACACAAGCAACAATCATTCGTAGTCTTTTTGACGAATCTAGAAGTCTAACCGAATATTATAATCGGTGAGCGTGTATTTGTAAAAGCAAAAAGGAAGAGCAGTCGAATAGAACATTTGCTGACTTCAAATGCAAATAGCAGCTCTGGTTACTTATACCAGTCGTGACATTTTACCAGAAACGCTTTGTTGGTTATCCTTGTCAGCAGTTTACGATAATTGATTTTGTAAAAACCATTCGGCTTCCGAGTCGCAGTACCGTGACGCGTTATTAGTCTGGACAATTTTCGATTTTCACCTGACGTCGCTCTCATCCACGTTTCAGCGAGACCTTAGCGCACACGTAGAGAATGAATATTTTCACGAATAAGTCGACCCTTCAAATGCGGCTGAAATCGATCGATTCATTAATCGGCGAGATTGATCAAGCAGTATTTTCCTTTTACCGTTATAGCCAAGTCTCGCGTGTCCCGCGCACGCAATTGTTTTTATTAAACATACAAAACTCGGATAAGATTTTGCGGTGACGGAAATCGGTATTTCTCGCGATGAGCGTCCCTTCACAAGTTCCCACTTAACGGATCAAAAGCTGTGAGCTGTTCATTTGAATTGCTCGGCAACTCGCACCGGCTATGACAACAAAACACCGCAATGCTAACATCGAATGCCATCTCAAACTCACCGCAAATATCAGGTCGCTTCCGCCAAGAGCAAAGCATCGGGGAATTTTATTCCGCACTTGTTACCACACCTCCGGGCGCACGCCGACGGAATAAAAATAGAAGGGCAGGAAGGAAGAAAGAAAAGAAAGAAAAGAGCCCGAGAACTTGCGGATGATTTCATATTTCGGTGCGGCGCGTGGGGTATCGTCGTCGCGCTTACGTACGCTCACGCTTTCCGAGTTATCGGTTATATTGGTCGAGACCTGGTCGGAATTATTCATGAGGGGTGCGTGGTGTGCCTCGAAAGGGAGCGCGGCGGCTCGCACACTTCCGCCGGGGGAAAACTCGAGATCACGGTGGTCCGTTGGCGCGCGACGACGACTTTTTTCCGCTCTCCTCACGACTCCCTTTATTCTCCTTTAATCTACCGCTCGAAATCTCAGTGGAACATATCGTTTCTTTGCCCGGCTCGTTTTTTGTTTGTTTTAGAAAAGGATGCACCTACCTTTTATCAGGTATTCGTTTTCTGAATTTCGGGTGATCGGCCGGAGACGGATTTCAGGATTTCGGAGCGCCGTTTGAAAATGTTTTAAGATTGTCGTTGGACTCGGGTAGTGCGTAACGACGACTCGGATTCGGCGTCTCCTACGAGCGCTCGGGGAAAGAAGAAATTTCCGATTCGCGGTAAAAACGCAGTCATTACTGCGGTACGGACAGGTTTTTAAAAAACCATACCACCGCTCGGACAAACGAGCTAATGATAAATAACGTGGTTTGTTGAAATTAATGTTACATATAAGTGGAAGGCTTTATTGGTATTTAATTTTAAATAATTCCTACTCCATGCGTAGACAGACTTGAAATTCTGTAATCTAAATGGGGCTTTATAAGAAGAACACAGCAAAATACTTGTCATTATCATATGTATAAAGCAAATTGTATAATTATGAAGCATCGGAGTTGTTGAAATTTAATGGGGTATTTGCATAAGTTTATATTGGGTTTAAATTAATTCATTGTACTATTTACATAAACAGCGCAGTTTATAATAAAATATGTATACGCTATCCGTAAAGGATTATTTAACAGGGGATTCGAGAAAAGAAGCTATTTTAATGTAGACGAAGCGTAATTTAATTAAAATTTACGAGAATAATCAAGTGTTAAAATATACGTTTTTTGCTTTTAAAAAATAAATTTATAGCTCTGTGTGCGATTACTCTCCACAATTTTGAAATTTACAAATTAATCGCGGACAAGATGCGCGTCACTTCATATAAGTTTATTTAAATTTGATTTGTATCATTCTACTTCTAAGGGAAGCTACATTTTTTACTTGCAGCGAGATTTTCATAATAACCTGCTGGAGTAAGTTATTGCTTACACACACACACACACACATTTTGATGTAATTGGTACGATCATTTTGTAAAGAGTTTGTAAATTACTAATAAATTCATTAAAATGGGAAATACAGTTGCCAAATACACACACACACACACACACATATTGATGTAATTGGTACGATCATTTTATAAAGAGTTTGTAAATTCCTAATAAATTCATTAAAATGGGAAATACAGTTGCCAAATACTACTATTTTATTTGCGTTTGCAAGATAGATATTTTAATCCCGATGAGATACGATACGTACACGTCTCTTCTTGAGGTAAGAGGACTAATCCGTCACCTAATGAATATCGTCTCGAAATAAGTCGACGACACTCCAGTTTAATTTAACCCATTCAAATCACTTAAAAGCCGTTGGTTAATTCGTTTGACGAGACAATGGGGTATCACTTTACATGCTGACTTCTCGTTTATTAATGATCATCGGTCTCTCGACCCTAAGCCTAACACTGGTTCCGGTTCTTTTAATGCCTCCTCCCTCTCTTTTTGTTTCTTCGTCTTCGCAACGATGTTCCTTAGAATATTCTCCGTTCTGAAAGTATGCAAGACTGTAGAAGAAATAAATAAAAAATGATTATATAAGGCCATTTAGATTACAAAAAAAGAAACTTTGGTAAGATGTTACGGGTGTCGATTGAAAATAAACAAGTGACACATATAAATTACAGAAAAAAGAATAAAGGGCATAGTAAAGACACTCTGAATTCCTACGCATTGAAAAATTAAATAAACATAATCAAGAGTTATCGGTTTAATTGTGTCGAAAGTAATCGTTGGAAATCTTCTTAGGAGCGATGCTAATATTTGTGGCTATTTGCGTAAACTTTTTCGTTATTGACGGGAATTCGCGTTGTTACAATTTCGTATTTCAAAATAAAAATTTTGTAAATTAAACTGTCTCGATATAAAATTTTTATAATTCTCAAATTCCTTAAGGTTGCAAACACGTTTCTTGTTTCGAAAAAAACATTTAAAGCGACTTTTAAGCGAACATTACTAAAATTATATAAATCGAAAAATAGAAAAGCTTAGAAAAGCGTCCTTAAGTTTCGATACGCGGAGAGTTAATATTTATTCTATCCAGTGAGTATTTTATGCAATACACATGCAAATGTCCGTACGTACATTCTTAAAGGGAAATTACTCTAAGCACACATTGTAGTCGAAGAAAGAGCAGAGAAACTGCAAGAAAGAGAAAGGAAGTTGGTACACGCTGTCGTGGAGGGGAGACAGAAAGGGACCAAAAAAGCGCTTACATACACACGGACGGACGGACGCACGCACGCACGGCCAGAGAGAGGAGAGAAAAAGATAGCGCCAGAAGAAAGACACGAGAAGAAAAGGAGGAAGAATGGCGCCCACGCTTTATGCTAAGAGTGCGCGGCGCGCTGGCGTACGCGGAACCGACGCAGCTACGTCGACGACTACGACGGCTACGACAGCGGCTGGGTGGTCTCGCCTCGCCCCACCCACTCAACCCCCTTTGCCGCCGTCCGCACCTTCGTGAATCGCTTGCACGCCAACGACCGTGTGCTCGTACACTTACCGATGCGAGATCCTGCGCGAGGGAATGGCGCTTTCCGAATGGCTCGAGCGAGCGTTACCCCTCTTTTCCTCGAGCCCGCGCGCTGATTTTCTTGCGGAGATGGACTGGAGGGAGGTGGTCCTTGCCGGATTAGCAGGAAATCGGTTGTAATGTGCGCTGTTGAGGCAACTGGCCCGGCGACGCTGCCCAGTTAAAGAATAATCCTATATTTCGTGGATTCGAATGTACGCGCACACGAGCTCGGGCAACTATTTTTCGCGTAAATTCGCAATGCGCGGAACGTTTTGCTGAGTCGGTCCGATCCAAAATCCACGCGCTTCGTCGTTAATTCCAACGCTTTTATATGGTCTGCGTTGAGAAAATTTTCTCTACGTCGTAGGACTCGCTAGTAGTGAGCTTGACGGCCATGTCCTGAAGGAGATTCCAGGGTTAGCTGGAATTTGAATTACCAAACGAACGTTAAAGACTTGAATTGTAGAGGCATTGTCACTGTACTTTATTGCACGGAACCCGATCTGCGCAAATCCGTCGTGCTAATGCAGATTACTGCGATAATTTTTATCCGAGTCTTTGGTAGGTTAGAGGATTCTAGTTTGCACGCGCAGGTCGAGCACAAGCAGCTTTTTCCATGGCTAATCGACTGGAATTGAAAATATTAGAATTGTAAAAGGCGCTGTTCGAAACAAGGCAAATTTAACACAGCAATCAGTTTTAGCCTCGACCTTCGGAAAAAATAATAATTTTACTCAATTTGCTCGATCATTTAAACGTTTGCAAAGAACAGCAATGATTACATTTTTTCGCTTCGTATCGCGAGAGATTTGATTATCGGCTTTGCACGCACTCTTGCATAATCGAACGCTGATGTATATAACAAGCTGTCAAATTACTCATCGAGGAAAATGTTAAAGAACGAGAGAGCGAGAGAGAACGAGGGAGGGGGAGCGAGGAACAAAGACGAGAGAGAAAAGGGCATAGGTGTAAATGAAGGCCGATCATACGGCTACGCCTTTTCCACCCGCTTCGCTTCTCCGTGCTCCCCTTGTCAACACCTTAAAAGTGGGAGAGGCTCCACTCTCTCTCTCTCTCGTTCTCTCTTTCATCATAATCATGACCCCTTCGCTCCAGACTTCTGCGTGTATTCATCTCGGCGATAGCATCTCGGATGTTTTGAGAGAGGGAGAGCGAGAGACACGTTATAAGGTTACACCATCCAAGTGCCCATTCATCCGATAAAACGTCACAGCTACGGGCCAACGCTGAATGAACTGCTTTTATGAATGACGATTCGTAAAGCCACGAGGGCTTCATGCTGACTTTCGTACTCGTAACTGAGGAGATGGCATTTTTCGAGAGCAATCGCTCGAGGCTTGCCGAGGCCATCGAGCAAACCTCTGGATTATTTTTAACGAAGGATACGTCATTTATGATGTACGACGTTCGAATTAATGATTAAGTCGAGTACGAGTTATTTTATTTGCAATTGGTGCTTTTGCCTCGAAAAAACTTGCCATCCTGCTTATACGATTCGTAGCCAAATATCAATAATTTTGTCGGATTGTTAATGCTGCGTCTTCGCCTCGAGCTCGATAAAAAATAAAACTTGAGTCCGCAAAGCGTAAAAAATGGGGAATGTCCGCGTTTGTTTGCAAGCAGGATGTTTTGCCTCGTGAAATCGAATAGCTAAAGCAGTGATCCGACGGCGAGGAAACTTTTTGTTTTTAAAAAGTACAGATGTAATTGGTATGAATTAAACGCTACGCAAATACAAATCGTAACCATTGGCTTGCTATTTCGCAACACACGCTCATCGACAAATAAATCCTCAAATCTTCAGTTTGTTACATTTTAGCCTTCACATAATTCATTGGAGGCGGAAGCCCCAGCGATACTAGATTTAGTGTAACGAGTGATTTTACGGCACAATTGAAGTGGCTCGTGCGGGAAGGAGCGAACAAACGAGGCTAATTTCGTAGCGATAGAGCGCGAATTTAACGGGCATTAGGTTGCACGCGGCTGCGAATGAGACGTCGCGACGCTGGCAGCAGGAGACGTCCGTAGGCTTGGTAGGAAGGAAGCGAAGCAGGAAGGGAGGGAAATAAAATGGAAAAAAGCGTTAGCCGACTTCGTGTCACGAATGCCACGCGGAGACACTAAGTGGAAATTGTTGTCAAAACTCCGGAGATCGCAGCTGGCCGAAGCCGAGGCCGAATTCTCTCGTTGGCTCGTTGGCTCGTTCTCCCGTTCTCTCTTTCGGCGGTGTACGTGTGTCGCGGGACCGACGGCCCGTATATTTTGCGCTCCTGCGTCTCGGAGCTGCCCAACACGTGGGCGCATTTAAGGACAACCTGCGTGACTTTCTCCTTCTCCCTTTCCCCCCCCCCCCCTACTCCTTATTTCGGCCTATGCCTCGTATAACGTATCGATTATTGGAGCTTTTCAAAATGTCGGCGACGCTTGATTTATCGCGGGTTAACGTTCGTGTGCGGAGGCAAAAACGCCGTCGCTCGGTTGCAGCTTGGATTGTTGTTGGCGAAATCGACGTCTAAATAAATGGATTTCGTCGACCAAATTGAAACAGTCCGCTCGGAGTCGTGGAAAGCGCGACGTCTTCGAGCGAACAAATTGTCGTTGTAAATTATTGGCATTCGTAGATAACGAAACGAAGATAATGGAAAGCGCTGCTATTACTCGTGGCTCCTTAAAGGCGACGCATAATTGATGGCGTTTACAAGAATTTAAGCTTTTCGATTTAAATAAATACAAGCGCAACAGTCTGTAAACTTTATTCCTTATTAATTTATCGTTTGTATTTTTTATCTTTTACAAACCTCGATAAACTTGGACTTTTTATTTAATTTGTAGGCAGATACGTCGGAGGTTTTCTCGTTTTACTTCTTTTACACGGCATTAGTCAACATCGAATTCATTTTTTTCACCTCGATCGGCTAACATTTCGGTAACATCTCTTTTTTCCCCGACTTGTGTTCGCTTTATTCCGAATGGGGAAAGGAAACATTGACATTACTGGACTTTCTGCCTCGGCTGTGACTAATTTTCATATCTTTTAATAGGAGAACGTGACTATTAAATGATACGTTTTTATTATAAAGACTCGTTTCGTCCGTATGAAGGCTGTTCGGCTCGCGTGTAAAGATAAGATGACTCTGTATTTGTTAGCGTTATTTATTGACAGACTCGGAGAGAAGGTATTCGCGTCTTATGAAATTAATCTTATCTGCGGTTTTAAGTTCGTTCACTTGGGTACTACCGCCGATATTTTGCTGCTTTTCAAATCTACGGCAGCTAGTGGCTCCATAAATACATTTGTTGGGTTTTTCGATCTTATCGTTTGACAAACGTAATTTTCGATATAATTTCTAGGATTTGTAAATTCTGCCACTGAAATGTGATATGTAAATAATTTTAATGCTGCACAATTATCTAAGTCGTTCGACTTTATCGATAGAACTCTGCTGATTTAATTATTGTTTGCGAGCGTTGTATTTAATTAGCGGCCATTTATTTGCCGGAAACTGCTAAAAAATCTTATTTGGAAAATAGATCGAGTTGATTTGAAAGACTGTGGTTAGAATATACGCTTAATTTTCTTCCTTACAAACATTGGACTCTTTTATTATACTGTTATTTCAAAACGGTGTGAATTTAAATCTTTAGATCTTAAAGTGGAACAACTTCGATAAGGTGCATTAAAGTACTCTATATTGAATCAAATCTTTCTATTAATAAAATATTCATTTTATTTTATTATTTTATTATTTCAGGTTAGTTCATATTGCTTGAATCCAATACATTCCTGATACTGACATCTACGCTTACGTAAGTTTATTCTGGTTTATTTAATAGTTATTTTAATCATAAAATTAAACTTGAGTAGAATCTTCTTGTAAACTATTAATGAAATGTTAACATTACCATTCATTTAGTTGAAAAAATTAAATACGTATATTGAAACTTTATTACAATTTTATGAAAACAATACAGACATTTTATTTAAATTATAATTTTTATTCTTCTTTGTAAATGAAATTGAACATATACAAAGGAAATAATGTTTATTTTTTTTTAATTTTTATCTTTGATATTGCTTGTAGTTTAAGAATTAAAAAAGCGTAATTTCAATGGAATAACTGTTTTTCATAATATTGAAACAGTTAATTTTATTTTATTACTTAATTTTAATAATCAAAATGCATTTTAAAAAAACTCGCGTGATAATGATTGGGTCTAAAACATGACTGTCCGGAAAGTTTACGCTCGTCGAAGTTAAGGCGACGCAAGAAAGTAGTTCGATGTTTTGCAAATACCCTTTAACTCTTTTCCTTCTGGAGCAAATAAAATAATTTTGGAAACGGAATTAAAACGCGGAGTAAATGGTTTATCAAAAGTAAATAAATAAGAACGAATAATCGATATTTTATAATTACATTAATTATAATATATACTGTACTATTAATTTTACAACGATTAAATAAATTGAAAACTTTTTTATTTTAAATGAATTCGATTTCCGACGAATGCTTTATACAGAAAATACGAGCAGGTTTTATAAAAATATATTTTTTAAGTATATTCTGGTTTTGCGGTTAACGCGTGGCCTAATATTACTATAGTATTCTGTGAAAATTCATTTTCCAGAAGGATATTATATTTGAACTAATTTTTGCCAGATAACAATGAAACTTAATTATTCTTTTCATGCTACTCGATTTCTCGTTATAAGTATTGCGCATCCTTTCGATGAGTTTTTTATTCATATTTTTATATTGTCTCTTTTCCAAACTCCAACTACCTCCGGATATCAATGCGAAAATGTATCATATCGAAAAACCATGGCCGCGCGCAGTTTATTCGTACGAACTTTTTGCTTCTGGCTTAAGCCATCCGTTAGACCCTCGTAAATATGTGCTCTTCTAGTGGTCCTCTTGGATTCTTCACTCCCTCTGTCTTCGTCTCTCTCGCTGTTCCTCTGGGCCTCTCCTGCCCCTCTCTCTTTCTCTCTCCCTATATACATATATACTTCGACGTTCGAGGATTTAATTTGACCGAATGTTGGGAGGAGGGAGAGAGAAGAGCCAATCCTCCGATTCTTATCCGATGTTTTATCATATCCGCTCGACGACGAACGACTTGTCCGTGCTCCAGAGCGCCTTTCCGGTTCCCCAACGTCGTTTTCTCTTTCTCTCCTTCCCTTTTTCTTCTTTTCAGCTTCTTTCGGGTCCTTGCTACGGTTCAGCTACACTTGTTCGCACGGAGTCTGAGAAAGACCTGAGGATTTTCGAGATTACCTTTTTATTTTATTCGACTCCTCGGCTAATTAAATTAATTGAGTAGATCGATTTCATGGGTGGTGTCGGATGACCTACGAAAATTTGGGCTCCATTGCCACCCGTACCTCTTGCGCTCGATGCTTTATTTCGATGTTTAAGCTTCGAATAGGGGGTATTGCTAATACCCAGGAGTAATGCACTGCTCGTATATTTGCGAAGCTCAGATTGAAATCTTATATTTTATTATTGATGATTTTTTAATAATACATCCCAGTTTTACAGTTGGTCAAAGTAACCAAATAAATAATCGAGGCTTATTTAAAAATCCGCCTTCACCTTTCACGCGCATACGTGTAAATTGCCCTTGATATTGTTGTTTAGTAGACAAAAAATAATTATCAAGACCAATTTAGATCTGCAGAGAATCCGATGTTGCACGATCAACGTTTTTGTCACTTTGCTTTCGTTTCCATTTTTAGTTAACGAATTACATATTTATAAAGGTGCTATCTACAAATCAGTGTGATAATGCGAATAATATCAGTTTGATTGCAAAAGTCGCGCTACGAAAGTTGTAAAAACAGTCGAAATTATGAATATAGAGGAAACAAAAAGTGGATACCATTGCGTGCTATCCCAGCAACAATAGTCTCTTGAGATTTCGAGGTTTGATTGCGACGTTTGTTAAGAAACGTGATACTTATAATAACGAAATTGTATTGCACAACATTATACTGCAACAATTATTTTCATAACTATATTTACGATTTGTATCGATGAAATATATCGTAAAGATTTATCCGATATTATAAACAATTTACCTAGTTGCGATAATATTCTTTTAATGCAGTCATTGCACGAGACGCACTTTATACGAAGTTTATTGATCGATATTTCTCAGTTAATCTAACGTTCATAATGTTTTTTTATATTACTAATAATTAGTTATTCTTAAAATTAAGAGATCTTTGTTTCAATTGATCTGAGTTTCGGGGATTTTAAGATTATTCGTCGACCCAAGATAATCGTTTAATAATGTAAGCGATACTATTGTAGTCGAGCTCTAGCTATAGTGTATAAAGTATATTGTAAAAGATAAATTGATACTCGAGATGCGGCATTCCGACTTTATAAAATAGGATTTCTACCAGTACGTTGTTAACGGTAAAAGTATTTCACCACCCAAATCGAGGGCTTCGCTCGTTCGTTGATTTTCAGCCCGTCGAACTCGGTAGTCTTATAAACTTCAATCGATAATCATAAACAAATCTTGTCCCCAAACACATGGCCAGGCTACAGCCCAACGCGTTGGTGTCAATTGTATCGCTACTCGTGGCCTTAAACTCGGCCTCGGGGTAATAAAGAGTCGACGGTCCGGCGCTCGAACATACATCTCACTCCTTCAGGAAGCGAAAAGCGTTTCGTTTTCCAGCGAAAGAAGGTCGCACGCGGACAGGAAATTCGTTGCACGACGGGTGGCTCGGAGCCGTTGCTCCAGCCCTTTCCCCTTTAATGGCTCAAAACGCTGCTCGGCCGTGCCCTGGAGGAAAGTATAACACGCGCGGCCAGCCGAAAAGGCAATGAAAAGCTGGCGCGAGCTACAACCTGCGAACGAACGAGGCCGGATCACACGGCTAATCTGCAACGTTGCCTTGTCCGAGTAACGAGACTCGACGTGTCCCGAGATAGCGAGCCTCGTAAATTTCGCGTACACTTTTCTGCGGACTGATTCTCTACGTAGGCTCGTGTGTCAGTGCGTCCGTGCGAGCGGCTGTGTTTTTGTCGATTTTACAAGCGTTGGTCAAAAGTCAGGGCTGCGGAATCATCGCTTCCCAGATGTTTATGGGCTGTTTAAGGGCAATCATAAATGTCACTGCTTGCATAAAACGTGAAGGATTAATTAGAACGCCGGTGCCCGCGCCTGAGAAATGCTGGCCGTTTGCGTTGAAAAATGAAATGAATTAGCGAACTGCAGTGTTGCGCTTGGTACACGAATTTTCGAGAAAATGTAGTCATCTGTCAACTGCACGAGGTAGATGGATGTTGCAGAATCTGATTAACTACTGCGATCACACCTATTTCTCTCCTCGACTCAGTTTTTAAAATCTTTTTCATTCACTCGCGAAACGAAATTATGGAAAGCTAATGAAAACTGCGATTGCATCTGTGACCACTTGTGAAATGACAAAAATATTTATTTAATATTCAACACCCACTCGTCTCCGCTATTTAAGTCGTATTCATTTTCGCCGAATAAATCTAATATGAGCATTATAAATGTTTGCGTCTCAAAAGTAATTAAAAGGCAAAGGAATTTTTCAGATCTTAAGAAAATATAAACGAACCTTCTATGCAATACTTACACGATATCTAATGCACGTATCTGCCTTTTGGTCTAGGAACCTAAGTAAAGAGATAATTAACAGGCGCGTCTGTTTTTATGCACTGTGGAAGAAGTACGTTAACGCAGATGAAAACTTGAAAAAACAGGTAGTCAGTTTTCCTAATTGACCGAACTTTTAACTAAAAGGTTAGATAAGACAGCCATTGTTTATGCTACAGCTAGATGTTTTTCGCTCTAATGACGTTAGTTCCTTCTACGGCAAACAGCGCCGCATGAACTTTCTTATTTCTTCTCGTGGTACTTATAAATTGGGTAACAGTTTTTCCGTATCTTCCAAAGACCTTTGCACTACCTAGTAAACTTGAATATTAAAACACCCAATGAGAATTAAAATTATACAACTTAAATGAATCCACCTGTTATTTAAATATTTTATTTTTTACACGTCGATGCCACATTGTGCACGCGTGCAATGTTCGATGTTCGTACACTCGTGCAGTGAAATTTTACCAATATGAGTTACGTTGAATATTTTCATTATCTCAAAGAAGAGGAATTAAAACTTAACGAACTACGATAAAAAAATATTCCGAAGGTAAAAGCTAAAATAAAAATAGGTTCGATAAATTTTCTCCGTTCCCCCCGACGTTTCTTCCTCTCGTTCCGTTTAGAGAAAAAAAAGATTCCATGCTCTTCTCACGGCGTTGTATATGCTAATGCGAGACGGATGTCTCTTCTTCGCTCACCTCGTTCTCTGTGTTTCTTCTTCCTTTTTTTCTCTTCAACCCTACTCTCTCTCTCTCTCTCTCTCTCTTTCTCTTTCTCTCTATGACCTTCTTCCTTTATCTTTTGGCTCTTTCATTTATTTTTTACTTTTCATTCAACTTTTTTATTATATTTTATTCACACTTTGCGTTTTTTATCGGACTTTTTTTACATTAGCTGTAGAACTGAAAATTAGATAAGACATCAAAATTAATTATTGCAAGCTGACGACGTGAAATATCTATTTCGATAAAATGTAAATATTGAAATTGATAGTTTTAATTATTACCTGTGTTCGAATGACAAAAATTAAATAATGCAAATAAAACCAAAAGCTTGCAAGGTATATTGTAAACAGCATTTTACTAAGCACATATTTTTACTAAGATAGTGTTTTATGTAGTTATGTAATATTTTTTACCTTTCAATTATTGAATTTAAAAGTATAAGAGGAATTAGCTAAATATTAATTATTCATTTGCCATGTAACTATCCTGATACATTTTAATTTTTAATTTTTACACTCTCGTCATCATTAAATCTTGTTTTTTTTTTTGGTAAATAGAAAATGTTAATCTTGTTTGTTTGTTCAAACGAAAAGTAAAAGAAAATGTAGAAGTTAAATAAAGTGAAAAAATACTCGATCTATAGTACGTAAGATAAATATTGTTACTAGTAAACAGTAATAGAACATTTAAGTAGAGAACAAAGTATTAAAATGTAAAAATTAATTACTTTTATTCTACATGAATTATTCATAAATCATTTATTTGGGAGAAAATATGATTTCAGATTAAGAAATTATTATCAAATATAATTTTAAAGGCATAAAATTAGCAGTACATTGATAAAATATAAAATACTCCAAAGATTTATAGATTACTTAATATTTATATCTCATGCATCTTAAGCAATTTAAAGAATATATAAGTTTGTAATAAATAAGGTCTCGATCGAATAAAAAAATTCCTTAGAATCCACAATGAGAAGATTCGCGCGAATAAAATATTTTTTACTCGATTATAAACAGAAAGCGTGTAAAAAATTAAATAATGCTCATCAAATAAGTGAATTTGAAAACGTTTACTTCTGCGTATCGAATAACGAATATCCAAATCGCCTAATATCCAAAACTGAGTTTTCACCAGCCAAATAATATTCTAAAGCGAGCTTGCAGTGTCAACTGCGAGCCTAAGCGTTTGGAAAAAACGAAAACTCGAAAGCCGAAATTGGTTCACTCGTTAAAGCCTGAGCTTGTATCGCGCTCCTTATTCTTATTCGACACACTTTGTCGGCCGAAACTAATATTAGTTTACCATAAATCATTAATTGGTCGTAAAACTGAATTTCATCTTAAGGGCAGACGAGAGTCACGTGTTATCCTTAGGCGAACACATTTAAATAATTACAAAGATAACAGATTCTCAAAGGGGAACACATGTACGCGCTACGTGGCCTGCACTCCCTGACGCATCTCCTCTCAAGCCTCTCTGCCGGGAGAGCTTACCCCGTGACATTTGGGCACCGCGTGGGCGTCGCGCCGTGGCGGCGAATCGAAGTACCCACAGCGGGGAGGCGTTTCGCGTGGCCTCATCGACGGATCAGCAGAGTTGGGCTCTGTACACGCGCCCGTCCTTCCTCTTATCCCTCCCTCTTTCCTTCTCGGTTATTTTTCTCTCGGGTCAAGAGGGAATTCGCAAGAGCTGGAACGCGCGCGCGCACACGCGCAGCCAGAATATCACGGGGGAAGCGGCTGGGGAGAGTTTTCGCGAGATCAGGATTTGCGGAGAGTGAGCTTGACTTACAATTTCGCTCGATTAAGCGTCGTGTTTTCTAATAATGCGCTCACCGCCGAGTCTCGCTTTCTTCTCGGCTTATTATTTATCGTAAATCCGTGAGATTAAACGAGCTCGTCGCTTCGTTGACAATGAAGAATTCCAGTTGTTTACTCGTAGGTGGATACGTTCTTGTTTCACCCAATCTATCGCCCGGTTAGGAAAAGTGACGTGTCACGCTACGGCCAGTTGTCGAGCTTCGGATTCGATCCGAGTTGATAAAATCTTAGCTTGTCGCTCGCGCTTTCAACTTAAAGAGCGAATATAATAAATACCGGTGTAAATTGAAAATAAAAATGCTCAGTTTGTAAAACTTGCAGCTGTGAAAGTTTTGAATAAATTCGCGATTGTAGGTAGAGTCGAATCGGTCCGCAGAATTTGTCGTTCATCGTTATAACTTTAGGCGCCTCCGTTGCAATTTTACCAAACTAATTATAATTTTTTCGGCTGATTTGCTAACGACTGAATGCATCGCTCTGTAAACGTAAGTTAAATACTTCAACTACTAAGCTGTTTTTATTAAAAATATAAAACAGCAGTATTTCAGCACTGTTGCATTAAAATTTTAAAAGAGCGCCGAAGCCTCCGCGAACTGCGAGGTTCGCAAAATTTATTTATTTATTTACGCATCGCAGTTTACGTACTTTCAGAATCCATCGAATAGTAAAAGATTCGGGTCCAAATATAGCGTCGGTTAGGAACCGAGATTTTCCAAAGTCAAACAGCCGTGTTGAATTTCAATGTCGACGTTAATGTGACACACAACTTGACACCGCAACTTTCTCGATCTGAATTATAGTTTACTCCGAGAACTTATTTTAGTACATTTTTCTGTTTACAATTTCAATCCTGTTATTTGTTGAAACTATCGGCGTCTCTCCTCTGAAAATACTCTCCGAATGCGTTGGGGCTCGATTCTCGTGCAGCTCTTGCTACCAAGCATTTCGAAAATCTCCTCGTCTTTTCGATTCTTTTCAATTTTCCACCTCGGTCCATCCCTTGGTACCTCGTCGGCACGAATTCGTGTCACGTGTCTTCCCGTGAGCTGCGGTCATTAGTGGCCCGTAGCAGGGCATTGCGACCGGCCAGTGATGCAGCCCTTGCTCCCCACGAGCATTTTGTCTTCTTCTTCCGCGCAGTTTGTCAACTCGGAACCGCTCGCCGTCGTGCAAGGGATGCGCGTTCATGACGCTTTCGGGATGAAAGTGAGGGATTCGGTCGCCGTGACGCGAGTCCGTGATTTACGTTGAGGGAATCCATGCGCCAGGGCGTATCGAAGATGCTTGCACTGCGCGTGGAAGGAAAAATAGGGACCAGGTCGAGAACTGTGATGACGCGTGTAGTTTGTAAGGACACGTGTAGATGGGTGTCGAGGGGCTTTTTTGAAGAATGTATCGGTGTCGGGAAGTCTGCTTCCCGCGTATAAATTTTTCCCGCTTTTCCTGGTATGTGTTGTAGGTAGACCGTCGATAGTGTTTAGAGTTGTTTCATGGGAATTTCAGGGCAACGACTTGATTTATTAAGCTGGAAAGTATCCAAAGTAGAAATTCTAGTCGATCTATATGAAAATAGTTTAAATAGCTATTTTATTGCTGCATCATCGCCAGATTATTTGTTTCGAGATGGATAATGCACTCAAAATTTTCCATCAAGATTTATGGTCGCACTCTAGTCATTATTTTTCAATTGTATGTGGGTTAGAAATGAATTTATGCTCGCAGCAACGCAGTGTCGATTAAAGTCAAGTATCAAATTCAATTTACTCCTATTATTTCAAATGTTGTAAATGTGGGTCGAGATAAATTTCAGTGTGCGCGCACAACAAATTGTCGTTGCTATAATTATAAAACTTGGGATTATTATTAATGCACAGATGTCACAAGCATCAGATTTATTTTTGTAATAACAAATGCGGCTTTCATAAAATACAGCGTCACACTTGTAAAATTGAATATTATATGCGTTGACTATTCAAAAGTAATCATCACGCGTAACGAACGCAAAATATATTTATACTTTCAAAGTTATGCAGAACAAAAGTTGAATCCCTCGTGAAGTTAGTTGGCGAATAAAGTTGTGCACCGGCGCTCGTGTGGATAAAGAAAATCCAAAAAAAGCTAATCAAGAACCGCCATTCATCATTCGCATACTTATGCAGACTTCACCTGTCTATCCGTGCGGTTACGCCTACCCCCGAAAAATTCTTTGATACCCGAGAAAGAAAGATAGCGAGCGAGCGGGTGTGCGATCGAGACGAGACGGGCCGGTCGAGGAGGGGCGGGGGAGCATAGGAAGCTAAAATGAAATAGTTTAGAAAAAAAAATCGGGTCGAGGCCAAGAGGGAATGCGGACTGCGCCGGTCGTAAAGAGCGCCACCAGGGGGTTAGGACTGCTGCACCGGGTCAGTCACAAGGAGGCCCGAGGAACTTCTAATTAGCGAGGCGACGCATAACTGTGCGCCTCGGATGACAGGAATATCCGGATTTTCGGGTCTACCCGAGGTTGGATCTGGAGACTGTTAACGTCTCACTGCGGCGCGGGTAGGGCCAGGTTAGCGCCAGGCTCTTGCCCGTCCTCGTAAATTGAGCGACGCTCCGCCTTAGACCCTTTAGGCGCCAACGATCCCGGAGGAATTTTTTCCTTTGCACCGATGACGCACTCGCGTAATTTTTTCCTTCTCCAGGGACTAGAAAATAGAAAAGCTTTTCCAGTTTGACAAGTGGGATTCGCTTTTTCAAGATTCCCCAATCGATACGCGACGGAGAAATAAGGCGTTGCATCTGTGCACTTTTTGACGCTTTTCACTCTAATACTTGTGCAGTACCAACAACTGGTAGCATTTCTTTTACGAAAATTCGTTTGATGCAGCGACTGACTGTGAGTCTGAACAATATAAAACTGATAATCACAGTTTCGCACAATCACATATTAAATAATATGTCATAGTTTTTTAACCGAGCCGCGGTTACGCTTGATTTTAATGATCGTTGCAAATTCAAATCCAAATGCAACAAAGATTAAAATGTGCTCTAAATGGAAAATATCGGTGATATCGGTGAGGGAGATTACGTTTAAAGACTTTTAATAATCACGTATTTCACTTTTTAAACATATACCTTTACTATTGAAAATCGTGTAATAATTTTTATAAAGCTTTGAAAAAACATTTATTGCATTCCGATGAAAAATACAGGTGGTAAAAGGAAATTGACACACAGTATTTGAAATTTTTATTTAATTGCAAAAATTGATTTGTCAAAATGATCGACTAACATCTTCCGTATCTCGTCAAAGACTCCGTACAGTTCTTGATACGCTGTTGCAACATATTTCCGTGCACTAAAGTTTCAAGTGTACAGTTTGAATATGTGTAAATACTCTGAAACACTACACGCGAAAGCAATACTTCTCGTATTACGAAAATACTTAACGTGTAATTTCAATATATCAAGACCTTACAATAGCGCGATTGCGGGAAAATGTATTCTTTAACTGGAAGAGGTCGAGCAGCTTCTTGAAATGGATATGATTCGACTGTAATCGAAACATTTGGGTTGCATCGTTGACTAGCAGCATTCGGATGTTCGGCTCGTGCTAGATCTGCGCCCTCCTCTGCGTGAATTTTCCTGGAAAATGAAAGCGAAAAGCGGAAAAGCGTTGATCGGCCATCCGTTACCTTTTCCTCCGCGACTTTGGTCGAGACACACTCCACACTTCATGCCGTACGACACGTGTTGGGCGCATGTTTGACTGTCCGGACGCTCGACATCCTGTGCCAAACGACGAGCTCTCGCTGCGATTCTGCGCTCTTTGAGGAAAGCGTCCACACGCCCAAGAAGAGTCTGCAGTCACCGGACACTCCGTCGGCGTTTAATAGCTCGGTTGCTTTCCAAAAACAAATCTGAGACCGAACATTAACTAGTGGAAGCCCTTGGGTTCAGATGATACTTTTTCCGGTTGTGATAAAGTCAGTAGTAAGTTAGGGAGATGTTTGAGATACACTTTTAACGCCTTTTCTGGTCACCAGTTGCAGTTTAGGAAAAATTGTAAACGAGATGGCTAGATTATTGATTTTATTTTGAAAAGTACGTCGATAATAACTTCCGTTATAAACTAATCGATGCTTTTCGAGAAAGCTAATTTCAAAGTTGCCATTGACATTATTTTTAAAAAGACGTGGTAAGATAGTGCGATAAAAAGTGTTGCCGTCTATAGGATGGATTATGAACGTGCGAAATTTCGCTAAAATGTTAAGTTGCAAATGTCACGCGCAGTTCGGTTAAACGTGTTATTGTAATTATCGATGTACCTTTTCTCCTAAAAGCGAATGTAAATATAGTGCACGTATGTATCGCCTTAGTTAAGGGATATTTAATAGAGAAATAATTCGAACAGAAGCGGAAAATGAACGTGAATAAAAAGATAGTATTTTAGGAAGTCTTGCGTGTTAAGGATAGATAAATCGGAACAATTTACCGAGAAGATTATAAATTGCTTCCAGCTTTTCTTCTGATGTCTTATTGCGCGTACTTCTTGCTCGACAGCGATGTTTGACTAATCACTGCCCACTAGAGAATATATTTCTGTGACGGGAGACGCGACTAAGGACACGGAAGATGGGAAGGTATAAAAAAGTTCGAGTCGAGTTGAGTACGCGGAACTCGTCGAGCTTTATTTGTGTGTGGAAACACGCCACTTTGTGGCGCCACTTAGCTAAATAAAATTTTTGGTATATTTCGGTGCCTGCCCCGCCTTTCGACGGCCCGCGACAGCTGTTTTCCAAAGGACACTGTTTTTTTCCGAATTTGAGCATCGCGTTACAAAAATAGGAATAACTACGTTCGGTATGGGTTTACAGTCTTAATATTCTTTTTTTCGACGTTATCAGCTAATTTATTAAGTGTTAGAGCACACTTTTACTTTTCTAACGAGTGTTTTATTAACGCGGGTTTCAGTTTTTTAATTTTAACGATCTCCAGATTAGAGGTTAATATCATTTTTTCGATTTAACAAAGCAGTTGTAAAGCGTATCAATCAGGGTTAAATTGTGTTGGGGAAAAATAGAATAGGTTAATATTACCGTTATAAGTTTATTTAATGTAGATAAACTTGAAAACAACATTTTTGAATTTGAGCGCATACCTGTAAAAATACTAGATTAAAATGTAAATACACTTTATTTGGTTTACTGGTTAATCACATATATAATTAGGTTAAGAAATATCATTTGAAAATAGAAGAAGCTCGTGTCTAATTAAAAATAGCTAGCAATTAAAATGTGCGGCTTTAGTTAAGTTAAAATATCCACTCGAATAGCACTGATTATAAACTAGAACTCGATTGTACCAACAGACGACGACAGTTTTAATGGAAACAGATCCAATCTACATTTAAATTCTGGACAACGAGTACATCAATACCAATAAAATACTCGGTTTAATGCAAAATAAAACACTCTTAGTGTAATTGTAAAGCTTAACAATTATAAAGCAGCAGGCGAGTTGTCGCGATCAGTTGAAGCGCCGCGCTTTCGTCTTGCGCCTGCAGCTTTAATTAATGCACTTATCCGGAGCTTGACGCGCATCCATGAGCCTACAAGCAAGGCTCACCATTGCGAGATGACCCAAAGTTTGGTCGATGTTGGTAGCAGATGCAGCACCACCGCACGTGGCACAATATGCAATTGCAACAATTTACTTCTCTCAGGCTGCAATTCTGCGGCAGTATCGGCAGACTGTTGCCGGCGCGTGCCCGACCGATGCAAGGGAGACAGCAGTGCATTACCCTAATTTATTTGCCTTTGCAGAAACAAAGATAGATAGGTAGAGCGAAAGAGAGAGCGAACGAAGGAAGGGCCAAGAGGAGGAGGAGGAGGAGAGGACACTCGGTAATTCCAGTCGTTGATTTCACGAGGTAATTGAGTCGCCGAGATGCGGCGATTTGATCAATCCGAAGAGCAGGCGAAGGGCTAACGTTGCCCGCGTGTAAGGGCTTAGTCAACGATTGCATGGAAACTAAATTACAAAGGGCCGGTCAAATCGAAGAATTTCAGGCGTTAATAATTGGGGCCTCTTTCACTCGCCTCTTTTAGCGTCTATTAAATTTGTTTCGCAGTATATTTAAAGAAAAACTATCAACCTCGGATCAAGAGATGAATTTTCACACTCCAATTACAAAGCGTTCGTTGCTATTTTCATCGATGAACTTTAATCGGCATTTAATTAATCTTCGATCAGCTCGGATCACAAGAAGAAAGCGTTTCTTCCAGCACATCGGCTCGTCGAAAACGGGCGTTTTTGTAAAAGATACGAGAGGACGTTCAACCGAGCACAGATAAATTCCTCGTGGGTTATTACGTTATTAGTTCTCCACGCGTACATTTCATTGGACTCGCAAAGTGGCCGAATGAATCGAGACATCTGCTCGCGACTTTATTTAAACTGCATCGGGCACCGGGAATCGGAGGTGCGTGCGCATCTCGGGCCACGATTCCGAAGCACTTGTTCCTTTTGCAAGCCCTCGCGAAAGCGAAGACAAAAATGGACTGGAACGAAGAAAGGGCATATGTGCAGGGCCTTGCTCGTAACACCTTTCCTCTTTCGCCCGATGCATCCATCCATTTCACATTTGAATACGCTGAATAAACATGAAAGTACAAATTCCCCGATCGGTTGCCATTGCCGCCACGAGAAGTTGCAGAGCCGGAAATGACGGCGCGAAATAGGAGAGTGGCTTTGCGCGTATATAAAACGGAGCGAGAGAGAGAGAGAGAGAGAGAGAGAGAGAGGGTAAAATGGCAGGAGCGAGTGCGCGAACCGATGGTTAAAAGACGATGATATCAATCGGGTACATCCGACGACTGGTTTTTGCCGCCAATTAGAACATTTGGTGGCGTTCCCGCTTTTTTATTTTCTCTTTATCTTCGTCTTTTTTGCACCTCTCCGTCTAACTCCTCGGTGTGACGCGGGGACGTGGGCGAAGTGCACATTTCGTTTCGCGTGATCCCCACGGGCGCACGCGATGTTCATTTTGGCAGCCAGTGCAGCGCATGCACTTAATGCACCAAACCGACGGCAGCAGCCCTTGCGATAGAATTGACATTAGCGCCGCTGCTATCAAGTTCACGCGCTCGACTTTCATTTTTTCCAATGAATCCGTTCGCTTCTAGGTTTCGCGCTCGGAGCGAATCGTGCGAGACTTTCTTTGGGGACGCGACTCTTGCACGATCAATGCAATAATTTCAACAACTCCAATGTCTTCTACTTTTATATTTGGGTAAAACAAGTTCGGTTGCTTCTTACCATAAATATGGTATATTAGTTTTGGCGTAAGAAGAAGACGCAAATTGTGTGATATTTGCAAGATTAATTTAAAATAATGTCTGAATAATTTCACGGAGTATTGCACACTTACTATTTACCAAAAAGATACATCCAGTCTTTTTTAACTTACACCATGTTTCTCTGAACGAGATTCGTTAGAAAATAAACGAATCGAAACTCGTTTTGGTACTCGAATAAACGTTACCTTTATTGTTTATCGCAAAAAGTGACTTTTGTAAAGAAAATAAATTACCACCTCTTTAGGAAAGTCGTATCGATCGCTAAATTAGACTATCCTTGATCTATCGAAACAACAAGTCACCACATGAACAAACAACTTATATTTGCAATAATAAAAATGCTCGAGAAATCGCTTTCCACGTTTCCGGGACAATTTTTGCAAATAACGAAATTAATTATTTGTTTGTACGTACACCTACATCGTTCGATTTCTCCTTTTTTACTCTTGTCCCTTCGAGATAATTACTCGCATAAAAAAATTATCTCTCGATACTTACAAGTCGCGAAGACGCAAAGAACACTCGTCGCTTGTCTTATCAGCCACGTTCTCACGAAATCTCACATTGCGCTGGGGCCATTCGTCTCGCTCGCGCACGCGACATCCTCCGCTCTTTCCTTTATTTCTCCACCATTTCTTTCACTCTCGCTTCCTCTTTTTTCTCACCAAGTGTTTCCTTTTTCCATCTTCCGTTACTGTCTTCGTTACGGATATTAAATTGTCCCGGATCCATTTAGAAATACAAATAGATCGGCGCATCTTGAGCACTCGTGACGCAAAAAAAAATAGAAGAAACGGCGATTGTTTAGAAATTCACGAGTATATTTGAAAAAAGTGTGGCTGTTTGAAAAATCTGTGCTATGCCTTGAAATCTGCTTGCAGCAGGAAATAATATGAATAATTCACTCTAAAATTCTCCGAAAATTATTGTTATTTCAATTTTACCGTTTTTACGCGAAATAGAAATCAAATAAATCGATTGCATATCTTTCTTCCAATATATTTATTATTTATTAAGTCGATTACGCAATTAAAAGTGATGTCGAATTTTTATCTGAAAATCATCTGCAGAACGATTTGCATATATATGTAATACACTATATCGACGTACTGTGAGCCAAGTTTATATTACTGAATGGCAATAATTTTTATAAACTTCGATATGAGACTTCATCATTTTATATTAACGAATCATTCGTGTCACTTTTGCATATTTTTCTCATATTCGAAATCGGATGTACCGATAAAAAACTTGATACAAACATTTAAATTTTTTTCGTTGTTTAAAAATTAGAAAAATATTTTTAAAAAATACTCGAGTGCATTAATCATTGCCTTGTAAATCGCATTAATAATAGCTTAATACTCGACTACCTCGTTACTTAAGTGACAACATCATACATCAGTTATTTATGTTTTAAGTATCCTTATATTTTAAATATATCTCGCTAATTACTTAAGTTAATGTATTTTGTGTAAACTCACCTACGTAACATACAACACGTTTATTAAAATTTTATTTAAAAGCACGTGGAGATAAGAACAATAATAGTAGGAGCGATAAACAAATTACTCTGAAATAAAAGATTTTTACACTATTTCGCGTAATCTCTTTATGAAAGCACGTAGTCCCTTCTGCTGAGTTTTTTTCATTACATATTTTAAACGAAGATTTTTAATGTACCAATTGAATCGAGTATGGTACTGCAGTACTTGTCAAAGAGATAATTTTCACAAAGAATAAATAAGTATTCCAACCGAGTTTTAAATTATTATTTTATGTATCGAACGTGTAATTTTTAATTCCTACGTGTAAATTTAAGAAATTTTTCAATTATTTTGTAAAATTTCCTTTTTATAAACTGTAAAAGTAATTAAAAATCTTTCACATCGCGATATATCACCAAGTATTTCAATAAAGTACAATTAAATTTTAATTGTATTTTGACATTTGATTTTAAATTAAAAGTCTGTTATCCCGAAGAGACGTAAACAAAATTTTGCGTGCAAATAAATCGACAAGCCCGAAACGAATAAAAAGTACGTTTACTTTATGATTTTAATCCATTATGAAGCGATAGTAAGTCGAAAGGAATAGACATTATTCAATAAGACATAAAGTTCAAAACGGTAATAATTCAATACGATAGAGAAATCAGAAAAGCCTCTAGTTTGATGAAAAAAATTACGCCTTATCGCTACTTGGCTTACCACACGCCTCGGGCCTTCAATGATTTATCGTAATTTTGTGCATCAAGTTGTGGATGCTCGACGAGTATTTCATTGCCCCTTAGGCCTCCTCGGCACACCAGCGTGGGCCCGGCAATTCGCAACGCAAACGTGTCATTTTCGACAACGCGTCTCGCCAATCTTGCATACTTTGCGCGCGTGCACTGTTTTTTGCACACGAGAACAAGCGTGTCTATCTATCGACTGGTCTGATTGGCAGTCGCGCGGACAGCAGATGACTTTCCTCGCTCGAATCGGCCACAAAGTAATCCACTTGCAAGCAACAACATTAATTTCCGAAGCGAAAGAATGCCCCACTCCCTCCCCTAAATAAACAGAATCCCATCGATCGGAGGCCAGGGCTTCGGGGTAATTATTCGTTCCTCGTGTCCTGCTTGCGGCCTGCGCACGTAGTAAACGCAGACCGCAATCCGTTAGAGCGCGCCGACGATATTGGCTCTCGCCACGGCCCTCGAATCGAGATTAAGTAGCGATTTAGCGATTTACATGGGTATAACCGGCGATATTTACCGTTAAGTCGAGCATAACGCGCCGCCACCGCGGCGCACGCTGCGGAATGCGCGCGAAATCGGGCCCTAGGTGCATCTGGTCCCAGCTGGCCCGAGCTGGCCTATTAAATCTTTTTCGCCTTTCGAGCCTTTTCAGAGATTCAGGAGTCATTAACCGGAATTACTCCCGAGGAGAAAGCTGTCGCGGTCCATTGCTTGCGTTTATTTCATTAGCTCACTCCAGGTGGAGGCTTCGCGCTCCTTTACTCCTTTGCTGCTAATTCTTCCCAACTCTAGTAGTCGAGCATTTATTTAATGATTCAGCAGTAATAATATCGCCAACTGACAACGCGCAGGTTAAAGTCGCAAGCGGCAACTGCCGACGAATTGGTAACGGGCGGTAGAGGCGGTGAGCTTCTCACCGATGTTCTAGTGCCTCCACACTGCACTCCTTGTGCGATGCACCACAGCTAATGACGAAGGCACACTCTATCTGATTAAAAAGTATTTCGCATGTTGTACGCGATACATTTATGATTTTGACATTTTCAATCATCTAATTCTAAAAATGCGCGATAAAAAATAAGCAACGGAGTCATGGCTGCAAACTTGAACTCGGACAAACGTTATTCTATTTAATTATTTCCAATGATTAATTTCCCCCCGATATTTGTATTGCTTAAGCGAATTCCTTAAATATCGAGATCCATATCTTAGTGTTGGTCGATTATGTAACAACCGCCTTTTTCTCCATATATATATTTCAATGTCATTTTCGCTTCAATCTTTAAAAAGTGGATTTTATTAAAAACTTTTAATTTTTTACTCGCGTGACAGATTTTTAAATTGAAATTTGCCTTCATTTGTAATTCAACTGGAAATTATTAATATTCGCGCGACTGATTTATGTTTAAAAATATTTTTTTTCTCCCACCCCTCGCATCTAAATTCAAAACGATTATTCCATTGATGAATCATTATTATTCATAACACTAATGTTTCGTCGTAATTAGCTATTTATAATTTTTATCTAATGAATAAATTTAAAGGTAATAACACGAAGCTTTGACGGCTGAAAAAATATCGCTGAGCAATAATTAATCGAATATCAACATACAAAAAGTACTGTATTCCAATGTTTGAGCAACGATAATTTACGTTATCATCTGCCGACGATTCTCCTAAAAAACCGAATCCGTTCTCTTAATGCAAGGAGGTCTGTATTAAGTAACTGGAATTGGTGCTAGAGGAGAATTAAAAAATGTACGCACACGTTTCAATTAAGACTGGACATTATGAAATAACGAATTGTAAAGTAATCGGAGGAAAAGAAAACATAGTTTCCATTTTTGCAGACTGGTATCTCGAACAAGAGTATATGTAGCAATTAAGATGGCAGATACGGCAACTAATTATTACGAAATAGATTACACACCGTTACAATTGTAATAATTAATAGGCTAATAATTGAAAGGTTCGTTGCAACCCAGCAAGTTTCGTTCTAAAAGCGACGAAAGAAGTTACCACGTCCGCTCTGCTCTATTGCTCGACTATTCTGTACCTTTTTAAATGCTCGAAAATTTAAAGCCCGAGCTTTTCGAAATGTCCTTTTATTTTTCAATATTCGGTTTGGTACATTCGTCTCATTCTAACCCGCAGATAAAAGAGGATGATTAAACGCAATCGTAAATCAGAGCGATGTCTAAGTACTTTATGAATCACAAAGGGGAAAAAAAATAATGACACGCTCGCCCATATCCACTTCCTTGCCAATAACAACTTAAACTGAATCCTCATCCTCTCTCGCTCTCTCCCATTTCTTCTTTCGTTCTATCCATCTTGCGCGCGCGGTTTATTCTCCACTCTCATCTCGCTACATCTTCGCGATTTCCTCCTTCCTCGAGAGAGAGAGAGAGAGCGATATTTACGATTTGGTGGCAGTACAGTAAAGCACTCTACGTTGCATCGTACCCGACCATCTCTCCCTCTCTCTCCCGCTCGTTATGCGTTCCGCTGTGTATCTCCGACTCGCCGAGGAGATCGGTCTTTCTTCTCCTCCTGCTCCTTCTTCTCCCCCGCACACACGCGCACAACCACGAGCCCCGGAGATATCTTTCGCGATCTCGCGCTTTTGTATATATGCACGTGCGCGCTTGTCCCTGCACTGAGTGACGTTCAGGTTCTTCGCGGCGGTAATGCGGCTTTTTACTGGTATACTGCACGAGGCGCATCGCCTTGTGCTTTGCGTAGGCCCGATGGAATCCATCCCGGAGATTTCACGCTGCGAGAGGATTGTTTTATGAGTTGACTCGGTCTGCTTGTTGATAATACTGCGATGCATTGTTCCGCGACGAGAGGTGTTGCTCGACCTTACCGGCCTTTTATTTTTATTAATTGTTTCGAATAAAACGAGCATTTTTCGGGCTGTGCTCTTTGCAAATTTATGCAACGGGGGGGGGGGAATAAGCGAATGTTTGTTGAAAGAGTTTTGCAACTTGCGCAGCCGAGCGTGAATATTTATTTACTGCGCGGTACGAAAAGTGAAATTGAATTGAGCGAATTATAAGAAAAGGAAAGTTAGTTCTGGGTGGATTCCGATATCGTCGATTGCAGTTCGTAAAGTATCGAGCAAAAGATATTGGCGGAGAGATGATTGTTATTTATTTTCATCGCACTGCTCAATTTCTTAAAGAATTGTTCTTGAAAAGTGGAAAAAATTAATTTCAACGATTTTGACGTGTTAGTGAAAGTTGATTCGTTATTTTCACTGACTCGGTGAGAAAACTTTAATCTAATGTACGTGTACATTACGCCTGATATAATAGGACTTTTAACCTTGTAGACTATAGATAATTATCTCGATTGATTTAAAAACATCTTAATTTAAAATACAAAGATGCATTCAGACTATAATTTAGACTTCAAGCTTTATTTGAAATAATAGATTAATAATATGAAGTGCAGAATTTTAAGTTAACCATCAGTTCATCATAGATCAGTGACTCATACGTTTAAAGTAAATAATCAATTTAAAAATGTGTGCTACGCAAAATTTTGTAAAACAATTAATATAATAAGACGTAAAAGCTTCTTCGCGATTTGAATCAACGTAAAGACCTGCACCCGAATTTTTAAGTAGACAACTGCCAATCTTAGATCTACTATTCGATGCTTTTTTTCCTTCAGTCTGTCCGTTTTTTTTTTTTTTTTGGTGCAAAAATTTTGCATTATATACGAATGATATATCGCAGCTGCAACACCCAAGAAACAGGCTACTGCATTTTTTCTTTTATAATGCGCTTCCTCGGCTTCAAAGTCATTTCATTATTTAAATTCCGTGCGTGGTTTTTTGGTACCTTTTTCTCGTTTTTATTTAACAACAGGTGATTAGATCTAGATTAGGCTTATGTTTTGTATTTCTATTGATGCTCTATGATGTTGTGTTACGTACATATCATTATAAATATTTTTGTATTGACTTTTGATATAAAATTCAATAAGTATTGAATTAGATTTTGAATTTAAATTCTTTTCAAATATGTGAAATAAATGTTATTTATTGTAAGCTTTTAATCACCTTAAAGGTGTAATTAATAAATTTGCCCGATGAATCAATTTTAAATATTATATCGAGCCTTCAAGATCTGATTATTAAGTTTCAAATTTTTTTTATTAGATTATATAACATTGTTTATGTTGCATAAAAAGTTTTAGTTAATTAAATTCATTGTTCCGAACAATTAGATGTAACTGACCGAAACATTATCTTAATAGCAGATTAATAAGTAATTAATTTCGAGTGAAATATCGTTTTGATTCTCCGCAATTGTTTGTTTAATTAGTCATTTAATGTAGATTTATGCTCAGTGCATGGACGATTGAGGAAGGTAATTATTTAATAATACAAATAAAAAAATTTATATTATTTGTTATAAATTTTAAATTATTTTGTATTCGTTCGAGTCTTGTATAATGTACCTTAAATTGAAACAATCATATTTGTTCATTGCACGAAAAAGCGTCAACAATATAATGCACGTGATTTATATAATTATTATTTGAGCAGGTCGTCTCAATGTAACCAAACAAGTTTGATCTCGTATTTATTTATTCAGAATTCGTATGAAAATTTCAAGCGCCTTGAAAATTCAAAATATTCCTTCCAGTGCCTTGCGATATTTCACGTTAAGTTTCCACATACTCGAGATAGTAATGTACGAGTACGTGGTAGAAACATTTTACTACTAGCGAAACTGCACATATTTTATGCAACTTCTATTTAGACTTTTGTAAATTATCCGGTACCATCCCGTCAAAATATGAGAATCGTGTTTTTAGGCTCCGTATTTAATGAACATTTGGCCAAGAAAAATCATGCCTCGCATCGTAGATCCATCCCCGTAACAATGAAAATCTAACGAAACCAAAAAGTGCGCCATGCCCGTACTTTATTTCATCATCAGGCGTGCGCCGTAGGCCGTAATAAATTTCAATTACTCGCGCGACACATGCGCGCGAGTGTCGGAATTCTAAGGGCACAAACGCGAAAACACGCGTCTGGTATTGCGCCCATCAAGCGCTTAAAGACGCGCGATCAATTCAAGCCCCACCGAGAACGTGCGAGAACCCCTAGGGTGTGCGCGTGCACTTTCACTCCTGCGACGTTTATCAACTCCATTTGTCTTTTTTACCGGACAAATATTGCGAATACAATTGTTATGAATAGCTGTATAGCGCTTCGAGAACCGAGCCGAAGCTTAGTTATGGTCGGCAGTACCATTTGGCGAAGCTGCCAACTGAAGGTCCAGGTCAAAGAAATCGATCGTTTCGGTATTAATCACCGTGGCTCTCGATAGCTTTATAATTATAATTTTTAAGAAAACAAGCACCGGCTTTAATGAAATATAATGTAATGTAATAAATTGCCACATTAGTCTGGCGTAAAGCTAACGTTTTAGAATGATTTATAAATAAATGGTATGTGCGAATAACTTTTTTATCATACCATGTAGCAATTTTAGTTTTCTGTAGAAAAAAATTAATTTATAACGCCCACGCAAAATGTAACCTTTTAACGTTCACGCACGAGCCTCTTAAATACTAATTTTAAATGAGATGCTGCTATTTAGGGCGATTTAACGCAACATTTACTACAGTGCAGTATTCCAATTAATTGCTCGTTTAATGTGCGTGACTTAATTTATTAAGCCTATAAATTATAATAAAATCGTTAGAATAATGTTATTGATTATTTTAATCTACTTCGATTTTTAATGAAAACTAGAAAAACGGTTTATTTGACGTGTGAATTTCACAATTTTAGTTTGAGGATTGACACGTTGTTTCTTATCAAATACATTTTTTTATTAATAATCATTAAAAATGCAGCAAACGTTAATTGCATTCTTGATTTTGTAATTTATTTAACGCAGGAAATAAAAATATCACGAAAAAATCGGATCCATTCCTTCGGATTTACCAGTACTTCTAAGATTATCTTTTTTTTTAAATCAGCAATCATCTATTATATATTTTTTGCTGCAGGTAATACTATGAAAATAATTCTCCAAGGACACGGAAATCCTTAATAATTTAAAATAATACGTTATAAAATTTAATACTGCGCGTAATAATTTCAAAGAATTCAACATTTTATTTTGAATGAAAAACATTTCAAATTTAATCAACACATATTTTGTATTTTGTATGACGTTAATAGGTTAAATTCATCAATGTGACATAAAATATCTGCTGTATTAGATTATGTTGCATACAGCCAATTTTTTTTTAAATACCGTAATACATAAAGTACCTGTAATATAAACTGTGTAATTTTTGCTTATAAATGGTAAACATGCATAAAAAATTATTTTCTTTGAATAAAATATTTTCTTACGATGTGAACAAATATTTTTAATTGCAGCAAAATCTAGTTTTACTGAAAGAAAGTATCATAGAACTTAATACATAGTCGATTATAATTCTTTCTTATTGTCAATAATGTAACTTTTTCAAACTCGATAACAGTACTTTATATAATAAATAATATATATTTAAATTAATAATCCAAAACTAAATCGAACACTTGAAAACATTGATTTATATAAGGAAGTTAAATTGGAATTGATTTTTATTAAATTTAAAATATGTACGAATATTATAAATTGTTGACCGAAATGAAAAGTCTAAAAAATTTTAATTTAAACAACTTTAATATAGAATGGAAAATTTGACTCTGCTATTTATCAATTATAATACCGACTGTTATTCTATTTGGTTCTTCTTTGTAGTTTTAGAAAAAAAATATAATGAAGATCGAAGTAAAAAAATTAATGCCTGCGCTGTGAGAGAAGAATTTTTGTTTATCTTGTCACAAGATGAATAAGTAGAGAGAGAAAGAGAGATAGGCTTGACAGGGTGATGTCAGGTGCTGAGGATCGCCCCCCCCCCCTGGACGCATGACAAACTGCCGATCGAGAATGGGTGGACGGCAGGCGTCGCGACGAACATGTCTTGCCGGGCGTCGCCTCCTTCGCCCTCACCCCTTTCCACTCGGTTCATTATTAGACACCGAGTCGTTTTCTCGATTCCGCGTCTTTCGCCGTAGAAGTTGGACGGGTCGCCGTCAGGCTGCTTTTATGGAAGCGAATCGAGATCTGTTTATTTTCGAAGTGGAGCCAAGTCGTCTTTTTGGAGATAATCCTTTCGTGGCTGGCATTGACTGCGGGTCGAGATCGTCACTGTAACTGTCACGACGAGGAACTGAACTTTCAGCCGAGTGTTTTTACGAGCGAAGCGCCCGTTGCAACTGCGGCTCAACTCTCCTTAAATTAATTAAGATCACATTGGATATTTTTCGCACAATCCGCGTTATTTTCCTCTTTGAAACATCGCGAATAGAAAAGAGACGAGCAATAAATTAAAATTATCATCAATCGTTATTAAGGTTATCGAAACAAGAATACCACCATTAAAAAGGTTTTTACGACATTTATTGCTTCATTATCAGGGTTTTAGCGATAATGCGAGAGTCGAAAGCTTCTTGATTGTAATTTCGAGGGGAAAAGCGAACGGTTCGCCGCTCCGATGCGGGTCTCGCGTTTGTGCCTTCGCTCTTTATAGTCGGGCAATAATATTGCGCATTTCACTCGTGCACACGGAGATCGCGCTACATATCAACTTGAATTTACGGCAGTTCTCGGAATCCTATGATTGGTGGCGTGCCTAAGCGTGCCTAAGCGTGCCTCGAATTTCGACTTTTGCAACCGCCAACTTTGCGCAGCGTTTCCCGAGCAGAGGCTGCAAAGGCTCGTTTGTTAATTTACTCAGCATTGGCTTGTTTCGCAAATTTTTTCAATCTCGAGTTCTACCGAATTATAATAATCGCCGCTGCCAAGAGAACAGGATCGCAAAGTATTATTGGAAATTCAAAGATAATGGTTATGAGCTCCAATAATTTCTATCGTAACTGTTCTAGATACTCGCTCAATGATTGTAACCGTAACCTGATATCGCTTTCCTATAAATACGAATCGCTTCAAGCATGCGCAAACTGCTTTTCGTTCATTATTATTTATGAATATATTCATAGAAGAATGAATAATTAGAGCGATAAATAGAGTTATAAAAGTCTGTTTATAATCATAATTACGTGTGGCTCGTGCGAATTGCTGCTTGTAAGCGAGCGCAGATAGGAGCCAACGCTATTGTTATAATGCAGAATTATAAGCAGAATTAATCTTTCGGACGTGTATTTAACATAGCCGGACAAAATAACGATGATAACTCAAGATAAAAACGTCACGGGAAAGTAAAGAAATGCATTTGCGTCGAGGAAATAAAAAGGGCGAATTTTATAAATCGAAAAGCGAATACTCGTTGATATTGATAAATCACATTCGGCTGCGCACGGTTAATCAAAATAACCCACCAAAGTATTACGTGTTGCTTGATTGGAGTGTCTCCGCGCATTAGCCACTACCGCACTTCTCGCGCCGAGGCCGGCTTTTATTTATAGCAGCATCTCTAAGATTTTTATAAATACATAAGCGCGTACAATGTCTCGAAACTAAAAGCCATAATGCATAACGCGAATGCCTGGATACTGGCTACACGGAATCTCTTTAAACCTGTCACTTAGCGCGTCACCTGACACACACACGCACGCATACCTGGCAAGGAGGAAAGAAACAAATTATTATTTCGCTCGTGTAACGAACGAGCGCCAGCAGATAAGAGGCTCCTCGTGAGCGCCGCGCGAACTTTACGAGAACACGACAAGCATCGTCTCCTCGTCGTATCTCAGCAGTTCCAGCTAACCGTATAAACACTTTGGGACGGGAAAAACAAAGTTGCGCCGGGGATGTTTAATACGGGGTGAGCGCGAGTGAGATACCGGACTGGTGACAGTGGCAACGAGCCGTGCTTCGGTTAGTCTCGCCACGTCAACATTCTAACCAATGACGAGACACTCTCTCTCTCTTTTCTCTGCCGTTTTTCGGCGTCCGTCTCGCGAATATCTTGGAGCTTGCGCTTTAGCACGTCGTGCGCCGTCCCAGCCTGCAATAATTCCCAGTCATGAATTCCTGCGCGTCAGCCGCTTGATTGCGTATGATGATGAGCTAATTTACCGAATTTCGCGACGACTCTGTCTCCGTGTTTTATTACGCGGTTACGCCTTGCCCACTTTGTGCTAGACCTCGTCCCTCCTGCAAGAAGCACTCGCGTTTTCATCGGATAAAAAATCAAGCTCGCGCTTCCACGGTTGGGGACATTTCTTTGTTATTTTAGGGGATAGTTTTAATTGGAATTTTTTTCCTTATTAAACGCAATCTCATAATTATGATTTGTGCTTCGTAATATAATGGAAAGTCCGTTACGATTGTTTTATATAAAAACATATTGCTTGCAGATGAGCTACGGAAAATTAAATAAATATTTAGTCTGAATAAAGAATATATCTTGCATGAAACTCTTAGGGATTTTTAGGGAGAAATATATTATTTGGCTGACCAAAGCAAGAAATTTTATTTAATAAATGAGCTAATTTTATAATTTATACAGCTTGCAGTTGTCACTGAAATTTCTATCCTTTATGATAAAATTATACACTTGAAAAGGTAAGACAACGGATATTTTTCAATACGTTTGTCAATTCACAATATTACTATAATGCCTAAAACTTATTTTCAATTATACAAACTATTGTAAAACGCGGTTTATTCTTCAAGTTATAATAAAAGCATATTGAAATTAATTGTTGATTATATTGGACAGTTCAATATTGTTTTGGAGTAATTACGCAAAAGTTTCATTATTGGTTTAGATGTAATTGATGAAACAATAAGCTATAAATTTTTATTTCAAAATAAGCGCTTAATGTTCAATAATTTTTGAGCTTTGGAGGGAAAATTCACGTTGCAATAAAGTAAAAAACAAAAAGAAAACACTGTTTAAATAAAAAAAAAAAGTTTAGAACTAACAGTTGGTTCATTTATTTAATTGGCAAGATGAGTAATAGGAAATATTTGGCTTTATATAAAAAATTGCGAAAGGCTGTGATTTTCAGATAAGCTATTTATTTATACAAAAAAATCTTGAAATGAATATAAAAAAATAATTTCACAAATATAAAAATAGAATATATTTTTAAAAATTTTGTATTGTACGGATTTTTATAACAATATTAAACAAATGTTTTTTTAAATTAATAAATAAAACCATATTTTCTGAATTTTATACTTTAATAATTCAAAATATCTTTTATGCCCGCACTCGACGAATTAAGAAATTCCTTGAATTTCTAGTTTGAGACGAACGTAGCAGGCACTGTACTTTGCATAATCTAGCGTAATAAGATGTGTAATACGTCGTTTACACCCTGCATATTATATGCCCTTATAATTTCACCATAATATTCAATATACAGGATTTTTTATGACGAAGAATCTTTTTAATTTAAGAAGTATATAATTTTAAGTAAAATATATAATTTGTAATTTCAAGCATTTTTACTTAAATGTTCGTTCGTAAAATATCAGAGTATTACAACGAAACAAAATTTTTTTCTAACAGAAGTTAATCGGTGGCTAAAAATAGATCGAAAATTTCAAAGTAGAATAAACATTACTTCTGCAATAATCTAATAAAATTTGTTGTTGAATTTCCAAGTTTTCTCGTGACACTCAACCCCTTATCAGTATTTTAAGGCGGTAAAATTTTTGCGCTTCACGAGGGGCTTATTTATAACTATTAATGGCGACAAATAAATAACGAAGATCGAGGTTTCCATATCAATCGACTTGAATCCTAAATCCTGAATTATATTGTAAACTTCTTAGAGCTTTTATAAAGCGTGGAATACTTGAACGCACTTTTGAAAAAGATCCGCCAAATGAATGTCGATCGAGCGATTTTATTCATGCGAACGGTTTTCATTGAGCGATAGGACTAGAAAATCATTGCTCGTGCATCAACAGCTTGTTCAACCCGAATGTAAAGAATTTCAGAATATTTTTTAAGATTTGCGAATGTCCTAAGAGGTCTTTTGATTTTCCAAATAGCAATCGATTATTTTCCATCAACGGCATCGAACTTTTAATTAACTAAAAAACATCGGATTGAAAAATTGCACACGCGTTTAAATTATCGGTACGTTCGTCGTGCTTACATAACGTGTCCAAGAATTTTAAGCTATTCCCTCTCACCTTCCTCTTTAAGTTGTGCCGGGAACACGTAGCAAATGCAATAAGGTTTTTTTACGCTTCGACTTGAACATTAGTCGCGAGCGCGCGACACTTCTTATCTCTCTCGCTCTCCACAAATAAATAATTCAGAGTTAGCCTCAAACAGTAGTTGACCACATAAATTGCGAGACGGCCCATGAAAGAGGGGCTTTACGAGGCATGCAAAACGTGAAGGGGTGTACGAGTACGAGTGGTATTATGCGCACATCCCTCCCTTCCTTTTTTCCTCGAGGTTTTTCCCCAAAACCCTCGCCAGCATAACACGAAACCGGCTCCTCGAGAAGAGGCGAGCGGCGCTACTTGAGCATCGTAACGCATTACGATGGCCCTCTCGTATGAAGTGTAGTATAACGGACGTCCCGTCGAGAGCCACTTGGGGAGAGTCGTGCGCGCGCTTAAGAAACGCCATGGGTATCCTCGGTTTTTTCCGAACCGCGGCTCTCCCCGCCCTCCCCAAAACACACACACAAACACACACACACACACACACACACACGTAGCTCGTTCGTGTTCCGACTTTTTCCCGTGTCCTGCAGGATGTCTTGACGACTTTATCAGTCTTCTCGCCTCCGCCCCTTCCCCTGGCTTTTCCTTTATTTATGATACTCCGCTAAACAAGATCTTTTCTTTGTTTAATTGACGTACTTTGTAAGGCTTGTCGGCTCTGCGCATGCGCTGCATATTTTCCTTGCCTTTACTAATGAAATGTAAGACGACATCATTCTCAGACGAGATATTTTCAATTTTTGAAGCTTTCGCGCTTAAAAATCTACGTATTCTATTTTGCCTTTGGCTCTCCGTAGCTTTACGTTTTTATTCGCTTATTATTAATCGTTTGTTGCTTGTATTGCCAACTTGTCACGTATCGACTTTTAGTCAAACAGCCGTTGCAGAACAGTTATAAATACTTGGGCGTATACAAAAGCTCTTAATAACTAAATCGTGTAAGCTAAATTAATAGGAGTGCATTACTCGAGAAATAATGAATAAAGTGAGTAAGAAATTGATCGCTTTATTTGCGACTAAAATTAAATGGTCTTTCTTGGTGTAGATAGTCTTTTTACATCAGTGAATGAGAGCATAGAAAAGAATATTGATTTTCATATTAAAATTAATGCTATGATATAATTTTACTTTATATTTTTTATAATATAACGATGATTAGTTTGTCACCCACTTCACGTTTCCAGTTGCACGTTATCTTAAATTCATCACTAGCCATTCTGATAATTAAATTAACGATTACTTTTTAATTTGGATTGTACGAGAGATGTTAAAATGGAAGCCGTTTGTGCCTTTCACTTTTTATTAGTTATATAAGAAAAAAAATATTATTTTATCTAGAATGTCAAAATATTTTTTCGTCTTTAACAATATACAAAGAAAAACGACTGTGACGATAAATTGTGAAATTCTGCTTCCCTTTTACTCTATAAAATAATTGCTTATTATATCGAGAATAATCTTAAAACATCCAAATCAGTGGAAAATCATTTTAAAATCTTCTATTCAATAATATATCTACTTTTATTAATGGCATTTATTCACGTATTGAAAATATGAATCGCTTTGTACGAGTACGATCAATATTGTCCATTGATATATTTACATTAAGTTCGAAGAAAAATATTTTCTCGTAAATTGACTTATTAATCGAACGAGCAAAGTTTAATTATTATGGAATAAGTTTAAACCCAAGTATTGAGTTTATTTTAAGACCGAGGTCTTTAATATTATTCAATGTCGAGTAAAAGAATTTATGCACACATTTACGACATTGCCTTGCCATATATAAAACATATCCAACCCCATAAAGCTGTTGATTCATCCAAGTTTTCGAAATATTCCAGAAGGTAAAATTGGCGTGAGTTATCGGCGGAAATTAAATCCGATAGAATTCCCACTTGCGTTTGGTGAGTACGAAATCATTAGGCGCATTCGCGACGGAGGAGATGCTTGTCATACTGAGTAAACTCGCGATCGCTCTTAATTTTGAACGTAAAATTTGAAACGTCGTCTTCTCGTAGCGACATAATTGATACCCTTTCGTCTGAAATGGCGTGGCCTCTATACCTAAGAGCGACTTGTCTTGGTCGGAGCCACTCGTTTATCTTGCTTGACGAAGAAAGGAGGAATTAACGAGGAATTAATAGGACCAAATCCCAATGACAAACGATGTCGGCCCCTCTTTCCCTTCGGATCCGCCGTGTCCTAATTTGTCTAATTATTTCACTTAATTCAGCGCGACGCGATTCGCTTCTATAACTTATACACACCCAGGACGAGGACTCGCACTCGGCGTACATTTCCATCGAAAATCTGCGCGCGAGTGCGAATAATGAAACGATGCTAATTAATGAGAGCCCCATCAGCTAAGAGAAGAGGGAGCGAAAAACGAACGGAGAGGAACAAGGAGAGAGAGAAAGTGCCGTAAATAAGCGCGAATTTCTGTGAACCGACGAGCGCATTAAAGGACAGCGGACTTAATCGCCTCGCGAACAGGCGCCTGCTGCAAGCTCCAGCTCCTACACTCGCGCGCACACCCACGCACGCACACAATTTTAATTTGTTACGCTGCTTCTTAAAATTCCTCGGCCCGCTGATGTATCGCTCTGCCGCATTCCTGACACTCGTACAGTGGGTGGCAATTTTAATCGAACCTCCGACTCCGGGCGCAGCTCAAACTCGTCTGTCGAGAAACAAGCCTCGCGCGTATTGTCGTGCTTTTCGGGCACCACGACAATCGGGCGCGAAATTACGTTGTCCGCGTGCGTCAACCCCAGCAGACTCGGCGGCTGAAGTTACCGAAAGTCGAGATTCCGAATAATTTCACGCGGAAAAAGACGAGTCGGCGATGGGAAGAGGCAAGAAGGCGAAAAAGGCTCGGGCCGCGTCCCCGATTCCGAGCGATTTTAAAATGGATTTCCGTGTACAATGTAAGTCTGAAACTGCTTGGCGAATTTATCTATCCGAGCAAAATACGTGTTACAATAAAGAACAATTTCTGCCGATTCAAAGGCCCCATGAAATTAAACGAGCCATAAATCAAGAGGGACCAAGTCCTCTCTTAGTGCGCGACAGAGTCGGCGTGGTTTACGTTTAGCGACACTTGCAGTTTCTCGAAAAGGCCACTGCCACGGAGGAGGAGCCCACGAACTCGTTAACAACTTCCTCCGCTTTACGCGCGAAAAGTCGCGCACGTTTTATCGTTGCCCATATTAAAGTTTCGAGCCCGCCCTCTCGGCGAAAAAAGTGCGCGGGCGCAAGTTGGGCGATCGTAAAATAGTTCACAGGGACGTGCCGAAAAGAAGAGCAGACTCTTTCCGTCTCTTTCATCGCGCGCTCGTGAATTCTGGCGCGCGGTCACGGAGATGCAATAATTATAAAACGAGGGGCGATATAAAACTCGTTTCTCCTCGTTCGTGCGCGACGGTGGAAAAAGAAAACGGCTAAGTCGAGACGGGACTTGTTCTAAAATTGTCGGACGACTTGGGATTTGATCCGCATTATCCGTACACTCGGATCTTAATCAGACGATCGAGTTACCTGACTTACCTCTCGCTTAATCGTACGGGCCAACTATTTTTCGATTTTTCGACTTTTTTTAAGTACTCGCGCTTAAAAACTAGGCTAAGACTTTCGTGGAAGGGTAGAAGGAGACCGAACCACATCGAACCATTAACAATCTGTTTATCGTCTTCTTCGAACGAAGCACAACGCCGATTAAGCAACCTAACAGCTTAACCGTTGCCAGATAAATTATAAGGATCGTTGGTTAACCGCGGAAAAAGAGCAGCAGATAATGACGATTTAAAGTGAGCTAATAGTAATAGACCCAACCCCTCGATCTCAGCATCCAAGGGAACAATTCGTGCTCCGCTTCGTTCGGCTCTAGTCGTCGGCATTCCTCGAGTACCAAAATAATTCTCCCCCCCCCCCCCGAGAAGAAAAAAGGCTACGAAGATATACGAGTGTATCCGCGCGCGCGCCTTGGCTCTTGTTACGAAGCACTCGGAGGAGCTCCGTTTTCACGATCCCTAGACGGGCAACCAACCGGGGTAGGCTCGGGGCGGCTGATTAAAAAATCATGTATCTCGGGCCGAGTGACTGATTGACGGGGGCGTACGGCGCCGACGCGGAAAAGTGCACGGGCCGATGTGCTGACGTAGCAACAACGTCCTCTCTTTTTCGATTCTCTATATTTTTATATTTGGAGATGCCTTTCTACGTTGCGCCCGGTGATTAATTTTGGAAAAAAGGCCCACCGTTACTAGGAAATCCGTTCTCTCCAACGCCGTTCAGCCCGTGGCAGCTTTGCATCTTTTAAGATATTTTAAGGTTTTTAGCGGGCGCTGTGAAACAAAAGTATTGTAAAGCGCTGTTGTGACTGTTGCGAGTGACGCGGGTTCACTTTTGTACGCGTCCGAATTAATGCGAGGATATTAAAACGCATTTACGGTTGAGTGCCCTGGTAAATAGCGCCGCAATCAAGTTTAGAAATGTATTTGTAAACTAACGTAATGGCCAACGTCGTATTTACATTTTTCAGTTAAGTAAACGCACGATAATAGTTGTTTAACGCGTGTTTTCCCTTTGCTCAATAATTTCGGTTAATTTACACGGAGCGTAAGTTTAAATTTCCGTGATGTGTATTAAGTGGAAAAAATTTATGATATCCGATTGCCGGGAGATGTTAACGAATGCAGGTGCTTGGGTAAACTGAATATTATCCGGTCGTGCAGCCGATCTGCTGCACACGGCGAAGGAGTTTTTTATTAACTCACTAAATGCAGAAGCACTCCATTTGTTCAAGTAGCTTCGATGCAATTTAACTGGAATCGGTGCAATTTCAATGATAAAATTGTAAATCTACGAGCTGGCGAATCTTCGCAAATTGCAGTGCTGCAACACCATCAATCTAACGCTGGAAAGTGATTTCATATTGATTTTAATGACCAAGTAGTACAACATTGTAAGTTGGTAATTGTAATTAGCATGTAATTGATTTAAAGCGGATAGGTTTTTCTTTAATAGCAGGCCGCAATTTCATGGCTTCGTACCGATTTCCAGAGGCGCGATTGTACGCGGAGGAATGAATCAGCGAGCGCTCGGTGCGAATCAATGACTCGTCGGGCCCCATTCGAATTCGGCGAGTGCGGCCCGAAGAAATTCTTAGTCTCCGAGGGACCCCGCGATCGGTATCGCGCGGAGTAAAGAGGGAACTGGGCCTGTCGCAACGAAAGTAACGAGAGCAACGTGAGAAATAGAGCGAGACGGGCCGAAATTGAGCGCGTGCAACTCGCAACGCATCGCCTGTTTATCCAATTGCGGCTTTCTCCTCAGTTGGCGCGTTCCATCACATACACAAATAACTCACTTCCTCCGCACGCGTTCGTGATGCTGAGTAATTTATGTATGGCGCTCTGTCTCTCTCTCTCTCTCTCTCTCTCTCTCACGTATTCTCTGTTATTACGTGGTTCCTCTTCGGAAGCGCACAAAGTCGCTCCCTATAAGACGCTCTAGAGATACGTACATGTGTTTTTCCGCTAGAAACACAAGTGTGCGTGCCTCGCGAGAGGTGCGCTATGCGTCTATTTATAGAGGAGGGATTTCAAAGCCTTCGTAATTGGTTTGTAACCAAGAGGTTGTTACTATGTTGTCGCTGTTGTTATTGTTCGAGATGCCGATGACGGAACTTTGGAATAGCTTTCACTGACAGAGTGCGTTTATGTATGTAATGCTCGAGTATCGAAGGGCGAATCAGCGCCCGAACCTTCGTTAATTATGACAACATCTACAATGTTATAAATTTATAACTTTTACATGCATTAGTATATAAATTGTATTGCGTCGACTTGCACAGTCCCACATTTATCTTCGAGTTTCATTTCAAATTCTACTCGTTATCGCGTGAAATGTTTTGTTTTCGGTAAAAAAATTAATTCAACTTGTTTTACATCTTTTTCGCGCATAATATAATTTGACTCCTTGCCAACAATAAAACTAAGAGTTTAATGTTTCAATAACTTACTCTTTTTTTTATTTACTGCTATTCGCAATAAATTACCGATTCATTTTATTTTTGTTTTAGGTAAGACTTGGCGGTGTTTCGTGCATTTATCTGCCTCCGTGAGTATAATGTTCGTATTTATCATTACTGAACAAATAAGCAGCAGCGTATACCTTTTGAAATCTCAATGCTACATTTTTAGGAGTAACTTGTATTAACTTATTATTTACTTATTTATTTTTAAAAAATTCTACGAAGAACATTGATTTGATTTATAATGCCATAAGTTTGATTACACGCGTTAAATATAACAAAGTTCGCTACAAAATTTATTCAGTATCTAATTAAAAAAATAACGAAAATTTCGAGGTAAATTTCATTGCATTATTCCCCAATGCAGTAGTTGCGTAATAAACGTATAGTATACCAGTGTACAAATACAGGCATTAAGCGTACGTTTTTACTTCGGAAAGATATAAATGATCGTCCACGCTTAAATGCATTTCCATATCGTCTAATAAATATCTGTTTATCTTTTTTAATCGAGAAAAATTGCTTTCAAGTTTCTTTCGTATACTATTGTGATTTAAAAACTAAAATGCAAAATTTATTGCAGAATAATGCACGATTACGCAATCTCTCTTTTCAAACTTAAACGTGTCGCAGTTGCACATTCACTTTAAAATTCTCGTGTAAACACTCACAGTGTCTCTAGTCATTACCACGTGTTCAGTATCTTATGTCCATTCCACGTTGACGAGATCATTACTCTGAATTTCTCGACTTGATAATTACAAGCTCGCAATCTTGAAAAATATTACAATCTACAATTAATATTCTTTACGCGCGGATTTAAAGTAAAAATTTCTCTCGATTAAAAGTTTCTCCATTTTTCACGCACCCGAACTGGAATAAAATATACGGCTACCCTCGACATTAAAAACGAGGAAAGTTTTTCCTCGATTTATTCTACTTGGGCTCGAGCGGCGGCCGAAATCCCGGCGAAGTAGTGGCTCATGAGGCGCGCGAATCGCCGATGTAACGGTCATAGAACGAATCCCATCCGTTCCATCACTGCTCGCGTCGCCTCGCTTCACAACCTCACCTCACCCCGCCGCGCCGCGCCTCGCCTCGCCTCGCCTCTGCTATATCGGTCGTCGCGCGTTACGCACATTCGTCGCATTCACCTTCCCGAGAAAGAGAGAGTGAGCGAAGAAAGATAGCCTCCTCCTCGATTTTTCTTGGGCGCACGAGCGAGGACAGGATGCTTAATGGCAGCGATTACTCAGCGAATCGAATGGGTCGTGGTCGCGCGCATGACACCGCCGGTAACGGAATACCAAAATAACGTCACCAATAAATATACACCAAGCTGGCAAGAGCTTACGCACCGTGCGACGTCTTCCCCTCGGCTCTTGCGGCGCGCGCAACTGCTGCTTTTTTGCGCTGTCCAGCAGCCGCTTTTTCGCCGGGTTTTCGACAATGGGACGAGTATGTCTATGAGAGGCCGATCGCTTCAAAGACTAGGCGTAAGACGTCGAGAGCGATCACTTGGTCAGACGGTCAACTTCTCCCGACAGATTCTCTCTTCTGTCGTGGCCTTTGCTTTGATCATATGCTAATTTAAAATTGAAAACCAACCGGCCCAACTTTTTTTCAACTTTGCGGGGAACAACACGTTTCCAGGCACGAGGAGCTGCAAGACGAGGAAGTTTATTTCGTTTGCAGTAGGAAAATAGTTGTTCAAACTTCACTTAACGCTAAAAGTTTTGCCAAGTTCGAATCTGTGTCTGCTTTGGTTCGACATGCTTAGACTGACACAACAACTTTGGGCAAAATTGAACTTTACCCTCTTGTACGCTCGATATTTTTTTAATTAAAGTTTTCTAGCCTAGATGTAATTAGCTCTGATGGATATATTGAATTTAAAATACGGAATGACCCGAGTGACTTGTTTCGCGAACTACAATTTTTTATCAACCGCCCTGGAGACACTGAAAAAATAACTTTTTACCGAAAAAAATAGAGAGTGATTTGTAATTAATACGACGGCTATGCGCATAAATTTCTCAGACACCCAGGCGGCGGAAAAATGTTTTTCGAATGCGAACTGTAGTTCTGCACAAGCAACTCTTGCCTGTTTGGTAGCCTAGATTTATAAAAGAAGCGAAAGAACGAGTGAGGATTCGCACAAGCCGATGCGAGACATCAAGTGTCAAGGAATTCACTTTACAAAATGAAGTCATAAATCTCCGATAAATGGTTCGTATTTTTCTCTCCGTAATTGTTGGCTCTTCTCTTTTTTGTTGCAACTCCCGATGCATTTCAGCTCCTTACGCCCATTCGCCTTTTCGTTTACCGTGTATCTGTGCTCGTCCGTGCGTTAAAGCATGGCATAGCAAACGGGTGCGTCGAACCGTTTCCAGAATTAACTGGCACATCGACGTCGTACTATAAAGTCTTCTGCTTATGCAGACGCACGAGAAAAGAGCGAGTGAGCCTGTGTGCGCACGTACACGCACAAGCACGTGCACAGCCGAAATACGCGAGTAATGAATAAAGTGAAAGGGACTAATTGCTACCAGAAGTTCCTATTATAATGCCACGTTTCTTTTTTATCGATCATTCGTGGTGAGAGATGGCGCATCCTGCCTCGTGATTTCCCTCTTCTTTTTTTATTTTATTTGCGATTGTTACAGTTTTCACAGCACTCCTTTTTTGAATTTTATGACTTCTTTCTTACTTATCTGCTACTTTAGAGGGATATTATGCGTAAAAGTTATCTAAAGCATGAAACTTTCGTTAAATTTTATTCCAAGTAACTGTACAATATAATTGATATGGTATCTGTTAACTATTTATACTTATGTTTAGATTAACATTTGTATTATGCTTTGCATTGTTTCCATAAATTCTAGATATTCTCAAAGATAATATTAATTATAACCGCTAATTTTTCGTGAAAATAAGTGTAAGATTAATTTACAAGCCTAAAAAGTAACCAAATTGTAAGAAACGTGCTTTTTCATTCATTAAGATTTCGAAATACAATATTTTTTAGGATTTGAAATTTTTTTAAATATTTAAACTATCTTAACGAGTTCTGCTTTAAATTACTTTTAATAGATTAATTACAAATAATATAAATGCCACAGTGAGTACGTGAAAAGTAGATTCTGCGGAATTAACATTTTTTACCGAAAGAGATCTAATATTTTTGTATAAATTTTCTAGTCGCAGCAAAAATAAATAATTAAAAATTTCTCGGACCATTATCAAATATTTTTTTAATTTTTGTCGTTTGAAAGAAAATTTTTAAATATAATTCTAACGTTTCGTACACTTACATTCTGTTAAAATTTGAACTTATTTTGACTTTAATCTTATTATACACATTGTACATATTCCCCTTCGCGTTAATCAACTGCATTCAAAGTGTTTGCACAGAGGTAAAAGCAAGTTTTCGACGTTAAACGATTGCAATAGGTATACATTATTTTTCAAAGGAAATTTAAATTTTGGCCCTTTTGACCGAGAATCGATTGTCGTGGAACAGTTTATTAAACGATGTTTGTGAATAATTGAGAAATCTATGCGAGTGCTCGAATCGAATAATAATTCGAATTTTCTCGTTGGGTTGATACAGCGATTAAAAAAGACCTCGGCACTCACTCCTTCTATTCGCAGAGTCTATTTGTTGGTTTGAACGTAGGTTCGAGTAACTCGAATACTCCTTCCAAAACAAAATGAGAAAGCCGTGCTGAGAATTTGCGGGAAAAGGAAACGCAAAAATCGGAAAGTGCATTAAGCAGTTAATGCGAGCTTTGATTAAATTGACGCAGTTCCTCAAAGCGCGCAGAGTATATTTCCTACTCTCCGGGGCTCTTCTCTTCACTCTGTCTCCCGGAAAACTTAAGTACGAGGGTGGCCGAGACCGAGTGCGTCAGAGTGCTGAAGAGTGTCGCGCAGCTGGGGTAACCCTGGCCGACTACTGCGCAGACATAGGCATCGGAAAGAGGTAGAAAACGAAGCGAGACATTTGTACTCGCGTCTTTTTGACAATGAATCGCCTTATCCGCTCGTGTATCTCTGTATATATATATCCGACATTCTTGATTTACACGTTTCTTCGCTCGTCTGACGCTGCGTCCAGATTTTGGGGGTTCGCGCGAGTTCTTCTTTCCGATTTCTCCCTTTCCCCTTCCCAGCCGATCTGCGGTTCTTAGCTGTTGGGATTTCATCGCGTATCGGTTTCTGACGCCTCAACAGTTACCCGACTGAGTTCGAATGTGAACGCAAGTACTTGTTAAAAATTAGTCTGATCGAATAGGAAATTTTAATAGCCTCGCTTTTTTAAAACGTGCTATTTATGATTTAAGTGCGAATTTTACCAAACTGATATTTTATCGATCGGATGCTGTTTTGTACAATCTTAATATAAATTATTTGTAATTTCGTAAAACATCGAAGCAGATGCACGTGCATCTCCTTGAAGATTTTATTCTAATGAAATCGGGCCTTTAGTCTAAGCAACTAGTGTTTTACGAAAGCGAGATCTATTGTGTTATATTCTATTGTTTTAATTTCCGAGTAAAATTAAAAAATTAAGTGTCTTGAATTTTTTTTAGAATACATTTAGAAAAATATTTACACGTGTAAGTGTTAACAGAATATTTTATCAATGTGATGGATTTAGAGTTAAGTAAGCATTTTTAAACTCGTACGCAATCATTTCTTTTTAGGCTATATAATATGTTTATAGTCGCACCTCTTAACATTCCAATACGTTAATTTTCATAATCTGGTAAAAAGAAAAACTGGTTTCTAGAGTTTAAACTTAAATAAATAATAGAATAAGTTGGAAAGTTTTTTCTTCTACTGATTGTAACTTTGTTAGTCAAAATTACGATTGAATGTAATTACATTAGATTCATTAATCCGTAACTGTGGAACTTGGAAACTGCAAGAAACTTGGAATCCCTTGTATCCTTCTCCGTTTAATGTGATTCGTAATCCTCTTTCGCAGCAATACATCTAATTCAATTGAATTTCGTTGAGAATTTGATAAAGAAAATTTTACCGAGCATAGATCAGCTGAAAATGAACAAAATTATTATTCCAATAACAAACATAATTGAATTTATTGAATTAACTTGCCAAAGCAGACGTTGTAACTTGATAATACAAATAATGATGAATGCATTTATTCAAATACATCTTGATAACAATCGGTAATTTTAAAATAACTTTTTGGAGCTTGATTTATTGTAAAAAGAACCTAATACTTGGTCTATTTTGTTTCAACTAATTTCGGTATCTAAGTTAATTTAATAAATTAATGTCAACTGTATAAACCGAGTCCTATTTAAAATGCATTTCAAAAGTTAAAAACCAATCACGACAGCCTATAATTAAAAGTATTTATTTTAAAATTCTTACGCTAAATTATTCAATATGATTTTTTAGTTTTATGTGCATGTTCTTAACAACAGAGTTCAAGAAAAATCCCCCCGCCCTTAATAATTCCTGATTTTTCATTCAGACGCCTGTTTTCACTTTCCATAAATAAGTATAAAGTTTATAATTGAAAAAAAACAATCGAGAAAATATAGCGATAAGCCAGAAATTAAAGAAGTTAATTTGGCGTCGTCAATTTAAGGTACAATAAAAAGTTACCAAAAAAATGTCGACATCAATCAATAAGCAAACACGAAGACCATTAATTTAAAATACACATTCTTGCTTAGAAAAAGTGTTGTTTAGAGAAAAAAATATGAAGAAGAAAGAGACACGTAGAAGCAGATCCAGAACATCGTCTACAAATTTATTCGCCCGGTCTCTCACGAATCCCTCGACTCTTCCTCTCCCCCTCCAGTGCCACCCCCGAGTTCTCTCAGCTTACGTCGTAAATAACGAGACACGGCGTGCGGATTTTCGTTTTTCTTCATAAAGCCATCGTGTAGCGTAAGGTCGACTGCCGCACACCGAGTCACTCGCTCGCAACAATTAGACGCGTGTTCCGCGAAGTTCCCATATAATGGCCCGACGCGGCAGTGAAGGAAGAAAAAAAGCCAGAGGGAGAGAGGGCGCGACGTCTTGCCCGAAGTGGAAAGAGCGATTAGCGCGATGCCGATGTCAAAACATCCACGAACGATTCATCCCCTTCACGTCAGCTGTGTCTTCCTTCTCGCTTCTTCCTTCTTATTTTTACGGGGGAGACGGAGCGAGAGGGAGCGCCAGCGGAGGGAGAGCCAGAAGACGAAGTGCAACGGCTGCAGTTCATCATTCCAGCGAGGCTCGAGACCGAGCGAAGAAGAGACAGATATAGCGTTGCCGGAGAGTAATATATCGGTTTAAAAGTATCGTTTATTTAATGGACCGAGACACACACCGCAACCCATATTAACCGATATGCTTTGGATGCGAAAATCTGCTCTCACCGAGAGAATAATTGCGCTACTCTCTCTCTCTCTCTCTCTCTCTCTCTCTATCGTATCATAGTCTGGATAATGGTATGCAAATTTAATCGTGCATTTTTAAGCTCTCCGTCTCGTACCAAAATCAAGGTGTCGCCGTTAATGATATTGATCTCGACTATTTAGCCAAATATTGTTCTTCGATCTGTGCCGCGGAAAATATCGATTTTTTCTTCTAAAAATAAATATTTGCATTTCAATGTCATTCGTATCGATAAATTAATTACTCTTCGGAGACGATAATCAATTTGATTGTTAAAAAATTATAATTCGTAAGTTATTTTGTCAGAGGTTAAAGTAACATCGTAGAAACGATAGAACTACTTTTAATTATTCAAATGATTTTTCAATTTAGATTTTTCGAGTGGGAATCCGTTGTTTCGCTCATATTACAATATGGATTTAGTTTGATAAGTAATTCGATGTCAATATCGTATAAACAGCTAATTATAATGAAGCAAAAGCTTCTAAACTTTATTGTACCGTCAATGTTTCCAATGATCATGTTGGCGCATTTAGGAAATATTTGATTTGCGAAAGTATAACTGTTAAAAAAGGGTTGCAAAATCTTGGTGCTATTCGTATTGATAATTGGGTTAAATTTATTAGTGCTACAAGAGGTTGTTCGCAAAAAACTCCCCTGTCGGATCCTGTAAACGCGCTGTGACTTCATAGGCCACTGCAAAATAAGAATTATTCTCATCAGAGTGAGTTAAATTTTAGAAAGTACTGTTTGGGAAACACTCTACCTGATCAAGATAGATATTTATTACGAATTTGAATATTTATCACAAAATTTAAAAAATAACTAGGCAGATCTTATTCTGTAATGTGTTTTCATAAATTAACATTTTTAAAAAATAGATCGATAAGCATTCGCGTACATTACGATAATTGTAAGCGGTAAATAATTCAAAAGATTCATATCGGATAATTGCAGATGGTCGATATAAATAAATACTCGCAGCATTATTTGTAAAATGTATTTTAGGAACTAAAAATAAACACTCCACATAATAAATTAAGCGGTCACATATATTACGCCGTAAACACTTTTTACAGTAGTATAAAAATAATTTTCTTATTCTTTACGGATATGGGAAGTCATAAAATTTTATAAACTCGTCAATTTTAAATTTATAGATTACTTAGCGCGACGAGCCCTCGGACCACGTTACAAATTTCTTAACAATTTACGAGGAAAACGTTAAATTTCGTGCAATCTTCGACGCGAAAGGCGAATTTCAGCATTTGCGAAAAGAAAGTCTTGCAGCCGGTGCTTATAATTGAAGCTTTTCATAATTAGAAAGTCTTATTTTTAGAGTAGTAAAAATTACGTCAGCAAGCCAGTGAGTCAAAATAAGAATTCAAAAAGAGAAAAGACGTATTAAAATGCCAACGACAGAAGTTCGTTTAAATCGCATAGACGTCCGCCGCTGGCGTCGTTCGTTTGATACACTAAATTATCTACAACATTTTTCTTTAGTGCGCATTCTTAATGACAACGTGTTTGACTTCCCTTAAAGTTACGCTTCTGTAAAAGATAAAAATAAAGTATAAATTTTTATACCTTATTGCTTTACACACACTTTTTTCGTTGCCCTCTTCTTTATTTATTGCACCCCAGAGGATAAAAGATATCATTAAAACGAGCTTTATTTACAACACTGTAAAATTTAATTGTGAATAAGTTTCTGTAGATGCAGTCATAATAAAATCATGAGCATTACACGAAAATATTATTTTATTTTTTTCACTAAAGGTAAACGAAGAAACACTTAGGAATTAAAATATCTCGAGATTTTTATGATCTATGATAATAAAAAACTCATTATTTTGGTGTTGTTGATTATTTCGATATAATTCACAAGTACTTATTTTGATATATAAATAAGATTTTCCATAGTAGGATGGTTGCATTACGCTTAAAGAAAAGCGAATATTAAATATTTGTACATTTTTATTTTTTTTAATTTTGAAGATTTTAATCAAACTTTTAATAGAACTGTTTTTTTATGAAAAATTAACGAATGAACGGTTTTTGTTTTAATACATTTGTTTCATTTTATTTTGCTTATAATTTTTTCTTCATGGTATTGAAAAATATATTGTGAATAATTTAAAACATGTAATTAGTAAAAAAACAATTAAATTTTAATCCTGTTGATAATAAAGAGATTTTATCTAATAATTTATCTATTATTATATTATTGAAACTGATAAATTATAAGTAATTAATGATCAGCTTCATATCAATACATTTTATAATTAATTAAAACAAGCTGGAACTAATTTTTTACAATCATAAAGTAGAAAACATCAAATATGACAACAAGTGAAGAAAAATTGTTATGAATAGAAAAATATTGAATCTGTAATAACTATAAAAAGTATGAAACATAAATATTTTATTGTAAAATCAAGGAAATTACTTCGCTATCTAATCGTCAATATTTATATCTAGAATTTTTTTAAATTTTAACAAATATTTTTTTGTTTCAGTCATCTGAAACATATATTTCTAAAAATATATATTTTGTTTGAAATAATTTACTGCTATAAAAATACTCAAAGCTTCATGTAAAATATGCTGTTCTACCTACTTTGATTAAATCTCACGCAGATCGAAGAAAACTATAAAGAATATTTTAGTTTTTATTTGATTAGAAGCATTCAAAATTTATCGCAGAAGCCAATACTCAGTTCTTATTAATTAACACGTCTTCTTTAATAAAGTAATTATAACATAAAAAAGGACTCGATGTATTTGAAAATCATTTTTCATTGTGTTTGCGCTCTTTTAATAATCTATTTAGCCAGGCATGTTTGTATAACAGATGCTATGTTAAATGTTCTTCTTTGTTTAAATTTAAAGCTTTTATTTACTTCAATTTTTATAAATAACTAGAAACATTATATCGACGTTTTTTTTTTAAACTTAATTTGCTATTTTTCTAAGAAAAAAGAGCAAAACTTTTTAACCTTTTATGAAATTCAACGTTTTTGTGAATTAAATTTCATTTACTATTTTAAAATGATTTTTGCATTTAAATACGTTACGTATTGATATTTTTAAGAAGCAAAGTTCTTTATAACAGTTGTAAGACTGTAAGCTAAGCACATAAATAAATATTGTCTTTCGTCTGTGTATTCCATTTTTAATTGAGCTATTCGAACAATAACCGAACGAAAACAGTGGATTTGATAGATTATTATTAATAATTTATCGTTTCTCATCAGCTTGGCTGGCACAAGCGTAGAAGGGTGCTCGAACAACCTTTCTAAATCTATTCAAATGAACGAAAACCATTACAATCGATGCACATAGTCGCATACATTAAGTTGATTTAAAAAAAAAAAAACTCGAAAAAATGTCTGTTTCGTGCGCAACGATCCAATAAATCAAAAAAATCTCGAAGCTTGCAAACGTAATACATTCCACCACGCTCATACATATAGTACATCAGCGACTCAATGAGTTCAATATACCATCTCCAATTCTCTAAAACATCGGCATCTCAAGTATATTATCACAGGAGACCGCCGCGAACGCAAGGTCGAAAAAAAGTCAATAAAGAGCCGGTGACGTCGCCTTCCGGATCGACGAACGTAGACACACACATGCGCGCGCGCGCGCTAACACATACCTCATCTCGGCCCTTCGCCGCCCCCTCGGATATTCCCGATTTTTTCCTCCGCCCCTTGGCTGCCCGCAATTTTTTGCTACATCCGCGACCGATCGTCACGTGAGGTCCACCGATGTCACGGCGATCGAGAGCAGACGTCGCAAGGCCGCTGCATTGCTGCTGCCGCCGCCGCCGCCGCCGCCGTCCGTGAAGAAGAAGAAGCCCCGATGTCGCAGGCCCGGAATGCCGTTGGCCGCGGATGCGGGACGAAGGGGCCCAAGAGGAGCCCGGCGATCGCGCATCGACATACGCCGGCCACGGTCACGATCTGGAATGCCGCAGTGTGAACGCGCGCAACATGCATAATTAATGCCTCGTCGCGATGACTCTCTCGAATGATTTTATAGGGTGCCTGGAGCTTTTCTTTTCTGCGCAAGACTTGGCCCTTTAGCGTCCGGGCAACCTAGAACGAGTTCCATCGCGGTAATTTATCGACCGAATGAAAATATCCGCTGCTTTTCTTTCGCGGGCTTTCTTGCGCCGGGCGTTCCGATAAACAGATGATTCACGTGGAGCGAATTGGAATTACGCGCTCGGATGTTAACGGCTTGTTTCGAGCGGAAAAACGAGTCGAACTTGGAGATGAAAATGCGGCTTGTTGCGCGGGACGAGTGACCGGGATCGGGGCTAAAAACCGAGGAAGGCAGTTACGATCGAACGCAACAATTTTTTAAAGTGGAAAAACGGTTTGCGCAGATGTATTTTTTACCTGGCACTGGCTGTTAGCCAACTTCCCGAAAAGGAACGTCCGACCAACATCCAGCAAACGTGATTCCTTAATTATCGAGCATTTTTAAGCCGTTAAGCCGATAACTTTAGCGAGTTGAAAAATTAGAGAACTAATGTGAAAATGCGCGTAACGCGGCTTTATCCCGGTATCAGGGCTCTGCAACGATAAAGATGCGTTTTAACGCTCCGTCGCAGAAACCGGTAAGTTTTAAGGAACAATCGTTCGAACAACGCATACCGGAGCACTCGTTTTATTATCGAACCCGAAAGTTCCTTAACGGCACCCGATGCCATTATAAAATCGCTCAAAATTAAGGGACAAAGTATAAATTGAATTAGGCCCAAAAAAGTAGTACACAGTTGGGAAGAATAAGAGCGAAGAAAGGCAATAAAAGGTCGCAAGAAGAGAGAAACAAAACGATGCCGACGGAAACGACAACCATAATTCGGGTAGTGTGGCGCAGTGGTCCGGGATTCGAGCAGCCGCAGCATAACACACGAGAAAAACGGCACATACGGTGAATAGCGAAGAAGGAGGGAGAAAGAGAAAAAGAGAGGAGACCGAGGAGCAGAAACTCGTGAATGTCCACAGGGAAAAGATTTATGTGGCTCCTGATTGAATCGTTCTCACCCGATCGCGCCGTTTACTTTTTGCCCGGATCCCCCGGTGCATGTGCTTCTTCTCTACATCTTTCAGACTCTCTTTTTCTCCTCTCCTATTCCTCCTTCGCGTGTACTTTTTTTCCTCGTTTTCCCGCACACATACCCAAGGAAACACGAACAATGCGTGCAAATCCGGAAATCTGCATAATTCGTATACGCGCAGGCGCACGCGCACTCGGCCACGTACGTGCTTATATTCTCTAATTATCGCATTATAAATTGGCATATCCGAATTGACAAACGAGTCGCGCTCGGCGGCAGCGAACGCTCTTTTTACAAAACGCGCGCGCCGATTGTCCTTCGGCGGAGTTGCGGTGCTTTTCGCAACGAGAGAATTTGAAATAAGAATCTGGCGAGTGTCTAGCGCGAGTCGCGATCGAATCAAAGTACATTTGCAAGCTGAAAACGCTCGCTAGCCTCCGACGCGGAAAAAGATAAATACGTTCACGCATGTACACGTACGCTTGATGTCGCACACTCACACCTAGTGAATTCTCAATTCTCCTTCCTCCTCTATATTTACCTTCTTGCCGGTAAACACGAGCATCTGCACACGTGTACGCATACGCCCGAGCAAAGTGGATTTATCTCGATCTGAAAATCGCACTCGAATCGAGCAAACGATTTTTGTACTCGCAATAACTACGCACGAGATTTTACGAGTCGAGTCCTCGCTTCTCTTTGGAAAACGCTATCCCTTAACCCTCGTTGACTCGCACGCGTGTCTTCTCTGTTTCGCGATACGACGCTGGATTGGAAGCTGAAACTGCATAAAGAGATCTTTCTCGGTAGCTTGTCAGTAATAATAATAGAAACATCGGGGAGGGAAAACCAGCCTTTCGGGCTCTCGATGAGCGGCAATTTTCGATTCCAATTACTCCTAGACTCCCTCTTCGTTTCAAGCGCGAAATTCGCAAATTTTCGACGGATGCAGTGGCCGGCTGCATCCCTTCAGCCCCCTCTCAGCTTACAACACCGACAATAAGCTTATTAATAAAGAAAGGGAAGAAGTTTTCGCTCAATATCCTCCCCGTGCCTCGGTTTCCGTGCTTCCCGCTCGGGGCCATCCATTGACTGCGTTACTCGTGCATAAGCTAGACGGTCCCGGTTTCGGTGGTCTCGGGACCAACGGCAGCAGCAACGGCGCAGTATATTAACTGAAAAAACGAAACAAAAGCCCATCGAAGCGCGCTCATTATTTCGAGCTAATTGGCGGTCCCTTCGCTTCGAGGGCCGACTCTCGAGCCGAGATGAAACCAAGCGAAAGGATACAAAGATAAGGAGATTGCAGGAAGGCGCGAGCGTAAGCTCTTGCAAGGCCCTTGCGGCAATTTTCGATTCCGCGTGTCGCACCGCGTTGCGCGGTAACTCTGCACAATGACGTATTGTGCCTCTTTCATTTTCATGTAAATGCTTCTTTATTCCTCGAGTGACGACTTTTGTCGAAAGTTAAGCGCGCGACAGTCATCTTTTGTGCTTTCGTTATAGTGCTGTCGCTGCGGGCGACCGCCTCTAATTGTGACTCTTTTATTTGCGCGGGCACTTACAAGAGTTGCAGATTGCGACGCTTCGATTCCGGACAAATTTTTTGATGGAACATTTTAATTGGTCACCTTTTTCAATCGCAATTTCGGTGCTTTATCATTGGAGTGAAAGTAAGTGCCCGTCTTGAAATGCCGAGTGACTCGATACGTTAAACGTGAAATGTACGTTAAGAATTTTCCTCGAACCAATGAAAAGTTACACGATTGAATTGGAGTTATTATATTACCTTTATCATTGTACCATTAAATTTAACGGAAATCTTCCTCACGAGTGCGTAAGAGAACCGAGCATCGGTGTAAAATCTTTTCATGCGTATCACAAAACACCGGATATCTAATCGAAGATAATAAAGGATTCTAGATTAAAAGAATAACGGCGATACGGAATTCAGATTATTACTTTCAACTGACAAACGATCCGAGTTGGGAATTATAAAGATTGATCATTGTAATATCGACCTGCAAAAATCCCGCTGATTACGCGCAATGCTATTCCCGAGTAGCCGATTAAATTGCCGTTTAGTTTCGTCGAGTAAACCGTGAAAATTATTAATTGTCCAAGGGATACGTTAAAAATTTGCAAACGATTCAATAATTAAACAAAATCATTGCCGTTAGCTCAACTATGTATTACGCACAACGTAATTATTTGTCAGATGACCCTTTATAAGTTATATCGTTTACGTTGTCTGATCTACGGGACTCGAATTAAATGCATGGGACGTAAATTGATCGACGCAACGAAATCGCCCTTAACGTAAAATAAAATGGAAAAGTCACTTAAACGAATTTAGCTTACATCCGTTCAAGCTCATCAGCAGTTGACCGATTGTCAAGTTAGATCATGGCGTTGATGGCTGTAAACTGTTAAAGGCTCTGCCTCGCGAAACGGATGAACGAACGGCTTTGAAAATATTCTATCGAACTGCCAGGTGACGCGTCAAAAAACCTTGGCACTTACGCGAGCTCGTGTATTGTCAAATCGCAGCATTTCTCACGCTTATCCCTCTTGCATCTCCACTGCGTTAAGGCCAGCATTCCTTTTTATCCCGGAGTGTCCGCTCAAAGTCTCTTGTACTCGAGCGCGGGCAGGAAGGAAATTTCAGATAAAATACTCGTAGTCCCGCTAGGAGCCGAAGAGAAAGGCACGAGGAAGTCAAGGGAGTGCAAAAAGTAAGAACGCGACGGGCCCGCGCCTCCCTTTGTAATCTCAATTGTGTGTGCGTGCGTCTGCGCTCGGCTTATGTGTATAATGCCACGATAAGTATCGCGACATATGTCGACCTAAGTGCTGTAATCAATATCAAGGAGGAAGCGGAGGTTCGCGAAGAGGACCGCGGCGCCATCCACGGGCGTTGAGAGCGACGCGCGATCCCTGGAAGCTGGACACTGGGAACGTGTGCGGCTCTTGGCTTTGCGGAATACTTGGGACGCTGTTTTCATCCCCGACCTCGAGTACTTCCATACAGTCGACCCATTGAGAACCAAGTGTGTACATTTGCGACTTTCCCCGTTTACCGTGTTTAGCATTTCGAGTAATAGTGATTGCGATTGTTTCCGAGCTTTTCGGGGCTGACCCTTCAATTGATACGACCAGTTGAGGTACAACGGGAGCGTAAAATATCCAACACGACCGCGATGAGGAAAACGCGAGTGCTTCAAAGTTTCCGTCTTCGTTTGTAATTAAAAAATGCAATCACACGAACAATAACGAAACCAATTTCTCCAAAATTCCAACTACTGCGATGAGAGTTATCGGTCAAGCTTAGAAATAGTATTTTTTGAGGAAAAACTGCTCCAAGCCTAGTATTCTTATATCACAAGTTGTTAAGAATTAATCTTAATCAGTTTTAGTTTCATTTTCGAGCTTACAAAGTAGCCAAAGCAAAGAAATCGAACGATACGAAAATGCAGGGATAATATTTGAGTAATACAGTGTTGTTTATCGCCCCGAAGAATTTCCTCCGCGAATCTATTTATATCATACACGCGTGGTGTATCTATTTATTTCGTCGATAAAATTGTACTTCGATTTTTAACTTTATAATTTTCGAAAAAAAGCCCAACTTTTCATAGTTTATGGAGATGGCAGTACTTGGAGCTTGTACATTGATTCCATTTAAAATCGCAAAGTCGTAAAAACTCGATATTACTTGCCTACTGCGCGGAAAAGCCTTAGCCGTGTCTAATTGAATTTTTCGATAATTTTTACAACCAAAGTATATTCTCTTCTCGGTTTTTGCGATACTTAGCGTCGGGTTCAAAACGGCTGTACGGAAAGCAAGAAACAGCAGGCGAATAAAGCGCAGCGCATTGGATTAAAATACAGTGTCCCGACTATTGAGTCAGGACGTTTAACAGGCTTTACGACGCATTTGATCAAGTGGCTTTTTATCCCGACTACAGGCCGCACTCGTACTTACCGAGCCACGAGTAACAACAGTAAAATATTTCGTGTACGTCAAAGCCAACGGCCGATAAAGGAGATACACAAGTTTAATGATCCTCGCAGAGTATCCGATATTTCCGAGGACGCGTGTTCGAATGGGAGAGCACCTCTTCAACTTTCGCATTCTCCCATTGTGTACGCGCGCGTGCACCTCTGCCTAATACATAAGTGCGCCCGCAGCCCGTAATATAAACCGACGCCGGGGTGTGTTAGATAGGCACCGGGGCGTTATCCGCTCGCCGCCGGACAACGACGCGCGATGGTTATGGTCGCGATAATTGTTTAGATAGCGAAGGATGTATGCCTTCCTAGACGCGGCCGCTGCATGCGACTCGGGGCTCTTCTCCGCCTCCCCATACGCGCGCGCACATGCGCGTCCACGTACACACACCGGCTTCGCAACCGCTCCGAGTCCTTTCTTTCGCCTCTGCAGCAGCAAGGCTTTTGAGAGTGTGTGGAGACGCAACGGTGATCGTCCTTTCGCCGACTTTTTCCGTTCCAAGTGTTCAGGCGATGCGCGAATATGACTGTCTTTTCTAGCTTCGTATATTGCGGTGCATCTTGTTTCGAGTTCCGTGTACTAAGATGCTACCGAGGATCTTGCACTCCGAGTCGAAAGAGAACAATGTTTTCGGATCGATTCGAATAGAGATGGAGAGAAAGGAGTAATGAGTAATGCAATCTAATGTTACGTTGGTTATTGATACGAAGCGGCGTTGTTCCGTTTAAAGGCTGGACGAATTTTAATCGAATTGTGTCTTATCAAAATTCCGGTGGATTCACAGAGACATTTTTCAATGTTATGCGAGTTGCAGCTTGACCCGTTTCTCGTTGAATCGAGTTGCATTTTTAAATGTACGATAAAAAGCGATTTTCTTGCTATTTCTTAAAGTTAATTAATCGCTATAGTCGTTCATCAACAAGCTCTGTTTGGCTACATTCTATCCCTGTCCCTATTCCTATTCCTAAATGCGAATTTTGCATTCTCCGAAGCCCAATTCAAAAGAAATCCGACAAATGAATTAATTCGGATGCTCTCTGAGAATAAATCACGGAGTAACCACGCGAAACCAAGCGAAATCCGTGCAATTTGACAAACGCAGGGTGGTATTAAAGTTCGAGAAGAACCAGTGTAGAGCGAATCCGAGATAAAGAAGAAGCGAAAGAGAGAAGGAAGGGGATCGAAGGAGGCAAGCTGGTGTAGGTAGGTGACAACTGAAAAGGGGGAACGGGCGCTAATAAATCAACGTTTCACGCTCTATTTTAAGAGACAGAGAGAGGGAGAGAGAGAGAGAAAGAGGCAGGAGGAGAAAAGAGAACCCCTCTCAGTTTCGGCGCCGGCTCTCATTCATATTCTTCTTCACCGGGTTCCTTAATGGACTCCCGGGGTGGCTTCACCTCCTCCGCGATTTCACGATATCACGAGAGAGAGAGAGAGAGAGAGAGAGAGAGAGACGCGAGGGCATTAGTTCCCTCAAGTTCGCATTTTCTCTTTTTCCGCTTCTCCATCTCAGCATTCCTTTTCAGCAAGACACTGTGGAAGTAAAACTCCGACACCGAGATGCAATTGCTTTAAAGGTCAACGAATCATTGAATGCTGGTCGTCGAGGATTGAAAAAATGAGCAGATTTCATAATTTTACGATGCTCGTGATTTAAGACGATAACGGGGATTTATGAAATTGTCAACTTGAAATTCTAATTTATTGCGCATAAAATGTGAATTACACGCATGTAACAAACATCTTTCACATTTTCATAACGACTAACAATTGTGTTGATCTTTAATTTTTTAACTTTTTCTAACACTACGTGAAATAAAGCTTCAAAAAAGTTGATTTTTATTCTAACAGGAGAAAATTAAATTGTTTGTAAGTGAAAAGTAAAATTAATGTATTACCCGATATATTATTTAACATTCATAATTTAGAAAGACGACTTGTTACTTGTTCTTATACGTACAAAAAGTTGAAAAATCGTGCATTTTTTAAAAAGTATTCTTTGACGTTGTGTAATCTTTGATATTGAACGCAAGTTATTCTTTTTTATTATTTAAAATTAAATCTTTAAAATTTATTAATTTTAAAAATAATTAAACGTTATTTCACGAACTAACAATGGACGTGCCGAAACAACCGTAACAAATTTTAGTATTTTATATTATTAGTATACATGAACAAATTAAATGAGTCTTCGAAATTCTTCACGATTCCATTATATCTTTGCTGCTGTTGCAGCCCTCTATCTGTCTATCTGTCTCTCTCTCTCTCTCTTTCTCTCTCTCTCTAAATCTACGCATTTGTTTATATATCTATGTATTCATCTTGGGTTTGCTACTAATAGAAAAGAAGAAAAAGGAGAAAGAAGTCATGATGAATTATCGGAAGCAAGAGAGAAAAACGGTCGAAGAAAACAGAAAGAGAATTGGAGAGAAAAGGCTTAACTGTCTAAAAGAGGGAAAAGGAAGAGAACGAAGAGCTACTTTATTGCTGGCTTAATAAATGGACACTCTTTTATTTTGTCTTGGAGATCTGCAGTATTCCCTCCGCAGTTTGCCAACCTGTTTGCAAACAACAAATTAATCTAGTGATGTATGTACACTTGCTTACCAGAGAACTCTCTCTCTTTCTATGTATGTGTCAGTACACCTGTGTACCAGGACTAAAATACGAAAGCCGCACAAGGAAAGAAACTAAAGAAATCGTTAACGTATGTTCCTGTATGTTCGGGATGCGGCAAAACTGCGCATTTATTGATTCATTGTATTCTCGACTTTAATTCGCTTATTCAATGGTAATTTTAATAAATGTTACCATTCCGTATTGCTGCTTCAATATTTAAAGCTCCTAATTAGGACGACAGAAAACAAGCATTTCTAATGGGTCCTAACAATAAATACAAAATGTGACGATAATTATTTTGGTTTTGAAAACAGTGTTTAAAAGTTTATCGAAAGAGAGTTTACTTCACTACCACCTCGTTTAAATTGATTACGTATTTTCTTAATCAAAAGAACAACATTCGACCCGTGTAATTCAATTTATCAACAAATTTTTAAAATCTTAAAAACTTGGATTAAGACATCGACCAATCAAATGCCGATTAAACATAATCTTCCTTCAAAATATTATAATAAAATAAAATGCACGAAACTGGAGACAATTAATAATAGTAATAATAACAATATAAATAATTAAAATAACTAATGCAATAAAAAAACGTTAAACCTACAAAAATTGAACAAAATAGTAGTGAAATTCGTGTATTCGTAAAAAGAATTGAATATTAACGAATAACTCGTGCAATTTGAAAACACAATCAATATCCTATTTTCGTTATGAATTACGTATGGTGGATAAGAAAATGTGCACAATAAAATTTATCATAGTATGCAATTAATTTTGTCGTTATAAATTTAATAAATTTATTCTCAAGGGATAGAGATTTATAGTTAAAAATATTAAAACCTTTTCTATTATGTTTTCTAAGGCTGTAACTGCTTTCTTGGATGAAGAATCGTGCGCTTAATAAAATTTGTGCGAAATCCGTTGCGCCAATATCGCGAGTGAAACTTTCACTCAGTTGTAAGCTATCGATTTCTGTTGTTTACTGCTACCATATTAAGAATCCACAATTTTAAACGCATATTCACATAGGAATAGGCTACCATAGAAGGTTCATTCTGGGGTGAACAATTCATTCAGAATTCTTGAAGCGTAATACTGAATAGAACAATAAATGTACTCGCCGTACATTTTCTACATACATTTTCCTATGAAAATAACATTTTTTATACAAACTGTATTGTATAGATTTTTTCATTTGTGTTTAAGTTATATGTAAGATATTATCTATTACCTTTTTGTTTATTTTCTCGCTTCCTACTTAACAACTGATGTTGATTCTTTATCTTAGAGATCTAAGACGCAGATAAATTTAGTATTTAAACTGATAAGTATCGGTTGTTATTGTGAAATACTAAATCATAGTTTTTCGAATTATTAAGTCGTTGGCGTGCGGTAAAATTCTATCGAGTTATCGCTAATAAAAAACACCAAAATAATTATTTTAAGGTAGCGTTTACTTGGCAGCACCTTTTGCGATTTGTTATAATTATACGATTGTTCAATAGGAAAATAGTGTATGAAGCATATGCTTGTTCTACTACATCCAATAGCATTCGTTATCGACTTTCATCAAGTGAACAAGTGCACTAATGATTTGCAGGTAAATTTTGATACAATTAATCAAAAGGAATGCCTTAAATTAATTAAATATTTTTCACTTTTACGAATTGCAATTAAAACTAAATGTTGGTTGCGAGTGACTCACTCAAGTGCTTTATTTTCGGCCATCAAAAACAAATTAGTTTGTTTTAAATTGTCCGATTCCAATCGACGATAAATATTTCTTTCTTATCCACGTATTCGTATATTTTTTAGCTTCAATAGTATTGTTATCGATAATAAACATTATGCGTGTACTACAGTTCCAGCCGTCGAAAAACAAATGAATTTTATAGTGAAAGGAGGGCCTAATGCGTGAATTAAACGTATTCGAAACGGAGTTGGAATGTTCAGCGTTTTGTGCGGCAAGTCCCGCTTATCAAAATTAGCCGCGTACAGAAAGCAGCTGCGATCCGCTCGGAGGATTGGATTAGATTGAAAGGATCGAGAGAAAAAAGGATCGAGCTCGTAAGTAGACTCCCCACAAGTGCAGCGAATAGCCGTTAAACAATCAGAGGCGGCGGCGGCGGCGACGACGTCGGCGAATGCGGGAAAAGAGCGGCGGAGGTGTGTCTTTGCCCGCGTTCGCTTCATATCAGCTGGGACGGACAGCTCGCCTAACAAATGATTCCCCTAATTCCCTTTTCGGCGCGCGCGCATAATACATAATAGCCGGGCCGGCACTTTATGAACGTTAATGCACCGGCGGAAGGCGCGCAAGGATTATTACCATATTTACGACGTGCGAGCAGCATCCGCGCGGACCGACCCGGACCCTTCGCTCGGCGACGACGCGCGTCCATTATTGTTGTTATTATCTGCTGCCCGACTCCCTGTCTTTTGTTTCCCGCCGGGCCTTTGGAGCTCGGCATTGCCCCCGGCGATATCCAGCCAAATTGTACGCGATTTCTCGAGGATCGGGCGTCTTTTCGGAAGCGAATCCATTTGGCTTGCCTTGCGCTTATTGCCGATAATGGGCGCGAGGGCAAACCGATCCTGCCCCGCGCATCTGTGTCGAACAAATTTTCGCTACTTTATCACTCTGCAATTACTCTTATTTGTCCTGTTGCTGTTTTTTCAGTCGATAGTTGAGATTCTTCGGCGATTTCATTTCTTTTCTAAGCAATCTCGTCTGCAATACGATGCTTAAAAATTAATTCGCTCGGAGGAATCCTTAGCTGAAAAACATGATTGGGAAATTCTACAAGTTCGTTTGGAGCAAAAAATAGATTCTTGCCGTGCTCGATGTGTCGATAGCTAACGTAGATTTTTTAATCGCACACAACTATTTTGAAAGAACAAAGTACTTCATAACTCCGCGCGACGCCAGTGCGTGCAAAAACGACGCTAAGGAACAAGTTCGTTCCTTCTTCACAGTTGAACAGTTACAGGCATTCAAAGAAATGTGCTGCACTAATATTTTCGCAAGAAGCTACAGTTTCATTACGAACGCTTTCACGTGGATACTTCCAGCGGTGCACCCACACCGTTGTTCCAACTTGTGTCGAGTCTTCGCTCAACTGTAAAAAGCCCTTCGATTGGACGTGCGTTTGCCAACTGCATCGAAGCCTGAAAATGCTATTGAATTATTGAAAAAGTCAAAAAATAGCGCGACCGTTCAAAGTTACTTATAACAGAGCGATCAAATTTATTATAATTTCAACTGCGTTGTTTTAATTATTTGGATAGTTATTGTACGCACTTTTGCGTAGATCTACGTTTGAATGCAACTACGTATGGACTGTGTGCGAATGCTTGCGTTCCGCTTACGTGCGAAGGCTTATCCACGTACACAGTTAAATGTATCGCTGACTTATTGCGAACCTCCCGAGAGATTTTCGAGTAATCCTATTTGATACACTTTTCGTCAAAGCCAACGAAAGTCGAATTCCCATAAGCTTCTAGTTATAAAGATAGTGTCACTGATTGATGCACTGCCAGTGCCTATGGTAGACGCGAAGAACTGGTATAAGATTAATCGACAGCCTGCGAATAGAAACAAGCTGAACACGTGTTGGTTCAATTACATGGAAAGCGCCTGGAGCTGTTTGAGTAGAAATTTGATTACTAAGTATTACAAAATAATTGACTAATAAACAAATTATTTTAACGAGGGTATATATAGATGTGGTGTGCTTTGACTTTTGATAGATCGTAAGTGTCACCCAAACGCTAGCCTCTCGATCAGCAATAAATCATCTCAGGTGAACGTCGCACTTTGGAGTACGAGTGCTTTTGCAGAAGATAAATACGAGCTCTCGTTAAGATTCAATATCCGTCGAGTTTTGCGATTACGCATCGAAGCAATAAATATCGCAGTCTCGAAAGACACAAGCTTTTCGCGCTCTCGAAGTCGCGCGTAAAAAAGATGGCGAGGATTTTTCTCCGCAGCCCGGCATTGATTATTAAATTTATTATAATAATTCCGACAAAGGAACGGACGGAAAAATGCACCTGCCAGATCAGCTTCCGCGCAGCCGGGGGCCGCTGTGTCGCAGTAGAGAAATCGCCCTCCTCTCCCCTCGGCGCAACTATAATTTGAAATAATTTATAAATCCCATTCAATTCAAATTACGGCTCCACTCTGTCGGATGAATAAAAGATGCATCGCGGAGTCAAAGAGAGGATGAGGGAGAGACAGAGAGAGAGTAAGTAGCCCAGGAGAGGCGGACGCACACTTTTGCGCGCGGCTTTTTAAACCGGACGGGGCACGTACGCGTTGTTCTCGCGGGGGGAGAAAGACTGAAAGAATGCGCGAGCGGCAAATGGCGCGCTCCATTACACGAAAGCCACTTTTTTTGTCGGGAGTGCCAACTTCCACTCTCGTTAACTCGCTCGCACGATTTTCCCGCGACGCTCCTCCAGTCGCGCGCGAACCCGATACTTTTCGAGATGAATGTGCTCCATCGCTGAGATTGCGCTCTAACCTTTTTCGATCGCTTCATCTCGGGATTGAATTATGTATTCGACATATTATCCACGTCAATCGCTGAGGAAATCGACAATTTTGCTCGCTTTAAATTGCGCGCAGTTTGCTGCCGCAAAGAGGCTGAAATATCGAGGACTAACTCCAGGTCTATCCGAGAACTTTATTATCGGGTGCTCGATGGTCTTGGGAGACACGGATAAGTCGAGCGCTCGTGAGCATTTTGGTGCCGAGGTCGTTCAATCGGATCAGTTTCGGCTCTGTAATTTACCAACTTAATAATAAAAGGATTGCTGACGTGCAAATTATAGGTCTTGAATAACGCCGAGTGGTTTAAAAGTTTTACGTCGACGCGAGTTTAACTAACGAATTGCTTCGGCTGAACGCGCCAAAGCTAATTGGCATCTAATTTTATTCTCGCCCTTCTAATTTAATCAACTTCGCAGCGCCGCTTCACGCCGAATTATACTCGCAGGATCCGAAGAAATCGCTTGTATTACACGCGCGTCATTATCACGATTTCGCGTAAACACGCAATAACTTTCGGTGTAGAGCTTCATAGATTTGTGTTTCATTCGGCGTGAAAGCCCTCGCTAATCGGCGCGATGTATTCAGATTCTCGGAAAGAGGATGGCAGAATGAATGATTCAGCATCAAACGTAGAAAATTAAATTTATCACGCTCGCTAAAGACTGTTTTCACTTTTACACAGCCATAAATCTCGATCTTGCCCTTGAGCAGTGCAAAATCGTCGAAAAAGAAAATAAACGAGAGAACAACAGCAATCGTCGCACTCTGGCTTGATAAAGTGTGACGTTACTAGCTGCTATCATATTTTATATAAAAAACAAAGTGAAATAGCGAAAAAATAGACCGAGTGTCGAGCGCTGCCTCGTGCGTGTGGTGTCATCTATGATAGGGGGCTACACACTGTAAACTTTGAAATATTGGTGTAATAAATCAGAGAGAACAATGCCCATGGAATAGGTATCGCATACTTTAAAACTCGGGTCTTTAAAACTTAGATATTCATTTAGATTAAGCGAAAATATGAATTTTTGAAAAATCTTGGCGTTATTAATTGAAGTTGAAGTGACAGCAACATCTGTTGGGCTCTTTAAACCAACCCGCCTATACTTTATGGTGTTCGCCTGTTTAAAACCAACTACTCTTATTGATTATCGTATAAAACTGCATTAATTAATGTTGTCGCGTCCAATTGGAAACGAAAAATTCATCTACTATCCTCGACGATTTTGGAACTGCAATTGAAAGAAAATAAAAATTAGTATTCGCGATGGCATTCATAATGATTAATCGACGCGCATCTTTATTTATTCACTATTTTGTAAAACTTATTAAAAACAAAATTTTAACGCCTTTTCTTTGTCTTTAAAGATTTTATATATGAATTGCTTGCATTATTTGCATTAAAATAGCGTTAGAATTTTGAAACATTACTCGGGTAACTATTATTAAAAGTTGAATCTTGCAATAAAAAATAAGGTTAACAAGGACATTCAATAATATACACGAGATGCTAAAAAGCGTAAAAATTGTATGGGAATTCAAACATTCATTTGTTGTCTTTTGCTGTTGGTTATCGTTACAAGTGGATCTACGATTCCAATCGAAATGCTTATATTTTCGTAAATTTCATAAACTTGACGACACTCGGAGTTTCTGACATCAGTTAAATTCGTACGCTCAGAAAAGTGTTGATTGAAAAATATTGTTCAAACTAATGCGCGAGCAATTAAATATTGAGAAAACAGAGGATAAATTGAAAGAGTCGATAAAATCACTTGTACGAGTGATGAAGGTGGCGTTGAAATACCGTCTCTTTACTCTCGCCGATCTGTCCTTAAAGTGAAAATAGAGATTTCATAATGCAGGAAGAGACAGAGACTCGGAATTTCGCTATTGGCTAAATTACGATCGGCGACGGCAATCGCTTTAAAGCGGAAATGAAATAGTCGATTTGAAAATTAGAGTCGCGCGAGTCTGCGGAAAGCGCAAGCGTCCCTTTACAAATATACAAATATACAAATCAAGGTACAAACATATTCGAGTTGGAGTGCTTAGAAAGGGAGAGAAGAGAAAGGAAGGGAGTGAAATAGAGCACCGACTTTAAAATGAGAGTTCGTTGGAGGGATTGAAGGAGGCGGGGGAAGGGGTGAAAAGAGCATTATAAAGCATTACAACGAGTGCTGTTAACGTCCGTGTCCAATCCGCGAGCGGGCGAACGTCCACCCCTTCGCGACCCCCCACAAAATAAAATACAAAATAGCGTCCTGTAGCTCGCGCGGAGGGGCACGCGGGATGCTTTGTAAAGCCTTCTGTCAAATCCATTTCCCGGCTCTCGGGGCCTGTCTGAAAAATCGTGCTCTACGAAAGCCGGTTAAAGCGCTTTACACGGGAAGCCACTGCAGATTCTGAATGAGCCGTAAAATTTGTACTCGCTAGGAAAAAAAGGAAATAAAATAAAGGCAAAAATAAAAGGTTGCAGGTGGGGGGGGGCGGAGGCCGGAAAACGAACTCGCGTGTTTTCCTCGTTTTTTCGACGGCGTTTATTTAACGCGCACCGTGACGGGGACGGGGACGGCTTTTTCGTTTTATTCGAAGGTTTGATAAAGAGCGAGCGCCGCTTTTTTCCCTATCCTCCTATCCTCCCCCGCGTCTCTTTATTTTGCACTGCATCGTGTACCTCTTGATTAATCGATAGTGTAAATTGAAAATTATCGCAATGGCGGAGCGTGTTTATTTGCCAAAGCAGAAGCAAATTGCAAGGGGCACAGACGTATAAATAATGAGGGACCGAACGCCGGGATAAGTCAGCGATGTATTATCGCGGCAATTAAATGCTGACCCATAAAGAAGACGCCCGGCTCTTCGCTTAAAACCGATTCGCGGTGCTCATTTTTGTCTTTCCCTTCGCGTCCCAGGCCTTCCGAAGAATCGGTTAAAGGGCACTACTCGCGCATTGAAAATTCATCCGGCGCACACGTACCTGTAACGCTACCAGCAGAGTAACGCAAAGCAAGCAAAAAGGAAGCACGCGGTAAACGTCCGCGCCGCCGCGTATTCTTTATTACTTCGTTTTCATTATTTATTCTTTTTGCTCCGTTAATTATTAGAACGCCGTTTAATTAATTGGCAAAATCATCCGTGTATTACAGTGTCTTAAAATTGTTCTCGCAACGTTTGATAAAGTATTTAATTAGTGGCAATTCTTCTTGATTATATAAAATCCCTAATTGATTATGCCTTTTCATAAATACGCCTCATCGACAAATACATTTATAGCGGGAATACATACGTATAAGTATAAATTATCGCTTAATGTCGCTTAATCAAGTTGTTGTTAAACGTAGTATTGCAAATTAAAAGAGAGTCGATTATATTTGAAAAATTGCGTTTTTGAATTGCTTCTTCTGCAAAATGATCCGCTGATTCAAAGCTAAGATGAAACTCTCTTTACAAAAGCTCTTAAACGGTGTTCAACTTGTTTCTCGACTCGTGCCACCGTAAAATATAAATTTAAAATAATTATTCAAGTGCATTTATTAATTATTGATGAATTGTGCGACGAGATTCGAATCCCCGTACTTAAATACTTGATTATTATAACATTGTGCGACAGCGTCATCTTCTAGAAGAGCCACCTTCGTTAAAAGTAGAAACTAATCTATAAAAATTCTTTAAAGGACATATATTTGAAAACGCCTCCCTCGCTTGTATTTCATCTCTAATGAGATATTTTTACAAAACCGGAACAAAGAAAAAAGTGCGTGTTTCGCTGGCGTGCATCTAGTATTTATTACGACTGCTGGCGCTAATACCGGACCAAATGCGCGTCAATCGGAATTTAGATCGCAGGTAGGTGTGTAAAAATCCTGGGAGGGAATTGAAAAGGAGTATAGTTCCCGCTGCGAATTTCGCACTCGTCCTTTTCCCAGTACCGAAAAAAACTCGGCGTTCAGTCCGAACGACAGCAGTTCATTTGGCACCAACGGCTACGCTCCGGCGATTTCCCAATGCTCCCCCCGGTAGGGTGGGCAAAAAAAATGCTCCCATCCTTCGGCGGCTGCGGTCGGGCAAAAAAAGGAGAAAAGCCGAAAATTGTCCTCCCGGCCGACACCATCGACCCGGCAATTTCGCTCGTTCGAGCGCGCATTTAATTATGAGCCGCGGAAGCGGTCGCGCGCACTCGCGATATGTTCGTTCGTGTGCGTGCTGTTTGCGGGGATGCGAAAGAGAGTGAGAGAGAGAGGAGAGAGAAAAGGGGGCGGGCACACAGAGCCTCGGCTCGGGCCGTCATTTGTCAGGGGCTGTCGCGCCGCACGAGCGTGTTTCTGTTACGGCGCAAGCGGTGCAGATAGCGAGCGGCCCATCCATAGGCCGTTCATCTTTATTCCTCTACGAGCCCGCGTTCCTGTGTGGGTGCGGCGCGGAGAGAGGGCTGATGTGCCGCAGGAGCGGTAACGAGAGCTGAGCCTCGTCTGCTCCAGCCAGAGTCGCTGATACAGCCGATCCTCGCCCCTTTCCTGCTTCCTTATCACTCGGCCTCTCCCACTCCCTTTTTCTATCTCGTGGGCTGCTACTTTGGGCTTCTTCGTAATTTGCGATCGAAGTTAGGCTTACGTTTGGTCGCTGCACTGGAAGAGGCGCAACTTTTTTCGGAGTCGGTCTGGGAATGTGACCGACTCGACGCGTAATAGCAGTGCGTCTCGGAATTACTTTTTTACGCGAGACTGGTTAAAAACTCATTTCGGACACAATCCAGCGAACGCTTTGCGCAATTTACAACGTTTTTTCACGACTTTGTATAATCGAGAAACACATTCGAATCCTTATCTGCGCAATTATTAGAGCTGCTTTAGTGCGCAAAATGACTTTGATAACGGGAATCCGAAAACAAACATAATTATCCTCGTTATCGACAACGCGTTGTTTTATATAAAATATCCAATAAATTCGCTCGAACAATTTACCCTTTTGAAATAACGAGAAAACCTTCGAGGCTATAAAAGCTCTAAATTTATGAACGTAAGCATATTATATTAAAGTCGAAAACCTACTGCTTACATTACACTTGATAAATTTTCTACTTTTTTTTGCGATTATTACCGAAAGGTAAAAATCCATTTTTACTTCGTAGAAAGTAGGAAACGTTAGTAGTCGACAACCGATTTTAATCTATTTTGAACAAATCTAAAATGCTTATACATCGTTGAGCTTTTATAGCAACAAACTTTACGATATACCGAATTTGCTTTCGTAAGAATAATCTCTTATCTAAAAATGCAAAAGATTAAATCTAACTTTCTGGTTAACGATTCGTTATGAAATCCCTGTTTCGACGTATTAATCATTATTTCTGCTGAAACGTATTTGAAAGTTACTTTGAATTGTAAAAGGTGGGCTATATTTTAAAATGATTTATTGGAATTTAATCTAAATTTATGGATATTTCATAAATCGTAGGGAAGCAAGTCTTCATTTTGAAATGAAATAAAATAATTTTCAGACTGTTAAAGCGCGTTATCATAATTCCGTCAAAATGTCTTACTCCTAGAACACCATTTTAATGAATGATAAATCTTAACTTACTTTCATTGCGAATAAAGCATTTTATACCCTCAGACTGTATTTATTTGTAAGTTCATTGATATCTCTGCATTAGTTAAAAAAGTTTTATTTGCTGGACTATGTTATCTTGGCACTGATTAAGCCTTACGTTTTACTGTTTCATTCATTACTTTACAGCTTTTTACGCGATCCTAAAACTTTAATAAGGATAATTTTCATTGAACTAAGAAACTACCCGAGGCTATGCAATTTACGTTGTGACACTGCAAGATAGTGTATACTAATTTAATTTTATTACACGTATAAAGATTGGAATACATTTATTAAAGCAGTGTAAAAGAAAAGCCAGCGCACGGTTTATTAATTGATTCGAAATAATCGATTCAGGTTTAGTAAGTGTTTTCAAATACTGGTTCTCTGGAAAATTATGGCTCAAATCATCCTCGAAGAAGACGACGATCTTTCTCCGAGAGTGTCAAATGAAAAATCTTCCGCAGCGCAGCGAGTGAGGTAGAAGCGATCGTCGCCTTAAAAGCAAGACGTGACCACAGAAATGCACGATTACTGTTAATTCCCGCCATCTTCGATTCTCCCATGCGGGCTTATCTTTGCAACAATTTTTTACGAGCGGCAACATTATCTCGCCGCCCGAGAGGCCCTTTCTCACCGTAAGAGATACATCTTCCCCCCCCTCCCCCCCTCGGCCGTCATCCGTCGCGATATTTATCTTTATCTCGGGCCCTCGTCCTAATTTTCTCGTCGCCTCCAGCCGCAAGCCGTTCGAGAACTCTATCGCTGCACCCTCTCGGAACTCATTTAATTACAACAAACAATTTATTAGGTCCATCCAGGGTGTGTGCGCGCACACGCCCACCGAGGCGCACCAACTGCGCGCCGAGATATACGGACGGGGCGAGGCCGCCGCGTTGGTCTCCGCGCAATTTGCGATGCGATTTTCGAATAGAGACGATGATTCCACGCTTTTGCCTAATAGTCCCGTGGCGCATCTGTCGCATGTGCATGCTCTGGTCGTTATGGCCCTGGGGCTGCCCCGATTGCGCTTACAGCTGCCGAGCGACGAGGAGTCCTCGAGCATCCGCATCGAGCGCCGAGCGATGATTCGACGATGCGCCTTCCTTTCCTTTTTTTCGCCGCTCCTGATGACTCTTTTATCTTCTTGCGCAGTCTCGGTTTCGGCTTGTATCTGGAATTCGAGCGAGCGAGTGATTTATCGACCGGCTTTTTTAAGGGGCCGGAGTTAATAACCATTTTCATCGCCTCAACTTTTCCCGGTTAAATAGGCCAATATAAAGTGACTGGCCTGCCTGCCAACAGCGAACACGAGTCGACGTATATCGTCGTAAAAATTTATCACGCTCGTTGGCATTATTACCATTATCATTGTATTTATTGTATTTGCTGCTTTTCGCGTACTGCGTAACTAATAAAAGCTTATAGAGCGCGGTTGACTTCGATTTTTGCAATACTGAAATCCGTGTGAATTTGAAATTGATGTAATTCGGCCGTTGACTCGACGTTCGCATTACCTCTTGATTAGGAAAAACTCGTCCAAAGTTCATTTATTCTGCGTAAAGTTTGAAAAAGACGAGGCATTCTATTAGCGAGTAACGCTTTTAAACACAGCGTGTGCGTATTTTAAAATATTTATACTCTTTGAGCTATGAAAATCGTTGGATGATATTTTTTGATAGCCAATGGTTGGAGTAAAGCGAGCATTTCAATAAATCCAAACCGCTCGTTTCGAAAACTTCGATCGTACGGATGCGCTGATTTTGGAAAATTGATTTCGTTGTGATAAAATCGCTTAGCTACGACATCTTAATCTCTGGAATTTTAGGAATTAATTCAAAGTTGGTAATGCAAAAAGTACCCTCGAAAGGGACGTGCACTCTAACCGATTCGACATTGTCGTTTCATCGAGCTTTTCAAATACTCTTCGGCTCGGAGTCTCGATGGCCGAAACGCATCTCTGCGAAAATCGAAATCGTCTCGAAAGTTCACGAGTCCAGGATCGAAGCTTCACTCCAAGTTGCGAGCGTTGCTCGCTTCACGTGATTTAGTGCGTACGTTTTGCACAGGATGCCGGTATCGCACAACACTTAACGTAATCTACTGCATCCTAAAGCGGCGCGCTGCTTATCATAAATACAGATCTGATTTATATTACGCTTTCACACATCTCATTCCACTTGGACCCTAATACGATTTGATATCTGCTATCAATTAACGCCAAGCGGTGAAATATTACACGCGTCCTCGGCACGAGCTCCTTAACACTCGGTCGTTTTCATTTACGCGCGGAGCACTCGAATCGCCGCCAGTCTATGAAAACGCAAAAATACGAGGGGCCGCGGAAATTCCCAACGATCGCGTAATTTCCTTACACCGCGCCTCGCTTCCACGGAATTACAATTTATAATACCGCGCGCTTTCCCATGCAGCACGCGTCGGATCGAAAAATGCAAATCCCATCGAGAAAAAAGCCGCTCGCAGAGAATTCATACACGCATAACTCCCCCCGGCCTTTTTTTGTATTCCCCGCTCTCTTCCGTTTTTCGCGATTATAACGGTCGGATCGTAAAGTCCTCTCTCCTCCCACCTCCCTCCTCGGTTCACTCGCGCACATCGTAAAACGAGTCCTGCTCGTCCCTCCGCCTCGCCCTCTTTTCCGTCCTCCGCGCGTCTCCGTTTTTTCCGCGAGAGCTTCTCCTTTTCTGGATACCGACTGACATTATAGGCGCGGGATGCCGCCGCGTTATGCGATATGCTGCTTTTTATGCGGCGCGAGGTGCCATGCGATGGAAGCGAGAAGACGTGTGAAACGTAAGGAGCTGCGGCCGAGGCCGAGGTCCGACCCCCCCCCCCCCCCACCTACAAGTTCTGCTGATACGTTACGCGGCTTGAATTCCATTACGGGCGGTTTTTCGAAAACTCGGGCCAATTTGCCGAGCAATAGCCGGTAAGCGCGAAAGACGCTTGAACGAAGCCGGCAGTGGGTTATTGGAGTTGCGCGACATTTTGATTCACAAAACGTAGCTGCGCTCTGCAAATTCCGGTTGAACACATGCTCTCAGCCTTTACAGTTGATCTAATTCTTTCCATTATCGATATTTTAAAGTACAGGCGTCTCGACTATTAAGTTACGGTGCGCACGCGAAATGTTAATTATTCAAAGCCTTGCGCTAATGCGTTAATTTGTTAAGCAAACACTGACCAACACCCTTATTACAGTTTATTCAGCTAATTTAAGCATCATTTTTGTTATTAAGGATTGCAAAAAAGCTTCAAGCAGCGTAAAAAAATAATACACATTAATAATGGATGCTTTTGTACGTTTCATCATTTGTAAGTTTTATTAAACGGGAATCGGAAACAAAATGGTTCTGCAGGAGGTTCTTTCCCATCTAACCCTCCCACGTTGGCGAAATACACTCTCCATTAGCTTAAAACAGTATTCGCGCTGCGCAATCCAAAAATACTGCACTGAATTGTTTTTACGTTTAGACTTGATCAAAATTTAGCGACGAACATTAATCGCTGCAATAATCAAAAGCATAATTTTACGTATTTTATTACCAATAATGAGATACAGACTATTAAATAAAAGAAACTACCAATTCCTGATTTATTAGAATTATTTTTCATATACGAATTATTAGAGATTTTTCTCCGGATTGACACCTTTTAATTTAATTTCTCATCTCGATCGAGTTTATCTCGATATACTTATGCCGGTTTTCTCGACATATATTTGATACCTCTGATGCGCATTATATCAATTGTAATACGTACAAGTAGCTAAGAAAAAAATTAGTAACAATTAAAATTTTTTAGAAGATTTAATATACACGTTTCAGTTTGAAAGGTTGTAAAACGAAATTTAGAATTTATATTTTTTCTTATATCGAAGTCGTAATTATTTAATAAGATACTTTGAATATATGAGAAAATTAAAATTTCATTCCTTTTTATCTTGATTTTTCGAAACATTTATTTTCGTGTAAAATATGGTCTTAGTATGCATGTCATAATAATATATAACTGTTAAGGGAAAAAATTGTAAAAGAATTCACTTTTACCCATTATATTAGATAATTTTATAAATTATTGTTCGCATTTTTTCTCTACAAACATGTACAATTATGATTAAATATTTATTTATATATTCTTGAAAAATAAATTATGCAATGAAAGGAATAAATTAGATACGGAAATACTGTTTGTGTTAACAACAATGATAGAATTAATGATTAATCTGTATAAAAGATAATGGATAAAATACAGATTAACTATAAAAAAAAAAAGGTTTTTTGCAATATGCATTTAAATTTTTCCCTTAAAAACGAAATATCACTATCTGATGCACATTGCATTATGCACCTGTTTCTTTGCATTGCTTTCGAAGGAAAAATCTTGAATTTTCCACTTTTCTAAACAAATCGATTATTGCAATTAATGAATAGATTCATTAATGGTATTTAAAATTAAATTAGAAAGCTAGAGACCAAGAATCCGTCCATCTCTCGTCAGTCGGATCTTTCTTTCATTTTACCATCAGATGTATTACTAGCTATTAATATAGTGTATTACGTTTCACGCTAAGAGATAAATAAGTTAATTAACTGTTCCCTCTGAACAAATATACATATATTCTTATGTTTATCTGATTTGAATTAATAGTAGTATACATTATATTTTTATAAGATGATGGCTGTGTTAATTATACGTTAATTATAATATTCAAATATCCAACTGTGAAACGGAATCACATTTAAATATCAAGCTATATATTTTAAATACTGTATTTAAAAAAATCGTGACTTATATCTGCATATAAATTAAAGCAGATAAATTTATAACGATATTTTCAGAACTTTTGAGAACGTTACGCACGTATACGCTATTGGATCGAAATATTGAAAGCGCCGCGAGTTGTATATTTAAAAATTATGTTGATAAGTAATTATAATATTGTAAATTTAAAAAAAAAGAAAACAGGCTTATTAAGCATTGCAACGTGTTATTTGGTTTTATCGAAAAACAGCGGAACAAATTTTTCCTTTTAAAGTAATGAATATGGCATAATTTTCGTTTACAAATCCAAGAGTAAAAATGACATTCGGTAAATAGTAGTAGATTAGTATTTAATAGTATTTAACGCATCTAGTGTTTGTTCGTAATCTATTTAAAATAATCAAACTTGTTAATTAAGACAAAGTTTAAAGTGACCATTGAAGCCTTCGCAAATAAATGAAAATCCAAGAAAGCCGTAGGTGCGATTATAATACACAGGAATCAAAAAGTGCTGTTCCATGGGATTTAGTACTTCTGTGGGCGAAATTGTTGGCGGTATTGATAAGCGCCGCGATTAGCTATCAATCTTGCATTGAAAGATGGTGGATAAGGCAATCAGCATCTAATTAAGTGGGACGGGGTTGGGCAGCCGCTCGTATTAAGTCTTGGTAATCATAATAAAAATTGACCGGCAATTACCCGCTGCGGTTTCCCGCCGTCGGAAAAGACCAGCGGCTGTCGCGCTTCCGTCGGCCATCGCAGTCTATGCGGTTGCCATCGCTATTATATGTAGTTCGTAACGAATGAATAATAATCCTTAATCGAGACACGTATTACTTTCCTAGACTCTTTCTCGGATCCGCGGATCATTGCTTGCAATCCACATTCCCGGACTGAGGAATGGATTTTTTACGGCTTATCAGGATGCGCGAGTGGTTTTCTTGGGTAAAGATTTCATTTGGATCTCGTAAAAATTAAATTATAATGTATATTTGCATATTACAATAATGATGATAATCTTGAGGAACACATCGACGATGTGGATGACGATAATGACGACGACGACGACGACGACGACGACGACGACGATGATGATGACAAATGAAAAGGCGTGTGTACGCAAAGCTTCTGATGCTTCGTAAAAGTGTTATTTTTCCAGTGTTACTAGTTACTTCAAAGCATTGGTTTTTCGAGTACATTTATAAATTTGGTAGTTTAAGCAGAGACTCTTTTTTGTACAAAAGTATATATTTATACGGTTTTTGAAACTTGACTTAATTGCTGCAATTAAAATCTTATTAAGCTTTAAAATGTTCATGATTAATCGACGCATTATTAAAATGTAATCAACTATGTTGATTGAATTTTTCGTATTCAGGTTGAAAATAAAATCCATTAGTTCAAAATTTAGGACACCATGGCGTATTTTCAGGTATTTATATAGAGTTGAAAGCATAAATATTAAACGAACAAAATTACTTACAGTGTATGCTAAAAATAAAAATAGGAAATTATTCATACTGTAGATTCAAGAGTAATGTAGTTTTTTGCTTTAGAAGACAATTATTTTATCAACATTCCAAGAAAAAGATTATTTAATTTTTGCTGCGTTTGCGCTATCGATAATTTCTCTATGCCGTAGTTCAGAATATAAAAACTTGGCCAGTTAGTTAAAAAATATAATAAAAAATAGAGCGAAGAAGGAGCTGAGTAAAAGAGAAAAGTAGTTTTCGAATTCGTCGATCGAGAAGTAAAAATAGTGTATACACTGCGGATTCCCTGTTATACGAGTAAAGCCGCGAGTTCAAAGTCTCGTAAGCGGAACTCAGTCGTCTCCTATTAATGTCCCTTGTTTAAGTCCGTGTCTTAAGACCAAGAATGAACTTTACTACCTTATACAACACATGTATTTGTAAGAACCTTAAAATTAAAATAATTGCTTTCCATCGTCTACCCCACTTTATCTTTCTCTTATTGTTAAGTAATACTTGTAATTATGTCTTAATTACAATCTAGCAATTTAATTTACTCGCAGGGTAAACACTTCTTCGACAACAAGATCGAATTAGTACGGTGTAAATGTACAATAAACATTTCTAAAACGTTAATTTGCACGGTGTTTGTCCTTTTCTTTCACTCTCCCTCCATTCACGAACGAAACTTTTTCCCATTAATATCTTTATTCGTTTCATACGGGTTATCCGGGCTCCCGTTCCCTCGCTCTTTGTCGTCCTTGAGCGGTTAGTCTGGAGGCGCGATTATCTGCCGCGTGTAATGTTTCCTCTATGGACTGCGATCGTGACAGGTCGATGCAAGATTACCGATACGTCATTAAAAGATCCCGTAAGAAAAACGAAAATGTTAAATTTAAAATACAGCATAGCTGATGCATTTTTCAATAAGAATTCGTAATTTTGCTCAATTATCGTTTTTGTTACGGCGACGTCGTCAATTTTTTTTCACGAAGAGATGAATTCACGGCTGAAGAAAATTATAGTAAGAACCTTCGTTAGGAATTTATTAATCGCGTGTAATTATTTGATTAAGTATACCTGATTGTTGATACTAAAGCAATGACTATTTTCTTAACATCGTTAATGCTATGCAAACATTTATTGACAAAGTTCTGGCATCTTGTATTTAATTAATTGAAGTATTGAGCTAATTGTATGTAATGTATATATATGGAATAAATGATTCAGTAGTTATATTTTATATCAAATCAAAATAGAAAATTGCGCCTTTTATTCCATTTTAAGCTTAAGATTTAAACAATTATCAAAATCAAAATAATGTAAAAATTGATTTGCATCGATAAAAATATATTTTTTTAAATACCAAAATAACTATTACAATGTTTACACGAGAAAGTATAAAATCTAATGTTTGGTTATTTTTCCTTTTATAAAAAATCCTGATAACATTAATTATACGCGTTTATTTGTCAAAGTACATTAATAATGGTGTACATCAATTATAACCGTATAGTTATATGTAAATTATAAATAATATCTCCATATTAGATATAGTCGGTCATAAATTAATCCTTAAAATACAAAATGTATTCTTTAAAAATGACGAATTTCCTTATTATCAAATGCTACTACAAGTAAAGCATAATTCCAAATAAAGATAAATGTTATGATCTGATGAGTATCTGCCTTAGTTACGGTTAAAATGGAGGAAGACACATTTAAAACAGCCTATTGGACAATTTTACGACAGAAATTATTGTACAATTTTTTCGCATACAATCACGCTTTTAATATCGCGTGAGCATCGTCACTGTCAGCGAGTTTCGCGTAAAAAAATGTAAATCCGTTAAAATTCAGAGCAAAATTTGTTGCTGATCGCGAAAAGAATTCGGAGCAGATCTGGCGAACGAGTGATTTTATCCCACAGCGAATTACGTATCCTGCAAAGCACGCGAGAACGGCTTTTTAAACAGAGCATCTGTATTTATACCAGAGTGCGAGTATGTGCGACACACGGCTAAATTAAACGCGATTTGCATTCGCGATCGCGAGGCACGAATAAAAAATAGTCACAGCCTCCTCCTAAGTCTTTTATTCTTGTTTTTCTTTCCTTTATTTTCTGCGGCTTTATAGGTTATAGAAAAAGGTCCAGCGTCGTCCACCCGCGGCGACTGACGAGACACTGAAAAAAGAGGAAAAAATTGCGGTACCGTATAGACAAAGAAACTAATGCAGCTCCCACGAGAGAGAGAGAGAAAAATAGAGACGAAGAAATAAGCGACTCCGTAAAAATTGTTATGAGAAACGCGTTCTGTTCTTTACCCCAATGCTTAGTATTATTCTAGTTATTGCTTATCGATTTACCAGTTAGAATTAATTATTCTAGTTCCAAGTGATGATGAGGTACATTCAATTATAATACGTTAATAAGGTAAGGTTAATAAGGTGCATTAAAGTTCGTTTTATTATTCGGAATGAATATATTTAAAATAAGAATTTATTCGAATTCATATTGTAGGGTCTCGATATACCTAAGCACTTAATCATCCCAAACCTCGGAAAAAAGGCGAAAGCAGACTTTTTTTCTTATTTAAGCACTCGTTTATTCATGTTGAACAAATTTTGTTATAATGAAGTAATTCAACGTTTCTTGACAACTGAAAATTACCTCTGACGAATTTATCAAGAGCGTTTCATTAAAACTCCTTTAAAAGCCTGCGTAGCTGGATACACTTAATTTTCAGAATCATCATTGTAATTTCGTGTTGCTTATAATACTTATGCGAAGATTATACTTATCAAGCCATGTAATCACAAAGCCTGATGTGAAAAAATTCACAAAACTTCTGAAGAAGGAAACTGAAAGGAATCAAGAGCTCAAAAAGTAAAGCAGCGTCGAAGGAAAAGTAATTCTGCAAATTATATTACGATGGTGTAACCAATGAAATTACAGGCAAACTTGCAGCCGTATCTCGAGCGCAAACAAAAAAAAATGACAACCCCTGTTCATTATGCGAACAATTTACGCTGACTTAACAACTTTGCAACGCGTCTTTTCCAAGTCAAAAGACTCGCGCGTCACACAAGCACGCCATTCCGTTATAATGTTGAAAAAGGCGCTCACTCTTCGTCTCCTTCCCCTTTCGCTCTCCCATCCCTCGACGAAACGCGTGTACTTGGCAATTTCACGTGCACGCAATCTTGCACCGTGAAGATGCAGCGGCAGCTCGTCTTGGGCGTATTATGCACCGCAGGCTCGAGTTCATATAATTGCCGCCAGTAATCGCCAATACAGCGAAAGGACGAAATAGAGCTTTGAATTGCCTCTCCGGATTCTCTATCTCTCCCTCTCTCTCACTCATGCGTCCGTCTTTCTTGTTGCTTTAATTTCTTCTTTAATACACAATGCGGAGTATATCCTTTCAGCGGAACTGCGTAAAAAGTCGAGTACATCCAGTAAAGTGTTCTGTTTGAATAAGAGCGTTTCGTGCGTTAAAAGTATGTACGACAATTTGTACGTTTCATTCTCGCAAAGTAGATTGTTTTTTTCGGGAGGACACTCTGATCAATGTTCTTCTTTCATTTCTAACGCTCGCAGCTGTTGAACAAAACGATAAAAAACTGTTTTGTTTATCTAAAATCAACAATAAATTGAAATTAGGTACGTTGTGAGAGTTTTGATATTCTCTCATTCTGCATTTTTGAGTAGTTACCAGTATTGTGCATCGAACTTTATACTAATAATAATAATAATAATATTAATAATAATATTATCGTAAATTATAAAAATTGCTTAGCTATATAAATGATAAAATATAATCTTGTGTAATGCAAAACAATCAATAATTCAAATGGCATGAATTAAAGTATCTGCAGTTACGAAATTATTGCTTAAGGCTTATACCATAGCATAACAATAGATCAATATCTGCGAATGTACATCTAGTCTAGTCAGAAGTTTAGTTTATTCAGGACACAATAGGAAATTTTATTTTTTTAACTTTACAAAATTTTGTATTATATAGGATAAGACAAGAACATTTTTTTAAGTAGAAAAGTTATAAATTCTCCTGATTTGCATTGTGAAAATGCATTTAAATAAAAATTATCAATTTCAGTATTGCGCAACGGAATTCATTATCCAATAATAAAACACCGACCCTGTGATTTTTAAAAATACGTATTGATTTTATAATTCTTTCACAAAGAACCGAAGAAACATTTAGTTATCAAATTTAATTTAAGCGGACAGGCATTTTGGCTCGTTTTTATTTTAAGATACAACAGTTGGTATTATTTAATTATAAAAATTGAGAAAAGTGCTATGCAAATTGTACATGCAGATCCAATAATTCAGTAAACACTCAAACATTGGTTTTAAAAAATGACAATTATCGACAAAATTTCTCAAAACGACATTTTAGTAAAAATAAGGAAAAAGTTTTTTATCACACATCGCGAAAGTGTCACCGATGGTCGAAATTAATTTATCGTATTATTAATAAATTTTTCAGGATTTTTTTACACAAAATACATTTTGAATGCGCTTAGTCCATTTTTATTCGTTGAAAGACGCAATAAAATTGCAGGTTATCAGAGTATTTAAAGCTCGTTTCGATTTACCGCACTGCATAGCTCAAATTTACACAGCATGACGAGTGTAAAAGGCAAATAAAAACCGTTCTCCTCGAAGGACTAATTTATGTACCGACCCCTCCCCCCTCCGCCATACAAAATACGCGGAAGATATAACTAAACACTTGCTTTTCTGTTGCAGGATCCATCTTCCGTAAGTATATCGCGATCGCTCCACATTTGCCGAACACCGCTCGACAAACGCGACGTTCGCACGAGCGGCGTGTCGAGGCACGCGTGGGTGGACAGATTTACGCCCGTCCTAAACGTGCCACCCCTATTCCTCACAATGTGTCCATGTGTGTTGCATGTCCGGATCGCGTTCTGGACGGCTGTGCCTCCTTCGCACGCATCGGCGACTTACGACTGCTGTTCATCGCTCGCTTGGACCGACGCCGCTGCCATCAACCCGCAATCTTCAACAACAGGGCGTGAGTATTTGCGTTTGCTTTTACTTGCGAATAATGCAAATTTATCGCCTACTTTCTAAGCGCGTTTCTATTTGTCCGTGCAAACGTTCCACCCTCGTTAGGCGGCGCACATAAGCGTCACTGGCTTATCGACGAAACTTAATAAGTTAATATCCGGCGCGACTGTCGTGGAGACTTTATATTTTCCCCGATCGTTCGCAACTCACAAATACTGCTTCTACGAAAAGAACAACGATCTCGCTTGTAATCAGTTTTGAAACGCGAATGCACGCGCCGTTAAAAATATTAATCGCACTCCTTGAGAGTCTTTGTCAAAATCTCGAACTATGAGCACAACAACGGCAACGGCGACGCAACGTATATCGATTATTTACGCAGTTATCGGTGAGCGAGCACACAATCTTAAACAATCCACGTGGTAAGAGACTTTGTGCGAGTAATAAGATCGTTCCTTCAACATCTTTCGCTCACTCGCCCTCCAATAAAACCTCAAAGTGCCTCTTTTTACGCGGGCGCCTGCAAAGTGGAGTGCACCTCGTTTCCTTCAAGCGACGATGTGCCGACAACAAAGTCCTTTATCGCCGCGATCGTGATATGCTCGAGGACTGGGACGACCTGGCATCTGCTCTCGGTTGCTTTCGAGATATTAATTAAGTTGCGCTGGATGCGTTATTTTTCCACGCCTTGGTATCTATAAATCTTGCATCCTCCGCTTAGAGCGACGAAAAAGTCTTTGCTTTGGATACTTTTGCCGATCGCCCGCGCTGTACTCGTAGTTATCGCGTGTAGTTTTATCGCGCGCAACTCGATAAAATTACTTTAATTAATTAAACGAGCAAGATCGTTAAGTCAAAGGTAAATATGTAACATTGAGCCGAATATTCTTGCACTATCTTATCCATTGTTGATTTCTTTACATTTTGCAAAAGCAAAAGTTGCAAGATCTTTATATAACCTGAATTTTCCACTAATTAAGAACTGCTCGTAACTTACCTCGCAGGAGCGTAATTTTAGTCGAACGAAAAATATGCGGATGTTCACGTGCTCAAAAATACCATGCTAGACGAAAAACTAGCGAGTTAATGTTATTGCTTGACTTTCATGGTTTTAACGCACGGTTCACGATCACGTCATTTCCAAATCTATCTTTCAAACTGCGGCTGGGTGCGTTCGGTCCATACGTAGATATGCGAATCTAAATGCCCGCAGTACTCCTATATTCGGAGTTTAATTTGATATTTGTAAAAGGCGACTCATAAATCAATTTTCAGAAGTCGACTTCATTCTTCACTAATGCATTAACGCAAACCGACATCATCAATTAACGATCATTTGTAGCGAATATCCGCTCACGGGGGCGCAAGATATACTCCTGTTCCCTACTCTGCCCATCGACAACTAAATCACGCTACACTCGAGAAAGATGACGATCCATTAAAGGCTAAGAGGAAAAATATAAAAAATAAGTCGTAAAAGATCATCCAGGCTAAGAAATTGCACGGAGAGCAATCCGTTTTCAGAGTCGACGCACGAGCGCATATTGCACGTATATTCCTGGTCTCTCCGGGCCGCTGCTGCCCCTCCCCCTCTTTCTTTCTCTCTTTCTCGAATCCTCTTTTTCGAGTTATCATTAACTCGCTCTCAGGGCGCCGCGACCGCGACGGGATGCTCGCGACCCCCTCGAGTGCAAGATAGAACGGCGGGAGGAGGGAAAACGAGAGCGTCGGCCGCATGCATTTTGTACTTTCGGGGGCCCGTCGTACGCCCGACACACAATGGACGCCCGCAGCGGGCCCGTAGCCGCTGCGCGTCTGGAACCCCCGCGAGGGAGGACCCCTGCCTACGCGTCCCCCGGCAGCGCGTTATAGAGACGTCACCGAGAGATCGGAACGCAGCTCTCTGCGTGATTTCGGACGTTTTTCAACTCTCTCCCCCCCCTCCCTATGCCCTCCCTCTTGCTCTCTTTCTTTCCCTCTCGTGCCCGCGAAAAGGAGGCAAGAGACGAGGGAAAATCCTTGGTCGCTTCAGCTGGAACATGTGTACTTAGGTACTTTAAGCTGGATTTCACTCGCTCGATCTACTTTCCCAACGGTCGAATGAAACGTTGTAGCAGCTTGGAAATGTACGCGCGTAAAGTCTAAATTGCTCTCGTATACAAAAATATTGCCTGTGTGAATTGGCACTATTTACTAAATACGCGACGACGACACTGTTACCAAAATAGATTAATACCCAACGTAACGTTTAATCGCCGAGTTTTTCTCGTAAGTCTGTTGTGATATTGTAACCACGTTATGGATATGGAATTTTACGTAAAATACACGGAAGTTAGCAAACGCGATGATATCGGGTGATTTTATAAACTCGGGTGCACCTCTTCAGCGATCCATGTGTGAGTATTAATATTATTATTAATCAAAGGAAAAATACTAGTCGGCGTGATGTCGATGATTTTTCAACGTACTGATTCGTCTTCTTGTATTAATGTTTGAAATCCTCGGTCACCTATCAAAAATTAAAAAACGGACAGCGGCAATTTTTTTATATTCCGAGCGTCGCGTTTTTTGATAAAATCAACACAAACGCTTATGTTGGTTAATAGAATAATAAAATAAATAATTATTAAAACAATTAACTCCAAAATTTATTCCAAATGCTTTACGTTTTAAAGAATAATTGCTATTTATTTCAAGATAAACGGCACAACATTCGAATTAATTTTCAGTAAAGTAAATGTTTTTTAGCTATTATAAAAAAATAACTTTTGCCGATGCTGATATTACATTAGAATGTGCAAAGTATATAAATAACTTTTTACACGATTCGATTTGCCGCAAATTTGTAAACAGCGATAGCTACGACGATTTGCGGACTCTTGCGGTGACATTAATCTGAAATTTAAGTTTAAAAAAGCGCTTTGTTCGGTGCATACATTAGATGCATGTAAATTATCGATTGAAATTCTGAATACCTCGAGTGAACATTTCTTTATTTAGTTAAGCTTACAAATACCCATATATTTAATCGACGTGATTCTCGTAAAGGATGTTGTCTATAAATCAAAGGCGTTTTGATTAATCATTATATATTTTTAAGTTGATGTGCACTTTTTTAATAATTTCAGTGGAGTTTAAGTACGCGTATACTTTATGCGTGTCGCCTGCCTTTGAAATGCGAAATCTAGCGATAAATCATAAAAATGCTCGAGCAATAACTGGTGCGTCAGATACTCGCCATTTTATACTAATCGAGTTTGTATGTTTGAAAGTTATATAAAAAATTAAACATGGTACCGATATTAAATTTTTACTATGTATTAGTGGAGCCATAAATTTGCTGCCGAGCGAATGCATTATATATTGAAAAAATTGAGGAGAATTATTGTTTACGAGCAATTAAAAGGAGCGAAATGTCTGCAAATCACATTTCGAAATTATAATGAAATAAATAAAGTGCTTAATGTTTTTAAGTGAATGTCAGTTATATTTCAGAGCAAATAGTGCGCACTAGATGCGGAGGTTCGAATCGCTCTGCAATTCCTAAGTTAAAAAACGAGCCGACTTTTTAACACCAACCGGAGGGTGTTTTTGCACTCGAAAAGCCTTTATTTGATCATCGAAAAAGTGCTGATCGCTGGAAACTAATTTGCGGAACAACGAATTTCCAATTTCCACGGGATTATCAGGAACTCGTATTTCTTAATCGCGCGCTCTCACGACTAAAACGCTTTGATTTTCTTTTTGCGTTTCTTTTCATCCTTGTGTCAGTCGTTTTACCGTTGCGCCCGTGCTTGTATATATCGATGGCTACTTCAGCCGATTCATGCTGACACACTAAACTCTTTTCAGCTTGACTCTCGGCTCTCGGGTCTCGGATCGGGCGAACAGACTCGCCTCTCGTTACCTGCTGGCGAAGAAGTTTACACTGCGCAAAGTGGCTCGTTCACGTTTCAATAATTGAATGTTGTTTTCATTTAAATAGTAACGAGTCACTCATTACCCGGTGGGGAGAAAAGTGATTCCCTGGCTACAAGCTTCTCTCTCTCTCTCTCTCTCTCTCTCTCTCTCTCTCTCTTTCTCGTATTTGTACGCGCGCCGTGTCCGTGAGCGTGCGTGCGCTGCGTCGGACGGATGCGATTCGAACGTTAATATTTTTTTCGTCAGCTTCTATTGCTCTAGTAATAAGTTGAAACACAATCTTTTACATCTATAGTTAAGAGCACTTGTTCAAGTTTTGTTTATAGTTCACTGGCAAATTTATATTTACATTTATCGCATGAGTTCGCTTAGCACCACTTGCTAGTCAAACAAAGCTTTTTCGAAGCCAAAAACAGTCGATTTTTGGCGCAACGTATTTTATACGAATTAAACTAAAGTTACTTTATTAATAAAAATTACCGATCGAACTTTTGTCTTGGCAATAACTATTTATTTGATATGCGGTAGTAGTTGTTAGATTCCCAAGCGTATCGGCTCGAAGATTACTATTAAGATTATGATTATAATAATTTTAATTTGAGCATCTTGTTATGTACTTCTTATTCTATTCGTATTCTCAGATTGACTTTGTCGATTAGATATCTTGTGCCATCAGATTTTTGCATATTGCTTATAACGCGTGTTCTGTCTTTTATCCTGATATTACACACTTAATTATTAATTTTTGCTATACAATCACTCGCTTTAATAAAATGTACGCTTATTATTAATTATTATTATCGCTATTATTATTATTATAATAAAGCTGTAATTAATTTTATGCTGAATTTAAAACGAATGATATATTTATGCAACAGTTGCTGCAATCATGGTTGCAGATACGTTGATCTTATCGATGTTGTGGCACTGTCTACCTCATCCGTTTATGGTATTACTAAATTATTTTTTTCGTTGCACGCTTCGCTGCAGGCTAGTGAATAACTCAAGTGATATTTTCGGTAATGACAAGGGAATTTCATTTATTAAATGTCATTACTAAATTAAATTTCTCGATATTATATTTTTACGAATTTTCTTCCACTCGTTGTGCTACCAATTATTATTTATAAATAATGCTTCGACAAAATTAAGGGCTTGAAATTAATAAAAATGATTTTTAGTATTTTTTAAATATTTTAAAAAATTTATTTCTCTTAAAGTACAAATCGGATTTAGCATTAACATTACTTATCGATTAATTTTAAGTAAAATTGTACTTTCTACAGACATAATACAGTCTTTACAAAGATGACCTGGAAATTATTTATTTCGTGTTATATATTTTACAGAGATCAGTTATGTTATTATAAAATCAAATTTAAATATTCCGAATACTTTACTGTGCATTAAATACGCGTATATAAGCTTTAAAATGCAAATGAAAACAAGCGCTATTTTCATTGAATTTCATTGAATTCTTTAAACTTGTTTTCGAACTCCTCTAAAAAAGGCTTAAACATAGTCTTCATGTCATTCAACAATTTAACGAGATTTTCCTGGCATATTTTCATTTGCGTTATTTTAACTTCCATATCTTTACAAAATCGCCATAATTTTTTTTTATATTCCTTTTGAAAATTAAGCTTATGCTTATTGGATTTTATCGCGTCACCTTCTTTTGCTATTTTATCTTCACTCTGAACTGAAAGCTGCAAGCTGCTAATTTTGTTATTTTGATTTTTCAACGAAGTTCCAGATTCTACCAATTCGGATTCATCGATTACTTCAAGTTCTGGACTTGTTTCTGAAATTTTGATTCGAAGCGACTCGTCCAACAATCGAATTATTTCTGGAATATTTCCATCGCTTTTCGAGAGCGCATTTTTTATTTCACCAACTAGAACCAAATCCGCAGTTTTAGGCTCTAACGCGTGATCCTCCATGTTCTTAGGCTTCTCCGATTGTTCGCCCTCTCCAAGGACACTTTTTGGAACGAAACTTTCTGATAAAATGTCGAGGCTAGGTGATAACAAATTCAAATTCAAAGGAGCCAGCTTATTTTTCAAGTACTTCAAATCATCCATTGTCAGGTTTGGTAACTTATCATCGAAGCGTGCCGGCAGCTCAGTCGCAAAACATGGTGGAACGTCATCAAGTCCTGAAAAAAGTTGGTTTAAAAAATGTCCTTCAAATTCTCTTTGAAATTCTCGTCTTTTCTCTATCTCTCGTATATACAGAGACTGCATTTCAAAAACAAGATCGCTAGTCCAGCTGAAGAATTGTTGCGAAAATTTTCTTCTGCGCACAACTTCGGCCACAGCGCGAGCGTACATTTCCGGTGCCGAGTGAACTTGTCGTAGAACTTCTAATTCCCGATAAAGGCGATTTAAATTCTGAGTATACGTGACAATTTTCGCGGTGTTTTCTACAATCTTATTCTCGGTTTTCGCCAACCACCGAAGTCTAAGCTGAATGCTCAGGGTTAACTTATCCTTATCCTTTACACACCTTCTCCAAATGTAACGTAATTGAGTGTGATTTCTCAACATTATCAGTAGCCACGAATGGTGTAAAAGACACATGTCTGCCGTGTTTTCCTCGTCCTTCAATTTGGAAATGCTCTTGTGGTCGTTCAAAAAATTCTCCTGAATCTTAGCTTGATTCTGCATTAATTTAGCTATTTGCTTCATTAGTTGTTCGCGCACGTAAATTCGCTCGCGGACATTCTTAATCTCCTTTAAGTTTATCTTGGTCACCGTCTCTGTAAGCATGTGTATTTCGTGCTTTAAGGAAGTCATGGAACGATTGCTGAAACGTTTGAAGCCATACGAGCATTGTTGCCGCAACTGCTTTAATTTCTCGATTGATATCCACTTTAGCAACGTGAGCTCCTCGCAATTCTCTTCATCCGTGATTTTAGTCGGCGGAATTTTAACGCTTTTCCTCAATTCAGCTAACATGGGGATCTGTTGAAGAATTTTCATATCCTCGTCAACGTTTTTAAGAACATTCAAATACTGTTGATGATCCGTAAGGTGGGAGTCGAATGCCTTCTCCAGGATCTTTCCATTGGTGTAACAGTTTTGCACGAGCTCGTCCAGGTGCGCCACAGCAGCTGCCCAGCCCTGATGTTGAAAATGCTGTACTTTGACCAAATCCTCGCAGAGTCGCCGTAGATGATCTCCTGATTTATAAAATTCGTTCGCGATTTGGATTCGTTCCTCTAATGTCCGAAAGTTTAACTGCATTTTTGAGGAGTTGGACACTTTCGTTTGAAGATCATATTTGATGTCTTCGTGTTTTGCAACAGAAACTGATGAGGATAGGGGATAGTTTTCTTTGACAACCTTGCTTATCAGATAGACAGGATTTGTATCGGTGCCGGTAGAGTAGGACGAGACTTGTATGTCGGGTTCAAGACTCCCACCACCACTCATCAGCAAAACTTGATAAGCCGCACGGATGTTGCATTTTTTTTCAATTTCTTCTTTTAGTTTGGATATATTTTGGAAAGCAAACTTGGCATCGAAGGTAATCATGGTACCGTTGGCCACATCGAAGACGTAGAGCATCTTTCAAGTTCCTTTTTATGAGGTATAGATTAAAAATAAATCTATCTTGTATATTGAGCAACGGGTCACTTGTAAAGCCTTGGTTACTCATATATTTATATATGAGCTGTATTTTTCTGTGAAAACCAATATTTTTATAATTATGAATATAACATGTAACAAAACAATATTTTTTTATTTATTTTTATTTTCCGTTGATTAATTATTTGTCATATTTATGTCGTTTTCAATTATATAAGCGACGATTCTCATGATACAGACACTTAATTTTACTAATATAATAACTCGTGTAGTTTACAGCATTATTTATTATTAACAATAATTTAAGTTCGGTCTAGTCTACGTTTATAAAGGATTGGAACGAAATTATCACAGGTCATTTTTTACAACTATGTCCATCGCAGCTAACGGTTTATCTATTTTTAACACAATAATCCTAAAATTATTTTGTGTGAACAACAAAATATACTCATGATTTTATACATATTCATTTAGTATCATATAATTTTATTTCAACAGCTAAAATTATTGTAGTTGATTTAGATCTTTTCATTTAATTAAATGAAAATTTTTTTCATTTATAATATGTAATAATAAAATTAAAAAATTTTAAGCGAAAAATGATTGTAATTAAGGTAAATATGCAAGTTTTTTTCTTTACCTACTTCATTTTCTTTTTGATCTTTCAAAATTGTTAAAAAAAAGTGATATTATAAAATCAAATTATGATTATTTAAATTTTAGCATTTATTCTATTATTTAAAAAAATTTTAAACTCATTAAAAGAGTCTCTCACTTCATAGATACCACATATTTATATCAATTTAAAAAAAGTGTTGTAAGAGAATGTTTTTCGACTTTTATAGAATCTTATTATTATTATTATTATTATTATTATTATTATTTAAAAAACACTTGTTATGACTTATAGTTTTAACATTATTATGTATACCATAATATTAAATAGTAGTATTAAATAATCCCTAAATTCTACAAATGATTTGTATTTTAATTCCTAATAATATGATTTTTACGTTATTTAAAATTATTTTCCTGTAATTAGTGTCCATAGTGAAATTTCTGTATTCAAATGTTGATTAAATGAAATTAATAAAAAAATACGCATTTTGATGTAGCGAAAGAGTAATGTAAATAATACAAGTTGAAAGGAATTTAAAAGTTACATTTGAAATCCACCAACATAGGCTGATTTTCCTATGGATGGATGAAAAAGAAATTTGACGAAATGCAAGTAATTTCAGTTTCAATTTTCTATTATATACAAAATAGTAAATAAGATGTTTACCTTTATATCAACTTATTCTCGGAACGCAATATTTGGGAAACATAAATAACACAAAATTCAATTTTTTCGCAATCCAAAGCCAGATTCTTATGTGCCTATAGTTTGATACTTTCCGTATCATTCCCGTATCAATTACTCACAAATAAGCTGTACGCACAAGAAGGTTAAACTTATTTACTCTTCACCGGCGCATATTTGCTTATTAATATAACTTTATACCATTGGTATGAATCACTCGATGTTTTAATAAATAAAATACCGTGTAACTGGCATTTGATTAACCTTTGTAGACACACTCTTTACGGTACCTGAATTCTCTCTGTATGTACTGAGAAAAATAAATGGTTCCTCATAACCCTTTATTAGGCGCTGTCGTAAAGTCTTTTCCAAGAAATCATAACTTTTCCTGTCTTCGGTAAGCATTGGAAAAATAAACCTACACTCACTGGCTTGTTTGCCATATCGGCAATTTGACGAGGTTCAAATTATTTTTAATTACTTTTAATAATTTTTTATTAATAAATCAACTTCTTAGCCGCGGAGTAAATCGCTCTCGAATTAGTTAATTAATAGTTAACAATTTGTAAAGCTTCGCTCGAAAGAGAATTTATTTACTCAGATACATAACTTCGTATATTTAGCAGCTTAGAAATAAGTAATAAGAATCGTAAAAGCAAAATGCAGAGTACATAAAGAGCCTCGTATAAAAGAGAAACAATTAGCACGAAATTCCTTGAAAGCAGGATAATCCTCTTAATAAATGCAAGCGACAAACAAGTACAATAAAAGGGTAAAAGTTTAATAAAACGTTATCAGTTCTAATAAAAAAATTCTCACGCACGCGTACATAACTTATGATATCATGTTTTACTTAGAGGGCCGGGGTAGGGAAAAAGAGAGGAGAAAGAAGGAAACGGCTCGTGGAGCTTTTTAATCTGATCGTCGGGTAGGCATAGCTAACAATGTGGCACGCGATTTGCAAGTAGTAAAGGAGAAAAAAGCGAACACTACCGTGTGTCGTATTGAGTTTCGCGACGAGGAGAAAAGAAAAGAGGCTCGTCGTAACGATGTACGCTAGAAATTTATAAATTTGGAATGAACATCGACTTGTGTACGCGCGACGTTTACACGCCGGTGATTAAACGGCTGTGGCCTCAGCAGTTGATGGACAAGTTTGCGGACGCATCCGGTGACGTCTATTTCACGTGCGTTTCGATTGCGATGGTGGAACGTATCGGTTGATTCGATTCACAATTTTTACCGCAACGTAAACGATCGTTAAGTCGACACAGAAATTTGCTTTGCGGCAAAAAGTAAATAAATCCAACTTCGAATTCGCTGCTCTTCATCTTTTATATAAAATTTATTTTCTTCCGTAAGAATGATCGTGTTGTTAGTGCAGTTCATCCGGGCAATCCAAGTGTCGAACCAAATCAATATTCAAATTCATTAGAATTCTTGCAGATTTTCGAATCGATTACCAATTCCTGATTTATTCGAGCTTTACAAGTAAAATTTTAGAACAAATATTCGTTATCTCGTGAAATTCCGGTTCATAAGCAATAAGTGTCTTATTTTGTCAAAAATAAAATTCCGTCCAACAATTTACATATACATAGGCAAATCCTAACAAATACAGTTTTTAATATAATTACTGTTCGATTCTGTCTCCGTTGTTTTCTTCATAGTATTTTTAAAATCAAACATTAGTTCTTTACCATTAAAAGTATGGTATACGTTCGTAAGCAAAGCTGTTTTAACAGATTTATTTTTTACAAGTTGAGTTATTGTGATCCAAAAAAATGTGAAATAATTTAAAACCTACAACTAAAGTTTTCCTCCAATTATCATATGCAGTATTCGTGTTTCTTACCACACAATTAATAAAATTGCGCTTATAACTCGAAGATATTAAAATATACATTAAAAAATCTAAAATAACAGGGAATGTTAAATGCGAACGTTATTGGCCCGCCTACCTTATTTGTAGCATAAGCTTACTTAATTTGCACTTATCCGCCATCTACAATTATGCAAAATTTAAATCAATTATTTCTACGTAAAAGCTTGTTTCTTCGCGATATTTTTCAAAACTGAAAAGCAAGTTTTTTTTATATAAGACGTAATTTTAAGAATTTTTCCGATGTATTTTTTTTCGTTGTATAATGGTCGATGTTAACAACATTTAAAGTTGTTTCATTACAAGCATTTACATCGTCGTTAACTGCGCGGCACATACAGCGATCTCTATTTTTTCCTAAGGATAAATACCCGATTAGTTAAGCCAAATGAAAATGTTGCACTTACTCGTGGCGCATATCGAACATATGAAGATTTTACGAATAATTTTTGTCGTTGACTCGAGGGCTATTTAAATTATATGTTTCAAAGCTCGAATTTAGAGTAAACAATAAAAGGTAAATAAAACTTCTGTTATTTGCGAGCTCAAGTTTTTACGAGTGACCAACTCAGCACGTCTGGCCAATTGCGACTTTCCCCGTTTAAGTGGATGTTACTTTGTCTTTTAATGGATAGTTAGCAATGACATAAATATCTTTGTCGTCAGGGACTGCATGCAGAGCTTTTAATTATGGAATATATGTGTATAATAAGATCAAGGAAAAGAAGGGTTGGTACACGCACACTTGAAGTATTGCATAGTAGAAAATGAGGGTTTATAGCTCCGAGAATACGACATTTGCGTGTAATACTGTTTTAAAATAAAGTCAAATAAAGTGAGAATATTAAAGAAATAACGAATTACATTAATCCAGTCTCTCTCTCTCTTTCTCTTAATAATTACAAATTTATAATGTTTGTTACTTGTACGTTAATATGTATGTAGAACAACAAGAAATATACGCAGAATTCCAGTAAACGCGTTATTGTGTATTTTTGAAAGATTTTTAACTGAAATAAAAAAATTAAATGAATATAGTTAACCATTTACTGTTAGACCATTCAAATAATTGATTATTCGATCAATATTTTTTTATGTTTGGTAAATTTAAACGTAATAAATATACTCTTTCCAACTATTTTTAATGTAATAATTGCAAATAGCGTTTTAAGTCGTTGTAGTTGTTTTGATCCGATATTACTCGTATTCTATTTAATGATGACGAGCTGAGAAGTTTTTGACGCTAATCCCTTTGCATGGAAATTAATGAGAATCTCTATGATTAAAAGAGACAAATACATTGGTGAACGTTTGAACATTACCAGTGCGAGTCGTGTTAATTCAAATGGCTAAGATACACTGATATTTAAATATAAATTTAACTATCCATTAAAGTGGATTGCATTGTTAAAAATATTTTGATCTCATCGCTGTTATTTTAATTCGAATGTGTAATTTTAATTTTTGTTGATAAAATACATTAAATATTCTTATCAATATGGTAATTTTTTCATCTTTATCTTTAGAAATAGTGAAATCCTTCGCATGAAATCGTTATTGCTGTACATAAATTTCGCATTGAAATATTAAAATGAATTTTTATAATTTATTCCGTTTTTCGGTTCAATAATTTTGCTTGTTTCACGTTGGGTCTTAGAATTTAGCTTCGTAAACTATATGTTAAATATCTTATTAGTTTACTTTAAGTATGAAATTGAATAAGTCTCATTAAAACTTGTTTTTCTCATATTTGTTTCTTACTTTAACATACAGTAGCATTTCATTTAGCTAAAAATATAATTAAATCGTTTCATGAATTTTGAAAAATTTATGAGTTACGGTATCGGAAATGCATAAAATTTCAAATTTGTATTAACGGAAGTCAAAATAAAAGTAGATTTTAGAGATAAATCTAATGATATTATTACAACAACTTCTATCTTATGACACGGGAAATTCATTTAAAGGAATTCATTTAAATATCTTGATATTAAAAAAAGTTGAGTAAATTAAATAAATAAAACTTTATATTACCAACTTTTATATGAAAATATAGGCTTTCCAGTATTAACGACTTGATTTTTCACGCAGATTTCAGTTCAAAAGAAAAAAATCATTTTTAAAATTTAAATTAAAATAATCTGCGTAAGACATAAACAATAATTTTTAAAATAAATAATCTGCCAATAAAATTTTCAAAACTATTAATTTACTGTAGAAATATTTAAAAAACGTTACACTATGTAGGATCATTTTCCCCGTAAGACCATTTTTTAATAAAAATTTCAAGTTTATTCATATTTCATATAGACATAAATCAGATAGGCACTAGTATTTTGTTTGATTGTGAAAATTAAAAACTTTTGAAACAACATGCTTTAGTTTTTATGAAAGCAAGAATAGTATACATCAAAGAATATGTAAATTAGTTAGTTTTTATTAGTTTTTCTTCTCAGTGATCAAATGGAGTGCAATTAACAATCGAAAACATTTTATGTTCGAATGAAATTATTACCTGTAAAGCTTTTATGATCATTAAAATCGAATAAATCTCTGTTTACTTGATGCATGGACTCATATTAAGCTTTTCATTAGGCGCACGCACAAATGCGTATCTGAATACACACGCGCGCGCGTGCACACAGAAGTACACGCAACTTTTTGAAAAGGGTGTATGAATTTCCGAAGATAATTCATTAATCCCCTAAATATTTGCAGTACTTCTTGTAAGAAATGTTTCCTATAAATTTTAAGTAATGAAGAAATCACATTACGAATTCCCGTTCATTTAATTTTTTGGATTATGAAAAAAGTCATGCACTTCGAAAGTAAAGATTATTTTTCATGTACTCGTTTTTAAAATTTTAAGTAAAAAATGTAAAGCGTTTATTTTAAACTCTAGAAATATATGTTAAAAGGGGCGTATACTGTATATTCGAAAAAATTATTTCTGACCGACGTTGTAAGCTACAATTAAAAAAAATCCTGTTTAATATCAGAAACTATTGCATAAATAATCATATTTTTGCTTTTCTAAAAAATTCCCGTATATTTTACATTTTAAATAATTCAGCCGAAAAATATTTTCTAACACTAATTGCCTTCGCAAATATTAAATATATTTAAAAATACGATATTAATCACGACAGTTCGAATTAACATTTATTCAATACCAGTTTTTGATATTACAGTTAACAAATCAATAAATTAAACTAAAAAATGAACTATGAATTTAAAATAGTGAAAGTTTTTTATAGTGCTATCTCAAATATTTATTAGTAAGTATCAAAAATTCGTTTAACAAGTGACTCCGTGTTTGGAAAAAAATTATTAGTGAATTAATATCACATTATCGCATAACTGTTGCAATGATCATTGCGAAGGTTCACGAGCTAATGTTTTTTTGTCTAAAGGCATAATTAGTCATCAGTAGTTAAAAAAAGGAAATTGTATGAAAAGACAAGTGTTATATTTGTAATAGTCGTATTATTGCGTATCAACGATTATTAATCATCAATTACTCGCGTCATTCACCGATCTATAAGAAACTGACCGCGTTCGTTACCTTAAGAACAGCACTAGTGACAAATAAAAGATTGAATTAAACACCTTAATCTTAAGCGTTTTATTAATTTGTGACATCATTATGGAATAATTAATGTGTTTTTGTCGATTTTACAACAGAAAATTAACACTCTATTCCTTTTATTTTAAAGGCTTTATATATTCATTTCCATAATTACACGGCTCGAAAGTACATTAAAAACTTTACGTAAAAATTGCCACTTCGAATCATAAAATTTATTGCTTAGTGTAATAGTAATAATAATAATAATAATAATAATAATAATAATAATAATGATAACGAAGCGTTAATTGCAATTAAAAATAATTTTCTATGTATTAAATAAAATATGTGCGACTCAAAGGCAGAGACAGAATTTCATTCGATCTACGTTGGAGTCGCATGAAATGAAAGTCTAATTCAACATCTAAGCAAATACAACATTATTAAATAAAAAGAACGAATAAAGTCTGAGTTTGAAGTCAATAAAAATTTTAAAATTCATCGATTGCTATTTGTAATAAGTGCAAATAGATATGAACAAAGGGCAAAATATTGTTCATAATGATCTTTACTATTTTATATCTTGGCATGAAGAATATGTGCAGGGCAGGGATCCTTAAATATAATATTTCAATGAGATTGATCGTATCCTTTAGCATTGATACAGTATGAAACAATCCAGCGCAGTAGAGCTTTAGCAGCTTCTAAATTACGTTACCCGTTAACAATAGATAGACATACATCGCGGTTCGATATTCAAAGAAACCCGAAAGAATCGCGATAAAAAAAACAATACTTTTCAGCGTTAATTTCCACACGTTCATTCCTGCTCGTGTAGGTGAGTTCGCCTATTAAAATCCTCCGCCCATCAAAGTTTCGGCCGACACCGTATTATCAGGCCCCCAGGACTTACATCACCACCAGTCGGACGCACGTTTCTTCTCACTGGCCTCACGGGGTAAGGATAAGGAGCCGCGTTTTGTGCGGGCTCTCGGGACCTTATCAAAATCCCATAACTCCCGGGGGCGATAGCGCGGTCCGACGGAGCGCGTAACCGCGCGCTCGCGAACACATCCGCCGAAACGTCACGCGAGCCGCGCTTATGCGCACGCATGTGCGTGCGTGTGGGTACGCACGGGGCGCCAGAGCCTCTCACGATTCGAGGCGATAATGAAAGGCTCGGTGTCGGGCCGTGCAAGGCCGAGGAGACGAGTCGCGCCGAGCCACAACGGGGGACGATGGGAATCATCCGAGTCGTCGCTTCGGCTTCCCTGCAACGAGGAGGCGTTCCTCTGTCTGGGCTTTGCGCGCTCAGCCGAATTCACCGATTCAATCCTTCGAGAAGGAGACAGTTGGTACACTCGGAGACAAAGTGGCGCGTTGAGGTTCGATCGAACCGAAGACGCCACTTTCGCGACTGTTCTGCTAAAAAAGTAAACGATTCAGCACATTTTCAGTATTGCCAACCGCGTCTTTGCATTAGCAGATTTTACGAGTGAGTTCCTTGTTTACTTTATTCGCGAGTACTAGAACGATAATATTTCTGGTGCTCGGCAAAAATAATTATCTTGCGTTTAAAGTACAATTTCCTACTACGAGCTGATGACAATCGGCATATCTCTTTACAGTTTCGTGCAGCGCAATTCAATCTAACTGGAACGTAATCGCCTACAAATTAAAAAGAAAAATGTAAAAAATGTTTAAACTTGGAACATTGAAGAAACTTTGAATAGCGTATAAATTTTCAAGTTCTTCTTCTTTTTCAAGCTTATTTATCCGTCTTATTAATGATCGGTTACAAAAATTGCTTCACCACAAATTGCAGTATCTAATTATAAAATTTTCTAATTTACTTCTTACATTGTACATCGTAAGCGTGCCCATAGCATTACGAGAAAAGTCTCCCTTTAAATAAAAGTGCATAATTATTTTTAATGAAATCTTAAGATGATTTACTGAAGTTACGGATGGTGCGCACCTAATTTAATAAGTAGAATATTAAATTTATCAAAGTCGGTACAGAACAGAAACTAATGTTTTTTAATATTTACGCCTTTTATTGTCGTAACTTGCAGAAAAGCAAAGAAATAATACGTGTTGATAACTCGTTTGCTCTTATTCGTTTTGCATTCGCTATAGATATGCGGATGAAACAAGCAGTGGGATTAATTAAACGTGACTTTAAGTAAACTATTTAAGTATATTACTTTATTTTACAACTTTTGCTTTTTGACATTCGTATATTAAAAAGAATGTCAGAGAAGAAGATTAACGATAAAAAAATTTGTCTTATATTGTTTATAATAAATTGCACGTGAATGTAAGCAAGAGCATGATTATTTTGATGCTCGTATTAGTTTTATCGACTGTACTTTTGGATCATTTGATAGATAATTTGTTTTACTTAATTGACCTAATAAATAATGCGCACTCGTTGCAAAAAAGTGATGAGAGTGTATATTTTTTAATTTTGAAAGAATTTAGTACAGATTGGTGTGACGATAAGAAAACTACGTTGTGTATAATTAGTCATTGAAATTAATTTCGAACCTAGCATTAAATATACCAACGTACATAAAATTAAAATAGTCAAATAATATTATGTCGCGTATTCGAATACTGATTTGTTTAAAGTTTCGATTACCAAGCGTATCGCTCGAAATATATTACATTCAATATTTGAAAAAAGCAAAATAATTTGTCGAAGCTTTAGGTTGTGTTAGTGTAATAGTTCGCAGTGACATCTAGGAAGGACGTAACTCCTCTTTCTAAAGTTAATCGGTTACAACTGAATACGACGTGCTGATTGCTTACACACTTACTCGGCACTACTTCCTTTCATCTGTTGTTATTGTAATTTATGCGTTAGTCGCTTCTTCAACGCAATGCTATTCCGCTTTACCCTTTACGCACTCTATAATCATTGAGAGCAGTAATTTTTCAGAGAAAAACAGACGTAGAAAAGCATTGCTTATAAATTAATAATTACAAAGAAAAATCGCGGTACGTCTTTTTCAGCTTCAGTAAACTAAAGATGTAAATTGCGTCAGTTACGTGTGCTATAGGATTTAATTTCTTGTAAAATATAATCGAAAGCCAACGGAGATGCCCGGCTATGGCAAGCAAATTCATCAGGTAATTTTTCAAAGTAGGAAATAAAAGATCGTAGTTGCCGTGCGTTCGAGATCCCTCATTAATTCCATCCGGTTGGAATTCTTTTATTTCGTGCAATAAAAAGACCAATTTCATCCTGAAATTGTCCGACGGAAATAAACAAATTTATTCATCTCGCAGCCTCAGCTTTTGCCGAGAGCCGCGGCTAAAAACGAGGACGATGCACTTGGTCGCGTCGCTAATCGTAAATAGACATAACGCCGCCTCGCGTGTCCGCATTAGGGCGACGCATCGAATGCCATCGAGTTATTTCGAGGAGACGTCCTCGGCTTTAGTCGTCCATCCACGTAACCAACCACCTACAGCTTGTGCACTTGGACGCACCAGTGCAGTCGCGTCGGATACCAAATGCCACACTACGCATCCGTGTTTTTTTATTTGTGCGCCGTTGTTGTTCGAGTCTGAAGAATAATTACGAGATAATGGCGCGATCAAAGTAACGCAAGTTGATTAAATAGAAGTTCGTTTGGACTGCGCTACAAGTAGTTGGTAACGCGCGACACAATGTTGGCCGCGGTACTTTCCTGCGTGCAATTACGAGTGTTACCGTGTTATTAAATTATGCGTTGAGCGAGCAGCTCCTAATTAGAGCGATGAACTGTGCCGATTTCAAGGCGGCACATCTTGGCTCGCTGTTTCATAAAAAGCGGTGATACGAGTACGCAAAAGTACTCTCGTAACGATACTCGCCGTTCGATTCGCGGCGTTACCTAAAAACGTAATATCCGTTCGTCAGTTATTGCCAGACGGGAGGCAATTCTCTCACCCGGCATAATTTAGCCGAAACATGATCGAACATGGTCCGAGAGTTAACTCTCGGTTAATTCAGCGCCGAATGCAGGAAAGACGAAATTTATATTTTTACTCGGTGCGTTAGTTAGATTATAATGAAGGTAAAGTAATCGCTATCCTGTTTCTACTCTTCTCCCCGTCGACGAGGACGACGCGCATTATTCAAGTATCGAACTCAGTCCGGCTCAACCGCGCCAAGATTTGCAATCGAAATTTCCTCTCTCGGGTCCCCCTTTGCGGCGCGGCGGCGCGCGCGATAGGCATCTGAAATATTATGTAAATAAAGGCACGTGTGTTAAGTGCAGACGATTTAAAGGTGACCGACGCGTGCATTATAAAGTACAACGCGATAAGGTGAGCTGAGTGAGACTCGATGAGACACGGGAGGATCTGCGAAACGCGCGAGCGGAGAGAAAATATTATTTTTAAACGAATGAAGCGTGTACGAAATATAAGATCGTCCGGAGATAAACCTGCGGCAGGTGTATGTAAACTGTTGGCAATGATGACCGAAAGTTTAATTTTACGTTTTCATGTTGCGATTCCGTCTTCCTTTTTTCAATTTGCCGGCCTCTGCCATTTCATGTACTAGTAAATCAACGTGTGCAAGAGATATACTTTACATTAATTGAATGTTTTCCTCGATAGGGTTAACAGTTCAATCGCATCTCCCTTCCGCTCGCGGCCGAATGGCCATTTTGCTTCCAACCAAACGCGAAAGCACAAGGTGGGACAAGCAGCTTTATCCTTTACTCCTGGCTCGAAATTTTTCAGCATCGAAATAATTTGGGTTTCGTTTCTATTCGCTCGTACGGCTGAGCAATAACAACTGGCTGTGAATCTGTGCTCGAAAATAATTTAGACGGCAGCTCGAACAAAACAAATCGCGTGCGAAAATTTTGCGAAACGGTAGCATCGATCAGCCCTCGGTATTTAAAATTTACTTGAAATTATTCGTTTTCACTGTACACGCACCTGCAAGTGTCGGGGCTTGAAGAGCAGACATTTTGAAACTGCCCTACGAAACACGAGAAACACTTTAGTCGCATAAACTTTTTAATTTTCCGAATGAATAGTTTTGGAATCGCGGGAGCAGAATAAGCACTTGTAGTTCAGCACGGAAAATAGTCCTTATTATACGCCAAGATCCACAAGTGTTTGTCCAGGTGTAGAAGAAACTTGTGTAAGTTGTATTGATAAGCGTTCAAGGCATCACACGCTTGATGTGTGCAAATTGATTGCCGAACTTGGAAACGATAACCGCCATGGGGGCAACCACAAAAACTAACTCATCTAAATTTCAAAGACTCCAAGGGCTGACCTACTTAAACCAAAGGCTGTTTCGGCGAGTCTCGTGCGACGGCTTAATGAAGAAGGATCCTTTAAAGCGAATTTAATTACCGATGGTTCAGCTTCCTGTCGACCAGTAGTCTTTTATCAAAAGGACACAATTTCGATGGAAGCTATGCGCGGTGTGGAACTGAAATTTAAGACGCGACTGGACCTCTGGATATATTTTTGGCATTTTAGAAAACGCGAAGGTCATCGAGATAAATCCCTTGGCATAGTTCACCAAGCGCGACGCACCTGCTCGCTCGGCTCTCCAGCTCACGCACGCTCTTCTCTCCTGGCGTATCGTCCCGGCGGATCTTCCCATTTTTTTCCTTTTCTTATTGCGTTTCATTTCATTTTATTTATATTTGTCCCGTCCTTCTCTCGGCTCCGCTTGCCTCCTCTGCATTTTGGTGACTGATTTTATATCTTGTAGTTTACCGCGCTGGAAGAACAAGAACAATTCAGTTGGCACGAATATTTCTTCTACTCCGCGAAAATTCAGACGTTTCGGAATGAAGAGTCTTACGGGCAAAAGGAGCGCTAAAAGCCCTTAGTTCACTTTGCTAGTTTTTCTCTCGCAATACTTTACGAGCATTTAGATCGGCTGTTTCCTTGTTTGCTTAACCAATTTGTTTGAACACTGTAAGTAGGCTTTGCATAAGTAATAATAAATTAATAAATATTCAACGTGACTTTAAATAATAACACGATTTTTAGAGAGTTAAACTTGTATTCAGTTTTTTTTGTTTTATGCAAAGTGAAATGTTAAATTGCCGTGAAATTCGCATACGTAAGGTCGTGATGTACAATAGAGCTCGGGGGCCTAGTATTTTCAAATGCGACAATCAAGTGATAGCCTTGAGAATAAAATAATAAATATTAGCTACTTCGTGCAATAAATATTTCAATTAGCATAACTAAGAAGGTGGATAATTAGAGCTGAAGGAGAAAAAGATGCTCCGCGCGTAATTGCTCGCGCTATCTTTCCGCCTTTCTTCTATTCCGTAGTGGATTGCAAAATGGGCAGCGCGCAGAATCGAGCCCCTGAATGTGTCCACTATTATCTTAAATTGTGTATATTTCCCTGGAATAATTACTCGAATTATAAGCATTATGCAAATCGGTATGTAAATCGCGACTTGCGAGAAAGAGAGAAAGAGGAAGGGAGGGGGAAGGGAGTCCCCGTCCTTTGCAAGGGGATTACAGCAATTTCGTGTATAAGCGCGCGCTAAACGCTGCTTTATGTACATTTTATGCACCGACAGTGCACTTTTTCTGTCTGTCGATGGGCGCATATTCTCTTTTTGGCTTTCGATAAATTTATCTTTCGACGATCTTTATAGTAGCAGTCTGCACTTCTTTTTCTACGCTCCCTTGCTTTACCGTTAAATTTAATTAGTTGTTTGGCTTTGGTCTTTAAAACCAATTTTTTTCAATCTTATTTGAATTGTTCGCGACGTACTATTGATCTTATCTACGTCCTGAATAAAATCCCGAAAAATCCACGTCTGTATGATCTATTATTCAGTTCTCTAATATCCGTAATCGTTTAATTCATTTGGAGGTGGTAAATTTGTTCAACGAACGCCATTTACTCGGGGAGTAATTTTATCGTTGCAGCTATTTTTCAACAAGAAATGCTTTTTAACATCACAATATTGTAAAATTTTCCGTAATATTTCAAAATAAGCGATAAGTTACTGCGATAAATCCAAGCCGATAAAAGAGGAATCGCAGATTGTGCAAATCCAGGTAATTGATGAATCCCGAAGCGAACGAGTTACTCGATTCTCGAACGTTAATTTCCACTGGCGAAAAGAATTAATTTCGCTCTAAGACTAGCCGTGCAATCTCGAGCGAAAACACGAGCGCTCGCACTACAATCTGCACTTCAAATTCGAATCTGCATCCAATCATCCGAATGGCAATCGATGACCAAGCAAAAGAAAAAGGAAAGCAAGAGAGACCTCGAGTGCCTGCTCGAGGTCTATGCAAATACTCGATTCTCGCGTTAACGAAGGTAATGGGCTCCGTCCCGTCGAAGCTTAAACGACGCCGGACAAAAGGGAAAAAAGAAGCGGAGAGAAAGACTCGATTATAATATCGCCGATGCTTAATGACATGGCATCTTCTCGCGCCTCCACTTTTCCCACCTGTCATACGCGATATGATGGATAACGCCCGCGTTCCCGTTCATCCTAATATATTTTAATTTATGTTTTCACCTGAGCACCGCACCTCGCTCCTCGGCTGATTTCCCATGGCGGCGCCAAGAGGCTGCGCGCGTCAGGGCCCGAGCCAATTCTGTCGCTCAGCTGACGGCGCGACTTTGAATTTTCGGCTCCGAAACTATAAGAACACGGTTACCTTTTTTTATCGACGCTGTTATCGCGGGCTTTTTTAACTGTTCCTTAGTACGTAAAGTGGAGTTCGACTCTTTCTCGACAATCTATTGTTTCTCAACGGGTACTGCTGTTGTCGGCGTTGCGTCATTCGATTTATCGACAGGAACGTTTCGAAGATTGCCGATCGAGAGGTTGGGTCGTTCGATCATTTTAATTCGTTCGGATTTCGATTCGGTATCCAGCGACGAATAAGAAATTCTAGAAAATGCGTATGTAGACTAAGGCAAATAAAATAACCTTGTGAACATTTTGAGCAAAGCCGTACTTCGGAAAGATTCGAAGCTTAAAATTGCACTTGAAACGATCACGTGAAAGGATTGTTTAAAAAGTGAATATTTCAGACACTTCTTAAAATTAATGCTGTAAAATCTTCAAGAGTTTCAACGTGTTTTCTCTGTTAATTAGTGGAGCCTTGAGAAGAAGAGTAAGTACTCGAGGTAAAAGTATTTTATCGAAGGGGAAAAAATTTTTTTCGAACTGCACATATTCCATTAAAATTTATTTCGTAAGAGTATTTTCTTGTTTGATGTACTACCAAATTATTATTAATGTAGAATTGAGAAACACGATTTGGCAAGCGCAAGCACAGCAGCGTACTGCGGTAATGAAATATTGTAGTCTAGAAACATTACGTATTGGCTACGTAGAGGTCGGCTTAATAGAATATAAAATAAACGAAAAGATCTAAGTTAAATGACGCGCGGTTTGTGATTTCGTAAATATTTATTATTTATCTATTAGCATAACTCTTTCGAATGTATGGTTGAAATTTTCGAATTTGCGAAATTATCTTGCGAAAATTACAAGCCCGATTATAAGTTTTTTTAAATAATTACAAAGTGGATGTTTAAAAAGTTTTTAAACTTCACATCTCTTATCTTCTACTATTTTGATCCTTAATATTGTGATAAATTACTGTCATACATTACATTAAGTAAATTATTCACGTGCGTTAAGAGCAAACCATATTTTTCAAAATATTTACGCGTATATTAAGTAAATTCAAATTCTCGTCAACAAGTGTTTACTAAAAAATAAGTTTATCGGAGATGTTCTCAAGCCAAGATATTTCAATAGCTGCACGTTTATTTCCCGTTTTTCTGGTTTAAGAATTTAAGCGAATATAAAACTCTTAAAATATGTTAAATTTGAAAATCGAAGAAAGAAAAATCGACACATCGCGGTAAACTCAAAGGTTGAACCGAAGAACATGCGAAATAAAGATAATTTTTAGTAAAACAACAGTCTAATTTAATACGCGCACGCGATAAGCGAAATGTTATTATATTCAAATTTCAATATTATTAATAAAAAGAAATACGTGCCTTCAACTCTGAATTAAATCTCAAATCTTAAATAAAGTATAACACTGTAAATAAAGATGAACGTGAGAGTAGAAGCAGCCTTCGATAATTAATCTCAATCTCTTTTTATCCAATAAATAGTACGCATAGGGTTGGATAACACTTAAGTGGCTATAACAGTTTAATTTATATTACAGTATAATCTATAATATTTGATCCGTTTGACTTCGACGTTCTTGAATGTGTATAACAGTGAAATCAAAATTACGCATAACTACTTGCTTTAATGAAAACGTAAATTAGTTAGTGATCGTTTAAGACGTAGTTTTACTTAAAAAATTTCTTCACCTATTGATCGCTAAACCAGAAATATATTTAGAAATCTGGGTATATGATATGGTCAGTGCGACACTTACTAGTTCTGCGTCTATTATCCATTTAAAATTTCTAATTTTATCGGGGACAGTTTTTATTTTCAAATATATCACACGAATATTGTTGAAAATTCCATAATTATTTTTTACAACGTGTTAAAAAAACGCCTACACTTGACAGTATTGCAATCTGTTCAATTTCATTAAAATATCATTAAAATAATTTCCTCGACAAAAGATTTGAATTCTTTAAACGTGCATTACGATTCGAAGTATTAAGAAGAATATATTCGAGATTAATACATTACGAGGCTCACTTCGTGGAATGGAATCATAGTCCGTATGAAAGTTGTATTATCGATTTGTTTGAGAAATCGAGCAGTTTAATTTTCTTAAAAATTGCTTAAAATTATAATCAGTTGATGAAGTATTTAGAAAGGCCTAAATTATTCTGGAGTAGTATTATTGATGCTTTGAAAACCAAAGCTACTTAATGTACTTGTATCAGTCGAGTGTCCACATGGTGTGTTGGAGTTGCAATATTTCACCACAATTATTGTATTCTGCAATAGATTTGATTTATCGTAAGGACAATTTTTCCTCGTATAAACGTTAACGTTTTTCAGTAATTAGAGCAACAGTACTTCTCTTAATATTAAGATACAATAATTATGTGGCGAGCGTTAAATCGAATTTATTGCACCCAGTCGATCTAGCGAGTGAATATTTCGCGAGCAAAGCTGCAATAATATATGGACGAATGGAAAAAGAACACGACAGTCGGAAAGTTTATTCCGAATGTTTGCCTGCGAGTGTATTAGTACGTATCTGGTGCACAAACGGGAGCTCGCGCATGTATTACAGAGGGAGATAAGGAGGGATAAGCCAAAAAAGGACAAAACACTGAAAAAATACACACGATACGATTAAAAAAGGAGTGAGAGATCATGACATCGGTTTGAAGGGTTAGTGTATAAAGCACACGCTAACTCAGAGTAGCGTATCTCGTGATCTATCTGAATAATAACGTGTACGACAACATGTCAAATTATACGGAACCCATGAAAACACTGGTACGACGCGCGCTTGCGTCTCGGATTTCGCGTCCACCGCGGCATGCGTGCGTGTGCGCGCGCCAAGTACGTTTCTCCCTTTCCCCTTTTACATTTTCTCACACGTTTTTCTTCCTTTTCCATCGGTCTCTTTCCGCTCGCCTCCGTTTTTCTTTCGTGTCCCGCGCGTACGCACACGAGGCGTGTTTTAAGCGAACACGCGTGCACGTGAAAAAACACGTGTTACCAGTGCGCGGTACAAATTACACTGTATTTACCGAAGAACTGAGTTTCAGGGGTCGCGCGCGGCCTCGGCTAATCGTTTTCGACAATCAAATTTTTGGAATTTTTAAGGCCTTTTCACTTTGAAAATGCGGACGCGTTCGCGCTCCTCCTGGAGTTTGCGTTTCAGTTTTATTGTTCTTCAAAGCGATTGTCGATTTTAAACGGTGCTTGACCCCCGCTTACCTGATAACTTTATGCAATAGCCGCTGGTTATATTTTATTACCGAGATATTTGGTGCCTCCTTTCCATGAAAATTCTCGGACACCATAATGAAGCGCACGTTTGCATTTACAACTTGCAGCCATATAAACAAATATAAAGCTATAAAACTCGATTCAAAGTGTTGGGAATAAAGCTTACGTTGGTGTAATATATTTTACTTTTTTTTTGTAAAACGCGTCGCTAATTAAGAAATAAAAGTGTAATTTAGTTTTTGGAGTGTTTCCAGGAAACTCGTGTAACGACGTTTCCATATCTGGAGCTCACGACATTATTCAAATTTTTTATAATTATGATTACGTTACTAAGAAAAAATATATTTAAAAAATGATAATTAAAGCAGCCATAAAGGCGTTTAAACGACTCTTGCCTCTTGATGCTCGAATGCTCAGAGCGATTATAAACCTATTCGGTCCACTCAATTTTCCGCAAAATTCCGAAATGTATTTTTGGTTAAATTTTTTACACAGTAAATCATAAATTAAGCTGCATTTTAGATCGAGTATGCACTTTACTCGATAAAAAAATTTAATAATAACGCAATTTTTATTAAGTACACGTGTTTACCTCTAAAATTGTATTAATGGCTGAATTTTAATGCGAAAGGCTTTGATTTTTTAATAAGTCTCTCCTTCTGTACGTTTTGCTCAAATTAAAAGGAATAATCCAACAGAATTAAAATTTTCAATAAAACGTGCGATTTAAGCTTAAAATAATCGCACGGGAGACCCAAAATTAAAAGCTGCGCGCAGTATGAATTTAATAGAAAATACGCTTAAATGAAATCACCGCGTGATTATTGCGAATACGGATAATGATAAATGCGCCGGTAATTTTCGGCTTATAGGCTGCGACGCGCTTCGCACTCGTACGCTCGACATTGTACACAGGACACGTGTTAACAGTGGCTCGGTATCAGTTCGCTACAAGTTTGACTCTTTATATAATTGCATCCGACACGTGGCTCAGATATCTATCGGTGTATATCGTGTTCTCGTTTCAGAAAAATCGAGATCGTCGATTTCCTGTACATTGTGACTTTCGTTTGAGCAGCTCGTATAACTTAGCGCTATTCGTATTTGGCGTTGCGTGAAAAGTCAAACATACAATTTTTACAATCGAACACCGATCTCAAAGTTATTTTTCCCCATTCAAACAATCACTGCTATCAATGTAAATTTTCCAAGGGTACGTATGCTCATACATTGTGAAAAAGTAAATTAGACCAATTTTAATTTTAATTTTAATGATTTCCTGAATATCTGTGTGTTTGAATTATTTGATATAAGATTTTTTAAAAAGCAAATGTCCCTTTGCAGGAAAAATAGCGTTCTTTATTATAAGGTAAAATTAAGATTAAAAGTCTCAGGAGCGATGTAAAAATAATTCTATTTAAATCGCTCTTTGGGTCAGTAACATTCAATCCCTCTCAGCTCGTTAACAGCGAAAAAAGTGAGCTAAGTTTGTTAGAAATTATTTTTAACCGCATTCGTCAATCTGCTTACATAAAAATCTGGGTCAAGTGCAAGAGATGCACCTTCGCGATCGCGAATGTGTTTTAATTTTACTGCTGGACCATCGTACAAAATTTTCTTGAAAATAGTTGCTGCATTTGCGACAATCTATTAAAAGTAAGCGAAAGCCTTGACCACGGGTGAGTCCGCAGCAGCGGTTACTCGATAATCCGACAGCTGAGTGCAATTAGATAATTTAATGCAGAATGGAGAAGGAAAAAGAGGGATAAAAAGCAGCGACTCCTCCCACTATGAAAAACAAATGAGCGCGCGAGTCGAAACAAATTTTCTCAACGCAATTACAGCGATTTTTATCGGGCAGTGCATACACATTCCGTGACCGCATCGCCGCGGCACCACCGACTTTTATTTCATGCCACTTTTCCGCAGACCACGCGAGGAGCCGGTGACAATTAAATCACAGGTCCCGCTTTTGATCATGACGGATCACTCGCACGGACGCGTATGTAACGGCAAAGTTCCTGTTGCGGGAACGAGGCGAGGAAGGGAGCGCCGCGACAACGAATGCCCTGTTTTGACTTTCAGATTTCCGCGTGATTTTCCCCAGTATTACATTATTAAGTCGGGTGGATATACTCAAATTAAGGGGGAGTCTTGCACGTCGCCTTTTCAGCTCTCTCTCTCTCCTTTGTATTCCGCTAAAGAAAAGGGCGGGGGCGGGAGAAAGAGAAGGTTCGGTGCGATTTTAAATGTCGGAAAATTATTACGTTTTACTTATTACTTTTCGCGATTAAGTACACGACAACAGCGTAGGTAGAATTAAAAGTTGAGAGGGTTATTCTTGAAACTTACACGTTCATAATATTGTTCGCCGATCAGCCGAGTAAATAACGGTAAACGTTTTGATTATCTGCTACAAGCAATAGACGCCCCGATTAGCTTTTCCAGCTGCCTTTATATTAAGCGCGACGTAAAAAATTGCACCCTGATTTTAACCAACCTGTGTAATGCTATTAAAATGCTACAGTTTTGGCCTTAAAAGTTGTCGATTGTTCGTGGCGAGGTGGCACATTCTTGAAGACGCTGGTCGAAACTTTTTTCATCTCTTTATAGAACATCACTACAATCGTATTTTATTTGCCAATCGGCAAAGAGCGTGCATAGCTGCGTTATGAAATATTAAGATCTCCATAAATTCATCGACGCGCTTTCGGCATGAACAGCGAGCTTATCTGATTTCAGCAACGGTAAAAATTTAACAAGCATTTGTGCGAAGCCAAAATGGCAGGTTTCTGTTATTGGTTTAATCAGCCGAGATAAGTTTATTGAAAATTATTTAAAATTTACATTTCATACGTAAAAAGCGTTGCTGCAAAGGTTAACGTAAACGCTACCTTCTGCCAATGAGCGCGTAATTGCAAGTTGTAAATCTCGAGCTAACAACGAAAAAGCATTCACTTGCCAAATAAATAAGTTGCCGGCGGCTATATTTCGTCGGCCCTGGCAACAACTGGTGCAAATCATATTTTCTGCCGATCGTTACGAAAGCTGTCTTGCCCATCTCCAGCTAATACCTGCAGTCTAATTCGCCCGTTACAACGTCATCGGCGGATAACCTTGAGACAAAAATCGAGGCACCCGTGAAACAGTAGCCACATCATCACTTACAAACCCATTACGCGTGTTTCGTTATTACTCGCGAATCAGTTCCTCCCACTTGGCATGAGCACCGCCGAGTCCACGCGCGACATTCGTCCCTGCACGATTTGCAGGGCCTATCATTACTGGGTTCTTAAAATGGCAAAGGCGCATTATAACCGTCTGCTTTGCATTTAATTTGTTTCATGGATGGTGGCCTCGTCTCGTCCTCGTCCTCGACCACTGCTGCTGCTGCTGCTGCTGCTACTGATCTGGGCTATTTGGCTGGCTCCGCTGTGCTTCTGGCTGAACTCGCATCACGTGCGCTTCCACGCGGGCAGTACGTAAGTACACCGAAATTACAATTAATATCATTAATTCGGCTGATTGGTTTTCTCGATGATATCGAGGCTTTTACGAGCGTTTGCCCGGTACTCGGCCGAGATTCGCTAGATTCGTCCGCGTGCCGCACTTACGTATGCTTCCTTCGTAGCCGTCTCTTCGGCTGCATCACGGGAATAACTATTTGTTCTTTGCATTACGTTTATTTTATAATTATCGACGACATTATGAAAATTATGCCCCTCTGCGTTAGGCCGTGCCCACTTAATGGGAGGGGCAGAGTGCGGGCACGAGGAGAGAAATGTTGTTAAGGCCCTTGAGAGAACGTTGGCTGTCGTTGTGATTTAAAGTTTCCCATACAAAATTCCAAGTCTCGGGGGAGAATATTAATATTCGGATAAACAAACGAGAGTCTGGGAGTTGTTTTTACAGAACAATAGAGTTGGCAAAATAGTGCAAATTTAGAAATTTCAAGCACGAGCCATTCGCGCGCATCACCAAGAGGGCGCGTAAAAATATTTCATAAAGGAATAATAAACGAAGGCACAACTCGTTTCGAAATAATAGCGGCGATAAATTTTAATTCCAAACAAATGGACAATTTTCTTAGATTTTTCATCTTTCATTAATATCGCGTTATTAGGCACTTACGCGCTTTTACGATATTGAACATGTTTTTTTGTCGGTTTGCTCGAAATGAAATTCTCGGGTTTTAGCACCATTAGTTAATAACCTTGAGTTATTCAGTAATGTCGGATTGGATCATTCATTAAAAGTAAGTTTATTACACAAACCCATCCTATTATAAACAACGTATAAAATCTCGCTCTTGGTGCACCGTGACGTCGTATTCGTGCGGGGCATTACACGAAAAAAGAAAGAAGGAGAGGCAAATAAATGAAAATTGTCGGCATTAAGCGCAAAGCGCACCGAACGTTACGCAAAATTAAACCATTTTCCTGATCTCGGCGGTGCCGCGGCGCGCGATGCAGCCGAGAAACAATGGATTCCTCAATCCAATATCCGCGCTAAGTAAAGGCTCGTTCTTCCTTCTCTCTCTCTCTCTCTCGAGCTCCTTCTCCTCCCTCCCGGGCTCGGTCCCTTCTCAAAAACGATTCTCAATTACGGTCATTACACAAAAGCGTATCTCGGTACTTTCGTCGGCGATGTTTATATCGGGTAATTGGACTCTCCGGCCGGATCGGCCGCACCGATAGAGAAGAGAAGCCAGTGAGCAACTTATATACGGAGGTGCGCGCGAGTGCTATCGACGTAAACTTCCGTACGTGACGCGGTTAGCCTTTTTACTCACTCATAGGAGGCGGAGGCCCGATTCTTTTAATGAACTCGTTTAGCGCGGCCGCCGCGAAATTAGGTGGATTCGAGCCCAGCAGATTTGCTGGGATAAATTGATTTTCTTGGAATATCGCGGACCGGAAAGCCGGACAGGAGGAAATAAAAATGGGGTTTGTTTTAATGTAAGGATTGCTATGCGGGTTCGCGTAGGCAGGAAGCGCAGACGTTTGCCCAGGATCTTTTTTCAACGAGACGAATCCCTTTTTACCGATTGAATCGTACCTCCCAAAAATGCTGATGCTGCGGTAATGTTATGACGTTTTTTAATATCTACGTACACCGTTACCAACATAACAGGTGTATTTACTTAATCCCCAGCGAAACACGTTCCCCCAGTACTTAAATTAAACATTTAACCGATGCATAACGTCGTCAAGAGAATCCGTATTCCTCGATAAAATCAAAAATTGTTTTTTATTTTTTAATAAAACAACAAACTATCCGATTCCAGATGTCAGAAATCAAAATTACTTTAGATTGAAAACTATTCTTCAAAATCTTAAGTTGGAATCTTTGTCCGTAAATACAATATATTGGTCTAAGACTGTGTTTTAATATTTTTAATTTAAAAGAAACTTCCTCTTTAATAGCGGTAAAAATAATTTTTAATATTTTCTTCTTTTAAAAAGAATCAAACTGCTTAATGATGCATAAAATATTCCTGAAGGTTTGGGTTTGTTTAAGAGAAGAAGCATTATAATAGCGATAAAAGATAAATGTCGAAGTTGATGAAATTGTAAAAGAAATTTTATATAAAATTAGTTTTTAATTTAATAGATATCGTAATACCGATGCGATATTTAAATTATTAATTATTGAACATTTTTCTTGCTTCTAAATATTTAATATTGCAATTTTTGTTCTCTAAGTAATAAAAAAATGTCCCACACAAATTCGTAGTAATACCGAAATAAAATACATTATGAAATACAATTTTCCAATAATCTCATTTGATTAACAATTTTTTTATTATATGTTTTTATCCAATCGACAAACTCTTCTGCAAGAATAAGTTGTAATTAAAAGTACTCTTACATAAAAAAAATTAGATAGATGAATATTAAAAGATGATCTTCGGTTAAAAATCCTTATTTTAAGATTATTGTGTGTTCTAAAGATCTAAATATAATATTCGACGTAGTATCTAGTTAATGTTTTTTGTATCTCAATGTCACTGCATCGCGTAAACATATTTTTCTACGCGACTTTATCTTCTTTTTTTGTTTTTTAAATTATTTTTCTAAAAGTCTTTCTTGATTATCGTGTTTTCAACAAAATTTATGTTTACTACTTAGCACTATTATTATTGTTATTACATTGCAGTCAATTTTATGAGAGATTTAGAATGGGTGATTTATTTATGCAACAATTTCTGGAATTATGGGAATTTTGCCTGATGTTATCGGCACTGCGGTAGTGTCTACCCCATTCGCTTAACGCATTACTGATTATTATTCTCAGCGTAGTTCTATTGTCTTATTAACTTAAAGATATCCTTATAATTTAATAAAAATGACTTGCCTTGTACAATTATTATGTATCTTCCGTAAGAAAAATGTATTCTAATAGATTTACTCAACTTTCCACTTTCATAATTCGTAAATGATCTTAGGATAAGAAATCGATATCGAAATCGCCTTGCGATTTCAATTATGCACAGCAAAATCCACTAGCTCGCGTCGGACTCTCATTACGTAAGGATGTTCACTGCCCGGCTACTAGAGAGATGCTCCTCAGCGGCTACCTGGCGAACGTCCGCGCGCCTCTTACTCTCGTCGTTCCAAGGGCCAGGAAATGTAGTCTGCGCGGCGGCACTACTACTCCTTTGAGGTCGACTTTTATTGTTCATTAAAACATCTTTCATTAGACTCGATTATCGAAATCGAGGAAGCCGTACTTTGAGGGGTTTGTAAGTGAACCATATTATTAGTCATCGTATAAAAGGATTTTTGCAGCTTATGTTTGCAAGATCGCCGCGCTCGGTATCGTTATCGTATGTTGCGCATTCTTTTTGTGTACAAGATCCCAATATTAATGTGTACTATGTATTGCCTCTATATCATTACGCACTTTGCGTTTTGCAGTGTGATTACCGACGAGTGCACTATTAGGAAGCTCAAACTTTTACTTGCCAACGGATTATTTTTATGCATTACAATTGCACACACAAATTGCGCGTTTAAAAACATTGGCTTCTTCAGTGCCCCGTTGCAATTTCTTGCTAGAATTTCGTCAAAGAATCTATCACGTGAAGATTTTAAAGATTTTAACGAACCCCCTTTAATTGCACCTCATTATTCCATCGCACTTGAAGTAATTGCGACTCCACCGCATATTCATACTCCTAGTAATATAATATATATATATATATACACGGATTCAAGTGTTTTGTTTCATTTTATTTCCATTAAACTCAGTTTTCATTACACAATTACAAACTAATTTGTCGTGAAATGCAATGAAAAACTGAAAAGCTGATTCATTTAAATAGATTCTATTATGCTTCATTCTCTCTGGCGAACAGATTAAAGACTAGAGTTTGCCTGCTAAGTCTGATTACTTCGTGGTTCAAGGAAAGTTCTAAATTCATAGTTTTTGTTTAATAAACACGCGATAAAAGAGATCATTTTATAAACGAATTTCTCTTGCATTATGATTGAAATTGAACAAAAATAGCGAAGTTATGAATACAGAATTAAACGAGAATTCAAGACTCCCTTATTGTCCCAAGACGAGTGTTTTATCGATCTCTTGCATTAAGATTATTCAGGCCGTAGGCGTTAAGCTAAGCTCGAATCTATTTTTGCAAGTAACGAAAGCATCCGCGGAACAGTCGCCGAAGCGTAACGACGCGGCACACGGCCTGTTTTTTCTAACTAGAGGCCGCGTGGCCCGTGAAAACACGCACTCCAACCTCATCCCCTGGTTGAATCGAGAAAGCCCCGACCCCCAGTGATGCACGAGCTGTGCTGCGCTGTGGCCGGGGTGCGGCTGACCGCACGCCAGATGCCTGACGTGCCTCCGCAAAAATCCGCGCACCCACCCTCAGCCGCAACGTGACCGCCGACGTCTATCCTCCGACGTCCCCACTTTGAGGGCTTTTCATTTTCAGTGGGAGTGGCTATAACCATTGACCGCTGCACTATTTTTCGCGCGCCGTCACACTTCTATTTACAGTAGTAATATTTGTGTTACTTAACGAGGAGAGTTTTGCTGTCCTTTTGTTTTCATAGAGTTATGAATTTCTGGCCGTTTTTGTAGGTTGCTTGTGCTTGCAGTTGAATATAATAATCCGAGGCTTTCGGACAAAGAGAAGCAGCTTAGAACAATATGCTTTTGCGTCAAAGGGAAATTGAATTACGAGTGCTTCTGAAATTAATCTCCGATGAAATGCAACTTAAATGTAGCGCAATAAAATGTGTCCGAACGATTATTGGAGTTTCGGTAAATTTTACAATGACACTCGTAAGCATTGATGGATTAAGATTAAGATTAATTGACTGATTAATTAGCAGAATCAATTCGCAACGTTAATCTGCCTTAGCGACTCTTAAAAAAGAGTGAAAAATCATAAAAATTCCTTTGCTGGTACAGTTTTAAAAGTTTAAAATGTAAAGTCTTTTTGTGGCAAACAGAATTTAAAAGTGAATTTATCTTCTGTCACTGCAGGAAGTAAAAATATGCTCATTAGGTGCAACGAGAGATTTGGTCTTGGCATAAATTTGATACAAAGATATTACAGCATCAACAAATATTGACATACTTCAGTTTTCAATTATAATATTTAGAGTAGAAGTTGAATATTAGCAAAATTCCTTAATTAAATTAATATATTTCGTTCGTAATAGACTCACAGCACAACAGTTCTCGTATTGTTTTAAAATCACTCAGTGCTGTGCGAAAAATGTCCGAATTACAACAAGATTTGCACAATGCTTACGAATGATTTGTCGATTATCAATCAGCGGAACTTTTATGCGCTGATTTGATCTGCAACCCGTGTTCCGAAAGGTGGACACTGGAACAGCTGAATGGATCGACCGACAGAAGCGAAGTTAATAAGTCGCTTATAGCATTGCGAGAAAGCGAGAAATAAAAAGCCGAGCGTTAAATCTAAACAAACAAACTGTGCTGAACTCGGTTTAACAATGCGAGAGCTTTCGATAAATCAGCGCGCGAACGCTAGAGACCTTCCCAAAATGAATAACAAACCCTCCATGGAAATACACCAAACCGACAGCTTTATTAAGACCAACTTTTAATTAGGGGCATTCGCACAGTGTGCGTTCAAAAGTGAAAGTGCCGCTGTGCCCAGGAGGAGCGAGTATATGCGACGGCCAGTGCTTAACGCAATCACACCTTCGCGAGTCCGCGGGCAGGAGGTGGAGAGGGAGGGAGGGGCGGAGGGGGGGGGGAGACCGCCGTGCATACGCGCGGGAAATTTCGATTTTACCGCAGGCAGCTGGGGCGCACACAGCGCCCGGGGCACCTGAATGATCCCATAAAACCGGGGCTAGGAACACGAGACTGGAATTGTCTTTTTTCGTTCCTAGCGTCCAATGACTTTATTGCAGAGCAATGAAGGGCGCAGCCGAAATCGTTATGGCCTTTATATGGCGCGTTGTAAAACTTATGTACTTTCGCTGTGTGCGTGCATCCGAAGCGCTTCTCTCCATTGCTTTGTTATTTTTTCCCGCGTGCTGCTGCTGCTGCTGCTATCATTTTGTCGTTTCCCGAATAACTCGACACGTGTTCGCCAAAGTTAACGACGCCGTACCGCAATAATACCGTACCGAACGCAAGCCTTTAACGCGCAACAATGTCTTCCGTGCGAACTGCTTCTCCATACTTTGCAGCGCACCAATTGTGTTTACGAGTCCCCCCAACTTTTTAGAAATATGCTCTTCGAAGCTTACGGGTCTGTCAAGAAATCGGTCGTTTCGGTGCTTTTGCATATTGCTTTTGATTATTCCTGGGCGAATGCTCGTCGATGCGCGTTAAAAAGCGAACGATTGTGCGTGCGATAATTGAAAAATCTTTGCTTAACGCGGTTTCGCCAAATTGCAAGCGCAATATTTCGCTGGTTTAACGCAAATTCGCTTGATAACGAATCAATAATTGGAGCTTTCCCCGAAACTTTGCCACTGCTCGTTTTTTACAGCGTGTCGCAACGACTTTGAAGAGCAGCATCTCCTGGCAAAAAATAGGCAGTAGGTTTTCGCCAACTTTTAACTGTCGGGTCACGACTCGGCCTAAGTATGTCATTCTCGAGCAACGCCGAGATTACGAATGAAGAATGACGAGGAGGGATTCACACCGAATATAGTGCGCGATCTAACACGCCGCGCGTCATCCCAGTTTATAGATCGACGTGCCAAGGCATAACTACTCGTCGCTCGCTAGTCGCGACCAGCGGCGAACGTAGATAGATTCTTAATTAGGCAAAGCCTTCGCGCATGTAAGAGCAGTACGTGTGCGGGCTACGGCAATCCGGTGCCTTCGGATGCAAAAGACTCGAGGTTGATAAATTTGCGTGGATGAGTTACGGATGAATAGATCGATTGTTGGATTCTCCTCGTATCGAAGCAGCGCGACCTTCCCATTATATTTGAGCTTCGCTTTCTTTATCAGCCACCGGGAAAACATAGTTCTGTTTCCTTTTGCTCGCTGTCTTTGGATTATTTCGGCCCACGAGCCTGGAATTCTCATGACTTTGCGATCTTAAAGTGTGTTTCCTTAATTTTTGGAGTCAATGATGTCGTGCCTCGAATTTCGAACGCACCCTGAATATATTGCCAGTCTGTGCGTACTAATTTTCATTGCAGCTCTCACGAATAATTGATATGCCGAACTCAATCGAGCGTGTAAAACTTGAATCTTTTTTTATATCTTGTTAAGATTAAATGGTAATTTAAATGTCGATATAAGCGATGGGGTTCGTTGTGTTGGAATATTGATGAAATGGAAATTTCGGCATTATTGCGCCTGCACGTAAAAAGTCAACGTGAGATTGACGGTGAAAAAGAAATTTTTCATTTTACGACAAGAGTCATTTTTATTAGAGTTGCCTTTGTCGATAAATATTTTATCATATCGACATTTAGATAAAGTTTCTATTTGTGTATTAACTATAAAGTGCTTCCGAAATGTCGTCCCGTCTGGTTTTTCTGTTTTAATTTATACCGATACCAAAAGCTTATAATTTATTGCTAAATTCGTATTTTTAGGAAGTCGCAGTCGACAAAGTAATAAAACAATGTTTTAAATTTAAAAGTCAGAGATGCTGATTACTTGAAGCAAAGCACATTATGCTCGGTAAAAAAAATTTATTGCACTCCGCGGTAATTAAATGTGGCGTTTACCTTTTCAACAATATTAAATATTAATGACCGTTATAAAGTATTAAGCTTTAAACTGCTTTTTTTTACAATTGTAATTTTGGAGTCGAGCTGCGTTAATTGTAATTCCTTCCCGTCGATACGCACAATATCATCGCATGGATACGTTTTCTCCTTTTTCACTCGCAACGAAATTTTTTTTGAAAAAAGCTTACCCTTTTAAAATACTTTTACAGTTAAAAACTAAATTTTATTACAAAGTTGTTTGAAAATGTATCTACACTTATCTGTAATTTTAACTATAGATAGGTAAATGATTAAAACCATTTTTGCAGTAACAACAACAACAACAACAACAACGACAAAAGGTTGTTATTTATCAAATTTATTCCGATAATTTATACTTAACTTTCTCAGTGCACTTTCCGATACGTTGATTTTTGATACGTAGCTCATTAGTTCTGATTAAATGGAAAAAAAATTTGTTCTAACAATCTCAATAGCATTCCTCGAACTTGCTGGTGAATTACGGAATCTTGGATCTAAAATCTTTTTATTGGTTTCTAAAAGCTGTGCGAAGTGGGTTTCGGACTCAAAACCATAAATTCTATTGAAATTTGTACAATCAATATACCTAGATACATTTTACAACCTTCTAAAAAGCAAACTATAAAATTATAGTAAAAAAGCTCGAGGTAATGCAATAAACAAGAGAGTCAATCTCGATGGGAGAAAGTAGTATCGTTAACGAGGCAGTAAAAGCTGTAAAGAAATTAAAGAACGTCAGCTTTACAATGGGATTTAGCTGTACTCTAAGGCATTCTTAACAATTACTTGTAAATATTCGAGCTGCGCCCGAGTGAGTGAGGACAAACCGCCTTAAACAATAGACGAATTCAGGAACGAATGGAGGTCAGTTTCGCACCAGACATTGATCATCCAGCAACGTAAATAATTCTCGAGCGAATGCCTCGGTCGGGTTGCACTCGGCTGCCGGTCCCCGGACACCCGATTTCTTTGGAATACCTGTTCAAGCTTTTATCGGTTGCACAGCCAATCGAGAGTGCAGGAGGCGCGGAACGAGTGACGACAAGCACGCGGGGGACGGGGGCATTTCGTGCTACTAGGCTTAATCGAGAGAGACAGGGAGCCTAGCCCGCCGATTCCCGGCGCTGGATCGTCGTCCTCGTGGGAAAAAGGCCCTTCGAGATGTAAGCGCGCGGCAGCGTCGGGAGCGGGAGCAATGGGATCGAAGCTCGGGCCACCGCGTCGAAGCTCGCGTGCACGTATCGGCGAGGCCACATCCGCGCGACCGAGTATCCCCCGTATAAATATACCTCGGGCGCGGAACGCAACAGCAGCTTAATTGAGTCGGAGCGAGCGAGCGAGCGAGCGAGCGAGCGAAAAAAGTTCGTCCGCGCACGAGATTAATGGTCCTTTTCCTTTCTCAGAGAGCCTACGAGAGAAAAAGGTGATGAGCGGTTTCCGCGAGAATCGTCACGGAGCTCTTTTCGCCACCTCGATAGCGGCGGTCAGAGTTCAGAAGCTCCCAAGTCTCACGGACGTTTTCGTCTATTGGAATTGACAGCTCGGAAATTCGATGCGGCGTAGTTGACAAGTTTCCAAGTTGGAATTGGTAGCTCGAAATTGCGGTCGAAACTTAATTATTTCAATGGTTTTCTTATTTCAAGCATGACGTGTGCGATAATCAGACTAATGCAAACAGTGGTCGTATTGATTAACTGTTAAAGAAAATTGAATAATTTGCGTTCATAAACCATTTTAATTTCTCTATGACGAATTGAGTAGAAGAGGTTTTCTGCATTTGATATTATCAATCTGTACATTCTTCGTCACGAGCTTGAATATCTCAGATATACACGCTAGGAACTTTATCTTTAGATTGTCCGCTCTGTGATCATAGTGATTTATTTTAATTATATTTATATTTATTTTATAAATTTAAAACTATTTAAGTTTTATTAGGTTTTGCAACAACAATGTTTTTCTTCAAAAGTTGAAAAATTGTAAGCCACGCCTTTTAAAAATCTTGCATTATCCAAATTCTCTACAATTCTTTTTGGTCGTGATAGGTTAAATATAGATTTTTAATATTAATTTTCCAATGAAATAATTGCTCATTCGTAAAATAATATTCTTCCCATTTCGTTCCAACGTTTTTTACTATAAAAATTAATAAGATAATATGTCAATAATATTTATTTATTTTAATTTATTTTATCGTTTCCCTCCATTCAACAATCTTTCCGAATAAAAAAAAATTTCTTCGTTGCGAGAAATTTTTAACTCACTAGTCATTTATTTTATACGAACTTTAAAAAATAATTAAGTGTTCGCAACACATTTTTAAACTAGTGTTTGTATTCAATTACATTCCTTATGCGTTACACGTATTTATAATATAATTTATATTTGTATACGCTACATCTTAAATTTGCTTTAATTAACTTTGTCGAACGAATATATCAATAATCTATATTTAAAAAACACGGCAATTACGCACAATAGCACATTTTAATAAAATATTTATTATATTTTGGTCTCGCCTGTTTAACTTTATGAACTATAGTTTCCATCTTCGCGATACGAATCACAATCGGGGTTTACGTTTATGGTACAACGCGGTGTGTACGTTTTTTTAAAACATTAATCTAATACGTATATTTAGGTAGGCGGATGTTTCAGTAATTTCATCTCGTTGCGGCTTATAATTTCAGGAACGTAATAAAAAATTTCTCAATGATATTGTTTCTTATTTGAAGTTTTATACTAAGATTATTCTATTGCGACAGCAATGCAGAGATGATTTATCTTCTCTAACTGCAAGAATCTAATCTTCGCGTAATATTCAGTAATAGTTGGTGCTATTGATCAAGTAGTTTTTCAAGCCCGTATTTTAAGAGTAAATCGGCGAAGCAAAAGCGACCAACTTAGCCATCCAACTTCTAATCACGTAAGAAATGCAATATGCAAAATGAAATGCAAATGCTGGTCCTCGTAAGGCGCGCGAACCTTGTTGTCCCATTTGCAGAAAAGGACAGGAATGTAAATGTAAATACAGGCGACTTTATTGGCCAAATAGCAGACGCAGCGTCGACCGCAGAAACGTCGCTTAACAAATGAGCTTTAAGGCCGATCCCTCACCGGGGATCGAAATTATCTTTTAGCTCGCGATCTCGTCGCCAACTCAAGACAAGCATCTAATCTGCCTGCGGTCGCAAAAAAGGAAGCACCCGTCCATTGTCGTGTGGCCACAAGTCCCGGGCCGGGAAAGCCCCGCTGACCCGGAAGACAAAAACTGACCGAACGCGGAGCTCTTTCTTCTTCCGGAGCTCTGATGACAGACGGACGAAGGAGCGAGGGTCAGTGAGGTAGAATGGGACAAGTGCCGGTGCTCATCGCTGTCAGGGGCGCGCGACCGAAATCCAATTTGCATGAGCCCGAGTACAGTGGACGGCGTAATTGCTACACGGTTGAGGATTAGGGAGGCGACGCAAGACGACGAGGACGACGGCGCGACGCGACGCGACGCCAGCCAGCCGCTCCAGCTCTGACTTCCTCCTCTTGTTTCTACATCTTTTTTCCTCGCTCTATTCTCTTGCCATTGTATCGGTGTTTTTCTTTTATTTTCTCTTATTTTCCTTTCCTCTCCCTTGCGGTGCTTTTTTCTTTATTATTCCTCGGATTCTTTTGTTCATCGGGGATCGTGCAGCCGAGTTCGTTGCGCAATTTGTCGGAGTCTCTCTTTCCGGGAGTGGCGCGTCATGCAAGATTTGTGATTTTATGAATATTTTACGCTACTTAAAGCCACGAAACTGTCACAACAAGCCAAGTGCCTAGTTTCAGACGTAATTTCTTTTATAAGCAGCACAAAGCTCGCAAAAAGTATAATAGAATTTATCCGAAACCTCGGAAAACAAAATGCAATTACTGTCTCTCCATTAGCCAATAATAATGTTTACTTACGTGCTTTTTACAATTTTCCACACGAGTCAAGACCAAGTTCAAATAAATAAAGTGAACCAACAGAAGTATTTAATTATCGAAATACAAGTTAATATATTAATTTCATTTTATTTAAAATATAGTAAATCTAAATAAGGTTTTTTATTTTCTTAAAAACTAATCATCTTTTGAGTCCTCGCTAAATAATTTTTAATACATAATTTAAAAAAGAAAGGTTAGAGTTGTTTTCTAATAAGTAATAATCGATGCTTTACCCTCAATATTTCTACCAGCTTTTTAAAAACTATCGTTAAAACAAATTTTAACATCGCGAGGTACAATTAAAATAATTTATCAATTAACTGATATCAACGCTAAAAATAACTTTCCTATGTACGGGTTTTATTTATAAACAATGAGAGGGAAGATTTTTTATATGAAATTTAAAAAAGAATTTCGTCCAATTTGCAATTGTAGTGGATTTGCATGTTTAATATTTGAAAAAATGAAAATAATAATTATTAATAGTTTAACGTTCCGATATGAATGAAGTTATACCCAGTATTTGTTACAAAGCAAAGAATTTACAGATTAAGTTCTACTTAGCTGTACTGGTGCTTAACTGAAGTAGATGCATTTTTAAAGACTCGAAAGGAGGTACGCTGTCGACTTAGTGATATATAAAGGAGACCCGCAGATCGCAAAGGGAATGCTGAAAATTTGTTTAGTGTTTAACTTAGATTTTAGCAGCAATCGAGATTTAAAATCTGCCGTTTTTGAAGGCCGACGAGAACTCGAGATTCCTTAAGATAAACGGTATCCTCGTATACGGGGGAGAAGAGCATCGAGCGCCAACTGTCGTCCATCTCCATAGATACCCTGACAGGACTAGAAGGAATTTAGAAGTTTGAGTGTAAAAAGCGTTGCAAATTTATTCGAAAGTCGCGTTGACTGCAACTTCAAACGATTCCTGGTTTTAGTAAGAATCAAGTAACTTAAAATATGTTTTACCTACTTCTTGGTATCTTAAAGTCACTTGCTACTGTTGTCGTTGAGTTTGCGTGCCTTAAATATTACGCCGAGAGTTTTCTCGACAACCTTATAAATTTTGTAATATATTTACAGACGAGAGCAAAAATGTTATTCGATGCGTTGATTGGAACATATTTGCAAATTAACGAAAATACAGTTCTCGGCATTTAGAATTTCACGAAACCAATACCCAAGCAGTAATTCAGGAGTTGAACAGCTTTTAAAAAATTATCGATAACTTCTGTACGGGCAGATTCAACGGTTCAGTTCGTATTTGCAATTGTATTGGCATTATCCTGAAATTCATTATGAGGTTATGGCATTTTCGATCCTCCGATAAAAAATGTAAAACAGTTTTTCACGTATCTACATAAGTTTACGTCGAGGTAATTTGCCGATAAAGTTTTTGACGCGTATATATTATCAATATAATGTTTTAGATATTTTTTCTTATGATATAAGGTTATGCACGTTAAAGATAATAATTCCAAAAGTGGTTTTTTCAGTTTAGCATCGATAAAGTATCGAAATGAAATATCATTATTTAAGAAGACACTAAAATAAATAATGCGAAACTTCTTGCGGTACATACTCACACATGATTCTCGATAAGAGGCTTCAAATATAAATAATGAAAAGGTAAAGAAAAAGAAGCTTTTTTCCTGCATAAAGTTCATCGCCAAGTCGGTAAGGTATGGGCACTTTTATCGTTTCACAATCGGGTTTAAATTCAGCTTCGGAAATCAACGGAAGTAATTGATATTCGTCTGGAATGGACCGAATCTCTATATAAATACTGTATGAAACGAAGTAAAAAAGAATATCGAAGATTCCTCGAATCCTCATCGCTGCATTGCCCGCGGGGAGAATTTTTGCACTGCTCTCCACTTCCCCCCCCCCTCTCTCTCTCTCCGTTCCTATGGCGCAAATGTGCAAGCTTGAAAAAAGGAACGTACTGCTGTCGAAGTCGATAAATTCGATATTAATATCGCTATTTATTTTCGCGTTGCGATCGAATAATAAAGTGTTATGGCGTCCGAGCGCGAAGGGTCTCTTTTCTTTTATGAAGGGATAGCTAAAATAAATAGAGGAGAGAAGAAGGAACCAGCGGGAATGGGAAAGGATGGAATACGAAGAGCATCACGCGAAAAATTTACCTCTTGCGTTTGCATAAAACAAATCTTTTAAAAGCAACTCTTGAGAAAGTCTCTCTTACTCTCTCTCTCTCTCTCTCTCTCGTCTCTGTTTTTCTCTTTCTACGTTTGCAGGAGGCAAAAGGTAGGAGGAAGAAGAAATAGTGAACAGAAAGAAGGAAGAAAAGAGGAGAAGAAGGACGTTCGCATAAATACGTATACACGAAATACAAACAAAAAGCCACAAAGGGCCGTGCTCGCGGCAGATACGATCTTACGGCATGCAGATACGAGCATACTAATCTCTTGCCTCAGCCAAGAGAGAGAGAGAGAGAGAGAGAGAGAGACGGATAATCGGAGATACGTATATAGTAAAGAAAGTTTTACCTTTTTTCTCATCTGCTTCACTTTCTTTGTCTTTTCTGCTCCTCTTTGTTCATTTTTATTTTTTGCTTAACTCAATTGAGCCAGTCTTTATTAACAATTTCAACTCAAACAACCTCTCAGTATTTAGATTTAATTGTTCAAATTAGTTCGTAAATCAGAATTTAATTATTTTAGTTCTTTATGTTCTTCATTTATTAGTTTCACCTCAAACTTTACCCATATATTCAATTTATATAATCTATTATAATGAATAATTTATTAAATAATAATTTATAAAATAAATATAAATCTGCTGGCACGTTTCTTATACTGCGACTCGAAACAAATAACTAGATAATACTAGTCTTTCGCAGTCTAACAACTCTCTATTTTACTAATATAAAGTTGAATAGCTGATATAATTTTTAATTCATTAGCAATAAACTACAGTTATTGTATATTACGAAACAAAAAAAGATGCGTGATTAATTTATAATCCTTGTAGGCAGTATCCTTTTTAATGGTGCAGTTCTCAGACTTTTGAATTCGGAGAGCGAGACTACATCCCAATTAAACCTTTATACATTTTGATAGTTATCAAAGGTACTTTATTCGACAATGTGAATTCTAAAAAAATAGAGGCTAAAATGACTTAATAAGAGAAATTAGCTTGGCTTCGTTATCTGCTCTATAAATATATTTAGTCTTGTGAACCCCAAATTTCAGAGTAACTATAAGTAAAATTATAAAAAGTCCTTTCTCTTTATTTTAAATGTATTTGCAATTATATTATTATGGAAAAATAAATATTCTTTCTTAAATTTCAGTTTTCTCTGATTTTTTCAATAATCACTTTCTTAAATTTATGTACGCACTGGTTATCGACAAAGATTATTATATATTTTTGAATAAAACGCTGCACTAGAAAAATCAAAGAATAGAATGGAGAAAAATGTAGAAAAACAATTGGAAAGTAAAATATCATCGACATGCATAAAATTTCGAGACAAGCACAGGTGGTGATGTTGATCTATCAACGAAACAAAATGGAATTCTTTATTAAAATAAATTTACGTTTTATATTTTTCGCGAAAACTCCATTTAATTGAAATATTCCAATTAATAATAAACATCAATACTCGTAAAAATCCTTGAATAAATTTTAAGCTAAACGGATATTGGCCATACTTTGAAGTATAAATAAATTAAAAATCGATTATTCTGAATAAATGTGTTTTTTTAGATTTTAACGTGTTTGTAAAATAGACTTTTTCACGATATGGAACCTCAAAAACGAAACTCAGAACAATTTAAAAGTACATGGTTTAATATTCCTCGCATTCTAATTATAATTAGAGATAAACTTAAGGTACTGCACAATTCGTCAAGATCAAGCATCAGATGTTTTTCAGGACACGTATCAATATAAAAAATGTTTTCAGAAATCCTGAAAATGATAGTTCAACGAGAGATAAGAGGCGTTTATTGATTGCATACGAAATAAGATAGGTGACAATCTAAGACCGGAAAATAGGCTGTGGCTAAAGGCAAATTCCAGGTGGCAGTGCAATTGAAAATTATCGCGAACGTTTGTGTGTGTGTGCGTTGGTGTGTACAGTACAGTACAGGCATGTGTACAGATTGGGAGCTGATCAACCAAATCCATAGGGATCTGAGACGCATATAATCGGGGAGAGCACTCGTCTGTTGCCGCCAAGAGACATCGACGACCGTAATTCCTTGCCCAAGGAATCCAGCCTCTCCCGTCCATTTATACCCCACATGCACAGAGTGTACACCTACGTAGAGACGCAGGGATGTACGCAGGCCAATCGACGTTATCCCAGGGAATCTCCATTTCGGTACAAGAACCGACGGCCAACGTGTACGAGTAGTTTCAATTTCGTAACGCCAATCCAATCATGTAAATCAGGTCTGGCATTATTAGTGGATAGCAATCAGACTATTCTACACCGCATTGCTCTCTATCTCTATATCGCTTTCACTTTAGTTATCTCTTTCTCTCTCTCTCATCTTCCTCCTCTTTTGCGTATCACCATGGACAAGTGAACTGTGTTTGGACGGAGCTGAAGAGCTTGCGAGTAAGACGCAAAGCGAGAGATTGAAAAATTCGAAAATTAGAAAGAAAACTAAGTGAAAATAAAAAGAAAGAACAATTTTTTACAGTTTTTCGTAATGGTTTGAAAAAATTTAATGCGATTATTATTAGCTGAAAAATTTCTTTCACATATCTATTTTATAATTATTACATTATTGCAAAATGTTCGTGTATGATTTTAATTGAATCATCTATCATTTAATAAAATTTCAACTTATTTTTTTATTCAGGAAAAGCATTGATTCAGGCAAGAATATTTAATATAAGTATAAGTCTCGAACAACTGATAGTGTAGCATTAATATGTTTAGGATACATTTTTGGTGACGGATATAAATTCATTTACAAATAAATTAATATAGGAAAAATACTTTTTAAATTATTTACTTGATTATAGAATTTTTAGTTATATGAAAAATGTGTTTGGTAAATTATTAACAGGCTTTAGAATAATTTTAAAAATAGCGGTGACAAAGTAGATAGATTCAATTAAAATATGGCCTATAATTAAGTTAACTAATATTTATTTACATTACCAGTTATATATATTTTTATAAATATAAAAGTTTTAAAAGCTAATGCAATAAAAATTACATTATATGTTCACTTGGACTTTTCGAGAGAAAAATAACAATAAATCTAATTCAATTACGTTTTTGCGAAGGTCATTTTAAATTTCTACCAAAGATTTCATATCGGAAAATTAAAAAAAATAGTTATATAACAATCTAAATATTGATCTAATATTTTTTACTAAAAATACACTATGATTATATATAGTGGCGAGTTTAAAATAATTACAATAATTTGCAGTAATTACGATTAATTTCTACACACGCGTTGCGATTACGTGACCGCGTTTTATTATGTTACACAAAGATTTATGCGTTTTTTTGCAAGTAAAAGGTTATCTCGTATCTTGAAAAGAGTTTAATTTTCTAGGAAATTACTTATTAAGAAAATATAACAAAGGCAAACGAGCAAAAACTTTAAAAACGAAAAAGAGAGAAATAAAGTAATATTGAAATTTAGAATAAGAGGTAGTAAATTAGAAACCGGGGGTGAAAGACGAGACCGGAAGAGAGAGCGATGTCCGGGTGAATCTGGCGCAGATACGAGGGTAGTGGCGCCAAACTAATCCGGGGTTTAGTTAATCGCATCTCCCCCTCTCTTCGGTCTCTAGCTTTCGATCTTCTTTCTCATTCCGAAGCATCGGGAACTCGATATTCACATTTAGCCAGTTGACGGCCAAGAGAGAGAGAGGATGGCCGGGTGATTTCCTCGGCTCGTTCACGAAAGCGGCTTACCCGCTTCAACCCCCTGCTTAGCCACCATCCAGGCTTCGTCCAAGCCGTTGCTGATCGTAAGCCGCGATCGAGCAGCCCATCGATCTAGTATTTGCAAGAGCGATTCACCGAGTGTAGCTGCTTTTTCATTTTCAAAGCGTAGACAGGATACTTCGTGACAAGTGCGCAACCGTATTACATAACAGCCTTGTATTTAACACGTAATTTTTTTAGGCGGTCCGGATACTGTATGAGTTGGAGAACAATGATCGATGAATTTCAAAGTGTCAGCAACTTTAATCGCGTGAAATTATTTAATAGTTATTTATTCGTGTACCTTTGCTACAACGCATTGTAGTCGCTTCATCTTTGCGGCAAGTCTCACATATTTTGCAACATTACTTTAACAAGAGCAAGTTTTCAAAGGCTACTTTCTATTATATATTACGCAGTCAACTAGTCAAATTCTACAATTCAAACTATAAATAATTGTAGTTCAAAGTTAAAGTTTTATCATAAGTAAAATTAAAATTCTTTAAATTAATCCAATAGATATCCTGAATGAATTCTTTAATTTACTATGATCAATTAATATGCAAAAGTCTATATTTAGAAAATGAAGAGAAATCGAGGAGGAAAAAATTTGTAGATTGCGTAAAGAAGAGAAAGAATCAATGAAGCGCATCATGGAAGAGTGGAATGCAATAGAATTTAAGACAACCACATGGGAAAATAGTATGAAAAAAGAATGAAAATACATAAATTTACTGTACAAAATGCACTGGAACATAGAAAGAAGAAAATGGGAAAGCAGATGGATGAATATTAAGTGTAAATCGTGTATGTAAAGTCAACGTGCAACCCGAGAAGTGGAATGTAAAGTATAAATATTTTGTATGTAGTGAAACTTTGCACATCTATAACGAAATTTCTACCAAAAGGTTAAATGTAAGCAAAAGTGTTGAAATTTAAACGAAAATAGTACCAGATAGTCGTGTATGCGTAGATTACTAAGTATTAATTGGCATGCAAAATATAAACGTAAAATGTAAATGTGTAAATGAATGTTGTGTATATTACGTATTATGTAACAACGAATGTGTTCTCCAACGAAACTAACTTGTTACTTAAAAATAGTATATTAATCCCATGCAGACTCGAAAAAAATGTTACTTTCTAATGGGTGTTGTTGAGAACAATCAGTAGATGTTGAATCAAATTAGGTTTGGTTAAAATAGTCGAAGAAGCAAGATTTAAAAATTTTCCTTTTAAAGAAAAATTTACTTTTTCAATGGGAATAGACGATACTTGTCCCAAAGGATATTTAAAAGGAAATATTTCTATTTTTGCCCTTCGGTAATTCAGTTGCCGTCGACATATCGCAGTTTTTACATCAAACTTTATCTCACAAAATTAACCAGACTATTGGACTTTTATTTTTCTGAAGTCTTGACAGCAGTTTTAGAGAAATTCAATAGAGATTTAGTCTTCATTAAGCGTTCATTAAGATTTAATTCATCCGAGAAAACATTTTCCCGTCGATTGTAAATTTTACAGGGGAAAAAGCGAAAATCAATACGTTATGTTTTAACGTCTGGACGGTGCAGTCGATTTGTTGAAAAGGAGCTGCAATTAAAAGACGACAAAAGCTGACTCTACGGGGGAGCCAATTGTCAGAGCTCGAATTGCGCCTCGAGCCTTGTTAACGGACACTGCGATACGTGGCTGGCTGGCTCCCTCCCCCTTCTCCTCTCGGGCTCTCTCCCTCCATCCATCAAAAGCAGAGTCAATAACTGATAATCCGAAGCTGGCGAGAGACGGACAACTTCCAGGTCCGCTTACGTAATGCGAGTGGAGCGCAACTGTTAAGGCACAAAGAGGAGTGCGAGCGAAAGGCCGAGTGCGTACACCGAGTCAGGGGTGCGATAAGCGCGCGAGTGCAAGTAGCTCTTGAGCAAACAATAAAATCGGACAAAGCGATGCGGAGATGGCGGTTAAGAGTCGAGCGCGAGTCACGGACGAGTTGCGACGGCCTAATGGACAACTGATGGCAATGTCTTGTACGTCGCGGCTCGGCGATGCCACCTGTCCGGGCAATGAGCTTCTATCTATCGGCGCGTTCGGTCACCCGACGCCATGATTTACATTTGCACTAACGTCCAGAAAGTCGGCTAATTGCCGATGTCCGAGGTACCGGATGCAACTTACGCGCTTCCTCTCCTCCACTCGTCTCTTCGCTTTGCATATGTGCTTTGCCATTGGCTCTCGGCACCGACGAATGTTAACCTACTCCGGTCCATTCTGCAGCTTAATTCTTATTTTGTATGCCCTAATCCCGTCATTAATTGCCTCCTGAACAGCCAACCAATCTTTATCCACGACGAACTCTGCTACTTTTGGCTCTGTTATTCCGTTATACTATTATTGATATTAAGAATTTACGATGGAGTCGTTTCATTTTCTAAACTTCGACTGTGCTACGCTGTATAATTCATATTCGTCGAATTTTCTTGCTTTACTTCGAAGACGATAACGATTGTTTTTTATTTAATATTGAAAATTATTATACACTTTATTGAGCCTACAGTTACCATTGTGAATAAACTTATTTGATGCGCCTTTCTCAATTATCCTTTTCCAGGACGAACAAGTTCAGTTCGTCGAAGACTGAAGATAAGTTTAATATAAATTCGAATAGCTTTTCAATTTTATATTTTAAAGATGATTTTTTAATATTTACAATGGTTTAATCTAATTACCGTTATCTGGCACAATAATTAATTTGCGCCGATAAAAGAGTAAATAAAATTTGTTTTCAGTAATAATTTTCAGCCACGTTTAAATATGAAAAAATAAGAAATATATAAAAGGCTTGTATAAGAGTACCAAATAGAAGAAAATAAATAAAAGATTTAATTCAAACTGAATATAAAAAAGTCAAGTAATTCTTTTAGATAATCGCGAAAAATAAATTAGAGAAATTTATTGATAATTGGTTCTGCATAAAGTGGACTAGACTAGAAAAAATATCAAAATTAATAAGTGATATTAAAGAATTAATTTACATCCAAGTAACGGATTATTTTTTATTCGAGTTCGCACAAAGTCGATAATTTTAATTATACCTGAATCTAATTGCACTATTCTGTAATCTGATGCTCGTTAATCAATACCATACCTAATCAAACTCACGAATCTTCACAACTTTAACTTTTTTCAATTAGCAACGTGACAGTGCACAAATATTTCCATTGCTAAGCTTATAAAAGGGCACGTGTCTTTCGAAGACAGGAGTTTTTACGACCAAACCTCGTCCCGCATCCGTTGCATTCATCTTTTCTTCGACGCGTATAATTAAGTTTATTTTTTTCACAATTAGAATTGGTTAAAGATTTTAAAAATAAAACTCCAACAGCTCAAATCATTAATAAAGCATCTATAGAACGTAATTCTAAATATACGGTGATTAACCACCGAAGTTGTGTTCATAAGATTAAAAATTTTTGCACGATCAAGATTTCTACGATGTGGTGTATTTTCATGCCTCAGTAACTTTGAGTTACTCTTGAAACATAATTGACTCGTAACAATTTTAATTAAAAAAGTCTACTGAATTTATAAAAATATTCAAAAGCCAGCATATAATCTTTAATACTACTGATGAACGTTGTTCTTAATATAGTACGGATTTTGCCAGAAGGTTTTTTCAAATTATATCCTGAGCAATGTGTTAAGAAAAGATAAATAAAAGCAATAACGAACATTCTCGAATTGGAAAAAGTTAAAAAACATCATTCAAGAACGTTTCATCTACGAAGCAATAGTTTTTTATTAGGTTTAATGTGTTTGTTTTTATTATATTTGAATTTCAATTTGTCACGATAAATAAAAAACTTTAACTTATTTTTTAAAATATCCAAGCCTATGCTCAATATTAAGTTTTACCTAAAATGCATGATAATAATTAAAATTTGTTATATTAATTTGTTTCTATTAATCCGTGTAACAATTAGAGGGTTTTTTTTTTTAATTTACAAGTCGATGGATATTATTTATCTTTGTCTCGGCCAATTTGTTTTTCTAAAATTCGAATTTATTAAAAATAAATATGTAAAGATAGAGTTGAATAGATGCGAGCAAACACTTATTCCACTTTCCGATAACAGTTATTTAAATGTTGTTCTTTTAAATGTTAAATTAGTATTTACACGTGCAATTTGCTACACTAAGTAGCAAATAAATTTTCATTAATATTTTATTATAAATAGTTACGCCTACTTTAACTGTCGGTACTTTTTTCTTCAAACAATTAATTTTTCTAACAAATGAAAAACATTACATTTCAGATTTTGAAATTTACAACTCTAAGGTTGTCTAATTTATCTGCAAATCTAATGTTTTATTTATAAATACTTGGTACATGTACTCGTTAATGAATGAAGCGAGGTTTTCATTTTTGCAAGAGTTTCCGACTTATCTTGCTTTCGAAGACCTTCTATAAAATATGTAATCCATTATTTTCAAGGTAAAACTAAGATTTGCGCGATCAGAAATCGATGCCAAAAATGTAACGGACTATCGCGGAAAGAGAAACAAGTGTTTCGCTACAACACTGCATTCTTCAAAAACAGTCGGGCGACGAAGCACAAGCAGTTCAATAATGAATAAATTATAGATTGGTTGAGAAATTAAGAGAAACAGGCTAAAAACCACAATAACAAAGCAGCTCGTCTGACCGAATATGATGCGTGTGAAAAAGAGAGGAATGCGTTCGAGTCGGCGATCGTACACCTTCAGCCCTGGCCTGCACTGCCTTGCCGCTGCTCGCCCGCCAAAATAACCACAAATCATTTACTTCCCACATAATTATCAGACTCAATTATCGAGATCGGATCGCGGCTCGCGAAGTAGTTTCAAGATTCCGGAAGGCACTCCTGTAAAAACGCAAGCGAACGGAGTGCCAGAAAGAGCGCGAGAGGCACTCGATCTCACTTGATCGATCGCTGCCTCGCGTCGACGAGACGCACCGATGACAATCGAAGCTTTTTGCCAGCAGCCGTGGCACTCATTAGCACTCCAATCGTTTGAATTAATCAGCAGTGAAGCCGCCGCGAGCGAGGCGCTGCTGCCGGAAACGTGGAGTCAGGCGCGTATTTGGGCCGAGGTGGTGGGCAGCTGCGGTGGGCACCCGGAGCAGCCCGAGCAACGCCGAGAGCCACCACCCCCTCGCTTGGTTTTTCTTTTCCGCTCGTTTTCCGCTCGTTTTCCGCTCGGTTTTCGTCCGTCGGTCACAGCTCGTTTGCCGCCAGCCGCGTGCGCACCGCTGCTTTCCGCAAACGAGGAAGTGCAGCAGTATTTCAATCCGCGAGAGATGAACGATCGCGATAGTCTAGCCGTATCGCGGCGATCGCAGGTGGGCGTCGACGCCGCCGGCGGCCGACAATTGAATGTCCGAACTCGGTGGTCTTGGTACCGGGCAGAAGGGCCGGCTCGCGGGTACCAGGACTCTTTCTTGTGGGCCTAGAGACGTTGCGGGTTCGAGGGAATCGGCGCCCGATTGATAATGAGTTTTTGCGGCGACGGCGGCCGCCGAGGTTCTCGAGACGAGGTCGTGCGTGGCAAGGCGCTCGGAAGGGCCCAGTATCACCGATCACCGAGAGTTGGGTGATACTAATTTGTAGGTTGTCCCACCCGTGCCTGTGTGGAGGTGCATGTAAAGCTACGAAACTTGAAAACGACTTATCGGCTAAACATCTAATGCCATACGTCCGTTTTCGTCGCTTTCTCTTTGCTTCGCCTCCGACTTTTTAACCGATCGATGATTCCGATCGATTCTGTTTTATCGCGACCTTTTTGCAACCGAAATAGCCAGCCGTTTCGTTTATTTTTTAGCGTAGCTCGCCATTTGTTCAAGGATAAATTTACGGCTGCGACGTGGAAATTGAGAAATCGCGAGGAACGCTGTCGCCATGTTTCGACTCGAATTAGCGTGCAATTTTCATCATTATTTGCGGTGTTTTATTTCTCATTTTAATAATGGGTACAATTCAATTAGCACCAAGTTATTCTTTCCGTAATTAAGCGATGGTTGGGGAGCATTCTTTAAATGAAAAATGCACTCGGAATAATTTACGTTTTTTTATTTTTTATTTAAATTATTTAAATTATTTTATTTAAATTATTTTTCTAATATTTTTCGATTCTGGGATCGAACGATAGATCGTGTAAACAGCTCGATGAAGCGAAAGCCCGTTTAAAATGCTTATCATTTTCCATTCTTATTTATAGTCGAAGTGAATCTGCATCATCGAGCTGGGCTTTCCACTTGCCCAAGACTCGTACGATATTTAGGCACTTGTAAGAGCAGGCGACGAAGCGATCGAGCAACTGGTGCCGCATCAACTTGCTGCTTTAACCTAGACTCGAGATCCGAAGCTGGCTGCGTGTTCCCCCCCCCCCTCCTGCAGTAGGTTTAGCATCCTGGAGCATTGGCGAGCTGCGCAACGCGGATAAAAATAACGCCTCCAATTCGCGAACAAAAAGCAACAGTCCAATCTCGCTATCCGGGCAGCATCAAAATGCGGGCTCCTCCAGTCGTGCGATCTCGTAAAAGTTCGCCTACTAATTAGAATCGCGTCGGCGCCGCGCAACCGAGCCACCGCGTGCATTATCGTCTCGGCACATCCAGCGGCGAACAGCGAAATGTTCCTCCCTCTCCGAGTTGGCGCTCGCGCATAATTTCGTTTTTTATTTTCGAGCGTGCACGGGCAGGTAGCGCGCAGTCGTGCCGTAAACGAACAAAAGAATCGCGGCGATGCGTTTTTGCCGTGGATTTCAACAGTGTCTGGGCCGCGCTAATACACGCTCCCTGGGAGGAAAATTTGCGCGGACAGAGGTGGAACGGGCGAGAGTTCGCGGCCGGTCAGAGGAACACGAGGCTAAAAGTGAACGCCTAGGATGAGCCTGTGTATTATAAGCCGCGGGGGAGGGGCGGTGGGGCGGTGGAACAGGATGCAGGACGTGTCATTAGCATACGCGCTACATACGCCTCGGTGCTTTATGATTTATCCGTTGGCGGCAACGCTAATACAACGCGAGCCTTCTCTTTCTTTCTTTCTTTCTCTTTGGCGCTTGCGCCTCTTCCGTCGTCGACGCGAGTACCGCTACAGCTTTCTTCCTATGTTTTCTTTCTTGTTTTATTTTTTATCTTCTCTTGCGAGTTACAAGGCTCCGCAACTACAATTTTCTCTTCGGTTAATCTTGTTTTTCGTGGGCTCGTGTTCGTGAATTTGGGAAAGGATGTTGGGGCAAGGATGTGATTGTTAAAGCCAACGTATAGCATACCGCCTAATATTGCGCGCATAACTATAATATGTGCATTTTTAGACCAACGTTGCCTTCGCTATACGAAGAAATTAACGAAAATTGCTTTTTTGCCTTCTCTCCCTCTCTCTCTCTCTCTCTCTCTCTCTGCAATCTCGTTTATCATCGACGATCCTCTAGCTTTTTATTCGTGCCTTCTGCAACGTCGTGAGAACATTTCCTAATAATCAACATCGTTTTTTGCCCTCCCTTTTCGTCCGACGATTAAAAATTAGTTTTCTTCGACTCCACTCGATCGTCTTCACCGAGCATTGGATATTCGAATTCAATTTAATTTAACGAGTCCGCTTTGTTCGGCTGCACGCAGACTCGAGTATTTTTTGCCAAAGCTCTTCGTTAACCACAAAATGCCGTTGTTGATTAGTGAGCAGAGCTCTTGGTTGGGGAAATGCGCTTGGGTGAAAAGAGCCGAGGAGCTGGTGGAACGACTGCGGAAAGTCGATTGGCCGCCTGCGCAGCCGATTGTCCGTGTCGGTGGCCAGGGCGGCGCGACTTCTTCCCGCGGAGGAAGACACGTGCCGGGGTTCCAGGAATCGTCGGCGGCTCCCTCAACGCCCGTTGACCGGAAAAAAAGGAAGGAGCCAGCGTCGGTACTCCGTCGAAGAGGTGGCATGCGCCGGCTTATGGTGTGCGCATAAGAAGCCTTTTAATCAATTTACCGCGCCCGAGGGGAAAAAGCCGCAGGAACGCCGGTGCGTCGCGCACCCGGCGAGATTCACCTGCAGGAATGCACGTCCCGTCTTCCTTTTGTGCTCGGTCCTCTCTTTTTATCTTTTGCCAAGGCGACGTCCCCGTTCGAGTGCTCCCCTTCTTTGTTGCGCATTCGCGACTAATCCGCAGGAAGCTTCGATTAATATACGTACACGCGCGTGCGTATGTGTGGGCGCACTCGAGAATTTGTAAAGGCGATTGCGGAGGATGACTTTTTCTCAACGGTGTTCGTCCCTTTTTCTATTGCGATGGGGGGGAGGCGGGGGGAACCAAGGCCCGCACCTTAATTAATAGTGTGAGAAAAAGTTTGTACGATGTGTAAAGCAGGGCCCTATCAAAATAAAGACGTCATCCTTCCCTAAGCCTTTGTTATTGCGTTTTCTTATCAGTAATGTATGCGGTTGAGATGGACGAGTATTCGAGCTCTTGCTAGACGTAGCACCATAAAAACGTCTCCAACGTGAAAAGTATTTACCGGCAACACATTGAAGCGTAATGTGCGATTTCCTCGTTTGATATTTTTGTTTCTACAAATTGCTGATTACGGAACAGAATTTGTAGTGATTATACGCAGAAATTCAGAGTTGAAATTTTTTTTAATTAATGTATGTATTCATTTGGTTAACGACTGTATATAAAACGTGTGCGCGGAAGTGATAAAACAAAACAAAACCTACATGAAAACTTTATTGCCTTCTGAAACGCACCGTATCCATTATTATACTTGTAGATTACAAATTATTTAAAAACGAGAAATACGGAAACATAACGTAAATCGACTTGAGATATTGTTCCAGTTGTACTCGTAATTTAGGGTATACCTTTTATATTCTCCGATATTGAGCAAATAAATATAAATAAATAACCCTACGACTTGAATATTCGTTTAAAAATTTACAGAACTTGTTCTTCGTCGTTTCTAATTTTGAAAGTATAAATGCAAAAATGCGCACATGGTTTACTCGAGCCGATTTAACAAACATTTGTCGTAATAACGAAGAAATCAATGCTGTACGAGATCTAAAATAAAAAATAGATTTTGAGCTTCGTTTGAAAGTAAATAATCATTACAGCAGTAATGGATGACGATTTAGGCATAATATAAGAAAAATTTAAAGTTCTAAAAATTAGCTATTTTTTAATATTAATTAGAAACAAGTATTGCATCTAGGCTTCTTTAAAACTTTTGAGAAGCATTGTTTTTAAAACAATTAAAAAACAATTTTTTGCTGATGGTATTAATAGTACCGTGTAAAATAGCATTTATAATATTATAATTAATATAACGAAATATTAATGAGCTTGATTGTCGATGTTTTTTGCTGTTAATCTTTTCACTTTTCCTTTTATTTGACTTTCTCTTTATAGCTTTCACTTATTTTATAAGAATTTTTAATTTTTTCACATGATATGTATGTAATAAGATCTAATCATCTGTTCTTTAATTAAAACTAAAAACTTTACAATTACTTTTAAACAATATTGATATTAAAATAACACTTTCATTTTTAATACCTGAAGTATCTACTTTTCATGCAATTATGAATAAATAATTTCAATTACGTAAACTTAATTTACTAATAACGGTTTAATTAAATTGAACTGTTGATATTTTAATGCGCCTGCAATTTATATTCAGTTGAGTAATAAGAACGTCTAAAAGGAGTACGAGTATAATCGTGAAATTTAACTTTCAAACAACACTACTAAATATCACTTTCAATATTATCACGACCTGTACAATAGATATCTATAAAATATTATCTCCAATTTACGAGTTTAAATGTGTTGGAGCAAAGAAGGAAAATGATTTTTGGGTGTCACTTTGAAATTGTTGATCTTTAATGTAGGCCGTATTTAAATAATGAAATCAAATCACAAGTATATTCAAACATTTTATTCTCACTCAGGCACATAAGTGTACAACGACGAGTCGAAATAAATGCTTCTCTCGTTGCTTCGTCGTACACGCATGTCCTTCTTCAGTACCTTATTCGAGTAATGTCTTGGCAACCGTTACAAAATTCGCCGGCCATCCGTACGTCAGGTGTGACAGGTTTACAAGTTGAAACTATCCTTGTGATTTACCTAGGATTAATACTTATGGATCCCGAGTACATCTTCTTCATTGCAAAAGTTAAACTCGAGCGCAGGTCGAAATAAAGGAGATTTTGCGGATCGATCGCGAAATTGTGGTGCGCGCCAGTACGAGTAGAAGTAGATTCAAGTAGCTTTGAAAGAAACAGATTTTTCGATCCTCCTCTCTTTTAAAACGTCGAACCGCGCATTTCGTTGAGAGGAGTTCAAGCGTCCGCCGCGATTACCGCACTTATCGGGCGACGGGCTGCTCCTGCGATACCTAATTATGAACAGCAACATTCGGAATGCATCTTAATAGCAAAGGTGCGTGTCGCCATTGTGCGTCTCGGGATTAACGCGCTCTTAGGCTTGGGGACTTTTATAAACGCCGCGCCTTAAATTGACACACGGAAAGTGCGAGAAATGCGGACTATTCGCGCAGGGCAGAAGCACGTCCGGCTCCTGGAGTCCCGATCGCTTTATAAGGTCGAGCTCGGGTAGTCGGGAGAAGGGGAGAGGAGAGGGTCTCAGGTGCGTCCCCGAGATGCCAGGCGAAAGGAGCCGGGAAAAATTTGGAACGCGCGTTCCCAGTCGAGTCCCACGGGAGCGGCGGCGGCGGCGAGGTTGGCTCCGCTAAATATTGTGTTCGCGCTCGGCCGCCGCGGGGACACGTGTTGCGGCTGGCTGGAGCGCGGGATTCCACGTGGACGCAGATCGGCCCCGCCGATTATACGCTAATTCAACGCAAATTCCTTGCGCGCGCGCACGCACGCGCTACTAGATATATCTGTATCTTTGGGCCGCATCGGGTATCGGGAGTCACCTCTGCCTCGTCGACGGGACGACAGACGAAGCAGATTGCGCGCAAACAAGAGAACTGGAATGCTTCGTTATTTCGACGACTCCGAACTGGCAAGTGTTGGACCGGGAGTCGGAAAATTGACTTGACTTGGGATGTTCAATCCTCCGCATCTGCCGCCGCCTCGGCGTTATTCTTCCTTTCCTCCATTTTTCATTATTCATTACGGTTATAAGTCGTAATCAGCGTTTCTTTTGTCCTACTCTGCGCGTATTGCGTATCACTCGAGCGATCAAGTCAACTGTGTGCGTTCGCTTCACCTACCACATAAATGTAAACAATCGTCTTGTTAGTTTTTAAAAACTAATTAATCGCGATAGCCCGACGTACTGGTGCGGATATTTGCATATCTCGTGTCAACCGTTCTGGTTCTGCTGAGAAAAGCTAATATTTACTTCAATTTCAGTGCGCTAAATGTTAATGCACGGGCGTTAATTAATGGGCAAATGAATATTTTCTTACAATTAAAAAATGCTAATTTAAATATCTCCGCTAAATCTTATTTTAACAGGAATCTCTCAATAGGGAGCGAATTTCATCGCGTGGATCTTCTTATGGGTACATTTTCTTCAGACAATTAAACTGTTTTCTCAGAATAAAATAAAGCCATTCAATTCATTGTTATATCATGGTACCAGAAGATAGAAATGCCATAAGGATATTTCGAATTTCGCCTGCAACATTCTCAAGCGCTTGCCTTGCGAGAAGAGAACTCGTCGTTGTTGCGTTGCAGTTTAGCGGTCAGTGATCGGGTGCGTGGATTTAAGCTCCTTAAAATTGACTTTAGGGAAGGAAGCGCCTCGAGTGTAGAAAATCAATACCTTGATACCCGCGTGCATTCAATGCACCGAGGGCGCGGAACGAGCAAAAAGCACCGAGCGACGCCTCTTAGCTTCAACGGTGGATTCTCGGAACGCGGGATTAAACGACGTCGCCGTCGGACGAGTTTTCGCGCGAGTGTCGGCCGTCGTCGTCCATTCATCGCGACGCTCGCTCAACGCTTAATTCACCCCCATATTTCAAATGCTCCGAAAATACGTGCGCGCGTACGCAGCTGCTCTCGTCGTGTCTGCGCCGTTGTGCTGCTCCGAAAGGGGAATCCGAGACCGGCGATCGACGAATATACTTTAATAATTCCCGTAGCGTCTGGATTTCTGCGGAGACACATTTCGACGACTTCTGACGACTACGTCTTACTTTCAACCACGTTCTTATCAAGTCCGGATTTCGGCAATTTTTCAAAATGTTCTTTGCAGACAGCGTACGTCTTTTTTAAGTGCAACAAATGCAAATGTGCGGGTGTACATTGCGTTTAGAATTGCTTTAGAGATGTCGCTGGAAATTAACGAATGTCTGACGTATGTGTGCGAACAGTTTTCCATACGCGATGTTCGCGATGGACTTTGAAATTAGAATAATGTATTTGCAAGCTTGAGATTGCGCATATTATTCGAAATTTCACTGATTAACGGCTGATCGGAATTTCCTTACAAGTAATTAAAAGAATTCAATGCTTCTTCATAATACGGAAAGGGACGAGTAAAAGCTGGGACTTAATCAAACATCGATAAACACGTGTATTCAAATTCTAATTTTCATCATTATTAATAGAACTATACGCATAATACTTGGTGCAATGTGTATGTAAGATGTATAGACAAAAGTAACTATTTTAAGAATTATTTCGCAGGAAAAGCGTGACATAAGTAAAAATAATATATTGAAATAATTGGAAATAATGATAATGTGTTTAAAAAATTTATTAGATTATGTCTCCAGTTTTTCTAATAATTCTACTTCTGTGACACAACGACAACAGACGTATCGTCTTACCGTTGTTTTAGTATTCAAATGATATTTTTAACTGTTCACCTGTGACAGATTTCTGTTTACGTGTTAATGAATAAATGCAAAATTCAAATGATAGAACGACGACTTGACGCGATGTACTTAGTATTTTATAGTTGCTTTTTAGCTAACAACAGGTTTCGGAGAAAATTTTGGCGCGCATAAAGTTTCATGTTCGAGGAATGTTTTACAAATGTATGATCGATGTACAAATATATTTTGGTATTCAGTATATAAACGTTTGTGTTTCGTTGAATTACATTGTAATTTAGTCGTCTACACTTGGCACATACTTTGCTATACTTAGATGCTTTTTTAAAAATCTTTCGTGTCATCTTATCTCTATATCAGTAATACTTACTGTCTCTGTAGTGTGTCAAAATATTTTCACATGTCAGCGCAAGAAAGAGAGCGAGTAAGAAGATATAAGATACACACGTTGTTGAATAAAAATGATTACTATTACCGATAAATAAAATGTAAATTAAATACCGTTTTCATGTAAGAGAAGTAGTCGTTAAGTGTACAAACTTGTGTAACTTTTTTTATAGTTTTATAAATGTAATGTAATTTTGTAGCTTAATGCAAATGTTTAATAATTAAGTTTAAATAAATTTCGAATGTTTGTCAAATATCATTGCAAACTGTGGTAATTTTTGAATATATAATTTAATAATGTAAGGAAAATCATATTACACGATAAACAGTTAGACGCAGCTGTTGTCGCCGTTTTCTTTTGTTGCTAACCTCATAAAATCCATTATTTTTCTGCATGTGTAAATAATAAAAATTTATGCGAATTTTAAATAAGCAAATTTTTAATAAACTTATTTATAAATCTATGGTAGTATAGAGATGTAACGAAATAACGCAGCAAAACATTTAATTTTTGTTTTGTTGAAAAACAAACGAATAACGAATAAAACAAGATCAAATTTTCAATTAAGAAATACGTAGAAAAAAAATTGAAGGATCATAACAATGAAAAACAAAAGTAAGTAGTGGGGAAAACTATAAGAGAAATATAAAAGGGCAGGCTAATCGCTAAAAGCCATTTAGTCGTGTAAACGAACTTCACGGGAAATATTTAAAATTTGATAACATTAATAAAATCAATTTTATAATTGAAAAAGAGTTAGCAATAAAAGTAATCGATAAATATAACTGAAATTGATCGTTCGTAATATTTATTAAAATTTAATATCGACGAATATCCTGCTTTAATATTCTACAGTAAGTACTAGAAAAAATAAAAAAAATAAGAATTATCCGTAAATTCGCTATTAAAATAATACAGCTGTGTGAATTAATTTTCTGATTTTTAATGGAAAAACTTGTTAATTGTTTTAAACAGCTATTTTGCAAATATTTTTAAGTAACTATGAAGTATTCAAATATAAATATTGCTGAAATATTGTTTTTATTTCATGGTTAAGTGTACGTATTGTAGAAATGTCTCGTTTAATTTTCTTATGTTCTTGTATGTTTAGACGGCATTGCATTGGGGAGCTAAACACGGAGACGAGAATATTGTTAAATTGATTGCTGGAACGTATAAAGACTACATAAAGAGTGTCAATGAAACATCGGTGAGTTCATCCATAATATATAAACATTCATAGTGAAATAAAAAATTGGCTGAAAAGTACACGTAAAGTTTTTTACCGAACATCTAAACTGTTTTAGTAGATTGCAGTTCTATTTTGGAAGCATTAGTAATTATTAAGTATCGAAATTACAAAATTATTAATCAGTATTGTTTAAATATTTATTTATAAGCTTAAAATTTTTTCGAGGAAGAATATTTAAAGCTTCCAACAATACGCTCGTACTTATTATTATGTTTCTTTTTCATGTGTTGGGTTTGCTGCCAACTGCAGAATGGGGTAAGTTAACTTACAAACTGTACTCACTTTTTTCAAAATTAATATTTAAATAATCCTTAAAAGGTATATATTTTATTAAATTTACTCAAATAACTTGGTAGATTGTTTTATTCAAATTTGATTTTAATTTATTTCACAGGTTTTTACGCTAATTTACGTATTTACGTTAAGTTCATTTTATAAAATTAATAATTTTAACCTCGATATATTGATATTGTTTGTAGACTTGCAGTTAAATCTGATTGTTGTTTTGAATAGAATCTAATTACATTCGTCAGTTTTGTTATAAATAATTTTCTATTCCATTTGATTTATTTTCATTAATTTGCTAAATTTTAATCAGGAAACAAAAATAAAAATTTACATTTTAAATTGCTTAATTTTACGAAGTTTTGCAAACGTTTCGAAATTTCGGAAAATCTCGCAATGACTCGTGTGTGAGGAAATTCTCTCGTAGAACTTGCAAACCCCAAGTAATGCATTCGTTATCGTTGTTGGCGTATCACCCCGAACGAAACACGAGAAATTAGTTTTCGGTTTCGCAAATGCCACAGAATAAAAGAATCGGGTGTCTAGCGCGATTCCTTCGAAACGTCAGTCGGACCAAAACAAGAAAAGAGACGGTCGGAATCCAAGAGTAAATGCTAATTATCGTCGGGCAGTGCAAAGTCGTTCGGAAATGGCGTTCGATGAGCATAATGTTTGGGGGGGGGGGGGCGCACGGACCGGGAGGAAGAAAAGCGCGTGGACTAGTGTCAAATAGTCGTCCCGGTGTTCTTTGGTACCTGGCGACCGTTAGGGTGCTATCATCGAGCGAGCGGGACCTACTCCCACACGTCGGCCCAATTTCTCACGTTGCCGGCCGGCCGCGTACGCCAAATCGACTCGAGCGACTCCGCGTGGGTTATTGGGTGGGACAGAGAGATAGAAAAGCGAGCGCCGAATGAAACGTAAAGGAAAGTCGTGAGCGGGCCGTTGATCAAGTCGTGGTCACGCGCGTGACCGCACGCCGCGCGTCGGCTGCCGAAACGTTCTCAAAGAGATAACCGAGATAGATAGTCGACCGGGGTAAAAAGGGCGGGCTCGAGGGAGGGGGGAGGTAGAGCCCCGTCGATAAGGACATCAGTAAATCGGAGCTCTGGGGCCGCTCGCGCGCACACGCGGTCCCGAGGAGGGGGGTCAGCGCTCCTCGCCTCCAGATAGGATCGGATGTGTGTGGTCCGGCGTTTTACTCTCTATAAGACTTATATAAGCAGGCGGCGGTGGCTGAGGCTGCGGACAGCCCTTGCTCGTTAGCGGCTCGCGACAAACACCGTAAGGTCGACCCTTCCCTCCCCTCCCTCTCTTTCTCTTGCCGCCGCCGCCGCCGCCGCCACCGTCGCCGCTCTAAGTAGAATGCACTATAAGGAAAACGAACGGCCGAGTCTTTCTCTCGTTTTGCGTCTTGTGTCTTCGGGCTTGCATTACGAGCGAGCACTTCAACATTCTCGCCTCCCTTTATATTTATGTGCAACCATGCGACCTTAACTCGGCTTCTTTTCTTCCGAAGCGGCTCTTTATGTAAGCGGCCACGTCCTCCTGGTGGGACGCGCTGGGAGATTCTCAACCGTCGATGGTCTGTCGCTGCGAAATCGGAAGCTGAGCTTGCAAATATTTTAGCGTGAAAGCTCTGTTGTCGCACTACGATGTTTCGATCTTGCCGCTACTATTAAAGCGGTAACTACGTGCAGCTAACCCATGCATATTTAAGACAAGTATTGAGTAAATCGTGCAGTTTCTATAATTACGGCAACTTTATTGTTATCACAAGGGAAGCTAATATGGATTTAATTTTTTCGAGAACAGACATGTTTTAAATTATAAATTAAAGCCTTCGCGAACTCTTTGGTTTCTATCGAAGATTTTTTAGCAGATGCCAATGTATGTTTTTAGTTGCAGTGCTCGCGAAACCCCGACGGGAGGATTTGGTGACTGGAAATCCGGTGACCGCTTGCGTTGAATTATTAATAACACGCTGAAAAAATTACCGATACCTTTGCCGATAATTAAAGCAGTAGCATCGCGATCGCTTCGAAAATCTTGCAGAATAAAAAATGAAGATTCCAGCGTTTTCTTAAAATCATACTTTTATCCTCGCATATTATCGACTTTTGACGCTTGCAATGAATCGTAAAATTCTTACGTCGATTCACACGTGTCGCTTTCGTCTTTCAATTTTCTTCCTCCACTTGTCTCGATACTTTCGTTCGTCTGTTCCTCTATTTTTCAGGGCTCGCAATTTTTCTCTTCGCCTCGCCTAGATTTCCGACGCACGGGGGTTATCCTGAAAAATAAAAAGGGAAGAAATAAACTGTCGTAGAGTGGGATAAAAGTAGGGGACTGAAAAGAAAAGGCCGGTAAAAGACGGATGACAAGGCGGCAAGGACTCGTCGTCCATCCCTTCGTCGTTCGTTTGTCTCCGTTCGCCATGACTGTCGCGCGCGCGAGGCCAGCGGCTCATTTGTTTTCGCGGTGTAATCGGAGCCGAGCTGTCGACGCCGTGGCACCTTTCTACCTCCCTTCCATCTCGTACACGTCTCTTCCTCTTTCTCGGTCGTCGCCTTTCATCTTCACTCCTGCTTGCGTTGCCGCGTCTTCGTCTTCCTGCTTTTACCAACCGCTTTTACGAGTGTGCGACTGTATCCCCGAGAAGCAGAAAAAATAATGGTCCTTGAAAAGGAAAAAGTCCGGAATGGAAATAATTTATGTAATTTGTGCAGTGTCGAGTAGTTGTGTAGTTTCTTTAAGGAGATTCCCCCCGGCCTTTTTTCATATAACATCTAAAGCGGAAAAATTGCAAGAAACTGTAATTAATTATTCGACCCTCGTAATCGTCAACAAAAGAATTAGTGTCGGCAGTTTTCGAGACATTGACTTAAGCAAAATTTCAACGTTTCAAATGGGAGGAAGGACTTTATTCCTGCAAAATTTTCGTAAATGTCGTTTAAAATCCACGAGGACTTTGTCGAGCTTTCCAAGCGCATTTTATTACTCGCGAAGACGAATGTTTTCATATTCCTTGAAAATTCCACTCGGATTGATAAATGCCCCGCACAGAAGAAATAATTTAAATTATAAATCAAGCGCTTAACGGAAATTGCCGAGTTAACAAGGGTTAACGAGTCAAGTGATGTTCCAGAAAGGGCTTTAAATCAATGTAAAAAACAACAATACCGATATTTATTTCGCTATGAAATCGTGGTTTCGTCCAGTGGCCGCTTAAAAGCAGTCATAAGATTTATTCCCATACTTCTCGGCGTCGGGGCAAAAAATGGATTGAAAATTAGAGCGAGTTGCCGAGATAAAGAGAACAATAGCAGCGGAGATAGTGAGAGAGAGGGAGCGAGGACCTGGGACAAAGAAGATGCGACGAGGACGTCTGGCGCGCTTTCTGGGTCTCATGTAAATCGGCTAATTCCGCGCGGTACATTAATTATCTCGTTACGTACGCGAAGCGACGGCGCGCGCCCCGATGTCGCCAGGCTACGTGGGCGCGCGTGCGCACGAAGAAAAAGGGCCTCTTGCATTCCTTGTAGCCAATTATCGGAACAGAGAAAAAGAGAGCGCGCGCGCCTCGCCGCCGCCGTACTCCTCCTCCAATTGCGAACTTTTGAGCGTATTATGCGCGTGTACGTTTTGTTCCTTCTGGGTGAGGCCTCGATATATACCCCCTCCCTCTCATTTTTAAGCCAGACGATTTTCGTAATTTGCTTTTAGGCCACGGATCGGAGTCGTGTGTGCGACGGCAGCAAGGTTAGCTCGAGCCTTTTCAGGACCGCACTTTTTGTTTTGCAAATAGTTGGCGTCCTCGGTGCATATGAGCCCAATTGTCGGCTACAAATTTCGGAGCGGGATTTGAGAATTTAGAGCGACAAGCCTATAATTAGACCGAAATTAATACATATATGTAGAGACGAATGGAATAGGATGCGCGCGCTTGGCGTAACTTCGATAAACGAGTTGCAAACAGCGAATCTCCAGTTTCCACATACGTGCCGCGAACGCATAAAATACTCCGAAAATAACGTTGTGTTGTTGCATCTGTGACGAGTGACCCAAGACAAATTATCATTTCACTTCATCTCCGTCTCGTTTCGTTATAAATATATGCATGAGAGATAATCGCTCGAATAATCGAAATAGTTTTTAATAAATATCGCTTGGTTAAACTGAACGAGCTTTAACGGTAAAAGAGCGCTAATCGAGTGCCCGATAGAAAAGAAATGCCAATAACGATCTATTGTTGTAATGCTGAAAATCTTTCATTTTGACGATTACTCGTGTTCAAAAATTTCCTTATCATTTATTTATGCTCTAAAGTAATCGATAATATTTAACGGGGCCTGTTGCGTTATTCAATTTTAAACTCGAGTGTATATTTACGTTCGTTGCGTAAAAAATAAATTGGCGACATAACTTATCTGAAAAAATAGTCTAGTAATAGTGAATTAATACTAATGCCATCAAGGTACTTTCTATTACCAGCTAAAAAATCCCCAAGTTTTTAACATCGACACAGAAGAGGAGACTCTGTTTAAAATTTTAAATAAAAAAATTCGAGACGCCGTTCGTGTCAATATTTGTACGTCGCTGACCTAAGTAAGAAAGTTGAAAGCATTTTTCGATCCCTCGTTGAAACAACAATAGAATGGGTAAAAAAGTATAAAATTCCGCGCGCGTACATTATTAAACGACTCGAAAATCATAATCACGCATCCATAATGCGTGAGCGCAAAATTATTCGCATTACCCAATTGAACGGGAAATATTTGAAAAACGTTTGGCAGTTCGTTTATCGAGCGACTTCGCCGAGTGCAACGCGAAATATTCGAAGCATATAAAAACGCTCGGGTGCAACTGCATTTCTCCGACTCGTAATTTGCGACTTTTGTACGCGGACGCTCGAACAATGTGAGCTTCTGTTATTCAAACCGCGCACGCGTAAAAACGTTCCCGCGGCACATTCCCCAGATGCCCGGAGCTCCGTTCGATTCGCGCAGCCGGCCGGCATTTTCCAAACTTTTCTCGAGCTGCTAACTGCTGAGAAATTTTACGGCTATGCGAGATCTCATTGCCAGATATCAGGTGAAAGATCTTATCCATCGTTTGTCTTTGAGAAAAATCTCTGGGAGAAAATCGTGTGTGATTAACAGAGTGGTATTAGTTCGACACATAGCCCATTTTGTACCCGAAACCGCTCACCACCGTTTTATTCAATTTACGTCGTAGTTAGTTGCTACTTTATCTAATTTCTTACGCGATTTTCGCGTAAAGCGACGAAAACTCGGTTTTCAAAACGCAATCGTATTATTGAAGCAATTTTACTGTTACCTGTGAATTCTCCGATCGTTTTAAAATGTTGTTTTTATCGTCAATTTTCAAATTAAACGACCTTAAATACTGATGTTGTTGCATAAATAGGCGTATTGTACATTCTCAACGAACTTTACTATTTAGGCATAAAGAATAAATCCTATACTTTGTTGTATCTTCTTGGCATCGGTATCGTGAAATTTTTTAAGCTTTCCAAGTAGAGTATTGGTTTTATGTAAACATTAATATAAAAATAAGTATAAATGAAAAATAAATATAAATAAAAATAAATATAAATAAAATATAATATAAATAAAAAATAAATATAAATAAAAAAACTAAAATAAAATAAAATTGATAATATAAAGATTATATGAAAATATTATTTACAAATTTTTAATGAAATAAATCTATCTTTTAATTGTTACTTTACATTTCGATTTTTCAAATAATAATTTAAACGAATAATAAATAATGGCAATACGTTCGATTAATTGCCAGATAAGTATACACACTAATGAAATTGTGATTCTTATTCTCAAATTTAGCTGCTGTTTACTGAAGCACATTTTATAAAAAAAATTCATATTTCAGGTATTTTTGAATAATCCTTTTTAATAAATAAATTTGTGTAAGAAAGTTGTGTACGGTGTTAAATATACTTAAAGAGCTTCCACGTTTCCGTGAAAAAATTCTATCTTCGATTTTTATCAATCGTTATTTTTGCAATGGATATAAGTGCTGCAAAATTGACGCTCGCCATGGTCGAGTTGGCGATTCTCAAGCGTACGTAAGCCAAATAAAGCGTTCACACGTCGTCACGCTTTATGAAAAAAAGCCATTCTAGCCTCTCCACCCCCGATAACAGCACCCCACCAACGGTAATCGGTGAGTGATAGTTGGCGTGTTGGCGCAACTTCATTGACTAAGTGATTAAGATGAATTATCTTCGGCAGGCGCGATCGTTCGCTTCCTAATCGCGAAAAGTAGCAAACAAATAGACTTTAATATATCGAAGATCGAATTAAAGGGAGCGACGGCTTTACGGCGCTGGACCTCCGTATTTCAGGGGCCCTCCTATCTCGTCTTAGCATCCGCCATTTCGCGGTCTCCGTCTGCCTACCCCCGGAAGATCCGCGCGAGTTAAGGACAGCTGCCGGCCATACCAATATCGCGCGCGTATATCACGCGCGGCCTCGGATTTTTTCAATTTCAATACTTTTCCTTACATGGGCGCGCGCGCGCCTTTACGAGCCGTTAAATCATGCGCGGCGCCTGCACATGCGTCGTCCTCCTTATCTGCTCAATATTTCTCGAACTTTCGTACCCTGTATCCGCCTGCGACCAAACTCTCAGAGGAATATCGCGCTGATGTCGTTGCGGCCCCGCGCTGCTGAATTTTCAACTGCAGAAGATGCCCGATCCATCCAACCAGGGACAGCGTGTTTTCTTTCCCATTCGTCCACGTCGCTTTTGAGTGAAACGCTCTTTGATTCTAACCCCTCTGACTGTAGGGGATTAATGAAATTGATAAAACTTGCATTTAAAAATCAAATCAGCATTTGTGCTTTTCCATTTCATTTAGCGACATACTATATACCATTAGCACAACCTTGGTAAAACAAATTTTTCCTCTTGAAAAACCAATTACGAATTAATTAGGATTTAAAATTGAAGCACTAATGAAGCGTTTTAGATATGATGGGCACCCGTCAGTTTCACAAGAAGCCAATATACTTGTAAGATAAAATATTACGCACGATGTGATGTCATTATTCTTTTAGTTGTATGGAAATAATATTTCGAGAAGCCATTGTTGCTTTACAACGTGTGCAGGTCTATGAATAGTTTTTTCTAATTTACCCTGAAAATATTATATTTTTTTATAAACTCGACAGCATTATAAATAATAATTTGAAATATTCTTAAATCTTTATATGAAATGACTATTGCTGTATTTAAGTCATAAAAATTATTAAACATTATAAACGATAGGCATGCACATCTAAGAGCATAAAACTTTAAGAGAAATCTAAAGATTGAACAATTTAAACTCGGTACGTAGCGACTTTGCTTATAAGTAAATGTCGAATAACGAATTTCTCAAGTTTTTTCTTACAACATATTAGTCAAATCATTGTAAATATATATATTCAATAATCTATTTGATAAAACATACTAATTAAAAAATGGCTATTAAATAATTATTTTTTTATCGAACAAGGAAAACGAAATAATTATTTTTCAAATTATTGTTCTTGTCATTCAATGGCTGTACTTGTTAAATAAAACTTGTTTCTCAGTTAAATTTTAATACTTGAGAAGTTATTATCTCCCAGTTGGTAATCGTTAACTCGACCAATTATAGATTAAATAAATCAAAGAGCATTGTCGAACAGTGCTTGGCACAATTAAAAGAAATACCATAAAAAGTTGAAAATGTTAAGTCTTTAAACGCTTTTATAAGTTTGCAATTTTATTTTAACTTGGGTCTTACCTTTTTGTTCGGTAAACAGGGACTCGTTTTGCAACGATTCCCAGTCACTAAAAACTCAACCAAATTCAGTCTTCTAAAAAAGAGAGGACGAAAAACTTTATAATACAGTTTTTTGACGTTAATTTATAATGTTATAAAATCTCTTTTCCGGTGAAATTAAAGAATTACGATTGCGCCACTTGTCGCGGGAAGCCCGATCTTCGCGCACGTGTCACACGTCACCCTATTGGAGAGACATTTCCCCCGACATAAAAGGGATCTCTCTCATATCTATGCTCGTTCCTCTCGCACATATCCCAAGAGGAAGAGAGAGAACAAAAGGACAACTTTAAACTGAAATAAATTAAAGCGAGTGTAAGGAGAGCTCTATATAGAAGTGGAGACCCGAGCCCTTTTTCGCTGAAGGGTGCATACAGTTTTCACTCTCTGCGCGGACCTTTTAAAATGAAAGGACAGAAACAGGGAACGGCATGAAAGGGAAGGGGACGGGTGGAAGTGTCAATTTGTCGAAGCGCGAAATCGTGCACGGATTTTTCGTTTTGGCGCTGTGCATACCCGTATATTATCGAGGCCACGATTCGATATGGATATGGATATGGATATGGATACGGTATACGGTATACGTACGAGCGTTATATAGAAATCGGGAACTTATGCCGTATAATGTAGCAATTTTTTTATTATTAAACGTAGATGTAGAGGCTGTCTATAATACCGCTCCGAATAAAGTGAAGTCTGTAACTTTAAAATTGAATCTCGTAGATCATTAAAAATACGGAGCATATTGAAGAAAAGTATTATCTAAGCTTTTTCCTCTACGAATCTTCATATCCATGTTCTCGGCAAATATTTATCAAAATTTTTGTTCCTCGAAAAACAAAATATGCGCAAACATTCGTGCACCCGAGCGCATTTTTAATAGATCAGACAAGATGTCAAATTTTTCATTCAACATCTAGATTCTGCTAAGTGCAGTAGAATTATTATAAAACATTGGTAAATATCAACCAAATTAAAAATTGTCTCCAAGTGCAGCGGATTGCTGCTTTTGTTTTCAATCAATCAAGCATATTTTTTAAATCGTTTAATTTTGCTTCGTGGATTCATCGTTAAAGACGAGTCTACAAGCACAAGGTGTGCTTTTTTATTTTTGAATAGTGCAGTCACCGCGAGGCAACGCTCTAAATAAATCATTAAAATACCCGCTGTCTGGGCTGAACGATCGCAATCGCGTCATCGGCAGCACGGAAACGATGCCGTAGATATTCTAAACAGCGCAAACACAGAATCTGCTGTCTTGGCTTCACTGGCCGTCGCTCCGAAAAGGGCGCGAGTCACTCTCACTCGGAAGCTCGTATCAAAAGTCAGTTAAGGTATTCGTCTTCATTAGCGTAATGGACGGTTCAAATTTTCGCGCGGGTTCTCGCCGCCGGCCCCCCGATCATTAGCCGCGCGCGAGCCTCGAAGGAAATCAAAGGTGCAACGGCGAGAGGGTATCGAAGGCTCGCGAGACCTTATCTCCGTAAAAGGGACAGCAGGTGGATCGGCATTTCGCGCTCTTTTTGTCGGGGATGGCGCGGCAGCTGGTCTCCTTCTTATTTCTCGTTTTTCTTTATTTTCGCGTTTTTTCTCGTCGCCGCCGAGTATCGGTCCCTTGGCTCTCGGGGTTCCGATTTCAGCCATTACGTCATGATATTATCGCCGTGTACGAACTGTTATTGGGCGGGACAAGGGGATTACCGAAGGGGAATCGTAATATTTAGCGCATTATTGAAAAATCCGACTCTCGGCTGTGTTTCGCATTGTTAAGTGGGTAAAAAAATGTTTATCAAATCCTTTCGATTAATCTTGCAGCCGCCGATTTGGACTTCATCCGAACGGGAAATCTGTCGATCGCTTTATGCGTTGGATCGTGAGCGCAAGAGCTATAAATACAAAAATTGGAGAGCGAAGTTTAAATCTCGAGCGCGGGAGTGAAGGGAATCGCAGGACGAGAAAACGAGGATAACCGCAAAACGGCACGAAAAGTCTTGGCTTGTGAGTTGGTTGCGCGCGATGTCAAAGTTTCGCAGAAGTATTCCCCTCCCACCCTTGTTTCTGGGCTTATCAATTGTCGGCCGTGTCCCGATCAATAACGAAATCCTTTCTTCTCGCGTTCTCGCAGTCTCATTAGAACGTCAGAGTCCGATCACGGGGCCGGATGAAAGAGGCGAGGAAAGCCGTGCGCGAACAACCGGCGGTTAGGCTGTCCGATCTCTCGGCGCACGCGATGTTCTCCGGTCCGTGCGCGTGCGTCTCTCCCCCGTGAGATTGCCGCCTTCGCCTCAGGAAACCAGCCGCGGATTCACACGCTCGAGGTGATACTCACAATGCCCCGAGGCGCCTGTGGACTATCAATCCGTCATTGTTTTCCCGCCGCCGATGATTGCCCCCCCCCCGGCTCTCTACTATTTTCCTTCCAACTTCGCTCCGGACCACGATTTCCTCTTCCAGTCGCCGGCAAAAGCTTTCCTCCTCGCGTTCACTCGCGATGTCAAAGGCCACACACGTTTCGGTTCTATCGTTTTTTTTTTTTTTTTTTGACCGACGTATTTGTTTTACCGTATCCCACTAAAATCCTTGCGTTACCTGTCTTAAAGCTGCGCTGGGGTACCAGAGAAAACATTTTTGTAAAACTCAAAAATGTTTTGTCGAACTGCGAGTTTGATCCCCAAAGTAATCGATTACATGGGAAGAGAAGAAAGGAGGGTAAATTATAGACTATTGCCAACTCGTTTATTTATTTCAATCCGTTTCTCTCTCAACTTTAACTCCCTTATCTTCAGTATTTTCACAATTATAAATTTATGCCCGTGTATGTGGTACTGTGATACTTTGATATTTTGAAGATAAGCGAGAGGAGGCTGGCGGCGGCAAAGCCGGCAAAAACGAATTCGCTCGAATAAGTAAAATACATTTGAAAGTAAAAGCAAGCACAGTCGGGTTTTCGGATAAATAATGCCAAGGGAATCGTTTTTTCGAATCGGTATTTTTTTTTTTTTTTAAGAGCCATTGGTCGACACCTGGGCAGTCGAACTTCAAGGATGGAGCGACGCGACGCTGTTGCACCGTCTTCTCGATTGTCTAGTACAGCAGGTGTTAGAACTTTATTGCGCTCACGAGTAATATTTGCATTTGCTTACCCATCGGTATCCACAGGGACGCGTTTGATGTTGTCATTAGAGAGTTTCGATCAGCCGGAAGAGTGTGTGAATTGTGCGTTTGTTGTTCAGTTCGCGAGTGTAGCGCACTATTGTCGTTGTGATCGTTGCGTGTTCACCGCGGCTCTCTTCGTGCTTGTGAACGCCATTGTTCTCGCGTGAATTTCTCGAAATCGGCTAAATTTATTTGCGAGTCAATCTTATACGCGAACGGGATTGTTTTATTATTTTAGTTTTATAAAGACATTAAAAGGCACTGTCGCTGCCTTTTACGTCCTGCATGTGTTTGGATTTTTGAAATAAATATTAACGTCAAACTCTCAAGATTAACTGCGCGTTTTAATAAAAACGCATAAAGTACAAATAGTACAATAAACTTTATTAGTATAATACTACGACAACAATATACGATTTTGCCGAAATAGTTAAAGAAGTAAATAGCGATACCTGACTTCACTCGAACATTATACGTGTAAAGTGCATAGTATAGCCTAAAATGAGGTCTGGAGCCCTTTTTACCTTATTTTCCTTTCTACGTTCGACTTGATTGCATCTGACTTAATTCGCCCCTTCATTTTTCTTTGCACATGTTCGCGCTTATTACGTTTAAATCGACTTTCGGTTTTACGACTTTTCTCTGGATTTATTATGTTTTTTACGTGGCTTGTTGACGTAAGAAGTATATTTCCATATTCGCAGATTAGATATTTTAAAGGCATTAATCAAAATTTTTTTTAATCAGTATATGTCGAATTTGAGATCAACTGAATTAAACGAAATTCGTACTATGATTTATTTAGAATTATTTTGTTAATCAAATTAGTTGTAATATACTTTTTCATGTCGTGGAAACTTCATATTTCATTGCATAAATGTATGGAGAAAACAAATTTTCAACGCACCAAACCGAATCTACTTTACATTTTATCTCTAATTTTTAATTATTAATTCTAATCAGAGGCTTTCTCGGCAAGGGGACCTTATATTTACACGTGTTTATTAAATACGAATACAATTAATTGTAATCAAATAGAATATTGATTAAAACGCCGCCTTAATACATGTGACCTCGTACGTACTTATCGCGAGATGTCCAATTTTAAAAATGAAAACGTAAGTACCACTCGAAAAAAGGCACAAGCATCGATTGTTCGGTTAGTAGAACATGAATCGCGCAGACGAAAGCCGATGCCTCGAGCACGAGTACCGACCGAGTACAGCAACATTTGTTTCCTCCCATTCTCTAAAATGTTCTTGCAAATATTTTTGCCAATATTCGTTAATACGACGTTTTACTAAATTTTAATTTTTTCCAGGGCTACACTCCACTTCACATTGCTTTGCAGTTCGACCACGAAAATATTTTCAACTTGCTAGTCCAAGTTTATGGTAAGTTTTAGTTACTTTGATTTAATATTTAATACGAGTACAGAGCAACTTACTAGTTTTTAGCTTTGGCGTCGTGTGATTACATGTTGAACCAGAGGTGATATTAATAGCTAATATTTCTTACTTTACGTATCTTGAAAGAAAAAAAAAATTGAATTTTTTTTTAAACGAGTTACAACATCGTTGCGAAAAAACGTTACTGCAATATGCTGATTTCGGATAACATAATTTCGCCAAATAAATCGTGCATTTTATACTGGAAAAAATTATTATTGCACTTACTTATGCAATCGAAAAATTATATCTGAGCTAAAATTAAAATATTTATACTTAGATTTTAGTAGATAACTAGTGTTTCTAAAGCATAAACGAGCGAATCCTCGATAACGTAGCAATTAATACTGTGGACTGAATTATTAAAAACGACGAAAGTTAACTGACCTTGAAATCAGATAGTAAACGTCTAGTAGAAAAGTAGACGATAGCAATTATCGCGAATAGTACCGGTTGCAGTATTAATATCGAGGAGAAGATTTCATCTACAATTCTTAAAACTTTTATAACTGAGAAATATACTTTTTACCAAATTTCCCAATGAAACTTATTCCTATATTACACGCGCAATATAAGACTCGTACGTCAAATATAAATTTACGACAAACTCGGTATACCTAAAAACCTTTTTGCTTTTCGCCGAATTACACGCTCAAATTTAAGTTATAGGACCGAATTTTATTTAAAAAATGGATATCGATTCGTTGCAGTTTTGCCTTGTAGACCGAAATTACCGAGTCTTCGTAAAGAACTTTCTCTTAACCTGAGATTTGCTCGAAATCAACTCGAGGAGAACCGTGCGAGCAAAACCTAGTAGTTATTCGCTATAGCATTAAAATTATTATTTTACGACGTCGAATCAGGTACGAGTTGGTGTTTCATTGTTCTCAATCGTCTCGAGCAATCAGATTTCAACGTAGCGACAGATACGCTCCAATTACGACGCAGACATTGTGTTTCTTAAATAAAACGATATCGCCGGTCGTTCGATAATTGATCGATCGCCACGGCAGAACGAAGCAGCACCAGTGTTTTTTTCAATAACGCTTTCCCGCCCAACCCCTTGGCCGTCCCCAAAAAGGGAAGAGTCCCGAGGCTCGTTTTGGCTTGCAGTTCGTACGGGTTTCGGGTACAACTTCACTCAGGTCTGCTAATGGGGACGCAGGGCCAACAAAGTAACGTCGAGCCAACGGCAACAAAGAGCCGCTCGGTCTCTCGGGTCGGGCGAACGACTCGCCGCCCTCGTTGTCTTCTCTTGGTGCAGCCGAGCACTTCAAAGCCGCCCGGAAGCGCGCGCCTGTACGCCGTAGATTAGACGAGTCGACGCACACAGTGGCCCGCTTATCGCGGCATTTATCCGCGTTGCTCTTGGCCCTTTACCCAGACCCCTCCCCGTCCCCTCTCTCCTAACCGGGCCGAGCTCGAGCACCACCTCGAGGCCGCTGTCCGATCTTTCGATAATCGTCCATGTCGCTGTCGATCGCCCGGATTTTTCCTAGGATTTTGCGCTCGAGCCACTTTTTCTTAATTCGCGGCGGCTTACTCGTGCGAATAATTACCAAAATACGGAGGCGAGCGGATCGTTGCAGCTAATGCGAGAGATAATTATAAGTTTATCGGTACTCCTCGGCTCAAGCGGTACGTTTAGAATGATTTATCTTTGTTTTCTTGACGAGGGGAAAATTTAAGTGCCCGTATATTTAATTAAGGTGTTAATTGATACGTAAATAGTAAGAAAAACACAATGCGTGTAGTGAGCTCCTGTTGTTGTTATCGAGATCTTACGCTAATGTTTCAAAATGCCCATTATTAAATCAAGTATTGCCTCGTCGTGGATTGGTTCATGCATAGTAACGATAGATACACACACCCATCGACTATTACAATAATAATAATAAATAAGCTTTGCGTTTGAATTTTAAAGAACAAACAGTTTTATTAAAATATTTTAAGAAAATGCTCACTTTTGCTACCTCCCTTCTGTGCATTTACTCGTAATAACACGTGTGCGTTTCTTCACTCAAATTTATTCCCACAATCGAAGAGGAAGTAAAAGTTAATTTCGAATGAATTTAAAATCGAGTGAAAAATTTGAGCATTGATGAATGACTCGGTGGTTGAACTCTTTTCTCCCTCTCGCTCGTACACACTTTTTCCTTTTACTTTCCTCAAAGTTTCATTCCCCGTTATTTCATTACGCATTAATGCCTTCTTATATAAAATTTGTATTTTATCTGCGCAGGAGCCAATCAAGATATTCGCGATTACAGCGGGAAAAAAGCTCGGCAGTATTCGATTTCACAAAAGGCTGCGGTCAGCCAGGACACGATGCGCAGTAAGTATCTTGCAACAAACGCTCGCGTTTATGAAGCGTATTATGCTACTTTTTTTACCAAAATAATTGGATTATTATTGAGAACATTCAACTCTTCAATAATGCATTTTATTGTGAAAAAATTCCTTTTGTTTTATCCGGTTTCAAGATAATTACTCCACTGGAAAGTTAAACACGTAGTTAAAAATAATCATTTGGCGTGTAACACTTTTAAAAAATATTTACATATCAAAAAATAATTTTCAATATTCATTAGAAAGATGTTATAGAAGCGGTTTTTGAAAGAAAAATTATCACAAAATCATTGTTCGCAAAACAGAATTAAAAAATAAAATAATAAAAACAAAAGCTCATTATAGAGTTGAAAATATTAATCTGTAAAATACATAAATTTAAGATACCAAAAGTAAACGATGTAAAATACGTAGTTTTTTTTATATAAAAAAGTGCTTTGTCTGAATGTTTGAATTTGTGTCAATAATTTTTAATGCCAATGGTTTGATCAGTTTACATCGATTGTTTACATCGATACACTTTTCAAACAATGAACTCGAGGACTATAAATTTTATTAAAAATATTCCTTATATCGTTATCCCTTTTTTATTGCATAATTACATTGTATAATGAGAATATATTGCGTAAGTAGTAATGCAGTTTTAGTGTGTTTTTGTTTTTTTAATATGATTTCCACGTAAATTTTACACAGGTAATAATTGTTTACTGAATGAGATAGCTATTTTTATTAGTGAAAGAACTATACGGACAAACTACACCGAATTAATCAAAACCTTTATAATTTAGTGCATGATTTGACAATGCTTTTAATAAATCTATAAATAGATACGTTTTATAGGGATGGTTTCGACATTCAAGGAAATACCTTTTTTACGAAACTTCTAATGATTGAAAATTTAGATGCACGTTGACGTTGTGTATTTTGAAGGTTACTGCTAGTTTTCTTTTATCATTTGAAGACTTCGTTCATCTGTGCTTCTAATTCTCGCTTTATAAATATTGTATATTATATAATTTATAGTATGAGAAAAACTATAATGCGCTTAAAAATTACACGATTTGACGTTGAATGCACGTTGTTTATTTTAAGCGTATAAATTTTTCTCAGATGTAATAGATATTGAAAAAAATAGATACAGTATTTACAATTATCCGTCACGTGTAAAAAAATATTATCTTTATGCACGGAATTATTATTTTTTTTATAAAAATTAAACGTTTAAATATTTGGATTGAAAGCAGCAGTGCAAACAAATCGAGTCAAGATCTGTATAAACTTGTAAATATTTTATCGCGCCTCGATTTTGATAAAACTATCTCGCTAATAGGACCGTACTGTTAATAATTTAAAAGCTAAATTTGAACTCGGCCTTTCCCTTGAATTTGGCCAAAAGCACAACTTGGACAGAAAGGCAACGCTCTCGAAGGATAATTTAAAAACTGTGTCTACAGCTGCATAAAAGCAGTGAAAAAGTATGTAAAAGTCACTATAAAGTAGTACTAGAATGGTTAAAACAGAGCGTTAGGTGTTTACAGAAAAGTACTAAGTGTAGCGGGTAAATCACGAACTCTGGTGAGTATTGGGCTTCTGGATCTATTTCCTTCTGTTATAGGGAGACTAGCTGCCAGCGCGCACAGGCAAGTTATCCGTCGCACGCAGAGATACCTCCTACTCACCTACCCCACTATAAAAGTAGTACATGCGTGTGTGTCGTGAGCATTTAACGAATGAAAAACTGAAAAAATAAAGATTGATAAAGACACAGAGGCACGCCTTAGTTCGCGTCACGATGGCGTTGCAGCGTGAGTATCGCGAGAAGCGACGAGCCCACCTCGAGTCAAGGAAAAGCTTGAAAAGAGCTTTTCCACCGGCTCTGCCCAGTTGAGCGTTGATTGATTTATCCGACGATGCGTCGTCTTGTACGAGACGTGCGTGGGCTCGTGACTTTTCGCCTTAGGTTTTCGCGGACGCATAACGAACTTGGCGCTTGACATGGACACGTTTCGTTACCTTCACTCGCCTTAATCTCACTTTCGTTGTTTCACTCATCCTGTGCTTTGTTGTTGTTGTTGTTGTTGTTGTTGTTGTTGTTGTTGTTGTTGTTGTTGTTGTTGTTGGTGTTGTTGTTGTATTGTTTTTACGGCTAGACTCGTTTAATGCGTCTTAATTCAAAACTATTTTTGTTTGCTGGATTCGCTTCTCTAATTAATACTGTCTTAATAGTTGCTCTAACGACGAATTCATTCTAATGAATCTTTCTAACGAAGCTCCTGTTATATTCTCTTAAACTTCTTATAATAACTTGAAAAAGCTCTTTAAGTGTATACTTTAAACATCTTATGACAGATTAGTTTCTAGGACATTTTAGAGCTACAAGTATAATTACGCAACTCTAATGTAATATTACCGAGTGCGTTATAATATAATAATAAAAATCAAGCTTTTATTACTAGGGGAAATATTTTCATTAAATTTATAACACTAAATTTGAGTTTTAGATTTAACGGAGCAAACCTTTGTTTTTTGATATTTATATTCTAATCGATGCTTTCGATATATTTGCTCGATATTTTCACTAAAATCGTTATCGTGAATATGTATTGAAACTTTTTATTATTAGAATCATTATATTTCCGGTGTTTTCATTTTAAATTAAAAATGCTTCAAGTTCTGAACAAATCAACACTAAATATTAATTGTATAGCGGCATTTGTATATTATTTTATTCTTTACGTACAATTTTCGTAAAATATCTCTATAAGATGTATATCAACTTGAATTATCAAACAGTTGAATAAACTGTTATTATACCTGAATTTAAAATCGGTAGACTTATTTTATTTTTGCAACAACTTTTTCAAAGTAAATATTAAAAAAAAAACAAGCATTAACTCTTTTAAACTAATTTATGTCAATGCCGAAGATATTGATAAAATTAATTGTGAATAAGCAAAAAGAAATATTGTCATTTATCGGTGTGTCCATGTCTTTCGTGTCTTCCCTCTCATCTTTGGCTCGCAGTAAAAATGTAGACTTGCTAGTCCAACGATTAGTAAGTTTTATTGTCTGTTCACGCATGTATACGTTAATGTATACGTATGTAGAAAAGAAAGTTCTTCTATGCTCCTTCCGTGTAGTTATCAATTTTACTAACAGCTTCGATTTTCTAAATTAATACAATGGTGAAGTTTCGATTTCTGTATACTAACTTACCTGTCAGACTAGAATCTATTGTTTTGTGAAAGTCTCGTTTATCCGATACTTTGCCAATCAAAGAAAAATTATTAAGCAAACATGTATACTTTTTTGTAATGAATCAATTTAGACGCGCATTGGTTTGTTATTCACAGTGCTTAACAATAAGTGAGGAATTGTTTTAAAGATCAAATTTTAACGAAAAATATAAATTTATTAATTATATTATCAATGATACATTAATTTAATGCAAGTAGTTAAGGATTTCCCATCGTGTCCAAATTTTTTATTATAAAATTTTTCTAAAATATACATCCAAGTCTAGTTTTTTACTGCCTTGATTTCTAATCCTTAATCATAATAGCAAGCCAATGTTTTTTTATCTAAGAATTGTATTTTTTACACGACTAAAATTTAAACATAGTAATCGTGATATTAGTCATTACAAAAGTCAATGCTAAATTTATCAAACAATAGTAGAAAAATCACTTTTCACTCAACAATATTTTCGATATATCTACCGGTACGAGTAATGCTATGTTGCACATATTAACTATAAATGTATTTAATTGTATTTAGATGTATTTTATGAACATTAACGTAACACTGGTGGCGAGTTTGCTACTGAAATATAAAGTATCTTGAACCAATTAAAAAGTAACGTGCAAGCCATTTATACGCTTTTCCATTAAAATACCAAATGAACATTCACACACACACACAACAACGCCTCCCATTTCGCGTTCATTTCGATGTTTCCTCGTGATTAATTTGCGGATAAAATCTCCCATATTGCATTCGCACGTACGCACACATATCTAAATGAAATAACACGTTTTGAAACGAACGTGCGCGATTTCACTCACCGACACAAAGACACGACGTTCGTTTTCCCAAACTCCATCTCTCAATTGGATGTACCGTGTATTTGCACATAATAACTTCGTGCCATAAGTCGTTACGAGAGCCAAGAAGAAAACTGTGGAATCAATGACGAGGGAAGAAAGAAAAAGAAAGTATACCGTTTCCGACAGTTAAAACATTGGGGCCGCGGTAAAATTAAAAGAGTATCTTTCGTTTACGCAAATATCGTGTATACTTTTATTTTAATTTTTCGCGTGTGCCCGTTATAAAATGAAAGTTTAATTTCCTTTAACTCGAAAGCCGAATTCCATGTCCGAGTGATACGCGAATAATTTGCCTCTAAAATATTTATCTTTAATTGATAATTTATATTACCATAAAACTTGCAGTGCAACTGCTTCTGTTCTATCGTTTAAATTTTTTATATCGCGTAATGTATTCGTCTAATCTGATTCTAATTCGAGCATTTTAAAATTATTTTAAATTTTCCATTTTATCGGAAATTAAATTAAAATTAATAAATGCATTAAAGTTAAACGAAAAGCGTTCAACTTCTTCCTGCATTAAAAAAACTTAAATGAAAATAAATATTTAGTTTTTAAATTAAATTGGAACGTTCAATTTTTTTCTCGCGTTGGAAATATGTACTCGTATATTATATAAATGTAAATTTAAAAAAATTGAATTTAAATTCTTAAGAATTACGCAACGAAAAATACAGGATAGAGCAATTTTATTGTTTAATCATATCATGGCTGCAGAAATATTTTGCCGTAAAAGTCTTATCGTTCTTTTTAACTGAAATTAAAAGCAAGTGCCGACGGTTTGTTAATTCTAATATTTCCTTTTACTTCCGCGAGAGAACTACGTAATAGTTAATTAGATGTTGGTGAGAGACTAATGAGGGAAGGCGAATCAGAATGACGCTAAAGTCCTTTCGGTGTCTTTTCCGCGGCGATTATCCCATCGCTGCCCCATTGAATTATGACGCATTTAAATTGGAGCGAAACCAAAGAAAAATCGCAGGACTCGCTCACGAGCATCGGTGCGTACCCATCCACCCATCCACACGCGCATACACAAATTATACCTATACGCTTTGTTTAATGGGAGAACGTACTTTTAATAATGCATATAACCCTTTTTCTTCTTTATGACTTGTAATCTTAATTCATTAGAAAATAAAGCGGGTGATTTGCATTTAAATGAGGTGTTAACGATCTCGTAATAATACGAAATGAGCATTAAAATTGTATTTTTAACGTTTACAATTTTTTTTTTATCGACGGGGATCATATATTAAATTATAGCGGACGGCAGCAATTTTCGTTACTTTGTAATGAATATTTTATTTATTTTCATCCTAGGCTGTTGACGCCACTATTGTGTATTGCAATTTTTTACCACGAACGTAACAATGTAGCGCAACTACTTTATTTGCGTCTTCTCGGTATCAAATACTTGTTTTTTGGAAATAAACTGCGATATTCGAGCAATCTAGTTTAGCAATATACCGAATAAAATCCATTCATTTCAAAGTATCGAAAACTAAATAGGTGGTATGCATTTGGTTAATCCTCAGTCCTTGAAAATATTATTTTACTTTATGTGATCGATAACGCCCATTTAATAATGATCAATTCTGAATCATCCTCTCGGTATTCTAATACAATTTTCGATGAATGCGTACGATATTCATGCTATTAATCATCAGCTTCCTTATTTCAGAAATGACCGAATCCTTGAAAATCACACCTGATCAATTTTTATCTTAAAAAACCTACTATTTATGATTCTGATAAAATTTAATTTTTAATAAATTTTATAGATAATGCGCGCGTAATCTTGAAATAAATATAAATGTAATTTAAGGAAAAAGCTAATTTTTAAAATAGTGCTAAAGTAAATATGATTTAAACTTTTTTTTTTTTGTTTTTAAGCCAAAATTATCTTATAAATTACTGTGTTTTTGTGCATTCGTGTATATTGGCACTTAAGCTTATTTGTACCATGTTATTAAATATATTTCCAGCATTAATATAGAAAGTAGACTTATCAGGTAAAGAATCATTGCCTTCGGTATATTACGTACACAAAAAGAAGGAAATTATTTTAAATTATACTATACTTTCAGAAAATACTTAGCTTCAAATATCTAATTGTTTTTGAAGAATCATAATATAATAACTTTTTTTAAATTCAATTATTTTTTTGGAATCGGCCATATTTGAAATTAAGATTTTTATCAAAGTAATAATGACCTAAATGCTTTCGCTTATATATGTTCTCTGTCGTCAAATTTACTGCATTAAAAAAAAAAAAAAAAAAAAAAAAAATTAAGAAACGAGTGCTCTTCAAATAATCTGTATGTGTTTTCTCTTTCAGAAATAAAGGCAAGGAAAAAGCATGCAGGTAAGAACAGTTGATCCTGATGGAATGATACAATTATTTTTTCGTGGGAAAAGTCTGTTTGGATTGTTTTTATTTTTTCTACCATTTGATTTTTTAAACATCGTCGGTACTGTGAAAGAAAATAAAAATCAACTGTGTTTTTTCTTATTTTTCAATACGGCGACGTTTGTTCCTTATTTGTTAAGTAGAGCAACTCGTTGAAGTTATGCGACTCTTTATACGCTATGCTTGCTTTATTAAATTTTGTTCAAACTCTTTACGCTATTTTTGCTTTTTTTGCTTTTTTTATTAAAAATTTCTTATACCATTAACCTTCTCGTGCTTTATCTACCATAACATTCTTCTAAAAACTTTTTAATATTGTATATAATGTAATAAAGTTTACAAATTATTTCTAGATTTACCTTTTATAAATATATTCGATAAATATTTCTTTAAAATAATTTTAATGCAAAGTCAAACTAAAAAAATTTTATTAGAGACAAATCGCATCTTTAGTTAGCTTTAAGGTTTAGTACACTTTTTAACGTTTTAATTGCAAAAATAACCACTTGTTATTATATTATTATTATTATTATTATTATATTTTGAAAAATTCTTTGAAATTGTTTAATAAATTTAAGTAAATTATTTGTTCAAAATAGGGAGGCAATTTTTGTTATTTACTCCAATAAAATAAAAAATGATGGATTATATTAAAATTTATTTTTAAAATTCTTAACAATTTCGGTTACATATTTATATTTTTAAATGTACTAAATTGAAAGTTCATTTGTAACAAATAGATTTGAGTAGCATTTCGGAGCGAACCAATACAATGGTTTTCAAATTAATTTTATTCTAGGTAATATTGTTGAAATAAATTGTAACCAAAATTTAAAGTGTGCAATACCGTAATGTCATGTCCTTTGAAAAATTTGCCTAGTATGTAATTTCTAAAAAAAAATAGTCATCGTTTCGATTTATCGATTTACTTCCATAACTAATAATTACTATACTAAGCCTGCCAAAACTTGTAAAATACCAATTTTTAATTAACTTTTTAAATCTTAGCTGTATTTAATTCCTCGAAATAAAAAATAATTTGAGTCAGCTGTGTGTGAGGGTGAAGATAATAAAATAGGAAAATTGTTGCGATAATTCCATTCTTCGACACGCAGAGAAAGATCTTGGTTTTCTACGAATTGGCTCGCTGAACGTTCGCGTGAAACGCACGACGGAGGCCTTCAGCCAATTTCTGGGGGTGACAACTAATGCATCCAATAATAACAATGAGAAAATTCACAAAACTTGGGGATCAGCGGACAATTTACCGGTGAGTTATGCACCTCCATTTAATTTAATAATAATACAATATGTATTTCACTGAATTGTTTAGTTTGAATAATTTCTTTTATGCTCGAATAACTTATAAGTTTTTAAATAAATTTTATAGGGCAAGTATTTTCTAATCGAGTATTGTATTATTGATTTTTACAACAAAAGTGCTAAAGCTTTGAGACAATAGTCGAGAATTTAGTTAATGTCTCCGTTAAAAGCTCATGAAACTCCAACGCAGATATAGTTCAGAATAAAGAATCTGATTGAAAAATTTGACTTCGCAGGCAGATAAGATGATGCCGCCACCAAAATATGCGCCAATCAAGAAACGCCGTAGTCGGCGGGCAACGGATTTCGTCTCTCCTCGATCTGGCGTCGTCCGACAGGAGAGCGCGAGTTCACCAGGGACGCCGACGCCCTTGGGCAGATCGAGCCGACGACCTGCCTCTGTTTCCGCTCTCACGACCGGAAGTCTGCTCGCCCAGACTCTGAACAGCGGTGGCAGTCCTCTTAAGCAACAGCAACAGCAACAACTGCAGCAACAGCAACATCAACATCAACAACAGCGGCAACAGCAGCAAAACGACTCCGACTCGGACGGAGCTTGCGGCTTCGATTCAGCCTGGCGTGGTTCTGCTTGAGTTTGCAACATAATTTTAAAAATGCATTACTAAACACGTGTAAAGTTCGGATCGCGCGTATCTGCATACGTTTGTCGATCGTTGCGTTAAATGTTTGATTGACAACGAGGTTCGACCGTCTTTCTTTAGCAAAAAGCTCAAAGACCGAATTTTTGTTTCGAGCTTTTTCCGATTTTATAACCTTCAACTATATTTACTTCCTGACAAATTACAATATTACGTTCACATAGATTTACGCGTGATAATGCAATTTAGACATCTAGACATTTTAAGATTTATTGCACTTACAAGTGGTAACGAAGTAATCATAGTACAATGATTAATTTAGCCATGGCTAAGCTCGTAAAATTATTTTAAATCATTAGACGTAGAATTGACTTAGAGTACTGTCCTACTCTTTTGTTATTAGATTCGATAGATTTTTCCTAAGCTAGTGTATTTCAAAGATGCCAATAGAACAAGAATACGTTCGTAAAATGTAGGGGAAAAGAGATTTATCGATTATTGGCAAATATGATTCAATTAAAAATATTATGATAATATTAAAGATTTGCTCCAGGTAGAGAGAAACTTTTTTTGTTACATAATAGTTTATTTCAAACAGTGTCATTTTGTTCCTAATAATATTAAAGTTAGTTTCACGTTTGATTAGTATAATCGTTTGAAAGCTTCGTAGTGTACAAAACGATAATTATGAAATATTACACTCAAACGTTTTATGCTTTTAATTAAACTCATATTGAATTAATATGAAATAATATTGAAAACAAACATGTCGCGGTGGAACGTAAGTCAATGCTAGTAAAGTTTATTGTTTCGGCTATTTTATGCGATCTCACTTTTAACGGTAAACTTTATTACGCAATCATCTAAAATGCTTTTTTTATGCAATTAATTTTTAAAAGCTGACGGTATTTATTTTAATTCTCATAATATATGTATTATTAATTAAAATTCGTTACAATCTGTATGAAATAGAGAGAACACGAAATTTCTTGCAACTCCGTCGATCAACTGATTTTATTTTCGAAAATTATCGTGTAAATGCAATATTATTAAATGAAAAACATTAATCATTAATTTAATATTTTAAAAATTTTGGATGGTCGGGATATTAATTTACTAGATATTAATCAAATACAAATTAAAAATTAAAAATTTGAGGTATAAATAAAATTTAAATGATTTATTTGAATGCTGACATTTATATCGAACAATAAATATAATAAATTTCCATTAAATTTAATTTCAGTTCAAATCAATCATGTTTCCACGAACTCACACGAATTACACAAATTGGATAACAACTTTTTTTTATAAATTTTACATTAAATGCTCGTATGTAAAATCATAGAAAACTCGTATGTGACATAAATAAAAATAGCTAGTCTTCCACTTAGATTGAGATTAAAATTTTTAAAATAAGTAACTAATATGTGATTTATTTTCGCTTGAAAAAATATTGTGGTTAAAAAAACATTTTTTTAATTCGTTTATTGTTTAATAAGATTACACGTTATGATTTTTTTATTCTTTTCTAATTTTTACTGTTTCAGTATTAATTGGTGATCTGAAATTTTAATTAGGTAAATAATATTTTTTTAAAATTTTTTTTATAAGTAATGACAAACATTTATTGTATAGTGCATGATTTTGATAGAAAAATTAGTCGGACTAGAATTTAAAGTTAATATAAAGTTGAGCATCATGACCAGTGTATCAATCAATCATGAAATATAATTGCACCAGTGAACTAAAATCAGTTTAAATACTCGCACAATCTTTAAGCTTAAATCAGAAATACTCATACTTAAAAAAAGCTAAACAAATATAAAAAGTAAAATCATAATCTTTAAATGTCAGCTTTTTAAAATATTGGTATTACATTGACACGAGATGCAAGATTTTATTCTATTGATATTGATCATTGCAATCTCTCATTAAAACAAGGAAGTTTATTGTATGTTTTTAAATATTTCCAAAAATTTGATAATATGTGTAATCCTTACGTGTAATTTTGGTTCGTCCTTTATTTCCATTAAATGCTTTTAGGATTAGGTAATACGGATTAGGCGATTGTATGATTCCAAGTAAGCTCATTCAGATTAAATATAGAATATGGTTTAGTATTGGCTGAAATGCAGCCTTGATAAATTCAGGTTTAGTTTTCTAAACATGTGTTGTTTTATCTGGCTTATCCATTTTAATGGAATTTTCCTTCTGGCCCTCGGGAAAAATCTTATTCGACATTTTGGATTTTGGTAACTTTAGATTTAAAATTTTCACCGTCCATCATTTTGTCAGCGATTAGTCGATAGTTATTCTGTTTTACAGTAAAAATATTACATTTCCGGTTTCTTTTGAAACATTGTGAGCCGCCAGTACCCATGGAAATTGTTGTGTTACTACATATTTGTGTAATTTTAATACATAAAGTTTAATATTAAATATACAAGTGTGTTTAACTCTTTAAATAACAACAGGTTATGGGTCCAGAACCCTTCCACTGCGCTACTCTGCTTACAAATGCCATCCCACTCGGCTGAGTAGTCTTAGTATCTCTGTACTCTCTCTTTCTTCAGATGCGGAGACTTGTATAGGGTGGCCTTAGACATAAATTTATCTACAAAGGTACCTATGCGTCCTAAGTAACTTTCTGCATCGGAGTCAGAGAACTCGGCACGCTCTCCAACCAGATATCGTGGTCCTACATGGAATTTAGCTCTGTCCGCACCCACAATGTGGGCTCTTTTCTATGCAAGAAGCGACATGGCGTTGATATCGGGACAAAATTGGGCAGCTTTACTTCTCAACAATCTTTTCACTCCTCCGAATGCAACGTTGGATCTATGTGTACCAGCTGGCGGAGAAAGAAATGCAGCTTGGCATCGTCCGAGAATGTAAGCTCAACGAAATCCTCATTCGCATAAATCTCCGTTGTAGGCTTAAGATTGGTAAAGCCAGCTCTCTCTCTAATAGGGTGAATAGGGTGAATAGAGTGCTACACCAGTGCCCCATCATGTGGATAAGGTGAGGTTTATCGCTATTTGGGAAGTAAGACCCAACCACCTTACGAGGTTATCCAACCAGTTGTCCTTGTCCAGTGTGATGGTTACACGTCCACCAATTAGCTTTGGTTGCACATATAACATGTTGATTCTATAATTCAAATATTACATTCATGGCTTTCATGGTGAAGTATCAAAAAACTCTATTCCAGATGTGGTTACTGGATCGTTCAAACGGGTAGGAGCAATAGTTAATGTAATATTTACATTTAAAAATCATTGAGTTGAAAATTATAATTTTTTACATTGAATCTCTTTATTTTAATAAGAAAGTAAACCTGATCCTTATTTTAAGGAGAAATAAATTTCATTCTATACCGAATCTACTAGAGATATATTGTACATGGTAATACAAAAAGAGTATTTGTAAGTGATCATTTTTGTTTACTGTGTTTGCAATTTAATGGGACCATTGGGCCATTAACTCCAGCACGTATTTGAACTGGTATTTCTACTTGTACGTAACGGGAACATCTTTGATAAGTATATCTGGTCCATTCAAGGTAACGATAGACTTATCTGCCCTCTTCTAACAATATTTATCACATGGGATGACTCCACATTTTTCATTTTCTGTTTCCACACACTTGTAGCCGAGAGTATAATTAAAGTTTCATTAAACTTTGACATATTAAGCATTGCACTATCGGGAACTTTTCCGGATTCATTGAATATCTTGATGGGTATGCTTAACCTATTAAAAATACGAATCGACATTTTTCCTCTTCTAATACTATTGAAAAAAGAGATATCCCGAGGTTCATCTTACTTTTGACTTTCGAAATATATGTACCGGATGTAAAAATTACGGATGTATATTTTTATTGAATTTGAGTAATGAAGCATAAATTTTGAAAAAAATTTCGTAGTTTATTGAACATTTTGATGAGTGTAACTGACCCATTTAAGATAGGGATAAATATATTTGCTATCTTCTACACGTAATATGATACACTTTCTCTACTTTATACCACTCGGTATAAATCATATGATTAATATCCGGTAGATAGTTTTCAAAAGCATCTTAATATTTATAATTTTTGTCTGTTTTGTGGTTGAAAAATGCTCAACTACATATTAACATATAGGAAGTTGTAACGACTACTAGCTTTGACTTTTTTTACTTTTTTTTTTACTAATGTAAGAAACACTGCATTTCAAATCAAAAGATAAAGGTTTCTTATATGATTCATTGTCAATCCTATTTTAAGTTCATGAATTCGATCTCTGGCCTGAAACGATGTATTTATCGGTAAAGAATGAAATTTATATCTTATATTAATAGATGATGCATTCTGGTCTTCAATAGTGTGGATAGGTTTTATTTAGAGCGCTGTTCTGTACACCTTAGCGTATTGCATAGCATCTACATTTGGAGTAACTGACGTAACTCTACTCTCAATCCTAAGAAAAATAATTTCCATTTTTTTTTTTGTACTTTCAAGAATTAATTTCTTGGAAATTTGAACGCATACCATTAAGAAGATTGTGTCTGACATTGACAGCAGCTTCAGGTAAGCAATGTGATGGAAACCCCTGAGTCCAAACTACCAGGGCACTAGCAGCATATGTGATTATCATAGGATATTCACTAGTTTCAGAAACCTTGCCATATCTAGTGTCTCCTAGGGCAGCATCCCAGTAATATTCACCATTCGCTGACTTGACTGTCTCGTTTGCGAAGCTGTATTTAGATCTGATATCCCCTATAGCCCATTCTTGTGGTCTAGCTGTGACTGTCGCATCAATCGCTAAGACCGATCCTTTCTCTAGGTGAATAAATAGGATAAACGTTTCAAAGTATCCGTCAGATGTTGCCACTCTCGCCGCTTTTGTCGGTGTTGACATAATGTCGGTTAGACCGCGTTGTTCTGTGACTTCCCCAATTCTGCTGCTCTTCTCCTTCCTGGACCTCTGGCGGGGTTGCTCCTCTCCTATATCCTCCAACTTCTTCTTAGCGCCATTTCAAGGTTAAAAAACGCGAGTCACTATTCACCTTCCGTGATACTCTCCACTTGCGTAATCGTGGAAAAGTAAAATCAAAAGGAGAAATCACTTTGATTACAACAAAATATTGGTTATCAAGTAAAACTTTCATTCCCAACACTTCACAATTCGCGTGCAGGGAAACGACGGCACGAAAGCTTCGCCCGGTGGTCGGAACGAAAAGATCCTCGAAATATGCCGCGTAGGCTATTTACAGTCTTTTTCAGGCCATTATTTCCCTTTACAATACAATTTCGGCGACTGAACGCGTTCCGCGTTTTTTCAATTTTATAATAAAGATATAAAATTACGTGTTGGTGAAATTGGCGTTTCGAAACAATCGGCCCGTTATACGCCTGGCATGTTCGATGCGCCTGTGAAAACTCCCTCGGGCTTCCCGGGGCCCGTCCAAACGGGCGACCGGTTTTTTCGATGTCGGCGCCGGCCCGCCCCGGCCATCCCCATGCGGTTCCACGCATGCAGGAGACTGACAAGACGTTCCATCGCCAACATGCGTGTTAAAATTGAAAAATTAATAATAATACTAAATAATATTAAATCTGTTACAAACGTTATATTTATAGAATTTATTGCCAATAAGAATGTTTTTATTATTTTTAAATGTTATTGTAATGAATTTGTAAATAAATATATGTATATACACATACGTATATTTACACGCAATTCGAAAAAAAAAATATTAGAAAAATGTTTATAATTTATTAATAAGTCTTTTATAAAATCGCGAATATTTTTGATTTAGCGATACGAAAAAATATAAATTTAGAATGTTGGTAATAGAAAATAAATTGAAAATATTTTAAAATTAAAATTCTCGTAGGTTGAAATAGCTTACGCACTTTTATGATTACACTAATTTAATTTTAAATATTCAATATATTTTGACTAACGAATTATATTATATGTACATATATTAATAAATTAATTAAACTTGTGGACTAGTTTAAGATAAAATTTGTACAGAAAGTATTTAAATACGAAATTGTTAATTTTAAGTCAAATTTTTAGTGCACAGTTTTTGAGATTATAATTTTCAAAAGTGTCTTAAGTGATATTTATAATTTTTTCTGTTTTCAATAATTTATAAGTTTAAGTTATAAAATTGTGCTATAGTTTCGTTGAACTCTGTCGTTGAATAGGGTTTAATCACATTTACAACATAACGAAGATGAAAGAAATTTCTTCTCACGCTTATGATGACAGTTTTTAGCAACCCTCCAAAGTCTTGAGTTTTGTTAATCAACAAAGTGACGGTCTCGATGCAACCTCACAGTAATTATTTTATATTAGCTTAAAATATGTATTGAACAAGATTGATTATACACAAAGCAATGCTTCTGCATTTAATACAATTACAATATTTATAGTTAATAATTTAGCGTATCATATATACATTATTTATAAATATTTAAGTACAAATAATACAAATAAAAAAATGTTAAAAAATTGTATCAATAAAATATATGTAAAATACTTGTGATGTAAAACATTTTATTCTTTTAATAAAATTGTATATTCATACAGATATTATGCTTATAATTTGTATTTACTACCCTTATATTCCATTATACTTAGTACATTGAAGCTCAGAGGTAATTCAATTATAGGCCTAAATGAAGCACATTTGAAAATTGCCAAAATTGTAAAAAAAACTATATGAATTAAGGCTATAATTTGAATTATCAGGAGTAAATAATAGTATAAGTAGAAAATAATAGAAATACCTCCTTCTTCCTTATGTTTGCCTGATAAAAAAAATTGTTTGAATTCAATTAAAATGAAAATTAAGCCAATTTATCTATTTTAAAGCATCCACCTCAAAGATTCATAGACGAAAAACAACATATTTCATAGTTCTTCTTAAATTCATATATCATTTCATACAAACAACGTAATGCGTAAAAATTATTGTTTATGCATTGCTAATTTTATACGCATTGATTTATATAAATTTTAATTTATAGTAAAAGAACGTTCAAATTTTTATGCAATGAATGATATATGGTTTTATCTTAATTTAAGTTTTGTAATGTTAGTTAAATTAATAATTAAAATTATTATGAATAAAATTGTAAAATTAACACAGACAATTTTTGAGTAATTAATAATATTGTATTTAATAATCAAGAATATACATAAGCAGTTTGATGTTTATCTTGATTAATTAATTAATGCGCTTAGTAATTATTATGTCGAATAAATTTTCATAAATTATTTATGAATTATTATATTTTATTTTTCAATTAAGTTCAAATTATTTTTCAATCTTTTAAAAATATTTATGATTTATTGCTTTTACAATCGAAAAATTTTAGTAGATAAAAATTACATCTAAATTTACAGTGCTTTTTTGTAGAAAGGTTTATATAATAAAAAATATTGATGATATTCTAGCGTTATACTGTCGTTGTACGCTTTTTTCATTTTTCATCCTAGAATTATCATTATTTACAAAATGCTCCGTAGTTGAATTTTTTATGATGCACCACATCCCGCGCATGCGTGAAGACTCCATTGTGTAGTGCTGCCACAGTACTAATGACGTCAGGATTCGACACTATAATGGTCGACATTACTTATTTTTTAAATAGTTTCCATCTCCGTAAGATAGCAGCACCATACCTATGTTTATTTGGATGTAATGTTATTTTTTTAATTATTTAAATTGTTTAAATTGTTTAAAATATGTGATGAAATTAATTCAATTACCATTTTTAATAAATAAAAAAAATGATTTAATTTATATGAATACTTTTAATTTTATGGTTACATTAAAAAGTTAAATTATTGTAAAATTAAGAAAAAAATGTTCTAATGTGTTCAAATGAATTATAATACATATGCAAAAAAATTAATTTAAATGACAAAAGTAATTACCATTAAATCAAAAAAGATACTATGGTATAATTAAAGTTTTAGCTGACCTAACCTTAAGAAATTGTCTAATGTGTAATTTTAAATTATTTACAAAAGCAAAAAATAAGTATGTATGACATTTGCCATCCCACTGTAAGTTACAATTATATTAAATAAATTGTTTTCATTTCCATATCCATTAATTTTACTTATTCGATGATTAATTTTTCAGTATTTTAATATGAGCCAATTAGGCTGTAACGATCAAGTTAAATTAACCACAGCTTTTTACGTGTATATGGAACTTTGTGAAGGTAATTTTTAAATTTGTTTAAGAATGGTTACCAACTTTTTGTAAATTTATACATTCATTAATTTTATTAGTAAAGCGTTATTGGGATGTAGAATATAAGTATTGCCAAGCACTGCAAGTTTTTTACTTAGAAGCCAAAAAAAGTAAAAATGCAAATATTGATACATTTATCCCATGGCCTGCAGTTAACAATATTACTCTTGATTTTATTAGTAATATTCAGCATGAATTGAATAAAGACAAGTAAATGATAATCATTTAAATTAAATTTAAATATCTATAATATACTTGTTCATAAAGTTTTTATACTTTTAGATTCACATTTGTTTTTAAAGAAGGTGATACTACGTCAGTATATTATAGTATCTGTTCAGGTATTATAAAACCTATAGCCCCTGATGAAACAAATATCTTAAAACAAAGGGAAGATAAAAAATTTGAACTTGAAAAAGAGATTAATAGAAATACTGCAAATCTGTATGAACGAGCATTGTCCCTCAATGAAGATGAAAAAGAAAAGTTAATTAATAAGTCTAATGATAAAAATATGAATGGAGAAGAAAATAATATGGGGGAATTTTATACACCAATGGAAATGGATAATTCTAAAAGAACTGAATCGGATGAGTTAAACATTTTAAATGAGCTTCAAAAACCTGCTGATGAAGAAATGTATAATTGTGAAAGTTGTAAAGATGTGAATAACACTGATAATAATCATAAAAATGAATTTATCGAAAGTGTGAAAGCTGACAATTAATTTAATTTAACTATAATCGAAAAATTTGAATGTTTTGCAAAAATAATATATATCAAACAAAAAATTTTAAATGTGCAGGATAGGATAGAAAATTTCCTTAAATAAAGGATGTTCAGGTATATAAAAAAAAAACCTCAGAAATATATGTTTATCTATTTATTATTTGAAATAATTTTTGCATTGTATATATAAGATCAAAATCCGAACGGATTATTACTACAAGATTTCTGTAATTACTGAAGATATTAAGCTGCCATTGAAAATACATGTATCAAATAAATTAATACTTTAAAAAACACCAGATAGGTACTAACAATTTTCATTTAGTTCTAATATATTGCAAGTTCTAGGCACATTTGTTAAGATTACAGATGATAAATATGTAACGAATATTTATTTAACCGAAAACACATGCTATTTTTTAAAACCTATTGTAACATCATTAAATGATAAATTTTATAAAATTGAGCAGGAAAGTTTTCGCATTAAGATAAAAGTTACTTACTATTAATAGTTTTGAAAATATAATTATCTACAGTTATTTATTGCCTTAAATATATACATTTTAATTCATTTATTTCATCTTTTTTGATCAATTCTTGTTTTAGATAATTTTAATAAAAATTTTTTTAATCTATGTAAAACTGTATATTTAAATAAATTTAAAATATTCAACACATGAATAGAAAGTATAAAAACTTCGGCAGTTTTTAAAAATAAAAAAATTACTAGAACTCGTTCTTTAAAATTGACAAACTAGGTTTTCTTCACTAAATAAAATAGATTGTTCAATAACATTTTTTGTTTTCATTTTGTTTTCTTCAAAAAATATCCACTCAAAACTCTAAAAAAAAGACATCATAAAATAGGTATGTCAATATTCTATGAGCATTAATTCATTCGAAACGACAAAGTCGAACCGTTTTCATGCAAAAATCTGATGTGTCTATTAATTTATTTTGCTTGTATAGTCTTATATTCGAATTATTTAATTACAAAATGAGAATAATATACAAATAGTAATAACATGATGACTCAATCCTACTTATATTTGTTACGAAAATGTTGATATATAAAATAAATTATTTTAATAATTAACATGTTAAATAGCTTACACTTATAACAACATATTACGTGCAATATTAAGAGCGATAATTTCTATTAATTAAAACTTTAAAATACAGTTTCTTGCAAACGGTTCGATTTACTACTCAAAACGAACATTAACTATATTATTTATTCAAAATTTTTCATTGTAAAATATATATCAAATCGTACTGATGATTTGCTACAACTTTAAGGCAATTGGAGTTTTGAGACTTACCCAAAACTATCACAAGGAATTACAATTGATCCGCGTATCATGATTGTTTTCTTTATTACTTTTATTCTATAAAACCAAAATTGGACCACTACCAATGCTTTTTAAAGAGTTCTACATTTAAGCTTGATTTTCAAATTTAACTATTATGATATGTCGAATAAGTTTTATTTTCACTGAAATCATTAATAAATGTTTTAAAGTTTTTCAATAATTATTATTATGTACAATTTGACAATTATAAGAAAAGTGTGCATATATATGTATAACGCGTTTAACTTCTTTTGTTTTTTTGTAAAAGTTACATGATGAATAATGTTTAATGATTATGGAAAATCAAAAAACTTATGCAAAGTTATATGATTTAAAAACCCTAATAATATTGAGAAACGCAAGAGAGTCGTTAATATTAATTAAAGCACATTATAATAATTACATTCTACAAATAACAATAACTATATCTAAGCTTCTAACTCGATATCTTGATTAAACAATTATCACAAGAGCACGAGCGTAAAATTATTGATCATTGCGAGCAAAGTAATTTGCTGTGTGATTTCCTAATTCATTCCGAACGTATATTATTCGTCCGTGCTGCTTTACAGAGTTTAAACAATAGGTTGCGTGTGTAAAAACATTTTTCATACAAAATAATAAAATTTCGATTTTAACAAATACAATACTTATTTGCTACATATTGGAAGCTGCATTATGAGAAATGACTATCTCACACAATTTTATTTTAATCTCCAAAAATGGTCTTAGTAATCCTTTCCTATTAATCTCGGTATATTATTTCGACGTTCATTCGGTTTTCTTTCATTTTTTTCTCAGACTGTACACAGAATACAAAAAACTACTCATGCAATGAAAGTTGTGTATACATGTTTCAATTTGATTGGGACAGTCGACAATTCATACATTTATTCTTCTTAAATTTCATATTATTCTTAAAAAAATCATGTATTATTTAAAATTAAAAACATGAGTTTTAACGACGTTTTTTTTGTCATGAAAATGACGACCATTATGTTTTAAATCAAAGTTCACTTTTTTTTACGAAAACTTTTACATTCATTAACTTTCATCTTTTTTCCTCATTTTCTGTTTATACACTTTTATGGTAGGACATTGCGTGAAATGTAAAAATGTCTAACTGTAACATGAATTAAAATATAAAAACTATACAAATAATCGATGGACCGTGTAATGAATGATTAAGTAGGATTCTTTTCTTTTATTAACTGAAGCCGTTTATGAGATGATATATACGTATATATATATATGTATGCATATGTATGCATGTGTATGCATGTGTATATGTACGTATTGGCGTGTGTATATATGTGTATGCATATACACACATATATATATATATATATAAATATCTATACATCTATCTATCTATCAAAGAGCTGCACCCGTTCCGACGTATCTGTTAAAATTTAATTTCATATTCAAAATCCGTTTGTTCTTGTGATCGTGGTTAGCACCAATCGGCCATATACGTAAAGTCTCTGAATAAAGCCTGTTCCATCTCACTAACCGGTCGAGGATCCTTCGGTGGTGTAAGCTGAGGCTTTTCAGACGTGAATTCCTCGTCAAAGTTGCTCACATCTTCCACAGAGTGCTGTAAACATAGTTCATTTATTATACCTTGGAACATTGGCGCTTTATTTCATTTTAGTTAAACAAAAATAAGACAAATACCATATGTATTAGAAATGACAAGATACTAAGCGATGAGTAGTTTGATTTACTGAATGCTTGAATTTTAGTTAAAATATAATTTACGCTCTAGATATTGATATAGTATTATGGGGAACTTAGCTTCTAAAATTTACCAATCGTTTTGTAAAATTACAAAGTTCGTTGCATTATCATTCTCTTCACTCTAATTAAAGTATTGCAAAGTAAATATTTTATCCTTTGGTAAAAAACTTTTGTAAACATAAATTATATTTTTAAAAAATCTTTTATACTGTGAAATTTGCGAATGAAGTTGAAAAGTGAAGGCATTTAAAATATCCAATAACATAGCAGAATTATATTTGGCTAACTTTTAATACAAAACATGCAGCATTTTTTGTGTAGCTAAACACTTGAACTTTATTTACTGCAAGTCGATTTTATCGCACATTATAATAACATTTTAAGTAGTACTTCCAAACGCCATAAGATATGATTTTAAAATAATTATTGGACTAAAATTTTCGTAACGATTGAAAAGACATTAATATAAATAAAAATGTAGTCTTAGCTCGATGATAAAAAGTATAAAAGTAATCAGTTAACAAATGAAAATAGCATTGTTTGTATCGTTTAAATATCGAGCTTTTTAATAAAAATTAACGTTTATTTTTTTATAAAAGTTTGTGCAAAATTTTCAATATTCCGTGGAAAAGGTCGACATATATAATACTAGTAACAAACAAAGAAGTAGAATAGCTTGCTGCCGGCAAACTTTGGAAAAATATCTAAAATTACTTATCAAATATCGATATTAAAAGTATTTGAAGTAATGATGATAAAATAATGCTTTAGTAGCAATATAATTGACTGTAAATCTTACTGTTTATACCTTCAACATATCGCACACGATATTATGAATACGAAAAAGAAACTTTCTTACTGTGTGAATCTTGCAATATACCACTGAAATGACTATTTTGATTGCTTCATTAAGCTATTTATTTATTTATTTTGTAAATATTTTAAATATGTGAATCAACTTATAGTTTATTAAAATTATATTTCTCATAATATATGGCTACATTAGCTACCAGTTACCGATCGATTATAAATTAAAAACAATTATAATTTAAGTAAAAAGTAATATTAGCAATTGCGTTTTATCATTTTTTACAAGCATATCAATTGCTAATGTATGACTATAACACCAAAAACATCAAATCTTAATTTAGTGTTAGCATTTGTTACTTATTTTTAAAGAAATGTTACTTAAGGTAGTTGTTGTAAATCATTGTTTTTTTTTATGAATCTATAAAAGATTAACAATATGCGCTATTTTTTAATAAATGTTTGTAGAATATTAGCACACGAGTTATAAGCTAAAATTATAATTAAAATTATAAATTAAAAAATTCTGAAATGCAATTGGTTTAAAGCCTACTACGTTACGTAAAATAGCTATGAATTATAAAAAAAAAAAGTAAAAATAATTACCTAGTATAGTATTAAGTAAATTTAATATAAGACGACAAAATTTTACAAAAAATTACTCAAATTACATTTCAAGGTTCGTAAGGTGAAAAATACGTTAATTTGTAGTAAAATGAGTTTTTGAGATATAATTTACTACGACAACTACCTTAAGAATATTTTTATAAAATAGTGTTCAGCAAAACAGGAAAAACCTTACATTTTTGCTAAAGCTTTGAAGATTGTGGGCCTGTTAAGATTACACACAAGAAGTCAATTAAATATGATAAATAATCGCAAGAAATTTAATTGCAGTTTTTTATATTATAAAGTTTAAAAGAAAAAAATGGCTTAATACTTACGATGACTGGAACGAATGGAGGTTTTACGCGCCTAAGAAGCAAATCGTCCCAAGCTATATGCCTGAAAAACGCTTGCTTCTTCACGTCCTCTGCATCTCGTTCACTGCTGCCCAATCTTCGCTCTGGAGTTTTTCTTAGAAGCTAAACACATTACAAGTGCAACATTAGACGCGAGATTTTACAATTATTTATCCAACGAAATACAAATATTTAATACGAAAAGCTTACTCTTCTCATTATGGCAATGGCATGCAGGGACAAGAAACGAGGATAACAAACTTCATCGTGAACAATGGAGTCGAAAACTTCTTCTTCGTCATCCCCAGGGAAGGGCGACTAAAACGAAATTTTTTTATTAGCCCTTAATTGTTTCGTTTTTAAATTAGAATTACTAATAATGATGCAAAATCAATTGTGTTCTATCGTTCTGCAAATTGAACCCTTTCTCTATAATAGCAAATTATTTAGATAATTATGGTATTTAGCACGCAGTTATCGCATAAAAATTTTTATAATAGTTTAAAAGAAAACAAAATTATCAAAATACATGTAATTCGTTACAATTTACAATCGGAAGTACACGCATATTCACAAGTCAATTCGTGTAAAATAATATTTATCGGTAAATAATTATATCGACCATTACGATTATTCCATCATTACTGATGCTAATTTTAAATTATTCCAAGATTTAAGAGCCAAGAAATTGGAATCATTTTAATACGATTAAAACAACGAGAGCATGTTTTTAGTTCGCGTAAAGACTCTTGCGCATTCGTATTTCATTTAATTAATTATTTTAACGAAGAAGCAACTGTACGAAAAATGTTATTACTGTCGACTTATTTATAAAAATTGCCATCCACGTTTAAGTTCATACATTTAGGCCAGTACTTACTTCTCCTACGAGCATTTCGAAAATTAGAACTCCAAGTCCCCACCAATCAACAGCGCGTGTGTAGGACAAGTCTGTGAGAACCTCTGGGGCCAGAAATTCTGGAGTGCCGCAAAAGGTTCCCGTCCGGTCTCCATAACCCATGCCCTCCTTGCATAAGCCGAAATCGGCTATTTTCACGTAACCCTCGGTATCCAATAGCAAATTGTCTAACTTCAAGTCTCTAAAAATATATAACACACACACATTTAGAGCTTAAATGCTCGTTCGGAGCCACAAGAGCTTCCAGTGGCTAATCAATCATCAGAATTAAATAAGAATTATTAAAATTGCATCGCGACAAATTGAAACTCGTAAACGCAATTTGAACTTCAGTTTCTTTTTGCTGTTGCTGTTTATCGTTAAACTTTTGTACGTTGTTGAACGACGTTTAATAATCCTTAATAAAAGTTTCTCTCTTGTTATTTTACACTTATTTTTCGAATAAAACGATAAACCTTAATTTTACCTGTAGATAATCCGACTTTCGTGAAGATATTGCAATCCCAATACGACGCAAGCTGAGTAAAAGACAGCACGTGGCTCTCCGAAAACGTCGGCGTGGATGTGCATCATGAGATCACCACCAGCAGCGTATTCCATTACAAAACAAACGTGTGCCTGATTGATGGACGTAAAGAATGAGTAAATACAGCGATAAGAATAAAATTCAGGGCATTTATTCTTTATTCGCACGCACTCACGCACGCGTCTGCATAAAGAGACGGAAGAGTAATAAAAAGTCATAAAAAGCTATTCAAAATGTGTGTAAAAAGTCTCGGGTTTCATCGATTCCGAAAGACGAACCCGCGAGGCAGTTAAGTAGCTCGCCCCCGAGAATAGAACATTCGAACTCAAGGTCCGCCTCGACTCCCTACGAGAAATGCTTGAGAGATGCCGAGGGTCCCGATTTCCCTCTCGGCTATGCGACCTATACGTACATCAGTCTGGAAACAGGCGAAGAGGTTGACCAGGAAGGGGTGTCTCGTCGCGTTGGCCACCTCGAAGATCCGCTTCTCGGAGAGGAGCGACTCGACCTCGTCTCTCGCTATGATGTCGCCCTTCTTCAGTGCCTTGATCGCGAAGTACTCGCCCGTGTTCTTGTACTGGGAGAGTATGACCTTGCCGAAGTGACCCCTGCCGAGGACCGAGAGCAGCCTGAAGTTCTCGAGGCTCATGCCCGTCAGTTGGGACTGACGGCGCGACTCGTAGGCGCTGTCGCGGTACTGAAGCGGCCTCGTTGGCAGCGGTACCTCGTACGCCACCTGAGCGCATTAAAGTTATCGCTGCATTATTACTGCCTTGCACTGTGCGTCAGTCGCGAGTCGCACCGAACCTGGAGCGACTCTTGCCTCTCGAGATTTTGCACGGCGAACACTTGTTGCGCCCCTCTAATCGGTATTGGATAAAACTTTGGAATTTAAAAGTCTTCGACGGGAGTGTCAGACTGCGCGTGTCGTACAGAATTAGGCAATCGTTTAGCTTGACATTTGGTATTACGTTAATTGGTCATGGAACAATAAATTATTCATCGAAAAATCTTGCAAGAGAACTCGATCAATAATCAATCTTAATCGGAATGTTCGCCGTGCAAATTCTTGCCTTTAAATTATTTGAATTTTCAAAAGTATCGAATCAATATTTTTAAATAAATACTTGATTACAATTGAATTTACTCGTAGTTAAAAAAAATCGTCCTCCCGTCGATTCGAACTGTAATTAAATTTTTTCAAAAAATTCCGATTTTAATACCGTGTTATTATTGAAAATAAAAATGACTTATTGTGACGTGCGAATAAAACTGATACAAAGTATAATAAAAATGAAGGATTAAAATTTTGAGTTTCAAATATTTTAAAGTCAAAGACTCCCATCGTCAAATCATGATTTCAGGTTTTGTTAATTCGTTGTAACAACACAACAATGGGTGACCAAGATGATTCGTGTACAGTTCAATATAATGTTAATCACAATGTCGGCAATGCACATGAGGATTCCTTAATTGATATTTCATTTTCGTAATTAATTTTCAAGGTCATTACACCACTGGAAATTAAAATTTTCAAAAATATTTAAGTCAAAAGAATAAAATGATGCTATTCATTATTTTAATTATTTATTGTTTTAAAGCAAGAGTCAAGGGTCACTCGAGAATCGAAAATTTGATCATAATATTATTACTGCAAATTATAAATTGACACTATCACATTAATAACATATACATATTTTAATTTTAGAAAAAAATTGAGAAATACATTTTTGGCGTTCCTGAGAAATCGTAGAACACAAAAAAAGTTTTCAGTTAAAACAAATAATTAAAAAATATGCAATTATAAAAATATTTCTAAGTTCGTGGCATTTCTAATTTATAAATAACAATATTAAGTTTTTTGCAGGTATTGCATGTTACCGTTATCAAATACTACTGATAAAAATACAATTTATTGCAATCTGCAAACACATGTGTAACACAACATCAATAGGAAATGCAGAAATCTGGAATAAATTGTTATAAAGGGAAAGCTGTGTCATGCAAGCAACATTAATTGATAGCAAAAACTGGAAGCAAATAAAGCAGAAAGAAACTACACGTTCCCAAATTTTATTTCGAGGCCGAGTAAGAAAAATAAATCTCAAGTGGAGCGGTGACATTTCTTGAAAAAGAACGTAAAGGGGATGCTTATTTTTCATACATTTGAAAAGACATATTTTTATTTAATTAGTCCAAAAGTTGGTTTCGTTCCTTTTTTATAATTCATAAATAATACGTACATTTAGGAAACTGGTGTCGCGATCAACTGATTGGAAAAAGACTAGTTGGATAACTATATCCATTCTGTAGGTATTATCAAAAGAATCATCGTAGTTAATGCACAACACGCGTACTTGAACAAATAATAATCTGTAGTTAATAAATTTCAAATTAATTTACGGGATTTAAAATTATTAATCTTAATGTCCGCGTTTTAAAACGTTTAAGGCTTAAACCGATTTTCGTTTAAATTTTGTCGTCGATCCGAGTCTCGTTTATTTTAACGTTGCAATAATCGTACATGTGCTTGTCCCGAGGATCGAGTATCCTTTTACCGAAAACATAATTGAGTCGTTGTTCCGTTTAATATTCTTGGCCAGTGCTGCGAAATATTTTGAATTTTAAAAACACTGATTACAAGCCTCAACTGCAAAATTGTAAATTATAGGGTAATCGAAAACGGCAATAATGTTAGGAAGTAACAAGAAAAGGTTTTTTGTCAAACAGTTCGATAAAAGTGAACAAACATAACCGTGCGACAAGTAAGTAAACAAAAGTACGTCCAAAGCTTGAAAGGTAAACGCGACGTGGCCATCCCCGAATGAAGAGAACCAAAAGCCATGCTAATTTCTTTTTTAACTTTTCACATTTCGTTCTGATACTGTTGAGAGGCGTTTTAGTACCTCGTCCTCGGGGAACTCGACGACAGGTTGAGGCGAGGGGGTGCGTGGAGAGAGGCGGCGCGATCAGCACGGGCCGGGGCTCCGTGACGAGGGGCCTCAGACTCGCCCCCTGTTGCCCCGACTTCTCTTCCTTGAGAAGGAAGTCAAACTCCCGTAACGCGCTCTGCAACTACATTACTCCTGCTAACTCGTCTAACTCTCCCTCGCTCGTGTTTTCTTCTTTCTTTTGCGGGTGCGTGTTTAATGTTTTTACGGGACTGGCGCAATCGGTTATCAACCAATCAACGAGTTTTCAAAACATGCGCGTTAAAATGACATTGTTGCTTAGAAGACCCGGGGCTTCGTTAATTTTTATTGTCGTATGTCTAACTCGAACGAGTCGTGAAACAACGTACTTTGCTCGAGACAAAAGCATTTTAACACATTTCGTTTTCAAAACTATTGATTTTTTGCCATTGGGACTTGGGACTAAAACCCACTCCTCCTCGTATGCTCTTTGAACTAGACATTAAAGTTGTGCTTTTATCACCGAGCTAATCTGAACTAGAAAAACAACTTTATTTTCAATAAAAAGACGTTAATTAATTATTCCTCTCCGTCGTCTCTTCTAATTTGCAATTTACTTCCATTTTACAACATTTGCAACCTTTCAAATCAGTATTGAAAACATGATTTTTAAAGTACTTTAAATTGGCTGCAATGTTTTGTTGATTGTAGCACTCGTAAAACAGCCTTCAATTTGCGCCAAAGTCATATCCATGTAACACAGCTGATGTTTATCTAATCTATCAATATTTAAAGTCTGGAGTGCAAATATTATAGCGATTAATTTTTAATTCATTAACAGATAATAAAATTAACAAGACTTTTAATATTTCTCAAACTAAACGATTAAATTGTACGTCAATTTGAACTTTCATACATTGAAATGTGCTTTGATCGGCATAAATTGTTTGAGTCAGAATAGCCATTAAATACGCTTAGATCGTAGTATTAACTTAATATTATCTTTGCATTTTATATGTATTGTTTTCACGCGAGATAAGTTGCTAAGATCAGTAAACAAAGAAATAAAATAATAAAAATTAAGCTCTCGTAATAGATGGATCCATATTTAATAATTTCACTGCCTGATAAGGTAGACTTCTTGAAACTTCCCTACATTGTTGATTATTGTATTTCACAATTCGATGCTTATTACTTTCATAAACCAACACTACCAAAATAATTTATCGAATAAATTTGTTCAAATATTACATTTAACAAAATAAGAGCTCGTAAAATTTTTTTTGCTTAGATTGAAGATTACAGTTAATTATGAAAATAAAAATATTGCAAATGTAACTGCGACATCCCATTAAGGTAGTCCCTGCACAACATATTTCGCACGGTGAGTGCACAAAATTTTTGCAATAAAATTTGTTAAATTTGTTTTTATTTTTACAACTCTTTTATTTTCATAAAAAATATCATCAATTAAAATGAATTCGAATTTAAATGCACATATAAAACAATACTTATAGTTTATATAGTTTCAAAGCATTATTTTTGTTAATTCTAAATGAATCATTTATTAAAAATATGTTTTTCGATATGGTTAAAAATTTATTTCCTAATATACCTTTAAACATATTATTTTATATTTTTTAATAATAATTTATACTCTTAATATCGACAATTCTTTATTTACACTTTATTCATAGAAAAATTCAATATATTGATAAAAAATTTCAAACATTTCACACTCGTTCAAAGCTTCAAAAATGACGAGTTCTAATAAAGAAGGATTTATTTTTCAATGTGTTATTCGAACAATTGTGAAAGCTGTGCCACAAGGATAACGACGAATAAAAAAGCTTATTATTATTAGAAAATTATTGTCTTTCTGGAACAGTTATAAACTTTTTTTGCTTTATCTTATTTAATTGGACAAGATCCCTTGGCAACTGTTCATGCAAGGACTACCTCAGTATTACGAGGTTCTAGAAATATTTGACGAGCTTTTTCGTACCAGTGCTTTTTACCTTCGTCAATAGTAAATTGTAAATAAAATTATGGTAATTAAAACTTTTAACAGGTTAAGAAATATGATAATACTATTTTTCAGGATTTTAATTATAATTATATTATTTTTTGATAAATGTATATTTTGTTAAGTTTACAAGTATATTGGCAAGACTTCTTTCAAAAACAAATTATTGTTGAATTGCTAAGAATCAATTAAAAAGAGCAGTTCAATTCAGTATATATATGGGTGGATGGACATACATATATTGCTATTAGTTTTATACGAACGATTGCACTGTAAATTAAAAATGTTACTAGTTAACAATTTTCTACACCCACAAATATCCACTGGTTAATCTTTCTTTGAAAATGAATATTAAAAAAAGTCAGGGATTAGGAACAATTATACATATAATTTTTTAAAAAAGAACCAAGATAGAGAGAAGTTACCATGAAATTATATTTAATTTAGATGTTGTAAATACAAAAAGATACATTTACACAAATTATTGATACATCATACCCTTAACCTGTTAATAAGATATTGTTAAAGCACCTTCGAGCGTAAAACTTATTTGCATTTGTGAAGAAGCCATAAACTTCATTATGTGCTTTTATTTACATTTATGGTTAAAATTAATTATATGTTACAATATAAATCGATTAAATTTTTTTGCTTTAATTAAGGCTTAGCACTGTTACCATTTTTAAGTGTTTATTTTTAATAAGGAGAACCCTCAACCAAAATTATAGATATCGTCATATATATATATATAATATACTTCATGTCTACAAACTGCAAATATAATAATTTTACACTGAGAAAAGAAACTTAAACAAAAAATTATGCACTATTAATATTAAATTCTTTATAAAATTCACACGAGAATTTACACAGAACACGATTTTTACCGAATTTCAAAGCTCCACTTGTACGATGTGCAAAGTGCAGATCAAGCGAAGTGATAAGTGATTTCTCAGCGTAAAATTTAATACGATAAAATAAGAAAATTGGAAGTGTCGACGGTGCAGGTGCGTAAATGTCCACGTCTAAAAAAAGTACAGAGTGCGTAGCTCTACAAGAGCAGCAACTACGCCGCGCAGATGTACGATGGGATAAAGAGAGGGACTGCGGCCACTTACCTCTTGGTCGATCTTGACAGGCGGGGGCGGCGGGGGGGCTGGCATCGACGGCTTCTTGGCCACTGGGGGTGGCGGTGGCGGATGATCCGGTGGGTGTGGCAGCGACGACGAGGACGACGAGACGGAGACGCCGACGCGACTCTCGCTCGCGGAGGAATGCGACATGCCGAGGGGCCGGGCGCCGCCGAGGCCGCCCTTATCCGGGTCTGGCATCTCACCCGGGGTTTCTGGCTTGTCCTCTACCGACGTGTCGAACACCAGCTGCGAGGGCTGCGGACCTGGGGGCGGAAAAGTGCTGCTTTTATCGAGGGCGGGAGTAAAAACGGCGGACTGACTGCGTAGATGCAAGTAACATGTAGCCATCGTTGACAACTTTTGTTTAGTTGTTGAATCAGCTTCTTTTGTTTCGTTAAATTGAAAAGTTGAGGTTATCTTCGACATGAGCCGAGTCTATACGTGACCGTATTGCATTAATAATTTAGATTTCCAAGTGAATCAACAATCCTTGGCGCTCGCACGGTTATGCGTACGCCAGCGCATAAAAATCGGTTCAAGACACGAATTTATTATTTAAATTCGACTCCGTTCCTAACTGACGCCGATTGAGCACGATATTATTATTAATTGAGTTGCTTCGAGGTCTGGTTTTAACGCTGATTTAGAAATAAGCCTAGATGAAGCTTAAATGAAAAAAAATCGAATCTGAATTATATAGGGCACTAGTCATTTTGTTACCTGCTAGTTACCGGTCGAAGCGTAAGGCTTATTCGACACACGAGTAATTAACAACGCATTGCAGGCGCTGATGTTAACCCAGGTAAGCTCTATTGCATATGCGCTTTATAAAGAGCTCGATAAACGCGAACAGAATAAAACGCATCTTGCTTTAACTGATTTCAGTATTTGTGCTTTCGTACCAAGCCATGCAGTTTATATCTTTGCACACATACTATGCAAATAAATAAAGTGTGGGCAGCTAAATGGAGCGAACGCAGGTTGCTGGGAATGAAAAAAGCTAAAATAAAAACCGCGTTTCTTTGGACATGTATTTCTTCATCGAGCTTAGATAATAATAGTGATAGTTTACCAGAGGGCGGGCTCTCCGAGTTCCGCGTGTTATTCAAGGAGGGCGCGGACCTCTTGAGCAATCTGCCCCACGTCGCGACGTTGATGTTCATTTGGTTGGCCCTGGGGAAGTTCTTGACCTGCTGCTTGAATATCTTGCGCTGCCTCTGCAGTTTGGGCTTTCTCGATATCATCGGGTTGAGGAACTTGATCTCGGCGAAGAGGAGACCCTGAGGCTCCAGCTGCAGCGCCATCCCGTGTCTCACGTCGTCGATAAACTCCTCGAGCCGCAGGAACTTGACAGCGCATAACGATCGCCAGTCCTTCCAGTAGATGCCGATCTCCAGCTCTCGGGATTTGTCTAGTTCGATCGAGAACCTCTGGTCCCAGGCCTGTTGCGAACAGGGCCGCCAACTGGTCTGCGCTACTGTCACGTTGTCCAGCTTTATCACTGCCATTATGTCATCTGGAAAGGGTGAAAATTTTCGTTTTCACAGTCTGAGAAGGTGAGGCACACAAGTGCGGAAATTCGCAAATTGCTGGAATGCTTGGAAAAGCAGAAATGCTTCCAGGGCTTTTGGATTTTAATAAAATTGTAAAACTTTCAAACTATTTAGCACGTCGGAATGAATTTCTACATGCTGCGATTACTACAACTCTTATGCATATTCCGGATTATTTGTACTAGCGAGAAGCGAAGCAAACAAAAAGTTTGTTACTGAAGTAAAAATAGTTCTGTTGCTATTTTTTTAATTGTAAATAACTAAGTTGGGCATATTTTATTTGAAACATAACCGTGCTTGTATTTTTATCTTTAAAAACTTAATATTAAATTTATAATAAAATTGATATTAATTAATAGTAATGATATTATTTTTGTAATTACAAATACTTTCTTTATTTTACATATCAGCGTCGAATATTTTACTCAAGAATTAATTAAAATTAATAACCTTCATGATGTATTTCAATCGTATGGAGATATTTAGTTATTTGTTAAGTGAAAAAATATACGAGAACTAAATTTTCTTATTTTAGTTGGATAGACGAAGCAATTTCGAATGATGTAATTAAAACGTCAAGTTACATAAATATTTTTGAAAAATTTTCATTTCACAATGAAACTTTAAAAACTGATCTTAGCTCGAAACATCAACATCTCTTAAATAATTAAATTTTACGTGTGTTCTAAATAGTGACGTCAATCTTTTAGTAAACATAACTGAAAATGGATTATGAAAAGTAACATTTACATTTTAATCTCGAATAAATATAGTAAACGAATACCATTTAATTATTTTATCTAATGTCAATACCTACCAGCTCTCAATACTAATGTTAAAAGTATACGAAAGCTAAGCTGAGAACGGAGAATATTTATAAAAATTTTACAAACAATTGTTTCCATATCGTCTTCGTGAAAATGTTTTTCTGATTTTCAAAATGAAATTACATTCCAATACGAGGAATTTAGAGTAATTTTACATGCTAATAAAACTTTTATGTCAGCGCGTAAACCTTATTCGTATTTTCTTGACAAAATCAACTGACACATTGAAATACGAAATCAATAATCAATATCAATATAAGGAAAATTAAATGATACATTCGAGTTAAAATAAATTTTGAGGGTGACTCCTTGAAAAGCCAATTTTTTTCAAGGTATTAATATGAAAATAAGGGCTCGAACCTTTTAGAAAAAATTCTGAAACTGTAATTTTAGCATTAAGCTCCGATATTATTTTATTGATTTAAATTTTTTGTCCAGCAGTGTAAGCTACCTTTAAAGAACTTAGATTATTAAAATGATTTTTACTGAAATACTTTACTCACTACTCGTTTCATCTTTAACACTATAGGATTTGCTAGAGCTGCGACCCGTTACACCTTTTACAAAACTACGTAGATCCGGACTTGCCGGATGTTCTCGTCTCGTGCGTCCTGGTACCTCTTCCGCCAAGTCTTGACATCCCATTAATCTAACCTGCAATTTATGTGCATAACAATTATCTGTGTTGAAATAGGCGATTCTAGACATAATTTTTAATATGTAAATAAAAATATATACGGGAGCTTGCACCATATTTAAGGGAAGCTTTTAAATATTTTTATTTTTTGAATTACGAAGCATTAGTTTACAAGTATCGTCCCGTGGAATTTTTGAAAATATAAAATTTGTTTGGAGTTATGCAAGGAAATATCTACAATTAAAATTAGAAAAAAAATTATTTTTTAAGTGAGTTTCTTGATATTATTTTAAAAGAGACTATTTTGCGGGTGAGATTTCAATAAAGTGAATGCGATACGAAATGAACATTTTGATTAATTTTAAAGTGAAATTTTATCAAGTTTATTAAAAAAATTTTTTTAAACTCTAAAATATTCGCTTTTTCTTTATTAATATAAATATTACATTATAAACTATCTATTTTCAATTTGTTTCTTAGTACTTGTATAACTCTCCAAAAGAGAAGAATTAAAATAATTTTTTTCTACAAATTGTTGGAAATATATAATTATCAGAAAATTATCCGATATCGCTTGCATAAAGTTTTATCTAAAGGTCAATAAAATTGATCGAATGTCATAGTGTAACGTATCGAGTGAATTCCATTGAAACCTTTTAATGCTATTTTGTAGCATTAAAATTTAATAATAACATGAAAAAATTTGAAGTTATTAGTTAAAAAATTCGTTTAAGTAACGATTTATACTTATATATAAATAAAAGAAGCAATTCTGTATAAAAAAAATTGAAAGAAAAACTAAATGTATAAAATTGGGGATATAAATTTTCGTGCCCAATATTTATTAATTTGTTCTTGATAAAAAACACACACGAATCAAATGCAGTAATAATTTTGTTAATGATAACTAACGATCAATCTTGAAAAATGCTCGGTTTTTAATTTTAGAAAAATCTATTTCGAGACAGCATGCACACCATTTGATTCGTCTGTTTACGAAAGCGAAGCAACAAATGCTCAGAACCAAGTCCCAAAATAAACATCAAAAAGTGCCTTACAAACAGGTGCGTCAAAAAGTTGTCCATCCCGACACATCCTGAGCAACTGTCACTTAGAACACGTTATCGTAAGCTTGTATTATTCGATGCAAAACGAAAAGAACTTACCTCAAGTTGTCCGGTGACGGCGGCGCATCTCGAGACCGACGCGGGTACAGTGGTCCTGCCCTCGAGCGGACCCCGGAACGGCTGCAGGGAGGTGTAGGTAACGGGGATGGGACTCGCCGACTGGACGCTCGCGAGTTCGCGCTTCAGCTGCACCGCCGTCGCGCTGTCCGCGGGTAACTCCTGGCGGCGAAGCTCCAGCGACAGTCGGAGCAGATCGAGTTTCCGACTTGACTCCGCCAGACTCGCCTGAGCCTGTGGAGGCGTGGCACAAAGGAAATATATTAACGAGCCCAGCAAGACTCGATTTGGCTTGCACGCTGATTTATTGTCTCGCGTCGAGTCGAATATTAAAGAGGAGTGACGAAGGGTAGCGGAGTGAAGCAATCACATCGCCTCTCGTCGAGTGCACGCGATTTTTCTTCCTTGGTAGTGCGTTAATGCGCTAAGGCAGTTGAATCGTTTCCAAATAAGCGAATGTAATTTAATTTGGAAGTCTAGTAAAATTTATCTGTAACTGGGCGAACGTGACTCTACTTAGCTCAGCTAAAGGAATTTCCAAACCGACATTTTTTACGCTTGAAATAACAATTGTTAAAGTTGGATCGGCCGATAATCGCACAGTAATCATCCATAGTTTCTTTGAAGCACAACTGCAGCATAATATTAATATCTACGTGTGTACGAGGTCATTGTAAAAAATATTTATCTTGAAATAGTTTGCGGTACTTAAATATACATCATCGATTCTCAAATATTGCATTGCAAATGTAATCGAGGTTTTAGAGAATTCAAAATTACAAAATTAATTCACGTCACTTTCCTGAATTCTGAATGTTATTATCCGAGTAATAAATATCTCGAGCCTTTCACTTTGAAAACAAATTAATGAAACCTAAATTTATTGAATTAAACATCTTTTTCAATCTAATAAATGAGCAAATACTTTTATTGTTAAAAATGGCGGTGGATGCGTATTTTAGAAACTATAGAAATATAACTCAATTTGTTCTAAACTTCGAATCAGTAACAAGACTTGAGATAAAACGATTATTAATTCATCGAGGATAACTTGAAGCACGTAGTGTGTTTTCCACGGTGATTAGATAATATAATTATCAATCGTATACTTCAGAATTTTAAATATCGTACCAAACTTGATAATTCACACAGGTTTTTATTATTTCAATAAAACTTATAATTATGAAATATGAATACGTGTAATTGTTAATAAAAACAGATAATTTATCTCAAAAGAAAGATAAGTTAGAAAAATAAATAGTTTACATTTATATAACGAAAAATCTAATTTACATATAATTTCCAATTTTGAAAATAAAAAATGTTTGTAATAAAAATATATATGTAATAAATATAGAGGAACCAAAATTTATCATATTGTAAGGATGAATATGAATACTTAAATTTTAATTGAAATTTATTAGAAGTTACAGAAAGTGCATTAACAGATTTTGAAATCCGCGAATTTTTCAACTTATTAGTTTTTCAATTAAAGAACCAAAATATTATAAATGATTCGTGCAAAATTTTAATCTTTAATCTTTAAGTAATATAAAATTTTATTAAACTAAGATTAAAGTATTGCACGGATTACAATATTTAATTAAAATTTAATTCTTACGTTTGTTAGCACTAGAATGAATGAATATAAAAATTGATTTTAGTTAAAATGAAATGGAATACAAAATAATAATATTTTTAGATATAGAGAAATATAAAAGGTAAGTAAATGGACGAGAGAGGAGAGAGAGAGAGAGAGAGAGAGAGAGAGAGAGAGAGAGAGAAATGGAAAAGCTAAGAAGAAAATGTAACTTTGTGAAGACCACCTTTGTTGAGAAAGTGCACGTAACATTGTTTACCTGATCTTCTAGTTTATAGTAATATTCTAGAACTCATTAATATAACCCAAGGATAGGTTAGAAGCTTGCCAATAATTCGCGTATTTCAAATCGATGAATTTATTAACAAATTTAGTACATTGATTATTGGTTACCAATATATGTATATACATACATATACTTTTAATAATGACAAGTGTTATGCACATAAAATTAACAACTAGTCTCAACTTTTTTTAAGAAAAAGGGAATTAAATTTTTTTAATTTGCGACAGTTATTTCAAACGCTATGCAATTGTTTCGCGCTTTTACTTATTCAAATTTCCTCTTTTTTGAAGTTCAAAGTATTTTGGCTGCGTCTTTCATGCACACGTGCAACTCATAAAAGAGGACGATAGCCAGACGGGCTGGAACACTTTTAAAATTGACTGGATCCCATTACTAACTTTAGAAAAATATGGAATAAATTTTTATTCAGTCTCAATATGAATTAAAAATTGATTTTATTCAAGGATCAAGGATCTGTTTTTATTGAATTTATCTTATATATAGATTTATAGAAAAATTATGAAAAACATTATAAAGCTTACTTATTTCTAAATTTAAATAATATCATTATTTATTGAATAAATAAAATTGTAAAATTTTAGTTCAAATTAAGATGATTCTTTTATCATTAATTTTAATATCATAATATTGACAACAAACGAAAATATTTTAATATAAATAATAATGAAAACACGATATTGTTTTCTTGCTTATCCCTTTTGTCTCTTTTCTAAATTTTTTTTGCTTCGTCTTAACGAATCTTAGCTTTAAGGTGAAGTAAAAGTTATGGTAACGCAGTGAAGCTTCGGACGCATGTTGATATTGCACTAAGAAACATTGCTTTTAATAGCTTAACCAATAAGTATCGAATTCTCTAAATGCTGCAAATTTGCATGCATATACAAGAATACCAAATGTATTAGTATCTTTGTTTCAATTTTCTCAATAGTTTTTTTTTTACATTTTTATAACATTCAGTGTAATTAGTAAGAATATACTATCTTCAACGCTTCATTTTTTCTTCAGGCCACATAAAGATTATCGTTAAAAATGAAAGTAATTTTAAATGAAAAATACTTAAAACATTTATTCTTATTAAAATATTGTCTCTTAAATAAAAAATTTCAAAATCATTAATTTGCATGTTTTTTATGCTATTAGTTTGAATTTCGTCGTGTGCCTATTAATTCTTTCATAAAATCAGTTGTATAATTTTTACGAAAATTTAACTAGTGTAACGAACGTCTTTGTACAATTATTTTATAGACCCAAACAAATTATTAACATCAATAATATAATGTTTTTAAAGTAAACATTTCACCAATACTGAAATACATTTGAATGAAAAAGTATTAAAAATAGTATTAAAAAATTTCGTTTATTGTTAAGGTAGCAAAGGTTTCTGAACTTCACAATTTACATATGATAAAATTATTGAAATGATGAATCATATAGCATTGTAAATCTATAGTTATAAAGGATTTTGGAAATAAATGGTAATATTTTTTAAGATTAACAAAGTAATCAGTAATCATTTATTACAATAATGATCAAATATAAATGCGTACGATTACAAAGCAAAATGTTTAGTAAAATTCCTAAAAATAGATCTAATGTAAGTCTACTTTGTAATAAATCATTAAACTAATCATCACCAATTTATAATTATCATTAAATAAAAGAAAAGTTAAAAAAAAAATCTTTTTTTCGTTTTTCGTACGAAAATTATTTCATATATAAAATAATTTAATATATTGTCTTCGTGACTAGTAATTTTTATTTATATTAAACATTATATTTAATTACGAAGTTTCATTAATAAAATATATCTGTATTTTACTTTAACATTATTTTCATTGAAAAAATGTCATAAAAGAACATAAAAATGCTAGCTGTTCTACGTAAATTTTGAGAAAAATGTGTTTTTCAAATACCTTTAAAAATATTTAAAACAAATTGAGAAAAGCATGTAGAGTCTATTTAAAAACTCGATTTAATTACTAAAAATATCAGTGTCAATATATCAATACACGATAAAATATGCTCGTGTGTACAAAAATTTAATCCACTGTAGACTTTTTATTTTTAAGAATAAATAACTTATTGTATAGCTCTATACTTATGCAAGTATTGTTTGAAATATTTTTTTTGTAATTTTAGACTACGATTTACTGTAAAAAATTGTGAAAATAAAAATTGGCTAATTCAATGTATAAAAAAATAAAAAAACCAAAATTATATACTTTAATTAATTTTCTTATCAAAATTGACAATAAACTATTTTATAGATCAATTATTAATTCAACATTTGTATAATGCAAAATCTTTTTTGTCGTTCATTTTGTTTACTCAATAAAAAAATATCTCAACTAAACTACTTCTGTTTTTCATTTCTGTACATATTATTTGGTAATTCAACTAATCTTCTACCTGTATTATGAGTTATTCGTACATTCTACAATAACTACAACTTTTTTTTTACATATCATGTAATAGTATAATTTAATAATAATATGCATTAGCAGGCATAAATAATAATTAAAAATTTTTAATCGTTTGGAAATATATGAAGGCATAAATAATGAATAAAACTGCCGAAGAAATCTTGGATACAGGTAATAGATTATTTCAGTCTTGGTATTGTTAATGCTCCCAGAATTATCATACAAACAGGTCTGGAAACTCTTATGCCGAAACCATATAGAAAGACGTAATCCGAAAGAAACGATTTTAATTTGAAATAAAGAATAGGCACTATATCTGCGTATATCAAGAATATAAATATACGATGCTTCTTATTTTTCGCCACTTTAAATTCAGCGAGCAGTTAACTAATTTCTAATTTTCCAAATAGAGTTTCAAAACTTATCCATAGCTTAAGCTGTGAATTCTACAGTGTATTTGATACCACGAAAGTTCTTTTATAATTACAATCTGTCTAATTAATTTAGAAATGAATTCTGCATCCTTCACTTTGCATTTTGTTTATTACTCATGAATAAAATGAGAGGATTATTTTGTCTTTATAAAAGAACATTAATGCCTTGACTATTCACCCTCTCTTCATAAATCTATTTTACAATTAAAATGGTATAAGTAAATAAAATGAACGTTAATAAAATAGCCATTCACGGTCAACATGTAGCATTTAAAGAAAAAAAAATTAGAATAGTGATGCCTTAACGATATCATCCAACTACATTATTCAATGATATAATTTCACAAAAATAAGAACAGTGTACAATTAGTCCGTAAAAAATGTGCGTGTTTTTTTCAATCAGTTCGTTAAGCTAGGAGCTCTGGATCTGAATCTTCGGCTGACGGGATCGAGAGAACGCGAACGCCCTCTGTTGGCTATTTCTTCAAAATGTCTTCGACAATGTTCGCAGGAACAAGCCGGATTCTTGGCTGGTCCCACGTGATGTCCAGGCTTTTTAATAGTGTTAATCACTCTTCCGAAAATCGACGCCTTGATTATGTGATCTGTTTTTTCGCCTTGAGGAGTCGTGAAGGGCGAGGTTACTCTGGACCGGAGCTTCGAGGGCGTTGACGAGGGACTCGTTGAGCCAAACGGACCGATTTTTTCGCGGAATACAATAGTTTTAATCTCCTTGGATAAATTGGCTCGACTAGTTTCTTGGTCGGTTGTGGGGCTTGAAACTATTGGCTTAGCATTCGTTTTATTAGTTAAGTTTAACTGCGGTAAGGTGAGTTTTCCCGTCACGATACTAGCATTTTCTTCGCTAGACACAAAACTCCATCCCATCTCATCGGCACTGTTCTCATCAGATTTCGAGCTCGTGTCACTACTTTCCGAAGACCATCCAACCGGCGGATGTTTTTCTATAAAATCCTTCATCATTTTCTTTTGCAGTAAGAACTTACGTTCCGGTCGCCATATTTTGCTTTTAACCAAGGCACTTCTATCCGCAGTTTTCCTTATCATATTTTCCAACCGCCTGATCTTTTCCTGCTCTACTGAGTCGGCGTAGTCGAAACTGTCGCATGGTGTGATACTCGAACTTGATAACTTGCTGTTCACTAGCGACTCCAAATCGGATATGGTGTCCTTCCAGGAGGTAGCGGAAGCAGAGTCGTACTCATCGATGGTGACACTGGTGCTGGATGCCATCGATGATGCCACATCTCTCAGTCTACTGTACGAACTGAATTGGGAAGGATAAAGGGAACTGAAAACATCGTCGCTTTCGTAATCCTTCGAACTGGTTACAGATGGCATTCTCATTGGAGTTTGTTTTGAGATATTTTCGCGTTTATCAGTTACGCGTTTCAAAAATGCGTTCTCGTCTTGAAAGCCGCGAGGCAATATATTGCCTTTAGCTGCAGTATGGGTGACACGTACCCCGTTATCTTCAAAAATAGTTTTCTGCGGATGAACGCCGATATCTGCACTATACGAAGACGAATTTTTGCTAATGTCATCTTCATCGTTTGGATCGTCGTCCGTACCTGTACAGTAAACATCGATGTGTACGGTACGTTTTCGTTTCTCGCTGTTGTCGCCTCTCGTATTCGGTGCATTTGTACCCACAGACGAATCTGATATCGTCTGTTCCGTTGAAGGCACGGGGCTGTTCCTACTGGCTGGCGTTTTTGAGAGCCGACCAAACTGCGAAAGTTCATCAGTGTAGAATTACAACTTTTAGTTTTCAAACACTCCCTGCAAAACTTATGCTCCCCCGCTTACACAATTATATTGACTGAAAAATAGCAGCTGCTTATTCGTAATTATTTAATTGATTTTATTAACGATATGATTCGAACTATGCCTTTTTTATACTTCATTCGTTGTTAACGACTTATTAAATTATTTTCCGACAGCAGCAAAAAATAAAAAATAAAAAATGATTTATAATTATACGTTATTGTTTTTCTACAGATGACAAAACTGAAACAGTTTTTTAAATCAGCGGTAAATAAGTAAAAAAGGAAAAATAAATTATTACCAAAGCATTAAATTTTGAAAATAACGAAATTTGCGCAATTTTTACGAGATCTCCGTTTCTATATTTGGTTCAAATTTCTAGAACTTACATTATTATTCTTTAGCTCTTCCTTTCCAGAAGAAGCAATTACAGCCCCAATCACCTTCTTTTTAAATTTTCGTTTCGTTGCTACCGGGGAATACTGTGCTTCAATATCAGTCGTTTGGGACGCGGCGTCTTTGCTAATAATCCCTGATGTGGTCACTTTACTCGTTCCTGTATCAGCTAAGCCTCTATTGGCTAATCTCGTGCAATAATGTGTCGTCAATGGTCTATCACTAATAACGGCTTCGGAACAATTTTTACAAACTCCAGTTATCGTGTTGAAAAGGCAATAGGGCGAAATGTGCTGTTGTTGACGAGCATCTTTGTGTTGTTGGTAATAAGAGCTCCAGGGTCTTGGGTACGGCAATTGCGATTGTGGTTGCTGCAGCTGTTGTGTTTCTAAATTGTTATTTAGATTTGCCGTGGATAACACAATGTTGTAGGTACTCTTGCATCGTTTGTCGCTCAATTGCTGAGAGGGCAGTTGTCCGCTGTTGTAACTCGAATCGACGAAATGCATTCTGTTCGTTGGTGGAACCTCGAGTTGCGGTTCATTCTGAGAATATGCAGTTCTAGGAATAGTGTGCGATCTAACGGGTAGGAACGTTCTCGACGGTGGTGTCGAAGTGAATAAAAGGTTGCCTCTCTGGAAGCCGTATGTACCTGGTGGCGCCATCGACAAGTTGGGCGCCTTGCAGCTGGCAGGTGTTTGAACGGGAGTAAAACTGTAGGTCATCCGCACGCCTGTTGATTCGTTATTCGGGGTGATGATCGCGGTTCTACTTTTCGTTTCGATCGGGCTTGAATTATCATCGTCGCGACGTATACTGAACTCCGCGTGAACGGACCAGGGCGCACTTACATCGGGTGTGCTTGCACTACCGCACGTGGGCTCGTTTTCTCTTCGGTACATACCGTACGTTTGTGGGTCACCTTCTAACTCTATTCAACATCGTTATTACTAATTTGGTATAAACTTCTTCAACACTGCACGTGGATCTCGTATTGGTTCCTTAATTTTTCAATTCATCATCGCGACACAATTTAAAGTTAGGCACTTTTGTATAAAATCGAGGTTATGCAAAATTCGCAGAAGCATGTAAAAGATCAGTTATGAAAGCTCTTTAGTGATGCCATTGCCTTCAAAAATAATACGTTTCAGCTTAATCAACAATTTCAGTATTAAATGCACATCGTTCCTTTATTCGGTTAAAAGTAATTTATCGGTATCTATTTTGAGCATATTATAATAATAATTAGTAGTTCACTCACTTATTGTTGACCTAAATACACAATATTACTTAAAATGGCTGACAAGAAATCACTTGGCACTGATCAAGAGCATCAAATAAGTAGAGTAGACACTGAACATTTATAATGAATAGCAAATGTCGGGCTAAAAGAACTGAATACCATATTTAAACTTAACCACTTAATGCGTAATCTTGCTCGATGCAACTAACCGCTATTTCTGGACATTCATAAAACGTGTTAAATTCGTGCTATTAGTACCGAGAGTCCCCGAGTTATGCAGGTGCTTGAGCTACTCGATTTAAAAACCATTTGTTCTGCCCATTCCCCAATGTGTCTCAAATTAAAATAAGGAATCTAAGGATATGAAACTTGATTAGAAGTTCCCGATTCTTTTATTAATTCGGAGGCAAATATACAGATTCGCGAAATTGACGAAGCAAAGTGACCACCTCACAGCTGTGGAGTAACAAACCGACAACAGGAGCCTGTTCGTCGTCTTCATCGTCGTCTTCGCCGATATATAATTAGCGCAACGTATATTTGGAGCGACGCCGTTCGTGGGTCGTCCCCAGAATACCTGGAAGTTGCGGTAGCGGGGCTACTTTTTCATAATTGTCCGAGTTTCGTTTGTGTGGCTGCTGATGAATACAGGTAATTAATGATTGCACGCAACGGTAGTCGTTGGCTAACGCATTAGATGCGACGAGAAATCAAATGGACCATTAGTTTTGGCCGCTGCACAGTTTGTGGAATTTACATGCGACGTGGCCTTTGACGAATGAAAAATGCGTTATTATACTTATTACGACTCGTACCGCCCTTGGGTTGCTGCGTTCGGGGCCATTTTCACTTGTCGGGACGCCACTTTCTTATGGTACGCTCCTGCACCATTTCACGAGGAATTCTCGGAGCTGTCGACAGTTTTGATTTCACGGCTTTTAGCTGATAACTTTATTGGTTTCTCACTTGGTTACTTTAACGAGTTAACGTACTAACAATTACAATCACTAAACGTATCGAATAATTTTGATGGCCTTTAAAATAAACAAACCATTTTATGGACAAATATTAAATACAATATAAAAAAGCAATTGTATTTTTAGACTTTCGATAATACTGTTGTAACTTATTTTACTGATTTAATGTTTTAATTGGTACTGGAATTTATAAATTAAATAACTCGCAGGTGGGGCAAAGCTTTCATATGCCAAATACATATTGTGGAATTGGTAATTTAACGGTCAATACTAATTTTGTTGAAAAGGCTCGTAATATTTTTTGCAAAGATTTTTCAGATTGATTTCAATGAAAATCTTCAAAATATTCTTCAGTCATACGCATTGGTTTACATTAAAGCCGATTTAAAAAAGTGTCCATCTCAATAATGCTGCTCTCAATTTCAGCAATTCGTGCGTGTAACGGTGAGGTAAATACATATGCATGTTTTTCCTGGTAATATCTTCTTGATTAAGAATAACAATGTTTATGTGCTGAGCTTATAACAAAACCTTGACTCGCAAGCCGGTCGTTCTAATGCCTCTTTTCTCCCCTTTCGGTCTGTCCGTTCACTTTTCCTCTTCTCTTTCATCGTAACGGTGCAACGCGCATTAGCTGTGTCGGTTTTTTCATTTATAATTCCGGCGTCGTCGTCGTCGTCGTCGTCGCCGTCACCGTTGCTGTTGTCAAAAGATCGAAGCACTCGAAACATCTCCATTCCAAATGAACGCGCCCCATCTCTTTGACTCTCTTTCTTTCTCCTTTTCTCCGCTTGTCTTTCTCGATCTTCTTACTGCGTAGTTTTATCGTTGGCAATCCATCGGAGGATCGTCGAGCGACCACTAATACAACGCTGAGAGATGTTCCGCGTTGCTAGTTAGCTTAGATTCTCGGCGTGAACTAACGCGCGTGCAACCCGAAAAGGCGGCTAGGATAGGGACGCGGAGCAAGGCTGAACGATAGCTATTTTAAGAGTGAAAGAGAGACTGAGATGGAGAAAGAAATGAAGAAAAGGGAATTACGGAGAGCGTGAAATAGATAAAGAAAGAGGAGAAGAAGAAAGGGGGCTAGTCTGCCAGAAAGAATTGAGCTCGTGACGCATTTTATTGAAAAAGTCGTATTTCGTCGCTCTCGCTTTTACATATTTCCTCAAATATTTTTATCAAATTTACAATTACTCGTAAAGTGCAGAATTTTCTGTAAAATACACGCGTTTACAGATAGATATTATTTTATGATACAAACATAAGCAGACGAAAATTTCATTTTGACGTTTACATACGATTGTAAACATTTATTGTTTAATTTGCTAATCGTAACGGTAAACAATTTCCAAGTTATTGAAAAATAAATTATAGAAAATAAAAAATATTTTTTTAACCCTTTTTGTGTATTTATTGACAAAGAAGAAGAAAGGAATAAAAAATAATCACTTCGTAAATTAAATTCAACAATAATTTTTAAATTTAAACAAACATTCAAATAAATACTGCAACAATAAACTATTCGTTTCCATTTTTAAATAATACGCGGTATTTTTAAGTATACGGTGCATATATTCAATTTAAAATACCCACAGTAAGTATTATATTTTTTAAGAGCTTCTTACTTTCATTGCCTCTAATTGTGTAAAAATTTATACAAGAAAATAAGATTTGGTGGAAATGAAAAAAAAAATAAAGAAAGACATAGAAAGTCGTAGAAGAGAGCGAAAGAGGCAATAGCAGACACTGTTTTTCGTTTCAGGAATATTCGAAAGTATTATGAGTTTTTTATTTTGTCATTTGGGTTTGAAAATTGAGGTCGCAATCTTCTCTTCGGAAAGTAACTTTGTTCTCTAAAATTTTTAGAACGATCAATATAATATATACTAAACAAAAATCGCATTCTAAGATTTACGAACGTTGCATTTTATCATTAAAACGTATGCGGTGATAAATCGAATCCCTAGTTACAGTTAAAAATTATTATGTTTATTGTTCCTTCCTTTGCTATATTTTTCTGACGCAATAATACATATATTATTAAAAATTTCTTCCTTTTATTTATAAGATATAAAATAATTGAAAGCGATGTAATTTCCAATTTAAAACTTATCTTTATAAGAACCGCTGAGTTTTAATTTTCTATTTATTGCGCTGGTTGTTAATTATATTGCTGTTAATCGCGTTTTATGAACTTAATTATTAATTAGAAGAACTATGTTGTGACAAGTTGAAGTTTTAATGAATTCGTAAAAAAAGCATTAAAGAACTTAGTTATCTTATCTCTCTATTAGCTCTTGATTATCGTAGTAAAGTTTAATCATATAACCGAATACAACAACACAATTTGACTGTCATGCACAAAATAATATTTTTCTAATTATTAAGCAAGTGTATAATGTTATATAAGATAATTCTCTAATGCGGTAGAGTAGTCACGAGCAAATTAAAGTCACGTTCGAGGGAAAACGAGGCGTTAATTATGAAATAAAACCAGTATTCACGAAAAAATATTTAATAATATAATAATGCGTATTATTAATCAGCTATTATTAACACAAAAAGTTTATTAAAGTGCCCCTTTTTTAGAAAAAACATTAATTACTTACGGGCACCGAGACGTCTAATTAAAATAAGATTTCATAATCATTTATTGATGTTTATCACTATGTGTTTGCTCATGTACTCTGCAGCACTCTTAAAAATGATTCGCGAATTTTAATTATTTCGCCAATACTCGGTTTTTCGTTAATGTTAGAATATAAATTTCGCAATAAAAAATGTTACACTCAATGGCAAAATAAACGAAGCCTTTCCCTTAGTCGATTGAGGAGAACTGATGATTATTGTTATCGACAATAATAAGCCCAAAAATGTTGTTTATGGAGGTGTACATAAGAATATTATCTCGATTAGCATTGTAATTCAAAGAGAATTGTTCGAATCACAATTCGTGTACAGCAGACACCGGCGACAGTCAACAATCGCAATTTTTCACAATCTTACCTCTTATGTATGCAGTCATTTTAGAGAAATCCTAGGCTCAGAATTTAACGATAAAAAAAGTATTATCTCCTTCGTTAAATTTTGTTATTGAACGTGTAACGTTTGGATATTGATAAATGAGTCGAGCGACAAAAGTATATAGGAAAGTCTCGTTTGGCGCGCGTGTGTGCATGCAAGCCATCGCAGCGAGGCGAGAGCCGTCGGCATTTGATAACGTTTCAAAAGAGCGAAGCGTCAAGCCTTTTATCCGGCAAGGCATTATCTGTCCACCTGCACAATGTCCATCGAGAATTGTTACAAGTATAATAAATATTCCATTGTCGATTTGACGCATCCGGCACACGGATAGAAAAATAATGATTTCCATTGCACACAACACGTTACAACTACTTATTGTAAATATCATTATACAATAATACTATTTGGAAAGTTTTATAAATTGATTTTATCCAACGCAACAAGTTTGAAAAATATTGTAACTTGCTAATTTTAATTTAATAATACAATGTGGAGATGGTTAGATGTTTAATTTTCTCGTTTAAAACGCTGCACTTATAATCATAGTCACCGTTAATAATGAAAAGGATATTACTTCGTTGTGTCGTTGGAATACTTTAAGAAAATAATTTTGGATCGATACATTTTGCGAATGCAGAATTAAATAAAAAGGAATTTTCATTACATAAACGGAGTGGAGATGATTAAAAATATTACTATTATTTGTTGAATATAAATATTAAGTTGGAGGGGAAAAATCAAATGCATACAAAATAATATCCAATGTAGTATAAAAGTACGTATAAACGCGATATTATCTCTGTTTACTTTGAGTGTGTAAATACAAGTGTCAATTCGATATATTACGTTAATTGAAATACATTTTCCTTGCTGACACAATGAACAATGGTGATACAATGATAAATGAACCGTAGTAATACCTGTTAAGCCTGATTATAACAAAAAATTTTTTCTAAGTTTTTCTTGTCGACCTATTTCTTTTGACCTAAACTGTGTGTCTGCATTGTAGGGAACTATTTATAGTTCTCGAAGCAATCGTTTTCGATAAATTTGGACTATTCGGTATAAATTTTTACGCGAGTTTTTTCAGTTTTTCATAGTCGCTCAAGCTCAAATATTCGTTGGCACGTGATTTTCTCGTTCGTAAGAATCGCCGCGTCGCTTTTCATCATTACTAATCAATAAGAGTGTTAAGAATAATAACGATAAAAGATGATTAATTCGAAGTTTATTGTAAGTTTCGAAATGCTGCTCCTTGGGCAACGTGATTATCTTCACTCCTTCGACGACGTTGGTACGAGAAATTATCGGCTAAAATTATTTGCAAGAGTCTTACCTCGGCCAAGGCCTTTTTGTCAGCCACTTTGGCACTTTGAAGAAGACGAATGACATTCTTGGCGCCCTCTACCACGGCCGCCTCGATTCGTAACCTGTGCCGGAGCTCCTCGACTCTCTCCTCTAGCGCGAGTTCCAAATTTGGCTCGTATCTGACTGCAAGCACAAAATTACACAATTTCATTGCTAATATAGCCTTTTCGAGTTGACTCGACAACTCGACGCGCGCACTCGACGAGAAATCCAGCGCAAATTAATAAATTTAGTTCGCTGTATTGGGAGCATTTATTTTTAAAAGAAAATCTGTGTACGGGCCGAGGATAATGTATTTACTGGAAAAGTGACCTCTCGTCGATCATTAATATTCAGCCGAGGATTAGATTTTCAATTCAACTCAATTTCAAATCAAATCAAATTTTCAAAGAATTATATGAAATAACTAAAATTGGAACGTGTGGTTTAATCGTCTCTTGATTTCAGTCTATTTATGAAATCCTAACGCGTGAGTGTTTTACAAATGAATACATTTTTAAAAACGAAGCCTAACATTTTTATTTTGACGTGCGTTTTGTTCCGAATCGCTCAGTTGTCTGAACATCGCAGCCAGTTTCTCGGAAAATTATTATCCTTTCTAAAACCAACAATTTGACGCGTCATCAAAAAATAATACTTCATTAAATTAATTACACGCGTTCGGAGCTACACTTCTGCAATTTTCTATTTCAAAGAAATAATTAAAAAATATTGCTAATAAGCGCGAACGAATAACTATAATGTAAACAAAATAAGCGCTTAAAAAAGGAAAAAACCGGGCACACATGGCAGACAGCACGCAGACGTCGCGGAGAGATGAAGTGAAATAAAAAATCGCAGTTATTCATTCTAGCCAAGGACGCTTTAAACGAACAAGCATCGTCGAGAGAGCGGATTCAAATAACAGTATCAAGCGAAAGAAACAAGTTGTCTCTCTCGTTATACACGTGTTCGTGAAACTCGCTATATTGGCATGTAAAAGAACTTCCGTTGGCGATCTCTTTTGGTTTCCGAAAATACTATTGGATACTTTACATAAGACAAACCGTAAGTTCAATATTCATCTCTGCGAACCTATTGTTTTCGAGCAAAGTTGCTCGCTTTTGTTCCCGAACAAATATCGCAAACTTTGCATTTGATGTTGTGGAACAATGTATTAAAAATCTCGCGCTAGATTATAAAAAATTTAAAAACATGGTAATTCAATCTTTCTGCTCTTTTTAAATAATTATATACGCGGGATAAAATTAAATTGGCGCTTATGCGTCGCTAAACAATTTACATATATTTAAAAACTAATTTAACTAAAGTTTGTCGAATGTAAAGTCAAAGACTAATGAAATGAAAGAAAAATGTAAGCGAATTATCTTTTCGAGTATTTTACGCGTTATTATTTATTATATTACTACTAGAATTCGAAATATACATTTATAAAGCTTAAATTTTTCTTCACGGTGAAATTTTAAATGCGTATAAATGATAAAATAATTTTTACCATAAAATACGTGTACAAAGGTATGTAAAATGAAGTATTTATGAACTTTCGAAGCAGCGAATACTTTTGCATTTTCTTATGTATTTTTAGGTATATAATTTGTATATCACTAAAACAATTTTATCTTTAGTGCGAGGAAAAACTAATAGAAAAAGATGTTTTTCTCAACAGAAATAATTGCGACTGTCTATAATAATTAACTCCCTCTTTTAAGGAAGCTGAATAGTTATTTTTTTACGCTATAGATAGAATTTTAATCGCTGATACGAAATTGTTGAATGCACTACGTGTATCAAAATTCTTTAATATATAAGAACTACTTCATTTCCCCTATTCAAAGATAATACACGAATAATTAATTTAACTGAACGTCATTCTAGTTGAATTCGTATTTCAACACATTTTCGCGTGATTTATTTTTTAAATATATCTTTTTTTATCCCAAATCAATACGTTCATGAACATGAAATTCAAAAAGATGTTTAAAATATTAATATAGAAAAATATCATTTTTTCAGTCACAGATAAATTATACAAAAATTAAAGTAATTAAAATTTAAATCATAATCAATAAAAGAAAAAAATAGGTAACAAGTTTTCCATCTCTCATCACAGTACTTTTGTTTTTACTTATAATCAAATAAATACTTTTAGAGTTCCATTTATTGTATTAGACTAATAACAGTTTGGAAAATATTTATTTTATAAATAAAAAGTTCAAATTAATAAAACAACTTCTGTTTTCCTAAAATAATATTAAAAGCTAATATTTGAAAAAGAGAATCTAATTTTTAACTCATGATTCGAGACGTTGCTTCGAAATAATTTTAAATTACAAATTTGTTCAAAATACAATTCTTTTCAATTTTCATAATTCAAAATATTAAAATTTTAGTATCATTTTGTAACTACTTTTATAACCAAAGTCGAGCAATTTTATACAAACATACTAAGATAAAAACTAATTATTTTTTTATCAAAAATAAATCCTCAGAATTTTAACAAAAATACTTCAATTTACTTCAACGATGAATATGTATTGAAAAACGTGAATGTGACGATGTATTGTGGCGTCTCCAACTTGCATTGGTGCCATCTGGCAATACTAAACCGGTAGTAAAAAATTTTTTGCCGAATGTTTTTATATTACGTAAACATATAATACGCGAAAACGATTATGACCAAAAAATCAATTTCTTTGTACATATTTCGGAAACTTATTCTCTTTCGAATTATTTTAAAAGGTTAATTTTAATAGATTTTTTAATATAAAAGTATTCTATAATGTTACGTGTTAAATTAATTATTCAATAAGAACGCCATGAAAAATGTAAATTTTTAATTTTTGATAATTTTTTAGAAACTATAATCTTGTTTTTTATTTTATGTTATTTTCTCTTATAATAATTTTTAGTGAAATTGTAATAACTGCAGGAAGTATTATATCATGTACCGAATTTTACAGTGAAATATTTATATTCATTTTATACTACAAAGCGACTTTGAAAAATCGAAAAATTTATGAGTCCAATACAATAAGCTTAGTAAAAGAGATTCCAGGGATGTTTCTAAAAAACAGACAAATAATCATAAAGAGTTAAATACTTATTGTTCTTAGAATTTTATTAATAATTGTATATAATGAAAAAAATGTTATAAAAATCCTAGTGAAGTATAAAATTTTAAAATTAAATTAAATTCCACCATGACACATCAAGTGACAACAAACTGATACCAATTCCAAGACTTCTTGAACAAAATAACCATATAGACATATTTAAATGTATATCTAGAACATTACTTATATAAATTTTAAATTGCACTTATAATACGAAATATAGAGATTTTACTAATCTATATTCCATCATTTTGTTTACTATTTGCAAAATTTTTTTTAAGTTAAGATTGCTTCTATTTTATTTTTATTAATTTTTTATAACAGAACAAAATACTGAAGTTAAAAAAGAATTTATTCTATTCATATTTTACATTATTTTTAATAAAACTATCCTATTACAATTTTTAATGTGAACTTACTGAATATTACATAAAAATTTTTATGTTATCAAGTAAATGCAAGATTGATGGTATTAAACATTTTTATGCACATTTATACACATATTGCACATTTTTTTATATCCTACCTATTTTTTAAATTATTTTAGTTGATTTATTTAATATTTTTGTATCTAAGATTTAATATTATTTTATAAATTAATGAGCCTTTTAAAATATACACAGTAGATTATGTCATAAAACAACTTTGTTATATTTATAAGATATTAAATCGAGATATTTGATCTTTAATGAAAGTTGAAATAGGCAAAGATTATGTACTATAAATAATAATTAGGTTGATTACTAAAAGTGGCTACTGTTAATTAAAATCACAATATTTTTTCGAATAAAAAGTATCTATTATAATAAAATAAATTATTAGTATAATAATTTCATGTTATGATTACGTTGAATGTTTTTACTTTAATGTATTATAAATAATATACGCGTAAAAATTCTGAGGTATATATATACATGTATCGATAAGAACCTTCTAAATAATAATGAAAATTTATAGCAGATATCAGCTAAATTCTATAATTTAATATATATATTAACTGTAAATATTAAATGGGTACTTTATACATATGTGTGTGTGTGTGTTTAATATATAAACACATATTATATAGGCTAGCGCGCGGGCGCACGAGTAAATACATTATTTTATTTTATTTTATTAAATCTAGTGGTATTTCCAAAATCTCTTATATTTTTATTGCATTTATGAACATTGAATGATAAATATGCTTTAACAATTTGTAACCTTTTTATTTTGATTTTAATTTCATATAAATAATAACATTTTCCGCGTTTATGAATAAAATTTTAATTACATATTTTATATATTTGATACATTTTCAAGTATCGGTATCATTATTATAATTATTGTCAATTTCACTGAAATGTAGCCAAATGAAAACCTTTTAATTTTTTATAAATAATTATTAATTATAAATAATTATAAATAGTTCATTGTTCTTGTTCATTATCAATACGAGTCTGACTATTATAATTTATTAAACAAAATAATGTTGATAAAAACTACACTTTAATTATAATATTTTGACATTACTTTTATTATTTCGCTTAAGATAAATAAATAAATATAAACTAACCATCAATTCACTTTCGTTATTTTTTAAAATGCACCAAGAACTTTTTTTATGACACAAAAATTTGCTCTCATAAAAAGAAAACACATTAATTTTGCATCATTTCAGAATTTTAAAAATGTTTTGTCCGTTATTACATATATTTTAGATACGAAAACTACGTTGAAAAATAAATTAAAGTTGTTTTAAAAGTTTCTAACACATTAGAGCTTATTTTTTCATCTCAAAATAAAAAAAATTTACTAGAGCATTAGGGTATAATGTTGAGGTTCATTTTTTTATTTATCTATTAGTCTTAATTTTTATTTATATATTTCAAGTAATTATATTTCGCTTATTTTTATTTATGTAACGTTGAGAATAATAAATTTACGCAAATCAAGTTAAAAAATAACGTCAGCTTCGATGTCAGATATGACGATTCAAGGATATATTAATTAGTGCAAAATTATAGGAATGTCCATGATTGGATCATTTTGCAAGGTAAGTGTCGGTAAAAAATTTGCCAATTCGTGATTGCCGGCAGAGACATTTTTCAAAATTTAAATGCAGCGCATAGCGCGGAGGCAACCAACGATTCTCTGTAAAAAGTCGGAACACTTCGCTTCGCGATGCATGATTCTTACAAAAAATAAAAAAATAAAAAAAAGGAAGAGCAGCGGCGGTTATTACCTTTGTTTCCGCTCGCATCACCGTTGGGAGCCGGAGCTTCGCCTCTCGCATGTTGTTGTTCGCGCGCTTGGTTCAGCTTCATAATGCGCATGCGTAGGAACTCGATTTTTGCGCGGGAGTCGTCCAGCATTTGTTGTGCCTCTTGCAGCAGCTTCTTGTCCCGATGGCCACTTGTCAAGCTCTGTATCATATTCTCCGCGCCTTGCTTGACCTGTTCGACAAACGGTTAAGGGCAATATCGTATTATTAATTTCATAATACAGGAAAGTGTTTTTTTCATTTGTCACGCGTTGGAGTAAATATAGCCGCATATTCAATAGAGTTCCGTTTACATTTAATGTTATAAATTTTATAAGTATTCATTTTGTCCCATTGGTAATTCAAGTAATTGTCCTATTGTAAATTAAGCATCGGCGGAGATTACTTGTCTCCTTGCCTTTCGTAAATTCATTTGTAAAAATATATAAGTAATTTATTGGTTTATAATTTATGTTCTTGCACTTGACTCACTTTCAAGTTTTACGAAATAATTATAAGTTGCAATTTTGATAATACCTAATATTTAATCATTATTTAATCACAAAATTTGAATTATCTATTTTTAACTAACGAATACTTGTAAATTAATATTAATTTCTTCACTAATACGATATTTGGTAGACTTTTATTTTCCTCAAAGAACTATTAATTAATAAGTTACTGAGTAAAATATGTCTCGTTTCAATATCAACTTTTTTATCTTATATCATCAATAAGGTGAAAGCAACGCAAGTATTGATTTAATTTTTAAATAAATATGTAAAAAAATATTGAAAAATTTATCCACAAGAACCGCTTAATATATTAATAAATTTATTGGATATTATTTATTGATATATTTTATTGCAATATATTTATATGACACTTTTCGTAAATTTTGCATCGCTTAGTTAACATACATGGCACTCCCGCGTGTATTTTATGATAACTGCTTTAATAATATTCTGTAAGGCAATAGTAAAAAATTGTGTTTCACTGAAAACTCGTGTATTCATTGTAATACTATGAAAAAATTTCAATAAATTTTAAACGGATAGGCATTAAAAATTCAATTTATACAACGTTTTCACGTTAATAAATAAATACTCACGCCAATAAATAAGAATAGCTGCCAAAATACTAAAATATAATTATTAAACTAATTTTGTCAGCGTAAGATTAATTCATATGAAATTATTGAAAAGAATTTATTGAATATTTTTCAATAAAATAAAAACAACTGTATATCCATTAGACTTCTTTTGAAGTTATTGGAATTTTTTCCAACTTTTTTCCTTCTAAAAGGAGTTTTAATTTCGATTTTCCGTATTAAATCTCAATTGATATGTATTTAAGCGAATACGCGAAGAAAAAATCTATTTAAATACTGAATAAAATGCACATGTGCATTTTTCCCTCGAATTATTATTATTAGTAAAAATTTATTGCAAAAATAATTGTGTTTATTGAAAATGTTAATCCAGTCATTTTTATTATTAATACACATCTTTACCGCATTATTTTTATTGTAATTTTAATTGATGGCGAGTGTTCGGCTGTCCGATTCGCTGAAAACCATTTGTATGAATAAGAATATGCGAAGCGTATCAGAAAAATACTGACGAATGAGTTTCAAAAAAGGAAATCTTAAGCTTAGTAGTGAGCGCGTCTACTTTTTCAACACTTTGCAATCTGTCGCTACACGTGCGAACATGAGTTTTTTCTGTCCAAACGTATACTTACATGTAAATAAAAGGATTTATTTATTTGCACGCAATGGAAACGACACGTAAAATTGGTATACTTTTATCTTATGCAATTATAATGTAATTCCTTTTAATTCGTTTGGTTCGTGTATAATATATTGTTTATTTACATTATATTCTTTAATGAACAAATTTATAACCGTAAATAGACATAAATACATATTAATTTATGAAGAATTTTCATTTATTCTATTTATAGATTATTAAATAATGAATTTTATACATGTGAATTTAATTTAATAATACAATACCTGTAATAGGTTGACCACTTTAAGAGCCGCATAACAGATATGTGTTTATATTATAATTATTTTTTTATAAATGCGTTTATAAATATAAAGTTGCGCAAAATATTATAAACATAAAAAAGTCCTGTTTTTCCAAAGTTTTATAAATCTTCTAAGTATTATAAGACCACAATTGATTTTTAATTTGTTATGATGCTTAATATTATGACCAATAAATTTATAATGGGTAATTTTTTGATTTTCTACGCATAAAAAATATGTTCGCTCCAAAATACAAAAATAAACGAACTCTATTTTTAAGAAGTTTTTTTTTTATAATTCAGTCAAATTTACATACATATTTTTAAATGTATAACAGTACCTCTTATATTTTTATAATTATATAAAAATAATATAAAATATTATAAATTATAAATATATTAAAAATATATTTAAAAATACTAATAACTCTGATTTGTAGAACATAAATTTATGAAACTTAACACATGATGCTGAATGTAGCGAGATTAATTAATTAAAACAAATACTTTTCTTTATATCTCATAAACAAATAATGATATGAAAAAATTTAAATCTAATAAAAAGTATAAATTTAAAAAAATAAATGTAGTTTGTATGTATTTTGAACATAATATGTAATTTTACGTTTAGAGAAATAAATTTAAAGATAAAAAATATTATTTTTATACTATTTTTGCATTTAAAAAGCTTTTATTGGTATTTAGTACAAGAGTTCAATGACTATTTTTACCAAACATAAGTTTACAATAATATGCAAACATTTTTTGAAGTACATATTATTAGAAATTTTTATTTTCGTGATCAGAGAATGTATTTATCAATTTAATATTCTTTTGATACCAAATAATAATATTGCTTACTTTTCGGATAAAACTTCTGCACTGTAACAAGAGTCATTGTATTTAATAAAAAAAAAAAGAAGAAGAAGAAATTTATTAATTCAGTATAACTTTTGTAGCGATATTTAGCGTTACTTTGTTAAGGTTACTATGAAAGTAAATTATCTAGAAATTAATTTCTGCTATATGCATACGTACAAATGCATGAAGATGCTAATCAGCTACTTAATATTTAATAAGATGCAATTAAACGTTGCTATACTTCTATTACTATACTTAGATGTTGCAATTTTTATCGCATTAAAGATATACGCTGTAAAATGAGAATAAAATTAAAAGAATGTGTAATATTAACATTCATCACAAGAATTGATGCATTCATCGCTCTATAATCAACGATACTAACGCAAAATATATTTATATTTATAAAATCTTCAATTTTACGGAGATCCGGTAGCACGTAATATACGGTTTTAAGATTTCATTACGGGAACTAGTAAACTAGTGAGCTTGCGAACGCGGAAGAATTTTATTAACATGCAATCTAAATTATTAAAGCAAAATCTCAACAAAAGAAGCTCATTCCGCGATTTTAAAATACTCGTTTCGTTTAAAGAGTAAGCCAATACGCAAAGCAAAATTGTTCCAAAAGAGAAATCGATCAAATTAATGTTAATGTTAAAGCGTTACACTTCCGAATATTGCCAAGGACAATTGTAATTCATATTTCTTGAACGATGTGAAATTCAAGAATATGATTAATAAATCTCGGAAACAAAGAGCGCCATTTTAATAAATAAAACGAGATATTATTCAGTGAGCTACGTAATATAAATATCTAGTCATCGAAGCATTTGAATACAATTATTTCCCTCGCCCTAACTATAAAAATAGTTGTAAATCAATGTAATGAATAGGTATTATTTAAGCGTTTGCTTGCATAATGAGCGACAACAATTTTATTTGGAGACTATACATAATATTATCTACAAACAAGGTTTCTTACGCCGCAGTAAAAATTATCCAAGAAGCGTCACTAATGAGTCGAAAATGCAAATGAGTAAACTGTTTGAAATAATGAATTAATTGAAATTTGAATGGACAAGCCATAGGATACAAGTGCGGCACGAATCGATGAGCCACAGTGCGATGCGTTCAAAATTGGAAAGCTTAAGTACAACCACAAACAAGTACAAGGATTACTAAGCTGCGAGGGAATTTTTAATTTTGCACACCTTATTCCAAGTCGATTTGGCCATTATTAGCGGCACGCAAAAGCTCGAAAAGGAAAGATCGTTGCTTGTCGAGCGGCGGCGATCGGTGCGATGGAGTAGATTTGCACTGGATTCAGTGTCCGTGTGAACTCGCGTCGTCGACAGGTAATACCCGGGGTACGTGCGAGGCAACACTGCCTTGCTGGTAGTCGTTAAACTGATTAGAGAGAGAGAGAGAGAGAGAGAGAGAGAGAGGAACAGACCCGCGTATCAACCAACACAGAGAGACGTCCGACAGGAAAAACTATCAACCTCGCAGATACAATATCGTGTCTCGGCGATTCATGGGCCACATGATTGTGCGAGAGTTTAGCGTATAATATCCCTTTGTATCGAATTAAAAATTGCGCGAAAGATAGAAAGGTAGAAATGGAGCAAACGCGAGTGCGCGCGTGTTGGTGCGCGCATGCGTGCTGCGAGAGGGAAGGCCGAAAAGTGCAGGTAATAGGAAAGCGATCGCACGGTTAGTGCCATCTCCTACGACACAAACGTGTCTTCGGGATATTATCGGGCTTAGCTTTCTACTTCGTTTGTTTGCAAAGCTAAACTATTTATTTCCTGCACACCTATGCAAATATTTGTTATTTCCTTTTGTGTGCGCTCGCACAGTGCGCATGTTTCGGTCGGCACTTATAAGCTGCTCGAATGCATCTTTCTACTTATAAATACGTATGCGTGTTTGCATAAGTGGACACTGGGAGAATCTGCGGATTTTTATGCAATGGAGTTTTATAGCTCGATGCGGTAATTTAAAAAACTATAAAGAGAAATTAATACCCGTTAGCTCTCCAGGCGTCTACAATTTACTGTTTGGAGTTATTGAGGATGTGACGAGTGTGTGCACTGACAAATATTTCTTTGAAAAAAATTAGAAGACTTTTAAGCCGAGAGAGCAGTTAAAGCTTTTATTCCGTTCTTAAGATTCACTGACTCATGTTTATTCAGTTGCGGACGGCTTTGTTGTAAAAGTTCTTAACGTTGCGTAATTTTAATTGACTCTAACTTGAAGGAAAAGATACTCTTCTCTTCGAACGTTTGTATTCCAACTGTTTCAACGGTATTTAGACTACCGCATTCATAAAATCATACCTAAAAATTTGTCCGACCCGAGTAAGAATTTGTTACTTTTCGTAATTATTATTTCTATAATTGCATTTTCAATATTACTAAACTGGAAATGTCGCATCAATAATATGCCGTTAAACGATAAATACGTATCTTTATGTAAGTCTCTCGCGCGTAGGATATAACATCGTTAAACAATATTAAAAATGACGTATTTAAACATTTTTTGTGAATTATCAATTTTTACCAAGTTTTCTTTTGCTCAATATTTAAACTCGACTGATTTTATTTATTTATCATAAATGATGTATCAACGTTTTTATAAAAACAAAATGTCCCTATTTTTATAAAGGCACAGTCTTAAATTTATACGCGCTTACATGCATGTCTATCTGTAGTTTGAGTATCTATATGGGCGATCAAATGAGCAAGTCTTTTATATTCCTAGGGTAAACAAATATTAAAACATTCTGAATGTCATTGCGATAGCAATCATAATTTGCGATCATGATCATGCTACACTTGTAAAAATAACTGCACGAGTCTTATAAATAATATTAAAAAAGAATTATTAAAATATGTAATAAAGCTGAATGAGAGTAGAGGCTTGATTTGTAAAAGTGAATTGTAGGAAAAAGTAACTTTCGTCTGTTATTTTTTAGTTGTCGATCGAATGCTTTCCAATTTAAAATTATGACGAGCATTTAAATAGGGAATAATGCGCAGTAAACGAATATGAATATTCATTTTCACACTAACCTTTGTTTCTATGTTAAGCTGCTTTTCCAAGGAGAGAAGCCGAAGATCCGTAAAGAGACCTTCCTGACTCGGCGAGGATGGACCCGTTGGAGACATGGGAGTATCTGCAACGACAAAATAATGGAATTTAGTACAAATTTATACGATAGACATTTTATGCAACGAACTCACTTTGCGCATTTGAAATATTAAAAGTCGCATTGTGACGTAAACAGAAGAGCAGCGTAAATTGTGAAAATCGATTCAAAATTCACATTCGAAAGCTTTAACTTCGTAGATGCACGTACCGATCGATATTTCGTAATGTGTTAATGGTAAGTTGTAAAACGGCGTATAATTGTTGATTTTATCATTTAAGACTTTGGCGACGATGTATCGGGAAAGAAGATAATATTGAATTAAATAGTACGAGTAGTAAGAGCATAAAATTTAACTATTGCAAGTCACGTTTCTTGGGTTCTTTTTAAACCGATTAGAAAGTTAAACATCAACATATAAAAGTGTTTTGTCCTTTATTTCTCACTAACAAAGTTCAATCATTACCGTTTAAAAAGTTTAAGTTCAATTTATCCGCCCAGTCCATTCGTATAAATACATGGAAAAATCTAAATTAACAATAGTTTAATCAAATTTGCTATTTATAACTCTCAATTTGTTTGCTTCGACAAACTTCTATCGATTAATGTTTTATATCTCGGTATAACCTTAATGTACAGTTAAATTACACTTGCTATAGGCTTTTCTATTTATTAATGGTGTTATACAGATTATTTCTATAATTCACTAACAACAACTCATAATTAATGATCTTTTATTAATAAAACTGATATTAATTTTAGGAATATTAATGGAAAATAATTCATACCGTTGAACGTGGGTGAAATGCAATTGATTAAAAGTAATGGTTAGAATCTTGCAAACCGTTTAAATCATTATTAAAATTATACGAGTTATTTGGAATGCAGAGAAGTTAGTGTTACTAATTCGATATTTTGATGAAATAATCGGACAGCGTATTAATAATTCGTCTTGCATATTAAGTTTTATCGATGCTGAACAATTTTATTAATATTTATTGCGAGTATATTGTTTTTGAGCAATCGTTTTTAGCAGTTAAGGTGTTTATCATTTTCGCTTTTTCCCAGCAATTATACTAAAAGCAATTATGAATTAAAGAAATTTTTACATTAGGTTAAGCGGCATGGGATCCAGTGAGATTTTTATGAAAATCGTCGCACACTGATTTAGCCGGCAAAGACCAATTCGTAGATAAGTACCGGTGCGTGTACTTAAAAAGCGATTTTCAAAAAAGGATGCCGCAGAAAAGCGGAAATTAGTCGAGAGAGTGTCAAAGAAGACAATTACATCGCGGCTTCCATTCACGTGCGCAGCTCATTTTCCGGTACCTGCATATAATGCCTTACGTCGACGTTTTCACCGGCACTCGCCGGGAGGAACAAAGCCACCTGCATCTTTTCTATGTTTTGGTCGCGCGGTGTGACGCGAGCTGCGACCTGCGAGTTGCAGCGGGTTTTCACCGGCACCGATTTCATTCGTTCCGCGACATCACGAATTTTTTTCATGGGAGCGTTGCTCCGCTTCCTCTTTGTGCGGCGGTGAGTGCGCGCGGAGCAACGTAGAGCAGCGGACAGCTTAATTTGCCCGCGAGCATTGTTTACGATGGGCGGAGCCCAGATTTCATAATCAGGTAAAAATCCTTTCTTTCTGGATTTTTATTTTTTTCACGCGTTACGTTGTCATGGAAATGGGCTGAAAAGGAACAGGTGTGCCGCTGCTGTGAGAAGCGCGTCGGACTTGGTGACATGGTTCGCGATGATTATTATATCAATCACTGTTTCGAGGCTGTGGACGCGGAGGAGCGCGAGGCAAGGCTAGCGCTTTTTGCGCCTGAGGGCACTGGGGATTTTCTCTCTCGCGTCGGAGCATTTTCCTCCAACAACTGCGAATAATGGCTCGTTTTCTATTCTTCGATTTTTTGTCGCGTCAGCTCGACATCATCTTAGGCTCGCCAAAAGAGTAGTTTGCGAAAAAAGGCCAAAGCTAAACGAGTTTACGTCCGAGTATTTATTTATCGTTGATTCCCAAGCGACGTTCTGCAAATATTCGGCAGGCAATTTAAAATGCGTAAAGAAACGCAAATTATTAAAATGGTAATGTAAGCCAGAAATCCATCGAGCGGGTGTTAAATTACTTTACGAACGACGAATTAATAAAAAATGAGCGTTTCACACTGAATAATCAAATTGTGAGGGCAGAACGAAGGAAGAGAGGGAAAGACCACAGTGTACGGAATGGCATACATACCGGATCCCACCACAGCAGTTACCGCACACGGTAATTGTTTCAAGTTCCGGACAAACTAAAGCAAGGAGAAGCATCATAATCGTAATTGCAACGGCGCGCTTCCCACCGCGGCAGTTTGTTTGCTTTGACTCTTTCGCACCAGATCGTGAGAGACTGCTTTTCTAATAATGCGCGCAATTAAATGAATAAGTTAATTTTTTATTCTGCTTTTTGCGCGCAGCTTCGATCGTTTTCGTTGATAAATGATCGATAGCTAATTTTTCTTATTCTTGTACGCGTTCGAGCCGTTCCTGTCTGCCGATTGAGTGTGTTTCAATATTGATTTAATTAACTCATTAAGACAGTGAAGGAAGGTAGTATAATTTTAATCATTCTGTTCTTTTGGTTTCCGCATATTTGAATACTATTATGAAACGTTGCAGCACTTTACTTTAATATTGCAAGACTTTTTTCGAAAATAATGCTTTTGCATAAAAGCTGGACGTAATCGATAAAAATTGTCGCGAAGAAATATGTACTGTCGACAAAATGTTAATAATATAATGCATTCGAAAAAAGTTTCGAGTCTCGAGTTGAGTCTCTTCAACTCTTTGTATAAACTAACTTCGATGTAGGTTTCATTAATTGATACCTGTTATCGGCACTTCCGGATTAATGCTCCTGCGTATATTTTGCAACATAAATATTATAAATAATCTGCTAATAACGAAGAAATCAATGTTTATCATAGACGGAGGGAAAGCAATTTTAAAACTACTACAACAACAAGAATTTGTCACAACGCGTGAGAGTTGTATAGATAAATCAGTAAAAATTAAAAGCTCCTTCATTTGTAGCGAGCAAATGAATGGAAAATAGTTATCGCAACGATTTATTTCGCGCTGAAAAGCCGCGAAGAAAAGAGAAAGCATATTGGAAGTTTAGCGCGCCGATATTATGAGAAATTGCTGCGAATCTCCGAAGCGTACGCGAGAAATTGGCTCATCGTTCGCATATAAGAAGAAACAAGTTTTCATGGAAAATGGTTCACTGATATTCGAGCCGCGCATAAAAGATAGCGGAGGGTGAAAAAGGAGAAGGAAGCCGTAGCACGGAAGGAAGAAGACAGCAAGGGAGATAAGTAATGATCTCTACTATAATAGCGGCTTTTTCCCTGTTCAGTACAATGAATCGCGGCCAATCGATCTATGGTAGATGCCTTTGAACCGTATAATCCATGAATTCCCACAGCACTGCGTGTATTCATTATGGCCTTTTGTAAACAAGTGTAAGACGTAAAGATAAGTACAAACAGGAGGGAAAGCGATCGGCACACGCTCGAGTCAAAAAATGTAAAATATTGCCAAAGTAATGGATAATGAGAGCTTTTACTGCGCCACGGCTTAAAAAATTAATTTTAAAATGCATGATACTATCCTGTGAATTAAATCTGAAATCAAAATGGATTTGTCGTGAAGATCAACGGATAACAGATCCTGTTCGTGTAGATAGTGCCATAGAAGATAATGAGGCAATAATTGTCTAATTGATTGAAAAGCGTCTTAGAAGTTATTTATCTTAGATATAAACTTTCCTGAAAGGTAATCTTAATTAAATCGTAAGTCACAAGATGAAGTATAATGTAAAAATGTATTTAGTTCGAAAAAAAAGAAATTTTATGTAATTTCATCGATAAATGTTAAAACAGCAAAAAATTCCCAAACTTCATTTCTAGCAATTTTAAAAAATGTTCTATTGTATTTGATTTATTTGATCTAAAACACAGCTCGTTTAAAAGATTCTCTTTGAACATGTAAAATTCTGACTCGGTTGTTCAGTTTGCTCTGAAAAATTGTGGGATACACAATGAACAAAACTTCTTCGCAGAAAAATGCCGGATAAAAGTGATTCTAAAAAATCCTATGTATTATTGAATATTCCTATTATGTTATGAAAGAAATTAGTGATTCTGAGTCAAGTTAAATTAAATTTGACCGAATATTATTGATTTTATGTACGAGTAGGTGAAATATTTTCAAGTATGTGGAGATAAATTTAATATTGAAAAAATAGCTTGATATATTTATATCTTAACACAATTTTACTACTGAGTTCTAGATATTTTTGCAACCCTTAAAAATATAATTTTGAATATTTTTATAATTTCATTGTGTCAATCAATTTTTTTACAAAAGAAAAAAGTAAAATAGAACAATGTGAATAAATGTATTTTAATAGTTCTTAATATCTGAATTATAATCAAATAAATTGTTTTATGAACTTAGAAGGTAATCGTTACAATTACTAGAAAAACCAACAAAAAAACAATTGTATGCCTCTAGAATATGTAATACGTTTAAAAATTTACAAATAATCGCAGCCTATAAGAAATGCTTTTAAATTTTAAACTTCATTCAAAAAACTACAAGTAACACGAGAATCCTACTTTGAGAAAGAAGAAGGTTACTCGAAGTCACGGTCACGGCAATTCTTTATTCAATGCAGCACTTCAATTTTCAATTCAGAGGTTCTTTCATACATCAACGCGCTTGTACATCATTTTCGTTTTAGGTAGGCGGCATGTGAATGTAGGTATACGCATGCAATAGGCGATTAAAGGAAAAATTGAGACTTAATCAATTTTCAGACACTTGTATGAGAAAAATATATGTTTCATATTTGTGGTGAACGCGTTTGCAAATCATACAACTACTCGTCATTTATAGTGAAAGAGTGGCTTCTTATTTCATGGTTCAAGGCGAAATGTGACCCAGTTTGTTGCAAAAATTTTTTCAATTCAATGTTATGCATTAAAATTTAAAAGTTTCGTTGCATTCACTCATTTTCTATCCTATTAAAGATTTAATCTTAAAATTTGATTGATAACATTTTTAACGTCTCTAAATCTTTAAGTAGAATTCGATAATCTCTCATACAAATGTTTCAATAAAAATAATTTTATTTTTATTACAAGCAGATTTTTTTATTTTTTTCAGACGCCATTAGTTCATTGGCATTAATTGCATTTCAATAAGAGTCTGATATTGAATTCTAAGCATTGAAGTTTATTTTATGATTTTCCTTTATAAGTCGATATTCAAGTGTCTACATGAATGACATCATTTATTCTTAAATCATTGTAAAAAAAAGACTATATTTTTGGTTACCGAATCGTTTTTATACATTTTTAATACAATTTTAAACTTAATCAATAATTTACTATGTCCAAAAATAAATAGTCGAGTAAGGTATTGCTTTATTTAACTGAAAAATTAGGTAAATTATTGTAATTAAAAAAAAAGAAGTAACATCATGCGTAGTTCTACTCAAACTATTATCAAAAAATGATCGAATGCATTCCAGTTCTTACAATGTTTCATTTTAATTAATTAAAAAAGATGATACACAATTAAATCAAAGTAAGACTAAAAAAAAATAAAAAACAAAACAGATTATAATGTGAAAACTCATGTATATAAACAAATAGATGCTCAAATGAATCGACAGATTTATAAACACAGGATGGTGCAAAATTACATTATTCTTGCTGTTTCAACAGTTGGGTTGAACGAGAAACAACGAGGATTCATCAAACGGGAATCACATAATCCACAACGCGGTCTCATAATTTTTTTCTTTTTTCGTAGTTGTCGAAACGTAGGGAGAAACGATTCAATGAGCTCGCACGAGTGACTACTATTGAAAGGGCACAGACACATTCACGTTTTGACAAGTGTTAGTGTGAAAGTGTGAGAGAACAAAAGTAAGGCAAGAATAGGGAAAATGCCAAAGCCACTCGCCTATGACATGTGTTTTATTGTTTGTCATTTCATGTAAAGACTACAAGAGCACAATGAAATATACGTATTTTTATCTTAGGAGCTAATGTTAACAAGGGAAAATATGAATATACCACTATATTTAAGGCAAAAGTATTGGACCTAAACTTTTTAAAAGTGGTTTTAAACTTTCAAATCAGTTTTTAATGTACCTAATCAAACATTTATAGCCTTAGAAAATTATCAGACATTGTAACGAACAGTATTTTTAGAAATTTTAGTACAAAATTTATACGAAATTCTACAACCATCCGCAAACACGTTTGGTCTGTGTAACATATCGATTACAACGCCTTACAACGGCTTGATTCTCGATTTTCTTCATGTTTATTTATATATTTTGTATTTCACATATTGGGCTACAAAATAAAAATACATGTCTAAGCAATTTAATATCTTCGCAATTAATATAAAAAGCATTACAAAGCAATAAAATCAAATTATATTTTATGGTAACTGTAAATACTTTCATGAAATTTTTTACATCATTCTGTGTTGAATTTTTAACAATGCTATTGTAAAGTTTTTTATGTATAGCGTGTGTAAAAAGTGTTTTGCTAGATATTGAAATTATACTATAACGACTTAATAATTGATTTAAGCAACTAAAAGCCAAGGTAAAATTAATAAATTTTTTTATAAATTATGATGTACAATCTTCAAATAATTAAGGCTACACGGTAATTCCATTAAAATTTTATTAAAATAAAAAGTACACAAAGATAGAGTTATATCAGTTAAAAAAGACTTTGTTTGGTTAATAAATTGTAAAGAAAAATACAGAGAATAAACATACAAATATATGAGCGTAAAAAATGCGAAAAGAAACAATAATAGTATTGTAAATCACACCATTAGCACGTTGCAACATTAGCAGCCGGGTACACACACACACACGCGCGCGCGCGTTTCTTATAACACATAACAAGACAAAGTCCAGAGTCGTTACACCTCAAGATTCATTTGGCCTTTCTACACATCCACACATTAAGCTTTAAACAGTTTTTATTATGCCGAACTCGCACCTGACAAAAAGAAAAAATAGAACAATTTATAGAGACAAAATAGAATGTGAGTAGAAAAAAATAGTCGAGAGCGGAGAGAAAAGTCATGCTGGAAGAATTGAAAAGAAGACAAAGCACGAGAGGCGTACGGCAGAGGAGGAGAACGACAGCCCGAAGAAGGCACGCGATTCCCTAGCATGTGTGCGCGTTATATACGTATCATGTGCAAGGCTTTTACGAAAGAAAGACGGAACGAGATAGGAATTCTCTACGGTGCAAGGGTTCAATGACTCTGTAATTGTATGCACGCCGCCTCGTGGTTTTTCGCGTGAAAAATGAAGGTGAAGATGAGAGAGCTTCCTACTTTATTTCACGTTGAATTTACATCGGGATTACAGTTTGATCGCTGAGCCCGTTTTTCACACTTGTAATTTCTATTACCCTCGCATTTTTGGGTATAATTTAACATACCATTTATCTTGCAATTAATCTTTTCATATTTATTATTTTTAACTCGAATACGAATGTAAGATACGAAAATTTTGTTAAGATAAATGTCTTTTGAAGAGACGCGTTTCAGTTTGTAAACATCACTGCGCTAAATGAATCTTTATTTGTTTTAATTAGTAATTTTAACAAAACTTCTGGAATCCGAGTATTTAAGGATATTTATTTGCGAAAATTTTTATTTTTAGATTTCATCTAATCAGACCTTATTTGAAATAAATAATTTTAACAAAAGAGAATACTGCTATATTTGCAGAAACACTGCGTTTGCATTCTGTTCTATTGCAAAGTGTTTCAATAAACCAGTTCGGATATTTTCATAACTAGAAATTATTATTTTCAATCATTAAGTTTTACACTTGCAATTCATAATAATATTAATAAATTAATAAAGATCATTTGCAGTTTTAGTAATTAATTGTTTGAAGTAAATTACACTTGCTTATATAAATAGTTTTAAGAAGTAACGCGTTCAAAATGCGAAAAGAAAGTAACTAATTGTTTGTAGTTAGTATGGTTAAGAGACAGAAATGGGATTGAAATACACAGAGCACTAATAATTTATAACTAGTTTTAAGGAGAAAAAATATGAATATTTTATAAAATAATGAAGTTTGGCTGACAAGAGTATCGCTTGATTTTTAAAACATTTTAGAACATGTTTTTAACGTCAATTATCGATTGTTTCGTTATTCAATTCTCTATTCAGTTAAATTAAAAGAAAGCATACTTTATTTTAAAATAGAGATGTTTTTTAAAGTATTCTTCGATACTGTTGGCTTAGGTACTGCAACGGAAGTTTATTATTGCATTTCATTCTTTATTACTGAAACATTTTTACGTTTACGTAGAGAAAATAAGTTTTACTTAACTCGAAAGTCTTCAGCCATTTTTAAAAATTAATAAAAAACGAACCGCGTAAAATTTTAAATTATAATATATAAAACATTTATAAATTTTTTTGATTTTTTTGTTCGAGAATAACGTAGAAGTAAAACTTAAGAAACTTTATTACTAATTTTTAAAAGATATTTGTATTAAAATACAGCACGATTTTCTTTCTCGTTAGTCATCAAAACTAAAATGCATCAATTTTTGCGATTTTTATTTGATTATTATTTATTATCACTACCCAGAATGAAATATGGTTTTATAGTTAATCATATGGATTTTTCAACGATTTGAGTTATTCGATTATTATTTATTATTATTTAACATTATTCAGTGTAATATTGAACATTTAGACAAAGAAAGTACAATCAACCAATTCGTGAAAGTATACTCCATTGACCTTTATTATTAGAATTATTTACCGTTACGCGTGCACGATATGCACTTTTTTCATACACGACATTATTGCGATAATCGTTTTAATTGTTCGTACGTACTCGAGTAAAGGGAAGCAGAAAAAATACGTATCCTCAGGTGTAATGGGCTTGAACACACGAACGTGAGTATTTTCCATATTGCATTGAATTAAGAAGATAATTAGATAGAAAGATCCATCGATTGATTGACTTATATTTATAACATCAAGGTTTAAGCGAACTTCGTGGAAAGTTGAGAAAGTGCGATTTCACATTTTGAACGTAAAACATGGAAGTAATTATTCTTATCTTATAGATTAATTTTTTATTTATATTTAAAAACAAATGCTCGTTAGATTACTTATTTGAACAGTCAAAGGTATTAAATTATTTTATATTTTATATAGATTGTATATAATTTTTCTAACATGTAATCAAACTTTTGCTTTATTCGTTTTTTCTCTTTGTTTATTCGCTTATTCACATTAGGTTCGAATAAAACAAAATAAATAATTGTGACAAAGTTTTTATATTTCATAAGTTACCTATTTATAAATTTAGCTTTGGCAAAATTATTTAAAATGAAATGCTTATATTGGAAATTTTTCAGTTCTATTCTCATATCATAATGATTCATTCAGTAGTTGCACATTATTTATATATACCTATAAACAATAAAAAAAAAAATAAATTCTATATTATGAAATGAAAAAATATTTTCATATTTTAATTAATAGTATACCACACTTGAAAGGGAAAATATAAATTCCAAAAGAATATTAAGTGTAAAAAGAAAAAACTTCCTACGATTATATGGGTACCATTTTGTAAGGGGAAACACAAAAAGATATCTAATAGAAAGCTGATAATGAGAATACAGAAGTCGTAAGTGCAATGCTAATTTAAAATTTTTAGATCATCCTATTTAATTGCTTAATAAAGTAAAAGCATTATCACATGATATTGTTTTTGACAATAGGATATATGTTGTATATAGTTATATTACATGCATAATTTCATCAGCATGAACGCCATTAAAATATATTTATAGGCTTATAAATTTTAAATATCAAATGAGATTAAAATAAAAATCTCAATTATTTAAAAATCTAAAAAAGGGAACGCTTACGGATCAAATTATCTCTTAGCACTAGTCTTATTTGAAACTTGAAACTTCTTCAAAATTGCTTTGACAGGTTTTAGTTTCATATTTGGTTCGTATCATTTTTAATTTAAATTTATTGATGTGATAATGTGTAAAATTTTTATGATCGTTTGTAAGAAATAAAAGAATATAATATGAGATAATTATGGAAGATTGAAACGATCACTAAAGTTTTGTCTTAAAAAGAGATAATCTTTTATATTCTACTCTTACATATTCTTATTATTCAAATTAAATTTTTTTTAGATCTTATATCATAATCAGTGCCACTTATTATATTGTTTTTAAATTTACCGTTATATCATTACTGCAATTAGATTTTTTTTGTATTTTATATTCTTAATAAAATAAATCATTATAATAAGGAATATAATGTAAAAATATAATTTATTATTTTATAATATTGAAAAATTAAATTTAAGCCTTACCAATATAACAGATTACTTAAGATTATATTTATTTTACTAATAATGAGATTAAATTTGCATCTCCAATATAATATCAGATGGATGATACACACACGATTGTGTAAAGAATAAAATTTAACGAGGTAGTAGTTTCTCGCGCGGAGCGGCGTGTTTCAGGAATTTTTAAAGTAATTGCTTAAGTTCAAAGACATTATTATTATTATTGTCTAAATCGATAGCTCGCAACGTCCTTATTACAGAACTGATTAAAAAGATTACCGTATAATCAGTCGGGATACGTTATAATGGCAGTACAGGCGAGTATGTAAATTACACTTTATCATAGAATGAAGATCAAAGGTTTTCTTTGTGACGATTTTTTTCAATTAAATAGTTTATGAAAAATTGCTGCTAATAGTAATTACTTAGACATATTCTTAATGCTTAGAAATATTCTCATAATTACTAAGTTATATTAAAATTTGATAAATGCTCGTTCATTTATAAAAAAAAAATATTTTAAGATAAACGTGTTAATAATATCTTGTATTGAAAATATAATGAGTTCATGAACACTAATAAAGATACTCGCATAATACACAACTAGATTATTATTATTATTTATACTATTATCATTATCGTACTAATCATAATGTAGTACAAATAATTATATGATTTATTAGAAATTAAAATATTTTTTTTCTCAATTGAATTATTTTTCGATGTTATGAAGTCGAATACGTGTGAATATTTTTTATGCTTCTAATATTTTTAAATTAATAAGAAAAAACAAAACAAAATAATTCATTTTAAACATAAATCATCTTTATGCTTAATAAATGTAAATAGAAAAAAATAAAATAAAGATTTACTAGAAATATACAAGATTACATAGTCTTCAAAGAATATTTTAACATTATTGGGTACTTAACGCAAGCTTAAGTAAGTTGAACTATATTGTTTATTTACTCGCTCATTTCGTATTCAATATGCACATTATTATGGTAATTATTACGAATGTCAAAATGTATAAGCATCTATATATAGAAATAATTATTCTAGATACAAGTGCCAAACAAACTAATAGAAATGGAACTTTTTTTGAAAAATCGTGAAGAAATCGAAAAATTTTACATACTACTGCTTTTTCTACACTAATGTTCTCAGTTAACTCTCGTTCTGATGATTATTCCTTGTATATTGGATCATTAATTCAAATTCATTAAATTGCTCTTGTCTTAAATTTTTGTTACAAATACAGTTGCTTTTCAAATTTATTTTTAAATACCCTTTTATTAAGTATACATAATTTAAATGACTGCGAATAGCGAATATTTTGTACACTATAATAAAAATTGGGTATAAATATAATAAGGTTTAGAGAGCATTAGATCAATTAATAATCGTATTGTTAATATTATATAAATTAATTATGCAAGATAAACTTTTTTAGTAAAAAGTACAATATTTCGTGCTTTTTCAAGACATCTTGTCTATGTAAAATTAAATATATTATTATATTAAAAAAAATCTAATATACCAAATAAATATACAAAACTTAAAAAAAATACCGATTTATAACGCCATATAGGTATCACAAATTTTTAATGGATTCTGCGAGATCTTGTAAAGTTAAATTTACATTTACGGAAAATATTTCTCAACCGACTCAAAAATAAATGTTTACTATTTATTTATCTATGTTACGGTTTTCAGTGATTACTATTAATTAAGAATAATTTTAATAAGATAATCGATAAACAGTAATTAAATGAATTCCTAAAACACATAATGTACTAATAAACATATTGAGCGGCAAAAATATCAAAGAATGTACATAACTTGTGAGAGCTAAATTTTTTCTTTTATCGGTAAAAAATTATTAATTGATTAGAACTTTTTCAAATTTAAAAATAATAAATGGGTCAAACGAATTCTGGATTGTCTATAAAGCTACGATAAAATCAGAAATATCGCATTGAAATCTGTATTGCAATATTACTCTCAGTACGTATACGGTAAAAAAATGTGCGCGTTGTCTCTTCTAATGTCGTGATGACGCTTACATCAGTCCCACAATCTCTTACTGTTTCACTTTCGCGCAAGCTTACGTTTATCTTGGAATTGTGAGGGAATCTTGTCAAGTTGCAAGGCAACGACATCGATGCCGAGAAACTGCAAACTGCAATGGATGTAGGGAAAAAGTGAACTCAATCCACAGTACGTGAAAAGGAAATAAATTTTATCTATGAATGTGTGCATTAATATCCAATTCAATTTAATTAACTTTTATTGCAATTTGAAAAAGGATTAAGTTCGCACATTTAAAAGTCTGTAATATTGCTTTGGAAATTTTTAAATTGAATCGAAATTCTAAGATGTTTTTTATAACTACCATTAATAATTATTAATCTTAAATTCCGTGTATCTAACTTGCAGATTATAGAAAATAATTATTATTCCTATTTCAAAATTTTTTTGTGCTCTCGTCATTTATCTTTCCTTCAATTTCAAAATTATATCGCGCTTCAAGAAACTTTCCGAGCAATATCTCTATTGTGGATTTAACAATTATCCATTAACCGAAGATAAAATCATCTTTGCTCGGTGCATTAAACACATCCAGATAAAAATCAAGCTTCGGTAATCCGATATCGTTACGATAAAATATAGTAATAACCTCTTAAATTGATAAATGAATTAAGAAACTTTCGTAATCTATATTGTGTAAGGATTACTAATCCGACAGAAGGTATAAATCGATCCAAAAACGTTAACCGCAACCGGCTTGGTAAATCAAAATTTCTTACTGACAATGGATGATATTGAATGTAGACTCCATTTACGTAGTTTTAAAGTACGAAAGATTTATCGGTCAAAGTAAATGGCACAAGTCATAACAGTATTAATAAAATGAATGCACCACAATTATTATCTGACAATTGAAAGGCTTGCGCACATGGTTTTGATGCGTAAAAGTTAATAGGAAAAGAAAACAAAAAACAAACGCAGCGAAGAGAGATACACAAGTATAATAGAGTGCTTTTACGAGTAATTTATTCATAGAACGGTTCATAGTCCGGTTGACTAATAACACGATATAATAAATTGAAGGAGTGTGCACGACAACTAAGATATTGCGTAGTTTACAAGACCTTTCCGCGGAAACTACTGGTTATGTGACAGCGAATACTGATTCTTTGAATGGCTATAACTTTACGTTGTTTACGCGAAGAATCGAGGCGATTCTTCGGTCGATTCCCCTTTCACTCACAAGCTCACTTTAAAGTCCCATCGTCTGAAAAACGCATCGGTTGATATTCATTTTTTAAGACGAAAAGCTCCATCGTAAACGTTTTTTCGAAGTAATGCTCAGAGCCGTAATGCCCGACCAATTATCACCCGTCACCTCGCAGCCTCTCAAATCGAGCGTCAAAAGCGAAAGAAAAACGCGTGAAAGCACAAGGCGCATACTCGATGCGGACACAATGCACGAGTTGCAATAAGAGACGCGATCTCCAGGACGTAATATTCTCCGATTCTAGCGATACAAGGTCGTGACACGGCGCGAGGTAATCGCCCACCATGTTTCTTCCACCGCGCGTTATAACCAACCAGTTTTTAAAAACTACCGAATTCCGGAGCTTCCTTTGTCGAAAATCCGGCCGAATAAAGCATAAAATTTTAGTGCCACGCTCAAAATTCCAGCTCTTTATGCCGGTCTCAAGTTTCCATTGGGATCCTCACCAGCATAGCATTCACGGAAGTTGGTGTATGTATATGAAAGATCCGAGGCAACTGCTTCGTGTATTCTACACACGCGGTCTGAGTGCGTCGCGCATGAGTCGTCCCGAGGTTTACTCAGTCAGATAAGGAGAGGCTAATGTAATAGCGAGCTCAGCAGCATCAGCGACTCGGTTAGCAAACTCGCGAAAACTTCTTGCGTCGGTCGTTTCCAGCTGGGCATTGCTTGCCCCCCCCCCATAGCCGCGCGCGCGCCCATTGATGACTCAGTTGAAGAGGTTCTTGCGTGTCAGAAGCAACATTAATTCGAGAGCCGATTATTCAGGCACAAATGGAGATGACTGCGTGCGTACTCATTTGGGACTTTTGTGCTCTAACGAGCAATTATTTTTTTCACTCGCTGCACTTGCCGTACATCTGTTGTTGTTCGCTTCGTTTTCGGACGACACACGGTTCATTTGTCAGAGTGGCTCTCAGATTATGCACTGGAGAGCTGACGCGAAGAGGTCCGGTGCTATATTTTACGTCCACGAGCGAGTTCATTCCTTAATTAACGGCAATTTCAGTTACGGAGCATTAAAGCTCATTTTATAGATTCGGGAGCAAATGATAAATGTCAGCTCGAAGGCAAAACGAATTTAGTTGCTCGGATGATAGGAAACGTTGAAATAGACAGTATGAATTAATTTGAGGAATAAGCCGAACGACGACCAACTCTACCATTTCAATGTCAATAACTATTTATAATCGAGAGGTTTTAATCTATTTTAAGAAGTGAAATATCAATACTCAAATAAACTTATTTTAAATCTTTTAAATTACTGATAAGAAGAAATCATCTCTTTTTATAACACGGATTTGTCAATCTTTCAGCTTTAAAAGAGCAAATATTTAACTTATAGATGGTTTATCTTTCAGAATTTTATGTTAATGCTCAAAAATATGGACAAATAAAGCTCTGTAAGAGCACTTTTTCTTTAATCGCATCTTTTAAATTGGTGTAAAACTTTATTTACTAAAGCCAATCATGACCTCCATAGTCGACACTCATACATTATTTATAAAAAGCAAAGCTCATATTGGGCTTCAAAAGTGCTATTTCTAATTCTGTTACTCGTCGATTATAAATTCGTCTGCCATTTATAGAAATTAGCTAACATTTTAGCAGTTAATCAACAACGAAAAAATATTTAAACTAATTTTTTTTTTACTTAATAATAAAACAATGCTTCTTTGTTTAAACTAATTTACAAAATTGAATAATTTTATTAATTATTTTGCAATTATTATTTGAATTCGCAGAAAAACGTAGAAAAACAAAGTATTTCCGTAATACATAAATTATTATTATTACATATTTTATATTACAATACGAAACTCTGCGTTCAACTTTTTTGAACGCAGATTTATTTATTTGATATGTTTTATATCGAAATTTGCATCAAATATCGTTTTTTTTTTTTAAACTTTAACGTCAACTCGATTTCTCTTTGTAAATAGAGGAATTCGTCGTGACAGGATCTATTGTCTTCGAGAAAATAATAAAATTATTCCTACTTTGAAATTTACTTTCATAACAAAGTTATTTAAATAAAAAAAAAACTTTCTTTACTAGAAAAATGGTAAAAAATTAAATTAAAACTATGTACATCCTTCACAATAAAAAAATTTCAGAGGAAATAAAAGTTTCTTTTGGGATAAAGTAAAATATTCTTCTCAGAATAAAACAAGATTATTTTTTAATCCGAGTAAATAATTTTATGAATAAGCCTTTGGCTTATACTTGAGTATAAATATATAATTAATGAAGACTTGCGAGCAAATAAACCTTCGTTAAATTTTATAACGCATTTCCGATTAAGTCGTTAACGTGATTAAGCTTTTTGATAAAACGTCGTCTTATCGTTATAACTAGGTGATGCTTTTTTAATATATACGCATCGTCTGTGCTATTGTTATTTATATTTATTATATTTATTATATTTTCCAAAATATTAAAAGAACTATAGGATTATATTTGTTTACTCAAAAATATAAAATTTTATACTAACAAATGTCCTTTTACCATAACTAATGAGTTTGAGAAAAAATAAAAAATTTTTACAATAAACAATACTATTGAGCAACGCGTGCAAAGAATTGAAACTAATGTGTTCAATTGAAAAATATAATCATAAAACTTCAATGAAAAGGTATATAATGATGATTTTGAATGTAAATATAACAATATTATCTTGTTCAAATAAAAAATTTGTACCTATAATTATTATCTTTTATGGTAAAATATTTTAATAATTCATATTTTTAGTTAAATTAAGGTTGCTGTAAGTAAAAAAAACTATTTGACTTCATTGAAAGAAACTTTTTTACCGGAAGTATACTTTATTTTTTTATGCATTCAATTGTACGTCATTCAGAATAAAATTTTTTTACAAACAGGAAATAAACGAGGGAATAATTTTTCGTATTATTGTATGTGGAAGACCATAAATATTATTTTCCAAATTTATTTGCGCGAATTCGGCATAAAAGCATCGATAAGCATTCAATAGGCATCCCCAATTATTAAAAACTTAATTTGCTGCGCAATTTTACGACAAATATAAATTCCGATAACAAGCCCGTAATCTTGATAATATTCTGTCTAGTGATAAGGGTTCACTTGTAAAAAGGCAAAATATACTTTATTGCTTAATTAGGCAGAGTAATTAAATGTGCACGAACCCTAATATTAAACTTGAGGGGAAAATATAAGGAGGATACTAAGTAAAGAATTGTATGATATAATTAAAGCATGGGATAACAGACAAATGTTGTGCGAATAATTAATTAATGCCTTAAATAATATTTTGTGTTTTAAAACATTTAATAAACTTCTCTAGAATCATTCCCGATTTTTACCAATGTTTGTTAAATATTCTATGACATAATCTCATTTTTTACGTTTAAAATTACTTCATTATTTAAATAAGCAATTACGCTGTATGAATATCGATGCATGCGAATTCATGAATGCACTTAATGTTAACGTTGGTATTGTGCAATTTTCAAAAATGCGCGAAATTTTTATCACAACGCTGGTGGCACACCGACAAATATTAGAGTGCAATATTCCTTTAAAATTCGAGCCAAGCTTTCGCGAACCCGTAACTTGACAAACAAAAGATTAAGTACACTGTGAAAAACTTTCTTTATTTATCTATAATAGTCTACGGAAAATATTGTAAATTTATGGCAAAAGCCTGATAAAGCGACAAGCGCTAAAAACCACAAAGCAAAATGCGTCTAAAGATTAATCGAACCAAAGGATCGTGCCGAGCCAAAAAAATCTCGTGTCAGCCTCTAAGCAATTTGCAGGAGCATTTCGCGTATCTAAGGCGGCACCTGTTTCGAGCAAAGTACGTCAATCTACGACACGAGCATTCCGAGCGGTCGTTACTTTTCCGCGACTCGCACACGCATACCGGCCTGGATTTTCCGCCTCGGCTGGTTTCAGCATAATGGAAATGCCAGCGCGACCGGCCGAAAAAAATAAAGCAAAGGGGAGAAAAACGAAGACGGGCGCAGGCCGAGCTTTTCGCCTAGAGCCAAGTGCGCGCAGTGGCTGCGGCGGATAGGAACACGCGCGCACGTCTTATTATAGCTCGATCGAGCCCAACTGCGATTACAGTCGTCGTACGTACGGCGACGACCGCGACGGAGATGACGCTTTCCTCTTTTTTTAGCGGTCGCTGCCGTGCCCCTCCGGATGCACGTAATACTAGCCTGGATGCGCTCAATAAGGCTGGAGCGAACTTCCGGGCCGCTCGCCGGACGACGACCATTCGCGATACGTACATTTGTGTACGTGCCGCAACCATTCCTGCCCTTCGGATCTACTTCCAATCTAACCGAGTCCAAATTTCGTGCCCTTTTTTAATCTAATAAAGTGCGCTTTGTGGGATCTGCTCCGCAAAAATGTGCGAGCAAACACGCGCTCGCAAGTGGAATCCGTTCGTGTCTTTGTGTGAGAATGGAAATTCGGTCAAAAAAATCTCGAAAATCTCAGCGCGTGTATTTCATTTATTGCGAAAGTGTTGCTAGCGAGCATATTTTCACGTTCGAAAAATCCAACTACTCCAATTGCACCGACACTTCATCAAGAATTTTTAGGCTACTCCTTCATTGTTGAGTTTAATTTAATAATCTTTTTTTAAACTCGCATGAAAATATATAAAAAGAAAAACAAATAGGCTCGTTTAATTTATTGCACTTCAATTTCCAAATTGCTCATTGCCAATAAGAATTATTTTTATTCCCAATTTTAAGAATTTATTGCTGGAATGCCGCTCATATTAGTAACGTATTAAAAATTAATCACGGAATGTAAAACATGCAATAAGTCTTTCTCAAGACTTAAAGTAGTAATGAAAAGATATTTTGTGACTCGCAGGCCGGAAAATATTTAATGTAATTAATTTTCTGAAATTAACGTTTAATACCATAGACTTTTTAAGAAAAAATCTTGCCTCGAACCTTTTAAGGATTATATTAAGCGTGGAAATCTCAATTAACTGTATTTGAGGGCAAAATCTAAAAAATAATATTTACATTTACTAAAAAAATATTGTGTTATCAACTATTTATTCACTTCGAAGAAACTTTTATTAATATTTTATTTAAAAATAACTAAAATTGATTTACATAATCGGTTGTATGAAAACTCTCTTAATTTTACAGAAAAATAATTTTTATCATGATTAAAGGGGTAATAGCTACTTCACCTGATTCCACAGAAATTACGTTAAATTTCATAATTTATTCATCTATTATACGAAAGTTATTTATTATCTGTTTGTTTATTTTATTTCCATATACAGATTTCCTATAAATAACAATAAATATTTCGATTTGGTAAATCTAATTTTCGTAAATTTCAGATGAAAAGTTAAGGCGTTAAAAAGTAGGTGTAGATGCAATTTTTCAATAATTCAATAATAATTAAGTAATTCAATATGAAACTTGGACGCACAAAAGCGAGATGAAGCACGAAGACGTAATATAAATAATTGGTTGTCCGATTAGTTCTGAAAAGAGACTTGCCAGAGGCAATCACTGTTACTACGAACCGGAAGTAAAAAAATATTGCGATACTTGACTAACGCGCATCTGACGCACAAATAAGTAAATACAAAGCAAATTATTCGGTTCCGATCGAATGAACATCAATCTGTAACGATAATACCGAACGATTAAAATTTATAGAATATTTTACACAACCAAAAAATTTACACTTTACACTAATGGTTACTAAATCACTGAATTTCTTAAGAGTGTTAGTTTTTTAACTATATTTTTACATTCTACAACTTTTACGAATTTTCGATTATTTTACAAATAATAGAAATAATTTATTCGGAGGCAAACATGTACACTTTGAGAATGAACGTAAAATTTTAATAATCGTATATTGAAAGTTATATATTGCGTTATTTTTAATTCTGAGGATTATATCATGTAATGTAATGTAACTTTTAATAAAATACACAACGTTAATAATGACGAATAGCTGGCAACAGATTTTCGCGAATTGAACGGAAGCTCAATACGGCAGCAACAGATTTGTTGGTGGAATTTTCAGCGTAGGTTATTCAAGTTCATTCGTAATACGATCCTGTTTCTGGTAAATTGCATGAAAATCGTCTCTTCTTCGCGATGATCTTGTTGTATTAAACGATCATCTGTTTTTACACCAAGTAACGCTTTTTGTGATTTAAGAAAACACTTTTTACCCACATTTCACTGTAACATATACCCAGTTAGTGGTAATAAGCAAGGAAATAAAAATTTTCAATATTAGCCGTGCATTTGTTTCAAAATAACTTTTGATTAAATTTAAATAATGAAACAAACAATTATTGTTTAATAATATTTTAAGAATGTAAAGATTTTTAATATTTAAATAAAGATCTAAATTTATCTTTGTCATATAACATCTGCCCTATATGATTATATTTTCATGTACATTAATATGAATGACAAAATCTTGGCTACTTAAAAGTCAGTTAGCATTTCCCAAAAATCAACTTCTACCTGAAAAATGCAATAAAAAGAAAGTACTTTGGATTCGGTGTAAAATATTGATTTAAAGCCAATTTGAAAATTTTCTGCATTATATAATTTATATAATTATGTTGAAAACATGTGTAAACGAAAATGTTGAAAATAGTCGCTGCATTTAATTACGTTAAAAGTAATTAGAATTACATTATAAGCTTCGTATATTTCAAGCATAAAAAGATAAATTTTGAGTGACAGAGCAACGCGGGGTATGTTTTCAAAATTTCACCGTTTTAAAATTCATCTTAATTCTAAAATAATTAAATTATAAGAAATAAATTAACTTCAGCTTTGATATAAGTTATTTCGCTTAAATTAAACTTTAATTAATTCAGATTAATGTGAGGTTACTTGATATTGTAAGTAACTGTTAGGTGACTCTTAATAATTTTAACTTACGTTACGTATTATGCAAAGATACAAAATTTACGTCACAGGCATGTAATGTCGTGAACATTTAAAGTTACATAAATCAAGATAAATTAAGAAAACGAAAAGAAAGAAAAAAGGGGAGCTCGTCAAGGCCTACATTACAATAAAGTACACAAAACGTCCCACCCAATGATTCGTTGAAAAGTATGTCTCTTTCACATCGCAGTACGAACTTTTTCCAATATAAGGGCAGTAAGTTAATAAATATAATTAGCAGCACCAGCACATCTATAGCTGTGCTACAGTTTTCGTTGCCGATTCGGCGTTTACGAATTGAAAAATTTTTACGTATATACGCATTTGTGTCGATTTTCCTTAAAACTTTTTCAAATGCTTCTTACCTTAACTTTTTTTATTTTGCACTCAACTGTTTTTTATTTAGCTCGAACAGTAAAACGTAGTAAAATTATATTTAAAATCAACATTAATTTTTTATAATATTTAAACTTGCCGCTTGCTAAAATAATAATGACGAGTTAGTCATTGATACTTACTTCTACGACAACCTTATGAGATACAACATACAGACTCTTAAATATAATTGTAGATATAAGTGCCATATATATAAAAGGTTTTCCTCGAAAGGCTTTTTCGTAAAATAAAATATATTTTGTGTACATTAAAATTCGTGACATTGATATTATGCCAGTACATTTTAATGATTTCTAAAAAGCTATACATCATACGAAATTAATAGTCACTTAAAAACATAATTACATTATTATAATTTCAAAAATTTTTTGCATATTAATCTTTTATTTTATATTTATCCTAATCATAATCGATATATTTATAACTTATAAGTAACTAGTACTAAATAATTACACTTTTGAACAATACATGAAACTCTTATAAAATATATTTTATCTCTATAATTCTCTTTCTATTAAATACACGTTTATTTGTAGTCAATACTAAAAACCTTATATTGCTTTAAAAGAAAAATCATCTATTAAAATCTATGAATACTTGTCGATAAAATACAAGGCTCTACTAAAAATTGCGATCTATTCTTACTTCAATAACAATACAACATTCAAAACGAGAGTTTAAAACATATATTACCCATTATTGAATAAAAAACGGTATGTATTATTTATTAATATCTTATCATTTTTTAAATGCAATCTCCTTTTTGTGTACTTGATAAATATTGCAGAAGCAAATTTTTTTCAATTTTTTGCATTAAAGTATATACAATTAGATTATTAAAGTAGCAATGTTTGGTAAATTGATTGCAATTACGACCTCGTGAAAGTTTGGTAGGTCGCTTGATCCTGGAGATGTAAATCATTATTAATTATTTCAATACATTAAAGAATTTACATTTTTTTTAAATTCTATAAAATGATTCCATCTTTATAGTTAATTAATTTAGCATTTTTTATAATTTCATTAATTAAGATCAAGGGAACCAAATCATTTTATATTTACAATATTTTTTATTGTTTTTATGATCAATAGTGTTTCACCATTATAATTTTTTTATTTATCACTTGATTCAGACTAGAAATTGTAATAATCAATAAATATAATAATCGTATACTATTTTATACATACATCGCTATTTTCAAACTGCCTAAATGTGTACTTCTTTATAATTATCAAAAAATTTTAAAATGAATCCGCCAATTAAACCCATTCTGTATGATATGACTATTAGTGTAAACTATGGAAACAAAATATGCACTTTATTTACTTGAATTTAGAGTCTAAAAAAGTAACGAAAAGAGCATGTTCACGAACAACAACAAAATTTGTCCACGTATGTTTTAAAATCTACAATACATATTAGAACATCAAATGCTTTTATGTACAAAACTTGTATTTATCAAATGAAATCGTTAGTGAAAAAATGATTCAAACAGGTTCACAGATTAGCAAGTAATACTACTTTTATAAACATTGGAATCAAAATAAAGCGTATCAATTTAATTAGATTTCACAATGATCTGGACCGATTTTAACACGAATATAAATCTGCACGATACGGTGCAACTCACACATTTAGCATCAAAACGCGTTCGCGCGCACACCTCGACTTACTTTCACGGTGCAATTTTTAATTTTAAGCATTCGGGCGCCCCACCCTCTTCTCCATTACTCGCAAATGAAGTCGAGTGTGGTTTTGGTTTGTCCTCAAGGATGATGACTGACTTAACTGGATTGTATTCGCAGCTCGATATAAATAACCGTCGCTTACCACTGGCAATAAATTCTCTTTCTCCCTCGTACACGCGTAAACTCTCCCCCCCGAGTATACGTCTTTGTATAACACATAAAAATTTTCATTACTTTACTTTTAAAGTGCTTCTTCCATTACTTCCAGCATGTACTCGAGGTATAAATTTTTCATAGACTACTGTTGACCCATATTTTAATAAACGATGCACACGAAAGACATGGACGATACTCTCGAATAAATTGACAGCTCTAAATACAAATTATATCGGTTCGAATATATTGTTGCGCATTTTGCAATAGACGAGAGTAAATTTTATTTTATGAGAGTAAAACGGCGTCGTGCATACCTTTACAAATGATAAAATCTGCAGTTTTTCCGAGTGGAATATTCGCATATATCAGCAATCTACTACCATAAATCTGCTACATCGTAACGCTATGAATTATGAGGTTAATCCAAGATGTTCGTACAATTTCATTTCTATATTAAACGCCAATGTTTGAATTTTACATCTTTATAATGGTGTACAATTTACAAATTTAAGAAGAAAATTAACCCCTTCGGTATTCAATAAATTAAAATAAATGCATTCCGGTTTGCAAAAACGTAAAATAAATGATGTTTATAACGTGGTGTTGAATTTGATCAGAGGCGGCTTACATTTATGGGCTCGCACACAGACGCTCGGGTTGTTGCCTACGTTATTTCGAAAACTGTAACATATATTTCTTGGCGCAACAATAGTGCAGTTTTTAAGCCTTAATCTTTTGCAATAAAACATACTATTCCATGGGCATTCACATCTTACAGTTAACACGAACTGTGCATGTTCGTGTATAAGTGGGTGCAAACAGACGTCCGTAAGACAGATTTCACTGGATGCGTCATTTGCATGCATCTAACTGTACCGAAACCTATGCAGATTGATAAAACGATACGTAATAGTTGCGCAAAAATTTTTAAAACATATATCATAAATAATTGTCTCTTCAAGTTTACATTGTAATTTAATGTAAAATGCATTTTGTTTGAAATGCTCTGATCCATTACAAGATATTTCTGGAATATTGTTGCCAGTTTGTATCTTTTTATAAAGATTTTTATGGCCGACAAAAACTCGACGATTAAGTATTGAAAGTCTTTTTTTAATTTAATATGCTCAGACATTCTTGAAAAATGAATACAAGGAACAGAAACAATTTAAGCTAATGTACTAAATTTCGCCGCAGCTCAATATTCAATATTACATAATTATCGATGAATCATTTGAAACGTTTATTACGTTGTCGATATTTTATTTCGCATTATCAAAAACGTAAAACGAATCTATACCACAAGTCTACGCAGATAAATTTCCAAGTATTAAGTCACTGACGGTTCGAAAAAAAATCATACAAGAATAAAAAAGAGCAGTCAATAAAGTGTCTTGATAAAGAATACTTCGTGCTTTTAAGTCACGATTTGCTCTAAGGTCGGAGTAAACATCTTTTCTTTTCTTATTTTAGACTTTTCAAGCATCCATCTTGTGCCAAGTGCTAGGCATGTAATTTCAAAATCTGCATATGCCACAAATGATTTCGAGTGAATCGGATTTTTTTAAATTCCTAGATTATCTTTACCAATGCTGGAATGCATTATGATATCAGTCAGTTATGATTGCAATGTCTGTACTAAATCAAAATTTTTATTTTTATTTTGACTCAGTGCGCAGTAATACATTTTTATTTATTTCACTAATATATATTATATTACATTATATATAATGTAATATATATACTATTATACATTAATTTATTTCACTTAATTATTCGGTATAAATATTGTAATGTTATATTTTTTAAATATAATTAAATTTGCCCTTAATTTATAGATTATAAAGTAGTAACCCTGCAAATCTTCATTTCCCATTATTATTATTTTCATACGAAAATTAACAATTTAATAAGGAAGCTGATAACATTGATAATCATAATTTACAATTCTGCATTTTAAAAGTTCGATAAAGTATAAATTATTATAAAATTTTTTTTTAACAAAACATATTTTATATTTTAGCTTGGTTTATCTATAACGATATTATAACGTTAGTTTCTTAAATTACACTTTTTTGAAGTTTAAAATTTGAGCAAATATTATTTCTTATTAAATTTTATTACTATTTAAAAGATTAGTTTACCTAGACTTCTTATGTTTTTCTGGAAAATGTGACATAAAATATTTTTTAACAGTTTCATTTCGAAGGCTTACCAATGAAAGAAAAACTGAATCGAAAAACTTTATAACTTAGAATGTCAAAGAAAAGCGAAAATAGAACATTCGAGATGGAAATCACAATGTCTTTAAAAGAATACGATATTCATGGTTTATACCATGACTCTTATGTATTATCTTGTATGGCGCTTAGCCGTACATGCATACAACAGCAGAACCTTAAAGCTTCAATCTTGTAAGTAAACAACATCAGGAGAATTCATAAATATTCAGATAATTCATTCTTACGACAGTTTAGGTCAAATTTATATAATTTTCTAAAAATAATAATAATAATATTACGGTAAATTCAAAGATATATATTAATATTTTTTTTCGATGAAAAAAATTAATTGCAGCATAAGAAAATTTTAATCGTTTATTATTATTTAATTTGTATTCAAGTTAGCATAGTATTTATATAAACTAATTTGCCGCAGAAAGGAATAAGTACACGTAGATATCATAATTTAATGTTTCTTTGGTATTGATAAGAGCACGATTCACAATACCTATTATTAAAAAAGTTGTCGAACGAATTATTTTATTTTATGTAATCGTAAATTGTAAAATTTAAAAAACTATCTATAACTTTCATAATATTACATTTCATAAATTGGCTTAATATAAAGAATTTTACAGAATTTATTGACTAAAAAATTATAAAATGTCAGAAGATTAATTTACGTTACATGCGAATTAAAATTTTCGCAAATTGTCATGTGTGATTTCAAAGAACTGCTATAAAAATGCAAATGGCACTAGCGATGACAAGTTTAAATGTCATATGTAAAACATAAAAAAATCAACCATATTTTTGAGCTTTTCGTGAAAAATGTTGTAAATTGAAATTTATAGGGTCTTAGCTGTAAATGTTGAACAGTTCAATAATTCAAATTTCAAATATCTTTTTAATCAGTATAAAATGTTCTACTTTGTATTAAAAATGTGCTTGTAAAATTGTTTATTTAAGTAAATAGCAATAGGATTTTATTCACGTAATAGATCAGATAGTAATTCCAAGAATGAAAGTTAGTAATAATAATATTGTGTCTCGGTGATATTCAAGCATTAACGTATTTAAATTACTACTACAAAAACTTGACTTTCATTTTTTTGGCAATTTTATTCAGCACCAGAATCACCGGACACAAGCATAAAGGACAGGAAGAGAGGAACCACAGAGCGTAAATGACGCGAAGAGAAGGAAGAAGTGACGAAGTATCGGTAGCTCGCGTGACCCGATCTCAGTAATCGAATAACCACGGTAATAGTCATTAATTCGTACAGCGACTACTTGTTCTTTGTACACTTTTGCCTTCTTAAATATCACTGCCGCGGCATAGCAGCAGTGCCGTCCGTGTGAACGAAGAAACAGGACATGCACACCGAGTGCAAATGCGAAACTGCAAATGCAGACAGACGCATTCAGGTATGTATCTGATATTCCCTTCGGTTCTTCCGCTTGCGGCTCTATACCAGTGATATTGCAAAGAGAACGATAACTCGGAGAAAAGAGTTGCACGATGGGAAAGGATTAATTGCTCATAAGGGGGAACAGAACAGGATAATTTGGTGCATTGTTGACTTTGATTTTCTTTGTTTTGTTCGGATAAGAGTCGGTTTATAATTTAATTGCAATTATATGCATCCTGTTGTTTCTGAACGAATTTTACTGTCGCCTAACGTGTTCGAATAAAACATGGCGAAAGGCTTATTTCGACGACGAATACATCGATAAAATTATCGTTAGACTTAACATCTCATCGGCATTAAAAGATTGTTTAAATTTAACCGACTCAAGATTAAATTTATAGACTCAAGCTCAAGACGAAGTATTATCGTGAGCTTTATTCCTTTTTAAAGTTTATTTAGAAATATTTAACAATATTGCGTCATAATTGAGACTGGGTTAGTCCTGTCAATATCATCTTCGAGCATTACTACTGCTACGTTCAAAACGATTTTATTACCAAAGCTAGTTTATCTCGTTTGCGATATAACAATACTCAAAGGGTAATTATGAAATTAGTTATTGCCATCCTAGTCGTCGAACTAAACAGAGCTTTAAGCTAAAATCGATATCGTCACTGGGCGAGTACAACCTTGCATCAATATTGCAAATATTTCCTCGATCTCTCAGGCCCGTACTATAGCAAATGCGCTATATGTGCATGTATAAATCGAGATGCAAAATGTATATAACGGAGCCCAATGAAAGAATGTTTACCGAGCGCAATGCAGCGAGAAAATAGGCCTTGAAATTGGCTAAAATATCCGTTACGTGTTGAGACTTCTGTGGAACAATTAAAACGATAATCTAATGACTGGTGCGGTAATGACCGAGGCTGCTCCGCTTCGACCTCTCTCTTATAATTGCACATTCCCCTCTACTCTAATTCCGTGCTTTTATACGCGCGCGCCCGCACACACACTTACCTCTTTCCCGGTCCCCTGTAACTTGGTCACCAGTTGCACGAAATGCTCACACGATCGATCGATTCTTTTTCTCTCACATAAATTTAGAAGACAATATGGATGGGCGAAAAAAACTCGAGAATATTTATTAATGAGCTGAAAGTATACGTGACTCTCTGCACTATCTTAAATATTGTTTTTACGTCGATCTCGCGTTCATTCCAGTATTAGCATTTTTTGTTTTGTGCGGAGATCATTTATCCTTGTTAATGATGTTAGTTGTGTCAATGGTCGATCGGAAAACCTGTCTTGGTTTAATGGAAACGGCGCAACAATAATACTAAATGTTTTAAGTTCTAAGGCTTTTTAGCTTTTTACCAAGAAAATAATTCTGTCGATTACGATGAATAGTCTAACCAAATAATATACCAAATATCCATACGATATTAAAACAACAATGAACGAAAATGTAAAATAAAAATAATTTTATTTTATTAATAATTATTATTAACGAATAATTTTATTAATCGAACGAAGAGCAATGAAATTATATTGGGAGGATAGGCAATTTTTTCCAATAAAAATTCGCTTGATTAATCATTATAATGGACAAATGTACGACCCTTCAAATCATAATATAAAATTATTTTAAAAATAAATATATTTTATTTTTATCTTCAACAAAATATATTCATGTTTAATGCTTGAACGTATCAAATGCGAAGCTTTAATCTCGGCAAATCTTCGATTTCATTCGCACGTATAAGCCGATTAATTTATAAAAAAGTGGCTTTAACGATCTTAATGCTCGCGCTAAAATCAAAATTGGTAAAACGTATCGATGAACGCAATATCAAAATCCTAACTATATTTTATTGAAAAAGTGAGACCGCGTGTAGAGCCCCAGCGAATTGTCGTCATTGGCGACGTCATTAGGATCGAAAGCAATTTATTTTAACAAGAATTATAGTAAAATTAACCTTGGCCATTGGACTGATTCTGCTGCGGCGTCTGCGGCTGACCCTGAGTTAGGATTATTTGACTCTCCAGCTGCTGGAGCTCCGCTTGTAGCTCGCTCAGCTTGCTGTTGGCCTTCTTCACTATCATTGCAACGTCCGATAGAGCCTTGCGATCCGTGGCTACCTCGCGCAGCTTCTCCGCGCCCGCCTTGATCTTCAGCTCCTGTTCGATCAATTTTTTTTCATTAACTTTTATGGTGGATTTTATGGAAGTAAAAGTATTCCAACAAAAAGCTTCATTTCTCGTTTCGATTAAACAATATTACAATAAACGAGATCTACGTTTAACGTTTATGCAAATAATCTATACTCAAATCACGAACCGTTTGATTTTCTTTTAAAACTTGATAATTGGAGAAAAATATTATTGGTAAATTTCGTGTCTAACAAGTAATCAGGTTTAATTTATCGAATTCGATTACTTTAATTGCACTTGCATAAAATCAGCTTTTGAAATAATTAAAACTGATCGAGTTGTAATGTACAGTCAACAATTATAGAATTTTATTACAAATAAATTCTCATTCACAATACGAAATAATCATTTTAATTTTTTACATTTCAGAATAATACGAAATATTCAGACCGGATTAGGGAAAATTAAGTGCATAAATTTTTATATTTTTTGTATACCTGGTTCAAATAACAAGAACAAAATTGCAAACAAAAGTATTGGCTACATTTAAAAACATAATTGCTACGTTTTAAATCTATTATTTAATCATTTTGAACATTTGTGACTGAATTTTTTTAATTAGTATTTGATCAACAGTGCTTTTATGACTATGCTTGTATACCATATCGTGATCTACCTTTTTAATTATCAGTTAGTATGGCTTAATGAAGATTATATAAAAAAACTAGTAAATTAAAACGATTATGAGTACATTAAAAAAAAATTTTATATCTTACGTGTTTTATTTAAAAATTAATTTCTCACTGTTAGATCTGAATTTGATTCGTGCAATTGCTATTGTAAATAAATTATTCTTATATGCACGATATTAAATCCTTTTGAGAATGCATACTGTAATATTTATGAGATAATACGTACATAAACTATTTATTATAGATATGTTGCATTAAAATATTTCTTGTTAATCATTAGTTGATTCACGTGATTTATCTATTCCATTGTGTACAACTTGTTACAGGTACTGTCAATTGTTATATTATTTTTTATCGTATTAATCTTGCACGTAGTTTCTCAAATAATATTTCTTTGTTTTTTATTGTTCTTATATGTGATTTATACATTTTTATAAATATATATATAATATGAATGTACGTTTTAAGAACAATCAAAATAATATTATCATAATAAATCACCTGCTTGTAATAATAATATACTACTATACTTAAAAATAATTAGATTCAATTTAAAAAAAAAAGATTATAAATTATACACACATTTTTTATAAAATAGAAAATTTTAAATTTAATTTACAATATTAATTTATCTATAATCAGAAAGACTATAAGTATAACGAAGATGATTTACTTTTTATAGATGTCATACGTTATATATAAGGCTGCGCGAGGCATGTTTTTATTAAATACATTTTATAATATTTCGGTAGGAAAATAAAATTATCCAGAAAAAACTGTAAACGACTTTCTTTGTAAGTTTAGAACCATTGAATACTTATCAGAGGTTATTGCTCAATAATCTATTTCTTCTATATACTTCCTCTCGTCTCAGGAATCACTCGTTAAAGATAAGATAAACAAATTTTATTCCGTAAAAAATTGAATCGATAATTAACCGTGTTTTTTCATTTCTGTATTTTAATGACATAGAATCTAATAACTCGGCAAATACTTAATTAATTTTCTACTTCTTAACTGTGCAAAGATGATGAATTTTTTTATATAAAAATACAATAAAATAGCAGCAACATTTTATATTTCAATAATTAATACAATCAATTATATGTTTTTTATAAATTAAAAAAAATATTGGTATACTACGTTGCTAAAAAAAGCTTTTACAACATTAATTAATATGACAATGAGTTTTTTAAATTTTACGAGCCTTAAACAGTTATTTATCATTAGAGCATCTTGTGAATCATATACTAATGACTCATTAGCGTAACGCATAAGTCTACAACCGAATCGTACCGCACGAATTACGGCGTCGGAGTTAACGCACGTAACAAGTAGGCGAATCATTAAAAATAAGCATAATTTAAATTATATAAATTACGTGCACTATTATTAATCGAAAGAAGAAATTATCGGTTAGGCGATGAATCAGGATCGTCGGCAGTGAGGAAAATGTTGAAGTCGCTCAACATTCCTGCCTCTCTGATTTTCGCAGCGAAACAACGCGTTCAAAGCCCTCGCGTTACTTCGAATCCCCATACACAACGAGATGTGCACGCGAATCGATCATTTAGCTTCTGGATCGGGGCACAGAGGAGATTGTGCGTCTGGTCGATACGCGCGTAAACCAAAGTCGCGGCAATCGAAGCGAGAAAGTGTTCGATATATGTTTGCGGCGATCGGGTTTCACGCTGGCTGGTTTCTAGGCGAAAACTCTTGGCGAGTCATGTATAGGCCTATATCGAGAGCCCGTATCTGTGTGCGCCGTCGGCGGCATTACAAACCTTGCGTATCTCGCGGCGTATGTGCTCCCGGAGTTCGTCGAGACGGACTGGCAAGGGCACCTGGTCACTGCCAGCCACTCCATACTTGTGCGACAGCTCATAAAGGACGGGATGTCTGATGTAATCGCCCTGAAACAGACCGAATATGCGGCATTAGTTACACGGAACATTTCACATGCACGGGCACGCACGCACGCACGCGCACGCATGCACACAAGTTTACGAGGCCGATTCCACGGGCTGGATTCGCTCTCGACGAGCAAAACTGGATACCCGCGGACTCAACGATGAATTCTCATTTTTAGTTAATGACGAGGAGCTACTAAAAGCAAAGATCTTCCGAGACGGCGATCTAGTCAGGTTCGTCTGTTCATTTTCGGGCCAGCACGTGCGGAATTTAGTTCACCGTGTCGGATTGCTAGTGCAATATCACGTGCGCGATAATAGTACTACGAATACAGACACTTCCTTGTAAATATTATCACTGGAGATAATTGTATCGAAGAGTCATTTAACCTAGAAACTCGCATACCAGTGTCGTTAAAAATTTACAAATCCTCGCGGACTGTATTTACCGAACTGATTAATTTGTCAAATCATCGGCTTACTATGTTTTGTAAGCCGCGATGTAACAATACCTCGTAAATATAATATTTTCTTAGGTGCATAATGACAAATTATCAATTTGCCAGACAATGTCACCACAAGCGGCATCGGCGGCCTCGGCAAAAATTTTCAAACGAAAGTGTCAAATGAAGCCCCCGATTGCGTCTACTTAAATCGTTGCACAATACGATTATTATAATAGGTGACACGAATGTGCCGATAAAGCCGGGACTCACGCTCACTTTTATCACCGCGGACGTTTGTCACTATACCCCTCTTATCAAGGCCGGTCGACAGTTGAGTCACAAGGGCATTGTGCCAAGTCATTCGCGCGGCAGGACTCCAGCAACGGGACCTTCGCGCTCCAGATAGTTTTGTCTTGCAATTTCAAAATACCTTCGATAATAAGCTGTTAAACGGATTTTTCAACGTCATCGAAGGCGCGCCGCCGTACCAGAAGCAGACGCTTGCCCTCAGAAATGCTATTCTAAATCACAGCTGCTTGACACGAAATGGAACCCTTACTTTGGCTGAAATTTTAAAGCAAGACTAGGGCCGTTTTCACGACTGGGGTATAGTTTTAATGCGCTCTTCTAAGGAAGATTCTTTTGATTGACGAGCAATGATTTATTCACGATAAATCACTGCGCATTCCAGGTGTCTCCTTTTGCAAAATTCAATGTGTAAAATAATTTATGCATCTAACGATACAGAGATACTAGAATAGTAAATTTAATTATTCGTTTCGTTAAAAGCATCAACTTTAAGCAAATACAAGTTAAAATACATAAAATTATGTTACGGCTATACACTGTTTTACGATTGAAACTTTGCAGTTATCTGCATTTATGTTTAAAAATTTTATTGATAATGATGTACTATAATTTTAGTAAAATAAGGTTACATCATTACGCAACTTGTGAATTGTGTTGCACAAACCTTAACACGCTGGATTAATAAATCAAAATCTGGCTTCGATCTCATTGATTTCTTTTGTACCATTATTATTATATACTAATGAAGATGTATTCAATATAGATACGATTAAACTTGCTTTTACTAAAAACAATACTTGCTCCAAACAATAATCTTTTGAAATTCATAAGCAAACAGTTGGAGTAATAAATTAAACAGAAGCTTAAATTAGTCTGTCGAATAAAGAGGGTAGTTAGTTCACTCGAGACAAAATAGGACGTTTAAAAATTTCACAAATATATTAAAACTTTATTTGATCGACGTTTGTCATTAATATTACTGATAACTAACGAAAACGTTTGTATGTGTAAAGCATGAATTTCACCAAGTAGATAATACATTTGTGGGATTACAATGTTGGATGAATCTTACGTCATACTAGTTTGAGTTAAATTTTTTAGTTTGTAGTTTTTGCTTAATGCGTGTTCCAAGATGTTGAGGAAAATTTATATCAGCCATTAAAATTTATCCAACTGATCAATATCACCTAGGCGCAGAGCCCATCCCAGTTTCAATATATGATTTGTAATCAAACTTTTGCGGAAATTACACTTAGCAAATTGTATCAAATATTGTTTATAAATTTTACAAATATTATACGCACTTTGAATATACACACGCAATGATTATAGCGAAGTTATTTCTGTGCTGAATTATAAGCTTGAGAAATGTATTGTTTATCTTTACTGGTTCAAGTGAGACAGATAAAATTCATAAAATTATTTTGGTTTAATACTTTCTAAATTAAAATGGCATCGCTCTTGTACCGATATACATCCTTGCATGTGCATATAAAAATATAATTTTTTTACACGATAAACATTTGCATTTCACTATTTCTAATTTTAATCGTAAAATAATGAAATAATTAAAAAAATTTCAATTTGATTATTCTTCAAGTCGATTTTAACACTTAGAATTCTCGAAGAACATATTTATCGTATGCTTGCATTTCAACATACTTTTTCTCATGTTAAACGAAAGTTTCATACTTCGTTGAGATTAACCAACTTTTATAATGCAGACTTCTGAAGTGTTGATATAATTATATAAACAACGAATTATATTAATTGCGCTCTTATTTAACTAGTCGTATCTATTATTTATTATACAATTTAATCACTACGTATCTGTATGAAATTATATAATAAAAACAGATAATTTTCATACGGAAGACAGTTTCGATTGCTATAAAAACAAGTATTTTTTCTAAGTAAGAACCAAAAGAAATGATTATTTCACGAGCAAATGTGTCACCGTAACGTATTATCTTCCATCATTTATCGAAGCAGATTTGATAACGTGCATTCTAATTTTAAATGACAATATTGGCTCTTTTTTGTTTAAAAAATAATGTGTGTTATTTGGTATAAGAGTAGAACTGTTAAAATTTAACTTATTTTATATTCATACATTAAGACCTAATATTAATCATTTGCATTTAAAATTGATTAGATTATTATTTTTTTTGCAAAGTAAACATTGATTGTGCAATAATATATGCTATATCTTATAGAATTTATATAGTTTTAATGAAACCCATAAATGCTAGCAACAAAATACATTTTAAAATAGACGTATAAATTTCACTAATATTTTTAACCCTATGAATCGTTTCAATTAGTCTTATATCCAATAACCGTTATTTTTATCTAAAATTCTGATTGGCGAAAAATAATTCTTACTTTGGAGTAATCGCTAACCGTCGAATCAATTCTATAAATATACCAAATCTCACAATTCTAAATATTTTCAGACTATAATTTAAAAACGGAAAACTGATTCAGCTAGACGTATAAACAACAACATCCTGATGACTTTGCCAATTGCGTCAGCTATTCTGAAACCTACGAGCGCGTCTTGGCAATACGTTGGGCGAAAAAGAACCGAGGCACAGTTTCATTCATCCCCTCGGTTTTTAGTTTAAAAGGCATCGTCTTGCTTTAACTCTTACCTTTGTTTTTTTTTTTTTTTTTGAGCGACTCCGACTAACTTCTACGAGGGAAACACTTTGATCGGAAGTGTCTAACACGTGGTGACGCAGGCGAGCTATTTTCATCCGTTCCGTGACATCTTTACTTCGCGCGTGGGTATGTAATATACGTCGGCGAAAGGGTCAATAGTCCTCTTGGTTGTCGGTGTAAGCGTCGAAAAATAACGGCACGGTATGCCGGGTTATTTGTTCAGTACTGTGTATGTGTAAATGCGTGTGGGAGGATAAGAGTTTACCTTTTAGGGGGTTTATTGTTGGGGTAAAGAACCGATACATCTCGTTTAGGATTCAGAGTGAATATTATTCGATGGTGTTAGGAAGCTACCCAAGTTGGAGTTGTACCTCGATCTATTAAATATTCTATTAGTTTACCCAATTCTAAGATTCAGATTGTTATCTGTTAGTTTTGTTATGATTAATTAATATTGTTTTAACATTTCACCTAATGTATTGCATTTAATGCAGTTAGATAAAAATCGTGACTGTGTACAGATGCATTTTATCTATTTTCACAATATTATAGCTACTATAAGAGAATATTTTACAAGATATTATATATCGATGCGTTGAAATTAAATAGCCTCTTACTATTTGCAGCTCTATTCTTATAAAATGTTTATCGATCCGTGTTTAAAAATATCCGAAGCGATTATTTAAAAGAAAGTTGTGTTCATAGCGCGCAGAACAATATTTTCTAAACTAGCACTTTTTACGTAAATCAAACATTTCTGTTCCACGTGTTCAGATTGAGATTAGTAAATAAATAAAACAAAATAATTTCAGCACTCCTTAAACGATTTTCAATTAGAACTAAAATACTTTTATGTATTGATAAGCATAATAAAGATATATAATAAAATTTAAAATGATAAATTTATTTTTAGACTGTATTAAATAATTCATGAATTTACTTAATTGTCTTTATTATTAATTATTTTATAAGTTGATATCTTTTTTAGAATAGAGGCATTTTTCATTTTATCTAATCACAGTTAAATTTTTTTTCTAAAGCTTTAGTTCGAATGCGTATAAATAAAACAATATTATTTTATTTACTGTTAAAATAGAAGATTTTATGAAATAACCGTTACAGTTTTACAGAATTTCTATTAGGATTATTGGATCGATTATTATTTCGATCACTACTTGATATTAAACTTTTCTCGCCGACGTTTCAATTCGGCTAATTTTATTTCCAGTGATGAAGATACGAGGACAAAATCTCATATTTGAAAAAGTAAAAATGAAAATGTTAAATGAGCTGGTTTTTTCAAAAACTTAAGTCTTTGTTGAGCATAAGAATATAGTGGGCGCTATAATGAAATGAAAAAATTAATTTACGACCTTTTAATCTATACCACAATAATATTTCCAAAAAAAATTGTCATTATATGACATAAGAAAAGCTCATCATCAGTAGGGTATACTGATATTATCGATAGTGATTAATAACAGTTTATTACTTTAAATTATTAAGAATAAATATTCTAATTCTGAAGAATTTTTGGGCATCAAAGAATTCGCAATAATATTATTGGATAAAAAGAGGATTATTCTGCGTCACCGAATCAAATTTTAATAATGCGTTTATCATAACAGAATTACACATTTTTTCGGCTTCTATAAACCAATTCGTGTAATATTGCTACGCAATATGCCGAATAGCTCTTAATTAAGAATACTAAATCTACGTTATCCAATAAATTTTATGATACGTAATAAGACTTTTAGGAATCTAGGAAAGGTAAAACGGCTGGAAAACCGATAATTTACACCACACTCTCGACATCTGAATGTACGCATTCTTCGATAAATCGACAATTTCTAAGCGAAAAATAAAAGTTCAGCGATCGAACGGTACTCTTTTGCACGACCATACGGAAAGAATTTCACCTCGTTAGGACATTCCGCTTCATATTTCCACGATTGTCACGGACCCGCAAATGGTCTTTCCAAGACCTATAGACTGTAGACACAAGCACACTTGGCCGATTGTTTACCCGATTTGTTCCGCAACTCCGTAACTCGTACGCGCAGCAGACCACGACCTTGATTTCTTCCATTGTAAAAGCTGCGCCAGCTGGTATTGCTGTTACTCCGGACAATCCAGCATCCGCATCTCGCGCAGTTTCCTAATACCGCTTGCGTTCGAGAATCGTTTATCGCTCGAGCCTTTGAATTTACAAGTTTTTGAAGAAAAAGCAATCAAAATAAAGTCGAGCCGAATAACTAGAATCTTCTCGTTTTGTGATTCGAGTTCGTTACAATTCGAGAAAATGTACGAATAAATTGTGAATTTTGAATCAAAGTTACGCAAGGCAACATTGGATAACAAGGCCACGTGCCTTAGTAATCACATGATTTCAGTTTCATTTAAATACAATCTGATAGTTACGTCGAAAAATCTTTTAATGATACATGATCTTTTAAATAAGTTAACTGTACCTAATACAGTTTAATCTAAGCTTCCGCATCAAGCCTAAGTGTGATTCAAATACTGAATATCTCATTAGCCAATGTGAACTCGTTTAGATACCGTCCAGCCTCGAACACCGATCGGACTCCAGATCCTGGGGCCTCTCGAACACCGCCGTGCATACCATTTTTGCTTTGACCAATTAAGTTCTAATGCACTGATTGACGGACGCGCACTTAAACGAAAGGAGCAGTGCTAGAAATCCAGTTGAATGTCGTATTCGAGATCTGATTACAATTTAAGTGTAATGACAGCTAAAAGTAAAATTGCTGCCACTGATTTTTAATAACACATTAATATCCTATCTTATACATTTGAGCTTGCAAAGCTTTACAATGATTTATACTTTGCGGATTTCAATTAAAAAATATGGAATAACGAATGAATTGTTTGACGTTGTAACCTGAAGTCCTTTTAAAGACTATTAATGTACAGATGTATAATTATACATATTGATATTTACTGCGCAAATTTAAAAAGCTTCTGTTACAATTACGCAAAATCTGTGGGTATTGGTTCCTCTTTATACGGATAAAATCTGATAAATAGTATCTCTTAGTCTAATTATCGTTAAAGTCAAAATATTAATTTAACATCCTTGCAGGCCTGTCGTTTTAAAATATTTAAGATTATAATATAATAGTCAGTTGTACTCGGTCTCCTCGTGCTTAGAGTCTACGAAAACATCGTCTAGGTAATGAGTTCTTTACTTTTATGACCAAGACGTCAAGTGTAATCATATCCCTTAGCTCGGTTCGCAAAACTACAAAGTACTATATCTGCACCTCGTCATCAACGACCCCTTACACGTAAACGTCAAGTTCAACCAGATACCATATCTAGACTCGTAAAACTACTGAGTATTCTTAATAAAGATAAAAATATTTTTCTTTTTATGCATAACCTTTTATTCTTATTGCATTTCAACATTTTCCGGTTTTTACCCAGAATTTATAAGAAAAATTAATGCACGCATTACTATGTACGTGTATAATTAAGTAAGTACATTAATGATTATTTATGATTGAACTTTGCTTTACAAACTAAGTTTAAAAATAAATGTCTCTTAACGCTAATGAGTAAAAAGTCTTTAGTAAAAATCAATTAAAGCTGTTTACGTGTATGATGTGCATTATTGTTGCCATTATTATTACTTCTATAAACTAAATTTTATTGCGCAGGGAATACATAAAAGTTTATTAGAATAACTATATAATCACTATATAACGAGTCTAAAAACAAATTGCACAATTTTTAAAACACTCTTAACAAAAATTAATCTTGAGCAAATTTATTATTACAGAAGACAATGAATTAAAAACATAATTTTTTTAAGTATAAATTAATAATGTAATTTCATACCACATTAATCTTACAATTTTTAATAAAAATAAATGAATTTAAAAAAAAAATATTAAATTAACTAGATAAATCAGGATAACCAGTTATTTGTGTCACGCTAATACAAAGTTCATTGCAAGAAGAATATTATAATTTTAATTATCTGAAAATTCAGTATATCCGTTCCCTTAATGCTCAATATACCTTAACCTTAAATTTTAAATCTACTTAGTGCAACTTTTTATGCATTAACCATGTGGTTATCGTAAAAAGACAAAATAATCTCTCCTCATTTCCTCTTTCAGCTTTTTTCTTTAAACCTTTATTTTTTTATGCACCTTAACTAATCGACGGTATTTGTTTTAATATAAAATAATCTACGTGGTTTTGTTTCGGAATTCTCGAGGTATGATTTTTCTTTGAATCCTTTTTTAAACGATAATAACAAAGTTTTTCAGGAGAATATCATCGCGGTACGTTATCTGAAGACAACAGCAGCAACGATTATGTTGTATCATTATGCTTACGAATTGAAAAACAAAATAATAATCCATTTCATAAATAATTCAAATTTAATGATAAACGATGTTTGGTAATTTTTTCTGAATTTTATTTGATTGGCTTTGTGCAGTTAAAAAATAGACATTTAGTATATCTAAATGAACCTCGAGTTCCAAAAAGTTGTAAATGACAGAAAAATACAAATATTAATAACGCTTTGTGTATAACTATTTATTATTAAAATTATTTTAAAATATAATTTGAAAAAAATCTACAACTAAATTTTATTACTAAATTACGTTATTAAAAAAGTAAGCGATAAATTTTGAATTTTAATTTTCAGTCAAAATATTGTAGGAAATACAGAATACAATATTAGTAAACTTAACACTTTCAATTCATTTTACTTGTTTCGGCATTATTTTGATTATTGTTTATTACCAAATTATTATTGGCACAATTATTAACTTACCAGTTTACGTATTTAATGTTCTAAATGCAGTTTCAAAAACTAACTTTTCAACTTAGATAAAATCATTATCGAGATAATATTAAACTTTAAGCGGTTAAGTATAGATATTGAAATTTCGTCACGAAACTAAATTAATTAAGTTTATCTAATACAAACATTTAAGAAACTATTATTAAAAACTTTGTTAATTAATTTTAAAAATAAAAGATTGATTTTGTTTTATACACTTATAATATACAATAAATATTTTTACCGAAGAAAAATTAGTATATACTCCATCGAATTTATTATATTTTTGGCCTTCAAGTGTGATACTAATTTTGACAGAATTCGTTCGATACAACTTTGGACAGTAGTTGCTTAAGTTAAAACTCTGATACAGTTATAATACCTAAATAACCAAAGTTAATATTAATTGCTATTTTAAGCGATATAGAAACCTCGAATTTTCCTAAATTAAAGATATTCGATGTCAAAATATTTTCGTTTAAAAATGGTTAATCTAAAATTATGTGAAATTCAAGAAAGTGAGAAACGTAAGATTCATGGTTTTAGTATCACCCCTACACTCTGATCTACTTGAATTCGTGAAATAAATTATAATACTGTACGAAATGCAAAATTATTTTTCGAAATTACTCGTGTACATACATAAATAAGCTAAGTTTAATGAATTATAGAAATTATAGCTGCTAAGAAGTTATAGATTACACGAATCCAAAAATAAATTCACTTGCAAGTATGTGGTGGTGTTGCGGACTCAAGGGTGATTTATAATGTTATTTTGTTGGTAAGCTCGGTAGAGTAAATTGCGAAGATCTTACATTCTTGAATGTGTTCGATACGTTGTTATATTAATACATAGTTATTGGTGAACGCAATAGTAAACGAGTGGGCTTGTAATACGTGCGTTTACGGTCAACTAAAAAAATATTAACAGTCTTTTTATTACTTCGATCTAAATTCTTCTCAGAGGCTCATTTTATAAGTACCAACTTTGAGCTGACAATGATTCCTGAAACGTAATGAATACTTTGTTATATAACGACGGATGCGTTTTCATGGGGATTCGGATGGTGGTTTCGACGGAGGTGCGATATCAACATCGTGATGACTTAACCGTAAGCGCAGCAATTAAGAAATTGATTAAAGCTGAAAACTTCAAGTCGCCTGATCAATTAATTGAACAAATAATAATCGATACCACTGAGCCAGCAAACAATGACGCACGAAAATGTTTTAACATTTAGCACGAATGCACCACCGTAGCGATGGCTCTTGCTTTTATGACGTAAGTTTACGATATCCTCGGCTTTCCCACTCTTCGCATTCACCCTTCGCATTTCATTCATACAGACTGTGTACGTGCACGAGTGCATTGTCATGTAAATCGTCGGTCTTGCTTATGACTTGAACTTTAAAAAGGGCCGGATCTGCTCTGCGTCTCTCCCGTCTGTTCCACGTCTCCCTTGGCGTGGCTTTGTCTCCGCAGCGCGAGGAGACAACAAAAAGGAGAAAAAGGAGAACGAATGCAGCAGCAGCAGCAGCAGCAGCAGCAGCCAAAGCGGATTGGTCGTGTGACCGGCAAGATAAGCAAACGGCGGCCAAAACGGAATTTATGAAGCGAAACGCTCGTGTTGCCTCGTCCGCGGTCGTGGGGCACCTGCGCCATGCACGACGTTCACCGAGCGACTCCTTCCGAAGAACTCGGTCGCCACATTACACGAGTGCTTTCTCGTTTTGTTATAATCAACTTGCCGCCATTCTAGTCAAGTTTATGGCTGCTACTTTTGGATCGATTCCCAGTTATGTATTTTAGCTTATTCCTTCTCTTTACTTAACAATTAATCGTTGAATAAGATTGCTAATGCGGAGCTAGTAACCAGAACTAAATAGTATTCCAATTTACGAAACGACGCCCCGATAAAAAAGGCAATTAATTACGAGAATGCTCTTGCTTGCAAGTGCATATTTTTATTGTTCTTGTAATATCTATAATTTATTAATGTATCTAAAAACTTTTATTATATCTATGATGAGTTATGGTATTTAATTTTAATGGGCTTGGACTTAGCTTTAGCGTTTAGCGTTCAGTGTTTAATTAACAAACATACAATCGATCAATATTTCACGTAAATGATAATAAATTTACTTTCTTCTCTAAAATCGTTTACATTACCGTTTATAATCTTTAAACAGCGCATCCATCAATATTGATTTTCCGGTTTATTCGATATTTGCCCTTAGATATTACTCGCAACATAGAAACAATACATTTTCTCCTACACGTGCAATTTAGTACTTAAAAGCACAAAAACAGGCAAGGTTACATGGTTAAAAAATATTGTACGACAATTATTTAAAGATAAAACTAGTTTTTTATTTTTATTTTTATTCCTTCTTTCAATTATATTAATCATTGCGAATAATACCGGATTCTTTATGTTGTTTTTATAAAATTTTAAATAAAAATGATAAAATTTATCAGTTGAGAAACGATTTATATTTGTTAAAATTTAAAAACTTTAAAATCTTAGAGAATGTAATGCGTGTTTACAAGTTTAAGGTCGAGTCAAAACATCTTATCGAACTTATACTTTACACTTGTATAACTTCTTCAGTTTTAAAAACCGAATGAACTTGAAACTTTCAGAAAATATTTTAAATTATTCGCTCTACAAAGGATGAATGCTACTCTTTGTAAACCATTTTTTAATTTTTTTTTGTAAGTAAATTCTAAAAATTTTAAACGTAAAAATATCTTAGTTTACTTTATACGATCAATATATTATTTTTTAACATCAATAATTTAAACTTTATGCTTATATGTATAAAATTACAAGTAATTTTTATTTTTTAAATTTAACAAAAATCATCAATTCACTGCATAATTTTATAATTAATTAATTAAAACAACATGATCAATTTAAAAAGGATTACAGGTACTTTAAAGATGCGTGTAGTAATTAATCAAGTAATTAGTATGATTAAAAAATATAATAACTTGTGACTAATAATGATAATAATAATAAACAACGAATAATTTATGCATCATATGAATTACTGTGACATATATTTACATTGTCTATATAATATTTTTACAATATTCAAAATTTAAAAAACTAAATATGTTAAACAACTGCTTATTGATATTAGTAGAGTTTAATTGTGAATTTTCATATAAATATATATAGTACGCAAAAAATAATATTAAAACTTTATAAAATTTCATAAAATTTAAAATAATTAAAATTATGTTATAACAGTTTTTCTAAAAAGGTATTAAATACTTTACTATGCTTTACAGTACAGTGTCAAACATCTTGCCAGTAATATGAATTTTTCGCAATTGCTTTTATTAGCATAATTGATTATTAAGTACCTAAATTATAATTATTTATCATAATTAAACGAAAACGTGTTTTACTATAAGTAAATTATAAAAATAAATAACTACGATTAATAGAATGAACCTTAAATTTCAGTGTCAGTTCTCGAGCAACAAATTTTTTTCATTCAGTTTTTATTTTGCCATAGAAAACGAAGAGGTACATGTGATGGCGTGCTTTCAAGAAATAAAAAACGAGTGTTTTCCCCTTCCACAAACCGTAATCTGCCGAAAATGGTTTTCGCTATAATTGGAAAGTTCCTCTACACGCCTCCTGCTGATCTCAAGCGAAATTTTTCTCACGAGACGAAGGAAAAAAGAAGTTTGCCTCAGTTACAGTTGTAGCAATGAAACTTGTGACATTTTCAATTCAGTGTATACTTGGTTATTTCACGATTTCTCTTAATTAATTTATCTCTTGATTAACATAACAGTAAATTTATTTTACTTAGTCAATAATTGCATTATTTAAGTTATTGTCAAATATATTTAATTTTATATTTTATTTACCAAATTGTAATAAAGATTTTTTAATTTGAATAATTAAACAGTTGGTCCATTGTAATTTATTGTAATAAAAATATAATGCTTTATATTTCAATAATTAATAATCAACGAATAAAATAACTCAAAACTCATTTGTCATTGTAAATGATTTTATCGTCATTTATTTTAATATTAGACAATTGCAAATTTTAAAAGACGTCATGCGCATTGTGACTCAACTACATATTTATTGATTAAGTAAAAAAATTCTTTCCTTACATCACATATTCAGTGAATAATAAAACCTAATGTTTTAAATATTATTTTTAATTGCAAATTATTTGAATATATTCACTTCTGAGTCAATAAGAATAAAGTATATTTAAACCTTTTCTTTTATTTTTCGTTCATAGTTTAAAGAACAATATTTTTTTTTAAACTATAATTTTCATCCATTTATAATTAATATGAATCTAATGTAAACAGTACTTTTTAAAACTTTAACTGTGTAGTTATGCATAATAACTTACAGCATAAATGTAATTAGAGATATAATCTCAGCAGAAAAACTTTTAAATTAAAAGAGAAATATTAATTGACCGAGTTAAATCGTATTATCGATCGTAAACATAAAAATAAATCTATTGATTGAAAAATAAAAGTATTAAATGAAACTGTTGTTAAATAATATTCACAATTTTATGTAATATAGATTATTATAAAGAACGTATTAAATTAAATTAAAATGTAAATAAAATTTAGGTAAAATTGGCTAACATGATAGTGACAAATAATTAAAGACAACGATTTTTATATATAGATCTTTGTATTCATTAGTATCCGAATATTAATCAATACTACTTATGATATAAGCATTCGCATACTCAGGCACGCGCAAATACTCTCTTTGTGTATGTGTCAGAGTAGAAATAAATAGGTCGATTTCACTTTATATTATTTAATATTTCACTATGTCTACAATACGTTTTGTAAAATTAAAAATTGCAGTATATCATATAGAAACAAATACGTAGAAAGTATTAATGTAAATAAAGGATTAAATAAAATGAGAAGTTATTTGTCTATAAAATTTATCGCTTAAAAGCAATGTTCTATGAATTCAAAGGGTATATTTTGCGAAAATTGTTGATTTAATGTGGCTATAATATAGCTGTAAACTCTCATTGTTAATTTTAATTAGAAGTAATGCAATTTTTATTGTAAAAGAAAAGGTAAAAAACTATTGGTTTCAATTTTTAAAGTTTATTCCAAACATCTGTTTTTAAAGCTTTATTTTCATATTCGTCGTTATTTATGATTGAGAAACAATAATGTTTACAGTATATTCTAATAAAGTAATTCTTATAATAATGGTACGAATTCTAAATTTTTTGGAGACAATGTAAAATAAGAAAAAACCGTTATTTCAATTATAAGCATTTAATTGACTATTTCGTTAGATTATCGTAAAAATATTAAAATTAAAATTGTAAACGAAATAAGAAATAATATGTATGCACACTTATAGAAATTTGAGATACTTCAACAAATATTAAGGCAAATAAAAAACTTTTTTATTTGCCTTAATAATTTAACAATTCAAGGGTGTGTAAAATTATTTATTATTTCTAGGTACTCTAGACAGCAGGTGTATAAGTGTCTCGTCAAGCTACGGAGGACAAACGATACACTGATGCAGGATAAATTTGTCAATGGTTTTTCGTTTTATAATTTTTTTTATACAGAATAAACTTTTTTCATCCGAACAATATTAGCCATTTGAATCATTAATAACACGTTAAATCCAAATACATTTAAAAAAATGATTGGCATCATACTGGAATATCAGATTTTCTTGATATAATTAACTTTACGTTTATGGCATTGACTTAAAATTTTTGAAATCATGATAATTATAACTTTGAAAATAGTTTGCGGTCTCTATCTTCAAATAGCTCGTTTATGCAATAAAAAATATTTATAAATTACAAATTTCAGTATACAAGTTGGGTATACGCATTGAAGCTGAGGCACATCAATCGAGACGTTGGTTCCATTTGAAACTCGACGAAAATTAACATAACCTTAAAATGAAGTCGACGGAAACGTAATTCAGCTCTGGATTTGTTACGAGGCACGAGAAAAAATATAATCTAATAAGCCCGGAGAAAGAGCAAAATAAAGGGAACAAAGGACCCTGAAAATCGAATCCCGCCAGAGGTAAGCGGAGCCTGTAACGAATCGAGTGACTCGTGTCGAGCGTGGACTCGCGCGCGGGAAGAAGGCCAGAATCGGCGGCAAACTGCGACGCTTCGTCGACTCTCACCGACGACTTCAACGCCGCAGCGTCGCCGCGCGCCCCGAGGCCTCCTAACCTGAATTCCCCCGTTGGCGGCGCCGCGCGTACCTTATATCCCCCCAGCGTTCGTCAAATATCCTCCCGCCGCGCACAAAATCTGCCCGAAGAACGGCGGAGAACTGAGGAGGGAAGAGGAGAGACCGGGCATTTTAATAATTCATTAAAATGTTTGAGTTCTGGCGCTTCAAGGATGCCGATTATATAATTTTATTCGCTTTGAATTCGTCCTTTGGAGCAACGTTTGTTGCATTTCATTAATATTAACTCAAAATTTCATCTCTGGATAACCTTTTTTAATTAAAAAGATTTTGAAAAAATGCTTTTGTACAGCAAGCATCGATTTGAATTCGACGAGATGATATTTTTCGTAGATTGGTATATATTTTTAAGGCTAAAGAATTTACTTTATTTGAAAAATTCTTTCTAAAACAAAATTAATATATTTTTCTTTAAATGTCTGTTACTACTGAAGCGATTCGTGCATCATCATTTAATAAGTAGTTAATAAAACTAGTAGTTTCATCGAAGATAAGTATGCTTCTGTAGTTTTTACGCGAAAAAGAAAACAACATCGCCAGTAAATAACTATTAATTATATGTAGATTATTTATTTTATTCGCAACTTCAATTAAGTATACGTTGAATCAGCTTTTATTTGCTCCATAATCGTTTAAAAATAATTTTGTTGGTTGTTCTCAAATTAAAAATGATTTAAAGCTATTTTTTCTGTCTTTTTTCTAAAAAAAGAAATTCGCAATAATAATATTAATAATTATACTCCTTTAGTGATATATTTTATTTTGATTAACTAGTATTAATTGCAATATAAATGCATTGTGTAACAATTCTGTATAATTTAAATAGTAATAGTTAAGTTTTCTCTGTATTGTACTAATTTAAGATTAATAAAATGTCTTTAATAATAATAAAAATAACACGATCTATATTCAAAAAACAGACTATTAAATGGATATAAATATAAATATAAATACGTGACTTATTGATTGTAGCAAATACATTTAATCGGTACTTATGCTACTTTTCCCCATATCATCAGACTCCTAGTGCATTAAAATTGCACCATCAATTTCAGGTTTAAATAGAAAAATGTCTAGAAATTAGTAATTTATAACTTTTCAAGGTTATAAATAGATTTTAAAATAAAAATAAATAACAATATAGACTTAAAAGACATAAATATAAGCTATCAACATTTTGGTTAGACGACTATTTATCCATGCCAAAGTTTATTTCGTAATAATATTTAATAATGCTTCATAATATAATCAAGCAATAATTTTATTTACATTTTTCCTAAGGAAAATTTCAAGCTATAAATGTATTCTACATTTTTCTTTTCTTTTAAAATATTTTCTTTGCGTTGAAATTACATATTTTAATGATAAACATGCATACTTAAATAGTGTGAATCAAATGAAAATCTTGTTTTTTATTTATTATTTAAAAAAAGTTTTACATTAAAAATACTTAATAAAAATCTACATCTTTCAATTTAGAACTTGTAGAAAAGATGCTGATATTTTTATATTCCTTCAATCGTTGTTATATTAAGAACATTTTAAAATTTATCGAACGTAATAATTCAAAGAATTGTTGAAGTTATAATCATTCAAACTGTAAGTGTATTTCATCGTACACTATAGTAAAAATTGAAAAGCCTTATTTTTAAAAAAACGCTTTTTAATTTTGATAAATCTTTAGACAAAATGTTATCGATTATTTTTATTTTGATTAATGTTTAATCTACTTCATTAACAAACTTCAATTAAACAAGTTGCTTGTCATCTGACTATTTTTCACGGCTTAAAAAAAATATCGAATAAGTTTTACTTACAATTAACAAACATTACAAACTTCAAATGCACCTAATCTATGTCAATTTAATGAGCAAAACAAATGGCATACATTAAAAGTATCAGGTATAAAAAATAAGTTATCAAAAATAACATCATATAAGACATGGCGTGAAAAATCAAAACTGTTTCTTCAGATGTCACTTTTACACACACGTGATACAAGACAAGCTCGAATGACAGTAGCATAATAAGATATTTTTGCTGATAAATAAAAAAAGGAATATATAAGTTTGAATGATTAAAATTAAATTAATTGTACCGATGGGGGAAATATCTACATTAAAAACAAACACCTTTTTAGTCTAACAAAACACGAAATTTTATTGTTAATTCTTGAGAAAAACGTGATAAAAAATAATTTACTTTATAATTTATCATTGTTATGTGAATATTTTAAAGTTATAGGTACAAAATGTATATCATCATTTTTTTAAATATTTAAGAATATGTAAAATAAATTTTAGTTGATTTATTTTTAATAACTGTTTTGAAATATTTTATAGTTTATTACGATTTCTATAGTACATTAATTAAAATCACAAAACAAATTATTCACATAAACAGCCTTTACTAATTAAATAAATTATGAACAACATTTTAATGTTACGATTGAAAATAAGTTATAATTTTGCATAATTTATTTCTCAAGCTTATATATTATTACTATAATTACAGTAGTTTTCTTTACCTTCGTTTAAAATTGCACGATTTAATTTCTTTTTCGCATTAAAAGGGTAAAGAAATTATAGTTTTTGGTAAGTTTTAATAACAAATTATTATTTATTATAATAAAATGAAATTTTATGCCTGTGTTAAACTATAGGGAAAAACTATGTGTTTTTAAAATCAAGGTACGATATCTTGATAATTATTAAGTTTCATCTTATTTAAATATAGAATACTCGATGAAAGATCTATCGTACATTTATATTTTATAAAATTGCTCAATGCTTCTGTAATACTGTTTTTAACGAGAGCACAGCATGTAATACCTCTAAGAGTTTTAACACAATTTGACGCAACAAGTAGCCAAATTTAGTCTTGTCAGTCAACTTTAAACGCAAAAGTGATGTTTTAATCGTAGTCTCAACGATTGCTCGAATGCGCTCCGATACTAAAACTCCAAACTCCAAATACTAAAACAATATTCTACAGTTTCTTAATATTGAGTTCATATTAATTTCTTGGTCAGTTTTGGGGGCTCCACCAAACACTAACAAGAGGTATTAATTCAAAAATCTCTCGAATTTGATAAGCCAACGGATATTTAAAGGAATGAAACGTCAACAAAAAGGAGCAACTTTGCAAAACATAAACAGCGCTCGCCAATAAAGATTGCGGCCGCCTCTGAAAAGTTCGACGACTGTAAAAGCGATCATCGCGGTACCTATTGACCCCTTATTCCGATTTTTTCTTCGACTTTACATATACGTTAACCTTTAATTATGGCGTCGGCAACTGGGCTCGCGAGGAATACTATAAATTATTCGGATGCGGCGCCTCTCGCTCGCGAGCCTCCAAGGGGACGCGAGCAAGAGATGAAAAAGACGAGATAAAAAGAGGTTGCAATCTTGAGTGCACACGCGCGTGCGAGCACCAGGGACCGCGGGAGAAAGAAGGGAAAAACCCTGGCGCTCGTTCGCCCTCTCTCGCGTTCGACTCACCTGATAATAGCTCGACTCCGCCATCTTGTCTCACGGCCGCGCAACACGCACTCACGGATCCTCTCCTCTTCTTCCTCTCCTCCCTGTCCGCGCGGCGCCGTTTCAACAGCCAACGCTCTTCCAACGCACGTACACTGTCGTACCGCCGCCGTTCTGCACTGCTCTCGTATGTAAACTCTTGTGCGCGCAACCCGTGGCAGAACAGCGCATCGGACTTAACCTTCAAAATACCGCTGTAAGTCTATGGGGGAAACTCAATTCAAAACGAGATTCGAAGGGGGTAAGGACGCGGGAGGAGCGCACGCGGGTCGCGGCGCGCGTGCACGCGCACTCTTTCAGGCGCGGGACTCACGCGTCGTCGGCGCGGTAACCGATACCTCTCCTCCGACCTTTGTCGTCGTCGGCGACGGCCCGACCAAGTGCATCGCGCTGCGTGAATACGTGTGCGCGTATTTTTTCTCCCTCCCACCTTCTCGCTACTCAATGTCCAATTCGCCCATTGTGTATACGTATATGCTTTGAACTCCTCTTCGCGTATATATAAGAGCACACGAGTACGTCTGCATACAACAGGCACGCACGAGATATACGCACACTTTCCTATTACATTCGCTTCTTGCTCTCACGAATGCGTATGGGCACGTATGTATATGCTGGCAGTCGCGCGCACGCACGCACGAGAGCACGCACGCACGCACGCACACACCTGTCCTTCCAACTGCCCGCGAGAACAGAAAAAAGGTTACTGAGTGTCTTAGGCTGTTTTTGGATCGGGAAGAGGTTAGAATTTGTAACGCGTGTCACACGGGGATCGAGCTCGCAACCGACGCGTTCTCGTGATCATTTTGTCTGTCTATCTATACATCTCTCATATGATACACACGCTTGCTCGAGTGGGAAGGAGAGAGAGAAGAAACTCTTGACAGCGAGACCCGGAGAAACACGACCGCATTCCACACGCCGCATCGGCAAACGGACGTCGACTGGAGAGAAGTCGCTCGGAACGCACAGAGCAGTCACGCCGCGCCGTTCCAACACACGCACGCACACATGCCGCACACCGCCAAGGAAAACGAAAACGCGACGAGACGGGAGCCACTCCGCGAGCCGGAGTTACCTCCGCCCGTGGGCGAGACAGAGACACCGACTATATGCTTATTTTGCATCTGTCCTTCTTTACATTATCCCCACTCTACTCACTCACTGTTTCCCGCTTTCAAAAGGTGGCCGGACTGATGTAAAGCGAGTGTAAGATATCTTGTAGTTAGTTATCTTTTTAAAGATAATTTTCGGCATTCTTCAAACGCGATATTATCTTTTTATATTTCGGTACTACTGATTTTACAATAACTCTCTACACATATATTGTACACAAAAATCTATATTTTTTAGCTAATTTTTTAACTATACACATGTGTATTTGTATCATAATTACAACTATGATTAATTATTAGCGTGTAAATTCAGTTACTTTATTGATGCTCTGCTTTACCGATCGAATTTTTTAAATTTTATGAAATCATAATTTATCATTACATATGTGAAATGTCATAAAATAATAAGTTACTACAATAAGAAATTTAACAATATTAATCTTTTCGAAATTCTGTTAATAAGAATAAAGGTTTTAAAAGGAATATATAAATTTTTCAAAATATTCAAACATTTAGTAAATAACATTTTCATTTTACATAAATTACTGCCTACATAGATTGTTCGTTTTTTAAAACAAAATTAAACAATTTATGATAATTCTGAAAATTAAATTTATTTTCATTTCTTTTAATTATACATTATAATTTGAAGTTAGCCTATAATAAGTTTAAAATAAATAATTTAAAGCAATTCTTTATATAAATTAAAATGATCACATTTCCAGTCCTTGGAAAAAAAATTACTCTTTATCATAGTAATGATACTGGAAATTTTTTTAACAAACTTGCTTTGACACATATTTGAAAATATATTTAGTTTCATTATATTTATGACTGTATAATAATATTATTTGCATAAAAAAAAATATTAATACTTTATTATGTGAATGAGTTCATTTTTTTATTAGATAATACTTTTCATCTTTGGAAAGATATCTTAAAGAATTCTAAATATGTATATTTAAATTTTAACGTAGATTTTTTAAATATAACATAAAAAAAAATATTAATACTTTATTATGTGAATGAGTTCCTTTTTTATTAGATAATACTTTTCATATTTGGAAAGATATCTTAAAGAATTCTAAAGATGTATATTTAAATTTTAACGTAGATTTTTTAAATGACAAGGCGGGATTTATGAAAAAAAACACAAATAAGTGGTTTTTTGCAAAAAATAAACTGTTATTATTATTTTTAAAATTTAGTATTTTAAGGATATGAAAAGAAGTTTCGTCCCTTTTATAAAAGGTGTCGTTAGGGTATTATTCTCGTGTTTGATGGAACAATGGCGATAATACGATATATAATAATAATATGATAAAAAAGTAGCACGTGATATTTATTTGAATGAAAGAAACATTTCATTAATGAAGTAAAATTCATTGAAAAAGCAATATTTGCGGAAAATTCTGAAAACACATCCTTTACTTTTAAGTATTACGTTGACAATGCGCCATTGAATATATCGTGCGAAGAATGATTTCACAAATTAAAAAACAATGAATTTGATACAAATGATAAATGCAAGAAGACTTAAAAATGTAAAAGTGTTCAAATTGTTACTGTATAACCTAATAAAAAGAGATATTAAAAACCTAAAAAAGTAAAATGTTAAAAAATTATTCAATCAATCTTAAGAAACATGATTTATCTATTATTTTAATATAAATTAAATTAAATTTTTATATGTTATTATTAATTATTCAAGTTCAATGCCTTATAACAGCCTTAAATATATAACACATTAAAAAATTCTGATTTCTTCATAAATATTATTATCAAAAATATTTGACTTATTATAATTTCATGTAAAATATTTATAATTGTCTTTATAATAAATCTTATTAGTCATTTATGGACATTACTCAAAGTTAGTACTTGGATTAAGATATTTTAATTTTCAAGGATATTAAGTCTTAAAATTAAAGAATATGAGTAATAATTAATTATATTTGCACTTTGTGCAATGGTATGTGTACTTCGTACACAGATATATATCAATAAATATAATAAATAAGTTAAACTTATTTTAGATCTTTTGATGTAAATCATGATCTTAACTAATAAATATAACACTATTACTGAAAAATGATTTCGAAAATTTTAGAAAGTTATAAGTGATTTTAAATATAATAAATTAAATTTTTTAAATAGTAAAATAAAAACTAAATAAAACTTTTAAACTTCTAAAGATAAATAAGTTACTTTATAGTAAGGAATATATATAATTAACAAATTTTTAAAAAAATAAAAAATTGATTAGAGCACTTTTTAATACATTTATTTACATTTGCATAATATAATTTTTCATAAATTTCTAGAAATCTGCTCTTCTCTGTAATTGATTAAAAGACAATATTATTAAATTTTTGAAATTATCTACTTTTTTACAAACTGATGAACCTGATATTCATAACACTTAAATTACTAAAAATTATATAATTTGTTTAATAACATAAAAATAAAAATTTTACAGACAATTTTTTTTAAAAACTATTGCTTATACATAATTTCAATACAGTACGAATATTCTTCCATTTTATTTTATTATTATTCTTTTACAATAAAAAATGAAAAAATGTATTTATTGAGTTATAAGCACATTTAAAAGTTGCTCAGGTGTATGAGAAAAAAGACTACCAGGATTTTGATAGAGATTTTTTGGATCGTGACAAGCCTCATACAGCTGTTTATAAATTGCACTGATTAGTTCAAAAGCTCTTCGTTGTGTGTTTGCTCGATGAGTATTACTTTGCAGTAGCGATATTTGTGGTAGTAACAAAACGTCTGGCATTACAAGAAAAGCTTCCAGTTTATTCTGAAACAAAACAGCTTGCTTAATTTTTGATAAGTGAATATAAATTTTTTTTGCTAATTTATAGTTAATTATTTTCAACTAATTTAACTTTTAATATCTCCTAAAAAATTGCTTCTTCAACATTTTTTTATATTTTTCTAAATATTTTAAATTATTTATTTAAATTAAATTTAAATTTGAATAAGCTAAATGCATGATAAAACATTAAATTTTTTGAGGTAAGTATAAAAAATTTAACTTAATTTACTGTAAATTCTTTGATACTCAGTGGATCCATTCCTGGGATAGAAGATAATGGACCTTGATCTCGACTTTGCAATAAAATATTATACATTGGACTAAGATTTAAATGTGCAACTAAAGAACTGGCTTGTTCTGAAGTTAGAGTATCGATTTGAGCATCAGTTTGAGCCTTAAATGAAAAGGTTATAAATTATAAATCGCAATTTTTATTTATAATTATAGCGTATATCACATCGAAGAATTAAAATTTACTTGTAGTCTTTCTAATCTTTGATCCATGTATTCATATAATGCCAGAGTAGAATGGATTTGATGCATACAATTTAAAAGATACACAGCCATGTCTACAGTTGGTAATCTGGAAGCAGTTTCATTTACTTCTTGTAATAGTGGATCGATAATACAAGACACGATCTAAAAAAAAATAAAATTTCTTTTATGAATTTTCAAAATTATTTTTTTTTTTTAAATTATTCATGGGTTTATTCCACACACTATTACATTTTTAGCTGTTTTAAGTAAAAATAGTTGATTAGTGAACGAAAATAATTATAATAATATATAGCATACTTGTAACATATCCTTTTTTCTATCTTCAGCTATACTAGCAACTGCCAAAACTTCATTAAGAAGAGATAGCAGTCTTGACACTGAGGGTGCAGGTATTAAATCTGTACCTGGTGGCTCAGCACGTTCTCCAAGTGCTATTCTAGTTTCTCTCTGTAGTCTACTAATGAAGCTCTTTTCACTTAACTCTAGCAAATCACCAAACATTGTATCAAGTACACTACCTTGAATAGCAGACTTAAGAGTAGCTCGATAAAATCTTATTAATGTTGTTACAGAATATAAAACTGTTGAGGGTGCTTCTACAGCTACTATGTGTTCAATTCTTGATTTCAAGGGATGGCATAATCCTTCTGTTATGTTACTTAATGCTTCTGATATTTGCTCTGATATGGCTGATTTATCACAAGCACTTAATAAAGTTAGTAAATTCTCTTTTTCTACTGGAATGGCCTGATGCAACCATGCCAGAATATCACCTACATAACGCTTTGGATCATCTGCATGCATCTCTATAGGATTGGAATCACTACCTTGACCCTTACCAAGAGTTAATGCATCAATAAATGAACTGACAAGAACTGATCTCTTCACAGTACAATACTCATCAAGGATATACTTGAAAAGTACTGGTCTTTCTTGTAGTTTACCCATTGCTTTACTTAAAAGAGAAACTAATTGTTCATTTTCAATATGTCGACAATGAGTCTGTGTCCAGCGATACAGTCTTTCAAGTCCTGCTTCTTGAAGCAAGGTCATTCGCTGCATAATATCAAGGGCTAGAGTTTGATGACCTGATTGCATTAGAATTCGACACTTATTATGAATATCCTAATAATAAAAAATTAAATAATTAAAAATTAATTATGCTGTATTATATTTTATGGATTTATGTAGAATTAATAATTTATTTTTAGGCATGTTATATACAATATTAAAAATTTAATAATCTGATTTTAAACTTGTTACAAAGTTAATTGCAGTAAAAATTTATTTATTTTAAAATTTTTTCTATTTTTTTTTTTACTAATTTTGTGCTATTATTTCTAACTTAATATATTTTAATATTCAAGATTCAAGAAATTTTTAGTTAATTGACATTTTTTATTAATAACTTATTAACAAAATATTTTATAATTCATTTTAAAAAATGACGAATTTTTGCTTTTACATTTTATATATTTATTTGCTCTTTTAAGGCTAGAAAGTTGGCCCTGAACAAATAATAAAAATATATGCAAATAATGTAAAAGTATACATTGAAAGAAGTCAAAACTTTAATTAATCTTAACATATTATAATTGTATAAGAGACCTAAGTTTTCATTATAAAAAAATTAATTATTACCTGAACCCGATTGATAACTGTAAAGAATTCATCAGTTATTGGTGATTCTCGAGAACTACCATGTAGAATATCTGACTCTTGAGCAGTCAATTGAAATGTTCTTATAAAAGCATTTGCTACTTCTTGTTGCATTGTTATCTTATCCCTTCAAAAAATATACATATATATTATTAATAGTATTATAAACTTCTTTAAAATATTGAAAAAAAAAACTAAATTTTGTTAAATATTAAACTGAACTTTTCTTTCTGTAATTTGGCTGCTTGTTCCATAATATGCATCGTATGAGACTTGGAAGTTTGTAATCCATTTGTCATAGATTGTACAGAATCATTCATTCCATTAACATCTTTCTGCATATCATCCAAAACACTTTTTACTTCTTTAAAAGCGGATAGAAATTCTTCATTGATTGATAAATTTCTTTTCTCTATTTTACTACGAAGATTATTTCGATCTTCTGCAGTATTGTCTTTATAAAATGTTGACAATTCTCTTAATGCTTCAATTACATCCTTAAAAAATATTAAATGTTAGTATTATAACAATTAAATAACATTTTATTTTATATTTTTATATAACACACAACATGCTTTATGCATATATATAACCTCTACAATATTATAATAATAACAAAGTAACAATTCTTTTATTCGTCTAATTTACTTATTATTTTTGTTTAAGACTTATTTATTAAGATAAACACTAGATATTTAAAGCATAACTATCTTTTATAAACTTTTATTTTATATTATCATATGTTTATTTAAAACATGAAATCGTAAGTTATCTTTTATTATTTCTATTTTATATTTTTATGAAACATTTAAATACCTTATCATTTTCTGGTCGAGATTCCAAAAATTTACTAACTCGTTTAGAAATAGAAGAGGTAGGTGGTGTTTCTAATTCTTCTGGTTGATTTTCCATTTTCTTTTATTTTTTATAATTATTATAATTATTTTAAATGAAATACATTATTATATTGTTCTTTAATATATTTCTAAAACTACCAATATGTGCCACATCCTTAAAAACCAACACATGATAATTGTAATGTAAATATTATGAAGTATAAACCATAAACCAAAAAATTATCATTATCCATTAAGATTTACTACTTGACTTTAAATCAGTGTCTTGGCCATGAAAATAAATATCTAGACGATCTTTTTAGTTCTAACACTAAAATCAACTATAGCACCAAATTTAATATTTTATAATGAGAAATAACTTTTCATTATAATAATTTTAATATACTTAAAAAAGAGTTATTTAATATCAAAATTTTATATAAGAGGTGCGTAGATATTAATTTTTTTATATGTTGATCAAATTTTTTTGTTTATTTTCTCAATGTTTTATATTAATAATAAATTCGTACATATTAAAAATATATCAATATAACCAATTTACTGATAAATAAAAAATAATAAATATATAAGATTATTTACGATATTAACTTAAAAGAGTAAGCTTTTAAATATAAATGATACAATTTAAAGATTTTTAAAAATAGTTGTAAAAAATTAAATAATAAGATAAAGATTTATAAAAAATATTAAAAATAAAAGCAAAAATTATTTTTAACTATTTTATAAAAAAAAATTATAAATGTATTTTTCCTTAAGATTCAGCTAATTATATAAAGTTCATAATTTATAATTTTTATGTTCAAGGCTATAAAATCAGTAAAAATTAAATTTTACTTTCATCTTAATAAAAAAACATTATTATTATTTAACTGTGTATTAAAGGCTAATATATAATTTTTTAAAACCACAAACTATAACTTTAAAGAATAAATAAATTTCTAGAAATGATCTAAGTTTATCATTTGTATACATTTATCTGTTGCTGTATATTTTATACTTCACTTTTATATTATGATTGAAAATATTTAAACACTTATCGAATTCTAATATTCTATCTAATAATTTATACGAAAATGAATAAAGAAATATATTATAACATTACTAAATTTAAATAAATATTGAAAATTATCTTGTTTTAAAATAAATATAGATATTAGATTAATAATGATTATTCAATAGCATAAATTATAATTTAATCATTTACAAATATTCATTTAATTTTTGCTAAATCCATTAATTAACTTAATGGAAAATATTACATAATTGAAATTCCCAAGTATTTTATTAATATATATAACCTTATAAACATATAGGTATTATATATGAAATAATATAAAATATGTAGAAATTTAAAATTTATTTATTACATATAATACAATTATTTTTAAATATAAAAAACATATTTGTTAATTATTAAAATAAAAAAGAAAAAAGAATGGCTCGTAAAATCTGGAACATAGTATAAAGGCAATACAAGTACGGTTTATATATTTCTAACAGTCATTCAAATTAAGGAATCACTAAAATTAAAAAATATACATTAACATTAAAACAAAAAAAAAAAAAAAAAGAATAGTAATCTACTGCATTTGTCATATTGGAAAATAAACACGCATCGCTTGTTGTTTGAACAACCTCCTAATTGTGTCTATACATTTAAAATATTATATTAGGAAGACGTTAAAACTTCAGTTTAAGTTGATTCATTCTCTCCTTTATTCATTGACTCATTTTTTCTGTCTCTTCTTTTTTCTCTCTATCTTCCACTTTAAACAAGAGGATAACTAGACGAGCTGGCGACACCACAGTGGTTTTCCCTATTGCGGGCTATTTTAATGTAACCCTTGTCGCCCCAAGTCTCACCCCAACTATTTTTCACAAGCCAGTAGTCCTCACCATCTTCAGTTGTTCCGTACCCTACTACTAGTACACCATGATCCAGCTCAGTCGACGAACATTCAGGCTCGTAGTAAACACCTGAAATAAAAATTTTTGTTCTTATCGTTAATGTTATTAATAATTTTCACCAAATAAAGAAATTCCTATTTTCAATATTATATAATAGTAATTATTAGACTTAATTTCACCTAATAATGGTAAATGAATATATTTATAAACATAAAATTCTCGAGTAAAAAAATAACTAAAAAACTTTAAATAATCAAACGTCCAATTTTATAAATTAATTTATATGAGAAACATTGTATATTTATTAAATCATAAAAATATGTCTGCTTCGTAGTTACATTTAATAAAAAGGTAAAAATATAAGAAAAAAATTAAAGGATTATTTATAAACAGGAATATTTTTTTTTTAAAGCTACAAATAACGAAATATATAAATAAATTGTTGGCATCTACGTCCTTTTTTAGTTATTTTTTAATTATTTTTGTTTATCTTATCTGCGGGCTTAACATGCCTCGTCCCCAGTGTAAATTGTGAAAATTTATTGCTTTTAAAAAATAAATTAAAAACTCGCATATTAGAAATTTTTTTATACTCTATCAAAATTATGTTATACAAATATATAATAAATAAATTAAAAAAACGTTATCAAAGTGAAATTTTAATTAAAAACGACTACATATAATTAGAAACTTATACAAATTTTTAATTTAAAAGTAAAAAAATTATTAATGTTACTCTAAAAATAATACAATGGAAAACGTTAAAAATATAAATCTTGAAAAATTAAATTTTTATTAATTAGATCATTAATATAATTCCTAGCACAATAATGTTTTTATTATTTGCGAATATTATATAATACAAAAATATGATTTTATTATTCATAAAACTAATTATATCTAGTTTTGTCGCTTTTTATAATCTTTTTCCACATTAAGTAATTATTAATTTTAAATCTAAATGATAATTTTATCTCAATTATTTAAAATTTTTATAGTTTTCTTTCACTACATTATATCTAAATTATAAATATGAATTATACAAGAATAAATTGAATGCTTTTAATTGCACAATGTAAAAATGAAAATGTAAAGTTTATTATAATTTTTTTTATTTATTATTTATATATATTTACGAAAATTTATATAGATTTGTAATCAGAAAGAATTATGCCTATTTCTTACAAATAATATTAATCAATAAAATATCATTAATATTTAAATAATAATAAGAAAGAATTAAAAAAAGCTAATAAAAAATAAAATTAGAAGAAATCAAATATTAGAACAATAATTTATTAACTCTAATGACAAATTCAGTTAGTCCTAACCATTAAATTTTCACTTAAATAATAAATTTAAAATTACAAAAAAATACAAGAGATCAATTTAGAAAGTGTAAATAAAAATAAATAAATAAATAAATTACCGTCAGAATAGAAATGGAAACTCTCGTGTGAGGCATCAATGGCAATGGAAACTGGACCAACAGTGGCAACAGCAGCTTTCAGTTTTTCTTCATCACCCTCAGGTATATCAACGAAGCCAACGTCATCGGCACCGCTGTTTCTTGGATTATAGCGGCACACGTCGTTTTCAGCTTCATATGGATAAGTCTTTTCGGTGTCTACGCCTTTGTTGTCTTTGATATATTTGAAAGCATTATCCATAAGACCGCCATTGCAACCATTGTTACCATATTTTCCTGAGCAATCGATAAGATTTTGTTCACTCAAAGATACGAGAACACCAGTCTGTCTAAAATGCTGACCCTCTAATGCACCAGTCTAAACAGATATGGAAACAAGAACTTATTGATATATGCTATTTTTATGAGACACATTTAACAATAAAAATAATTAAATACTTTATCTTTTGAAGTTTAAAAAAGAATGCTCCAATTTATTATTTAATCAAGATAAACTTGTATTATATTTTTTAAACTTAAATTAAAAAATATACATTTAATATTACGGTTTTTATCAAGATTATTTATCAAATATTTTTTAAATCATTAAATCATAAAAAACTACATAATCTTTTATTAAATTTTCTAAAAATATAATGTAAATAATAAAAAATGACTTATAATTTACATACCGTGGAAAAAGCCCAACATGAACCACAATGACCCTGATCCTTAACTGGTGTAACTGCACCTTCTTTCCTCCAATCAACATGTTTTGGTAATGTAACATGAGAAGGTGTAATAAATTTAGCTCCTACTGGTTTTTGATAGTCTCGAAGCAATCCAGATTTAGTTCTATTGAAACCATTAAATGTGTTCACAAATTCATGATGAAGCTAAAAATTAAATTATTGTAATTTTATTAATTGATTTTTAATAAATGAATTAATTGATTAGGAATTTTAATACATTTTTTAATGTCAAATTTTAATAAAATATTAAGCAAATTGAACTAAGTAAAAAACAATTTTACACTTTAATTAGTAATCGAAACATTATTTGCAAAGTTTTTGTAAAATACAATACATCAATTTGATATTAATAGTATAGTATGATGAAAATATGAAATAAATAAATTTTTCATTTTATACATCTCAATTATTATAAAATAATTATATTTGTTATAACAAAAGTTTGTTATCTTATAATGATAATAACTCTTATATCTTTACCATATCAGCATATTTGTTGACTTTTAGATTGAAAGGAACAGAACCTCTTGCAAATTTGGCATTAAATTTAGCAATTTTGTGTCTGTTCTCCATGAAAATCTTCAATCTAAATTTTTCTTCGATGTCACTTTTATAGTCTTTATTATACACTGTCTATAATAAAACAAAATATAAAATCATATTTTAAAATCATTTAATAATTTTTCGATATAACTTTGTGTGTTCAATATATAATTTTTTGATAAAAATACTAATTATTATTTTATATAATACGATGATTTACCTTAAAAGTTTTCCATTCTTCCATTACAAGATCCACAAATGAAACTGCATGAGTAAAGGCTATTAAAGCCAAAAGTAAGATAAATAACACCTTCATGATTAATTAATTTATCTGTAAATTAGGTTTATATTTCATTATTCTTAAAATTTCAACAGTAAAGAAAAAAAATTATTCAATAAAGAAGAAATAACAATAAAGAATCAAATGATTCTTATAATTAAATTAATCATAGTTCTTGTAAATGGCTTAGCATGAGTAATCTATGCGTAAACTTAGTCTTGTTAAATCTAATTTGAAAAGAAAGCTTAATTTAATTTTCATTAAAGAATATTTTGAGTATAATAGAATCTTATAATTTAAATATAAAAAAGATAATAATCTTAAGAGCGGTTATTTAATTAATGCTAATATACATTAATAAATGTTAACAAATATTAAATTATTGTGATGATAGATATTAAATCTTTTTTTTACAATTATATATTGTGAAAATAATTAAAATATTTTAATTATTTTCACAATTTTATTATATATTTAATACTTTATATCAATAAACATCATTGTACAAGTTACAATTTATTATAACTATTTAAATATAATTTATTTAAAAAATACATTTATTTATTTAATAAATATATATAAAAATTAAATAGTCATGAGCCATTAATTATTTAGTATATTATTTAATTATTAATTTAAAAAAATGTATAAAATTTAAGTATATGAATTATATTATATTTTATAAACAATTGTTTGTCTTTTGAAAAAACAATAAAAAATTAATAAATAGTAATAATAAAAATAATAATAGTACGATTGATTTATTGAAGGTTGTTACTATTATAAAAAAAAATATATTAATATCACTACTCAAATCACCTTTTCACAATCGCGGAAACTTTAGTAATAAAAGCGTGAATGAAAATGAAGCATTAATATAGAAACATTTGAAAGAATAAATTATACCTCACATGCCTACAAAAAAACGTTAATCATCTTTTATTACTAATCTCCTCACATGTATTACAACACTACGAGATAGGTTTCTCAACTTATTCAAAGCATTAAGTATTTTCTTTGTTGAAGAAGACGCTTAGCTTCGCGCTTCTCCGTGACATTGACATTTTAATTCGTTCAAATAGATATATATTTATATACACATTGTGCAAAGGAGAAAGAACCAAAAGGAGGTCATGGACTTTTCCGTACACATAATCCAATAGAAAATGTTTGTTTTATTCATAAATCTTTGTCAATTTGACGGATAACGGATTTCGAAAATTGTGCAAAATACCTATTACTTAACAAAGAAAATATGTATAAATAAAAATACACTTGCAACTGCCTCGCTCTAATTAATTTTTTTTAATCTAATCGATGAATTTACGCACAAAAGTTGTAAAGATTAAAGGTTGAACGATAGCAATAGAAACGATGCAATGCCATTGTAACACGCGTTACAACAAAGACGCTTCTTTGATGAAAAAATATCACGCAGTTTCTTACACGCATTTCTCGCATGTTTATTTCAACCGACAATTTATAACCTACAAGATGAATTAAAAGATGAAAAACTATAATTAAAACAACTATAAGTTATCAGAAGTATTCTAAATATTAATAATCAAGGTAAATATGATTAACTTAACTTACTTAAAGAAAAGACAAGAATAACGAAAGATACACACAATAGACCAACTCGCACTCGCAACTACTGAAAAGCGGACCGATGCAATCAGTTTATACTTCCTCGGATTACTCCCACCATCAGTCGTCACGTGACTCAGACCGTACTCCAGAAGCCCAGTCTTTGGCGCTCGGCCTTTGAAAACAGAAACAACTGGGGAAGTAACGTAACCTAGAGTAACATCTGCGTTTACACTATTTTCAGCTCGTGCTTACGCAGTGTTGCCAATTTACGTAAATCGTAACTTGTATATTCCCTTTTCTATATCTCTAGTTGGGATGTAAACGATAAATGTACAAAATTTTCATTTTATTGATTACTTGATAATGATAAATTTTAATACATGAACTGACACACACGCGCGCGCGCATATATATATATATATATATATATAACACAACTCAAATCAGATTATCAATAATATCAAATATATACCAAAGCTAAGCTCAAGAAGTTTTTCAAATTTGTTTAAAAACGTTTGATACGAATATTAAAAACTGACTTAGTCATAAATACTTATGAATATGTAGTAGTTTTTTTAACTCTGAATGTTATTTATTTTTAGAATATTTTTTTGCATTTTGAAGCTTTATTTTTCTAACTTATTCGTTCATTTTATTTTTAATACTTACAAATTAATTTAGGCTCGTACAGATTTCAAAAATCAATTCAAGTTTCCAGATAATACACTTTTATTTATAATATTTATTATAAAAAATTAAAAATTAATTTTCCTAGTTTTTTTGTGTTTATCAACAAAAAAGATGATGCAAATTTAAAATTTTTTGTCTATTTACTATTGATAAAAATTAGTTTTGTTATTGTACGATGGTAATACTTTCAATAAATAAATATTAAACATATAAAAAGTAAATACATGTACAAATCTTGTAAATACATGACAAAGAATGTAAGTGGTTCAACAGCGGTTAGTCAATTTATTTACGATGTTCCCACCTAGTCATACTGTAAAAAATGTTTAGTGTGATAAGTATAGTTTTATGGAAGCTGATAAACAATATTCCGTCTATTTACGTATTATGTTTTTTTATTATATTTTCTATGAAAAAAATAAGCTTACAATATTTAATTTTAATCAGCCACTTTTGTTCAGAATAACACATATATACTCATTAATCGAGTTTACATAAAACAAAAACTATTTTTAATCATCTCTCTATTCTGTTTAATCTATTGTTATAAAATTTTATTAAAAAATTTAATGATCAATACAAAAAAAATATTGAAAATTAATAAAAATATAGTCATCAATATAAAAATAATTAACATAAATACAATTATAAATATATTTTGACATTAAATTCAATTACTGTAATTTATTTAGGGAAAATAACATTTAATACGAGTAAGTAAAATAATTTTCGTTAACGGTATCGGATAATTCAAACCCTATGGGTGTTTCACATTTCGTATTAATTGTAATATAATACTTTAATAATTAATAAGCTATCTAAAATTTGAGGTATCACATTTTATTGACACAGACACAAATGGTTTTATATTTTAATAAGATAAGCTCTTATCTGAAAAGGGTTCATTTGTTTTTATTTTTTGAATGGTATATTTTCGTTTCAAATTCGTTTTAACATTTAAATTTTGCAAATTAATTCCGATATAAGTCAAATACGATTATTGTTTGCGATGACTTATCAAAAATCGAATAAAAATTTGACAAAAATCATTCTAATTTTTTGTAATATTTTTTTAGTCACCGAATATAGTAAAAAATTCGCTATATTTAACAATTGCATTCGCCTGTGCTTTAGTTAATTTGACTAATTGGCATTAAATTTCAGGTAGAGTATAAGAAAATCAAAACAGATTTGATAACCAAGAAATTTTGTTTACGGATCCAATAGTAAAGCCGTTACTCGGTCAGTCATTTACTCTATCGTTTGCTGTAGCTTTGAAAAGAATCTAGATTACAATTGATACACGCATTTGTCGCTCGGTATCTTAAAGAAAATTTTTGAATTTTATATAATTTTTAAATAATTTACGTGCATTAGTCAAAATAGCTTTTAATCTATCAAATGATGTAAAACTTGTATATTGGTTTAATGAGTTGGAAGAAAGCTTAATACATTAAATAGTTTGTAATGTTTTAGCAGAACAAGTAAACTTTATTTCATGAACTTTACAACTCATTAAAGTTTGATATTACTTTTTATAAGAGAAGCTATGTAAGGTAATGAATCATGAATTATCTCTGTAAATTCTTAATTCTTAAGAAAGTAACAAATAATACTTTAATTGTTTTAAAAAACGGTTGAATTTTTATGAGTTCATCCTACAAGATTTATTAAATACATAATATTTTCTTTGAATGCATTTCTGTGAATAATTAAAATCTCGAACTATCAATTAAGGACGTTAAATTTTTTAAATATAATAATATAATCAAATTTTTCTTATTAAAAATTTTAAATGATATTTATAGCATTAAAAATTTTTATATCAATCATATAATATTTATGATGTATTCAACAAAATTAATTTCCTAAAAATAAAAATTTTCAACCTTTTTTACATTTGTAAGAGGAAGATTTTATCTGTCATGTTAATAATTGATATCTTTAAAAATATTATTTTATTCGTATATTCTAGATAATATAATTCAAAATAATAGTTTATGTTTGCACAAATGAATATTTAACAAACGAAAAATATGAATTTATTCGTTAGCGATTACAAAACGCCAAGTAAAATTTCGAGGTTTACACATATTATCACATTAGAAAAATGTTTTTAAATATTTTTTATAATAATATTAAATTAAATCTTTTATTCAGTATGAAAAAAATTTATATCTAAAAGATTTGTAAAGTTTCTTGATGCAACTTCCACTCAATTTTTAAATATCTCAGTTCTCTTTATGATTAAAATAAAATACATTAAGTTATAATTAAATGAGTGAATAAAACAACATTTCAGAGTATTAAGAAACATATATAAAGGTACAAGAATACGTGTTACTAAGCAACTAGACAGAGGCAGTTTCATAAAGCTTAATATATAAAATATGAATGTACGTTTCACCTGCGTATCTCATTTCGAAATACAGGGCGTAACTAAGTTATATAATACAATAATTTATTCATCTTTGTCCAGTAGAATAACATATAAATCTGTATATGGCAATTTGCATGTTTATAATTTAAAGTTGTACATTAAGTTAAAATATTATAATATAGTCGAAAAAATTTTCGAAGATAAATAATTTAGTTTTAAATATTTTATTTTAATTTAAAACCGAAATGAGATTATTTATTGTATGATATATAATTTTCAAATTTATTAAAAAATAATATTTTTAACACACTAACTATCTGTTATATAATTAAAAAAAAATATAAACATACATAAATTTAAAAAATAAAATACATTATATTTATTGTCAAAAAAAAGATTAATCTAAATAATTTCATAATCGGAGTTACAAATCATTTATACTGACAAATTATTTACAAATCATTTATATTCATAACAAATTTCTTATCATTAACTAATTAATTATATTATTGAAATTAAATATTTTAAAATTAAGTTTAAATCATTTACTTTTATTTTAATTAAAAAATAAAACAAAATTTTAAAAAATTGAGTATTCTGAGGTTCTGTATTACTTTATAATAATGATAGTAAACTTCTGTCTCGTTCTTCTTTCTCTTTCTCTCATTCATAATACTCTCCATTTTCTTCGGAAATATAAAACAAAGTCATCAAATATTTATAATCTATTAAGCATTTAAAAGTCTGTGTTTATCGTATGGATGAAATGGACAAAAAATTTAAAAAACTGAGATAATTTTAATTATTCTTCCAATAAATAACAAAAAATACTTTTGCATATAAAACTTATAAGTCAGCTTTATAAGGTTCTCTGTTATTTTATTTCAATTTTCTAACATCATTCTTTATTGTTTAGAATAAAAATTGATCCAAAATTACGTTTTTCTAATAACGAAGAATAAAAAATTAGTATTCTAAATCCAATATATGATAGCACCAACAACAAATATTTTGTTGAAATGTGTTTATTTATTCTTACATAATAAAATGATTATTATATATGTACAGAGCTTGGTTTTTAAGAAATTAAAACGAAGGTTGACTTATAATTCAAACATGTGCTTAATAATAATAGTTTAAAATTAAGAAGTTAGATTTTTAGGTTATCAGATTATTAAGAGTTTATTTGATAAAATATTTAAAAAATTATAAAATGAAAACTAATAATTTCTTTTATATTTTTTGAAATAAATAATAACTTTTAAATAATATAAGTTTTTATTAATACGAAGACATGAAAAAATTTTAAAATATTAGCTTAAAAAGAAAAAAATTGTATGGAAATTTTCAATAAAATATAGTTGTAAAATAATAAAATATGAAAAAAGTTTACATTAGGATAGATTTATATAAAATTAGGCATGATTATAATTTATGCATTATACTTTAATATATTTTAATATATAATTTTTATACATAATTATATTTTTATAAATTACTAAACGCTTTGTAACCAAATTTTTATTGTCTATTATGCTTGTTAATTTTAATAATATTCTTTAATGACATTTAATACATTTTCTGTATTATTTTATTTAAATTTACAATTTATATTATTCTTTTGTAAGCAATGTCAAGTGTATTTACCTATGACAAGAATTATTAATATTCTATATTATTCAAATACAGAGGGTACATTTCTTTTCGTAATTAGTTTCATAAGCACGAACACAGTTCCGATGGAAGACAATTACTGAATTCATGTTATAAAACGACAAAATTTATAGATTTAAGTATACTTTGTTTTAAATATATTAAATGATACTTAAAATATAAAGTATTATAAGTATGTATTTTATATTATTTTAAAAATATATTATTTAAAATTTTTTATTGTTTTTACTTCCAATTTTATTTCAGAATGAGATATAATTCTGTATTTAATGACTTAATGTTCTTACCTTTAATTTATTTAAAAATGGAATATGTCAAAATAAAATTAGGGATATTTATAAAATTTTACTAAAATTTTAAATTTGTAAAACAAAGCTATAAGTAATTTTTTATCTAATTATCTAATTTTTCTCTAATTATGTTAAATTTTTTAAAACCTATATTATACTTTTTAAAATACACAGTGAAGATTTTATGACAGAAATTAGTTTATTATTTTCTTAATTGAAGATTTTTTTTAATAACCTTAACAAAGTACATTTATATTAGTTTTTAAAAATATGTATTAAAGACATAATTTTTTAGAATATCAATAAGTATATTTTTTAAATATTATTATTAATTAAACATAATAAATCAACTTTAAAAGAAGATTTATCCATATAAGTTGGGTAAAAAAGATAAAAAAGTTTAAGTAGTAAAAAAATATTATTTGAGAAAATAGTATTATTAACAGTGAACGAGAAGAATAATTTCTAGTAATAAAACTGCTATATATCTTAAATTTATTATTAAACTAAAAAGATAGTTATACAATTTAATTATAGTACATTTAAGGAATATTATTGGCTCTAAGAAAAAAAAATAAAAAACTAAAAATATACTCGCAATAAATGTCTATTAATAACAGTAATGTTTATTGTTTTCTTTATCCATTTTAAATTCGTTAAATTCACTTATAAAGCTTATGTTGAATCATTATAAAATTAAAAAATTAATTTTGTGCGTATTTATATAATCAATAAATTTTTCCACTTCAAGAACAATTAAATTTAAAAATTTTAACTTCTACACACTGTATCGATGAAAGAAATGTCAAATTTCTTTCACTATAGCACATTAGCAGTTGTCGATTCAAGCAGCGGTGATAGTCAATGATTCATTGGAGTAGTCATATGACTCTGTTTTGCTCATTTATCAGAGACGAGAGGTACATGTGACTGATCATTGGTATAATCAGTGGATGTACGTGTCATATAACCCATTTATTAAATTTGCCTACGTCGACAATCCTGATAGATATATTTGTATGTGGGACACATTGCCCTTAAAAATTGAATTCACCGTTAAAAATTGAAATAAATTATATAAATTATAAGATTTACGTGTAATATATAATAACGAGAAAATTATATCTTCATTTATAATTCTCATGATACCCCAAGAATTACAAGTAATTACGGTATATTTATTAATGTGCTGATTTAATTGAAATAGGAAAATTCATATGAATGATGAGAAATTTAAAAATAGAAGCCTTATCTAATTTATTACAATACCTGCAGTTCTGTTATATTTGTAATTTGATACATTTAATGTTTGAATATGATATATAAAATGTTGAAGAATTTATATGTTTATTGAACAAGTAAAATGTTTATTTTTACAACTGAGAAATTTCGACAACTCCATACACATCCTATGAAAATTCTAAATCTTCGAAGAAGAATCTTAATTTTTTTATAATATATTAGAAAACTAAGAAAAGAATACTAAAAACATACAAGTTCTTTATTGATCCTATTTTTAGCTTCTTGTGCGTATGTATCATTGACAATGAGTAAAAGTATTTAAATTTAAACTAAATTATTTGAATACAGTACAATAAGAAATTTATTAAATAATTGCATCAATATCATAGTAATTCTTTTTATTTCGTTAAAATTTAAGATAAATTGTTTTTGCTCAACGATATAGAAAAATTTAAAGCATTCAGTGAATGGTTGAAAAAAATTATAGTTTATGCAAATGTACATTTTGTTTCAATCTATTAGTGATGTTAAAAAAAAATATTTTATTTTTTCACTCTTCTTATAAATACTTTTTGTTTAATTTTAAAAAATAAAGTCAAATAGATTTTACCTAAATGCATGTATAAACAATAATTAAAAAATTTCAATACTTTAATCAATTTTGACATATTTAAGAAAACAAAAAAAATTGTCCTTTTACTTAAATGATACTGAAAATATGTTTTTATAAATATATTAAACATTTTATAAATTTTACGTATTAACAAATAAAAATGAATTGTTATTAATCATTTTGTTTTATACAATATAGGGATTATAATGTTGTGTTTATTAAAAATTAGTAGTAAATTTTATCGTTATGCATGGGTCACTAAAATCAGAATGTAATAAAGATATAAATAAATTTTTTTAAATTAAATAAAACTAAAATAAATTTAAAAAATGAAATTACTGAAAATAAATTTAGCTGGCAAGATTTTATTCGATTCAGTTCAATCGTACGATGCACATCTTTTATTTTATATAATAGTAACTTAATATATCCTTCGTATCAGTTCATAGTTTAGTTGTCTCCAAACTGTATTTACAATAAAAATATACAATACATTATTTTTTAAACATATATTTACTTCAACGTATTTTATATATCAGTTTTAGGCATGATAAAACTAAAACATAAATATATAATGCAAAACAAAGGATTGCCAAATGCATGTGTATATGTGAAAATAATATAGTTATCTATTATTTGAAAAGTAGGGTTTTATTGCACGATAAATCTCATGTTCTTAATGTTATATCTTATAATATTTCATGTTACTCGTGTAGAATACTCGTGATAATGAATATTTGAAACCTTTCTATCTACTTTGCTTATGCTTTTATATAAGACAGGCTCTGTTTTCAAGAAATGAAGGGAAACACTGATGCAATGATTAATTATCAAACGTCCTCATCGAACCGGAGCTCCGTCTACGAAGATAATCTATTCGGATTTTCTTTAATACCGAATACGAAACAAAAAATAAGAGTTTTTCAATGAACTGAGTCCGATTAAGCTGTAAATGAAGGAAAGATGATTTTTTGTATTTGAATGTGATTGATTACTTTTTCATTGTGTTATCCTTCATTTTTTCAACACAACGAATCACATATTTATTTAATTCTACCTATCACTCGTATATTTTATACACCTATTTGCTATTTAATTTTTATCTTAAAACAATAATGAATCTTGAATAGAGAGAAATATCGATTTATTTTTATTATGACTCACAGCAAACTAAGCTGAAATGCAACATAATAATTTTTCGCGATTAAAACTACTTCAATTTAAGATTACGTACTGCATTTTTTATTTGTATTTTTATACCCGAATGATACAATTTATCTCAAAATTTTCGCATGTAATAAAGATAAATAAAATTTTTTACAAATGAAGCAAGTCAATGATATAAAATAAACAAAGAACATGTGTTAGACGATAAAAATTATTTAAGTTTTTAATTTTCTTTTAATATTAAATTTTTCAATTAAGGATAAATTCACTATGAAAATATCTACTATGTATAAGAAAATATAATTTTTAAATAACAAAAAATTATAACTCACACACTAAATGACGTATTTAAAAGTCTTGCGTCAATACAGCTGTATGTTACTGATTTGTTGTTAAGTTATAACTAACTTCGAATTTATTGACTTTAATGAACTACGTTGAATCTAATGTAAGGTTTATTGAAGATTATTAGTGTTTTGAAAAATAAGACTGAAATTATTAATATAATTAATAAGATGTATTTTTATTTAAAATGAAATAAATAAAAAATAAAAAATAATTTTGTTACAGAGTAAAAAGTAAATACATTGATAATATAAACGTTAACACTCATGATAAATGTTTTTCTGTTTTTAAAAATCTAGTTCATGCAGTACATACAATTAGATCCTGTTTTCAACACTTAAAACGTTTCCTAAGCTTTTATAATTAACGAAAATTTTGACTACTACTCATATAAAGTAATTATGAGAATAATGGCTAAGAATAATCTTAATGTTTTCTTATTATCTATAAATATAAACAACTCATATTATTAGGCTATTGAATTAATTGTATATAATTTTTATATTCATTTCTTTATTCATAAAATGTAATTCTATTCTACTAATTTTAATGGTTTTTATTAAAGTGAAGAAAGCCATCATCAAATTTATCTGTATTGAATGAAAATTTTAAATCTCAGTAATCGTAATATTTTTTATTCAGAAAAATCACAATAATTAGCCTATTGTTTATTAATCTCCACAGCTTATCATCATTAGTAAATAATAGTATTAATAATAATAATAATGATAATGATGATTATGATGATTAAATTAGTACAAAAAACGTTGATAAAAGAAGATGTATTTTATTCGACTTCAATAATATTCTAAGAACAAATTGATATTATCTTTAGTTCTAAAAATTTGCTGTCATTTATGTATATAAATAATATGTTGAATTTAAATTGGTATAAAACTAATTATCTCTTCTAAGTTTCTCATAAATACGAAAAATTGAATTATCTCTAATTCAGCAACTTATTTTTTATTCTGAAAATAAATATATATATATATATATATATATATATAAAGAAAAAACAGAATAAAATATTTAAAAGTTTTGATAAATGATCTTATTTGTTATTTTTTTTATTATTTTTTAATTTTTTTTTTATGTGCAAGAAAAAAGTATTTACAGAGAATATTACAAAATGTTTTTGTCAATCTACGTGAATTACTTTTTCATATTCAGTTCTTTCTTTAGAGCTCATAATCACAAATCGGTACTTTTTTTCGGTTGACCATTTATACATGCTTGATAGCGTGAAAAAAGTAGTGAAATGAATTCAATTAAATGAAAACATCATTGATACTTTTTATAGCATAGGAATATTTCGAATATAATAAATTTTGAAACTTTTTTTTAGGAACATATAGGTAAATCATAACATATAGTAGATAAAAATCAATAATTTTAATATTTGAATTTGAATCTAATTCTACTATAGAAATAGACGAATTGATACAAGATTTATTCACGATTTATTCATAAACACTGATACTGATAACAGTACTAGAAAACTAGCGTTTAAATATTAAAAAATATAAACTATAAAATTTATGTGTGTGTTCTTATCATCTGCTATAAGTAATGAACTATCTATCAAATTATATATTGACTTATTTACGTATTTTTTTGATTAAACAGATCTTTCAAGAATTTACAACTTTTTTCATGGTTATTTCATATTGATGTTTGAATATGTATAGTTAGTGGGGCGTATTTAATTTTTCTTTTCGGCGATTGTTTATTTTTTGTCTTCTTTAGTATTATTTGACGTAATAATGTTCTTCGTGCAAATATTTATTTGATTAGTACAAAATCAATATTGTGAGACATACAAACGAAATTGGTTGCAAAAATAGATATTTATTTATCAGATCAGTAGCAGATACAATAATAAAGAAATATGTACAGAATGTTTATATTACTTTAAAATACGCCGCAATAATATTAATTAAAAATAATCTTCATATAATTATAAATTATGTTTTTGAAAGTTAACAAAAGTTGGTAGTAAAAATAATTTTCTACTTTGTGTATCATTTATTTCATGAATATACTTCATTTATACATATACTTTTCCTCAAATCATATTCTTATTTCGAATTAATTAATGATAAATTGATAAATTAACAATATTAAAAAAATAGATTATAATTATAATTTTAATTTTAAACTAAATTTCAGTATTATTTAGTATAATTTTCAAACTTAAACTTTAAAATTAAATTTCATTCTTTTAAATTAATTCGTTTTAATTATTTTTATTAACTTTAAGAATTTTAAATTTCAAGGAATTTTTATACTAAATTATTACTTTTTTGAAAAGTTCATTTTTAATGTTTTATAAATTTGTTATTGTATCGGATAAACTTCTTTTACTTTACATTTTGCATATCCACTTCATAAATCCATTCTAGAATTAGTTCTCTTACTATAATTTAATCTTATTTCCATATTCTAAAAAAGTAAAATCATTCTACTCTTTCATTAATTCACTCTCTTGACACTTTATCTTAAAAATATTTATCATAATTAATTTTATCTGCTAGTTTTCTAAATATCGTTTCTAAGTATTTTTAATACATTATTTTATTCAGCGATTTGTATGATGTTTTGAAATTACACGCATATAAAAGTTATATATGTATTGGACTTATCCATTTTAATTTTATACATTTCTTTGAACTCACTTTTAAGTACAAATTAAATCTTTCAATTGCTTAAGTATTTACGAATCTTTTTCCATTCAATATTTGAATTTCACAACTTTTCCATATGTCTATAATTATATTTTTTCGTAATTTCACACTTTGTTTTATATAACATCTTTTCTTATTGCTTTCTCTTTTGCTACAGTTTTTTTAGCAATTTTACTTGAAATTATTTGGATATTTTCTTATTATTTCTCATCTTTTATATTTAAGTCAATTATTTACAATAATCACTACTTCTAATTACTTCTTAAAAATTGTATTATTTTTCATTATTAATTTTTTTTCGTGTTTTTATACTAATATATAAATAATTTCTACACATACATTATTTATATTTTACACTTATTTTTCATATATTTTATAAAAATTTTTTGATTTTCATTTTTTCCCATTTGATATATTGAATTATTAATCAACCCATTTATTTATTTTAAATTATTTTCTGCTACTTCTTTGGGTTCATTCTCATGTTTTAAGTTTTTCATTTCAGCAATCAATCTTTTCTCACCTTAAATTAAATTATTGTCAAATTAGATTACGTTCTATTTCTTATTTCGATATTTATTAGTAGTAAGTACTTTTTTCTACTTAAAGACATTTCAGCAATCAATCTTTTCTCACCTTAAATTAAATTATTGTCAAATTAGATTACGTTCTATTTCTTATTTCGATATTTATTAGTAGTAAGTACTTTTTTCTACTTAAAGAGTTAATGAGCGTGTAAATTCTTTTATATTTGTATACCAAACCTAAACCGTTCAAAATTTTCTCAATATATACTTTATGACTTATGAAGTTTAGAAGTATATAATAAAAAGTTCTGATAACATTTTTATGTATTAATAGTATGAATGTAATTCAGTAAATTTCATAATATAGTTTTAACAAAATATGTTATCAAGAAAGAAATTGTTTTTAAAAGTAATTTTTTCTCTCTTTTTTGAATAATATAAAAATTTACTATATATACACTTATAAAAATATTGGTCACATGGCGATTGATTTGACGTATAGTTATTTGTTAAAAAAATCCATTAACATGTTTCCAATGAAACTTCACTTGGCAGCATATCAATATTATGAACAAAGAATCAGCTTAGTTAATCTTGAAGTAATATGAAAATGTATTTTCTTTAATTATCAAAGGGTACAATGTAGATTTCTTTCACAACCTGACTAATATTGTAATTCTATGACACATACAATTATTGTTGACGTACCCGTAACAGTTTTGATAACAAATTTAATACAAAATATTTAACTTATATAATTTTGAGTATTAAAATGATGACGAAAGTAACTACTTAATTGACTAAGTTAATTAATTATCAGGTTGTTAATTTCAATCTAAACATTCAAAAACCTTTATATCTTGGGATTATATTAACGTACCGGAACTTCGTGATGGTTTAAAATAATAGTACAACTAAATAGTCAATTTTTAAAGTTTACATTTAGAAGTCATCACCCTTTTCACTGGTGTGTGCTTAAATTTACTTTTGTCGTTTTAAAAAAATTAAACAAACATTCTAAATATTAATTTATTTGTTCATTTTTATTACCTAACAAAGTTTACTTTATGCATCAAAACTATAATAAGATTCGGATATAAATTTATAATCAGCACTTATATTTTCTACTTTTACGTAGTTTCACTCGTTGTAATGATTAGTGAAAGTGAATAAAATCGCTATAGTACATCCAAAGTAACCCAAGAACGCCATCTATTATTTCTTCGGTGATATTTCATACAAAAAAATGTTATACGAATCGGCCGATACAACATTCAAGTAATTAATTCGAGTATATGAATAATATATTTTTTAGAAATTATATTTAAAAACTTTATAATAACATACATATATTTCTTATTTGTGTTGCAATGGTTCTAAGAGAGAACGATCCCAATTATCTTTACGATAATTTTTGTTCAAACAACATTATAACTTTCCTTTGATTTTAATTTTTTCAAAGAATAAACTTTGCAGAAATTGTTACTTTAATTACATTTAAAAATATAAACCTCTATATTATATTTTTACAAAATACGAAATACTTAATAAAAAAGTATAATTTAATTTAATTAAAACTCAATGTTTCGCCAATTTACTAATGTAAAATTCAATTTCATTTACTTTGATTATACGTACATTTAAATATGTTAAATTTAGTTAATTTTTCTTAAATTTTGCTTTCAATATTATGAAATATTAATTTAATAAAATAAATATTACAAGCAATTTTTTGGTGTAACAACATATTTTTTCCATTTTTATAATAACAAATTTTATATTACTTAAATATTATATGTAAATATTTCAGTAAATACAACGAGAGATCATTAATTGTTTTTAAATCAAATAATTCGTTATTAGATTTGATTGGAGAAAAATGCTGAATTATTGCGTAAATTGTATTATTTACTTTAATAAAATGTCCTTTCTTTACAAAACATACGACTGACCAGTAATTAATAAATTGTATATATTTTATTAATTTCCACATAATTTATTTTTAATTAGTAGAATAAAAGTAATACTTAATTACTTTACTGTATTTATAAGAAAATTATGCATATTTATAATATTAAAGTTAAAAACTGGTTTAAAGTCGCTTTTAGGTTTTTTTAAACTTATTGATACGACATATTAATGTATTTATTTATTACTTACCAATTATTATAATTACAACAGAAATTAATTGATGGTACTAATTATTAGTTTTATTGGTTTTTTAATACGTATAAAAAATACAAACAATTAAGTTTTCATAATTGAATAAATCATATCTTATCCGTATATAATTCAACTTATGAAGGTAATAAATTTGTATTTAATAACAATTTACAAAATATACTTAATTTTATTGTCTATTATAGTTTTATTGTACATACGAGAATTTTATACAACATTATCTTAAAGTTATAGGATGAACGTAGAAAATGCTGATCAGATGATGATTATATTACAATGGAATAAAACTACATTATTCGTTAGTATGGCTAACGTTTTATATGCACTTAATCATCTACGATGGATTATTTACACACGATCAAATACAACAATTCACGGGTCAACAATGAATTAACACATAAGTGATGATCGAAGCCACTGAAAAATAAAAAATAAATATTTACAAGAACATTTTACGGTAAATGTAATTTTGAATCTTTTAAACATAATCAAGGGTAGCTTACCTCTACTAAGCTTAGTTTAATTATTCCATTTTGCAGCGGATCTTTACTTTCGAATATTGCTAAATATATAATGTTTTTTTAGTAAAATATTTTCTATTCTGCTAATATAAGACGTTTTAATAAATTCTTACCGAAAGCATCATTTAAATGTAGAATAGCTGATACGAAATCTCCAAATCGTAAAGTTCCATCTTTTCTCATGTACCGTAGAATAACTACAGAAAATACTTCGGTATTTAACTGGAATCCTGAAATTGAAAATAATTCATTGGGTAAAACAGTTTTACTGTAAAATTATTGTTCTATAGATTTCATAAATTTATAAAGAAAGGACCATGGAATACGTAAGGTTTCCGTTAAAAAAATTTGAACAAATATAAGAGATAATACGTAGATAATATTTTAAAGTCAATTTTTAATTTATTTACAATTACTCGAATATAATATCTACAAATAATTGCAAATTTTTAATTTATTACGAAATTTAAAAAAAAATTTTTAAAGAAACAACATATATTGATAAGGAATTTTTTATAGAAATAAATTAACATCTGACTTAATTAAATCAGTTTTTAATTTTATATTTATTTTATATGTAAAACATGCTGACGATTCATTATAGCATGGAAATACGTTATAATGTAGGAAATGTGTTTATATGTATATATATGCGCGCGCACACACACACATTTTTTGTCCAGTATATACTATACTATTAATTTCAACTTTTATGATCCATCAAATTAAATAGCACTTAATATTTTTTCATAAAAAAACTATACTCTGCCTGTTTAATTTTAGTCGTTGCGTAATGATAATAAAATAAAAGTGTTATAGAATAAGATAAAATTAAATTCCACGATGAAGGTAATTTCTTTTAGATTGAATAATATTTTTGCAAAACTAATAAATTTACTTACCGACTTCGAGTAAAGCATCGCGAAGTCTTTCAGCCTTTAAAATACCTGTCTTCTCTTTTGTATGATTCTTAAATGCCGATTGCCAGTACTTCAAGCTGCACATCACATCTTTAAAGTCATTGAATTTTAATCTTCCGCTTCCGGTACTCTGATTTTGTAGTTAAAGAAAATTTTACAATCTATTGCATATCAAATATTTTTCTAGCCGTAGATACAACTACGATAAATTATTCATTTCATTTACAAAATACAATTAATACTCAAAACTACGTATATAATTCAACATTTATATAAAGAAATTTGAAATAACTTTTATTGTACTGAACTGTAATAAAAAAGTTATCAGATTAAAATTCACGTCATTGTCTTATTCAAATTCAATTCGATTTCACACCTTCTAAATGATTTATAGTAAACACTATATTTGAAATTGATTTTTATATTTCGATGATTAATTTTTTTACCATATGTTTTTTATATTATATTGTTCAATCGTAGGATTGTTTCGAGCAATGTAACAAAATTGATTAATTTTAACACGAATAAAATTCCTATATTTTATTGATTTTAAAGGTATAGATAAAGAATTAAGAAAACAACGATCGTAGTAATAAAAAATGTAGTTTTTTCCATATTTATAAAAATATATAAAAATATTTTATCAATTTAAGATATAATGAAACATTAAAGTATCAAAGTAAAGTATAATATTTCGGTATCGTTATATTTTTAACTTCAAAATGAAATATAAATAAAATTATATCATATTTCGATTATGTATAAAAGGATACATCCATTGTCAGTATAACTTGGCGACAAACGTCCATGCAAGCACAACTTTTAATGTAATCTGCAAGGAGATATAGATAAATACAAACGAAAAAATCAACTGAATAAAAAGATAGATTAATAAGCGGTAAAAATAATAAAATGCCTATATTAAAAATGGAAGAAAAATCGAAATCTTACCGTTCGGAAGACAAGCCTCGAGAAGTTCTTGAAGTTCAAATGCGTTGACGGTTCTGTGTTCATCGGCAAGTTGAAGAAATACTGCCTCGTACTGGGAGAATCCTTTGCCTTCGAGAGGTGGTGCTTTCATAATTGCAGATTTCAGTAACATCGGTGTTGAATCGAGTAACCTGAAAGACGAAATCATTCGGTTTAATATTGTACTTGGAAAATAAATTAAAAGTAGAAAGAAAACTTGGATTATTTCAGCTCGAGGAAGAATTCTGTCGAATAAGAAAGTATTGCGTTTCCACATGTTGTCTGCTATTCAATATTCGAATTAAATTAATTTAAAAATATTCGAACGTTCAATTGCGCAAAACAGTTCCTCGATAAAAGACACGCCTGATACAGCTTAAAAAACATTCTAGACTTTAGATAATTCATCCGAGAGAGGTCAAATGGCTGCGATAACAAGGTCGTGCGAGCATCGGCGAACATATGTCTCAATAATAATTAAACTCACTTCAGCTTCAGGGGTTTGCTGCTGTAAACGCGCAGCGTAAAACTCGTTTCCTGCGTTGGCTCGAACGTCGTCGGAATCAAAAGGTAACCTCCCTGATCCAGTTGGCACCTGTGACTCACTTGTCGACTATTCGTGTATTGAGAGTTTATTAAGGACTTGTTCTTCTTGAAGAAGTGCTTACTGATAGACTCGGTACTGGTTTTTGGTACCGAGTATGCCGTGAAACCAATGACCTAGAAATTCAAGTTTTCTTTGCTCTTATTCGTTATGAAAACCTTTACATGTATTTTTGAAAAACTTGCATTAGTTGCATTCAATGTTCAATTTCAATATGTTCTTGTACATGCAATGTAAAAAATATATTACTATTATCTAGAATGCGATGAAGATTAAATAGGGTTAATTTATTAATACTAAATTATAATAGACTTATTTATTTATTTACGATGGTAACAAAGTAATAAAAAATCCATATTGTTTTTTTATCGTTCAATCTAATTTATATAATGTTATAATATCTAAGTCGGTCATACGTTTCGTTAATGTAACAGCAATAACGAGATATACTTTACCTTCGGTTCCATAATGGAATGCTGATTCAAAGAAACTACTACTTCCTCCATTTCGTTGAGTATTAGATGTAATTGCGGGTTGATGTGAAAAGTTTCTAGAAAATTATTCCAAGATTGAAAATAAGTTGCGTTTAATTGAAAAAATTATATGTTATGAATATATATTAATTTTTAAAATTAAGTTAAATAATTAGGAACGTTAGCATTGAATTTTAAGACTTTTTAGAATGTATAATACGTATTTATATACGCGTATTGTAAATCATATATAATCGTAACATTTATGGTATGAAAAATTCGAATAAAATTAATAAAAAAAATGTTATTTAACGAGTAAATTTACCTTAACTTTAAAAATTACCGGTGTAAAGATTTTTCTATAATTGCAGCTGTATTTTTTTTTTTTTTTTGTAAGGCAACGATAAAAATATTGAAATTAGTTAAAAAATTAAAAATATTGCATAATATTTTACACAACTCAAGTTAAAATTTTGATTTTATGTATAACATTACTAGTAAGATAGAGTTAAATTTTGTTGTTAATTTATGTGATAAATGATAGACAACGCATTGAATTACAATAGGCGTAAGTCATGAATAATAAATAGATGTATTTGCTTTTCTGTATCGTATGTAGCTGTCGTAAGTTCTGCAATTTGAAATACACGTTTGAAATTAAATTTTTCCCCGTTTAGATTATAAAATGAAATGCAACTTTTGAATTATTTCTTCGACATTAGCCGTTTTTGGTCATTATCTTCGAATTTTCAACTAAAAAAGGCACGCGTTTAATTCACTCATTTACAATCAGTTTTACACGTATAGTAATTATTGAAATATCCCGACGACTAAAAAGTTAACAAAGACAAAGCAGTTTCGATATTATAGTTCAATGGTCCAGTTCCCCGAAATTCTACTGGGTTGCAGTCGATAGTCGTAAAGCGCTCACTTATCGATTCCCAGGATTAACAGTTAAAGTACCCGTCTCGAAAATTGTAGCAAAAGTCACAAAGGCCTAGTCTAGGCTTGGCGAGGAATACCGAGAAGGGCAAGTCCCTCGGGTACCTTGATTATTCCGACAGCCCCCGGCGGTGACGCCCCTCCTCCAACTGCCCTGATAGAGCTTCATCTGCCACGTGTGCTTGCTGTGCAGCGACGGCTCGTCCCGCGACGTTTCCGCATCAAGGTGTACTACCTCCAGGTGCGTGAACGTCTTCACGAAGTCGGAGTACGAGATCCTGAGACAATCGAACAGACGATTATTCGTGAGTGCTGCGCTCGCAATGTTATGGGCGTGCACGCGCTCCGAGGATTTTTCTCCTTTTCATTTCTCTTTTGCGGGCATTTACATAACACGTGCATACAATACGTAAATTTTCTGCGTTCTTTATATGTTTTCAGTCATGCGAGGTTTTGGTTTCAAGCCAAATATTGATACAAGCTGGCTATTCCTTTGTCTAGGCTATTTCTGAGAAACAATCGTGAATGCGCGAGGAATTCTCTCCTTCACACCTTCGCCATAATTAAATGCACCTCGAAAATATTTGCTTAAAAAGAAGTAGCCCGGACACTGAAATTTGAAGAAAACCTTTATCGCCTTGATTGATAACAAAGCTTCGAACAATGATTGACTCTATAATCCCAGTACATTTATCTTTCACAGTTCTCAATTGCTGAATGTACTCTGTACAATTATTGCAGTTGTCTTTGTGTCGAAATCTAATATTCTTATAGGGGTAAAGTTTTATAAATTATACATTTTATATAAGCGTTGAATCATACGAAAAAATTTATAAGCACCATCATCTTCATTCATGATCGGGACACGCGAGATGAATAAAGTTACCTTTCTGTTTTTGCACTGTTTATAGAAATGCAAAAGTTGCTGAATCGTGATTGGCATAAAAAGAGTACAAATGCATCTTTATTTTATATTCAAAAGAAATTCTTGGTACTAATGAATTGAAAATTATCTTGAGTGTAATTTTCCATATTCAACGAATCCTGAAATCACAGAGATTTTAGCGTCGAGTGTTTAAGCGATTATTAAGATACGGACAACTAGATCCACCTTAAATGCATTTCTTGCTGTATTATATTTCTCGGTATGCATATACTTGAAAATGCACGAATCCGTTACCTCGTTAACCTACTTTTTGACAATCTATTTTTCTTGGCGATTCGACTCAAGTCTTACTTACCAGAATTCTCCTTCGGACATGTTGCGCACGGCTAAACGATCACGTTCCAAGGGTGGGACTTCGTCCCATTCGAGGCCACCGCGCGCCCACGCACCTACGTATTCGCCACCAGGTCCAAGAGGGTTGCGCAGTTTCACCAGCTGTACTGCCTCTCCGCTGAAGGTTTCCACCTGTGAAAAATATAATTTCCTGTTGGAATTGTCTTCTTGTAGCCAGAGAGTCCAAAATACATTATTTTCTTGGCGTAAAATTTAAAATCGTTTTTTTATTCACGAGAGAAATCAGTTTAGGAACTGTAATGAGAGAAATTGCGGGGCAGACTTCTTCGAATTACAAGTGGAATCATTTTTTTAAGCGCACATTTATGATGTGCAACACGTGCATTGTAAATGGTGTACATAATTCACGTCGTATCGGTCCTACTTTTATGATTTGATACATCGTAACTGAATCGTAAAATCCTAATGAATACCTGCAATGTTAATAATTCAGATTTTTTGGAAAACTTATGTATTGTCTGCTGCCACGTATGCAACGTAACGTTTTATGATTACGATGAAGATACAAGTATGGTTCAAAGAAAGAAAGATGGTTAAAAAAAGAGACCATTCATAAAAAAAAGGTTTGAGTTCGACTCACAGCCAAATAAGGCCACGTGAATTTTTGTAATGCTAAACATCGTAATGAAATATATGACACGTAAAAGCTGTTATAAAAAGTGCGATAGAATATGTAGTCTTGAATTACACTCAACATTAAGGAGACGAGGCACTCGAAGATATTCCTGAAAATCATTTTGATATGAATTTAAGCCTGCAGTAATTGTCAGCTATTGATGGTTGTATAAAATGAATTCTACTATTTATGAAGTTTAAAATTAATCAAAACATTTTCAGCAAAAACATATTTTGTATTTTCGTAAAAGGAAAATTTATATTTTTCAATAATAATAATTATAATTGTAACACATTGTTATTGTAATTTCTACGAAAGAATTATCTTTGAACACTAGTTTTTGTCATTTAGTTTAGTTTATTGCTCTGTTTGGCAGAATATTATAAAAGGCAGCCTTTTACTATTGACTAATTTCACTGCCTTTAAAAATCTATATACTAACTGCCGAGCATTTGGCGTCACTTCAGCAACCAGCTACTTAATTCTTAATTATAGTAATACAGTTTTCTTATAATGTATACTTTTAAACACAAATAATTGAGCGGTAATTTATGTTTTATATTCAATACAACGTAATGTTACTACAAAAAACGAGTGATTTTTTCGAAACATTAATTGCATAGCCAGGCATTCAAATATATTTGCAAAAAAAAATTAGTACTTTTAATAGTAATTTAAGAATAAGTTACTAACCTTTTCAATTGCATATAGTCTATAATTAATTCCCATTTGTATTCCATTTGCCAGTTTTTCTGTGCTTGCGCGTATCTGTCAATAAAAAATTATTATAATTATAAAGTAAATTAAGATTCGTTGTAAAATAGAGAGTTAAGATGTTAAAAAATATTATTTCCAGGACGAAATAATTTTTTAAATTTCGCTGCTAATAATAATTCAATTTGTCAAAAGGTGATATTTAAAAAAGAATAATTATATACTAATGATAATACTACTTTAAATAATAATACACGATTTAACAAAAACTATAAATTAACAAATAGCTTTTTAAAAAATACCATGGCCTATGTGTTCTCTTTTATTACTAAATCACGTTGTAAATTTATATTTTCCAACAAAAAATGCTTCCGAATGATATTATCAGTTGGAACAAAAAATACTTATGCGTATGAATATAATAATATTGAAAAAAACTAACAATAAAAACTATGCCCATAATTTAAAACCAGTTTTTGCTATTATAAGATTTTAAGAATTCAATGATTATTCGTTGATTTCATTATTGGTCGTAATGTTAGTAAAAGGCTCGCATGTGGCGAAAAATAAATTGAAAATCATTTTTGCAATTTAAAACTTCCCCCATAGGATTATTAAAGGTAAGATCTGGTTAATGAAAAGCAACTAATTAGCCTTACATCAAGCCAAATAAGTATCCAGAGCCTACGTCCGCAGCAATACTCGTCTTTTTTTACATCATACATTCTTCGCAAAAAGAAGCCCTAACAAATTGTAGACAAACAGAAAGAGAGAGGAGAGAGAGAGAGAGAGACTCACCTGCTGCTGGCAATTACTGACGGTGCAAGTGATGAGGGATGTCATATCAAGGAGCTTGGCAAGTGCTCGCCCGCACGCTGTCGGGTCCTGGCGAATAGCGATGCTCTCGGTGATGCCGCCTGTGAGATCGGACAGGCCATCCAGCAATGTGCCGTACTTGAGCGCCTCGTACGAGCCATGGAGCCTGTGAACAAAGTTAAGAATGCGCCCGTTTAATAAGCAAACGATTTCCTTTCTACCGCCGCGAGTGCTGCTGTCTTTTCTCGGACGCTTCGTTCTTGGCTTCAACCAAATCGCTCTTTGTCAATTCTGATTTATCGATGGAAAATGTCTCGTCCGATCACGGGAAAATTAGGTATAATTTCGTTAAATCCTTTCAGGAGTTGCGTTACGGTTAATTAACCTCTTATAAACTGTGCTCTTAACCAATAAAAGCTCACAAATACCTGTGGTATTTACTATTGGGCTATTTTTAAGGTAATCATTAAATCGTAAAAAGATTCGATATACTTCATGTTGTTTTAAATATCGGGACTGACAAGTTGAATTAGTGCATTTGGGCATATATTGCATCTCTCGACGATCGCATTGATAAATAGGAGATAGATGTAACTAAGATCACCGATGTAACTGCTTTCTAGTTTCAAATTTAATAAAGGAGACAAATTAAAACATTAACATCAATAATATTAAGAATATAAAAAATTATAGTGTCGAATAAAAATGATCGCCAAGTTTTCAGCAGATTATATTAGACGATGGGCGTAAAAAATTTTTACCAAGCTGCAGAATTATTAGTACTTCTAATATATTGCTTTGGAAAATTCATACAAAACACACGATAAGCCCTAATTTCATTTTCATCCGTGTTTATCACTTGCGATCATCGGGAATCATATCCACGATATCGATGGCATAAAGGAAGCGCCGCAGGGGTGAAATCACTATGAAGCCTATGAAACCAAAATCTGTGCTCGTATATTAGTGCGAATTTCCCCGCGCAAGTACGATAGCGTCTACCTCTCGCCGAGACTCAACACTCCCTCGCCGATTTTCCCACAGTAAATAAAACGCGCGAATGCGTTTGTGCGAGCATAATCATATCACCGGCAATGAAAACGCGCGACTTTCTTTAATCGGTACTCCGCGTCCGCGATCGGTTTGTCGGGGAAAGCGGCAACTGGTGGAATTTCCTTTGCCTTCAATATGGCACTGTGTGCGTGAAGGAATGAAACTCGACTGAAGGCAAGTAGTACACCTCCCTCCCCCGTAGTGAGTCTCGAATGCCAAGATGAAAATGAACGCTGATAAACTTCAAATGACGTTCCGATCTGTCTTTTATTATTCGCTGACTTTAATTTGCTTGTAAGAATAATTACCGTGTAATGATGGAACTGTGATTTATTTTAAATAGACATCATGTGTTTAAAATTTTCATCTTTCTATACTTATTTCATACAAGGACGTATATAAAATCTCTTCAAAATTAAAAAGTTGATATTTGTATGATTATAACATATAATCGCGTTTATTTATTTTTTTCTTCTCTCGAATACGAAGAAACTGCGTGAAAACAAATATTTAACATTTCACGACTATTACTTTTTTAAGTAGTTTAAACAAATAAAGCTATTTTTCTTTTATTATTACGATAATTATTTAATGTGAAAAATTAATATTCAGACATATAAATTTTTTTCGATTTTATTTAAGAAATTTCTAAAACATCCCGTAAAAAGATGCGTAAGGAAACCCCAAGAAGAATTTTGAGATTGCAGATATAACTTTTTCTCATTGGGATGCACGAGATGCTACAACTCTGGTTTGATCAATTAGGATGTAAAGAGAAAAGGTATGAAAGGAAATGTCGTTTAACTTGTACTAGATTCAAGTAGGATTATAGTGAAATTGCTGCTTTTTTTGTATTATGTTCTCAAATTCGTGAATTAATGGAGACTAGGTTTTGTTATTTTTTTTCTAGAAAATAAAAAGCTTCGAAAAAAATTAATTTTATAGTTAAGTATGGCTAAATTTTTTATATTAAAATTTTTTTAAATAAAGTGAAAAACCACTAGAAAATATTTGTTTTAGAAAGTAATTTTGCAAATTTATTTAAATTATGGTTTTAAGAGCTAAAAAAGTTGAAAATTTTCAATATTATTTAAAAATATTAAATTAAAAAAACTACCAAAAGTTAGAGATTTTTATAGTTTTATTCGTATTTAGAATTTATAAAACAGATTGAGAAATGAGATGAGTGTTTTTTTTCTCGTTGCGAAATAAATTATTATTTGTTCTAATTGATATAAACACCTCGTAAAAATTCTTTGTAATAAATACATAATCTTTGGAATATTACTCTATTTATTTAATTTCACATGTTCTTTTGCATATTATTTATATTATTATTGAGTTATTATAATATTATTATATTATTATTTATTTACTTAAACGTATATTTGGTACGGAACTCAGATATTTTTTTATAGTTATAATTGTAATTAAACATGCAAATCTGCAATTTTAATCTTAAAAGCGATGAAATTTGTAGCATTATTTTATGCTGTGTCTATAATTATATTTAATATTTTCTCAGCCGATCAGACTAGAATGCACTATAAAGTATCACAAATAATAACTTATAATTTACATTACGGTATTTCAGTGAGTAATAAAATGTATAATTATTTTATATAATTATTTACTTAAATCAGTTGATTGTTTATATATTGTTGTAGAGATTTACACAAAAAACTAGTACGTATAACGCGTTGGGAATTAAACAAATAAAACCTGAGACATAATTTACAATTTTTATAAAATATAAATATTAAACGTAATACCATACGCTAAGAAATTATTACACGAGTGTGTAAAAAATTAAATTAATCCAAATTAGTGCAACAATATTAATACGATAAAGATCTGAAGTAAAATAAATTCTTTAACGTGAATATGAATATTTGATTTGAAAGTTTAGAAAATTGAATTACTTAGTAGTTTTATATTATAAGAAACGCGAGTAGCACATGCAGCTGAACTAGTAACCTATGGTCTAACTTTTTATCATAAATATCATCGTTTGAACTGTAAGAGAAAGCTACTCTGTAAATAATTAAATCTAAAGTTGTAGGTTTGAACATTAGTTTTTATTAGTCTTGTTATTACAAATATAAACTCTGTGAAATGGGTAAGTGAACATACTCCAGTAAGATTTTTTATAATACATAACTTTATCTTTCGTTAAAAACCGAAGTTACAGTATGATTTTGTCCTGATTTTATTAATCATTGAATTTGAAGATTTAATCGATGAATTGTAATTTCATTTTAAATGAAAAAGAATATATTTTCAACACTACAAGTATTTTTTAAATTAGTCTTAAAAATAATATTATACATTACTCGATTCAAAGTAATTTATATAAAAAAGAACTCACAATATTCCGTAGGAATAATTAGCAAATTTAATCTGATTAAAAATTTTCTCTTTGCGATTAAAGGATATAGGCTCGTCTGTAAAACGTCTTATTACTTTTATTTTTTACTGTAAATAGGTACAACAGGTAGGTTGTGTAATGAAAGGCTGTATGGCTATTTGTGAAAGTATTTTTTTTTTACTACACCTCTATCGTGTGAGCTCAGAGAATAATTGATGTGATCGATTTATCTGCCAAATTAAATATTCCGAATTGAAAAAAGGAAGCAGTAGATTTTTTTTACGTATGAAATATCGTTCGAGGTTCAAATAAACACTTATTGATATATAAAAGTTTCATATTAGAAACTTAGAAAAATATAAATCTGAACTTATAGTAATTAAATTAATTCTTTAATTTGTGATGCATCAGTTCGAATCATTGATTGTATAAAAAATAATATGTGCACAAAATTTAAGATATATGTATTCGGGAAATACATATTTGTGTATATGTTTATTTGCATGAATTAAGAACAAATTCATCAAAATTGAAATAATAATACACTTATTCTAAAATGAATAACTAATTTGAAAAAAGTATTAAAAAGATAACATTTAGAATTTATTCGGTTTCAAATTTTATTTTAAAATTTATATTTCTTAAATACTGCCAAATGCTAAAAAATTTAAATACCGATGTTCATTTAAAGCATATTTTTTTTATTCATATTAATTTGAAAAAATGCTGAATTATTGACAAAAAATCCGCTAAAAGTTTATTGTTTTTTAAAATCCTTGATTAATATACTTTGATTATTTTAAGATTATCACCTTTTATTTTTATAATTAAAATAGATTTATTAACACATTTGAAATGTTGAGCTGAAATATTTGAAAAATGCATTTGAATATATTTGATTTATAAGTTGTATTTCTTACAATTTGAAAATATTCAATTATAAAAGTCAGAAAAAAGGTAAATCAATAATATTTGAATCTATTCCAACAATCATCATAAAAGAATTTTTAACACAAGTCTAAGAACTATAGAGTTTTAGGTACATCTAAATTTAAAAAAATGTTACAGTAAAGCATTAAATTTATATTTTAGGTCTAGAGAAAGCTTAAAAGTTATTTTAGACTCAAAAAATGAAGGTTCAGTGTCATAAATTATTATTATGAAAACTAGTATTATTATTTTGCATAGATAATATCACGCGTGCTATCATTTTTATTTATGCGAAGACCTACTGTCAGAGAGACACATATTCCCTGTCCTGCGCCTAGATAATCTCGTATACTTAAAAAATTATTTAAACATAATTATCAGCATATATAAATAAAATACGTAGACGAATGCCTATCCATATTAGATAAAGATTATAAATTATAATTTTTAAAAATATGAATAAATCTGTGTAGTTTCTTTAAAGAATTATAATATTTCGATAAATAAATAAATAAATAAGAATTAATAAACGTGATTGATGTTGCTTTCATTCCTCGATAAAAACAGTTTTTCTTATCCACAGTCGATCCATCTTTTATAATGCACCAACTACATAGCTTTTACTTCGATACTTCACATGCGATTAAATAAGAACTAAAATAACGAATAAGACACACATTAAGAACAGAGATTGACATTAATGTTTTAACATTACATTGGCGCAGCTTTGTTGCAAACACACATTGATCGTTGTTTAAAAGAGTGACCATAATCCAGCACCAAAATCGTCAGTAAATTAACATATATATCGCAAAACTACTCGATTCAAGAGTGCAAAGTGATTTATTTGTTTTGAAGAAGTTACAGCAAAGCTCATCGAAGTCATACGTCAAAAATGAGCGGTCCGTGGTTAACGTTTAAAAAATTCAAGACTTTTCGAGCACACGCTGGGCCGGTACTGCGGGGCATCGGCAGCTCAAGAAACTCTCTTCGAAAACACCGTAGCCCAAAAAAAGAAAAGAAGCGTCCGAGCCTCAGACACAACAAGAAAGCAAAGGGTATCGGACGAGCAAAGAAATAAAAAAACAAGCAAAAAAACAAAAAAATAAGGGAAAAGCGAGACGAGAGAAGAATCGGTGGCGCGGCGAGAGTGAGCTTAAATAAATGAGAAATCGATGGTTATCCGTTCGGCAAAGGCACGATCCTCGCATTTCCTCCCTGTATACGTAAACAAGTGCACGCACGTCGCGGCCGCGTCGCACGTCACATTGTAAAGCTAAAAGTGCGGCTGGAATTATGGGTATTGAGGATGCATTGGCCGTACGGTATGTGTAAAAAAAACCGCGCGCGCGGTTGCAAAAAACGGCGATCCGATGTGGTTCTTTGTGCGGAGGCTCTTTACCGAGGAATCGGTCGGTAATGGCATAATCTCCTTCTCTTCTTCGATTGTTCGCTTGCACTTTTATTGCTCCCAATGCGAAGATTAAAAGGACGGAGGGGCTCGGATGGTATAACGATTTAACTTTGTCAGAAAATTGAAAAATGTGGCCAAGATTTTCAGTTACGTATAATTTGTGCGTCACATATTAAATGCCAGTTATTATCCCGTCCATGTGAAAACCCTTGCGAGAGTCTTTGTGTAGTTTCTTAGATTTTTTAAATATACTTCAAAGAAACTATTTCTGCTCGTGCGCACGCGTGCGTAAACAAAAACCGATATAAGATATTTAAAAAAAAATTTTTTTTGGTAAACATCATTAAAGGTGATTAACAAAGCGATGAAAAATTTAATTTTTTATTTCTGACTTTTGAATGGCTTAAAAATTTATTTTTTCGTCATTTGCTCAAATAGGGAACAATTACATTTTAAAGAGCTACACTCTTTTAAATCTTATTATTTTACGTTAAAAAATTTGCACACCAGAGGAAAACATATCCTGCGAGATAAGCATAGCTCGGTTATAAAATTATAAGCTGCCTTAATCGCGAATTATTCAAAAATATAATAATTTAAATAATACCACTATTTATTAAAGAATAAAAGTTAGCTTGATTCGATCGTAAAGTTTAATCGTACACGCTCTTTAGCTTGTACTTTCCTTGTTGCTCCAATATCGCAACAATTTTCTTTGTCACAAATGGTACTTAATGCAAATGCACCATTAAAAACTTTTTACGTTAAATTTTTACGATGTTTTAGCGCAAATAAAAAAGCAGGCACGGTCGCGAAGAATTGATTTAAAAACCGAGAAAATCATTGGTCAGAGCTTTAAATGGCCAAGTTAGAACGTAAAGTTGAAATATCAATTCAATTAGATGAATTGAGTACACGTTGAGTTCCATTACACGTGTAATCATTATTATTCACCGAGCATCCGCTCATACAGAAACTCTTCACTTGAGATTAATACGCAAACTCTGTCTGCGCATTTTTACCCTCCTCTGGCTAATGCATCATGGTCCGAATGATTCATTTTCCACAAGGGCTTTTCCGGTATAGCGAAAAAAGAATTCCTGATCCTCCGAAAGAACGCAGGAGTCAATCACCATCCGTCCTCGTCGCCGTGTTACACCGTCTCTAAATCCAATGGCGGACGTAATACTAATCTCATCTCTTGGAGTGAAGGCGTATAACCGTTCTCACGCATCCACGCGTGAGTATTTTCTCAGGGAAGGCGGATATCGCGCGCGTATGCAGCGATGAATGGCAGTCGAGGTAGGGGGATACGGAAGGGAAAAATCGAAAAGAGAAACGGGAAGTGACGAGCAGTCAAGGAGCGGAACATTCACGGAAGATCCTAAGGGAGAACGCGAGGCGGAATTATGAAGAAGCCGATGTTAGTCTATTCGTGCTGTCCTAGTCTAATTGAGTTCTCTCCAGTCGCTCAGCGATTTATCGTTGAAATGAAACAGTAAGAGTCACCTCCCACTGCTTAAGTGATAGCTTATTTAGCGCAGCCGGGGAAACAACTCGTTGTTTATACGCTTTTGGCAGGCTAATGCGAATCTAACCAAACATTTGATTTTTCGGAGATTTTAAAAAATTTTGCGGTGCACATTTACTTTCTCTTGCGTAATAACTTATTTGCCAAGGAATACGGGTCAACTGTTACTTGTTGCTTCCAGCAACGTGGAAGAAGTTGTTAGACAACAACATCAATATGCAATTTAAAATTAATGGTAGCTGAAGGTAACGAAACCGTTGCATTGATTCGCAGTATCCCGAGCTTAATTTATTAGCAATAAAATGTTTATGTTCAATATAATGAAAATACGAGCTGAATTTAAGATTTTCACACAGCCCATGATTTGATTATTCCCGACCATAATTCAAGAGCATCCATTGTACTAATTTTAATTTTTCCGCAACTGCAATTTATTTGCTTATAACAGTTTCGCAAAATCGTTCAAATTAAGATCCATCAGTACACTTTTAAAGAATTGATAAGCAGAAAACTTTTATCAATTTTCACATAAATTTTTCATATTTTATCGCACGCTATTAATTATCGCCACAATATGAAATTAAGCTCAACGTTGTAAGACCGAGCGAATTTACAAAAAATTTCATGCGAATTTCGTCGAGCTAGAACATTTATCAAGACTTCTGACCAGTTTTATTCAAACCACACGTTTCCACGTGGGTATGTTGTCAAGATTGAACGACTCATGCGCAAAAGCAGCAAACACTTGTATCCCGTTTGAAAAGCCCTCAGAGAAGTCCAAACTTTCATTCGACTGCGTATGGGACCTCGAAGTGAAAGTGCACGGCGATGTTTGGCATTACGGCAAATTCCGTTCGGTCCATTAATGCGGCTTTGCGTCGATCGATTCGCTCGATTTGATCCGGAATAATCTATGCGGTGTTTTTCATTCTCAGACCCTGACGATCTCGCTAGATTTACGCTCGGAGCGAAAAGTTTCTAGGATACACACATTGTTCTAAGATCTTTTTCCTCGTTCATGACTTTCTTAATAGTGAAATCCATCCTTGATTTTTTATACCTTACAGTAATTTACTTTATTTCAATCAAAATTATTAGTTTTTTTTTTAAATAAAATGTCAAATATTTTTTGAAATGCAAATTCTCGTAAATTGAATTAGTATTTAATTAAATTCCTTTTACAGTACTAAGTTCGAATTTTTTACATTTGTTTAATTTGTTAACCTTCAAGATGATTATTAAAGAATAATTTTTTAAAATTTTCAAGAAATACGTTATCTTTAATTTTATAATTGAAAAATTTCTCTCGCATTTATACATTTTTAACTTTCTTTTTCATTTCGTTTCCTCCTTAAAGATTTCGAGTCAGATTACGATGTATATTTTCCAACAAATACGTAAAAAATAAAACTATTCCGTATAATCAATCAAATTTGTATTTTTCTGGAAATGTAATTTTTTAATTTTTACAGTATAACGAATGTATTAAAATTACAAATCCGATTTCATAAAAACAGAAGAATAAGAATCAATACATAATAGTACATTATAAGTTATTTCTATTAAAAATATCTAACGATATCATATTTATGATACTGTGAATTAATGAATATTATGAATACGTATCTCCAAAATAGATAATATTAAAAAAAACTATTTTACATAAAACATTTCGACAGCTTCTGTTTTGATATAATTATAATTTGGTTGATCTACATTTTCTAGATAATCAAACAAATCTAAATTTACTCAAAAATTAACAAAATTTGTAAAATGCTAATTGAAAGTAATTCAGCATTTAATTTAAACACATTTTTACTGCTTTTTTTAATGTAATTGACATCTGATCACATTTAATTATAAACTTATGGAAAGATTTAAAAAAATTATAACCAATTAAACTGTAAGGCAAGGTGGTGGTTATTAAAACTTTCATACCCTCTGTACTGAAAATATCTAATTAGTCAAATGAATTTCTCCGACAGACTAAACCATTTAAGAATAACTAAGAGAAAACTACATTTTAATGTAATTTTATGAGCCACGTATGCATATAATTTTTTCTATCATGTTTCTCCATGCACACGTGCGCGTGCACGCTACATTCATCAACCTATATATTATCTCACGTGCGCACTTTAATTTTTTTTTATGATATTAGAAATACTGTTGCGCAATTGTCAATAGAAAAATTGTAGCCATTTTTCATTTTAATTGAAAACCTTACCAAGCTAGAGCTAGCAAAATAAATACATTAAATAATATATGTGATTTCACTTTTCCGTATACACAGCAATTTAATTATACTGAAGTGCGAAATCATACAGAAACTAATCTCATAGAATAAAGCTTATGGAAGAAATTAATACTTGTGTGTAATTATATGGTTGACTCCGTTGGTTGTGTAAAGAATAGTAGAATATAACGATTTCGCGAAGACTAAAAAGTATAATTGACTTACCTCTTAACGCAAAGTGAATCCATGTAGATCCGTACTGTTTAATTTTATTAATTGAGTAAAAGAGATCGATCGCCAGATTATTTACGTAAAGCAATATAGTCGAATTTTTTCAATGAAAAGGAATCGTTATTCAAATTACGCACAAGTTTTAAATAAAATTTTAACGCGTACTATTTTATTTGAAAGGTAGTGAATAATAACACAGCAGTATTCAGAATGTCAGATATTTTATTTCGTTTGAATCGTACCAATTCATACTTTATTTAAAATAGATTATCTTCAGTATTTGATGACTTGGAAAGAATAAATTATCTATCAAATAGAAATCACACAATGACGTTCACATTTCATGTGAAAAGATGCTCGACCTATTTGTGGTGTTTGTCTTTAGAACGAAAAGTTCTTCAACACCATTTCTAATGGGGAGTGTCAATAATTATAAAAAGAAATTAACGAAAAAGGAAAAGAAAATTAATTATACGCGAATGGAAGATTACCAGGAAAGAAAGAAAGAAATGACATCATGTAATGATTATTGCAGAGATACGTGGAGTAATTTTGTGAATTGTGCGCTTTTTTAAGATTTAGAGTTAATAATGTACTAAGCATCAGCAAAGTTTTTACAAATTTGGGAGTTAAGGATGCTTACTAGGGAAGATTAAAAATCCTTAAACAATATGTGAAAAACTTGAGCCAAATACAACAGTAAGTTAATCGTGTTTGAAAATGAAGAGAAAGTAATTCAGCAGCTATTCAGAAACTATAAAATTTGTCTTAATAATAAAATCAAAATACTCCATAGATTAACCGATAAAGTGCGCGATTTTTAATCGTTGTTAGTAGAACGGAAATTTTTGATAGAAGTTTTTCCTTTCCTGTGAGTGAAATTGGTCATTTTTCTTTAACTTCGCTAATGAATAAGCTACTATTATAATTATATATTTATTCTTCAGCTCGATTCGCAACTATTCAGAAGCTCTTCTCTTTTAACGCAACTTATAAATCTCAGCAAACAAAAATTTAAGAAAATTTTACGAACTTTAGCTGCCGTAAGAATACTAGATATTCGTTTCTCAACGCACACAAGTTCGGCCAGGCGCTTATGTAATGTCAGAGTGTCACAACCTTTTCATCAAATCCCTGAAAAAGGAGAGACGAAGAAAGAGATACCAGCAGAGTCCGTAAAACTAACGGGCAGTGAAACGCGTCGTCGCAGTGGCTTCCGCATCTCGTCTGACCCCGAGAGTCGAGAGATTTTATCGAGAGATGTACTCGTATGGCTCACGTCGAAATCACGCGAGCAATAGTGTAGAGAAATTTCTCGAGGCACGTGACTCGTTTTGGAGGAATGTAAAAGCATCTTCGTGCGATTTTTAAGAGGGTGTAGCAATTTTTGGGCGTGGACTGAAAGTTTTGCCGCGACGCTTCTACGACGTACTAATTTTGCTCTTTACAATTAGTTTTTGATCGATAGCAAATGAAGTTTTCTAATCGCGTTGGAGCTCACGACACACATTTTCAAATTCACAATTTGAACGTATTTATAAAAAATTGAAATTCATCGATTAAAAATAATTGGTTAACGTGCATTTCTCCACTAATAATCTGGAATTGTTAATACAGAGAAACTCCAAAGAGAGTTCCGAACTCAAACCTGCAAGGGGTCGGGAAATTCCATAACTCGAAGTTTGCAGAAGAAGAATATATGCACGATGGAGCGACGAGAACAATAGAAAGGACTATTTGTATTATACATTTCGTACTGCGATTATGTGTGAGAAAATAAACTGCTTCTATTAGACATCGTTTGTAAATATTACAATTAAACGCCCTACAGATTTTATAAGCCTGCTAACTCTGATAGTTCAACGGCTTCTGTGAAAGTCAATTTTTTTCAAGATCAAATGCAATCTGTTTTTTTGCATTAGAATATGACATTGATTTATGAGAATAACTCAATAAAAATTAGACACTAGAATATCTTGATTTCAATGTCAAGTATTCCATTAGTGAACTTGAAATTATTCCAAATATATATTTCTTTAAGTATTTTTATTTAAAACACCATATAACAGGTTGTAACAACTTACTAATACTCAATTATACTACTAATTATACGTCTATTTATGAATCTCGGTTAAAATTATTATTATTAATATTAGAAATGAACTATTTCTGTTATTTATTCTTCCAAATAAACATAAATCTTACAGCTTTGAAAAATATTTAACTGCTATTTCTTAAAAATTTTTAAATGTATATTATTTTCTTTAAAGTCATGCAAATTGTTCATTTCAGCCTTGAAATATTTTGTAAGTTGTTATTTTACCCCATTTGTATCAATATTTAAGCTGACAGGTTTACAACATGGCAATATAGAACAGAAATGAATTTTGAGTCTCTATTATTATCATCAATATATATATTATATATCGACCACGGGTATACTATGATTTTTTCATTGCCTTCGTAAGATTTTGCGCGATCAAAGATGTTTTACTGCAGCACACGGCGTAATAATCATAAATTTATAAATATGTATTTATGCGTAATCTATCGAGTAATTCAAATTTTATTAAAATAAATATCGCGCACTATGTAATTATGATGTAGTATAAATATGTGAGTAATTATGCTGAACATATTTTGAATAGTAAAATCAATTTAGGTCTATAAAATTCCACGCAGTTTCATTTGCTAAATTTATTTAACGACTATTACATCAAATTAAAATTTTTTACCATTTTAAGAAAAATATTTTATCGCTTTGCAACATTTCTCTGAAGCACAGAAATTACTTAGTTCGTATGCGATGTTCTACATTGACCACGAAAACTTTTACTGCACTGGAGCAAAATTCTCGACTGCAGACCTCCTTTAAATCAAAGTATAAATAAATCTTTGTCTCGGCAGTACATTTCTTACAGCTCTTCTTTTGTATCTTCCATCTTTATAAGCCTCCTTTCTCTGTTTCTTACTGCATAATAAGAGCGCACGTTTACTGTTTGAATTATGCCGCGTTATATTCCCTGTTGCCGATATGTACACATGCCCACATACGTGCATTTATATAAATTTGTATACGTGTAGCCAAAAATGTACAATATACTGATGTTACATTCCATTCCTAACTTATAATTATAGCTTTAAAGTTTAAGCTATGGTTTTTTAATAAACTTTAAAATATTACGTTACTTCATTGTTTGTGGGTAAATTTTGCAAAGAATTTGTAAAATTAAACACATTAAATTAAGCAAATTGAAAAATGTATTTGGCGTCAAATTACAATAAACAGCAATCTTTTACAATTTAAAAATTGTAAAACGGGGAATAATTATTCTACTTTCCTAATTTCTTAAAATAGTGTATACTAAGAGAAAAGTATACGGTAGTATATATTTTGAATTTTTTATTACCATAAAATTTTTATTTATCGTAGATGAACTAAGATTCAACTACGACACTAAACACTAGAATGGTACGTTTAAAATTTATGTATACAATATTGATTATTTTAAGATATAAAAATGAATTAATTAAATTTAAGCTTTTAAATCTTGTAGTATTGCAAATACGTACTAATTTCGTTATTTATAGGTTAAATTTTGTTTAAACTATTGCGTACTTGGAACAAATAACTTTCAATTTAATTCTAAACAAGTATTTAAGTAATAATTGTCAAAAGTGTATTTACACATCGATATTTAAACTTGTAAAATGATAAATTTAATAAAAGTTTGTATTATTTTTAAATAATTCCTCTTTACTTATACTTTACCGAAGTAAATCTCATTAAAAAAGATCTAAAATCTTACAAGATGAGAACGATACTCAACTGGAATGTTGATTTTATAGTTTTACTAAAAATCATTACAACGCGTTTTAATTACATATAGCGGAGCTTTATTTACCTGGGGAAAGGTTACGGGGTGCATGCATTGTTAGTATGCGTTATGAAATCCAGACGTTGGCCGTTTTTGTTTTTTTTAGGCTTGCATACATATTTTTAAACGTAGAAAAATCCATTTCACTCTTAGATAAGACGACAATTCAAAAGATAAAAAGTACCGTTGATCTCAGTCGCAGCACACTTATCATTTTCATTTTTTAATGTTTCCTTTTTATTACATACCCACAGTTTTTAAGAAGTTATTTATAATTTTTGCAATCTTTTAAAATAACGATATTTTACGAAAAATTTTAACGAATTGATATTGATAATTGATTATATAATTATTAAAATAATACTATAATAGTCACAAAATTGATGTTAACACAAGAAAATTTATAAAATTTATTGAATAAGTTATGCGAGTAAATAAATCTACATAAATACAGTGCTGTATTAATTTAATTTTAATCTTTGTAATATTTTATAAAAGATCTATAGAGAAAAATATATTTTATAGTTTTAGAAACTTATAGTATTTATTTAAAGAAGCATTTAAATAACATACAATCTAAATTTCTCAAGTTTTTATTAGCATTCAAGAAAAATAAAAAATATATAAACTGAATTAAAATATTTATGTGATATAATTATTGTTTAATTGCTAACTTTTATATCTAGATTTATTAAGTTGTTAAATTAAAATTATATTCATTAATGATATATTACTGTAATAAATTTTTATTCCTAATATAAATGTAAAATCTTGTATAAAAGTAAAATAATACGTTCAAATTATATTTAAATATGTTCATAAAAGTCGCTAAATTTGAATGATATATTCAAAATAAAATGAAAGTAGAAAATATAAATTTTATCTGAGACATATAAGAATTTTATGTTTTATGTATTCATGAAACTTAGGTGTAAAGGAAAACAATGTATGAATTTCATTAATAATATTTTAATTTTCTTACCATTTTAAAGTTATCTCATAAAATATGTTTTTTTGTATGATTTTTAAAAAGATTCTAATATTTTATCCACAAATGTAAGTATGAATGATTAATTACTGAGTTAATTGCATTTTTTAAATATGTTCCGAAATATTTCACTATAAAATTTGTACTTAAGTTCATGCAGTTATAAAATTTTTAGTTTCAATTTTGTACTAAAAAATCATTGTTTAGCTAATAAAGAAATAATAGTAAAAACGCTGTATTGTATATTTACTTTAAATATGTAAAATAATTTTTATAAAATGAGCTCTTCGATTGTTGTAGTTTTACGAAGCATAAGGCGTTATACGTGCATCATAAGAGCCCGATAAAATTTCATAATTTTTGTAAATAAATATTAGCAAGATTAGTGATAATAAAACTACATATTATGAGAAACAAGAGTCATTAAATAAAATTGAAATTGTAGAATTTTATATCTAAATACGTATTTTAGAATTAAAAAAGCTTGGTGTATATAATTTGATATGAAGATAAACAAGCTTTATCATTTTAAACTCATATGTATATGTATATACATACAGTATTTATTTAATTTAAGAATTTTTTATTTGAGTCTTAAAAATTCCATGTGGTCGTATATAAATAGTAAAATTGATTACGTAAGATTTTAATGTACGTTGCAGCGTAAACCATTGAATCACCATGATCATAAAATTTACTCTACAATTTTAAATATCTAAAATTACTAGCATATATATATATATACCCGTTACATAAATTTTTAGATCCTAATAAATTGTATTTTTATTTTAAAAGTATTAATTCTTTTATTATTTTTTTTATTTAATAAATGATAATAATTATTCTTTAATATTTATTTATAAAATTACCGTAACAACTATTCCCTATAAATCGTAAAAAGTAGTTGCAATAGTCAAACGCGTTCCTATTTACGAGCCTTGAGATGTACACATGAACCCTTTTTTGACCTGTTCTTCTTCTGAATACCTGTTTACATGACCTGAACAATTCTGATTATCATCGACCTTGAGAGGCTTCATCGTTGCGTGTCCTCGTTCCTCGAAAAATGACGAGCAGAAGATCGGCAAAGAGTTCGCAACACAGGTTCCTGACTATCGTCCATCAAAAAGGATCTACGTCTACACTCTTACACGCTAATGAATCTTAGATTAAAAATTTTGATAAGATCTTCGATTCTCTATTTATTTGATTTATAATTTTTTTTTTAGTTGGGTCAATTTAGTCAAAAAGGGATTACGTTTATCGGCTTGATATCTTAATTGAATATGTATCAACTGAACAAATTTAATTTTTCTAAAATTTTTATTTTAATGCCACTTACTTGAAAATAAATTATAAACAAATTTGTTTTCGTATTTTATAATGGGATAAGAGAAACTGAAGTCTGAAACTCGTTCTTTATGATTTAATAATAAAATTTGAAAAATAAATTTTATATTGTTGTTGATTTTCAGTGATTTGATTTAGATTAATTCATTTTCTAATTTAGATTCTAATGAGAACTAAAAGTTTTTGTGCATGATTCACAGCTTATTTGAATAATAATTCTACAGTTCTGATTAAAATTCAAAGCTGGAAAATTTAATAACGCAACAATAATAATAAAAAAAAAAAGTTATATAAAATTTTTTGCTTAAATTATAATTAAAAACGATGAATAAACGAATGACGACTACATGCTATCAGTCTTTTAAAATCGTAATAAAATTAATACATAACGGAAGAAGCCCACTCATCAGTATTGTTTGAAAAATATTTGAAAACAAAGCCGTATAATTCCATTATTTAGTGTATACAAAAAGTTTTCGATATAAAAAAACGTTCCATAAAGTGAATTTATTTTCCTGGAATTATATGACACGATACATGAAAAATTCTGCCAAGTTATTGTCAAAGAAAATGCAATGAATAAATTAAGTTTACTTATGAAATACGACAGCTAAAGACTCAAAGAAAAGGACAGTAGTTAAAAAGTTATTCATAAACGTCTACATATGTAATAATTCAAGTTTAATTCCCGTTCTAAAAATATGGAAGATAGTATTTAATTATAATTAGTTAGCGTTTACAAATTGGTATACACACATATATATATATATATTTTTTTTTTCTGACTTAACAATTGTGCTTCTTCAAAATAAACATTTATTTTGGATTAGTGAAAAAATATTAAGTTTATAATTATGATTGATTAAATATATCTAATATATTAATAGTGTACGTATAGAAACGAAACATATTTTCCTAAAACATTTGTCCTCTAGAGAAATCATCATTATTAATAATATTTAAATCGCTAATAATACGCGATCCATCCTAAAAAAAGAATCTAAACATCAAATGGAAATTGTTTTAAGTTTAGATGCTTTTCTCAATATCATTAGCTGAGTTTATAAATAGTTGAAGGGCTATACTCAATGGCCCGCGTAATTTTCTTTAGATTATTACGCGAAGTGTACTAAGTTTGTTAAATGCACACGCCGATCGCTTATTTCTTAAGTTGTGTTAAGCTCAACACACTCGAAAGCGGCAAAAGATTTCTTCCGATAAAAAGGAAAGTTGGTACTGGATTCGAAAAGAAAATTCTAATCTTAAAGTTGCTCATTAATTTGCGTGAAAGAAAAAGTGCCGAGAAATTTAATAAATTATTTCAAGATAATAATCGGCGAGCGGCTCTTAAGTTAAAATTGATTCCGTAGAGTTCGGATAAGCTCCCATGGAAACGTCTCGGTTCTAACATATGGAACACTTTCGTTCGTCCGGAGGAAATACGAAGCTGCATAAATCACGCAGCCTTAATCCAAGCTCGAAAACGCGCGACAAGCCGATTAAGGAGAATGAAAAAAGCCGGAGAATCCCGTCGCCGACGGACCCGGCGATCAGCCCAATCTCGTTCGGGATCAGCTGGTGCACATGCGCGGCACATGCGCGGCACTTACGCAGAGGCCCCGGTGCACTGACCTGTCCCGCTTGCTCTCGCGGCCGTCCAGATCCGCTGCCACGGTCGGCTTTGCTCGCGAGTGAAAGTATTATTATCTGTGAACGGGCATCGGTGGATCGCCGACACCTCCACGCGTCAAAACGCGTCACCCGCCGTGGCACTTCTTTGAAGGACAAACGCGCGCGAGAAAGAAAACGGAAGCAGGAAGTGGAACCTACGCCCGCGAAGCTTCGGTTGCTTAATCAGCTTGTTTTCGACTTACCGAGCGGTTAGTCGCCTCCGATCGAAGATTTTTGGAAAACTCCTGTCCGAGAGCACCAACGTTACTTTTAATTTATTCCAGATAAGATACAGAGAAATGCAGAATCTTTCAAAGTCCGAACTGTGTTTTCGGATCGTTTTAACTTTTAAACGGGCGTTTTTATTAGCAATATTATTTCGAGAAACGTGTCCGAGCAATTCGTTTCGTGTTAGCTCGATTACACAATTTATAGACGGAACTTAATTGTTCTTTTTATACTATAACACAAATTCTTGCGCACACCTGTAATGATGAAGCAACGAACTTTCGAATCCTTAAGTTTAACAAATAACGACAGTAGTGGTAATTGTTTAAAACGCAAGTTTGGTTTTTTGCTCGTTCTTTCCATATCCAGAAATTTTACAAGGTAAGGCGAAAAATTCTTTATATATGATACAAACTTGCTTTAGTTTCACTTTTCGAATGTTAATGATTACTTTATCTTCGCATTTTCTTAGATTTACTAGTCGCTAAGAAAAATACGAATATTTCTGTATTTCTGTTCTACTTTTTTCCCGCATTTATGTACCAAAGTCTACACCTACCAATAGTAAAATGAAAATATAAAAACTGCGAAGGGTATAATTGATATGCTATTACTATCGTAGCATTTTTTGATGAGATAATAGATTATAGGCAACAATTAACAAGTCCATATAAATCATAACTGCATTCTTCGCTATATTTTCATATAATATTTTACAAAATTTGCAAAAATAGAGGATGCTTTAAAATATAAGTAATAAATCATGTATCGCGGCTACGTAACTAACTACAAAAGTCGTTCGTTTAAATCAATTGCAAATAAAAAATAAACAACATTAATAACTGCATTTTGTCAACCATAAAAGTTTAAAAGTAAAAAATCAAATTTTTACAATTAATACCATTTGTTAAATGAAATTACGAGTTGAATATGAATTATTATTTTGTATAAAAAAATACAAGGCGATACCAGTGCTTACTTTCCAAATATTATGCAGATTTTACTCATCGATATTATATCATACATTCATTACTTATAAATTTACAGAACTCATTGCATTATTTACAATAGTGTTTCATAAAATATGCTGAACGTGAAACGATATTACTTGATTAAGAGCATAGTCATTAAATTAAGTCAAGTGTTTCAATGTTACAACAGTAATATTTTGTGTATTTTAATAAAGAAAATAAATATTACGTTCATAAGACTGTTAATAAATATTATAAGATGATTAACTAATTTACATAATACATGATATGGTACTTCAACTGAACTCAAATACATTTTTTATTTTGTATTTTTCGAAACTCAGATTTTTTCTTTGACCTACATACTTTAAGCGTAACTGTTTTCTTCATTCAAACTTGCTATATACCACTTTCAATTAAACAGCTTTAAAAAAAAATTTGGCAACGCGTTTGTTTAAAAACTAAATATGTCAACCATATCTATTTATTAATCGTTTGGAAATTAAAAGTTAATTTAAGGATAAAGAAAAAAGCATTTTTCATTTTACTGATTTAAAAAAATTAGTAAATCATTAACTTATTATTATTATTACATGTTTGAAAGACCTTGATTTTTGTTTACATAATTTAAATATTTGATAAAATATCTAAGCCTATATTTAATTGCTTTTTTGAAGATTAATTAGATTTAGTGGTATAATTTGTTTTTCTAATAATAATAATTAATCTATAACAATAATCTGAGAATAATCATTTTCATTAAGTAAGTGAAAAATATTAAACTCGTTTACGAAATATATTTGATTTTACAATGCAAAGAAATTTATAGTGGATGATAAATCAGAATTGAAACTCTATCGGGTGTCTTAGAAGCACGTGTATCTGCACCTACAATCTAAGACGCAAATCAAAACCTGAATTTTCATAGCTATTTGACAGATTGTGCTACAATTTAATATGATTTTTGAGAAAATTATTATATTCCCTTTTTAAATAAAATTAAATTGAACCTTCTAACTCTATTCTTAGTAAATAACAAGAATATAGATCAATTAAATTCATAAAAACAAATAGTTGAAGTATTTTTGCGTTAGTGTTTCAATACGCAATGTACATAGTTATATTAAAAAAATAGCAAAAAATTTTTAACGATTAAAATTTATTCAATATTAGTATCAAGTTCAGTTGGTATGAGTTCAGAAAATACATTTGAAATAATTCCTAAATAATGAATTAGAATTCATCTTTTTTTCAATCAAGTTTTTATTAATTTTCAACCCGACGAAAGTTCAATGCTTTATTATTTTACTTATGAGTAAACTGCACTTTTTATCCGCACAAGCGTAAATCATTTAAAATTTAAAAAAATATTATGAAACGTCTATGTTTGTACGAATTATAAGAAAACTGTAACTTTTTGGACTGCATACTTCAAGCATGTGATTTATACTCAAATGAAATAAACAAAAAGCAAGTTAAGCTCTTAAAATTCAAACATGACCCAGAGCAATGAATAAAAAAAAGTCAGCAACGCTTATTCGATTTCCGTCCAAAGCCATAAAAATTTCTTAAAACTTCTTTTCTGCCCAAAACTTTCTCTGTTTTAGAAAGTCCTTTAACAATAAATATTTCACGAGAGATCGCTTCTCAAATTTATATATCGAAGATACAAATAAGCACGGACTAATACGCTGTATCGAAATCATCATCGATAATAAAAATGTATCTCGCGAAATAGAAAGTTTAATTGAGTGCTGAAAAATGCAGAACGCATTTATGTGCATAAATGGCTGCAAGGTGAAAATGGATGTTGTGTTACACAAATGAAAAAACGAAGGCTTTTAATTATTTCTGATGGGTAAGCAAAAGAAAATATTAAAGCGATAATAGCTACGTTATGAGAAAATATGCTCGAATAGAGTTCGAACGCTTAATTTACTGATAGTATACGTTAGTGCAAATATTTATTGTTACTATTTGCATATTTAAAACCATTAACGTGATTTATACTTAAACTAATGAATGAAAGCTTTCAACTCATTAGACGATGAGGCTATTATTTTGATGTTTAGATATTAGATTACAATTTGTTTAGGTATGTGTGTACGTATTACAACCACATATGTAAAACACGCATATGTAAACAAAATTTATCATTAACTAATTATTTACATTTTATACGTAGTATTGACATTTATTTAATAAGTTCTACAGTCTAATTCTGTGCTGTACACATTTTTCATAAAAATTTTTGAACAAACGAACGAGGAGATAAAGACGAAATAAAATTAATACGAATAATCTATTTTTACCAATAGAGCGTTATTTGTAATTAAATTTTACTGGTTATTATTTAACAGTCATTAATTGTTATTAAAAATACTAGATTTTACAAATTATGCATGCAATATTAAACAATATAATGTGAATAGAAATACTCTTCCAATTTATTTCAAGATTGTCATTTATTTAATTTCATGATTTATTTTAGTGCTATTTTCGCTAGTCTATTATTTAATTTAAGCGATTTACAATAAAAAATATTATGGTTCCATCTTGTTTCGTCTCTACGAGGTTTTTATACTAATTTTTTAAATTAATTATTCTCACTGTTTATGTTTACAACGTGTATTCTGAAATATTTGTAAGCAAACACAATTAAGAACTTTCATAATAATGAAATAAACTCATAACAGTACTAATTAAAAGTATAAATCTAGTGTTTGCTTGCTAAAAATGATAATTGTTCCGAGATGCGAAAATTACTTCAAGTTGTAATTAAAGCATGCGATTGTTATTATCGAATCATTATTGAAAGACTAATTTTCATCCTTTGCCTTTGACAATCATACATATTTCCACTGGCTCCTGTAACTTTTTGCCGATCGTACAGAAAAAGTGTGTCGATAAGTTGTACTCACTTAATGAAAGTCGTAAAGTCCTGTTTGTTAGATTCAATCCGTAACAAAAGTTGGATAAAACATTGGACACATTGTTTAAAGCGTTTATACAACCGAGGTAGGCAAAAAGTGTCTGCTCCAAGTACGATACGAATGATAGAGCAATTCGTGCGAAAGAGCGGCTTTAAGAAAGTAAAATAGCAATCAAGCGACCGGACAATGTAAAGACGCACTGGCCATATTAACGCGAGTATCGGCCGGGACAAATAGCGGTGGACGGGATCCTTTTCCAATGGAAATCGGCGGCGCACACGCCGACTGCACTGTCAATGAGCTTTCTACGTACGCGCTCTTTTAATGCGGCGGCATTTGCGCCGATGCGTCTAAGCCACGGACGTATAAGTCATGATTGTACCTTGGCGATGTCGACAATGTGGTAAGGGGGGCAGGCAGAACTCGCTAATGGAGGCAGTTTCTTCTTTTTACGGAGAAGGGATTTTCACTTTTACTTCAGCTGTATTCCATTGTTTTTGCTGTGAGTGGCAGTTGCGTTTGACAATAATCATTCCTTGCCATTTTACAACAGCGGCGCGAGTCCCCGTGTTGGATTTGACATTATCGGAAGAACTTTACGACTGCCAATCCCAATACTTTTGGAAAAAGCATTTTTTATTCTTAGAAGTAAATAACGGTTTCTTATTTCAAACGCAGACTTTTTGCAACTTTTTGAGAAAAAACTACTGCGATGTACATATATTTCTACAGCGCAAAGAAAAACTTGAAAGTTCTTTCAAGAATTTATAATATCTTTCGTATTACGCGTAGTAAAATATTATTGTAATGTTCAGCAAATTTTTTGTATTTAGTTAACCTATAAAACGAACGTTGTTTTATAAGTTTTTGCACAAATAGTATAAAATTCTTATTTTTCATTTTATGGATTCGCGTTTATTGGTGTGAAAATAAAAACTACCGAATAGTTATTGAAAAATAAATTTTAGAAACTTTACACTAACAGAGAAGTATAGAAATTAAAATTATATAAGAAGAAAATACTTGCGCCAATATAAACTCATTAATAATCTAATCACGAAATACCTCATATAATAGTTTATACGCAGATGGTTTTCTAATGATACCAGCACATATTTAGTATTGAAAAATTCATACATCAAAATATGTAACTAATTTTACATTCATAGCAGATGTTATAAGTATTCACGAGTATCACCATTATTGCAAGTATTATATTGTTTTTATTAATACTGATCATGTATTTCAAATATTTAACACACGTTTTAGTTTTTATACTGGACATAATTTAATTTATAAACTGAACATATATTATATATTATATTCCGAGTAGAATAATTTCTAAAGTAATTTTCTATAATAACATAAAATGATTTTTAAACTAAATTAAAAATTAGTTAAAGACGTGGTTTTATTTTTTAAAATTATTTTAATTATGAACAAAGCTATTGATTATTTGGATTAATTCAATACTTATAACAAATATTTAACAATATAATACTTATATAAAATTATGTGTTCAAAAATAAATTAATGAAATAGGAAACTACAGATAAACATAAATTTTTAAATTAAATGCCTTTGTACAATTTTTTATTATATTTTCGAACAATATAGAAATTATATTTTTCCAAAGCAGATTATTATAAGATTAGACCACATGTTTTCACGCATATGCCTTTTAAATTTTATGCTTTTATGCCTAGGTACTAAATAAATTATTTCTCATTCACAAGCTAAACTTACAGTTAGCGGATGAGAAATAGCACTTTCTTCATAATAAATTATCACCAACTTAAACTTGAAAATATCTATTATATCGTATTAATTATACTTAAAAATAAGTCTTTAATTAAAAATCATATTTTAAGATTTTTTGTATAAATAGTGTCGGTACAGGCATTTCAAAAAATTATTCTTCAAAATACACGATAAATAAAATTAATAAATTGAATTCATTAATATAATAACTTAATATCTTTAAGTTTAAGCAATGAGTTCATTAATATATATTTGTTTGAATTTTAGTTACAAGTCATTTTTCCTAAAAATTAAGCTCAATCTCTACAAAAAGTTTTACGCTCATAACTTCATTAAATGTATTGGATATCTTGATCTAAATTTATGCAATAAAAAAATTCATATATTTAATTATTCGGATGTATACCATTAATAAAACTTTAATTGAAAAATTAATATCTTAAAAACGTCTCGTGAATTTTATGTTTGAGTGTATATAATCAATGATACCTATGTTATATCTAAATCCTCTTTAACGGTAGACTTTCAATAAAAAAAGTTGTAACTACTAGCTTGATATAAATCTCAGCGAAAAATGATTTTTCGGTCATCGAGCGGAAGTTACTGCTGAACGCGGGATCACTTATTTATGAGTTACCGCGTCAGTCGTTGCACGCACCGATGTATACGTGCATTGGACACAGAAAGAGAGAGAGAGAGAGAGAGAGAGAGAGAGAGAGACAGAAAAATAAATAGACAGAATGAGTGAGTGATGATGTCAAGAAAGTATGCATACATCTTGAAAAAGTTTCTATTGTGCAGCATAAACATTTTCGCGTATACATGTCATTGTTATACATATGTCGTTGTTATACCGTTACCTTGCGTCCACACAATTGCGATACGCCATGACCGATCTAATTATATTACAAACACTTTACCAACATCGTTTGAATTGCATTGAAATTTAAAGTAACTGTAATTTTTTACTTGATTTGATGCAGTATTAAGTTGAAGGGTTGTAACAAATTATTAATATAAATTGCAAAATTAACGGTAAAACTGTTGTTTAATAAGTGGAATAATAATTTATCGTTTGTGAATAAATTGTGAAAAACATGAATTTGCATGGTATTATAATGAATTTACAAAAGAAAAAATAAATATTCCAAGTTTAAAAATTCTAAATTTAAATTTGCTTTTATCAATGTGTAACAAAATAGTCATTGCATTGTTATATTAAATTCAAAGGCATTATATATTTAGAGTATACACCGATGAAAATTTTTTATCAATTTATTTATTATCGTATCATAATTTATACAATAAGTTTTTTTCAAGTGATATATTCGTAAGTATAATTATACGAATTATCTTCTTAAATATAAATTATATTACAATTAGAAAATTATTTTTTTTATATCTGTTCGACAAGAAAGATTTCTAATATTCATTATTTATAGTTATTTTATGATTATAAGTGAGTTTAAATTATTTTTAGAAAAACTTGAACAATATTTTGAGATTTTTAAATTATTTATTGTTAACGTTATTTAATTTTTTTTATATTTAAAAGTAAGAGTAAAATATTACCAATAAAAAGTTTTTAGGTGCATTAGTATAAACTAATAATGAAAAAATTACTCTGATATATATGGTCAATTTTTTTTAATTTTCCATTAAAATAAAGAGATGAAAAAACTTCGTTCTAATTTCTTTTATAGATATAGACTAGTGTAAGAAACCTAAAATTATTATGAATTTTAATATTTATTTATCTATTATTGACTTTTAAAATCAGTAAAGTAAATATTACAAATAATGTCCATTATTAAATTAAATTCGAAATTGATATATAGTTTCGTTACTGGCATTATTATTTCAACACAATGAATAATCCTTCTACTCTGTAAACAATAAATATACTTTGTCTTACGTGACAATGTACTACCAGTGCGACAATTTAGAAAAAGTTACCACTACATTGTTACAATCTTTCATCACACAATGGCTGTTTCATAACTGAATTCATGAATCGATAATGTAATACGTGTCAAAGTCAATATTATTTAAAATGAGCACACCCATACATTGAAGAGGTTAAAATCGATTATAATCATTGTACGTAACTCTAAAATAAGTAAAAATTAATAAAAATGCAAGGTAACCTTTACAAAATATAGGATCAATTTTTAATTATAAATCATAAGTATGTAAAGATTAATAAACAGTAAAATTACGTAAACAAGGGTGCAATTTTTACTTGTGTATATTTACAAGTCAGTATTAATATATTCGCTTCAGTGCTTGTCCAGAGTCTATTATTCGAACTATCACGTTTCATCGTAACTTTTACAAATTGCTTGGTCGATTGCTCCGAAATAATTATCAAATACAATCATCAGAAAATTGACTTAATGTAATGCATTACCAATTTAGGAAGAAAAATATTTTGGTCGTAATACTGTCGAAAAAAAAGTCTCGATGTAAGTTTACATGTACCTTTCACCTTGTAGCCCAAAGGGAAAGTTAAGAAAAGTACTATTAATTTTAATACGATACAATATTGGAAAGTATGAGTTTGCATGTGTAATTGTTAATTAGATTTTTATGTTTCAGAAAATCATCTGACCGTGTTTGGCACGCAGGTACTGGCGAAGCGCATTATCTATAACCTTTATTTTCTATCTTCTGTTTTAATTTCGAGTTTTTTATTTTAGAAATAAATATAATTAGCAGCTTATATTAGAAAAACACTATTAACGATGGGTATTTATATAATGTGTATTTTTGAAAAGATAATCTTATAGTAAAGACGTGTATTAACTTATTTTTTACATTATATTATTTTTATCTCATTTTAACATGTTTATAACATTCAATAATGTAATTTTAATAATGCATTTATTTATGTGCACAAATATTTTTTCATACTTAATAATGTTACTAAAGCTAGAAAATTATGACGTATGATGTGCCAATTATTATTACAAGTCAATAGATCTTCCTTCGCGAATCCTTGATTATAGTAATTAGAGCAAACACTTATAAACAATTCTCTTCGAGTTCGCTTCCAGAATTATATTATACAAAGCATATCTTAATTTTTTCTCAAATGTAAATCAAACATAAATATTTTAAAAATATATAAAGCGTGTAAAATAATAAATGTACAAATGTATGAAATATCAAATATAAATCCTATAATAATAGCAGAGAGCACAAAGTGAAGGTTATTTCCGAATAAATGTAATTAAAAAATTTTTAACAAACGTTGTTAATAGTGAAAATGAAGCTACTTTCTATTAAATTTTTGCAACAATAAGATGAAAAACGTATTCTTTGAGACGACTGCATTGAAGCCATGAATAAATAATTTATAAATGTTGAATGTTTGTTTAAAAAACATTCTTAACGACTGGTCATAAAGTTTTCCAAGTATTCTCAATGTGTAAAACGATAATTTCATCACGAAGAGTCTACATTAAATATTTGTTTCTCATCACGTTCATAAAATCTTTACGGACAGTCGGAGAATTTAAACAAAACGATTCACCAAGTCTTCGTAGAATGATTTGTCTCCGAAGAGAGTAATGACGCTTCAGGACGTTATCGAGCAAACGTAATTCAACGATTGTGAATTCGCGTAACAGCGCTTTTACGAACCACGTGACTAATACGTACTTTCACATCGGTGCAGTTTTCTCCGCGGCGCCTAAAAGCATCGTAGCTGCCATAATGGCCACCTACAATACGACCGTCACGAGCAGACGTATGAGAGATGCAAAAAACGGGACACGTGCCGTGCTTCGTAGAAGCTTCAGTGGGATGTAAGGTATCTGTGTCAACCGACGACGTTCTATCCAAACCATATGGCTGCGAGACGCGAGCGGTGGTAGCCTTTTAATCTCTTTCATTTCTTCTCTCTTTTCCTCTAACTTTTTCCGTTCTTTACGCATCGTCGCCTCAAATTATCCATAAACAGTACGGAGTCTCAGGTGTGGTGTTCGCGATTTTGTAATTGAAACCTCGTAGCGAACTGACCCATACTTGCACTCACCGAAATCGATGCAAATGTGTACCTTTGTTTATGTTTATTATACATGTGCAAAGAATGTTATAAAAATTCTCTAGGAAGTAATTAAACGAATAAAAAATATATTAAAAATAAAAGAGTAAGAATTATTTTAAGTTTTTCAACGAATCATCGTGTAATTAATAGGCTATAACCTATAACTATCGTTGTTACTTGATTTAAAATTGAATGCATATTGCTCGACACTAAGTGTCATCCTGAGGAATAAATAATTTACCGAGAATAAACTTACTCGATGATTTATTATTAAATTGTAACTTAAATTAAGTATTGTAGTCAAATACATCTAATTCATTTTTTATCATAAATATAGCCATTCTCTACTAATGAATTATCAACTAATATTTTATTAAAATATTACTAATACCGTAGTTTCGCAGATATTTAAATTCGATCATATCGCAAAATTTATCTATATTTTTTAAATTATAAAAGATGGAATTTTTATAAAAAAAAAATGCTATTTATAAATTATTATTTAAAATTTCAATCGTTAAATTAAATTTGATATGCTTTTCTACTATGTGATACAGTAAAAATTCCTATTTTTTATTTCATAATAATAAATAATTAACTTTGTGTATTGCTCAAACTTAAATATTTAATAATCTGTACGTGAAATACCAAATAATAATAGATACATTTAAATTTAAATATAATTTAAATAATTTTATTCTTATTTCAAATAATAATAATTGCTAATCATAATTATTCATTACATTACATTCTTCTTTTATTTAATAGGTTTAAAACTTAAAACAATTTATTTATGTATTCATCCTAATATCTGATTGATTAAAAGATTTTTATAGAATAACGTTGTCACTTATAATTATCTACATTTTTATTCTTATTCTTCACGAGCAAATAATTTTACAACGTAGTTTAATTTTATATTAGATATGTATTTTTTCGAAAAATCGTCTTTAACAGTCCGTCAGTATTAGAATTTTGTTTCAAAATTTTATAAATTTCAATATAAAAAAAAAGATTCAAATGCTTATAACAGCGTAATAAACATCGATGCCTACAATTTTTTTTCTCCCAATTACGATTATTACATTCGATCGGTCGGATGTTCAAACATCACGGCACATTTTAATGCATTATGCGATTATACGGTATTGCAATGAATGTTGTAATTGCGATATTTTCTCGAGGCAAGTCAATGTAATAGTAGGCTTTGTCGGTACCGAATCGTGTGTAGTATTTTTTCTTCTAATATTAGTCAAATCAATCGTAAATACTGAAACAAAGAATTTTTTTAGCGAATCAAACTGTACACTATAACTCTTTTATAGCTTGAGCCCTTGCATAGTAACATATTTTTTTCGTCTTCTATTGGTTACAATTCTATAGATAATCATTCGACCTTGAATTGAAATCAAGCAACAAAGTAAAAACACTGAATACTATTATAATTTATTTTTAATTGTCATTGCTACTTATAGGATTTCAGTTTCGAATCGAAATAAAATAGCAAAAATTGTAATAAGCATAATATGGTATTAATTCGATATCAGTGCGTGCGTCGCGAATATCGATTAAAATGAATTATAAATATAAAAACAGTTATTAGAAGAAATGGTTAGAAAACTTTTAAATTGCGCGACATTTTTAATTTAATCATTAAGTTAATTATTTTACGTACAAAGACTTTTATAAAGTGTGATCCAACTGTATAAGGAAATTGATGATTTATTGTCAGAGACTACGCGGGCAAAAAAATATTAGCTCGAAATCAGAAGTAATTTGTAACTACGGTACAACTTTGCATACGAGTAAACTGAAAAATTTCAGCAAAATCGTTTCAATTTTTGCAATTGAGCTGCAGTTGCCTGGTGTGTACTACTGCTTAATGGGCGCGTAATCATACTAAATAACACGTGTGTAAAAGGAAAATAACCCCTCCCGTGCCTCCTGACCAGAGTGCATTATTTAATTTAGCCACGAATGGCCTGAAAAAGCGCGAGCATCTACCAAGAGCGACTTTTTACGCGCTCGAGCTTTGCCTTAGCCGCATCTCGAGCGCGACACGCGAACCCTGAGCGGTATACTTTCCCTTTTTTCTTCGCTTATTTAGTCGCACGCTTGCAAGTAAGAGAGACGGATTGAGAGGCAACGGAGAGGGAGAACCAGAGATAAAAGGTTAAGGTGGAGATACGCTTGGGACAAGGGTTCATTATTGTAAATAAAAGCTTCGTGAGCAGTCAGAGTTAAGATAGGTCGTGGATACATGAAGTGCTCAATTGGTTTTTCTTTCTTTTCAACTATTGCACCGGTAAAAATAAACCTACCTTATAATTATTGATTATCTTTATTGTTCTTCCTTAAACGCGATTCGTTTTTTTACGGAAATCTATCTTTTCTCACGAATGTTAAATGCTGCTTTTTTTATTTTTTAACAAATATTTTCTTAAATAGGAAGCTTCTTTATTGTGCAGCCACAAGTTTATCAAACAAAACTTTAAATTCGAGAAACTAAAGTTAAAAATCTTATTTGTTGCTAATACATTTTCTTTAATTTGAACAACAATGATAACGAATAATACCTTTTTAAACTTGAGCACATGTAGATATCAAATCATTATTTTACGAAATAAAAAGTGTAAGCTACATTCTAATTCAATGCAGCTTTGAACGGCGCTTAATATGCGTACAGAAATTACTCTTAGTAAATAAGGTAATAGATTTGAAAAATTTGAGATATTTTCCTGGCATCTTAAAAATTTTCCAAACACTTTGAAAAAATGCAACGGTTTCGGTACTGGAAGAGAGCAAGGCATTTACGGATCGTCGTTCGGAAGTGAGAAAAAGGAAAAAGATTGAGCAAGAGACAAATACTAGGCACACATACAGACAACACGCGTGTTTACATTTCGTGTACAGTTGTTACATGTGTGTTTTTAAGCGTGGAGCGAAGAAAATCAGAAGAAGAAGCATGGGAGAGATACTGTGGTACTTAACAATAATTGAAGAGCTGCTCGTTTCACGACTCGAGAAAATTTTACGTTTGCTAAAGTGGATTTACATATTTCTCGTGTATTGTACTACCGCAGGCTCCTTTTTTCTCCCCTGACAAAATCTTATTTTAGTTTAATCCGTTTGCTTTCTAAATGACTTAAGAATAGAACGAAGATAAAAATTAACGATTGCTAGATTTATCTATGACCGGTATTCAGAGTACCAGTATTTTTAGAAAAACCGTCGAAATAATTCTAATTATTTTGCACGTCGAATACTTCACCGAGAATTATTTGAAAGGTATTCAGACGGATAAATAAGCCACGAAATTTACAATTCTCATATTTTTCTACTAGTAAAGATTACAGTCATAGAACTGAAAACTTTTCATATGCAAATGCTCGTGCGAGATACGAATACAATCTCGCCTTAAGTATTTCCACACCGACAACCTCACGCACTTTCACACGTCTATCATTCAATACGATGTTATGGTTATTTATACATCGACGTGTTGTTGTTAGATTGATTTTAGGACGTTGCGCGCATCCCTCATCGTTAACAAACTTACGGCCACGTTCCAGTTTAACAATTCAATCGTTATCGGTTAAACGAGTGTCTTCATCATTCGGGAGTTTTTTAGCGATTCGATGAAAAAACCAAATTGCATTGCTTGAGAAAACATTAATCCACTTATCCTTTGGCGGGTACTCGGCCTAGAGGGATCATCCGAAAAATCTCAAGTTGGACTAATTGGCATAACGTAACAAATGATAAAAATTTTCTCAGTGTATAATAACTTTATCTTTAAGTGCAAAAATCTCATAAACTTTCCACCGTTCTTCCATCCCATCTGTCTCCTCATATTCGTTTTACCGATACCCCTAGTCTCTTCAGGTGGACTTTTTGTATAGGCGTCGGTACCGTCCACATCGATCGATGGAGAAAAGAAAGGAAGAGTCAAGGGCCTCGTGGAACATAATCGGCGCGTTTCTTTTGAGTTGTAGGGCATAACTCGCTCTCAGTTTTACGAGCGTTGGCTCAAGGTGCGCGCAATGCTGATGTGCATCGTGATTTAAAACTTTTAGCGCGCGCGCACGCGGGAGAGAGAGAGAGAGACCGAGTGCGGCGGGGGGACGGCACGGGACTTTTGATGTTTCGCTATAGGATGCGGTGGGAGGACCTGTAATTTGAAGAATCGCGCAACCTTCCTTTACGGGCTGTAGAACGATAAGCGCATAAGTTATGTGGTAAGTCTTGTCGTTCGGTGTTTACGTATATCATTGTTTCTCACAGTGTTTTCTGTCACATTTTCTGTCGCATTTATCTGCACATCCAATGCAGGTATCAAATCACTTATTTCATTTTCTTACGGTAATAGATTATTTATATTTTATTTTCACGCGCTGTTAAAAATCCGGATCTTACTTCGGTATTGATATACATTTTGATAGTTCCCCGTACACCCGTGGACCGTGGCGTTATAAATAAAATAATCTAAGGATAGAGAGTAGAATTTAACTTTGTTACTCGAGTGAGTATTATATAAATGAAAGCCCCTTGATTTATACAGCCGATCGGGCAATATATTTGACTGATATAAATAAACTGAATTTTATCTCATATGCATGACATAATGCCGCATTTCTCGGATCAAAACTATTTTTAAAGGTGCACTTCTAACGGGACTAGAGCTCGATAAAAATGGCGTCTAAATAAGTGTCTCAGCCATCAAATTAATTTCATACCAATGTTTTATAAAATTCACTCTTAAATAAATGCAATAAATTTTGCCGCGTACAACCTGCTGCTTCAAATGGTTGTCACGGTCTTTTTTGCGTCTTCGCGGCCGAGATAGCGCGCGAGCAACAGCTAGAAAGTGACCATTCCGCGAACCGCAGCATACGTATGCACATTCAAATTCAAAATCAGCTCGCACCGTCTCCAGTTAACGCACGCTTACTCTTGGACATCCCCATACTCGATACGCGCAAATCCCCGGGCGCAGCTCCTCCTTTTCCTAGCCCAGTCCGCTCAGCACTTTTTCGCGGGGAATTACGTAACCTGTTAAGCGGCAACTCGTCTGGCACCTTGATAAACGTGCGACGTGCGTGGGATCGTGGCGCGATCGCGTGACGCCCAAGTTCATCGATCGATCGATTGGTTATCCGATCGGAGCTCACATCCCGCAGCGAGAAAACGTAGATTGGATGACGCCCACACCAACGTGCAGGACGAGGCAGGATTGCACGAGCGACTTTTTGTCTCACGCTGCTAGATTAGAAGGCCGCCTGTATAAATATACTTATTTAGAGATCTGGCATCGGAGCTGCATCCTGGTGCTAATGTGGAGCTCGGGCCGAAGCCGGGCTCGCTTGCGTTGATCAATGCACGACGTCGGGCGCGCAATCAGCGCCCGATTGCCATTTGCTGAGTTTTCTTTCACCGGCAATAGAATGTATTTATAGTTAACTCAGTCAGCGCGTGTCGTAAAAATTCTGGTCTTTTTAACGTGTTCATTACGTCATGATATACTGTATACTGAATAATTTTATCCTTCAAAGTTGTCAATTTTACGGCAGCTCAGCTGTCTCGTTTATTTCAGTATGAGAAATGTGAACTATTAACACGTCTACCTTTTGTGCCGGGATAGGGATACGTTAAACATTGCTCCCCTTGAGTATTGGTTCGAACGTTTTTCATTTTGCTAAATTTCTTTTGCGCTTTATCGTCGGCTTAAAAAAATAGCGGTGCAAGGCCGATAGCGGAGAAATTGAACGAGCAATGATTGATCGTTAAACGTTCATTCGCATGTTGAGATCTGACGTAAAATGTTCGTGCATCGACGTTTTTAATTGCTTCTGCACAAAATATTTATAAATTTAACGCTGCTCGTTAACAGACGCGGCAAAAAGTTTCATAACCAGTCGCGTATTTAATCTTAGCGACTTTGTATTTCTCGAATATAAAAAATGTGCTTGTCTCGTCCAACTTTTATCGAAAAACAATAAGTGATAGGTGCTTTATTCGATCTGAACCTACAGTCGTTGCTTCGTTAATACCCGTGCAGATTACAATTAAAACGTGTATGCAAAAAACACTCGACTGGCTCCGGCAAAGTAGGAAGCTTACACGTATTGTAAACTGTGTAACAAATAACGAAATCTACGGCGTCTACTCGTTAGGTGTATCCCGTAGGCGTGACAAAGTTTTGCGAACTAAACTAGTCTCCTTGTTCCACATTTTAAAAATCCGACCGCAAGCAAAAATTGCTCGCTCGATTCTCGAAGACGCGTACAAAGCAGACAATAATGCAATGCACTCGGAAAGATTCCGTTCCGCCTTTAGTTATGATTTTGCGCGCGAAAAACTCGCGAGACGTATCGGTTCGCTCCATTGAAAGGTTCGAGGAGAGAAGACAGCCAAGAGAGACCAGAGTGCAAAACGCCTTCGAACATTATCACCTATAAATGCGTCGATACTCGCGAGCCCGGATCGGTACATTTACGCCTGAGTGCGCCTTCGCTCGCAGCATCGATTTGGCACCCACGCGAATTCGCGGCCCTCGGGACGATACTCAGCGGGATTTACGATCTAAGATACGCCAACGACTCCGCACGCGCGCACTCACACTTATGCGAGGATCGTATTATGTAACGCTCTATTATTTGCATTCGCCATGTGGCGATGAACCTGAGAATGACGCGTTTTACTGTCTGCCCCGTTGCTTAGACGGGGTACAATGTACGCAGCGAGCTTTTGGCGAACGGTGGCTCAACGGTTATTCTCGGATCGGTATACTTCCGTGGGTATAAACTTTTCCGTACGTCCAGTTGTAGTTTATGGCGGTATTACGAAAAGTGGGATGATAGCTGCGATATAATTGTCTAATAACTGTATTTCGTAAAAATGTGCCTGCGCCTTTATTACGCGCGCACCTATTACAAGTTCTTTGGATTTTCACATAAGCTCCCCGATGGCCTATTTCTCATTTTTATAGGACGCGAGGTATTTTATAGATTTTTTAAAGCGCATATCGGTATCGTAAAAGCCAATGTAAGGGTAAGTGGAAGAATTGATCGATTATTTATTTTTCAGACTGTCCTAAGAGACGAAGTAGGTGGGTCTGCGCGCGAGTTACCAGGAAATGCTTTGTAGTTTTTAAATGCCATTTACGATTTGCAATGAACGTGTAAACGTTTTTTAATTAATCTTGATGTTTTTATAGCTTAGGGGATATTGGCGATCAATTTTCGTTGAATAAATCGACCACGTGTAACAGTAATTTTCAAGTTTCAAAATTGACAAAGAGCCGCGCAACAACTATTTAGTTCAAGAGAAACCGTCAAGCGGCCGTGTAAAAGTCAGAAAAACTCACTTGGCGTAGGCTTTCTCGAGAAGCGCTGGCCAAAATTGCTCGCTGTGCCGGCTCTGCAAGAAAGCGAGGCGTCCATGGACGGCTGGGAGTCGGTCGTCGACGAGTACTTCGACCCATGCTCCGCACCACCAAAGCCGGAAACGGAAGACGCCCGTGTACTCGGCATTGGGTAAATCCGGAGGTTCGTTTCCGACGCCCCCAACGCCGTTGCCGTTGCAGTTGCCGAAGCCTTGATCAGCAGGCACGACTCGGTAAAAGAGGCCCTTGCTTAAGTGCAGGACACCCAGACAGGATACCAGCCACTTATCGCCTGAAACATGGGAATTAGTTTTAATTAAACGACTGCGCCACTCTCGTGGTCCGCGCGAGGTCAGCTATAAAGCTGATATTTAAAAGTAGTTTGCAAAACGCACGTTCTCGCTATTGTCTTGCGAAATGAATACTTTTTAGTTGACCGAGTGGGTTATCTTAATGCATTTTACTCTGTACATAAAGGATTGAATTTTTATAAGCCGGAGTATGAACTCAAAAACAACATAAATTTCAATAGATTCAATACTAAGTTAAAAAGCCAGAATACACTCTCACGCAGAATTAAAAAACTGATTTATTTAAATTTGATTTTTACTTTACAATTCATAATTTACGATCTTTTATTATTGATTTAAAGATAGTAATGATAGTATTGTTGTTATTGTTGTTTTTGTTGTTGTTACTATCTTAAATAATAATGTATTAATTTGAACAACATAAAACAAAATCAATGTATGCTAATGCAATAAAGAAAAGTATTTATAAGTAAAAATACAAAATATTCTTAACACTAATGTAGATTTCATTATAACTTTCAGTTTTATAATACAATCATTTGAAGTAGTTATTAATGAAACATATTTAAGTTAAAACTTTTTAAAATATTACATATAATTTTTTTAAATTTTATCTGTATATTTTACCGAGATAATATGTAAATAAAAAATAAAATACTTTGATAAGAGTCAATATGTGTAGTATCAAAGCTTAAGCATTATTTATGCATTTACCTGAAAATTCAAATGTATTAAAATATATTAAAAGCTTTTTAAGTATACAATTTATTATTAAACCTATAAACTGAAATGCATTCATAACAAGAAATACACAACTTTAAAATTAAAAATTTTATAATAATTTTTTGGTATTCTTTTTACAAACAGTAAAAAGCACTAATTTGATTACTTTTAATTCTAAAAAATTTAAACAAACTAAATAATCAAATAAATTTATATTATACGATATAAGGAATAAACGAGATATATGCGAGTTTTAAATTAAAATTTTAAGTATAAGGAGTCTACAATTATTTCAAAATAAGTTTTATGGCATTACTATTAAAATTTTATTTTAATATAAATTACATAGAATTTATCTATAAGAACATATTTTTAGTAATCGTTGGAAAATAGTTTCACGTAGGTTTTATTGCCAAAAAAGAAATATTCAGTTAAGAAATTGGATTTATTAAAATCTATGCTCCTTATTCAATTTGCAAAATAATTTTTTAATTTTTATTTTTTAAAAACATTATTATAGATGTAAATAATATTATTAAATATAAATTAAAGTAAAATAAAAATTACAGATATTTTTTGAAATTATCCTAGGTAATATTATTTAAATTACTTATAAAAATTGTTAGGTGATAATGATATCTATTATATAATTTATAATTAAAAGGCTGGACATTATGTCTGTAATGAAAAGTGAAAAATAGTTATTAGGTTTATACCTAATGGGGTTTTCAGGTGCATGTTAAATATAAGTACACGATATTGATAAACGGAATTCGAATCTTTTTCAGCAAAACATTGAATAAAATTAAAAATTAAGTTCTAAATATTATGATATTCTTAAGCTTTTAATGATTGTAAAAAAGTAATCACTGTAATTTTAAACGTACTTTAAAAACATTGCAATGTAGCTTATGTTTCAGTAATTTAACTTTATAAGTTTGTGTATTAATTAAAGCCATGATGATATTTTCTTAATCGTTCAATTAATTATTTTTATTAAATCGATTGCACTTATAAAGACTATTTTGTAGTTCTTAGTAATAAATTCATAAAATAAAATATTTAACCATTCAATATATTTATAATTTAAGATTTTACGTCTAATTAGAATAATCGTATACATCTTTTTCAGTATAATACTAAAGAAATACCTAAAAAGAAATTTGTAAGTTCACGCATAGAACTTTTGTTGTAAAAATTGTATTACGATTTATTGAATTTTAAAACCATTTTTATGATTTTACCCTGAGCAATTATTTGTGTCGTAATAATATATCTTCGTCACCAAATCTCCAAAATAAAATAAATTATAATAAGTCACGGTGATTAAATTATTTTCTATTTTTGTTTGCGTAATGCGCATTATGATTGTATTGATGACACAACTAAATAAAAAGGATTTGGCTCACGTGAAATATAAATTTATACGAACCTTTACTGTTATGCCATTGTTACAAGTTTGAATCAAATGTTCCAAGGTTTTTAAAATAGATGTTGGGAATTTAAAAAAAAATTTAAGTGCTAGAAATTCCAGAAACTGACACGAGTATGTCTTAAAAATATTTTTCGCACGGCAGCTTGAGAATTAAAATTATTCGTAAGTTGGAACGAATTGTTGTAACTTCAGTGGTCAGTCGTGTACGTTTAAGTTTTCCTGGACCAAACGTAGCCGATTTTAAGTACAATAGCGCAATACGAATTACGAGAGTAATCAGCGAAATTCTTAAATGGCAATCGGTGGGAAAGACTCGTTAAACGCTGACGATTCAATCGAAAAATGCTGGGCCCCACTCAACAAACTCCAGGCAGGTGAAACAATTCCGCGACCGCAATTTTCCGTCCATCGACAGACAATGTAAATCAAAGAGAAGCACTGAACCAAGGCTTCGCGAATTATATTTTATCGCCAAGTCTGGCGTATTTCAACGCCATGGAAAAAAGTTTCGCTGGAAGATCGGAAGAGTCGATCAATCTTGCGTAAGGTCGTTGCGCGTCGGCCGCTTTGGAAAGCTCCTGTCAAAAATAACCGAGAAAAACGAAAAGTCATTTGTGTGAAATGGCTTTGCTCAGGCGAACAGGTAGCGCACGGTACTAAATGTCATTTTTACCGCGATACTTGGCTGCAAATACGCGAGATTTCAGTGTGAGTAGGTGCTGTGTAGCCAGAATCTTAAAAGCGAAAACGCGGTTCGTTTGACGCGGTTCCTAACGTCGAAACTTGGGCTAAACATAAAGTGAGCAGCGATAAAAAGTTGAAAACGAACGTTAATTCTGGATCATAATCGTTGCAAAAGAGTTACTTTTCGCGCTGATCAGTTCTAATTTAACGTTATAAGTCTTACAAACAATAATTTCTACCCTTATTTTCAGACTTTCGGATTTAACTCGTAATATGGTTATTCAAATAAAAATTAATTAAATAATGTCAATATGCGCGTGTGTGTGTGTTTAGGCCTGACAGATTAAGTTTTTCATTAGTCAATAAGTTATTAACCCTAAATTCATTTATTATATTATTGTAAAAGTAGACTGTAGAAAACAAACTGAATTGAAAATGTATACGTATACACACTTTTTATAAATAAAAATTAAGAGATACAAAAGATTTTTAAAGATACTTATTGAATGAAAAAAATATTTATTTATATATGGTAAATTATGTATAATTTTAAAATTTTTATACACATTCATGCCATCGATATTAACAGAGCACTATTTTTCATTTGTTTTTCGCTCGCTCGTCTTGCATGATAAGCACGAAGACAAAATTCTCAGAAAACGTAAAATATGAGAAATAATTGCAAAAACACAAATCAATGTTAGCTGCAATAATAAATACAGAACTTTCTACTAATAATATACCGATTTTCTTACAGATACAAGTGCATCTCCGAGATGCATCAAACAGTGCATAAACTGTGAAAACAAGAGAGCCTCGTTATTTTGACTATTGCTTTCTCTCTGTATCGTTAAAAGAATTTTCAGCTTTTGATCTTCCATTTGAAATCATGAAACAATTGATTTTTATATTATAAACAAAGGCCGTGTGAGTGATCGCGAATTTCGCCGGGAGTTGCAGTGAAAGTGAAACGATCGCCACGCGCGCAACGTCGTTCATTCTAATGAAACCGATATGGGAAGCCACACGTTGACGACCACCGTCATCACTATAATTACATTTATTATTAAAATATGATTATTATTCCATTATCGGTGCTGGGTTTTAAAGACAGATTGCCGAACGCCATTCTTGGTGGTGACGTTTATTTAGGTTTACAACACAAAGTTTCCGATGTATGCTAAGTGAAAAGGATGGATCAAATACTGCGTGGTAATAGTACGCAGTCGTGTCAAGATACGGCTACTCAAGTGGCTTCTTGAATTCTTGAGTTATCGAGTTGGTGTTTGCTCGGTCCTTCTACGAATATTTGATCACTGGCTAAGCTGGAAGCATCACTTTGTGCCTTTTATTAACCAACATCTTTTCTCACTCCATACTCGACATCGATGATAGCGTATTTTTCAATCATTTTTTATCATTTTATTTCTAGAAGTATTTGCTCATGGCTTTCACGTACTGCTGCACAAAGTTTAAAATCAAGATATTAACAATATGCATCTACCGCCGAAGACAATTGGTAAAAATAGAAAATTTCACCTTTTCGAATAATGCAAGTGTTATTTATACAGAAAATAAATAAAAATCTGGTTCTAAAATGCTTTGACAAACGCGCAATCAATATTGATGACAAATAGTTTCAATTTCTCGTCGCTTTTTAAACTAATGAAACATTGTTCTACAGTGAAACGTTACGTCTATTAATTATTGTGTAATTGAACTTTTCATATTTATTCAGTAATACAACGTCGAAGCGGAGCTACAATTGCTGCGCTCATTTTCTTCTGAGTTAAGTAACATCTGTACATAGATAAATGTAACTCTTAACCGGCATTGATTGCACGCGAAAAAATGAGGAACTTTGCTTTAGATTTTTAACATTCTGCATTATACACTCGGCAGTGAAATCTCACATTTCTATACATGGCTTACCTTCCCCTTCCCGTTAAATCTCTCATTTTTCTTTTTCGAATGAGAAGACTGTTTTTATTCGGATAATTTAATCGACAATCTTTTGAAATTGTAATTATAATATAATGCATAATTTTTATCGCTAACGTTCCGTTTATTAATTGAATACTTTGTAAATTAACAAGTAACATTAATTTTTGCACGAAATGCCAAGTTTTTTCGCTTCTAGAGAATATTTCATTGCATACAAACATACCCTTTTTTAATTATAAGCTCGTATAAATATTTTTTCTCAGTTAAATGAGTAATCTGATGTGAAATAAGATAATGTAGGAAAAGCTAAGCATTCTGGTGCTTAATAATAATCAAGAAGGCTTTATGACAGAAAATCCAATAAAAATAATTACAAACATTATTCACAGTTGCTTGATTTTAACATTAATAATGAGTTCATTAATATAATAAATACACGGCAAATGTAATAGTTTTTGCGAAATGAAATAGTCAATAATTTATAACTGGTTTATATTAATTTAAAAAATAAAATTCGTAAATCGTTATATATTTAAGGTTTGTAGTAGATTTTTAATTTTTGCTGCAATAATTGGTTATTATAACTAGACTGTACATTCTCATGGTGCAGCGTTAGAGAGATATTTTAAAGCAGACAGATATAATCAATACTTGTGTGACTAGTTACAAAAAATGACGTATGTGATGCATATCAACTGCATATTATTTTCTTATTGAAAATATTCGGTATTTCGACCGCAATGCTACCAAGAAACCAATAAAGCTGATTTCCTTTTACAGTAGACTATATGATTAAAGCTTTACGATTAAAGCTATAACCGGCAGTGATCGTTCGCGGGTTCCGCTCGGATCCATCGAGCGGAGTATTTAAGTCGACATAAATTATGCGGTCGCGCCAGACATTTCTTAAGAGTCGCATGTTTAGTGGACGATCTGTCGAAACTCTTTGAACGCCACTACATCGTCCTCCTGACTCCGTCCGTGTCCTCTTTTTCTTCCTCGCTTCGCTCATTCTCTCTCGCGGGAAATAAATACGACTCGGTGTTATTACTTGTTGAGCTCTTACGCGAAGAGAATATAGCGTCCACAATCACAGTTAATTTAACTGGAATTCCGCAAATTAACGAAACTTACGAGCATTTTAAATTAAAACCTGTTGCCGGCTAAATCATTATTTAGAATAATTGGTTCATAATGTAAAAAATTTCCGTATAACTCGATGCTGCTGACAACGTAATCTCCTGAGGTAATGTCGAGATAAGATGCTGCTTGATTAATATCACGTCGGGCATTTTATTCTTTTGGCAATGCAATATTTCGATGTAATACTTAAGGTTAAACTTCTTTTGTTACTACGGTGCCATGGATTATAGTGGTATCAAAAGATTAGGAATGATATATTAAATTTTAAGAATGAAAAATCCTCCGGAACATCGTAAAACGTATAGGAAAATAGCGGTTGAACCAGTTGCACGAAGATGTTATCAATCACAGTGGATAGTTGCTGAGCAACTTAGAATGACTCAATAAACGATTTGTAATTGCTTACCCAAGATAGAAAATCTTTAGAGGGTTAATATTTCCGCGTGTCCAGCCCGGAAGGTAGAGGGATATTATAATATAGTAATATTACTATTCGCAAGATTTAGAAGAAAGCATTTTTCTAGCAATTTCTATTTAAAATCGTGACTGACGATAGTAAGTTTGCGATGCACGATAATAACGAGAGAAAATCGTGGATACACCCCAGCGAGGCACGACATCGACGTCTAAACCTAATATTCAGTGTAAAAGAGTATTGTTTATTTTGCAAGATATACAAGATATGCTTTATTATGAATTACTCGAACCTGATGTAAAAGTCAATTTTGAGTAATACCGATGTAAAGTAAAGAGCTCGAGTGAAAAAATCGAGCGGAAGAGATTATGTACAGATAAAAGATGTAGATAAGTGGTACTGTTATACATTGCATAACAAGTTCCGAAAACTCGTAAGCCTTATTTTGTATCTTTAGATTACTTTTAATTTTATTATCTTAACATTATTTCATTGGTTTAAACTTCGAACATTTGAAAATATAGTTTCATAAGCTCATTTTTCAAATTTTCATTAGCAGGTTAATACGTATTACAAGTTTAATAACGTACACAGTGACTTTCTAGGTACTAATAAATTATTAATTCATAATACATTAAAGTTTTGAATTTTATTATTTAAAGTTTGTATATTTAACATACAAGCATTGTGGTGCCTAAATTCTTGCACGATTTCTACTAGTAAAACGAAATTTTTATTTTTCATTAATTCCAAATACACAACTTTATCGCGTGATAAAATTTTTAATGATAATAGAAAGTTTGTTAATGTAAATTTATATAAACACAAGAATACTAAGAAAAATCTGCAATTATTCAATTATATGTGCAATTATAGTATAGTAATTTTACATGAAATAAACTTTGTTTCTTATGTAAAAATCAATTTTGTCTTTTGCAATTATTAAAGAAAAAAAATGGCATAATATAAAATGGAAATGTCGCTTAAAAGTTAAATGTATTTATTCGAAGAAAATTGATTTTTGTGGTACTTTAAGTATATAGACATTGAAAGTGTATTATCATAATTTAAAAGCTATAAAAAGTATAAGGAATTATTAAACGGTTAGGTGATACCAAAAGTATTGAATTATTCATGAAAATAAAATATTTTAAAAACAAGTAAATCTAAAAAGGTATTTCTATAGCTAATTTCAGTCTATCAATAATAACTTGCATCAATAAGGTAAATAATCCATAATACAAATATTATTACAACAGTACTGTAGTATAGGAGTATGATTTCACTCGTGCAATAATTTTGTATTACCCTTTAAAAAAATTTATGATACGAAAGATCTTATTTTTAAATATATTATTTGTTATTGTTGTTTCATTAAGATTTATAAAAATGGTTTGCATTAATATACTCGTTAAGTTATTTTCGAAATTATACATGTTGATTTATTAAATAATAGTGAATTTAGTAAGATTTAATAGAGTCCCATGAATTATAAATTAAAAATTATAAGAAATTTTTATTTTACTCTATTTGTGTGTAAAATAAATCAAAAAAAGTTTAATAACCATTAATTTGATCATAAAACCGAATAAATTCTATATTTAAGTGAAAACAGAGACGTAGATAAATATTTAAATTAATAATTTTACTTTATATAATTTCCTTTAATAGATATTACAATTTCTCAGCTTCATTTCCAGAAGTAAATTAAATTAAATTATAATTCATTATATTTTAAATCTAATAAACCATTTTCGTTTCATGGTTATAAATTATATAACCGTAGTCTACTTTCTATAATTAATAATAATAATTAAATCATTTTGATAAAGAAAATAGTTGTAAAATATAATTTTTTCTTGATTTCGTAAAGATATGAATAATTAAAAAAAAATTAAATTGCAAAGTCCAATTAATATGTTTCCAAACGACAAATTTAAATTTTTGCTTTCTTTATCAACTGAAATAAGAAAATTCTGAATTGAGGACATAATCGTTGATATATATGCGTTAACTTGTAGTGTAATTTATTTATATTGTAATTAAACGCGATCACTCGAAATATCACTAAATCTAAATAATCAAATGCAATTAACTAAATTGATAGGATATTATTTCGCACATATTTTACAGACTGTCCATGGATACACCAAGCCATAAGCGGAGAAACAGACCTATATTTTTTAATTCATGTTCGAATCTGAGCTATTGATAAATAAATTGAAATCACGCGATAAATTTAACCGAGTGAAAGTTACAAACATTTTATATACTCAATATATTGTAAATGTTACTCTGTGAAATTTATGGCATAAGTCAATTTATTGACGAAAAGCGCAAATATGGTAGCGAATCAAGAAAAATTAAAGTCATTTTAGATAGATTCTTTATCATGTATTAATAAAAAAATTGTATTCTATTTAATTACATTATTTAAAATAAAAACAGTCAGGAATAATCTATTCGCAATAATCTATTAGTACATCTGCGAATTTTTTCTATCCTAGGGTCTGGCTTTCCTCCAGAGCAACCTTAAACAGCACCATTTATCTTTCGCGCGTTCGCCTTTGCGCTTACGCAAAAATCTGTGCGTGCGCGCGCAGCCCACGCAAATATCATTGTCTCGTTCGAGTCAAGGTCGACTTTCTCGGGGCGTAACCACGCGATTTTTCGCACCGTCGAGGTGCCACTTTAACGATTCATAATTTTGGCAGTGGCCATACTGAAACGTTGATTTACGATTTCGTCGCGCCTCGTACTCCTCGCAAACGTATTCGTAATTCTTAATGGGACTTGGGGCGAGCGAACCGAATACGAACGGCAGGTGTTATGCATCGCCGACGCTGATTGTGGGTGCGTGCAATAGTTCTCCCACAACTCGTGTCACGTGACCTGAATTGCTGTTTTATTATCGACAATCGAATTAAATCGATTTTGCATGTACTTGCGCCTATGACTTATTTTGATGATTTTATCAAATTATTTACTCGAGCATGTAACACTTTGTATTTTGTGCGAAGTTTAATCGAGTTCCCTTAAATATTGTTTACTATTTGCAATATTTTCACACGCAGGTTTCATTTCGTTAATTTATTTTTTATCGATAATTGCCGAGCAGATTGTAAAAATATTAGCAACTATATTAACGGTGTATAAAAACACATGACACAAAACATATGCTTTGTAGAAACAAGATATTAGCAATGCTTTGATATTATAACACAACTATATAAATAAGTAATAATAAAGGTTGGCATTGAATAGTAAATTATTTTATGGTAAAATTGCATTTTAATATTTAAGTTAATATTCAATTAAGAAAAATGAAGTAAAGGAAAATTTTGTAATTGTACACGTTGAGGCGAAATAAAAAGTAATTCGTTAAATATAAAATGCGCTAAACTTTTAATGAGATTCGTTATGCTGCACTTACATACTTACATTGTAATGTCTATGACAAATCATGCAAGCGTTTTATAATAAATTTTACTGCCTTTTCAATTGGTACTATTACATTCGTGCCAAAGACATACTGGGACTGCAATAAAAATCAAACGACTCATTAAACAACATTTTGATTAGAAATAGGCTATAACTATCCTCGTAATATATTAATCATCTGCACGCGCGCTTAGCCAAGACACGTTCGCCAAGAATTTTTCGTATTTTCCAAGCGAATTTCAAAGAGGCTTATTGCTTCATTTTGCATGACAGTAAATTTTCATCGAATCTCCCTTTCGATGTCACTCACCGTAGCTTGTGATTAGCGGGTCGTCGAGACCATTGGGTTACTGTGCGTAATTGACGTTGAAGATTGTATCGCGAATTCGAATAGCCTTTCCCAGGTACACGTAAACAAAGGCAAGCGATGTAGAAGAGAGAGAGAGAGAGAGAGACGTGGATCGGATGAACCTGCCTTTGACCGCGTGAAGCAACAGCCCTGGATTCGCTACGGTGAGTAGAGACACCGACGGTCGGGCGCTCAAGATGCATGACGTAGCACCGCGGTTTGCAACTACACCGAGAAAAACGAGCGATTGGCATTTAGTTACCTCCAACAGGAAGTTCTGTAATGGTGAACATACCTCGAGCGCTTAAGCATGATAATCTATTTTTACAAAGGTGGGCACGTGCGTGTAGCTTAGAATTCGCTATGTACTTTCATTTTTCTTACCTGATGGGATATATTGAGAAAAGCTCCTTAACGAACTCGTGCACTTTTGTTTTATAATTATTGAAACTTTTTAATCGTCATTTGTTCATTCCCTCTTTTTCTTCGTGATAAAAGGAAGGTCTGAAGGACAGTTATGTGCAAGGGCACGTACCTTTTACGTAACGAACAGGAATGGCGACCAGGTGTAAAGTGATAAAATTGAAGCAAATTATTCGTAAAGTTTAACTCTCTTGTACTCGCGCACTCACGTGTCAGCCCACGCTCGGTCGAATTTTTCCTCTGTATTTACATTGATCATTACTTCATTTTCCCAAATAGTATTAATTAAATTCATAATGGCGTTTGTCACTGAAACAATTGATAGATACGCAAGCATCGCGACAGACATGATCAACCGGATTTAATACGTGAAGTAGTAAGGAAAAATATGCAACTGAAAAAAATGTCACGCAAGCTCTGATAGCATATCATTCAATTTCTATCATTTTTTCGTCGATTTCAACTTTAATTTTATCTTTAATTGTACCGTCAGAACAAAGTATCGTTAAACGAGTACGAACGTTTCTAATATTATACATTTTTTGCTTCTTGGTACATAACTTTTTATCGAAATAAGTTAAATACGTCCCTTTTTCTCGTTTATCATTTTTTGATGTGGTTTTCATCCATTAAATTTGACGCTTTAACTTATGCTGGTCCTTCAGTAATTCATGTTGGTTTTTAAAGTATTATGAATATCTCCCAGCATTTTCATGTGCAAAAAGTAGCTTATTGTTACGGGGAAATTCTTAATCATCTAAAAATATATGATTGTTTGATAGTTCATTATTATCAAGTATATCAAGCTTCTTGCCCTATAGTTGTTATTACACTATTAGGAAGTTCTTTAACTGCTCTAAAAGAAATCCAATTAGCTCCATATAACTCTTCTGGTGATTTTGGGCAAACCAATTATTTTTTATGTTGATCATTAATTATAGGATGTTGGTATTGGAATTAATTACTTTTTTTTAATTAGATTTTTTGTTGATTTAGCATCTAAAACACAACTGCAATTGTTACCATTTTCCTAAGATTTTCAACATTTGCGATGTTAATTAGGGCCGCATCCGAAATCAATGTTAGTTGATTATTTTCATGACAATCTTCTACAGCTGTTACGACTTGCTTGGAAAAGCACTTCAAGCGAATACAAAAGATTTTTTACTAATAAAATAGTATTCTCTTAGTTCTGTGCGCAGCCGCAGACGTCGATGTGCGCGAATGCAGTAAGCTGCAAATTCAAAAGTTTGCGGACGTAAAATGGTCCTAATTCAAGGGAGTCGATGTCCAGAGGTATGAAGGATGTAAGCTTGACTTCTAAATGTCATTTCATTATTTAGAAGATTATCTATATTGTCTTTGTATGGGATTGAAATAAAATAAAATTGTTTCCCTTAATTTAAATCATTAAATCGTTCGCCAGTACTGGTTCTAATTCTTAATTTTCTTTCATTTATCCTCCATTAACTTATACGTCTGTATGATAGCGAATGTCGTTTTATGCGTGAAAAACTATTAAACTAGTGTGTGCTTATTAAAATGTATTGAAAAGTTGTATTTTCAAATTTTGTATCAATTTAAATAATTAAAAGAGTAAATTATTTTTCATCTCATCCATGATATTCGAGTAAATTTGTCTTTTCCATTTCAGTATGGATGTTGTTTTTATTATTATATGTATTTCATATTTTGCATACATTCGTAAATAAAAAGTTTAATGTAAAATAAAACGTTCCAAAGGAATTTGAATAAATTTTTACTTTATTCAAATCTCCCTTTAGATTTAATCTAGTTTAATTTTACATATTTAGTTTTTCCTTGAATGAGAATACTTTTATTGTTTATACGAATAATTACTCTAGAAATATGAAATTTTATTAGTGAAGTTTTTAAAACGATAGAAAAATAGCAAGAAAATATTGAATGCTCAGATAGTATATTTGAAAATTTAATGAAAATGATAAGCGGTTACAATGTGATGTCTTACATACGTTACTATGCATAAAATGTAAATTTCGCCTTGGAAACATGACTAGATCATTTTCAGATCGCTAAGATTATCTATTTTTAAATACCGTGATAAATGTACGTCTAATTAAAAATGTTGTAACTCATTTCTAACCTTTTATATGAAAAAATTAAAAATTTTATAAATGGAAATCTGAAAAGTTGTAAAAAAACACGAGATCATACGTCCAGAATAATGTATTTATTTACAGTGTAAGGTAATCTATTTATATGCAACGAAATTATATTAAAATATTGAATTTAATTAGTTTTTAATTTCGAATAAATAATGTGTATTGTGAATGGAACATGAAGATCAAAAACGTAAGTTTTCAGGAAATCTACTCGATTTTGTTGAAATATTATTGACTATTAGAAAATATTTAATTCAACTATATATAGTATAAATTAACGATATACCTTCGTTACAAAATTATTAAAAAATTTATTGCTTGAAAATGATAAAGTTAATAATTCTTAGTATTGATAATGCAAATAATAATTCTAAGATATATTAGATCGGTGCAACTTTTATGTGTATATAAGATTTTATTACATTTAATATTACATTTACAAAGATGATGTTCACATAATTTACACATTATATATTTATGTTGGCTAAGCTTAACTCTGAGTAAATGTACTTTTAATATACGTTTGAGCTTCAGTTATTTTTACCAAAAAAACTATAATACATTTATAGTTAATTGATACATTATTACTTAATCGGAAAGAGGTTTCTCAAGGTACATATTTTGAATTATAATTTTAAAGTTTTTTCAATATTTCTTACATTAAAAAAAAAATAGTAGCAATCGTTATCATTTAAATAACTCGTTCACATTAAATGCATATTAAAATACAGTTAGCCTATATTTTAATTTAAAAATATATCTAGTATTTAAAATGATTTATACGTTTATAAATAATTTATAGGACTAGCATTATAAGCATATCTATTATACGTAATAAATTTACTTATTAAAAGCATCTATTAATGCACATACTCTCTTTGGATATAATTAACTCAACTATTTTTAATATTTCTATAGTTTATATTAATATTTGAAAAGAAGGTCGAGATTATCTATTTGACCGAGATTTTGCTGTTATTTAAAAGATATTTTTTTCTGGGAAAATCTATAATTTTATAGCGTAAATAGTTTATATTCTAAATAAAATCGAATTCTAACCTGTTTCTAAATAAAATTGAAATGCAAAGATAAATTATATTTAAGCTTTTTTATAACGTATTGTTAAAAACATTAAAATCAACATTTTTGTATGACACGATGTGCGAATGACGGTTTCTATAATATATATTAAATTTAAATTAATTATTAAATGCAATAAACTTTTAGAGTAAGTAACAATAATAATAAAATATTATCAATCATCGTATTATCAATAAAAAAATATTTTAACTATATTTATTTAATTTTTTAACATAAAAATTTTTTACTATATTTTTATGGTAATTTTAATAAATGTGATGTTTTTAAATTTCATTTATTTAATTAATAAATAATATTGTACAATAATAAAATCTTTTTGAATATAAGCAGAGATCGCAGATTGAATTTTGAATAAGTAAATTTTGATTACTCATTTAGAACACATAAGTAACTTCCCACGTTATTATAGTGATATCTCATCCAGTGAATTTCATACAAGTTACAGTACAAGGCACTTATTTTTGTTGAGCAAATTTCAAGCGGAACGTCATTTTTTATCCCAAGAACTTTATACGGCGCAACCACACGCTATTTCAAATTTTTCACATCAAATTTAAACTAAAAAAACGCGAAGAAGAAAAACTGTAGGAATAAAGTCATGGGTATCATTGGCTTTCATCGACGAAAAAAATATGTTAACGTGCGAAATTTCTCCGAATCTCGAAATTGGAATAGCCTACATACCCTCGAGCAGCTCGTAATCGTAGAAAGCCCTGGAAACTGACGTAGCGCAATCGGAGGGGAGGGGCGAGGAATAACAACAGCTGGTCGTGTTGAATCGTAGAGTCGACTTTGGCTTTCGTTCTCAATGACCCGGCGAGGGAGTGAGCGAGATATATCGACGGGCCGCGAAGCCCGCGGGCCCGCGTTTTCTCTCTCTCCCACGTTCTCGAAAGGTCGCCTGACATTTCAAACGCTTCGTGTGCGATAGAGCAAGAGCAAGAGCGAGAGAAAGAGAATGAGATAGGCAATTCGAGGTCGATGGCGTGAATCTAAATCCCGAAGTGAAGACGAACGTCGAGTTGTGATCGGAAGGACAAAGGAAGAAACGCTCGTTCCTTTTTTCAAATAAACGTGACTTGAGGTCGTTTGATTGATCATTCGGTTTTGTTCTCTTTGTTGGAAAACGACGGGATGAGGTCATTAGATTTGAGAAAGTACTTCAAGTAGTTTTTAATGGTAACGAGCAAATATTTTTACTACTTAATGCAAGGGGGCAACGCTCATTTACGAGTAATAAAGGACAAATCTCGCGTCCTTTAATTTTTATTATTTTTATTATTTTATATTATTTATTTGCCTGCATGTAGGAATTTTCTTTTAACGTTTCACTGATTTATCACTTTAGCAATAAAATAATAAAACCAACAATTGCTATAGAATTTGTTATTTAACGAAACTTTTAAGATATTTAGTTATTTTCATTAAGAAATTTGAATGCTTTTTAAAAATATTGCTAAATGAATAAACCGTGATATTATTCGTTTATTAATAATATTGATAATGCTGTTTATAAACTTCGCAAAATCTTTTAAGTTTAATTTCTTACTCAGTAGGAAGATAATGTATTTGATATTGGTTTCTTTCAAGTCTTCCATTACTTTTAAATAACTTCAATTTATTATTTTGAATTCTATCTGTATAGGATTGTTAATTTATCATTTAAATTTTAGTTTAAGTCGCATATTATCTTGAAAAATTTTCATAATTTACATTTAATTCATTTATTTTTTGAAATTTTTAAGAGTTATTAATGAATTAATATATTATGCAGGAATATAATGAATTAAATTGAATTAAAAGCTTATTAATTAATGAAACAATTTTGTTTACATAGAAATTTTTTTAAACATTAAATTTTACGTCAGTTAGTGATAAAAATTACAAATTCTTATTGAAATCTAAAATTAACATATTTTTATAAAGCATTTTAACACTTTATTCAGATTTTTCACTTATAATATGTCACTTAATTTAATTAGCTAATTTTCCATTATTCCTTAACACATTATTTGTGCAACATATATATGTACGAAATTAAAGAAGTACATATATAAATATTTTAAATAAATCGTATAAAATTTCAGAAAAAAGACGTTATAAATAGTATCAGAAGCTTCAAGTTGTGGTTGTCCCACGATAAAATAATTTTGAAATGCTCGTCAAACCAACGTCCGCAACCAGTAATTTTATAGTTTAATTAGTTAGTATTTTCAAGGTACACACGAAAAGTAGTTAGAGTTACCGTATAAAAGTTCTGATGTTTACTCTGTAAACGAATGCTGATGACTGAAACTACCACAAACCATTTTCTGTATGGGCAAATTCGTACTAAAACTGCAGGTAATCTTATAGTTCTAATTTGTGTAAGATATATAGAATTGTTCTTTGAAATACTTTCTATTCATTAATATAAATTTCTTCTAAATTATTTATTATTTATTCTTATTTACTTACTATTATTTTTTTTATTTATATGTTTCATATGAATAAATTTCATAAAATGTAAAAAAAATTTAAATTGTTAAATTTTAGCTACTCAAAAATAAAAGTCGATCAATATTATATAGAAATGAATCAATTGTCATTTTTTAATTTAAATAAGTATTGTGTTACATCTGTTACTATAAAATTGCTTACAAACAATAAAATGTAAGTGTACATGAATTCTAGGGAAGAGCTCATTGTTAATATTGACATATATTGATAATTACAATTTGTTTTTTCTTATAAAAAACTCAAACTAAAAAATAAAAATTTACATTACTCAGATGAGTTACGGCTACTAAAGTTTGCTTCTACATTTATATTGTAACCGTTTAACAATTATTAACATTTAGATTGGACTTTATTCTTATTTATTTTACAAAGTGTGAAAAGTAAATTGGCTTATCCCCAGAGGGATAATAAAAAAAACTCTTAACACACGACTACAACGAAAATTATTATGCTCGTAAAATTTGATCCTACAAAATAAATTTCCTTGGTTGGAATAACGGATCTTCAACGTCTCAGCTCTATTTTTTAACGAATAAGTTCACCAACTAGATCAGTCATATTTTCGTTGTCTCGCATTCCTTATCTATTATTTTTCATTATATTTCTAAAGATGTCGAGAGGCACTACACAAGACACGCGATGTCCCTCTTCCAAGCTCGACTGCTTATACCGCGGAAATAACGAAAAAGCGAAGAAAATAAGTCGAGCCAACGCTGACGAAACATTCATCTCGAGGCAACCAAACAAGCCGAGGAACCCGAGAAAAAGGAGACAAAAAGAAAATGCGGAAACACAGGACAAGAGCGCGGGCAAACTCGTCGCGACCAGGAGTAGCAGCAGCAGCGAGTTGCTCAAGATTCTTATCTCGCGCTCCCCTTCTCGGCAATCTCTTCATCGTGGTTCGGCGCGCGGTGCGAAAGGGCGAGCGGAGCTGCGTACGGGCGCAGCCTCGCTTCCGCCTCTCTCGAGTCCTTCTTTTGTTTTCCCGCTGTGCTTTCCTCGCGATTTTCATCCTTTTCAACGCGAGCGAGAGATGCCTGCCGAGATAAGCCCACCCGTGATTTAAAGGGTTGGCTTTTATTTTCCGCGAATAATGTAAATTAGCGGATTGGCTCTGGCTGCACTCGAATCCAAGCCAAAAAAAGCTTTACGAGTGAACAAGTCCTTCATTTTTTTAAATTAACATATTGATCGATGTGTAGAAAGCAAAGCTCGACCGTGGCTCTTTACTTCGTTATTTATGCCTCGAGAGAACCGCCGAAGCCTTAATTCGCCTGTTGAGTTTACGGCACAGCTTTACATTAGTTGATGTAGTCATCAACTAATTGATAAACAAACCGCACAATGTAGTTATTACGTTTTTTATATTTAATATTTACATTAAATAATTTACAAAATCTACATCTGAGGACGTAATTTGTCCAGGTACCAAATTGTATTTATCGTCGAGTTATACAATTTTTTCAATACTCTACATAGCTATGCATGATCTGCGTGATCACGAAATATAGAAACTCAGTTAAAAATTATTATGGTAAATTTTAAAGCGCGAATTCATCCGAATAAAAGTTGTAAGCTTCAAAAATAGGACTAAACAATGTATCGATCTACAGATAGTTTTCTTTAAACCTTGCCGATGCAATCATTGAAAAGGGCCTATTTCCTTATTGGAATCTTTGCCTGCAGGCACACGTAGACGATGCATATCGAATGCACACACGTTACTCCTCTTTTTCACAACTTTGAAACTAAAACACAATTAGCATAGGGGAAGAGAAGCACACGCCTCGCAATAAACGATTCTTAATCTTCTTCGCGAACTATAATTTCAATTGCACAATTTATGCAGATCGAGCCGTAAAAAAGTCTCGATGTTGCAGAGGCCAGTGTATGATAAAAAGTGGTATAATACGGTGCCATTTCTTGAGCGGCTCCGGATCAAAGCGTCGGACGTGCGTCGCTATCTTTACCCCACCTGACTTACGAGACACGCAAATGGCTGTTTACGGGTTTCCTGCCGCTGTATCGCTCTGCGAAAATTCCGCTAATATACGTGCGCAATTACACACGCCGCACGTTTACTCGCCCCGAACCATGATTGCGCACTGCCCGATCGTAATTTTAAAACGATTTTAACTCTTGATTCGCGAAGGCGTCGCGTATCGTATGATTGAACGATACTCGGTGTTCTCTTGATTGATCGAACGAGCCTCTCTACCGTTGCTTTCCTTGTTAATTATTTCATTCCGAGACACGTGTTTAGTTATAGTTTTATTCGATCAACTAACAGGATCAATTCAGGAAAATAATACATATATTCTTGTAAGATTTCGGACCGATTGGCTTACATTAACGCGCGCCAGATTATTTGGAAGGCATCGGAAAATGTTTATTTCTCTTCGAAAGTGTATTTTTTGGTAATGTTAACAATCTTATTTATCCACGCAATGATTTCGAACGCGTACTTACATCAATCTCGAGCAATAATTCGCACCCTTTTACAAACTAACTTTTTATGACAAACTTTATTTTTGATATATTTAAAAATAAAGAAGAAGTTTCAAACTTTTAACAACTTATTTTTTAAATTTTCTTACAAATGTATATTTTATTTATTATTTGCTAAAGTTGTAAGAAAGAGCTTATCGAGTTAATCGAGGCAAATTCATTATTGAAAACGATAATGAAGCATCTGCAATTGCCTATTCGAAAATGCTGTCATTTTTTACATTCCTCAACTTAATTGAGCAATTTTTTGCCATTTGAAATTTCAGACTTATGATTTTCATACACTTAATAATTATCGAGTGTAACCATTATATAACCAATTATGTATTCAAGTTATCAATGACCGATTGTCGATCCTTTGATTTTTAAAAGTTATAATCACTGGTGATAATGTTTTCCTACTTCGAAATGAAATTTCATCCATAAAATGGTAATATCTTGAAAAGCAAGGAATTTAGCTTTCGCCAACTGTAACTTTAAGCATTTATCTGAAAAAAAATTGTCTTTACGACCGAAAATTGTGCTCTTGATCTTCTAAAAACATTAAGTAGTGGAGCAACCTACCACAGTGTAAAATTGTAGAGATTAAAAATACAGGATCACATTAAGAGAATAAAAATGAATCTTTCATAATAATAGCTGGTCAATGCTCAAAACGTATAAATAAGCAACGCGTACGCAAATAGACTCGGCACGCATCGGAACCAGGGGATGCACCGTCTTGATAATGATTGGTTCGTGGACTCGACCGCAACGTCGTAACAGGTTTACCCCGCAGCCGGAGATCATTACTTTTCACTTTTTCCGTGTAGTCACTGCGAAAACGAAGAGGAGAGACTTTTCCGCGGCGTATCATTACGCGCCGTAGGAATCTCGCAAGGCACCAACGCAAGAAAATTCTGCAGAGAAGTACGAGAAAGCGAGTCGCTGTTAAGTTTTATTGGTCCTTTTTAGCGCTGGTTCCAAGGAGATTCTACATCTTCTACGATGATTGCCGGAGGCGCTCTGATTATCGCAAGAAATTTTATCTTATCGATCGCAGAGTAGTTTCTTTTTCTTATTACAGAAAATTATTTATGGGACAGATGTTATAATCATGTCAGTTTATGAGTCCTTGTCCAGTTTTGAAAGTCAGGAAAAATATTTCAGTCAAATTGGAAAGATAGGACATTGAAACTTGCACGAGAGATAAGCAAATGATAGGTGCTAATTACTTTATCATTTTATATATTATAAAACGAATCTTAATTAAAGATTCATGAAAATAATTTCATGCTTTCAACCGTTATAATTTAATTTTAAATTATATATTTAAATACTCGAACAAAATTTTTTAAATAACGCCGTAAAAATAAATACTTTTGCAAAAAATATTTGTAATATTTAAATATATAAGATTAATAAAGTGAGTTGAAAATCACATTCGTTTAAAACCGTAATAATAATAACAATAATAATAATAATATGCTTATAATTTAATAACTTTCCTACTAAAATTATTTATATTCAATAATGTTTATTTTAAACTCAATTTTTAAATTTTGCAAATTTTACAAAGTTGCTAATAAAATATGAACAAAACATTAAGACAATAAAAAATGTAATCCTATAACTAACAAAAACATTCGTTTCCATCACATTTTTTATCTGTTTATCTTAAAAAATTCAATTTCAATTCTATATTTTAAAAAACCTCTTAAAAATTGAAATCAATATTTCTTTAGTCTTACTGAATATTTTAACCAAGAATTATTTAACGGATTTTTAATTGCTTACAAGATTATTAAAAAGAATTTTTCTTACGATAAATAACGCATTTTATGCCAATCGTTACATAAAATCAACATATAATCCTTTTTATTTACTTAAGAGTATAAATCATAATATAGCAGATTACAAGATTTGTGAAGAGTATGATAATTACGTACCAAGGAAGCCGTAAAAGATTTTCATTTTTTCAACTTAATGATTCTTTGTTCGTTTGTTAAAACTATCGCTCATTTATATTACGTATTTTTCTTTTTGAATAAATTATACTGATCAAATAATTATATGTCGGAAATATTGAAGTTATAACGTATTGTTTTTTTTTATCAAATTTACGTGAATCCTTTTAAAAAAATTGCTTTAAATATAATTTAAATACTTTAGTAAATAGTTAATTTTTTCTAAATTTTAAGGTAAATATTAAAATTCTAAAATTTTATGTTTTATTTATTTAATATATATTAAAAATTATTATAGAAATTTAAACTTAAAAATAAGTAGTTCAATCAATAATCTTATTATCCTTTTGCATTATTTGCATATACAGTTTAAAGAACATATGATTATACGTAAACAATTATTGAAATTATTATAACTTTAAATTAAAAATCAAATAACGCAATATTAGAGTACTTAAAAATTACAGGTGTAAATTGCATTATACAACGATCACTAAGTACACGACAGAACGTTTATTTCAACATTTTAATTAATTATTTAATTATTTATTTCTAATTAAAAAAACCCATTATATATTATTCCCGTCTATTATATTATATTTCTGAAATATATAACTCACCTAATTTTCCTGGAATCACGTCGAACTGGGTTGGTGTGTCACTGACAAAAATTGGCCGATTGCAGAGCTCCTTAGAACAAAAGATAAAACAAAAAAATTTTTAGTGGTTTGGTTGAAAAGATTCTGAGTGATGATAGAAAGTAGAAATTTATTGTTTTCAAGACTTGATTTTATTGACTTAATTTGACAGTTCCACGAATAATGCGACAGACGCTCACCTCCAAAGAACTTTTAATTTTTTAGTTTAATATAAGCGTGGCGTCATTAGTTCACTGTTTCAATGAAATGCCGGTAATTAGCTCGCTAATTGATTGATCAACGCTAAGTATTTCATTATAAATTCTAATTTGTTACTTTAGGCTACCATATAAATTATTACTTTCATTCAAATTTACTGATATAAATTATTACTTTTATTCAATTTTATCGACTAATTTTTCATAATTTTATTTAAACAATTTATTTGTAAATTAATCAACTGATTTAAACATTTTTTGCTTTTATAATGGCTTATATAAACATATTTTATGATTAAATTTTATTGTTATATTTTATTTTTATGTTTGATTTGTTACCAAACAAAGAATCATCCTCTCTTACGTATAAAATTTCACAATATAAATTATTGAATATATAATTTTAATAATATAAAAATAATCAACTTTACTAACTAATAACAACAATAATAATAAAAACAATAATAACACTATCCAAACAAGTATTAAAAAAATGTATTAATTTATAAAATGCAAATTATAAAACAAAATTTGGAATTGGAAAACTTTTTAAATTTAATTTTTGAACGTTTTCTTTTCTTAAAAATCAAAAACTTAAAAGTATTCGTACAATATATGTGTGTCACGAAAAAGATTTTGCTGAAACTTGCTCGCAATTTGTATTGTGAATAATCTGCATGACCTCTGAGACACGATTTTCAACTTCTATTCATAGACTTTCATGATCAACTGGAGAAAGCAGTCACATTTTTATAAAAGAACCCGGTAAATTTACAAAGTTTGAATACTAGAATAGACAGTATTGTGAATTTCTGAATATCATACATTAATCATTATATTAGAAAACTTTGAATCAAAATTTTCACTACTTTCTCAAACAAGCTTAAAGATTAATAGTAATAAGTTTTTAAATTATTTTAATTTTATTAAATTTTTTAATTTGAAAAGAAATTAATAGTCACAACATTCATTAAAACTAAAAAAATTTATAGTTGAAAATTAATATTAATATTAGCATTCTATATCATTATACTTATAATTTTTTTACTAAATTATAATGTATATTCAACATAATAAGTAAGAAGTACTTGATGAAAAAATTTTACTAATAAACAAAATAGCTGATTGCAAAGCATTATTAGCTTTCGAGATAACTGAAAATGTTTGAAATATATATATTTATTTTGATATGTATAATTAGTAAATAATAATAATAAGTTGTGTAATTATAAAACATTTTATATGAGAATTTATTTACTAAGATTTAAGATAAGGTATTTTGTATTTTTTTCATTATTTTATTTAAAAATAACGTAATGAGTTACAAGTTTGAATTTTCCAAAGCAAATTAGATGTAGTTAGTATTTCACTAAAATTAATAGATTTAATATTTCCTTCTCAGTATTTTATTTGATATTTTTTTAATTTCAAATACAATACCTCGGCTTTATATTGTCTGTAAATTACCAGAGAATGATGGTTTCTCCAAATTATTATTCAAAAAAGTAATATCTATTTTATTATGATTATACGTGTAATGATTATACTGATTATCGATTGTAAATGATCCTTTTCTATTCAAACGTTGGAGAATTATGAAATATATTTCAAATTATTATTCGAATAGTATTTTCTTAATGATTATGTCTTTATATTTTTTTCATGATAAAATTTATCAGAAAACGAAAATCTCTTATAGATATGAATTGTAGATTTATAAATTAAAATTATGAAAACTTTATTTATTGTTGTGAATGATAACTCAAATAGCTCTAAATATGCTTATAAATTATTATGTTTGACAATTCTCAATAAATCGAGTATGTAGATCATTTTTAATTTACTTATGCTTTATTATTAAAAACTAAACTTTAGTAATTTTCGGGAAAAAGTTCTTTTGTCTCACAATGATTTGGAAAATTTATGTTTAATCTTAACGAGGCTCAACATTTGTTTAGCTTAAAGTTTAGTTAAAGAATTATAATCTTTAATCCTGAATATACAGTAAATGTGTTTAGCTTTTTACATTGAACTCGTTTTATATCGTAAATTTAAATGCTTTAAAACAACAGTTACATATGTATATGTAACACGTGACTTGTGTTATACAAAGCAAGATTATATATAATTTTACTGAGAGCATTAAAAACTAGAAGAAGAAAAGCTAAGGAAAAAAGACTAAAGAAAGTCGTTACACGATTCTCATTTTATAATTATAAACGAGTATTGTATATCATTAAATGTTTTATGTGTTGGTAACTTTAACGATAAAAGAAAAGTTTTTAACTCAATAGAATTTATTCTACAACTTTCGCTTATTATTATTAAATTTTATGTAACTCTAATGTCGTACGCATAGAATATTACGCGCATTATATTTATAGATTGACAATAAAAAATAAAAAAATTTTGCAAAATCAGATAAACATGAATTTCATTGTTTTGTTACCAAGTTTTGATGTAACTTGTCTGCTTATTTAATTAACTTTTGCACCACGAACATAAACTAATTTGTGTAATATTTAGTTCATAGCACACAAATCGTTCGTATAAAAAATTCAAAATAAGCCAGCGAGTGAAACTCATCGGAGTGGAAATGGTGCGTTAATTTCATTGGCGGTAGACTACATAATAACACCAAGTCACCGTGTATTTTCCCCATAAAGATCGTCATTACTCCGTGGAATGCAACGCGGGGCATCTCTCCGCGTTAATCTATTTAACACAATTACCGTTTATAGCCGGACGAAATTGCCAGCTCACCCCGGGTTTGGATCATCACGCGTCACACGCGGCCCGTTACCAGATTATCGAAAACTGCCTGCTGGAGACGAAGATCACGAGGTGGAAATTTTCGCACGGCGAAAGTTGCCCAGGCTTGCGGACGGGGTTGCAAGGCCGAATACGCAACCTGTAGACTTCAACGCGCGAATAGAAGTGAGTGCCTCGAGATCACAGTGCGCGGCCCTCGACTATAGCGAACAGTATAATTATGCGAGGATGTGAAAATCTAATTTTTTCCATTCCTTCTGTTGCTTTTCAGACAACTGCTCATTTGAACTCGATTAAATTTTAAAACTTACTCTCTTTGAATTAAGCGCTGGAATTTAGCGAGAAAATTTCCAACTTTTCCCGACAGATGATCAAACACTGAATAAAAATTCGGTAAATTTGCATTTGTAGAGAAACATTTTTTAAAATTACCGTTTTCTTTCCATTGCTAAGCAAAATTATTATCAGCTAATATCATTTTTAAAATATATCTTCTCCGTATTTTCACGTATTTGAAGGATTATCCAATCAAAGCCGATATATTTATATAAATTGCTCATTTAGTTAATCTCCCTTTTAATTGATATTTTTCTCAAAAAACTTTCTGCGACAAGCCTTAGGACTAATAAAGTTGGATGAAAAATAAAAAATGAAATCTTACTCGTGGTCTCTTCCATTGGAATTGAAAAGGCGGTGTCTGATGATAGAAGACTGAGGTCTGGGTCGCGGGAAATTCCGGATCCTCCCAAAGTTCGCCGCGTTTCAAGCACGAACGCTTGATTCGCTCGTACTCGCTCATTACGTCCTGTGAACAAAGGAAACCAGGTCGATTATTATAATATAAAAGTGAGATTGTCATGTAATGCTTATGATGCAAAGCCGCATTCAATTTAATTAGATGAATTTTAAGCAAATGCTTATTTGCTTAAACTGCAGGATGAGGAATAAGGAAGTGACTCTTCGTTCAAGCCAATCAAAATAAAAAATGTTATTATTCGTGATATATATTACTAATCATAATTTTAATTATTTTAATACTGTTTTAAAGACATTCTTAATTTATATATATAATAGAGATACTCTATTATTTATGTTGTACTTAACATTAAACGTAATTGCACTACATATATTCCTGTTTAATATAAATTAAATTGCAAAATAAAAATTAGTAAATAAAGTATACGAAATTTACATTTCATGATTATACTTTTAAAAAAACCAATGAAAATACTTTAAAATAAAAGTAAATGATTATTTTGCATAAAATTCAAAATTTTACTTTTTCTAAAATAAAATGAACTATGAAGAGTAACAAATCTAACACAAGTTTAGTAGTTACAATCTATTTATGATCAATCTGATTTTTGTTACTAAATAAATTACATTCGCTTTGTGCATCTTGATAGTTTTCAAAAGTTTCAACTTTTATAAGTCTTTATAAAATATTAAAATCCATTTATTCGTGAGATAATTTTATTTATTTAATGATTTTGCTTTTTAGACAACGTGTGTTACGTGTATCAAATAAAATTATACATACGTAAAAGAATTAAAAATAATGGCTGTTGAATAAGTTTCTTCAAAAATTAATCCAGATAAAAGTCATTTTCAGTTTAAATATGCATGAAATATTCTGCACAACGAGTCTATTTACATATTTATTACGCACTATAACAACTTTTTTTATATAATGTTTATATATTTATACAGTAAAAAGATTCTTGTTCTACTTATAATCAATGAAAAATTAAAATGTGTTATTAAATAAAATTTTAGTTCAAACTGTATAATTTTTAAGTATTATTTGAATTATTTATAATTGTTATATTATAGATTAATTTTTATTTTACAATTGAAATTTAAACAAATATTATAATCCATTTAAATTTCGTGTACGCTACGGATAAAGAGATTGATATAATAATTAATGCAGGCATTGGATCCTCGAAGATAAAGAAATACCAAGACAGGGAAATAAGGAAACGAGGAACAAATACAACGCAAGAGAGGAAACATAATTGCAGTAGAAAGATATAAACCTTCCTCTAATATCGGCGAGGCTTAGCATATCAGAAAAAATTTTTTACATTTAAAGATATTACGATCATACTTAAACACATTTTTAATTCAAATTAACTATCCTCTGTTCTGGATGAATGTTTATGCATAATAATAAATGTATATTAACATAGGGTTATCGCTTCATATATAAAAAAAAAAAACAATAAATAATGAAAATAAAGATATATCAATAAATATATTTGAAATGTGTGTAATAAGTATTTATAAGATTTGATTAAAATCTAGTAAATTAAATTTAGTTATTTCATATAAAGGTTTTAAAAGTATTTTGTTTATCAAGTAAAGAGACAAACGAAAGCTAAAAACATAAAATGGCGCTTATGCTTTACAATTTTTAATTTTATTTTTTAAGAATATAAAAAGAAATTTCATTCGAATAAAAATAAAATACTGTGTAATAGTAAAAAAAGTGGGAGCCATTAAACAATAGAAGACTCCCTTCTCGACTAGACTGATGCATGCACACGTGCGCACATCATGCTTTTCGATTTACAACCTATATTGTACGACCGCAGCAATAATTTTGTATTCCCCTAACTGCAACTGTATTTTTCTAGACATTTTAACACACTTTTAATAATGGTCCAGGTACAGTTCGGACACTCACTGTTTCTGGCTTAAAAATACTGTTTTCGCAGTGTGGTAACCTTCGAGAAAAAGGGTGGGAAAAAACGAAATAGAATGACCGCGATTCGTGGATAATCACTGGTTCTATTCTACTGCAATACTCCGAAGGAAAGCGGCAAACTGTTCCGACATTAACGCGGGGGCGTGAATGTTATGCAAGCAGAGGAGCGGTTTTCCCATGCGTGGGGCTCGGCGACCGCGATAACTCGCCAAGGAGGTCGTCGACGCGCGCCGCCGCGGTAGGCGTCAACGAGGCGTCACGCATGCGTCCTTCTCTGCTACACGCCGAATTCACGGCGTCCATACCCGCTGTCCTTCGACGCTCTATTATAAAACAAAAATAAAAGATTGCGCGCGAGGTTACAATGCTGGCTGTAAAAAATGTACCGATACTCACTACTGCGGTCGGCTTAAGGTGCGCGTGTAACAGAATCTCAGAGCCTTTGTTACATAAGCGCGCTCTGCATGCATACGACCGCATAAAATTTAAATGCGTTAAAAGTGAACTTAATGCACCCGCAAGTTTTCAAGAGAGCTAATCTCGAGTGTAGATCTGATGATTAAGTAGATACGCGCTGGAAAGAGCTTGTAAGTGCGTTTTTTAGTCGCCAAATGCAATTAATTACAATATGATAAAGCTTATTTACCGGACCGGCCGCTGGATTCGAGAGAAATGGGATTTTCGCTTTTTGGTATATTTCATAACAATCAACATGCCCGAGGAAGCAATTTCGAAAGATGTTCTTCTGTGACGAGAGGATGTCCGCTCGAATAAAGAAATCCCATTCCCAAGGATAGACTTGTTTTGCGGGAAATGAAAAAGGTAAAATTTATTTTTTGCCGGTTATTCTTTTTTAAGAGGTTTTCTTATCTATAAGGGGAATCCTTTTCACGGGCAATGAAAAGCATGAGTTCATAGCGTGTTCCTCGGCAATGAGCTGCTTGCGAAAGCCCAAGTGTGGCGGCGGCGACGATCACGACGACAACGAGCTCTTTGTTTTTCTTTTCGTACCTCTTCACTGGGAGCGTGAAGAGTGGGCGAAACACAAGGCTGCTTTACGATTCCCCGAGGACCTAATTACACGGGACTTTCTTACTACCGAGGAAGTTACGTGTATCCTTACACATTTGCGTGAACTTAATGGGCCCGAATTGATGGATCGTGGTTGGCTGGGATCGAGCGATGAGCTTCGTTGATTTTTTAAATATTGACCTTCGGAGGACGCTGACCGGTTCGTTCATGACTTTGGCATACTCTTGGCAGGTTCTCGCTCAAGGAGCTCGCAAATTTGCTCGGGCAATTCGATCTGAAATTGGTTTTCACCCATAGCTGCTGGTACATTTATCGAGAGATCTACTTTTTCTCTAAGCTTTCAGCTTAAGCTGCTCGTAATTTTCGCTCTCGGTTTTATGCTTTTCAAATTAAACTTTTTTTAATGCATTCGAACGATATTAATAAGCAAGAGTACGTCGAGTAATGATTCTTTGATCCCGAGAATAGCTTATCTTAATAGCAAGTTTCTCGTTGCGTAGATGAGTTATCAATAAAACGAGATACGCCCTGATTGGGATTGATTATATCGACAGTTGAATCACAATGAGCACTTGGTAATTATTAAGATACACCAAATGGAGAAATGAGAAATCCGATAAAATGGTATATAATGATATAGACCGAGCTTTTAACAACCACGAGTGTTGTTTGTTAAGTTCGCGATTCTCAATAGAAATTGTTTGATAACGTTGAACAAAATATGAGAGTGAAAGGTCTCACGGCGAACATTCGAATAGTACCACCACAAAGTCGAAAGGGGACAGAAAACAATCACGTATATAATTATTTTTACTGCCAAAAATGGAATAGGATAATTATCCCTACCTCTCTAAGACAATACTGTCGATACAAAAAATCAGAGTGGGAGAGGATGAGGCCAATGATTATAATAATGTTCATAATGATGGCTGAAATTTAAAAAATCTAAAACAGTTTTGAAAGGATTTGATAACTCAATTTTTAAGAAACAAACCCCTAGAAATTTTTTGCATTTCATCTTAAATGTCTCTAATTTGTAAATACTTATTTTAACTTTACAAAAATAATGTTATCTATTATGTTTCGATTGTAAAATAATAATGTAAAGCCCGTTCTACTTGGAATCTTGTGTATTTAAATAAATATAAAATGTAAGAACAAGACTGTTTATTCGAAAGTGGAAAATGCCAAATAATTGAAGGAAATATCTTTTATTTATAATTATAGGATCTCTATGCAAATAAGCTACTGTTTCTGTAGTTAATAATTTTTAATTGTAGTTGGTTCAACCGAGTTTAAAAAATTAACGCTCATGTAATATTTTATGAACGCTAAGACTATGTTAATATTTTTTACTAAGTAAGGCAACAATTATTTAAGAAAGAATTGTATTTTATAATTGTAACAACTACTTGGCTCACACATTAAAATGACTTTAAAAATTTTATTGCTTCTTAAAATACCGAAAATTTCAATTTTAAATGTTATCAACATCAGATATTTTCTGAAAACTCCGTAGAATAATTCTTAAATCTTGAAAATATTATAATAAAAATAAGAATTTTATGTAAAAATAGTATATAGTTAAATTCAATCGATTGCAAATATAAATTATGCAAATTTTAAATGGAATAAGTATTTAATTGCGTATAAAAACCGAAAATATATTCATTCGAACTTTCGATAAATAAATACGTGAAATGCTAATGTAATTGTTTTCTGATATTTTTCAGAAATACATTTTACAGAATGTATCTATTTTCATGACATTAAAAGTGTTCTCAAAAATAAAACCGTTCAATTTCTAAGGCAGGAAAAAGTAACTTGTAATTACGATAAAAATATATATTTTTACTTTCTGCTTTTTGATAATCTATAATTACAAATCACATTAAATAACAAGAATTGACGAATAGAAATTTTGCGTGCTATTATATTTTTCCAAAAAAATGTAATTACTCGTAGGTTAATAAAATATTTTCGCCTTTTCTCAATGACAGAAAGCACAAAATAAGTACAAATAAAATTTAGCCTCTTACGACTCCACAAAGATCAATATTTTAGCAGCATTTTTCGTATAAAACGAAATTTGCAAGTAGTAATAGATGATTTAGTATTTTAGAATTCTGGGCAAGAGATATTGCACTAGTACGAGTAACGGTTTTTACGAAATCCCTGCAATTTCTGTTTTTAGTCTTTTATTTTTTAAGTATCTGCACCTACAGTTTTCGCGCATTATGCCAATTAAGATGAATTATTGCGACGGAACTCGACAACAATGTTAGAGTGGGAAAACGACGAATTGTTGGTATGCGGTTTACGTTTACGAAGGCAAGTCTAATCGTAATCTTTTAAGAGGGAGTAGATTTCTAAATTGAATCTAATTATATATTTTTATAAGTAAGTTAATGATATTCATAATTATGGAACAATCTTAATTATCTGAACATTGACGTGATATTTGGAAGAAAAATAGTGCAGTAGCAATTGAATTAATAACAATAATAATTGAGTAATAATATTACTAGCAAATAACAATATATCATCTGTACAAATCAGTTACTATAATAACTAATAAAATCGTCGTACTATTCAGCTAAAATGAATAAAATAAATAATTAGATATTGAATTATTGCGAAACATTTGTAATATGTTCTTAAGTATTTCCGAATAAATAAAATTGTTCTTTCTCTTCTAATGTCAATTATCACGAAACGGATGCATCCAGCTGTTAAAAGTTCAGTTGGAAGAAAGAACAAGTATAACAAGGAATACGACGTCGTGAGTAATAAAATTCTGTTTACCATTACGGAATTCTGCAGACATTCAAATGTAGGATGTCCATTGGCCGCTCCTAATGCATCATAATACCGTGAATATGTCAAAACTAACGGGGAAAAGCCTGAAACGAGCCGAAGCGTAACTCGAGTGAATGTAGAACAACTAATTGAGAAAAAGAAAAGGAAATGAGTATTCCTACGAAGACGTAACTATTGCACAGGCTTGGCGCGAGCCAAAACCGCGTCGGCATCTCAAGGGGCAGCAGCAGCGATCGTAGGTCCGTTCTCTTATTTGCCGACTACTAATTAAAGGACTCCCGTTCCCGTGCGATATCCCGCTGACAATTACCGCGGTGCTCCGGGTATTAATGACCCGTCAACGTCACCGCGCATTCGCTTATCGTGTTATTGTTTTTCAACTCCTCTTGTTTTCGCCCCCTCAGTTTTTCCTATCGTTTTATTTCATGCCCCGTTGTCCCCTGCTGTTCCCTCCTCCCGGTCACGCTTCGCGTGTCTTTCGATGCGCGATCGCTAGCGACTTCTTTTTACTTGCAGCTGGACTCTGGCGACGCACAAAACCTTTCCGCGCCCCGACCGTTATCTAACTTTCTTACCGACTGACGTCCGACGGCAAATGCAACTTAACCTTTCTAACCTTCTACAAAGTACATCGACAAGTGCAATACTGAGTGATCGCTGCTCCCAATCCCCCGATTGCTCGTTAATTTTATAATGGAATTTTACGCTCTGCGTAAAATCTCTACTTATTTTGCAAATGAACGTTCGAGTGATAAATGAAAAATCTGAGAAGAGAAGCCGATCGTTAAAAAGTATTAACACCTTCTAGATCCAAACACTTTGCTTCACAAATAATTTATAATAAAAATAAAAGTATTAATTAATCTATACAATTGTTATTTTATCGGCGAATGTCACGATATTTACGCTATTTATCGTATTGTGACAAATTTCAAAATAAATTTTCACGAGAAAGTTGTTAGCAAAAATAAAAAAATTAAATTAAATTTAATAGTTTCGCATGGTTTTATAAAACATAAGAACCTCTCAGCTGGGAGAATATTTACTTTCCCACCTTAATTTTAAGGTAAGCGCTGAAAGTAGATTAGGAGACATGATAATGCAGTGGCAGTTTATTACGTCGGCCGCTCGTGAAATCTAGCAGGCGAAATATTTTGCACCGAATCATATTACCTTATTTTTAACTTGATATTTTTATATTGTAAGTGAAAAAATGTATTCATGCACATATTTGAACGTCCATTTGTGAAGGAGTGGATGAATACAGAAAAGGTTCGTCAAGGTCCCATCCGTAATTATCGCGCGAGGTTATTCATAGGCGAGCTTCAGCTAATAAATTTTATGATACATTCATCTTCGATTGCTGAATAATAATCATAACTGAATTCGATTGATTTAATGTCACCTTAGTTACAAAATGGCATAGAAAATAGGTAGCATTTATTTTCTTATCGATGATCTAACCACTTAGTTATTGCAAACTACCGTATTTGTATAAACAACGAAACTTTTAAAGAGCGCTGCTTTGACTTCGTCTTCGGATTGGTATTACACAAAATTAGTATGACAAATAACTAACCTTCCAGCATTAAATTATACACATAAAACTTGCAGAGCATATAATTGGACATTGAAGTTCATTACTTGAATTTAAAAAATGCAGGTTACACGTAATTACAACTTCCTGATGATGTTGCTTTGTAAAACCGATAATCGACGTATACAGCCAATGTCGCAGTAATCTGCATAAGATCTTTTTTCTTCAAAATTTATGTGCCTACTTTGATTTTTGTTAAAATATCACACGGAAGATCAGTAACGAAAGAAACAATTAAATCATAATGCTAATAGAGAGCGACGACCTCGAGCAATTTTAATCGCTTTAAAAGTTCGGAGTATTTTTTGTTAACAAGGTACTTTGTAGCAAGTAGTTTTGATAAAAATAATTTGGACGAGTACACACCGTTTTCAACAAGTTATCCACGTCGTGCACTCTTGTTTTCTCACAGCCATCGCATGGCTTTCAGTTCTCATTCACACGAGCGGAAAGCAGAGACGAGAAAAGGTTGAAGCAACAGCAGCCCGAAAGTAATCGCGTACATCAGAAGGCCGGCATCGCCTAGAAAACGCGGCTCGCGTGACTCTTCCCTGGCGGCCTGTCCGCGGATATTACTCGCCGCGAGAAAATGACTTCCGAGGTGCGGGACTAGAGGCCGCGTATCTGCGCAGGAGCGAGGACGTTGCACTTGCTCGCGATTCAAAAGGAGCGTTTGCAGATATGCGCCGCAGCCACGCAAGAGAGAAGAAAGTGCGCTTTAACTTCTCGCTATCGGTCCATCGTCTCTTTATTCTTCTTTATAACATTCGTTTTTCCTTTTCTTTCACGGCTGGGGATTTCAAGATTCTGATATTCGTATAATTTTTTTATAATTACCCAACTCCGAACTGTTGGAGTACTTTTAAAACACAAGTTCATTGGTTTGACGCCTTTGGGCTGGCGTTTATAATGGTAACAATCTCGCTTTTTTATTATTATTGTTTTTCAGCGTTTGGTTTTACAACTTTTCGTTTGTAACGACTTATCCTGAAAACGGGTTGGTTTTTTACAGATCAATATCAGCGGATAGATACAAGAAAATAATAATAACAATAATTTGTGTAAAAAGTAGGTGCTCCGGGATTATTTTCGCGATAGATTTTCAAAACTAATACTTACTTCTGAAATTATTATTGATTGTGAAATTCTCTCGATATAAATTCTATTAGTATTTAATTGCCATTTTAAATATCTTTCTTATGGCATGCTTAAGAAAAGCTCAAATATAACTAGATGGCAGTAAAATATCGAAAATCAAGCTGCTAATTGGTTGATTATAAATGCATAATCGTGACGTAGGATCAACCTTTGGGGCTTATCGAATCGCTAGATCAGCATCGGGTTTTCTATCCCTTCACTTCCACCGAAGGATTGTTACAGCTTTATCGTATTGAATCTAGTCGGAAAATGGACCATTAAGTTATCTCAATCGTTTCAAGTTTCTATATAAGTGTATTTTTTGTGCAATTTCAGTGTCACGATGTTAAATATGTGGATAAATAACCGACCTATTTAATTGTCGTATGTAAAATCAAGATCCTCCAAGATTATATCAATGGTTATTTCACAAAGCTTATTTCACAATGTTGACAGAGCGAAACTACGCGTTTGGCTAATGTGAGATAGATATAAATTTTGAAGTCATTATCCATTCAAATATCTAGTTACAATTTTAAGTCAACGATTGTCTAAACTATAAGAGTATAATTTTTCACGTCCAAGTGCACAAGATTTTGTTTAGATTGTAACATTTTTTACCTTCGTGTACAAAATGCAATCATGAAAAATGTAAAATTTGAAAGTGCTATAGTTTTAATTTAAAAAATGAACCTATCTTTAGCAAAAATGATTACAAATTGCAAATTTAAAAATAAATTCCCTGATAATAATAAATAATAATTAATTACCTGCAAACGCTAAAAATGTTTCAAAACAAATTATAAATCTAAAATATATACGAGTTTTAGAAGCAACTACGATAAGAATCGATATAAGTAATTGAGATTTAATTTTTTAAATATATAAAAGTTAGAATTGCGTAATAATTTTACATATCCTCCTTATCTTACTTTAAAGTTTTTAATATTTACCAACAAAACAACTTAGGATTAAAGTTGTTCCTCGACATTTTTATTGGGAAGAATGAATACGATATTTCGGATAGAATAATGATTTTACAAGAATAACTTTTGTCCTTAATCATTTATTGTGATATAAAAATAACTACACTTACGCACACTGCAAAGTATTTCCTACAAGAAAGCCAATTTAGTATATGACGACTTCAATAAACGATATAAAAAATAAAATGAGACTTTTCGAAAGCATTGAACATTCCAATTGGATAAAGACACTGAAGTAAAAAAAGTAATAAGAAAAGGTTGTATGTTTATAAATAAAAACTGCAAGGCGAATAAATAATCTAAAATTAGAAAAGAATGGAACGAAATAATTCGAGGCGGTAAATGAAAATGAATGGAGGTGACTCAGGATCAGTTAAAATCCGAATCGTATGCGCATCGCTTTTCGAGCGAGTGAACGCTTCTCGGCACATAAAGGATCAGCTGTTTCGGTAGACCGGTAGCAAAGATAAGAAACTCGTAGGTGAAAATAATGCACTTTGCACTACCTTTTGCGCACTATTTTCTACGATGAAAATGATAGTGCGCCGCTTGTGCATTTACATTATCTGCGTACAAGAAATTCGATTCGGTTTCAATTTACTTATAAAATTAATACGCGAGTTTTTTTTAATTCTTTTTAAACTTTGATTAAATATTCAAAGAATCTGAAAAATTGCATAAAGTTAATATAATATCTAAAAGATTAATTAAACTTAACGGCTTCTGGAATCATTGTTCTTTGAAAAAATATTAATGCATTATTCGAATCTTCAATCTCTTTTTATGATTTATTTAGAATTCCCTTTCTTTCTATGTATTTCTAAGCGATTAGTGACTTTATACCTCTAGTTTTTTTTAGAAAAAACATTATAAGTGCTATAATTTACACTTTGAGTAAATTGATGCGAGTAAAATGCGGTGATATTCTAACTTTTAGAAATTTAATAAGTAGAATGCAAATGAAAGAAAATATATGAATAATTATAATTAAGACTATTTTAAGAATATTAAGAATTATTAAGATTAATTTAATTAATTTAAGATATTGCTTAAATTGTAAATAAAAATAATTAAAACATATTGCATCATCAACGAAAAATATTCATATGAAGCATAAATACATTTAATAAAAAATTTTATATTGTTTTTAATTATAGAAAAAATACTTTCGCATAATTTTAAATTATACTATTATCATGTATTGAACAATATATGAGTTATTTTAATGCGCATTGTTATTCTTATACATAAAATGAAAAACTGAACTTGCAATAAAATTTAAATTTTTTTATCAATCCATTTTTCTCATCATAAAATATTAATTTAAACAGATTTGCTATATATCGCAAACATAAAACATTAAATTAGCAAAAAATACTTGTATAAATATAAATATTCAATCTTCAAGATTTTTACAATCAAGTAATATAATCAAAATTACATCAAAGGATATGTACAGAGTTAGCAAAAATAATTATCTATGAGTCAATCAACCTTATTTTTTTTAAATACTTTGCATGTTTAATAAGTGTTACGTTTATATGCATTTTAATATTTTAAAATAAATAATTAGTCATCGTTTTATTCTTGAAGTACGTAAAAATGAATATTTTATAAACAAGTCTATTAACCTAATTTTATTTTTTTAAATTGTTTTTTATTTAATGCAATATACACAAGGAAAAAATTAATAGTTAAGCTCTGTCTTAATATGTCATTAAAATTACAAATATTTGTGGAATTACTTATAATCGTACAAACTTAAGGAGACTATTATATGAAATTAAGTGAAAAGCTATCGGAAAGTGTATTAGTAACTATAATGAATACATAAAAATATGAAAATATGACGTAATACAAAATTAATTTTTGTTTTAAACATATAAAATATATACGCGGATTTATTAACGCGTGTAAAAATTAATGTTAATTGCATATATTTTTAATTATATTATTCAAATACGTATTGAATAGTTTTTAAAAATAAATATTATTCGTTAAAATAATGGAAAAATATCATATATAGAGCTTAAAATTATTACAGTATAATAATGATAGTGAATATTTAAATCGGAAGAAAAATGAGAAATGTTAATGTACTAAAAGGGATAGTATGAGTTTACACACTATGTATACACTTTGTATACTATGTACACTAAGTTTTAATAGAAAAATTAAGATGCAGCATCATTTGATAAAAGACTTTTTTGAATAGAATAAATCTGTAAGGGAAATTAACGATGAAAGAATAAAGAACAAGTGCGGTTTGTTTTATGATATTAATATCATAGGAAAATTCTTCCCATTTCCTTTGAATCGCAATAAAGAATAAACAATGTTGACAGAGTGATCGAGTTATTAGATGATTCGTACGCATCGCCGAATAACGAACGTGTAAATCCGAACGACGAAATTTGTCACATTATCCTCGAAGCTTTCCACATACATATTAACTGCACGCCAAACAAGTAATGCAAGCTATTCAAACACAAATACAAGAGTAGAGCGGCGATAACGCGATCCTCGTAGACACGCGATATCTCGTTAAGCCTCACCCGGGGACATGTGTCACCCTCGGTTTTCCTCAGCGCACAAGAGAGATCACTCTCTTTCTTTCTTCGGTTTCGCGTTCTCTTAAATCCGTCAGGCGTGTCCAGAGGAATAACGCTTGGCGACGATGTCGAGACTCGCGTAACTCGGAAGTCGTTCAGGGGAACTCAAACCCTGGCACGACAGCCCTCGAAACGTGTCTGCTTGCGTTGAAACCTCGAGTGCGCGTCTCTCAAAGGCGATCTCGACTCGCGGCTACACCCATTGAATCTCGTTTCGCGTCAAGTAGTCATTGCCCTTGGTACCTTTACAGGAAATTAGATATTTTACATCGCGCTTTTTCCCTTTTTAGCCAATTAAGCCTCCTGCGAGTGACGTACGTACGACAGTCGATAGCGGCTGCTTCAGCAGATGGAGATTTATATTGAAAGGAAGAGTTATCGAAGAGTATCCTATTTATATTCAGAATTACTATTTTCCGCTTGAACCTACGACCCAGCGTATTATTCACACAAAAACTGCTCTTTCTCCAAGTGAAATCATTCGCTTTGTAAAAAGATTTTGTTTTATGGGTGATTCATACTAATCGCGTTAAGGAAGCCCATTTTGACAAGGAAAAAACGTAACGAGCCATTATTATTGGTTGCTTTCGTCTGAAAATACACGTATTGATCGTCTTGAAAACATTTTGTACTTGAACCTATAAAAGAGCATTTATGATATACGTTCGAGTGCAAGAGAATGAGATTGTAAATGGAAGAGTTATTTTACAGCATGTTTGTGCAGGTTTTAGAGTAATGTTGATTACTTTACTATTCATACTAAATACAGGAATATTGCAATAATTTTATACAATTATACGAGTTTTCTACGTATTATAAATCATAAAGGATTATTGCGGCAGATCAGCGGTTGAAGTTGAAAAATTGTGGTATTAAAGTAAAAAGCTTTGCGACGATTTGGGTGCCACGCGAAATTGTTAGTTTGGCTGTCGAAAGTTTGGAAAATTTTTTTTGTTATTCCTCTAATTTTTATTCCCTTTAAAATTAAATTTAGTTTGTCTTTCAGATTGATTTATTGAAAAACATATAATATATTTTAAATAATGGCTTCTATAAAAAATTTTTACTTCGATAAAAACTCTTAAATTTGATAATAAAATCTGGAAGTAGCCAGAATATTTATTACTTTTAATATTACAATTGAAGCCGTAAACCAGCCAATCATACGAACACAGAAAATGTGACGTTGGAAGCAATATCTCGTAGCTGTAGTTGTAGTGAGACTAGGCAGTATGTTCTGCATTAAATCATGATTTACGGGTAAACAAATTACCTTCCAGCCATCACAAAAATGCTCCCGAATCATTCTGCAACAAACCTCTTCAACCGTAACAGCACTTAGTTAGTTTAGCAAGTTGCTTCGTGAAACGCTACGAAGCACTAGAGCGACCACGAGTCGCGCTCCATTTTTACCGACGCGCGTCTCCGCAAGGGCGATGAAAAGCCGAAAAACTTGTGCTCGGCAAGACAAGAAAAAGGAAACGCCTCCCCCTCCTCCGAGGCACGCGCTCCATCCGTTCTTCCAGCGGATTGTAAAACGGATCGCCCCCACTCATGCGATCCGTTCCATGATCCGCTGTAGCCGCGCACTGGTCGGACTAGTTTTACGCTTGGCTCGCTGCGACGACGGCCTTGAGGAGGCAGCGGTTCGTGCGCCGCCACGAGAGGAGAGACAGAACGTCGTTTTTCCGTTGTTGCATGGCCAGATCGACATTTCGGTGCTAGAGCTCTCGAGCTCTCACCGGAGGAATCATTGGAATGATTTTAGAAAATTTTTCGGAATGTCTGTTCGATTCAATTCGTTGGCAATCACTAAACGAGTGTCCGATTAATTGCCGATAACTCACTTAGCCAACTCGTTTCAGTCTCCATTTTCAAACAATTTCAGCTGATTATTGTCAAAAAGGAATTAAGCAATGCATTAAGTGCAATTACTTTTGAAATCGCATTCCATTGGTTTTTTGGCTTACGTTTACGGAAAAATTTTATAGGAAAAGATGTGACAGATCGATCGAGATATCGGTTTTTAATTTTTAAACTTGTCAAAAACTTAAGGTTTATTTATACGATTTATTTGTAATTTATGTTATTGAGAAATTATTATTATTTCTCTGCGAAGTCATCTGATTACACGTAAGTTTATAATATTTTATAGTGTCAAATATATTACATGTATGAATACACAATTTTTCAAAAATAATAACTATTCAAGAAATAGCATATATAACGATAAAGATTTTTATAGAAATTTTATGAATTTTCATAGAAAAATAAAGATATTAGTAACCGTCAATTATTCGCAAAGTAACTTTTTATACTATAGTTGAATAAAATATAAGAAATCACACGATTGTTAAAAAATATGTTTAGAAAAGTGTTTGTTTTTAAATACTTTTAAAATATTAATAATCACATTGCATTATAATGATTAAGAACGCATAATATAATATTATTGTAGCAGTAGTTTATCAATTTGATAATTAATTAAGAGAAATAAAAGTAAAATTTTTTAATGATATAATAATGCAGAAATCATTTAAATATGGTTTTTTTATATTTTTTTTATTTTGTAGTATTATTACTGAACTGGTGATTAGAAGTTCAGTTGATATCTTTTTAATGCTATAATTTTAATTATCTCTCTCCATTTTCTACAAAATTCATTCAAGATACTCAGTCACACTCTACTTATTTTCAGTCTAGTTTAATATTATTCTTCTAATCTTAATTTAGATTATGTAAACGTCTTCTGCTTTGTTGTGTTTATATACAAAAATTTATATGCAGATCATCCGATTCATTTTTCCGCCATAATTAATTAGAGTCACAATATTTCCGTTTTATTGTCATTTAATAAATATTAATAAATTAGAAAAAAACCTTTCAGAAATTTTTATGCAATCTTTTCATTTAAAAATTAATTATTATGCTCATAAAATTAAAATATATTTGTAGTAAAATTAATTTATCGACGAATAACAAATTTTATCACGTTTATAGAGGCGAGATCAATTATTCAAAGAAATATTTAAACAGAAAACAAATAAAAAAAATAGGTCGCACAAAATGAAAATGTTTACAATTGTAAGTAATGCAGTTAGTTAATGATTTGAGTAAGGCAACAGCAGTAATACATAACTTTTACATTTGTCTAATATTATTCAAGGTTAACAAATAAAAATTTGGAAATATAATGATAAAATAGTAATGTCACTAGTAGCAGCATTAAATTACGTCAACGATGTATTTTTAATGAATTAGGTTTTTTTCGAATAATTATATTTTCATATGTTTATTTTATTTTAAACCTTATTTTAAACATCATATGTAATACGAGTAAAAAGTAGTACGCGTTTATTAAAAATTAAATTTAGTTTATTTATACATTTTAACAATACAGATAAGAATTAAAAAAATGCATTATTTGAACGTATTCATTTTAGTTATTAGAGGAGTCGTTCGAAGTTTTATATAACTCATGCATGCACGAAATCTTGATTAAACTAAAAATCCGGATTTTATGGCCAGACTGCTTATGAGAAGTAGCCTATGTTTATCACGTACGAGGACAAGAGTTTAAAGAATCCTAAAATCGAATATAAAGGTAAGCGGGCCCGTGTCAGTTATGGAAATAATGTCCCGTCACCGCAAGCGTCGTTTCACGCGGTGCAACGGTAAAAGGCGTTGTGTACGTGTCCTCGGGTTTTCTTTCTCGTTCTCAGCTGTCACATCAGTGTTGTTACTGTTGACCTCAACGAGGCTGCCTTTACTCGCGATGATTAACCGATTGGTAGCGATGGGGGCGAGCGAGCGTCGCTCCGCACATTCAGCTGTAAAAGCCCGCGGAGAAAGAAATGGAAAGCGTTCCAGGTCGTCTTTTTATTTTCATACCGAAGATGTGGTAGTCGGTGTCCCTGCAGCTACCAGTTTGAGAGCTTAAGCAAGAGTCCAAACTGCATGGTCATTGATTTTATTAGCTGATACGAGCGATTAAGAAGTTTTACACAGAGCAGAGCCTCGGCAGCTGTGACTTTTGACACCGAGTTTGTTTCAACGCGACTGCTAGTGCCCGAGTACTAGTTCAACTAGCATTTTCAACACTCTATTGTTTGAAGAGAAAACGCCGTCGTTTCGCAGAGCATAAAAGTATGTTCATCGAAATTGCACATCGACCGAGATCCTTTTAATCGCGGCAATACAAGTTTTAATTACTTTATATTAGGTCATCGCTGACCTTACCCGAACATTTTTTATGTTTCTGTTTATATAAAGTGTTCGTTAAAAATATATAGAATGATTCACGTAAACGATGCGCGTCTAAGATTCAAGCGTAAAATGAAAAATAATTTAAGAATTTTAATGGGATAAATTAAAAAAATAATACATTCTGGAGAAGAATTTCAAAATGAATCGTTGAGTTTGCTGTATCAAATCAACATCAAGTATACTTATCACGTCAAAATTAGTGACGAAATTTAATACTCTCGTTTCATTGCAGCGTTAAATTTAATTTAAAATCCTTTAACGATTTAATCGTAATATCAAATGTAATTTTGCATCATCAGATCTTCTAATATATTCGAAATTCATACGATCGTCTGGTATTTTTTTCGTCATTTCAAGATAATTTATAGTCTAATTTAAGAATTCCCATAATCCATTTCTTCCGTTTAATGCACTTTTGAGTTATTATTGGATTATGTTTAATTTTATAAATATTTTATAGAAATACATGAAATTAAAAATAACAATATTGAAAGTCATTTATTTTGCTCTGATAATAGACTTGTGCACATTTGACATAGAAATAACACGCTTGATTAATCTGTTTTTAATTAAAAACACCTTCGGTCCAATACGTATATAGCTTGAAAACCTCAAACCTCAATATAATTTAATTGTCCTACTCAATAAAAAAGCAAATTTAAAAAATTCTTAAGACACCAAAAGAGCTTAAGTCTGTTAAATTATTCAAAACAGAAGTTTTTTTTCTGTTGATCGCAAAATGTCCTCCCTTCAACGTATTAACTTTAAAATTGAAGAACAGTCTCGTAAACGAAATACTTCTAAATACACGAGCAGTAGAGAAAAACCCCGAACCCGGAGCCCTAGTGAACCTCAATTGCGAAGCCCTCCCGCCAAGTAGGAGAGAACAATCATCTCACGCGTTCGTGCGCTCGTCAACAAACAATCCAAAGTTTTTGTTGTTTTCATTGCACAGGCGTAAACCGCGGTAACAGGCTTTTCACCGAGTATGCGAAACAAGGTATGGGAAGCGGCGCTCCTCTTTTTCCGAACGAGGCGTCTCATTGTCGTAACTGAACGTGAAAAAAAACAGGCAGTTTTAGGTCATTGGTGCACCGCCCTTTTTCGGACGGTAAGGCCTTTGGAGTGTCACTTTGGCCTCTAGTGAAAATCAGGTTTAATTTATTAATTGCTTTTCAGTGTTGGAGAATTATCAACGAAATATTTTGATAATTCAAACATTTCGCACTTTTATACAGTAAAGTTAAAAAAATATATTTTTCTTACAAGTTTAATAATCGGATTAATAGTAAATAGTTAATATCAAACAATGGTTTACAAAAACTGATTTTTTTTTACTAATGATTAATTCCAAGTTATAAAACTGATTTTCACGTTATACTAATTATTTTTACAGCGAATAGTTAATAATTTACTTCTGATTATATACAATGATAGTCTTTGCTTAATTAAGATTGATGATATAAAGTTTATTGTAAAGTAATGCACATATACAATAGTGCAACTTTCACACTCTTCTGACATTTCTTAAGTTTCAAAGTAGATGTATCTGTTAACTATAATACCCTACTCAATTTTTATTGCGACTTAATAAATCTATCAATGCTCGATTAATTCATTAAAATAAATCTATTACAAATGATATTATCTTATATAAGTCAATTCACAATTGCTAAAAAAGTTAAATGAATTTTTAATTTGTTTAAAGAGTTTCACGACTTATATAACAATAAATTTTTATAATAACAATATTTATACTCAATCACTTATTGAAAACATTAGTACAAATTGAAAACATTAAAACAAATGTTAAAACAAATCTCCTAATGGTTTTGATTAAAGCTGATATAAGTCTAATATGATTATAAATTTACTCGTAATAAAAGTGGATTAGAGATATATGGATGTAGACTACGGTTAAAAAAGTAAAACCATATGCTTCATCTTTAATGATTGTCAGTTCCAGTGATAATTAGAGACGCATGCGCTATACCGAAATGCTCTTTCAATTAGCAAATTAAAAATATAAGGTGCAAGCTTGTAAGGGTCTACTGCGCTTAACGCGCTACTTACAAGCCGAGAAAAAAGAAGGAGAGGGAAAAAGAAAAACAAATGCCAAACGAATTATGCGAAACATGCGTCTCTTCGACGGCGCAGGATATCCGTAACTAAAGGAAGAAAGACAGCGAGACACTCTTTCGAATTTATTTGATATTTTTTTTACGTTTCTCATCGGGTCATGAAGGATATACGCTTAATCTTTCAGATTGCGCATGCCACTCGTTTTAAAAAGAAATCGTATCATTCACATAGTTTTAAGCGCGTGTTCTGCATTTCATTTTTTACGAACGATATTTAACAATTTAACTTGCGTGCACAAGACCCATTTCGTGTACTAAAATTACTACCGTAGACAATTAATTTTACACAAAATATATGATTTCATAAGATAATTTATGGAAACACGATTCACTTAATCCTGTTAAGATGAAGTAATGTTTTATAGGTCACTAAAAGGTATTCTTTTATGGCCAATATATTTTCTGTTTTAAATAAAGCTCTGATACGAGAAATAAATTTAATCCAAAGTGTTATTTTTGTTTTAAGAGAAGAGCTTGTTTCTAATACAGAAATGTTTTTAAAGTATGTATTACCCAGGCGTTATAATAGCATTAATAATATCAGTAATCCAAAAATTTTACATTACTTTGTTTAGTAATTTATATTTAAATAACCATTTTCACGGATAATTATACGGATAACCAAGCACTTTTATGTTCTTTTAATTGTTAGAAGAAACTCCATTTGCACTTTCAGATTTTTTCAAATGTTGCAGTAATAAAATCACTCAAGCCTGTAATGTATTCAAACATTAAATATACAAATCAAATAAATGAATTAGAAAAATAATGTCAAAACTTTAATATTTATGTACACAATTAAATTAAAAACGTAAAAAAACTAATTTTACCAAAATTTTCTTTGTAAAGTATATTATTATTATTGAATAAGTATTGCGCATAAATATAAATTCATCATGCAATTATTTATCGAAATTTCATTAAATATTGGATTTCAAAAATTTTTTATATTATTTCGACAGAAATAATAATTTAATGCGCTTCAGCTTTCATTATACGATTATTCTGATCCAACACACATGATATTTTATTTCATTTTTCAACGTATGATTCTTTGTCTATTATATCTCAATGGAAAAAGTGTAACCAGATGTATAATCTTAGAAATTACAAAGAACATATCTCGTTACTAAGAGTAAGTAATAAGAAAAAAATTATTTTTACAATATTTTTAGATTTTGCATGTACGATCTTTACACCAAAATGTATATAATTTTTCAACTGCTGGTCTCAGTAGACAATTTTTCTACAAGCATAATAAAAATTTACGTAACTACAAAAGCTAAGCCAGTATTCTGGAAAAGTCTGGAAGAAGTTTATGAATAAATGCGAAATAATTTTTTATTAGAAAATAACATGGTTTTGTTTGAACAAACATTTTCATTTAATCATCATTGTAAATAAGGAAGCAAATTAACTTCTAGTCATTCAAATTAATCATCGCTGAAGTTGAAAAGGAGGGTAAATAATAAACCTTTATCAATTTAAAACAATGTGTTTCAACATGCGTCAAAAAAGTCTCATTACATTCATACATCAAAAATTCTTGTGCGGCATTTGTGTTTATCTGCGGATGAAATTTGTTTTAAAAACTCTTGCCTCCAGCAAAACGGATTCCTTGTTCGATAAAAACAAGGATAGCAGTTAAAAAAGATTCTTCTTTAATGTGAGGAGAATTACTCTTGATAATCACTCGGGGAGAATTCCACTCTTAGTGAGGAGATCGCCGGCAAGAAGAATGATTTTCCGAGTCAAGAAAAAGTGAATTCTGTCGATTACGAGCAGAGCTCGCGTGTTCGTAAAGTGCACTTTTTGCACTCGGCTTATACGGTCCACTTTGCGTCTTTACGGGAGGCGAACTTTCGGGTTACGCCGCGCTTTAATTCGTATCGCGAACGCATATAAAAGCGCGCACGTTCCACTCGTTAGAGACACTTTCTCTCCCGGAGTGCAGTCGCTCATTCAGCCTACGTATACTGTTGCATGAACGCGCATTGCACACGCACGTCTTATTACCGGGGAAATTAAAGGCACGGACGGCCCTGTGGTGGTGTTCTTATTGCGCCGTATTTTTAGTAACTTAGTCCGAGCGAATTAAGCTTTTACTGGCACGAACCCACACCTATTCACCATTTTTATCTGATTCTAAAATTCGTCTGCTTTCCAAACACGTATCTCTAGAACGCATCGCGTTGGAGCGAGAAGAGTTCCTATTTATTAGTTAAAACTAAATTTTGGTAGTGTTTATTAAAATATGTATACAAAGTAAATGCAAAATTTACGGGCAATCATTTTGGAATTCACTTATAATATTGATAATGTTTATTTAAGATGAGCACTTCAAGAATTTTTATTGTGGATTTTTAAATCGTAGAAAGGTAATTGCACGATCCGGTTTTACCTTCCGATTATCTTTCGCAAAATTCTTGAATTAAAAATTTGGAACTCTAAGAAGAAGAGTAATAAAAAAACTTTTGAATGCACATTATTCTTCAATCTCATAGCAATAACAGGTCACTACTTTAATGTTTAATTTACAAATTATTTTGTTCCTATGAATGTTTTTAATTTATTACTTTAGATGACAAAAATAATCCATTATTTCGAAGAAAGACATTAATTTCCAATATTCTTTGAAAAAACAAAAAAGAAGATAAAGACGACTAAGTTTTGGATAGATAAGTCAAAGTAATGGTTTTGTTGTTAAAGAAACACTATTACGACACTTTTCTTACAAAAACTGCCAATTAGATTTTAAACGAAAAAGTTATGAATATTTTAGAATTATTTCCTATTTCCGTAATTGTGTGCTCGACGTAGTTTACGTGTAAACTATCTAATCCCATCAATTGAAAAACTTTACGTTATATAAATACGATTGGATAATTTATGAAAGCGTTAATAAATATGAGAACTAATTAATAACTTAACTGTAGAGTGTAAAGTAGGTTTGTAAAACCATCAACGTGTTGTCAACGAGGATATTACGTAGAAAGTGTATTTATGATGATAGAAACGGATTGCGTATCGTAACTGATAGAAACAGATCGAAAGTAAGGCCAAGCCCAGATAAACAATGCCAAGTTGTAAAGACCTTTTCATTAAGTTCCGAGATACTTAGACAATCGCAATCCAAGGATTCGCAGTCCATTGAAAACGACGGAAATTGCTTGTACCGGCGATGTATCATCGAGCACCGATGCGCTTCTTTCGGCGAAGTGCTTTTCAATTTCCGAGGCTCGAGTATTTCCGGTTGTTGTGCAAGAGCTTTTTGCAAAGTTCGACGAACAGCCGCAGCGGCACGAAACGCGACGTTCACGGCGGCCACTCGTACGATCGCCGCAGATGTATTATTAATGTAGATGGAGAGGACAGGCTTCGACTCGCGAATAGATGGGTTTTACGAGAATGACCTGTAGAAACGCACAAAGAATTACTTTTATAATAAAAGGAATAATTTTACTATGGTATAATTCTATACCAAGCGTACAACCTTGAGGCGAAAGAAATGATTCTCTCATTGAACATAAAGTATCCTATGGTCATATTATTTATCCTTTCTTTGCGCATATTTTTGAGGAACGTCTCTTGTGATGCAATAAATCACCAAACCTTTTTTCTCTCAGTAATTGATGGTTTTATTCGGAATGGCACAATGGTGTGTTTAATCGTTTGCCCGATTATTTAAATAATCCTGTTAAAGTTTCATTCAAGGCATGCGCTAATCGCCAAACTTCGCTCTTGATATAATGATTTTAAATACACTAAATCACAGAAAATATTTACGGAAAAATCTAATATAAGCTCGCACGTCTTTTAAAAATTATTTTAAATTTCTGCTTTTCTTCAATTACACGTTTGTAAATATTTGATAATTAAAATAAAACTTTTTATGAATCTACTGAAATAATAGTTAGATAATAAAATTTTTGAAAGATTTGTAGCCAAAAGGATTTATCATGTTATAAAATTTTATTAGAATTTACAGTAGCTAATGGTTTACAAAAATTTAATGATAACTATTTATAAATATAAATATTTTTAGTCGGTAATAAAAACCAGATTACTGGATTATAAAAGATGTAGTAATTCGATTTTAAACGTATATAACTGTTTTTAAATCATTAAAATATTCAATATTTGAAACATATATTTTATAACGTAATTTGACAACTTTAGTAATAGAATACGATGTATTCTTTATCTTAACAGTTACAAAAGAAAAAAATGATGTCCGTTGTAAGCGTGGCATTTTTAGACTTTATTTCAAACTTCTATTTAAAATGCTAATTACCATATTTTAAAAGCGTTGCACGAAGATAAGGAAAGTGCTATTATATTATTCGCTCAAAATATTTAACTTGTTTCTACTTTCTATAAGGAATATAAACATAAAAAATATTATCTTTATTTAGAAAATTTATAGGAATCAAATTGAATTTAGTTATTTATTATTATTGTAAATACATAATGAATAACAAACATAGGTAATTTAATTATTTTAATTTGTTTCATTTAGGTTTATGTATTTATTTCGCGTCTATTTTTACAGTGAACCATTGTTTAATGTAACAAAAGACCCAAAATTTTATATTTTTTATAAATTTATATTAACAAAGTTTCTATATTTAGAATGAAGATATTTTATAGATTGCATCTATATTCATAAACGTTTAATGATAAACTTCTGTAATAAATATGTGTGTACGCCCGTGTGTATAAGCAAAAAAATTATAAGCCTTTGAATTATAAGTATTCGGTTAATTATCGTTCAGTACAAAATCACACGAAGTATTTCGAATCTGTTTATAATACGAAAATTTTTAATATAAGGGAAAAAATAACATCATAAAAGTTTTAATTGATTTCTTATTAAGTGTACAACTTTTTACCGCTTCCTGCCGCTTCTTATTTTTTAAAACTTTGTTTCATAATGAATATTTAATCCTACTTAAATTTAGTTTTTATTCTTTAATCATGAAACACGGAATTAAAAGCAATAAAACTTGTACTTGTAGAACCCTTAACTTAAATGAGATAGACGTTTTAATCGCATTGAACGGTATTCTTCAACAATTAAAATAACTCATTAGCTATCAAGATCATTCAATAATAGTTGTTAAATGTAGTTAACTACTATTGAATGCAAACAACTTTATTGCAGTCCAGCAAGCAACCCATACGAGCGCAATCTACAACCTAGAATGACAGATGTATAGCGCATCGTATACTACAGCCAATTAACGACGTTTTATTTGGCACAAGAGTTGTGCCATCCCAAATCAGAGTGAAGCGAAAATTACCACTTGAAAAGGCGCACGAGCCGAGGGGCGACTCCGTTTATTCATTCGCTTGGAATTTTTTGGCATATCGCGAGATCCTCGCCCGCGCAAATAGCTATCATCGGATCTGCAATAAATCGTAAACACACGATCGAACAACGGAGAGTTTGAAAGGAAAAGAATCGGCGCCTCTCTTAGCATAGGAAGAAAGGAGTTTGCTTTTCCAAGCATTAACGAAGGTTCGCAGCCTACAATCGGGCGTGAAAACGCTCCAAGAATCTGAAGCGAATGATGCGTAGATGTTCAACTAAGCATAGTTTTCCGACAGTAACCGACAGTCGTGTTGGTTATTTTATCGTATTTTTTCGCTACGAAGTAGTTTCGAGAAGAGGTATTTTTGTACCGTGTATGATAATATCGATTCATTTGACTCGAAGGCTCATCCACTTTATTTCCGAAGGGAAGCTTTTTTGCATAAAGAAATTACTTGTAAATGTATTGGCTTTAATTTAAGATAAGCTAACTATGAACGAAAACTCATAAAATATCTTGCAAATTGAAATGACAGACATGTAATCTCATTTTACAGATACTTTAAAGTCACAGCATCTTTTTCAAAGATTCCAGTTTTATAAAGTGAATATATTCTCTGAAACTGGAATAGTTTATTTATCAGCTTAGTTATTTATAGAATCCGGTTAATTACAATTTACTTTAAGTAATGGTTTGAAATATAGTCTCTTTATAAAATTGATTCTTGGTGATTGGCTATCCGAAGTTAATCGATACTTTACCGCGTTCTTGCATACATTATAACTTTTACGAATAATGATTTGTTTAATAATATATTGCTATATTTGCACGAGGATAGATATTAGCTAAAAGGAGTATGGAAAATAATCAAAATCAAATCAAAATCAACGATATCGATCATTTTTATTAAAATTTGCATTTATTAAATTCATAACAGAGCAGCAATTTTTTTTTACATTTTACATCCTTATCTTTAGCTACTTCCTTTATACTAAATATTAAAAATTTTTAACAATAGCAAAAATTGTACGGGTTGAAAGATTGACGATAATTACTATGCTTTATCAAGCGCCAACATCGAAGTGAAAACAATTTTCGAGCAGTCAAATAAATAAAAACTAAAGTGCATTAAAACTTGAATGCATCCAATATTAAAAACAAAAGTAACTATAAACTATGGGGCGTGCTTTTTTCAGGCATCATTTATAAGCCGAACAACAAATAGACGTAGTTAAAAATAAAGAAACTGAGCAAAATGAAAAATCCGCGCAACTTTGTTGGAAATGATTAGAAAGGCCGCGCGTATAGAAGTCTCGGAAGCATTTATCGAGAGGCATCAAGCAGCCTCCTGAAGCTTATCCTCTTTTAAAAAGCATCGAGCCATCTGTGGCCACGCGAAGCTACGCCCTTTAAATAGGCTGTATGGCTGTGTAACGTCTTCGTTCTCGCCTGTGATTACGGTTTAAAGTGCCTCGCGCGTATAAGCTGGAAATTCGCACTCGGCAATGAGCTCGTATATTATCAAGGATGAGAAACGTAAATAAAGCCTACGGATGATTGGGCGAGTGGAAAATACAGGAAATAACGAGTTGCTACAATAAATGGGATTTTCACTTCAAGTGCTCATCCTTCTAAAGCGCATTCATAAAAATATACGCAAAGCCTGCGCCTGTTGCAATATTATTTTGCAATCGAAAAGTAATTAAATTATGGATTTAACTCTTCGTTTATTTAATGCTTAAGATTAAAATAAATAATGACTACTCTATCGAGAGAAGCGCATTGTGACGTTTGTAGAAATATCGTTTTGCAAATATTTTTAAATATATTAAGACCGGTGTTGCAGGGATTTTAAATTATAAACACATTTTCATCTTCATCTTTTGAATCAATGAAAATATTTTTCTTATTGCTAAACTAATATTGAAATTAACTTTAGATTATTCGTCAGCACTTATTTTATTACATTCACGTAATCCGAACGTCAGTTTTTATGTCATGCAAACTTAATATTAATTAGGTATTGTTATTATAAATTTTTAAATTCTAAGCTAGAGGTTAGTCATCCTCTCGAGCTGCGTACGCATTTCTTCTCATTAAAATTCTGCAGGATACTCGTTTGTCTGGTCGATAAATGCGATCGTTGTGGGATGAAAAATCTCAAAAATTGCAAGTATTTGGATTTTCTATCGACGTGCAGGAACAATATACACTCTCATTCTGGAGGATGAAATTGTTAAAGCAGATAATCACTGATAGTGATTTAAGTTGTAGCATAGAGTATTAAAAAATCAACGAGGTATAATTTAATTTTAACCCTACATTTTAGCCTCTTTAATTACCACTGGTTATTTTATTGATCCTGAAGCAAGATGCTCAACGTTATAATTCTATGTACCAGTAATTTATTTCGAAGCGCAAAATTTTATTACTTCATGGTTATGTAGAAAGTAATGAGCTCGAGTTTTTAAAAAAATTAACTTCCTCATTTGAAAAGAAATGATTTATAAATGCGATTAATGACGAACTTTTAAATATGTTATTATTAAGTAAAAAGTATAGAAGATTTTCATAAACTTTAGTGATTTTTTTTTACAGCTTCCCATTCGTTTAAATGTTGCAAATTTTTAATTAACATTTTGGTTATCTGTATTATATCATATAAGTATATCTTAAAGGTACAACTTAAACAAAGGCGATACTAAAGTTTCTAAATATTCGATTGGAAATTATAATGATAGACATTTAAATATATAGAATTGTAACAAAACAAACTGCATCAATTGAATAATATCATAATTTAGCTATAAATCATAAATAAATATAAAAAATTTTTTTAATTTTATAATATAATATATAATATAACGAAATTATTATAAAATATGAAGATATTATTCTTGAGTATGATTTGCAAAACTGAGATGCTAAAATTACACGTTTCGGAAAAATTATATTTATAAATCCGAAGGCTATATCCACTTTTATAAGCTTTCATTGTTAACCATTCATTATGCATTTTAATAGCAGACTTAAATTTGACGTTTTTTATCATGATAAAATATATAGAATTATTATTATTTTATTTTAATTGCATTATATTTATATAATATTTTTAGCAATTTAAATTCTCTTCATAATGAAAGTTACAAAAATGATCTCGTATAAAAATAATGTTTTAAAAAAATATTTCCATAAGAGCTCTATTTTTATTATACTTATTTACATCTATCTAATATTCCGTTATGAAATTGCTAATGCAATAATTTATACATTTTTTTCAACGTTGCTCATTGAGAAATTTCTTTATTAATAATGTGCGACCTAAACTTTCTATGAAATGCTATAAAATCTTTGAAAACATTGCAACATTCTTTTAGAAAAAGATAAAACAAAGGCTTTTCACATAGTAATTCAAAGCTTGACTCACATCAGACTCGAGGAAAATGTATAGCAACATTAACTTTGCAAAACCGAGTGAAAAAACATAGTTTACCTAAATCTTAAGAAAATACCTGTGCAGCAACTACACCTTAATTACCGTAGTCTTTTATGCATCACGATTAAACAAAATATAATATTTAAAAATATTTTAAGTTAAAGTTGCCAGTAATAATTCCATAAAAAAAATTGACAATTACCCTTAATATTAAAAGCAACGTTAATTCTAGGATTATGCCTAGAAATTTTCAATGTTTTTCAAAATAACTAGCGCTAAACGCAATGGGTTTGCAAATTATAATATAATTTTAAGGTTAAGCGCAAACTAGACGTACAACTTGCAAATTCAAGAATAGCTTAAAGATGCATGAGAAAAATGATAAAAGAAAGACTGTGCATTGTTGAAGGATTATATTGATTTATGTGCCCTTGGTAATTGCACAAAGTAACTGTTTTCGCCACCGACTCTTCAAGTGTCTCGAGCAGTGAAAACATAAAGTATCGCAGCATCGACCCAATCCATTCTCGGTGAAAAGTTAAAATAGAAGCGCGGATTCGTAAGTCCTCGTTGACGTTCTAGAACCGTATTAATAGTTTCCCTTTCTCCAGCTGCTTCACTCCCGCGTGAGTTCATTCGCACGAAAACGCGGTGATCGAGGCAAATTAATCGACCGGCTTTTACCGTAATCGCCGATACTTTATCGCGTAATCATTCGCACGAAAATAGTCACTCGATCCGACGCTCTGAAGGAATTCGAGTCTGAACTTGCCCGTGTAACTGTTCATTTACATCGCGCTCGCGCACTCCTGCATCGCTTGGGAGCGCGGCGAGCGACTCCAGGTAGCCGAGCCGAGGAAAACGAGAAAATCGACGGGCCCAAGGTATATGAAATCCCTTCGAGTCGAATAATCTCGCAGCCTCGATCTCCCCCGCCGTACGTGTGCGCGCCCCGGCGAAAAAGGAGCGCTGCGCTGGAAAAAAGGGAACTACATCGGGAGCCCTTATGTACCTCCCTAAGCAAAAAACCGCAAGGAGCTAGTTCGACGCGTATAAATAGAGGAGCACGAGAATCGGAGGTTGTACGTATGGACCGGCGCGATCCAAGTGTCCTTGAACTGCCTCTGTGGTTGGCTTCGGATAGCAGCCGCGTGCCTCCCTGTGCATACGTAATACGTATTTATGCGCGTTTCTCTCGTTATGTTCTCTGTGTCGTGCGTTTTTAAGAAACAAGGAATAAATGGACTGGTCCTTTGGAAGGCTCAATTCAATTTCCAGACTGGTTATAGCGGCTTAGGCTACGCGCCTCTAATTATTGTCTTTCGACCCGAAGGTGATAGTATTTTGTACGCAATAATTTTGAACGCGAACATACGCGTCGGTGCGTACATTTTCAAGTTGCCTACAGTGAATGTTTCATCTTAAGAGTCGATTTACATATCTTCCCACTCGAAGTTTTACTTAATGAAATTAATTTATTTTATTCAATCGTCCGACCGGTATAAGACGTTTGAGTTTAATATTTCTATGTAAGTGCCCTTATCGTATCCGATAACACAAAATATACAATAAAATGTTAATTCACCATATCTTTCTTTTAACCTATGTAATTTTAGATAATACAACTTTAAACTGATTTACCAGCTGATTCGAGTGGAGATTTTTAAATCATGATTACGAATTCTATCTTTGTAATAAGGAATTTTATGCCGAGTACTTTAACAAGCTCAATTCGCGATAAATCAAACGTTGATGGCAAATGTGTAATTACGTTTTGAAAAAGTTCGCGCACTTTATTGCATTTGTTAATACGTATAAAAATTACTTATTAGAGCTAAAATATGTACCCGAGAAAAGTTTATTATTTCTGAACAAAATTTTGAACAAAAAGCGTTTTAAATCGGAGGCTGTTTTGGTATCGTCTAACAGGTAATTCTCGGCTGAACATGACCTAAGCGTCTTATATGGGTTGCCTTTTAAGGGTATTTTAATATGGCATGTAATAAGGTATAGATTAAGGGTCAAATATAATTAAAATGATGAAGTGCTGAAAATTTTAAATGATTTTTATGATTTATACAGTTCGAATTATTTTATTTTGAAAATTACGTCCTATTACCGGCTTCAATAAAGTTTTATTAAAAGATAGTGAATTATGTATATGGTATTAACATGTAAAATATATTTACTTCAAAAATTTTTATTTCATTAATGAAATTGAAAATAAAAGCTAAAATTTAAAAGCACAAGTGTTGCGCAGTTCTTAAGTGAATTAGCAGTAGCGAGACAAAAGTTTGTACTATAAATCGTTTATCAGAACATTTAGATGCAAACTGTTAAATATAAATAGTGATTACACTTAATTTATTGTTATTTATTTCCACGCTGTAATGGAGATCGCTATTTTCTCCCGATTGCGCTTTCGAATAAAAAATGTTTATTATTGTAAAATTCGAAACTGTGGTCACTAAACTGTAACTAGGAACTTATCAGCGTGGCGTTTTAATGATGTTTGTTGGTCTCGGTCCTAAATCCATGTCTATTAGAATAAATGAACTCGATTCGGAATTTATGTCTCGCAAAGGCGAGCATCCGTACTTTCGTCGCTTGCTTCTTAAAAAATAGCACGGCTTTACATTAGCGCGGAATAAAAAAGTGTATCGCACCTCGGCTATAAAAATGCCGTAAAGTTCGGTAGATAATTTTACAATAACAGCGCGATACAATTCTCATTCGGAAATTATAGACTCGACGCTCGCTATTGCTCGCGGTGACTCGGTAATGATAGCAAAACTCCGCGCTCGCGCCAAGGAAACAACGTCATCATGACAAAATATTTTATCCAGACTACCGAGAACCTCTCCCCGGTACATATTCTCCTCTCCTGCTCTCTTTATCTCTCTCTTCTCTATCGTTATATACGGCGGGCAAGAAGCTGCGCAAGTGCACCAGCTCTCCTTCGCCGAGCGAAGACTAGATGCAAAGGCTGCTGTTGCCGCACAAAGAGAAAAAGAAGAGGTAATGGAGAAAATAAGAAAGAGAGAGAGAGCGCGCAGATGCTGGCGCTTGCGCGAGAGAAGAGGTGGACTCGCGAGGATCTTGAACTCGTTCCTCCTCTACTCCTAGCTATGATAGCCGCCGCTGGAGCATCCTCCAACCGAGACTAATTTCACCCTCGAGCAAGCTTCTTCTTCGCTTCCCATCTCGCTGTCTCCCTCTCTTTCTATGCCAGTCCTCTCTCCGTCCCTTGCTATTACTGCATTCTAAGAAATTTCTTCACTGCATTTAATATTGCGGCTCGATCGCCGGGCTGCCGTGCCTTTTTTGCTTCTTCTTTTCGTTTATCTTTCGAGACGCGCGCACTGCCGTGTTTTCGCCTCGAACGCAGCGAAACTTCAGAGTGCTGAATTTTGCGAAAATGCTGGAGAATCTAGTATTTATCTGCTCATCAGCTGTCGGAAGTGGTTAGCTTACGTTGGGCAAATGTTTTTTCATCGATCGCGAAGGCGCATTGGTAAATATTGCTCGCGCATGTCGTGCTCGATCAGCCGCGCACAAGATCGTCTATGAAAACAAAAGGATTATTAAAAATGCCGATGCGCTATAAATATTATCGCTCCCCCCCCCGCCGTATACGTACGGCCGACAACTTGTTTTAGCGGCGCACTATGCAAAAACAGTTTTACGAGGGAAAATAATAATACTATTTCACGGTCTTCTCAAAATCATCTCCTAAATTACTTGCGAGGAAGCTCAGATGCAGCCTAAAAAAATCCTCCTCAAAAGTTCTCTAAATACGTGAGAATAAGCTATTTTTCATCAAGGCCTCTAATTGTCTGGCTCGGGCAACAGCAATAAGAGGCCTAAAATTGGATCGTAATTTGCAGTAATTCTTTTTAAATGCCTAATACCTCCTACTTCTCATTAAAAATAAAATAAGAAACGCACTTAACGATCGCATTACGTCGATTGAAATAATAAATAAGCTAAAGAAAAAGAAAGCAGCGCAATCCAAACAAAAACGAGAAAAAGCTGGTGTAACGCGCGAGGTGCGCTTATGAGTTGCCGGGACTCGTTAAAGATAATATACAGCAGTAGCCCACGCGTATACACGTGTATCACAGCATAAATAAACTTGAGTCAGCTCGTATCTCCCCCCCCCTCCTCCTCTCTCTCTTTCTTTCTTTCTCCCTCTAAGCCCCCTCCACATCTCTCTCTCTCTCTCTCTCTCTCTCTTTCTCCATTACACGAGCCAACATCCCCGAGGGCGTGCGCCGGGGAATCTCCATCAGTCCGGTCTACTCCTTTACCTCTCTTCATCTCGCTTAGCTGCTCCACGTCATTTCAAGATTTTCTTATCTCGTACGTGTAAAAGGACGCAATTTTTTTGACGCTGATGTAGAGCTTTTCCTTTGATGCGATGATTGGTGGGGTCGCGGGCAGCGCAAAATTGCACTCGCGATCCGTTTTTCTTCTAGGCTTCTTTATTCTTTTTATTTTAATTCAAGGCGCGCCACGCACGTACGTGCTTTCGTACGAGCTTTTTGCCGCTCAAGTAAAGTCGTTAAAGTTACTAGAGTCGGTCACGCGATTGGCTCACTGAGACTGCATTTTTCCTTCATACCTGGATCTAGTTGCTTCGTTGCCGATAATTTAAAACGTGTTTATTACGAGGATCCTAATTATAATTTATACTTGCATTAGATTACATATTATTGTGATTTTTACGGAATATCAATACTTTTTTCTGCGACCCTATCTCCAAAGTTCATTTTCATCTTGTAAAATTTATGTTCGTGCAGGTACCCACTAGAAAAGAAAAGTGCGAATCCTATTACATTTCTAATTTCTGTTTTTAAATTGGTTTAACCACTTTAACATGTATAGTTGCAGTCTGTACGTTACTTTGTATATCGTTTGAATTGAATAATTTTGAAATGTGATCATTTGCGAATATTAAGGTAAGCTGCGCAATAAAGAAATCTGATGTATTTGCAGATTAAAAAATTTTTTTCAAATACTCTCGTTACAATTACTGCAATTTCGTCGAATACTTTAACACTACATTCAATCTTAATCGGTTCACGTAAAGCTGTAAAAAAATTTACTTTTACTTAACAAAAATACTTAACGTTATTCAATTTAAATAAAAAAAAAAAAAAACAACTACGGTTTTGATACTGATTCCTAAAATTTTGCAGACAGTTAGTAGTTTATCTTATGATTTATCACTCTTCAGTAATACCGCAACCAGCGGCTGTAGCCTATATCAGCTGATTTATATTGAAATTTTACTTATGTAATAAAACAAATATATTCGCAACAACAAAAACGCAAGTGAGATATTTCTTCAGAAAAGAGGGGCCTAAAAATAATGTGAAATTTAACGGGTAAGCATCGTATAAACGAATCAAAATAATTCGATGAAATGATGAATAAATCGTTAGCGTTACTTATGCGAGTCTCTTTAAATTGAATTTACTTCTACTTGGAGCATCTATTTCTGAATAATGCGAGGTTACCCTGAGACGCAGAAGAGCGTTTGAATTTTAAGCGAACGTCATTTAACTTAATTAAACGAGTTAGTTTTGCGATTGTGTAAAAAAAAAAAAAAAATTGCACCGAATTTTGACATAATCCGACGAAAAATATAGGTCGATCCCGTTGAAGAACTGTCGGTCTCGTCGCACGCGTTCGCACGACATCAGTCGTCAGAATTTCCCGCCCACGATCAGCTGATAGAAGCTGCAGCCGCGCTGCTCACGGTATTGCAAGATAACTGCATGTGTCGCTGATTTCGTAACGGAACGAAATAAAGGAGAGCGCGATCCACGCGAGCGCAGAAACGCGACTTTCTATAATGCGCTTGTCGATTCCTCCAACTTACGGCGTGCTCTTTGTTTCGTGTGCCACGTGTTAGCTGCGGTCTTTTTTTACCTTTTTACAGCATTACAGGGAAATAAATCCTTAATGCCATTGCACGGGTCGAGGAATGTGAATAGGATTATGGACTAGAATAAAAACAAGTCCTTACATGTATGATTGACTGTTTTTAGAGTTCGAGGAAATGAATGATTCTTCTCTCTTTTTATTATTGCTGTGTATGTCAGGGTATTTTTACTTTGCCAATTCAATTAGTGTGGTAGTATCGAATTATATTACTAAATTCCTATTCGCCGACATTAAATGCCACTGTGTAAAATTTTTCAACGTTTCCTTTCACGAAGTTGATCATAAATTTATAATTACTCGAAGGAATCTTTTAAACAAAATTTTTAATTATATTATAAGTTGTCCCCAAACTTTTTTTGCATTGTTTGTATGCCTATATATGTGTGTATATATATAGGTATAAAGTACGCACATATCATAAATTGGTGTATATTATGTAAAGCTGATTTAATCTTAATAAGTTTCTTAATAACACAATGATGTACTTTAAGAAACACGGAAGCTCTTACTAATTGTAGTAAATATTATATTTCGTTAGTGAAAAAAATAATTTTTTAGGGAATTTTATAAAATCTATTTTTTAAGAAAATATAGACGTTGTTAGAGTTAAATTTTAATTCAAATAATTTGACGTCTCATGTTAAAAATACAGATTTTGTGACTAATGTCATGTAATCACGAAAACTTTTATGAAAAATTTATTTAAAAACCGTTCTTAGCACGTGAGAAAATTTTCGGTTTGTTTCCCTCAATTATTGTTACAATCACTTTTGCATTATTAAGTCGCTAAAATATAATTTTGATTACGATCGCGCAATATAAAATAATAAAATATATTTTTCAAACATGTTTTAAAAAAAAAACTAAGTAATTATACAAAAACAAAATTTAAATAAAAAATAAATTTTTTATTGATGGAATTAATTATTGATCAAATAATTTATTTCGTGAAACTGGCATACGGAATAAAATTTATAAATTTTTAGTGAATCAGAATTAAAAAAATTTTTTCTAAGAAAATTCTTCAAATGCATTTTTTTAATTAAACACGAAAGTATAAAAACTATTTACTTATAATATTAAAAATATTACATCATCTTAATGATGTATTTTCAAAAGATATTCAAAAAATTTACGAATTTACGAAAATTTACAAAAAATTCAGACGAATATTTCTTTTTCTTTTGTAATTAATTCGTTAAAAAATTTTTTTAACACTCGTATTAGATAATGCCGCAAAAATAATTCAGAGAGGTGAATAGACTTGTTAATTAATTACCACTATTAAGTAATTTTTTTATTAATGTTTAGATACTATTAAAAGAACTAAAAAATTTAGCTAATTATTACAAATGAAAAGCAATTAGCGTTGCTGTATAAAAAATATGATAATTCAAATAAAAACAACACGATATTGTTCTTTATACAGAGAATCAAATAACGATTACATAATTATTTTAATAAGTTTATAATAAGAAAACTATCGTTTATTATAAAACTGTATATTTACTTAAGCGCCGATTTAATATTTCTTGACAAAGACTTTTGAAGTGTAGCAGTATAAGCAAGCACTTGTACCAGCACATTAACCATTTCTTCTTAATTGCAGAAAGAATTAAAATTTATATCGTTGAAAAATCATGAATTTGTTTAACGATAATGTTATTCGGTAAAGTACTGCTTAATTTAACCTCACTCTCGGCCACTGCAATTTTCGAGACACATTTAAAAATGTTTTCGGTAATAAAGTTGACACGTTTATTAAATCAAGCAGCGTGATCTCGTGTCCAAAAAATTAATGCACCCATTACAGGCAAGTGACGGGAGAAAAAAGAAAAACTCACCGACTAACGCCAAAAACAACAATGCCAAGCGATTCTGGGTGACGCTTGAGAGAAAATCCTCGCTCGGCTACCTCCCACTCGGCTTGTAAAAAAGACTCGTTTAACCTAAAAGCGCGCGAGTGCGCCATCGCTATGAAATCTCCATTCGTGTACGTACCGGTCGTTGGTCGTAGCCGATTTTCATCTCCTCGGCGTCCGTGACAGAGCGACGCGCTCACGCACTCTTTCACGACGGGCCGGACGAGCGCGATTCTGTGTTTCGAGGTCGCCGCGCGACTTTCCAACGAGGAAGAATCGTCGATGAGACGTGGATCGTAGGTAAGCGCCGCGCGATGATACGTTCACGATGCCCACGAGATCGATCGCGTGATACGACTTTTTTATATGACCCGAGTCTTTGGCGGATTCGTTTTAAGCGGGCGGTTGTAGGCTCCCAACCAGACGCGTCTCCTGATCTAAGTTCGATAAATAATTGTTGCGCGACCAGACGTATAATTTTATTAGAATTTCGAAAGCAAATGTTACCGACGAGCTCTTTACGCGTGAAAATAAATACAAAAGATTCTGCGCATCTGAGACGGCGGCTCGGAACTTCTTATGCTGATATAAATTACGCGGTGGGAGATGAAAAAATGTAACATGAAATTTTAATTGATTCGAATCAATCAGAACAATAGTAATTACATACTTTCGAATTTTTGGTCCGCTTTATTTGAAAATACCACGCTCGCTCGTAACGAGGCTTTTTCTAACAGAATTCCATCGATCAATCTTGTCAACTGAAACATCTGAATCGTCCGTTGTGTAGTAATAAAAATTTGCGTTTTCTTTCTTCGATAAGAGACAAATACAACGAAATATAAGAAAAAATTTCGACGGTTGGTTTAATATAATGGAATCTGCGCGAACGTAGCTCGGAACATTTAAATACTTAAAATATTTTAACTAATTAGGCAAGATACGTGCAAGAACATTCGAGTGCTTATTCGATTGATTTATCGATAAATTTTATTAGATAGTTTCGTGCAATTATAGTACATATAGTTTTGATTTATAATTTAATTAATTGCAGGAAAATATAATGAATAAAAAATTCAATTTACATTAGAGTAAAATGTTTGTAACGAAGTCGTTAACATCTTTATACAACCATACTGTAAATAAATTATTTAATTAACGTAAATATTTTTTAGAAACAGTAAATAAACAATCACTTAAATTGATCAATTCCCATAATCTTTCAGAAGATAAATTATATTTTGTAATTTATATAAATGTAATTTTATGCAGCGTTAATTTTTCTTCACAATATACTTACAGAATGTACTTAATGAGATACTACTTTGAATACGGCCAAGCCAGACACGATCTAATTAGATATTTATAAGATAATTAGTATCAACAGTGGCGATTGCTGTTATCAATATCATATGCAAACACCGAAACGTAAAAGTATACAAATTACTCGAGAAAAAAGAAGGAGTGTACAGAGAGACGTAAAAATATAGCAACCTACAGCATACGCGTGGAAAAAAGTTCTCATTTAGACATCACGCAAGTCAGGTTATTTGTCTTTGGCAAAGTAAAAAATAAAGCGCGTCCAATAAAAGCGTCGGTGATCGACAACAAAAGAGAAAGACGAACGGCAAATTAACCCCCTTGTTTCCAGTCCCACACACGTCAGTCCCATCCATCCTCGCAGGCGAGCTCCCTTTAATGGCCTTTTCACCCGCACCACCTCCGCCTCCACCTCTCTAATATCGCAATTGAGTGCGAGCCTCATTATAATTCGCGCGCACCGGTAGGCGGGCCCATCGGGCACAATGACTCACAGGGCGCCCGCTCCTCCATACATCTTCCCGGCAATCGTCGCGCTTTTTCATACCTCCGTGCGCTTACACCGGGTGGGCTTGAATAGCGCCCACGCGCGCACTCGTCGCCGCTAATCGTGTTATTCTTGGCCGGTTGAGAAATAGGTTCCGAGGGGCTGGGTTTCGCGTACGGTCTGCTTGCTTGTGTGAATTTATGCGTTCTGGAGGGATTTTAGAGCGGAGTTAGGGGAGGATTCGAGTGCCGTCTAGCTACCAGCGATAAATAAGCGCTCTCCGTATACTTCCTATCGATCGTGCCTGACTTTTGGTATCGCGGACACGCAGCGCAGGAATCGGCTGGGTTGGTAAAATTGTTTCCAAGGTGAATTTTTTAATCGGCAACAGTGAAAGGCGGCGTTTAAACAATAAAAATTGCATTTTCCCCCATGGGATTCTAAGCAAATTTTAAATGAAAAATCTTCTGTCAAGAATCCAATATGAATTTGTATCCAGTCTATGCTTTCTATTCGTCAGCGTCGTTCCACGCTTTTCTAAATTTTAATAATGATATGCGTTTCAAACTCTTATGAATTTGCTTCTGCGAAAATTTATTCTCTCAACGAAGCAATTTATGCGTTCACATAAATTATGTTGTGATTAATATTTAAAGTCTTTTAATTATTTTCAAAAGTTTAAGAACTCGACAAACTATCGTTAATTCAAAAATAGTTGCTATCAATATATTAGATATTGCAATTTATTTAGGAAAATGAATTACCATAATTATTTGCTTGCTATTTAAAAGGTGCCCATAAGAAAAATGACTTTAACGTTATGTCTTACTAATAATGCTGTGACAACAATAAATTTGCTTTTATTTATCATATTAAATATATGGCCTGGGCGCAGTAGTGCAAAAACCACGTATAATAATTTACTTATTATACATTGCAATTATAATAGTGTGCTTTTAAATGTATATACTTGATTAGACATCAATTGCCATTTTAAATAAAAGTAATAAGGGAATTCGAAAAATCAGAATAGCATGTAGAAAATGAAATATTAATAATAAAAAAATTGCACATTAAAAGCTGTTACAGTTTTTGTTTTCGTCAATATGCATGAAAACATTGAAATAACATTAACAGGTCTGGTGAAAAACAAAAATTGTTTACAATATTTACGTACATTCCCAAAAGGAATATACCGGTATAGCCAAAATCGAAAAAGAAAACGGCGGTTGTAACTTAATAAATCGTACGGGTAGGCAATCCCGCTTGATTCGTATGTTAAGAAAAAGGTGCTCCGCGGATATTAGATCTGTTTAATATTCTCTGTTCTCATACAAAGTAATAATATAAATACAATCATTGCAAGATATGTAAATTCGGATAATTTGTCGATGAAATATCACACTGTTTATACTTTTTTTATTTACGACAGTCAAACTTCAAATTTCAATTTGCCTATAAATATTGAATACACATCTGATTTGCATAATGAAAATTGTAAAGATGCTGAGTATGAAATGAATATCCTGCCATAAACAGCTAATCAAGCTCTAGCGTTTCATAACTTCTACGTAAAATCACGTATGTACATATTTTCCATAAATCCTCGAGTCTCCGTGCGTTTCAGAGCGTGAAAAAAGTTTTTTTAGAATAAAAGTGCAATAATCTGCTCACAATTGTAAGAGTTACGCGTCAATTTTTAAGATAAAATTTCCACGTGAAAGTTTATTATTTTCGCGTTACGAAGCTGCAATTACGTTAAATTCCTCGGTTAGAAATTCAGTCGAGTGACACGCAATTATTTCTCTCGCGCGCTTTTGTAAACACCATCCTTTTTTCTTTTACCTTCACTCGAATGTCATTTCAAAGCTTATTCTAGTTATCCTCCAAGCTGCGCTAATTTCTGTAAAAAAAAAAGAAATTACTCGAATCGACGGACATTCTAAACGACGCACGTTTTTAGTACGACATAACCACCATAACGTTCAGCAACGTACGTGTTATGCCATTGTACATTGAAACAGAACTAATTACATGCTCGTGCACCTTAGGTTTCCGTTGTACAAAGTAGCCTTAACTTTGTAATTATTTTATAATGAAATTTCTAAGCAGCAACTCGCGGGTACCTCAACAGTCACTTTCTCCATCTCTTATCAAGAGATCTGAAATTGTACAATTACATTTTCATAACACGCTTTCGTACGATAATTCCCAAGTCTAATCGAGCTCGTGTCCACGCAACGCACGGGGGGAAATACAAACTACACCCGCCGAACGTCGTCGTTTTACCTAGCGGTAGAATAAAAAGAACTTACGTTAACCATTCGTGGTGCTGCGGGTGCGTCGTCAGCTCTGTCAATTTGGGACTCCTCTCTGAAGCACCTGCCTCGTGTCCAGGTTTCTCAACAGGTCCTCGGTTCTGGTTCTCGTCCGAAAGGGAGGGAGAGCGGGGTTGCTTCTATCCCTGGGCACTCATACTCTTCGACGATGTCGCGTTGCTGGTCGTTCACACGCGCAGGCGCGTCTCCACGTAGGGCGAAAGAAAAGGATCGCGTGCACGCACAGCCGTTGTGGTAGAGGTAACGCGAGGGAACGCGATGAAAGTTTGCCGCCGCGCGCTCGAACGCTCGAAGAACGACTGACGGCCGTCGCGGCGCTTGGAGAACGCAAGGAGCGCGGTAGCGCCGCCTGTCTTTCTCACTCGCTCACCTGCATAACTGCGCCTCCTGGACTCTCTTGCGTCTAAGATAAGTCGTCGCTGCCGGTACCTCTCTAACAGGCCCCTCTTGCTGTGTGGATGAAGCTGCAGTCAATCGTTTCGAGAGAGTGGGAGGGTCCTTTTTATCACTTGTTAAGCTTCGTTGCATTTTCTATTCGTTTCGTGATTCCAAGTGTTTCGTTAAGACGTTTAGGTAATTGGACACTGTTGGCAACTCGATAATCGGTACTGGATGAATATTCTTTTGTGATAATTACGTCACCTCTAGACTCTAACTCAAATTGATTCACATTTTATTCAAATATGCTCTTTCGTGTCGCGATCAAGAAAAGCATCTCAATATTGCTTTTCTGCTATAAAAAGATCTACTTTTTTAAATATTAAAGCTTTGGAAGCTTAAGTATAACGCTCAGTATGATTAATCAAATTATACGTTTGTTAACCAATATTATACATACTTATACTTTATTAATTAGATTTATTTTCAATTCATTACTTTACCCTACCATTTTTAGTTCAATTAATATTAGGGTGAAATTTATTTTATCTTTCTTTTATAAAAAAATTATTCAAGGTGGGAGATAAAATCAAATATTTTGTACTAAAATTCTAACTTTTTGATAGATTATTTTAACCATCATTGTTAAATAATAATTTTTTATGCGAATCGTCTATTTTTAAGTTAGTCTTAGTGGCTTTTTTAAAATAATACTGGAAAAATTTAATAATAAAAATATATAACGTTCAAACGTAAATAAGTATTTTTTTTTAATAATATTGTGCAATTTAATGAAAATATTCAATTAATTATAGTTTTAATGTTAAGTTATTTAATAGATTCTAAACAAATCAAAACATTTTCTGAGAGTTTTATAGATAATTATTAAACTTTTATGCAAAATAAGTTTTTATGGTAGAAAATTAAAATTTACAGAAACAATACTTTAATAGGTTATAAAATTTTTTAGATTAAAGTAATGGGTTTAATATTAAACTTTCAATAAAGTTAATTTACTTTATTATTATAAATACAAGTAATCTAACAAAAATTAAATTGGTAGTTCATCAAATATATAAATACAGTAGATTTTATTAAAACATTGTTGATATTTACTTCACGATTATGGATACTTTCATTTAATGGAAAATACAAATTAAGATTATCTACATAAATGTATTAAGATTAAGTTTGAAATTAATCCAATATTAGAATTATTATTATTAAATTTATTTATAAAAGTTTAATACAATTATATTAGATACGTGAAATCAGAAAGAAATGAAGCAACTTAAATTTTTAGTGAATCACAAGTTTATTATTTAACCCTACTATTTTGGAACCAATAGATTTAACACTTAAAAATTTTTAAAGCGAAGCTTTTTTTATTTTGTATACTTTCACTTTCTATTCTACAAGAAGCTTTAGAATGCATAGTTGCTGAGTAATATCTAGTAATGTAAGATTATGCTAATTTTATTTAATTTAAAGTGAATTTATTATAACACCGATTATAATTTATATTATAATTCAGTATATATAATTTTTTATTAATTATATGTTGATTTGTTATCAGTAGAAAAAATTATTCAACGATTAATAAAAATATTTTGTGATATATAACAAAACACTATCTTAATTTCTTTAATTCATAACTTTAAAACTTTATATTCTTATACATTTTTTCAAAGTTTATAATTATTGGATTAATTATATATTAATCTAAAAATATTCATTTTCAAAATTTAATTTCCAATTTTGTTAATAGGAATACTATGTCTATAAATACTTTTTATATTAGCATAAAGGAATACAATTTAAATGTATCTTCTAGGTTTTCAATTATACATTGTTTATTGCAAAGCCACGATGATCTATTTAAAGTTTTTCTTAATTTTCAAAGCTTCGTCTCGATGTACGAAAAGGTTTTGGAAACACAAACGTCGTATGCAAAAAATGAAAGTATGCATTGCATAATAATGATCAGCGATTAAGGTCAATATACCCAGCAATCACCAATTCTTTACTCTTCGAATTTAGAATGGATTCGGGTCAGTTGTTTCAATTTCTACAAAATGAACTCCACATCCTGCAACGATCTTTTACGATAAATCTAATGCTTGATTTTTAGCTTATGACCTAGATGGATTATTTTAATCGCTAATTCTATTTAAAAAATTAAAATATATAAGCATGTGATATTTTAAGCAAAACATTCTTTAATTTGGTTTAAAAAACGAAACTATATGATTGTTTTCATTTATGGTGAACTCAAAGTATGAAATTCGAAATCAAAGTTTAAATTGTTACTCAGTACGTACGCAGATAAAACTAAAATATCAATTATTTTCTTTTTTAATAAGCACTTTAGTACTTTCAAATTAAGAAAACTTACACTTTTTACATTATTTAACCCTTGTTCTTTGCGAACAAAAATTGTTCATAGAATACGAATGTGCACAGTTAAATCGACAAGAATCTTTGAACAAGTCTTAGGGCTAAATGGTATCGGCATAGTTAACCGTTTCTTCATCACTCGACGAGTTTCTCGCAGTGAGTTTTGTTTTAAAGTACTTTCTTCCTTGGAAGATCTTGCGTTCTTTATCTTAATCTATTATTCATTTTCTTTCAGCCTGACTCGGCATTTCCTCTTCAATGAATTCAACTAATAATTGATGAAATGGGTAACCGATACGATAAAAAGACTCATACGAGTTTAATATACACGTATACAATAATACTCAATAATTCTTTTTCATTTCACATTCACTTATATTTATCTCTGGCCTAATGAGAGATCTAATATTATAAAATTATAAAAATAGTGTGAAATTTTTCATAAAGTTTATTTCGTAAATGAAGTAGTTGTAAATCTTAATACAAATAAAAGTTCTTTAAGAAAAATCATCAAATATTAATTATAAAATCTAATGTTCTATTTCAGTAGTATTTCTACAATATTCGTCATTTAAAACTGTTTTGATAATGCCATGAAATAATGCATTTATTATCGTTTTTATTTTATAGGTAACATAATTTTGAAATAAAAAAAATTTAACCGTTGTACAGTGTAAAAACAATTCTACCGTTTAGAATCCACTTAAATAATAAAATTGACTTTATTGATGGTACATATTAATAAAAACTATTCTATATATCTATATTTAGGATTCTATAAATGAAGCAATAAATTTTTTCATTTCTGTTTTCTTCGTTAAATGGTTTGCAAGGAGAATCATGAGCCGGAACTTAAAAACATAAAATTTTAATTTATTTTTATTACAATTTAAAAAATTAATTGAGATGATTGAAACGTCAAAAAATAACAATTTTTTCGAAGATTGTGCACACAGTTAATATAACAATGGTATAATAAAAAATAAGAGAACATCGTTGTTTAGGTTCAAATAAATACATTTATTAAACAATTAAAATAAATATAAAGATTGTCCTTCATAAATATTCATTTAATTTTAATTTTAATACAAATATAAGATAGATATGTATTAAATATAAAACTTTTTACATGGATATATTTACTCCAGCATACCTGCACTTATATATGAAAATAGATATAATCGTCTACGCATTAATCACTTTTTTTTTATTTCTACATCATTGTAATTATTATTTTAAAAATTATCTTATTCGTCGATTTTCAATATCATGATTTTATGCTTTACGTCTAAATATGTTATTTCGAACACTTGATACCGTGTTATGATTGGAGAAATTATTTTCCATTTAAAGTTCTCTTAAACAATCATGTTCGACAACTTAATTGACTAAGCAAGTAAATTATTAAAAATATCTTAAAGCATTACGTATTCAAGCTCAGTAAATTAATCCTAATTTTACACGTGTACGCAACACACATTTTCATCATACGCACGCATATACAAACAAAAAATATCTGATGATTCAGATTTTTATAAAATATACTGTCATTAGCTATTACTGCAATATTTTTAATGAAGTGATTATTTTCATTTTGATAAATAAGAGATACTATACGATTCATCATATATATATAACAAGTTTAATTTCTTGTTTTAAACTTATTAAAAAATAATTTCTTATTTAATATTTCTTATTTAAACCTTCTAATATAATATAATTATATTTGTACATGTATTTTGGAATCTATTAATAAATTTTTTATACGAATTATAGTTTTTTGATAATTTTTATTAAATTTTTACACTATTAAGAACTAATGCTATTTAAAAAATGTTTTACCTAAATTTGTGTCATTTAAGGTTTTTCTTTAAAATTTTATTTCTAAAATAAAAATTCAGTAATTACTTTATATCAAAACTTTTGCTTTATTTTTAAATATAAGTCTTTATTTTTTTATCGAATTATTCTTTCAGTCTTATCGAAAATAATAAAAAAGAACATTACATATATAATTGAAATTTCTCATATTCATACAAGTAAAATTTCAGAGATCTCTTGTGTTGGCGAACTAGAAAATATTTATCGGTATACAACATTTTTTAAATATTGTAATATTTAAACGAAATTGACTTGAAAGAGTTTTTATATAATACTTTCTTTTGTACTATAAATTTTAAAGGAAAAAAGAATCAATGATGACTTTGTTATTGCTTAAACGGGTACACAACACTAAGGTGAAAGCCTTAAATGCGTTAAATGATATTTCGGAATGTCTCTTGTGTATGTATACATAGATTATCAAAGATCTGTATATGAACTTTTTATTCGTTTATGAATTATCAGTTTTTTGAGCACTTTTAGTTCTCACTTTTAAAATAAATTTTTTGTTTATTTAATTTTATGTTTCTGTGTGCGCGCATTTTTATTATTTACAGTGTTTTGCAAATTTTTAAATCATTAGCGCCGAGATTCTTGTTAAGAAAGCTACTTTTTAAGTCTTTTTTCTTTGGAAAGAAGTGCCTCAGATTTGTTTTATAAATATTTAAGGCGTGAAAATGTTTCCTTTTATTTTTTTGTAAATTTGTGTTCACGACATAAAATTATTTCTAAATCGTTAACTGAAATAAACATTAGCAGATAGAGAAAGAGACCAAGCCGTGTTTTTGAATTATGATAATTTCGAATAAATAAAACCGACATTGGAAAATTCAAAACAGAAAATGACGTATTACATTCATGCATGTCGCATATAATTACAAAAGATTTTAAGAATATATCGTTTCCAGAGTTAACCAAGAATTCATAATCGGTTTTATACAAAATTCTTTAGTACTTGACGGGTCTTACATTTCTTATTAACTTTATTATGAGCACATGTAAACCATTCAAGATTTTGGACAGTCATCAACCCACTAAAATCTGTCTAGAACTGGACCGTATGTCGTTTCATCGTATCCAGTTGTCTTGTAGAGCATATATTGTAAAAGGATGTATTATAGAAGGCTTTTGTGAATATTTGTACATTTTATTTTAAATTTTCATTTATTCGTTTTTTTAGTTGAATGAGAAAATACTCGACGAATAGAAAACTGGTCTCTGACAAACATATCGAGAAGTGGCTTTAATGCTCAATCTGATATTTGTGGATTAAATATGTTTTGTCTAAAATATTTAGTCGTATACGATCCAGAAGAATAATACACATCTTCTAGAGGCAAGGTTTGCTAGATGGTCATTGCTCTTGTCACTCATATTTGAATACGCATGTGTACATACATAGGTCCAAGGAGTAGATAGTTCTCTAAAATTTTAATCGATACCTCTAGACCAGCCTTGAAGCTGCGAAGAGTAAAACTTATTAAACGAGAAGATAACAACATCTGTTAGATTATATTTAAAGAGCCAAGTGACGGAGTAAAGGCAGACGGCTAATAATGTTGCTAATTATATTAAATAGAGTACATAGTAAAGAAAAGATTAATCGACTTCAGAAGATTTCTCTTTAGTAAACGTCTAAAAAGTGGGGAATACAATAATATTTTAAACTGACGGCTATAACTACTACGTGCCCGAGTAGTTTTCGACAACCAAGTGTAAATTGCGTAATATGCTCAGGAAAGAAAGTCGAATGCCTACCCGTGACATGTTTTGCTGTTAATTTCGCGATACCGATTTTCCCATTGATATTAGTCAAGAGTATTGATCGACATGATATTACAGTTATTTGTATGAATATTACACTCAAAGTTATGAAATTTTAGAAACCTTTTACAGTATACCAAATAAAACGATAAATTTTCCTGGACATGAATGTTTACATTCTAGCTGTGAAAAATAATTTTTTAAATCCAATGATAAAATGTAAGTTTGTATTAACCTAGAGTTTTTGGGTTAATAATGATGAAATTGTTCTTAATAACAAAAAATTTACAAAAATATCAAATTCTTTGGAAATTGTTACTAATTTGAATATTCATTGTATTACTAAAATTTTATTATTTTATACTAATTTTTCTGAAATTTTTTTATTCTACAACTAATTCTTTGCTTATATTTCATAGAAAATCAATAGTCATATATATATATATATATATATATATATAATATACACTTATATACCTAAATAATTATATTCATTATAATACATTCTTTATTTAGTAAATTTTTAAGTAAAATTAATAATAAATTGAAAAAATTGTCATTATTACTTAAGATAGCAAGGCTTATAATATATATATATATATATATATTATATATATATATCTATATATACAACTTAGTTCTATATGTGCACATATAACTTCGGTTTGACATGTACTATGTACAACCTATATTCAAGTTGGAAGAAAATATATTGACATTATTTCAGAATCATGAATAAAATTTATGTATTTAGATCAATTTGACAATTCAACTAATTTGTAGAATACTTTGAGTGCATTTCTAGAATAATATATATATATATACTTTAAAATATCGGTTTATAATTTATATACATTTATACAAAGTATACATTTATACATATTAATATATTAGAAAATTTTAACTACATATCGATTATAGAATTCTATCACTTATCTTTCTTATTTTTTATTTTAATTTTTGAAATTAACTTTATATAAATATGTATATATACATATATGTATTAATATTTTTTAAAATTAAAGTCTGATATTTATTATTAAATGTAAACAAATAACTTCTTTAAAAATTCAAGAAATCAAATTAAAATTATGAAATTTAATTTAAAATTATAAGAGGATATATTATAAAAGTATTTGCAAATTAAAAGTAAAAATGTTTAAAATATTTTATATTAAATATTAATTCAAAGCATGCTGCAATTTTTCCATCATAAATTTTTCAATTACTTTTTGCAAAGTTATTAAGTGGTTTTGCATTCAAATCTGACCATTCTATAAAACTAGAAGCTATTTGACAAATACACCGTAACATAGCTATACAATCAGTTTCTGAACAATGAAGATTCTCAGCTTCACATCCTATCATATATTCATAAATTGTAGCTAGTTTAAAATTTTTTGGCTTATTATAAGTTAATTGTCTTTTAACACTACTTAAACTTTTAGAAGGTCTACTAATTTTTTTTAATTGAGGATTCCTAATAATTTGACTTTCTGGAGTTTTTTCATTAATCGCCTGCATTAACTTAAGATTGCTCTCTGGTGTAGTTGGTCTACTCGGATAACAATCTGCTTCGTGAATTTCGTTCAATTCTGTATTTAATTTATCCTTACCACCTTTACAAGATGACTGTGGTATACATTCATTTTTTTTTGTATTATGTTTCTCGTATTTATCTAAAACTGAAGATAGAGCATCATTCCAGCCATCATCCAATTGTATCATTGATTTTTTTTTCTCAAAAATTACTATAGGTTCGTCATCAACCTCATCATAACCTTGAGGAACATTTTGGTTTTGTTGTTCAACTTTAGATTGTGTTTTACTTAAAATTTCTCTAAATGCTTCTAATGTGTCAACACATAAGATATCATTTGGTAATGTCTAAAAAAATTATAATGATTTTCATAAGATATTTCAACAATTAAGACATAATATTTTATAATTTTTTATTAACTTGAGAATATTATCACTATTAAAATTTAAAACATTTGAATACGAATGAAAAACTATATTAAAAAATTAAATGAATACGAATCTAAACTTTAAAATATTAGAATTTATATATAATATTAATAAATATATTTGGATAATTGTTGTTTTAACACAGTACCTTATCGAGTAATTGCAATTCAGATAAAAATATTGGATAATCAAAACGATTCCCATTATGAGCAACAAAACAAATTATACCTGGTAACCTTTCAATAAATTGCATAATTAAATTATATGTACTTTCATCAAATGGCTTAATATCTTCAAGATTATGATTCCATAAATCTGTAAGAAAAATAATCAATGTCTGATTAAAATAATAATCATAAAATATAAATTAAAAAAGAATTTTAAGAACATAATAATTAATGTATGAATGCTCACTGGAAACTCTAGAAGAATCAACATTAATAGGTTGTTTTGGACAAATTGGAATTGTTAATTTATGCATGATTCTTGGTAAGGTCAATTTATTTGTTTCATCTGATTTTATAGAATTTCTAGCTACAGCAACCATAGAAAGCTCTATAATTTTTGGCATTTTGCTTCCTTTGATTAAATCTGATGTTTCCAAATCAAAGAAGACAAATGTTTCAATTTTATTAACACTCGAACACATTGCACTTGTTGATTTAATTCTCGCATTTATTTTAAAAGTTTTTGAAATTATAATTTTTTTTTCTGTAAATAATAGTGTTTAATAAAAAAAATTTGGTATTACTTTTTAAATTTATGTTTAAATACAAATATATTCACCAATAAATAAATTATAAAAATTAGAATTATTTACAATAAATTTTGATAAAAATTTAATCATAATCTTATCGATATACACTAAGGTAATTTAGTTATTTGCTAACCTAATTTTTTAAGTACACATAAGTTAAACAAAAAATTGAAACTGACATCACAAAGAGACGTCAGTGACTGCGCACACCAAGCTTTGTGTTAAATAGAGATAAGAAAGTAAGAATTTTAAAGAAATTATAAAGTAAGCAGAAGAAAACAAATAACTTTTCTTACAATTTAGGAAGAAAAAAAATTGACTGCTACTTCTAATTCTCAACCAAATATTAACGTTATAAAAATAAAACTTTACAAATTTAGAATTTTTTTAGCTTGTGAATAAAATATTTTAGAATAAAATGTACATATAAATGCATAAGCTTTAATTATTTTTTAAAATGCTATTTAGAATATTCTTTTAAAGTATTTTGTTTGTGTTTCTTACTAATGATATTTTAATCATTAGTTAAATCATTCTGTTACAAATACTAAAGATTAAAATATCGATTGGTTTCTTATAACGTCAGAAAGACAATCTTTGATTTTATAATCTTTGAATAGTTATTTTGATTAGCTACAGAACAATTTCTTCAAATATCGAAGTTAGAAAAGCTTCTGCTCATACTTATATATATATAAAATTTGTCTTTAATTAAAATAAATGTAATGCAATTATAGTAAATAATTATTTAAAAATTAGAAAATAATTTTAAAAGCTATGCTTTGATAGATAAGATTAAACAATATAAACTAAAATATTTTAATCATATCGAAGGGTCAAAAATTTATAAAAAAAACTTTAGTTTTCATAATTTAATTTTTACAATTTATCGAGATTTACAATAAAAACCCGAATTTTAAATATCAAAGAATTAAAGAATAATTTGAATTGATACAAAAATGTTTAAATAATAAACTAATCTTTAAGTATTAGATTCCATCGCTTAAACTAGTATATCAAATAACGTTGAATTATTTTCCACTAAAAATTATATATTTTTAAATTGCTCAGAATATAATTATCAAAAATATATTTTAAATAATTATTAAAAAATAGTATTTTTAGTTAAGCTAATGTAATTTTTTGATTTTTATTTTTATAAAATTAAATTTAAAAAAATTTTAGAAATCAAAAATAAAATGTTAACTAATAATATAAAAATTTTAGTTACCTGCATGATATATTTTAAACTTTTTGATTCAAATAATTATTTTAAATAGTTAATTTTTTGAAAAAATATTTTTAAAAAATATCTTAAAAAATCTGTTAAGTAATATGTAAATAAAACTTAATATAAAATTTTATATTGATGTTCAATGTATTTCAAAGTGTTTTTTCTAATAATTTATTAATTTTATTTTCATAAAAAATTTTTTTATTGTAGAGGCTACTTAATTTAATTTATAAAATGCATCATTTTTTAATTTTTAATTAAGACATTTGATATTGTATAGTAAAAAGTTACTAAATATATTTTTTGTTATTATGGTTTATTTATATTTAATTTTACATAGTAAAATACTCCACTGTTTATTCAATAGCATCATAATTACATATTACAGAAGCTGTTCGTAAATACCAATACAAATTTATAAGGAAAATTTTTTTGTACACAGTGCAAATTAGTCATCACAATAAAACGTTTAAAAAAAATTTCTATTGAAAAGTAATAAAATTAAATTTATAAGTGAAACATTGCATCTCTTTTTTGTGGTTTATTTCGTATAATATTAGTAAAATTCGTGCAATTTTTGTTTACTGTTTTTACAATACAAAAAAAGATGACGTGGAAATAGGTTAGATTTAGCAGAATTCTATAGTTTTCGCGCCGCGTTGATATTCAGATATTATTTTCTATTGTAAAAATCCTACTAGATTAAATAAAACGTTGTAAATATGTTCGAAATCACAGATACACAGAGTAAGTTTTTATTTATAATAATTAGTTTATTAACAAGCTTCAGAGTATTAAAAGAAATATTTGTTTTTTTTAATTATTATGTATTACATGTTTTTTTTTTAAAGAAATTGGTGTTGGCCTGGCTGGATTTGGTATAACATTTTTATTTCTTGGTGTTTTACTTTTATTCGACAGGGGACTCCTTGCAATAGGCAATGTAAGTTTATTTTTTAAAATGTTAAAATATATGAAAGGTTAAAAAATGTTTTTAAATGATTTTAATTTTATTAAAATACTATTTTATAAAATAGACTACAATTTAATTATTTTTTAGATTCTATTTATTGCAGGCTTGGGATGTGTTATTGGTCCAAGAAGAACATTTTCTTTTTTCTTTCAAAGGCATAAAATTAAAGGCACGATATCATTTATGAGTGGTATAATTATTATATTATTAGGATGGCCTCCGATTATTGGAATGATTTTTGAGACTTACGGATTTATTCTTCTTTTCAGGTCAGTTATAATTTTTTATTTTTAATAAGCCTATATTTTATTTTTATTTAAATGGATATTTTTATACTAAATATTGAATTTATAATGTGTTTACATCTGTATATGAACAAATTATAATTAATATGTAATTAATAAAATTAATATTAAAAATAATTTTATTTAATAAATTTTGAAAGATAAAAATTAATTATACTAATTAAACTATGGAATACTTATTCGTGTTCATCTGTTTATTTAATTGCAAATATTATTTATTATAATTAATTTAAAGTATTTCACTGATTTTTTATAAAATATTTGTTTAGATGTTTGTTTACTTATATTTATAAAATTAAACTTTTATTTTTATTTAAGTTTAAAACATTTTATACATTTAAAGGTTAATTAAACTTTTAAACCTTTTGATTATAAAATATTAAAAAGACTGTTTTGTTAATTTTTTGCTTGTAGAATAAATTCGCAAAATATAATTATAAATTTTATATTATAAACAAATCTTTATTATTCATGAATTTGTTTTACTTTTTTAGTGGATTTCTACCAGTGGCTATAAATTTTCTGCGACGAGTTCCAGTTCTTGGAACTTTGCTGAATTTACCTATTATTGGTCGAGTTCTTGACATGTTGGCAGGAGATTCAAATAGGACAAGAGTATGACCTGATCATATGCATCGTTCATTGTGCCACTATTAAATTGTACATATAACTCATTAGTTAGTGTATCCTTCATTGAACTTTGTACTTTATTCCACGTCATTCCGTAATTATCTTTAAACGCGTGAATAGTGCGGTTTGTTGATGTGATGTAAATTTATGAATTGATGATAATTACTATCTGGTGACATGCACAGAATTATAGATAAATAAGTGTTAATAAAAAAGCGTACAAGTAATGATATACTTACAATATTGGATCGTATAAGTGATTATAATTTAACATATTGTAGAATAAAGTACGAGGTACAGTATAAAATATATATTCATTATAGAATTGTTTTTAATATTAAAAATTATGTTATATTTATACTGTCATTAACTGAGCAAACAAAGTTATGTAAAAAACACAAGTTTTTAAATATAAAAAAATTTTTTTTTATAAAGCAGAAAACCAAATGGTTGATTAAAAAGCAATAAAATACTGTCAATTTGTTAATAAAAGATAATACGATTCCTATTTCTACTTCTATTATATATATAGAAAAAGTATAATTTACAAAGTTAAACAGAATTTTGTTCTTTTCTTAATTTTACTGAAGTTAAAATATTCTTTTATTGTGTGTAAATTCACAGTTTAAAAATATTTGAAAATCATAATTTAATAATAAATAATAAATTACAATAAAAATTATTGTCTAATTAAACAAGCACATTTTCATTGATGAGTTATTATTATGTATATAAAAGAAGAGAAGGGTTAAAAAAAATAATACATATTTATACACGTCAAGTTTTTGTTGATTTTTATTGATGTCATCCCTGCATACATCCTAACACGAACAAATTAGATGCATACATTTCCAGTTTTAAGTTCCACATTTCATATCTTACATTCGTCTCTGCATTATTAGTGCGAAAATCATATCGAGTTATTAATCCGCATGTACTTGTTTCATTCTTGAGTTGGATTACTTATTCGTGTTTTTCTTGACAAAAATTTATTTGAGTTAAGTTTTTTATTATTTCATTAATTATCTACAATGGGCCGAAAAATTTTAGGGCGGGGGGCGGCCCACGTCTACGCGCCCCGCCATCGCCGTTCCGTTGTTTAGTTTGTTCTTTATTTAAAATGATCTTGTGTTGCGCGTCTATTTGATTCCTTCGACTCTTTCTCTCGTTCGCTTATTCATTACGTTACCTCGTTTTACGCGAACTAAAAGTTCTTTTCGATGTTTCATTCGCGTCATCACCGAGCGACGTAATGAAACGTCTTTTCAATTAATTATACACGCACGTCAATTTTTCTAACTCTCAAGTCTACATATTTGAATTCGATAGCGTCCCGCTTTAGAATCTAGCGGATGCTCGCGAATAGTGCGATGTTTCGCGCAACTAATTATGTACATTGCTCAATTTCACAAATACGCTCTCGATTGTTGGTGTTTGGCGATTATTACTTTATTATTTGCAATTCATTAAATAACATGAAATTCAACTAGACGCGTTTTACGCGCATTATCATAAAGAAGTAAGAAAGTTAAAGAATAAAGTCGCTGAAACGCGTCTTTGTTTCTCACTCTCTTCTTCTTTTAGTTTTTTTTTAATTAATATATTATTCATCCTACTTGTGCACACGTTCACATGTGCCTTCATTTTGTTGTTTATTTTTTCTCTTTATTCAATATTTTATGAAATAGTTTATACAAACGGTCGGCAAGAAGAATGGTAGTGGAATGGTAGCGCAGAATGAGTGAATACTGTATCCGGCAATAAATTATGCGAATTTAAAAATTTAACATCATTGTTGTTCTTATACATAAATTATTCTGCGCCTACCGAATGTTTGTAATATAATCTCGCTCGCGTACCGTTTTTAGTTTTTCGCGAGTTTATTTATGAAATTGTTGAGACGAGCGTATGTCTGTATATTTTTTTGTTTTTAATGTTTCATAAAGTCGCGTCACTCGGTGTGTTCGAGACTTTAAGTTTTTTTTTATATTTTTTTTACTTTATATACCGGAGATGATGACGTAGGAGTGAGATATGGGGCAGTTTATATCAAGGAAACTATGTAACATGATTTTTTCCCATTTTTTTTTCATTTTATGTGTATATATATATACGTTTCATCAATTATGTAGCAATGACGTGAAGACCGTTTTGTAGTTGATTTTTAAACTTTTTCGAAATTACTTAACGCTTGTCGGTGGTATAGACTATAATATGATGGTTGTTTTGTTCCTGTTATTTTTTTTTTTTTATTTTTTAAAAAAGGGTTCTTAAAGGAGTTTCTTAATCTCGTCGTAAAGTACGAGTACGAGAGCGCCACCAGTACCACGGAGTACGTTAGAGAACGCACCCTTGAAGAAGGCATTGGTACCTTCGCTCTTGTAGATGGTAGCCCAGCAGTTAGCAGTACTTGTGTACAAAATCTCAGATTTAGCACGACCAGACTGCATCATCATACGCCTACGAACAGTGTCGAAGGGATAAGAAATGATACCGGCGACGGTGGTGACGACCTGTAAATCAAAATGATTTATCAGTAACGTAGTCCGCAGATATATTTCAATTTGATGATGGCCATTTTTATAAAAAATTGTTTAATATATTTATACAAAAAAAATACTTGTAAAGGGATAAAAGTGAATATACATTAAACACAAATAACAAATAGATATAAATATATATGAACTTTTAACAGTTAATTTATTAAACAGCAAGTAATATTTGAGTATTTTTGCTAAAGAAATAGTTAAAAATCGATAATTCAAATAATGTAGTTAACAATCGTTAACTTACCTGCGCAATACCCCAGGAGACGAGGAATGGAGTTTTCTTCGGGTCCGGAAGCATACCACGAGCCGTATCATAGAAACCAAAGTATGAGGCACGGTAGATAATGATACCCTGGACGGATACACCGAATCCTCTGTAGAGACCCGAAAGACCATCATGAACGAAAATCTTTCTCAAGCAGTTTCCAAGACCTGTAAACTCTCGTTCTCCACCAGCTTTACCGACATCGGCGGCCAACCTGTATTTAATGAATAAGGTTTTATTAAATTCTTTCACTTTATCTTTATAGAAATATATCTATCGAAAAGTTATCTGATCCTTAATATGTTAGTTAATAGAACGTAAGTCTTGGTTATATATTAAAATATAAAATGTATTGAAGTAAATTATAAGTTTTTCTAAATCAAATTTAGAATAGATTAGTTACAATTACATATTCAATCATACTAATTTAATCATTTATTATTTTACCTTAAATAAAATTTGCGTAAATCATAATCGAATGATTTGAATACACCACGATAAATTATGAAGTCTTATAAAAAAAAAATGGTTGATAAATATTTATATTTAAAATATTACTGAACTTAAATTAAAATTATCACAACTTTACAAAAGTAAAAATACTTTGAATACCGAATACTAATAATCATAAATATTATTTTTTCACTAATAAAGTTTATTTATTCATAGAACTTTGTATATAAGTAATAAATTCTGCTATAATGTACTTATCAATTTGTTATTGTCCGTTGAAAAGATATACAAATATATTATTTTGTTTTTATTTTGAAATCAGTAACTGATTACGATTGATTGTTATTGTAATGCCAAGAAAAACAATTAGTGTTTTAATTGAAAATTTGCAAGAGCATAGAAATCAAGTTTTATTTTTCAAATAAACTTTTCTTAAAATTCGATCAAAATAAAGTTTCAAAATTCCAGTAATAGCATATTTTAGAAACTATTTTATAATTCATCAAAATTAAAGTATAAAAATTTAATTAACAGAAATGTAAAGATTTGTGAACATTAGTATTTATAAATTTATTATTTTATATTAAATTAAAAAGAAAAATAGATAAGATCTTTTTATAATTTTGCAGCAAATGCCTTTCATTTTAATGTGAGATAATTAAAATAATTCTTTTTACACTATATCGAAATAGATAATAATCAGCAATGATATACTGACAAAAGGAAGAACTTTTTAAAATAGTTGATTTTAACAAGTATTCAAAAAATAAAATGTTTCTTAACTATGAACAATAATAGAATTCAGCTACTTTTTAAGTTTTTGTTAATCGAGACATATCTTTTAAAAATTATTTAGAATTTTCGAAATTGTTATCAACCCTTTGATGGTGTTCTATACTATGAATACATCAGACAATTTAGTACAACTACTGAACCGAATTGATTGCATCAAATAAAATGTTATTTCTATGCTCACCAACACAAATATATGTATAAATATACTCCAGAACATCTTTTTAAGATAGTACATTTGTGCTGAATTGGCTAGCATTCAAACTTACGTGAATCTATAATGTATAAATGAAAAATATTTGAAAAACTTTACCTGGTTCTGGCGAAGTCAAGTGGGTAGACGAAGCACAGAGATGTAGCTCCGGCAGCACCACCAGATGCAAGATTACCAAGGAAGTAACGCCCGAACTGAGTGTTTTTGTCGACACCACCAAGGAATACTGACTTGTACTTGTCCTTGAAGGCGAAGTTAAGGGCCTGTGTGGGGAAATAACGGATGACGTTGGCCAAGTTTCCACGCCAAAAACTGAAAAATCCTTGTTCTCTGGGAATTCGGATGAAGCAATCTACCATACCTAGTAAAAAAAAAAAGAAATTTGTATGTTAGTTTAATCGATTAAAAGAACTTTTTATTATAAATACAAATTTTATTTTTATTAATTGTTGTTATTAAACAAAATTTAAAATTTAAATTTTAGATTTTTTGTTTTTTAATACACGTAAAAAATATTTAATATATTATTTAATAAAATGCAGAAAAAGTTGTTATACAGGATAATTATATAAATAAAATTCAAAGATTCTGATTTAACGAAAATAAAAAAATTTATTATTCTAACATTTAAAATTTACTTTTAAGCAATTAACACAATTTATATTATTAAATATTTATTGAATCAACTTGAGATTAAAAAAGTTAAAATTCATGTTTATATTATGTAAATTTTTTTAATAAAATGATTGTAGAAAATTGATAATCTATCAATATTCACTAATGAACTATTCTTTTTATACGACTTAAAAGACAATACATCTTTTTTCCCTAGTTCTACCAAAAATTTTATTGTCACGAGTTTTGCGAAACAGCAACAAGAACTACAATTTATATCTTTGAAAATGTCTAAAGAACCGTTATCTGTTTAATTTTTATTCATTTTAAAGTTATATAAATGAATAATACCTATTATTCAAAAACTTAGGTAATTTATTTTTGTCATTAAAAAAAACTTCTTAATTTCCAGGTATGAAAATAATATAAGTGATTTAGTAAACTTCCAGTCATTCGATAATAGTTTTGTTTTTAAACTTTAATTCTTTAAACTAATTTATTTATTTTTGTTACATATCGGTTCAAAATAAATTACATTAATATTTAAATAAATGTCTACTGATTAAATATAAAAATTCTTTTAAATACTATATAAAAAAAAAATTAAACACGTTACAGGAATATTACATTAGTTCAAATTTAAGATTGAAAATTATATATATACATAAAATTACATTGTGTGACTAGTGAATTCGTATTTAACTTTTATGTATTTCCAGTTGAGTGTATAAGATTTTCTTAATAAAAATAAACATACTAAGGTAAACAACTGAATTAATTACGATTGTTTTAATTATAAATACCTGAATTAAAATGAAAATAAGTAATGATAAGAATTGATATAATAATAACTATCATAGTTATTAATATTTTAATAATAAAATAATTAGCGTGTTTAAGAATTTACCAATCATTTTTAAATAAGAATAATAATTAAATATATTCTTGTAGTAAGATATACACGTAATGTCCAAGTTAATTTTGATAATTGAAAAACTCTTTTTACGTATTATTAATTTTTACAAACCTAGAAGTTTCAAGAAATGAAAAGAGCTTGTGTCTTGGTAAATTTTTTTAAATCAGTCGTTGACTACAACCGGAATTATCCAGAATGGTAATATAGAATGTGCAACGACTACTTGCCGGATTAAAGTGATTGAGTCACTACAAGGGGAAGTTATTTTTTGTAAGCTACTGAAAGATTTTGAAAATAAAGAAAATATTTAAATGATTAATATAAATTATTGATAATACAATCTATAGTTAAATATAAAAAAATCAAACAAATTCATAGAAGGTAACAATATAATAAATCGACATTTATTTGGGTGTAAATTATTGAATACTAATATTTATTATATCTTACGAACTATCTATATAATTTCTCTGAAAATATAATACTGCGGAACATTTAACATAATACATTTCGGATAGCTCGTTTACAATTATTAGACTTCACAATCTACAACTTCAAATAGTTTTAACTTTAAAATTACAATTATCCCTAAATTTATTTACAACATAATTGTAATGAAATGAAGAACATCGAAATTTTCAAATCAATTCAGTGTTAAGTTAAGATATTGTTTTATTATTGACTAATTATTAATAAGTCAATCAACGGAAAAACAACTTTTTTTATATTACTCAATTACAAGCCCACTTTTGTATTTGTATAATATAGATTATATGTGATGTAACGTATTTGTACAATATAGATTATATGTGATGTAGCTATGCTTTACCTAATTTAAAATTCTCGTTAAATACATTTCAACTTAACGATTTTTATATGTAGAACAGTTCATTTTCATTTAAAATATATTCCTTTTTTCCTAACTATATATTTTTTCAAATATAATCTATTGATAATTAAAACTCATTTAAAATAGAGAGATAATTTATCAGTATATTTACATATAATTTTAGCGAATTAAAAACCAACTGTCTATTATAAGATATTTTTTGTTTTTAAAGTTGCAAGACTAAGGAACTACAGCATTATAAGCATTTTTTAAAAATACTTACACATTTTACAATAATAGATTGCTAATATACATTATCGTAACATTGATATTTTTTGTAATTACTGAATATATTCAATATTTTCATTTACAAATAATAAAATTGGTTGCTTTACTTCTTAAATTTACTTAGTACCTATCTTCATGTATATTAAACTATTGTTTTTAAGTTATAAAATAATCAATACATGAAAAAGAAAAATATGATTATGTAAGTAGTAAACAGCTATTTATTAGATTAAACTTACTTCTAATTCACTAAATAATTAAACTATGGGTAAAATTAACTTTCACTAAGATTTGATTAATTTAAAATATAATACCCACAATACATATATATTTTTACATAATGTAATAATTATTGACCAGAAAATTATTTTAGTTTCTTTAAAGTATTAATACTCCTGTTTTTTTAGATTTGTATATTTATTAATAATAACAGTAAAAATTTAAATTAATCTTATGGAAAATGTATATACACAATAAATAAGTCTACCTTTTTCTTATTTGTAACTTAATTGACATCATCTGTACTTTATATAAGTATATATAATATAACCTTTTAACTTGTTTAGACTATAAAGAAATATAGAAATGATAAATAAAATTTGGGATGATACAACAAAATTTTTTTTTTATAAAATAGACCTTTTAAAATTCAAGAGTATGAACTAATGTCTAAGAATAGATCAATTCAAGTATTTAAACTTTTTTACAATTAACTTTATGTACATAAAACTTATAAAAAGAATATGTTTAAGAGATAACATAACCTAAAGTGACATGTCAATTTTAACGGCATACTAATATTAATTACAAAGATATATTCCTGTTAATAACTTTCATAGATTTTTTATTGTGAATTTATGATATAATTTAGTAATTTAAGTTAGTTATAAATTATAATAAACAAAATAGTTTAAAAAATATTATCTGATAAAAATCAAATATTTAAATAAATTATTTTCTTCAATTGAAAAAATTCAATTAAAAAATTGATTACAATAAATATTTAATATTTTTTGAAGTAAAAAAATAATATTATTTAGTTTGACATAAGAAATGCCAGAGTGGAAAATAGACTCTGAAGGCTAAAACAGGTGTTTTGCAATTAAAACAGTTTTTTCTGGATGTATCTATTCAGCCACAATGATGATTTATTAATAGAAATATCTTTTATTTTGTATACTTTATGGAAAAAATTTCTTTATTTACATTTTAAAGAATTTTTTTTATTGATATATTAATTTATTATAAATTTGAATCAAGATACATACAGTTTTTATTTGATTAGTCTATTTTATTTAATGTAGACATTGTTATAATTATTTATGATTCATACGTAAAAATTACATACTACCAACAGTTTTTAAATAAAGAAATTAATTTGTATTTTTATATTGTTATTATTAATTTTTACACCAAATTAATTGAAATAATACTGTTTACAAAGATTTGATTAATTCTTTTTTCTATATGAAATAACAATACTAGTTAATAATAATAAACTAGTTTTTAATATTTTCAATATTTTATTCAAAATATTAGACATTTGGTTCATACGATAAACTTAAAAGTTTTATTGTTAGTTTAGTTTAAATAGATAAAATAAAATATATTTATATGATTTGGTCACTCAACGTCTTATTTGAAGATGTTTTAATCGACAGATACAGAATCAAAATTGTTCATTTATTATGTAACAGTAATAATCAATAATTGAATCGATTCAGATAAATAGAATACTGCTTATTATTTTATTTATAAGTAAAACAATTTGTTCCATTTGAATGATTTATATTTTTTTATAACATGTTTAAAAGAAAAAAACTAAAAATGGAATATTGAATTGCGCTTGCGCATTTGACTGAAACGATAAGTAACCCAGAAAAACGTTTTGGATGATATCCAAGCTTGCGCTTTCATGACATAGTTGTCCGTGTTAAGTACGCGCGTGCGTTTAAAACTCCCAAGGTCACGGCCTAACCTAATATACAGACGGTTGCTGTAATTCATCCGCGTGCGACACATACACGATCAATGCAGAGAAGCCGAACGCAGTATATATATGAAGATTTTCTAGATGTTAATATCTATTTATTTATCTATAAGCTTTAACTTATAGAATTAGTTTCAAAATTAATTTATTTATTGCTCGTAGAAGAAATAGTAAATTATTAATTTTATATTAAATTCTTTAGTTTAATTTAAACGAACGCCATGCAGTGGCGAATATAGAATTCGAATATGAATCAATGTCAAAAGCTATATAATATTTACATAGTAGTTGGTATAATTATACTACTCAGATAATTTATAGTGAAATAAAATGTTATACACGTATATTAATCATAGAAGCAATTTCAAAAATTCAGTAAACTACTTGTTTGGGTTTAAGAGTACAGTACTTAATTTTAAAAATGTTATGTATTACAAATCAATTAACAATGACATTTAATCAATAAAAATATTAGTTCAATTGCAGAAAAATCAAATATTAACATCATTTTTATCGGTAAACCACGTTTACAAAAACGTATACTTTAATATAGAGGTGGCGGAAAGCCGCCATATTGCCTGGCATCGTCATCGATCGTGAACTGCACACGAACCAGCCACGCGTATACTACCTGCGCCTTCTATTTCATTCATTTATTTAAAAAACTTTGCAATATATTATTACTGTTGATTTTTTCATTGAATTTAATAACTCTCTTAGCAATTTTTTATCTTATTTATAATCTGTCATTTACTGATTCATTCTCTCTATTCGACACTGAATCGGTATATTTCTCCCCTCTTGTTTCCATCAACCTTTTAATTGAACTCCCTCCTCGTCTCCTTTATCGACTTTTACGTCTCGACACCGACGTCTTCGTCGATATTTGTCGTGACGCGACGACTCGCTTATGTAAGGGAAATCTGGCGCGCGCCGAAACCGCATTGAAGCGCCATTACATAAAAGAATGAAATTTTTTAATACTATTATTATGTAATACAGAATTGATTAAACATCCTGGTCAGAGTTTTGGAGTTGTAAAAATTGTGGCGAGAAATTTGACAAAGCAAGGTTGCAAGTGAATGCACAATGTCTCTTGCACTCTCCTTGTGAACTGTCACTTGTAGAGATTCTCATTTGCTATTTTCCTATTCACTGTACTTTTATCTCTTTCTTTACTTTTACGACCCGCACACGTACACATACACTCTTCATCTGCAAGATTTCACTTACATCTCTCTCTCGCCTCCACGAATTCACTCTTATGCGTGGCACCGCATCGAACACGAGGCAGCCATTTGAATTCAAATTTATTAGAAAATTAGAGAACACTGAACCAACGGAATTGGAATTTGAAGCGTTCGAACATTGTGTTCTTTTTACAAATTTTAAAAAGTAACGTTTAATAAAATTGAATAAACTTACCCTTGTAACGCTGATCCTCGGCAATTTGCTTGGAGATATGCTGGACCTGGAGCAACAGTTTGACACGCTCAATGGGCGCTACAGCGGTTTTGGAAACGGCAGCGGCAATACCACCGGCAAGGAAATCTTTGGCGAACGCCACGGGATCCGTTAGACTAGACATTTTGTGTAGGGTAGTTGGTGTGAGAAGAGTTAAAACGGGTTAAAAACGAGAGGAAGAGAGGAGAATCTTGACTCCTGTATCGGACGCGCGCCGGACGACGAGTGAGCGAGCCAGAGTTCTTCTCGGCTGTCGGAGGCTTCGCTAAGAATAGACGCGCAGATCACGTGATCGAGTTCTGCGCAGCCCCCGGTCACGCCTGTCGTTCTTCTCTTTGCCAGAGGAGATCGTTAAGGACGTTGAGATCTCGCTTACGGTAACCCTGACGCTTCGCAACCCCTTTCAATGTCGAGGGGAATTCCGTCCTCGAACGCCTCTGATGAATTTCAACCTTTTCTTGTACCTATCCGGTTATTCCTCAACAATTGGGCGATTCAAGATTCAAATTTGTACATGATCTTGCGAGCTTCCGGTGTAGACGAGCCAATCGAGGGGTCGCATATATTGTACGTTTTATCAAGGGGGGAGGTATATTGGCAAGCAGCGTCGTGCCGATGCCTGTGCAATATTCGTTTCTTCTATTTTTTATTAGTCACGTTGCTGCATTTTTGTACTGGTATTCGGTTTCGCATTGTTTTATGATAGATATAACTTTGTTAAGCCTTTAATAATGTCGTAAGATAAAGTAGACCGGCTTTCAAAATTCCCGCCTTACATGATCTAATTCACTGGAGTATAAAGCTGGAAATCCTTCGAACGCCGTGTTGACAACGTTGCATTCTTCATACCTACTGTACACCTTCGATTCTTTCAATTAAATTTAATATAAAAAGGGAAAAATGAAAATTTTGTAAACAAAAAATGATATTTTTATTTAATTGCAATCAAGAATATCATCAAAATCATTAAGGTAATAAGTAGAATTTCTTTAGGATAAGTGTGATTTTGTAGATTGAAGTGTAGTGTTGGCCAGAGTTGCCAGTTCTTTCTTTATCCACAAGAGCGCCGGTGTACTTTAAACAACTCAGGACGTCGACGCTCGTGACCGAGATATTTTCTCCCTTTTAGAACCAACACAGACGAAAAATTGAGCATCCAATTGTCCAGGTTCACTTTAGCATGTGGTGAATACATTGGTTTACATGTAGTACGTATGAGTGGGCGTACATTTGCGCAAGAGAGTAAGAAAGAGTCACATTTTTACATTCTCTTTTCAATCGATGATATACGGTAACCGAGATTGTGGTGTTCTCTACGTTACAAGGGCTTTGCACATATGATTTCATTAAGAAAGAATATGTTTATTTGTATATACATTATTTATTTATAGTTTTCTAACACATTATATTCCTAGCACATAATTCCATACTTTTAATTATTTACGCTTATTTATACTTTACTTCGTCCAATTACATGTTCATTAAAAAAAAATTGTATTTTCCTTTGATATAAACAGAAGTTTTTGATTTAAGTAAGATGTGCATCTAATTTAAAAAAGTATGCTATATCTTGTACTATGAATTAAAATTAATACAGATAAAATATAAACAAATAAATAATATATAAAAAACTTTCGATTTATCATGTGAGTTTTAATTTGATCCTAGATATTCTTATGTCGATTGTATATAGAGATAAATAGAAAACTCATTTAATTTTCATATCGTTCTACATGGAATTTTCTTAGTTCATAAATTTTAATATAAGACTAAAAATCAAATACTTTATAAAGTTTTTTTGCATTTTCTTTTTAATTTTTAAAAATAATCTCATGACTTTTGAAATATAATAATAATTCATCATCATAGAAAATGTCAGTATAAAATATATATATTAAATATTGTTGATATAATATTAAAAAAACGTTGTAGTTATATTTTTTGGATAATTATAAGAAAATATAGTAATACTAAATACTCCTCAATCCTATTTAAAATTAATAATTCTCAGCTTAAAATTCTACACGAGAAGTTTTATATTTGATTTATAACAACAAATAAATTTAAATAAAAAATGTTGGTATTTATAAATTAATAATTAACTTATATAAAATATTAAAATGATATATTAATTATAATTAAATTAATTTATTATAATTATAATTAATATATTATTAATTAATAAATATTATTCAGTAAAGATTTAACATAAAAAATTTATTTATTAAAATCCTATAGGTTTTTATAGAATTTGTCAAAAAATACAAGTAGTAAAATATTTTCATTTTCTTCGTATTTAGTTCAAAACAAATTTTTGAGTGTTAAAATCACCATTTCTAATTTAAAATGTATTTAAATTTTTTATTACAAAACTTTATAAATGATTAAAAAAAAATTTGGAATGACGTTCAATAGTAGAAGTGTTATATGGACAACATGATTTTATTTACGAAATAATAAGGTGAAAGAAAAAATAAATTTCAAGAATCGATATACGTATTACATAAGCTTCTAAGGTGTTTCACGTGATGCGTTTTATTGATGTAAACTCAGTTCAGAAAATTCATTTATTTATACAAAAAGGTCTAGAACAGATTTTTTGAAATATATATTTAAAGGAAACATTTTCTGATTGATTTTATTCAGTCTATAATTATACAATAATATAACAAATTCATATTAAATTAATGAAAATAAGTATTATTATTAATAAGATCAAATTCTACCTCACTGAAGAGATTAAGTGTTTTTATAGGAGTACAATAAATATTCTATAATATTTATTCTTTTATAAGTAATTTTAATAATTAAAAATTATATAATATATATAATTATTGCATTAGAATAATGACAGTAATTATAATAAAAAAATTTTGCCTAAGAATTTCGTATAAAAATATTTGAAATTAAAAAATTATTTTAAGTAATACATAAGCTAATCAGTCAACATTTTTCTATAATATAATATTCTTTTGTTTCTAATATTTAATTAAAAGTAAATATACTAAATTAAAAAAATATTTTTCAATAATATTTGACACATAACATCTGTAAAAGAAGTCAGATAAATAATAAATGATGTTAAATCAACAAATTATCTTTTAGGTTTAATTTTTGTAATGATTTTTACGTTTTTACCACTTTTGTGATGAGTGCATTAAAAAAAATGCAAAGTTTAAATTCTTTAAATTATTGATTTTTATAAGACAGTTTTAGAATTTTTATAATATATAGGTTATTATCAGATAATACTCTTAAAAATTAACGAAAAAATATATAATCTTGATAAAATTATACGACAGCCGCTCGATTCATCGTGAATAAACTGAATTTTTTCTCTTCTCATGTCTTTTAATAATAGTCTACTCATTTTTTATCTTCTTCTTTTTATCAGTTAAATTTATATGTATTTTTATTTATGTCTGTATCCTTAATAGTTTTTTGGTTTCCTTCTTTAGTCTTTTTCTCTTTTTTTTCTTCCATTGAAAATTAAATTATATTGGAAGTATTTTCTTATTTCGGCAATAAAAATACCAACTTTTTATTCAATATCTAAAAAAAATTTTATTTCAGTCATTTTTTTATGCAAACTGACATTTCATTAGTATTTATTAATCATATATTTTACTTCTACATTTCTCTTTAAAGTATCAAAATTTCTTATTATTTTTCTCTGCACATTAAAATGTACTATTAATTCATTTTTAATTTATTTAACCATTACTTTCCCAACTACTTTGAGATTTAAATTTTTTCCTGACCTATTGCCCTCTGTCTTTTAATTATTGGGAAGTATCGATGATGAGAGACGAACATAAAGACGACGGAATAAACGGGTCAACGGAGCGCGAAGTAGAGAATTTCGCAAACGTCCCTGGCGTCACTCCAGAACCATTGGATCAGTGCATAAGTGTACGGACCCGCCAAAGTTCAATGGTGCAACGTCGATACTACTCATACGAAATTTGGGTATATATATGAAAGTCGTTTGGACCTTGTCACATACGCATCCATACGAAATTGTTTAATTAGTGCAAATGCCAAAATACGTGTGGATCGCAGAAGGAATGGAGACCTGCTGTTTCAATTTATTTATGTATCCTTTTAACCACTCATTATCTGAAAGTCTTAATTTGTACGTCTACCCTCGAACTATATTTATATCGGTAGCTCAATAAATTCTTTTAAAACGGAACTCATTTTAATTTGACGCGGAAATTATGTTCTACTAACATTGTTACCTTGCATATAAAACAATTGCTTTTCTATAACCATTACTTTTAATAGTATAACAAATATCTAGATTTTAAAATTTAATCTATAAATTTATTTAAAATTGATTTTCGGATAATGTTCTATGAATATTTAATAGATAAATGAAAAATATGATAAGAATTGTTAATTCTATTTGTGCATTTTATTCTATTAATTTTGCATTAAAAACTATTCTATATTTTTTTCTTTATTTTATTAGATACTTTTTTTCATTCCATTATTTATTATTTTTGGTTCTTTTAAACTAAATTAATGATAAATTAATAGGTTCAAAATTAATAATTCATTTTCTATTAAGTATGTTTCCACTAAAAGGATAATCACACTCTTATACAACAATTACTTAAAACTTTACAGTTACATAAAGATTTTATATAAATTGAAGTTGTTAACAATTAATTAACCAAATATTTATTTAAAATACATTTTTATACTTTTTGCGTAATATATTATGGAATACAAATAAGAAAATAAGATTTAAAAGTTATTCTTATAAGTGATATATGTTGACAATTGTAGCATATCTTACTTAACATAACATGATATTTAATAAAGCTTTAACAGAATTTGCTTATTTTACCTGAATCTTTTATATTCACTTTAAATTGATTTTGAATTTTATATTACAGTAATGTTATGTATCATATAAAGATAAATACGTATCACACCAAATAACCGGTTTAGAGGAAGAGAATAAAAAGTATTTAGTAAAGTGTCTATAATATTCTAAAGTTTTGAATTTAAATAAACCTTTTTTTACCAGCATTTTTTTATTATATAATTTAAGCAAATTTTTGTTATGAAAATTTGATTGAAATTAAGACACATCTTACAGATAATAAACATATAAAAGAATTTTATTTAATTATTGTAAAAATTGAAGAACAAGCGTGAAGTATGCAAGCAACTTTAATACAATATACTTGACAATTTATTATACTTATTAAAATTTATTTTTTAGCGGGTTATTCAGAATCAATTTTAAATATATACATATATGTATATGTAGAATAAAATTTGTAATGTTATCTTATTATTATTATTAGAATTATCGATAAATTATTTAAAATAAGAATTGATACAATCAAAGTTTAATTTACTTTTTATATTGTATGTCAGCAAAGTTTGTTATATTTGAAATTTTTTATAATTAAATTTTTAATTAATTTGTTAAATATTTCAAAAATTTCAAAATTTTAATTTATGATCGATTTGAAATAATTTTTAATTAAAATACATGCTTTATGTGTAAACAGTAGATATTAATTTTTTATATGTATGAATGGTTTTTATATATTTGTTATCATTATTTATTGTTGCTCTCTCTTTGACAAATTATTGATAAACAAATATTACTAATAAAAGAAAAATTAAAAAAATTTATAATTTATTACAACAATTTCAATGTAAAATTTTAACATCGATAAATAATTTGCAAAGTAATGAGTCTTATATAAAGTTTTTTACACAATCGGATTGATAAAATATTGATAAAAGTTAAATTAAGCTTATTAAATCTTATCTTGGAATTAATTAATAATTGCTGTCTAGAAAAGCATAGTATAATAATTAAAAACATTTTTTAATTGTAATCAGTTAATAATTTTTATGACCTTGCTTAGTGCTTAATTAGATAGAAATTACAATTAGATATTAAACAAAAATTCTTTATAAGTAACCACATTTTTATTTTAAAGCATTCTTATATGCAAATTAATAAGTTCTGAAAAGAAGCTTTGTAAAAATTATTATTATTATTAATACTACTATTGTATGTGACTTAATTAAATCTGTATAATTTTTTTTCTATCTTCAGATAATATGCACATAAAATCGATCGATATGTATACTAGAAAAATTTACATTTAGTATTGATTAACTTATTATATTAACTCTACTACTTGAAACTAACTTTTTAACATTTTAAACTAATAGAATGTCTTTAGATGCTTATTGATTTTTAATTCAAGTCATCATCTCGCTTGAAACGAAAGATTTGAAAAAGCATAACAAAGTGATAATAAGAATAATATATGAAGATAAGCTACAACTCAAATATCAGATACGTGTATATATGTATATACGGACGTATATATGAAGATGTCGTTTGCGTAGAGTCGAAACGGCGAAGCAGCTGATCGGATGCCAGTGAGCTACGTCATCATAGTCGCGAAGAGCTTCGAAACGGTGGCACTTTCCATGTATATCTCGTGTTTTTGACCTGATTTTCTACCGACACTTTCCGCATTGGTGTGGAATATTTATGTGAATGTCGGACCTTGCCACTGTCTGCTCGAACTATGCACCCGTTGATCACACATAATTTTCAGTAATCTGCTTTTGTAAAAAGATTTTCAGACGAATAAAGTTTTGCATTTGAAATAATTTCTAGTTATTTTTATATAATAAAACTTTATGGTAATTTTCAAACAATTTTGTAGTTTAAAAATGTTTTGGAACGTTTTTGACTTTTTAATATGAAATATTTATCAATATACGTTGATTTACGCATTTTGCTTATAATAATAGTTAAACTTGATAAATGTGACGCATATGAATTAATTTCATTTTTGTAAAAAATTATAAATTTTATAATATATTATTATTATGGTCAATATCCAAATTTAAAACATATTTTTTATTGAAAATATAAAATGAATATGAGTTTTTTAAAGAAGCTGAAGAAGCTGATTAACTTCATAGTTTGATATTCACAAAGTTCATGATTATTTTTAATAATTTAACTTGATAGATAATTTCTAGGTAGGTTTTAACAATGAAAATATTTAACAAAAGGCCTTTAATCTGAAATTTTTGTTAATTTTTCCCTATAATTTTGTTGTACGATTTCGCGTAGGGATATTATTCAGGTTTATATTATAAATATTATAGTTTAACCTGATTTTTTTTAATTTGAGAAAAAACTGGTTTATAAATGATTAAAAAAGATTTACCAATGAGATATTTTTTTTAAATAAAACTTGTTTTTGACCATTTCACGTATTTACAATTTATATTTTGCGATATAAATTTGTATTTATTTTAATATGTAAAATAAAATAATAAATCTAATACAACTTTCAGATTCGAAGTGATTAATAAAAACCTTACACTGAATTTTGTATTTATTTTATGATTTTTTAATTGTATAAAAATAAATTAGTATGCAGTAATTATTATAATTTTTTTATTTTATTAAATATAACAATATCAAAAATATTTTTTACAATGATAAATTTATACTAAATTGAGCTAAAGTAGTTACTATATGGATACATATACTAGATGTTCGTATACGGAGGTAAAGATGTTATAGCATAAAACTATACTTTTATTATGGCTGTGCAAGCATTTTGAAATTATAGAAATAAAAATTACGCCAGTATCTATTAACAAACATCAGCATTTGAAGTTTATATATTTTTTAAGTATACATCCAATAACTGTTAATATAAAAACTATGATTGTTACTCTTGTAGGTAGAAATAGAAATATGAAGCAAGCGACAATGTCAAAAAAATATAACTATAAGCATATGCGTCCGTTAATTGTACATAGTGTCAAAGACGCGTACTTGGCATATCACAGAGAAAAGCTCGTTTGAATGTCATCATGCACTTATTATTAATCGCGTTTTACGTACTTTAAATATATTTCTTATCTACGGTTAAGATAAAAAATACTTGCATTTTCTATCATTTCTTTGATGCGTCTTTGCAGCACAAATTTTTAAATAATTTCAACGTCTCGTGCAGTGAATTGATAAGTACTCTGAAATTGTAGAAGATGAATAATTACAGCGATGATAAATCGTTTTAATTTTTTTAATATATAGTACTTCATCTTCTTATTTCCTTATTTAATAAAATATGGAATTTATCCCATCAATTAAGAGTATAAGACATATTTTATAATAAAATTAAATATCTTCCTGCTTTTGATGATCGTTATAATGTAAAATTGTATTATTTACCAACAACTACACTTTAATTTTTAAAAAGTTAAAAGGTTAAATAAAATATTTTTAAAGAGTACTTAAAAAATATATAAAATATTTTTATATTTCACAGATATTTAAAAAATTGAAGTAATAAAACAAAATTTTTTTTTAAATGTATTACTATAATTTTTTAATTCTAATAATGATATTCTGATTTGATCCTGAAATTCATTTAATATAATTTAATAGTGTATTATATTTATATTATAAAATGTTTTCTTAGGGATAGTATCAAACAGTATAAAATATTTATATTAGAATTTCCCATTTAGTAGTATTCAGTCATTTTAGAATCAATATTAATTTTCTTATTATAATGTATTAATATAATTTATAAATTTATAATTATTTTTATATTTTAAAATATTTATACTATATTTGCATATATATTATATAATCTTTATTTCAATTTATGCACAAAAAACTATTTATGTACTCATATATGTAGTCGTACCAATGATTAAGTTATTAATTTAAGTTAATGTGAATAATTGTGATTTAGTAATAAATTGCGTATTAACCATCACTGGGTTCCTCCTCTTCATTTTATATGCAGCAATTAGTCTTAAAAAGATATAAAACAAGAAATTTAGGGAAGATAGAATTCCATGTACGATTAAATGAATATTTTAATTGCAAATAATCCATCATTATAATTACGGTTTGATAAAAATTGGTAATCATATTAGATATGAATCGTTTACATTTTTTTCTGAGGTTCGTACTAAATCCGTATTTTAAAAGTATTTTAATTAAAAAATAGTACGGATTTTAAAATTCTATCAAAAATATCTCATTTTTTATATCTTTTGACTGTATTAAAAATAATCTAATATAATAAATAGCGACTAATACACGAAGTATTTAAAAGGTTTTTTATTTTTTAATTGTTATAAATTATTACTTGATAATTCATTTTCATTTTTATTTATATATTAGTGGATAGTTTTTATTAGTGAATTTGATATAAGCTTTTTTATAAAAAATTCTTCTAATTTATGATATTTATTATCTGAATTCTCTTGTATTTAAATATTGTAATGTAGATAACAAAACTTAGATCAATTAAAAAAAGACTAATTAAACATATCATAATTTAAAATAATAATAAATATAGTTGGTACCTATTATCTTAGGAAAGCATCAAAATATTTTTTAAATCCGAATTAAATTTGTTAAAAGTTAAAATGCAAAAAGACTTTAATAATTGAATACCTATCTATTAGTTACATATGAATTACTAATTAAATAAAAATATATTAAAATATTTTTATAATGCTAAAGGTTATAATTGATATAAATATTTCTATTCATAATAAAACATCTCTGCAAATATTGATTAGATACATGCAAAATTTGAAAAAATATATATTAGATATAAGTAAAATAACCGCAATTAGTTAAAATTGCAATTAGCGAGTTGAAAAATCCGTTAATTAAATATATAATTTGAAAAATAAAGATAATATTTAATTATTAAAAATATAAAATAATAGAATATAAAATTATTCTCTTCGATATAAATGTATATTAAAGAGATATGATACATGATACATCGCAATACAAATGTCCTATTAGTATTATGTAATAAATGTCTCAGAACGTAATTGTTGCTAGACAAACATTTTTATTTTATTAATAGAATAGAAATTACAGTATGTAATATACGAGTATACAGTAATACATAATTTAATAAATTCTTAGTCGTAGTTAAAAGATTTTATTCGAAATGAACGTACAGGTACATGTATAATTTTTTTGTAGGGCTGTAAAAGTTGTCTTTCATGATAGTCTGACGTTTCTTATACTATTTAAATCATCGAGGAACATTTAAAAATACATGTGTGCACGGCACATGTTGGCACTGACGATGATGTTTCAATTTAGTAATGCAGAATAAGTCCTCACAATTTTTCTCGTGACTTTGGCCGGTCAAAACTTTTTTGTTAATTTCATAACAATGCTATCTATTTTTTAACGTTATTTACTAATTGACTGAAAAACTTGAAGAACACTGTATGAAACTATTCAATTTACAATCATAAACATATTGAAAATATTATATTATACTATTTGAAAAAATCCATTTAATATAATAATAATTTATAGCATTACTTGGCTTAATTAATTATGCAATTACTTTCCATTATGTAATATTACTGATTATTTTTTGTTAATTAGACAAAATAATTTTATTATTATTCTTTTGACATAATTACCAAAAAAATGTTTATCGTTTCTTGTCTGCTAAAGTTCAAGAATTCATTACTGATTCAGTTTAATATACTTTTAACGATATAAATGTTTAAAAACTGATATATCAAAAATATTGTTTATCTGTAAAATAAAAATTAAGTTTTACTTTTTGTCTGTGAAAACTAAAATTTTAATTTTTAAACTTACTATGTAACAAAAAAAATTTGTGTAGGTAATAAGTAAATAAAACACGCTGGCGATTACGAACTTAGAGAACCTATACCATTTTGTTGACTCTGAGACTTGAGTTCTAGATTTGTCTGAGCGATATCGGAGGACCGAGTTGAGAAACATTATGTCTTTCAAAGACATTTCATGATAAAGTTATATAAAATATGAATAAGTGTCAATATTATGTGTTTTTAAATTTTTCAATTAACAAATTAGCTTATGATTAAAATAATTAATTTTGAAACTATTTACATAAAAATTAGTAGAAAATTTGAAAATTATTTTATTTTTAATTGATAAATATTATGTATATTTATAAAATATTAAAATTTTTTTAGTAAATTTATATAATTGTTATCTGATAACCATGTCGCAAGTAAATTTTATCAATTTTCATAAATTATAATAGAATTCATTAAAATTTGTTAAATATAGAAATAATTTATTAAAAATATTGAAAATTTGTATAATTTATAATAATTATTATTTCTCTAAAACTAATAATTGTGCAATAATTATTCCATAAAAAGATAATTTAAAAAATTTTTTAAAAAATAGAAATTATATGCAGTACGGTTTATGACCTTGATCACTTAATAAATCAATACATTGTTAAGTGTCTTCAAAGAGAATCTACTAAAACGTAAAACTAGTTTTATGTAAAAATAAATTGTTAATATACAATAAGAATTTATGTATCTTAAGTAGGATTTTTTTGGGTATCAAATTTTTTATATAAAATTTATATCTTAGATTTTGAGACTGAAATAGGTCTTTTGATAGATAATGTAACAAGTTTTTATTTTTATAATCCCGATTTAGAACTGTTGCAGATAGATATTTTTCTAAAAAGTTAACCTAAAAGTAATAATTTCTTTAATGCTTTATTTTATTAATAATGTGATAATTATTAACAAATTTTAATACATTAAACAACAATTTTTTATTTTGAATTAAAATATAAAAAGTTTATTATGTCGAAAAAGATACTATTTATTTCTATAGCTACTATATTACCAATAATAATATACGGTTAGACAATAATTTAAAAAACAATTTATGAAATTATTATTTATATATTATGCACTGCGTATTTGAACTTATAGAATTATTCTAATATAATTTTAAAATAATTAATCATTGAAATTGATTACAAAGTTTGGTGAAGTATTACTAATTTATATTCTTATCATTGCATGTTCAGTGAATGTTCGTAGATTTATTATGGATCAAATTAAATCGAACGGCTTCCAGTATCAATATACGCGCGACAGTATGCAAAAAATGTCTAATGCACAAGGAAACACGACGTTCCGACCTCGGTCAATGAGCTCAGTCCGATCCAAGCATTTAACTTGTGTTTTGCAGGTTTTTTCGAATAGTTATTATTAGCTGTCCTGGCTTTTGAATCATAGTGAAAATATTTCGAATACTTGAACATTTTATTTTTTTATCAACTGCATAAATTAAATACTCTTTATTTCGCTTCTTATTTTATAATTACAATTTATATTATAAATGTTATTTTTATTTGACATTCAACTATTATAAAATATATGTTTTTAAAATAAGGCAGATCTTAGTTGTTTTTTGTATTTAGAATTTTTGAAAAAATGATAATCTGTCTAAAAGTTAAGCTTAGCACAAACCTTTGAAAGGTTGTAAATTATTGATACCACCTTATTGAACAGTTAGAATGCACGTTTGAAACGTATTGTATAGTACTTTTAAATAAGTTTAGAAACAACAGCAGAAAATATCAAACTCATTCCAACAGCTGACGTGATCAAATGTCTGCCTTGTTTGTTATTCGTTACACAAATACGCAAATATCCAAGTATAATGTTTGTTATATAAGTTGGTTTATTTTATTATTAATAAATTTTCTAATCGACGTTTACTTTTAAATGATTATATATTTCATAATTTTAATTATTTTACAGAATATATTTAGTTATTTCTTAAATATTAAAATAATATAATAATAAAATAATATAAAAATTTATTCAAAGAGATTTTTTATTTAAAAATTAAAACATTCTGTTTTATTTAAGGGATTTAATTAATTTTAATTTTATAATAAAGGAGAAGTCAATAGTTACTTTATCATATGGAAAGTTTTTTTTTATGCATTGTAGAGGAAAATATGCAACTAAAAATAATTCATGCATATACTGGTGCCACGTGATATATTTTAACTTGTTAAATCTAAATTTGTTGCTTTATTTTGAAGCTATGAAAAGTCTTTGAATAAAAATTATTACAATTCTTAAATTCATGCAATAAATTTAAGTTTAGAATATTAGTAAATGACTGCGTTACTTTAAAGTTTAAATAATAACTAATTAAGGATAAAATAAACCAATTTAATTTTAATATAAAAATTTCATATAACATTATTTAATTAGATCAATTTATTTATTGTATTCAAATGTAATTGAACAAGTAAACATTATATCAATAAATAAAATGCTTCTCAATTACATAATTTATTTCGCTTAATTTGTTATATATATATGTATAGTAATACATTAACATCATACATGATATTATTTTTACATTTTTATCAAAATGGTAAATGTTCGTCAATAGTAATTTTACCTACGTGAATGCCACAATAAAAAAATAAATAATTAAACATTCACATTAATTTCACAAAAATATTTTATATATTTTAATAATTTATATAATTAGATTAAAATTCAATTGAATATTTTTTATAATAAAAACTGATATTTTTCGCAATAAATTTATTAATACCTTTAAAATAATTATATAAAATATATAAATGTTTGAGTTAAATTATTGACTCGAAATATATAAACTTAAGGCAATATGTAAAAATTAAATTGACAAAACAATCATGTATAAACATCATATATCAATATATGCACATGAAGTACCGATTGAAAAAAGCTTTGCGATGCAATGTAAAAATACAATGTAATTTAATGTCGGTGTTATTTCATACATCGACGGTAATGAAGGAATGACCAATGAAGGAAAAAATTTATATGGATTCATTGGTAAATATTTTTTCTTCTCTACCTCTATCTTTCTCCCTCTCTTACTTTACGCTCACGCTGTAAATACTTTTATTTAAAGTCTACTTAAGATTATTTCAGAGTACTTAATTATGTATCATGAAATTTAATAAATTTTGAAACCTGAACTTTTAATAAATCTATTTATTTTGCTTTGATTTTAATGTATTATTTATATTATTTTTAAGAGCTAAGTTTTAAATTCTTTAATATATAAATCCATTTATTTTATTAAAGTTTAAGTTTTAAAATGTTCTAGAAATCTAAGCCATTTTACGGATTTAGGAAAATAAGAACTTTTATTTTGCTCTGAAAACAGACTAAAAAAATTAATTTTTTAAAAGTACTTGTCTAAATTATTTAATTTTTATTTCGAATATTTAGTTTGAATGTTATAAAAAATTTGCAAGTAAAATATTTATTCTATTTATTTAAATATTTATCTAAATAAATTGAAGTGATGTATCATTTCAATCGAACAGGATTTTTTTTTCTTATTTTGTTAAATCCGTAAAGGTAAAATGATTTGTAATGAAGCGTCACTCAAAATTTTCAGACAGTACTTAATGAAAATTGGAAGGTAATATAAGCAATATATTTGTGTATATGTAATGTAAAAGTTGGCATCCATCTATTATCTTACATAATACACATTATATGTAGTTACCGACTTGGTACGTATTTAATTATGCAAACGTGCAATTTTGTGACATTTATACTTTAAGTACTTTGTGTCATATATATTTATAAAAGGCTGAAATTTAAAAAGTCGTATATTTATTCATTTCTATATTAATAAATAATAAATATATGGTATAATGAATGCATTTGTACTTCCAACTTCTAAGATAATTAAATTAATTATAATATTTACTTTTTTTTAATTATTTTATTCGATTCCTTATTTTTTGAGAATTAATCTGTAAAATTTTATTAAATAATGATGATATACGTTTTACAATTAATTTTATAATATAAAATTTATTTCTATAAACATGATAAAACAAAGCATAAGTAATTAAAAATACAACCGACAAAATTATATTTTTCTAAAATCATTTGAAAAATAAAAATTTAATATTTTCATAGGTAAAAATTAATTAATGTTCGTATGAATTAAAATTTTCAATAAATTTTCAAAATTATAATAAAAAAGTAAGAGTAGTTTATAAGCTTTTTCCATGTATAGATAATAAATAGAAGCAATAAATAAAATTTCAAAATGTATTCTGAATTGTAATATATTAACATTTTAATTAGCGTTAATGTTAATGTTAATTTAATATATTATTAAATATACTCAATTAATGCTACTTATATTAGTATTGCTTTTAATTTATTACTGCATTAAATTAAAAAATTTATTCTATATTTTTGTTTCTTCCTAATGTGCGGTCGGTATAATAGGCGGTATACGAATAGTCGGTATTGTGCTTTTTATTATATTTATTTATTTTTTAAATTTCTTTAATATTTGCGCAATATTAAAATAACGCAGAAATAAAATGTCAATTTGTAATACAAACAAAAATTTTTTTAATTTTTGATTAATAAGAATATTAGATATAATCATAATATTAACAATATTTTCATTATATGAAATATTACTAGATTTCAAAAATCTTATTAGTAAAACCATAATATTTTAATTTTTTCATTATTACTCCAAAACAACTATCTTTTAAAAAAAATATAATTAATAAAGAATATGTTAAATAATACATAAAAATATATGAATTATTATGACATTTAATATAGCCAATCGAATATTTAAATTAAAAAGAATTTTATATTAAACATATTTTTAAATTGTTTAATTGTAATTTATTATTTTATTTACTTGTTAGTTACATTAAATAAATAATAAATTAACGAATGATGTAAATTCTGCATTATGATCACAATAATGATAATTAATAGCTAGAATTATTTGACTAACGAGGGTAAGAAAAGAATAGGTTTTTGAAAATTGAAAGGTTTTTTAAATAATTGACAATGATTTAAGTTCCAACCTTAATTTTCATAAATTATTGTTTAATACTGCCATCTTACGGTGTTTTTAACAAATATTAAAAGCGAACTGCAATAAAGAGTAAAAAAGACATAAAGATATAAAAGGAGCAGTAAAAAAGACGAACGAGAGTAATAATACCCAATGATGGAAGCCGGAAATTTTTCGCTTTTGACGTCGCAAGCGTAAACTAAGGTGACGCATTACGGTAATTGTATCAATATTAGCCTTTTTGTTAACTTAAAAGTTCTGATATATAGTTGTAGACGAAGGCTTGGAACCAAACTCTAACCTTAAAGGTGTAAAAATTTTTAATAACTTTTTTGTATATTGTGTTTCCTTGTCAATCAATCGTGTATTTTTCAACTGTTGGTTTTTCAAACATTGAAAATTAAGAAAGTTTGATGTGTGTTATTTTTGTGTATTTATTAGGTGTTTTTGATGTTTCGGAGGTTATGGGAGTGAACACAAAGATTTTTTTGTTGTTCCATCGCATATTTTGTAAATAAGCGTTTTTTGATATAACACGATAAAATTTTTGTTTCAATTGCAGATAATTAAATTTATTTATAAATTAATTTCTTTTTTATTTTTAATATAAATGAAATTTTTAACTTGCTGTCATAGACTTAAAGATTGTTTTGGTTGTAATAAGCTATTAATGATAAAACTTAACTTACGAGTTTTTTTGTTATTTTACGTTCAGAAATTAGAGATATAGTTCATTTTATTTTTATTTCATTTTCTTATCTCATTTAAATTTGAATAATACCATTCTGATTATGACCCTTTGTTAAATCTATTTATATCTTACAATTTATGATAATCTTAAAAAAATTTATTATTAAAACTCATTACAATTGAAAGGATTTCTTTAATTTATTGTAAAACATATTTCAAATAATATTGTGTAAAGTAAATAGAATTAAAATGTTTAAAGAATTTTGTCTTTTAATTTAAGTAATTTTAATCATGATTTAGCTACTGTCAACATGAATAATTTTTTAGTTATTGTTGAACTTTTTAATGATCATTTATTGTAATTTTAATTAAAACAAATTTATGAGTCACATTATTTGGTAATGAATTGTTTGAATTAAGTTGCAAAATATTATTTCATTTAAAGTATAATAATTTTTAGATGTATTGGATAATTTACAATGTACACTATTAACTAAATTAAAATTTTTTTTATGTATTCATATAAGATTTTATATTATTTTAGAATAAAAAATTACTATTATACATATTTTATTTATTTATTTTGTGCATGATATTATATTTTGTATATGATTATAAATTATTAATTCGGAATTATTTTTTAAATTGTCATATGTTAAATATTAAACATTTTAAAACTAATTTTCATTATATGTAATATATTTATTATTTAATTAACATTATTATCAATAAATTATATTTTTTATTTACTTTAAACTTTTTGGGTTAATTAAAAAATGTTATTTTAAAACTGGAAGTGCAGGAAATATGGATGACTCATAACTTAGTACATTCCTTGAAGTATGCATGAGATAACGGTTTAAATTTATTTGAATTGCTCATTATAAATTAGATATTATTATATGAAATCTCAATAATGTATTTAAAAAAGAGTAAATAAAATTGAATGTTTAATGTTTATAAAATGAAAATTGTGTTTGATATTAAATACTTTTTTTTTTAAGATAATGGATATGAAATACGTATAATTTAAAATACAGTAAATTTATAATGTACTAAACAATAAGAATAATAAACTAATTTTTTTTTTATTTGTAGAGATGGCATGACAATAAAGTTTGGAGATGTTGCCTGAAACAGAGGCGAACATTGAAAACATGACAGAAGGTTTGTAAATCTATTGATTAATTAAAGTTTAGTTACATAATTTATTTATAATCTGAAAATATTGACAAATATAATTTAATTAATTTTAAAATATAATATAATTGCATTTTCATAGGAGGTGAAAATCAACCTGGCTGTGAGAGTGGAACACAAAATGGTAAATATAATTTTGTGAATTTTAATAGACTTCTAGTAGTTATTTTAGTTTTTCAATTTTACAATCATTTAAATTGTTAAATCCTAAAAGTATTTAAATTTAAATATTATTTTATTTAATTTTAATTTTTAAAAGAAATCTTATATATATGTTTATTATTTTTTTATAAATTATTGTAGAAATAGTAATTGTTTAATTTTTTTTGTAATAGTTAATATATAAAAATATTAAAATAATACATGGTTGTGTATATATTAGTTGAAAAATAGTGATATTACAAATATTAAATAAAAGTTGTAAAAAATAAAAAAACGTATTTAATTAGAATTAATGATGTAAAATAACGAATATATTAATGGCATTGATTTTTATTCATTATTAAAATGGAAGCTTGTTCTGCAATTCTATTCTAATTTAAGCCTTCATCCCTTTATCTATATATAAGCTTTAGTACACCGTCAAAGTCAGGTATCTAACTTCACTTAATTGAGTTAAAATTTACTGTAAGCATCTGTTACGTTATAAAATGAGGCTTCATTTCTTAGTCAGTTCCAATATTCAGAATTAGCAGGTAGTAACTTTTTCTTTCATATTGTTTTAATTTATTTACTAAACAGTTAATGTAATCAAGAATTTACATACAATGTTTTTCAATTTATTTTAATGTGTATCTAATCTAGGGAGTATTTTTTTTTTAGAAGCTTCTGAATCACGAGTGGTTCAAGGTGAAGGTCTTCATGAAGGAGCGACGGAAACGACGAGTTTTTCAGGATTATGTCAAGATACTTTATTAATTCATGGCTTAGGACAAGGAGAAGGGAGTGATGTCACAAGTGTTCACACTGCTACTACTTCTTTATCAGGGAATGGTTAGTTTAAATTTTTAATAGTTATTAATTAAATTTTAAATTATTAGATTAAATTAGTGCAAGAGTAATTTTTGAGAAAAATATATTATTATATGAAGTATAATTAACAGATTAATATATTCGTAATTAAACTTTCTGTTTATATAATTTCTCTTATTTTTTATTTAAATATTTTATTTTAAATATATTATAAACTACTCCATTGTTTAGAAACATGAATACAATTAATTAATTCATGATATTTAATTTGATTTGATTTAATTAAACTATTATTTTCATTATTATCAAATACAATTATAAATATATTAAGTTATAGCAAAGAGAAATTAATTATAAATAAAATAAAATGAAATAATTTAAAATAAAAAATTAATTGTTGCAGAATCTAATTCTAGCAGAGTGAGTATTGTGACTGTTGTATTTCCTGGGGTGCTCAAAAAGAAACCTTGAAACCTCAACAAATGGATATGGATCTCAGACCAGGCGAATTTGTGATGCGATCTTTATTCGCTGATTTACAGTTCAAGCTGAGAAGAAATGGAAGCTGTTATGACAGAAGCGTAAAAAATTTTTATTATACTTTATTTAAACCATTTATGAGATATTTTTTAACATTCTAAAACATTTTTTATTTGAATAATATTTAAAACCAGATTTATTAAATTATTATACAGGTTATTAAAATAAAAAAAGTTCATATACCAAAATTTATGAAAATTATAATCGTATAATCTAAATAATTTTTATTTGTTTTTAAATTTAAATTATAAGTAATGCTTATTTTATATAATATCTTTACTCTTTTTCTTTCAGGAAAAGCCTCTTTCTAAAGTTTTGCAAAGAGGTGAGGATCCTCAATTTGATCAACTTTTATCAGCTTTTGGATCAGTTGCCGAACATTGTCTACCTTCAATATTGCGAGCTCTTTTTAATTGGTATGAAAGGCAACTTGTAGATCATGGAACAGATCAAAAAAAACTTGCTGCTGCAAAAGAAGATCAAAAAGGAAAAAGGTAAATAAACAAAATAGCAATTTATGTATTAAAACACTACGTAATTTTATTTTTGGAATTGTTAATTATAATTATAATTTCAGTATCATGTATACAATAGTATCAGGAAGTGTAGAAACAGTTGAAAAAAGCGAAGGAGATTTACTTCAAGAAAGAAGAGATTTATCTGTAGAATTTATTTTTTGCTTAATGTTAATTGAAATATTGAGACAATTACCGTTCCATCCAGGTCATGAAGATTTAGTTTCATACATTGAAAATATTGCTTTTAAACATTTTAAATATAGAGAAGGGTTAGTATTTATTAATTAAATATATGAATATTAAAACTGTTATTATAATTATACAACTATTATAGAATTCAAAATGAGCCAAATGCTGGAAATATTCATATAATAGCAGACTTATATGCAGAAGTAATTGGCGTTCTTGCTCAATCTCGTTTTATGTCGGTTCGTAAACGTTTTGTAGTTGAATTAAAAGATTTGCGAGCTAAAGAGCCTGGACCACACACAACACAGAGTATAATTTCTTTATTAATGGGTATGAAATTTTTCCGAGTTAAGGTAAGTTATTATTTAATTTTTTTACGTAAAAGTATTATCAATTTTTGGTTTATTTAAATAAATATATTGTAGATGGTTCCAATAGAAGAGTTTGAAGCATCTTTTCAATTTATGCAAGAGTGCGCCCAATATTTCTTAGAAGTAAAAGATAAAGACGTGAAACATGCACTTGCTGGTTTATTTGTAGAAATTCTTGTTCCTGTTGCAGCTGTATGTAAAATACTGTTACAAATAAAATGTTTTTATGTTTCATTTATCTAAATTTTTTTACATAGGCTGTGAAAAATGAAGTTAATGTTCCTTGCTTGAAAAATTTCGTAGAAATGCTATATTCGACGACATTGGATATGTGTACAAAAAACAAACATCGTCTTGCACTTTTCCCGTTAGTTACATGTCTTTTGTGTGTCAGTCAAAAGACGTTCTTTTTACAAAACTGGCACTATTTTTTAGCAATGTGTCTTTCTCATTTAAAAAATCGAGATCCTAAAATGTGCCGTGTTGCTCTAGGTAAGTATTATTTTTTATAATTTTTTATAAAAATTAAATTTAAACAATTTGATTGTTAAATAATTTTCATAGTAATAATTATTTAATATATTGTAGATCATACTATCCTTTTATTTTTTTTTACATTATTTTTTATACGGAAGTTTCACATTATATGAATCTAAAATAAAGAACCTAAGCAATAGATAGCGTCATAATAAATTTATACAGATTAATAAATGAAACTTTAAATTTTATTAGCCTTACATTTTCATTAAATGAATATATAAATATTTTTAAATTTAAATATTCACTATTTGTTTGAAAAATCTAAAATTTAAAGTAATTATAATATTGTTTATTATTTTAAAAAAGTTTTATTAATATAATAAGTAAAATTTTTATCTGTATGATTGCTGCTTTCTTAAAAAATCGAAATCCATTATAATGTGAAAATTTATTGATTTGAATATTACAATTACTTGAATGTTTCGAAGACGTATTATTTTTCCGATTAATTAATGAAATAAATCAAATTGTATCATAAGTTTAACATTTTTTCATTTTTTATTAATTTATTCCATTAACGTTATGAATATTATTAAATATTCTTTAAACCGTACATAAGTTCATGAGGATTAAGAATTAAATTATTTGTAAATATTCAAATTTTATTAAAAAAAATCTAGGAGACTTAATTCGTTACTTTTTTTTCTGTTCTGTCACAGAGGCTCTGTACCGACTTTTGTGGGTATATATGATCCGTATAAAATGCGAAAGCAATTCTGCGACACAAAGCCGTTTGCAGAGTATTGTGAATTCGTTGTTTCCAAAAGGCTCAAAAGCCGTTGTGCCACGTGACACACCCCTTAATATCTTCGTCAAGATTATTCAGTTTATAGCGCAGGAAAGGTTGGACTTCGCAATGCGCGAGATCGTATTCGATCTTCTCTCCGTCGGACGTCCTGTTAAAATTATTCTCACCCCAGAGCGTATGAGTATCGGTTTGCGAGCATTCCTCGTTGTTGCCGACAGTCTGCAGCAGAAGGAGGGTGAACCACCTATGCCGAGGACTATGGGTGTTTTGCCGAGCGGGAATACAATGCGTGTAAAAAAAACATACTTAAACAAGGTTTGTTTGAGAAATTTTAAATAAAACACCTTTTCCGTATTAGAAAAAAATTCGGTCTTTTAGAATGAACCTATAAAATATTTTAAGATGTAAAAGTCATTAAATGTACAAATGTATTGCATAATTTTAATAAATACTTTGATTGAAATTTTTATATTAATAATAGATATCAGATTAATTTATTTTATCAAACTATTAATGAAATATAAATTATACTAGTTATATTCGAAAAACTTTATATTAGGGTAAAGGGTAAGTCATAAACAGGGTGAAGTTATTAATCAGTGACAGTTGTCATGCACGGATAAATTAATTGTTCAGTTTTATTTGTAGTTCAAACTTTAATTCATAAAAGGACGAGCTAAAAGTCGAAAAAGTACATTTTAGGAATTAATGGCTTAAAAATTTTGTATTGGCATATTTAGTATAACATTTTTAAATACACACATAAATTAAAATTTTCATAAACCAATTTATTTGAAATAAAATATGCTTCACACTCAGATGCTGACAGAGGATACGGCAAAGAGCATTGGCATGTCCTCGTATTTTCCTCACGTGCGACGCGTTTTCGTAGACATTTTAAGAGCTCTGGACGTTCATTACGGGCGTCCTCTTATGATGACAAGCACGCAAAACGTGAACAAGGAGCCTGACGAAATGATTACGGGCGAACGCAAGCCGCGCATCGATCTGTTCCGCACGTGCGTAGCGGCGGTTCCGCGCCTCATACCTGATGGTATGACTGGAGCAGAGCTCGTCGACATGTTGGCGCGACTCACCGTGCATATGGACGAGGAACTAAGAGGTCTCGCTTATCAGAGCTTGCAGACACTTGTCCTTGATTTTCCAGATTGGAGACAGGACGTGGTGCTCGGGTTCACGCAATTCCTCGCTCGAGACGTGCAGGCAAGTCTATTTCATTATTTTGAGTACCTAACATAAAAGAGATCAAAGCTTTCTATCTTTTATTGAAACAGTTTCGCTTTATCGAGAGAATATTGTCTGTATAAATTAATACGTATGAGATAAAGAAAATCTCGTAGTAAATTACAAGCTTAAAACTATTCAGTACCTGCGGCATTACAAAATTTGTATCTGTTTAGGATACGTTTCCCCAGTTACTTGACAATGGATTGCGTATGCTGTTACAATTGCTAACCTGCTGGAAAAATGCTCTGGCGAATTCAAGTGCCAAGGCGAAGGAACAGCCGGTCGATGGTGTACGATTGAATTCTCGGATGATTGTCGACGTTGGGGTGAAAAAGAGCGAAGTGACGGGCCAAAAAGTTGAGCCTGTATCTAGCGTTTTCCATCATGTTGAGGGTTTCGCCCTCGTAATGCTGTGTAATTGTCGACTATATCCGCGGCGCCTGGCTGTACACATTTTGAGGGAGATCAAGCTTTTACTTAAAACATTCGGTAATTTCTTCTTTTATTTTTCTAATTTATTTTGCTAATACATTAGTTTTTAATCAGAATATTCTTCGTGGTTAAGTTATCAATTCTAAATTTATTTCTAGTATTTTGAATAATTAAAAATACCAGTTTTTTGTGTATAGGATAATTAAGATCGGTTATTAAAGAAAACCAAGTGATTTATTTGAAACTATGTATTTACATAACTACGTACAGAAATATTTTTGTATTTATGAAAACAAAGAATAACGAGATATTTAATTACATATATCTTCAATATTTGGAGAAGTTAATTTAGTCATTTGATTTTATCTATCATTGATAGCTATAATGATATTACAAATATTTCATTTATAAAAAATGATAAAAAATTGGTTGGATTTTTTTATAATTTTTTTTAATGCAATTTTTGTGTCTTCTTATCTAATGTATTACAAATGAATAATTGATACATGAAATATTTGTAAATTTTCAAGAAACATTAGGCTTATTAATTTAGAATTTGTTCGTATTATTTGTAATCAATTATATAACATTCTTTAAATTATAGTAATTAAATTATTTATCATTTACTTTTAAACAAATAATTTAAAAATTTTTCAAATATGTAAATTGTATTTTAAATTCGTATCCAATATTATTTATATAAGTTATATATCCGTTATAATTTATATAAGACGGACTTTATTCTTCAATTAGTATTTAAACATTAATTTAATTGATACCAAAATGTACAATTTTAATACATAATAATATGGAAGCAAGTAATTATTAAAAAAAATAAAACTATTGAAATTAATATTTATAAAAAATCGTTTCATGTTTTGAATTTAGTATCAATGTTAACTTACATATTTCAGGTAGCTTAGAAGATGATCAACCAGTAATTGACGTAATTGATGCCTACTGCCCAACAGTTTTAGAAAAGTATTACTACATGCTTCCGCCAGCAGAAAAAGCAGCTGCTGCTTCGACATCTAACGTTGATTTACAGTGGATTGCAGAAAGAAGCAGTTGTGTCTGGACAGCTGGTGAATATTTCCTCTTATTATTTTACATTACGAATAATTATGTATTAATATCATTGCTTAATATGATTCGAATTTTTAGGATTTCACGACGAAAACAGTACAAAAAGTTCTTCGCTATTAAATTTAAATGGAGCTGATCCTTGGAGTAGTTGCTTATTTGCATTTTTAGAAAAAGATAGAGTATTAACCTTGTGTCCAAATGCTGTTGCCCATTCATGGCCTATTGTTTTCAACCGTATAAATTCTTTGTTCACTGTTGTGGACCCTACGTAAGTTATTATTTATTTATAATAATTTGAAAATATTTTAATCTCTGTATTAGAGTATTAAATTATATTTAATGTAATTTCAAATTAATTTCTGCAAAAAAATTTTATTTATCTAATAAATTGAAAATATTATTGAAAAAATATATCTCTACAAGACATGTTCACTCTAAAAACTTGGTTAAACTTACTCATCTAAAAATAAAATAACTGAATTGATTTCATATTATTTAAAAAAAAAAATTAATAATACCTTTATTTTTAATTATTTCAGACCAGTGAACGATAATAGAGCGTCCCTATTGCGAAGTTCCACAGCTATTCGAAAACCAGTCAACGAAAGAGATGTTTACATGCATGTATGGAAAAACTATTTGACTTTTGGTTATCGCGTTGTACCGCCTATTCCAAGTCCAATAATTCGCTGTGCAAGTCCAGATCTCAGTCTAAGGTAAAAAACATATATTTAATTTAAATGTAGTGTGTAATATAGACGATTTTTATGAATAGTTTTGTCAAGTCTTACGTATAATTAACGAAAGAATTAATATAAACGTAAAAGGTGTAGATTTATATATTTATTTATTTAGGGCGTTTTGGTGAAATGGTTTTGTTACATGAAAATCCAAACCCGTAATATTTAATTGTCTTTGACAATAAATCGATGTTAGTTTTATTGAAAACATAGTGTTGACTATTTTTACTATTTAATTTTTAACGAAGAATGGGTCCTGTGTGCTTGTTTCATTTAATACTTTCCTTGTATCACTGATAATTTTTGAAAATGTTTTTTTATACTGCATTGTTTGTGTTGTATCATTTTCCAAAATAAATAAAAAGCAAATAATAAAAATGTTAATTGTTTGCTGTATTATATTAATATTAAAAAAAATGTCCTTAAAACTAAAGTTTGAAAATAATTTATATTGCAGAATAAAAAGTCAAAAGTGTGCAGTAAATTTTTTTTACAGAGTGAAAAATTTATAACATATTTAATGCTTTTTGCTTGAAATACAAACTTAATCATCGATAATAAAATAAAAAAAATATGAAATTAAATCAATTTTATTGCACTAAGAGAATTTTATAAAATTAAAAAGTAGAATAATGTATTATCATAAAATCTTGAAATATTTAAAGGATAACTGTATTTAATTTTATTTGCAAAAATTTTTTCTGATTTATGTATGAAATGAAAAAAAAAATATGTTAAATTATTTAAATTCTACTTTGAAAGTTGTTTTCGAAAATGTTTATTTGTGAAAAAATTTAAGTTAATTTAATTGAGGCTGTAAAATCGAAGTCAAAGAATCTAACTTAAGTCTTATTAAATTTTAAAATACAATAAAACATACATTAATTACTATCTGTTTTTATTTAAGATAGTTTAGTCCTTTAAATTTTTAGTTAAACTATTCTTATTATTAATTCGATATTGTTAAAACCGAACTTTTATTTATTTAATAGAACTATAATTTTTGTTATAATTTTATACAGTTAATGGTTCTAGGTAAAGGTACAATAAGGTACTAGGTACAAGTATTGTAAAAAATGAAGGTCATTAAGGCATTGGAAAGATGATCCTAAATAAAAATTAAAATGTATGTTATAAAATTCTCATTGTGTAGATCCGCCTGTGGAAGAATAAAGTATCCGCTGCTTTTGCGCACGCAATTTTCTTCATTAACACCGCATGACATTTTTCGTTTTTTTTTTACATATTGTTAGTATTATTTTACTAACTTGAAAGTTATGCTTTTGTCGATCTTAAAAGAGTTTAGATATTTAAAATGATTAAATTAAGATATTTTTTATAATTTAAGTTCATAGGAACATTACATAATGTATTATATTTTTGATTATTCAACTAAAAATATTAAGTATTGTTTTGTTAAAAAGATTGTCAATATTTTATCGTAATATTTTAATTATATTTACAATCTTTCTCATGAAAAACATTTATTAATTAAATCCTTAGCACTAATTTAAAAAATATCAAATATTTCTGAATGTTTATAATTATTTTAAATGAATTAAACTTTTTTTGCAAAATGCAGGTTTCAGTATAGTTAGAAATAATACTTCTAAATTATATATCAATAAAAAATTAAACTCTATTTCACAATATTAGTTAAGATTTATTAGTTTATATCGAGATTTTAGTCATTTAAAAATATATTTGAAACTATTCTAAAAAAATATTTGCAAATTAAAATTTATAATATTCACATATTATTTATTAATTAATAATTATGTCGCAGCAAGCGCTTTTTACAATGCTAGTATAAAAATAAGGCTTAGCTTTCATATCTGTCATATTTTTTTACATGTGTAAATGTCAGATAAATTAGCATAATATAAAGTTGTACATCCGTTAAAAGCGGCTTTTCCGATTACATTTAATATCGAAGAAGCATTTTGGTGGTACACTGTATTGCATACTCTAAATATAGTGGTCAGCATACGGTGGAGTTTGGTGTGTTGTGCATGAGTAAGGAGTTGAGTCAAAGCCTGGAGAACCTCGGTGGGGCCCAAACCCTGCCGGGCCGATTCTCCGTACCGTCCATATCCGGCATCTACACCAGGCATAAACGGACCAGGTGAGCTCTAACTAATTGAGAACAAAAACAAAAATTTGATGCTGCTTCTGGGGGTGGGGGGAGGTGAGAACATGGTTGCCGGTTGAAAAATGCACATCAGCTCTTGAAGGAATTCATAGCGAACACACGTACAGAGTATACACGGTGTATCTTTTTGTACTCAAATTGAAAAGCAGACTTGTAGATGCGAAGTTTTGAAGAGATCCATTATTGTGGATCAGTCGGATTTGGAACAATACAGGCCTTGTAAAGAAAATGTTAATCAACAACAGTAACTTCAAATGGTGGATATAGATAATATTAATGAGAGCACAATAGTAATAACTTGCAACAACAATATAATATGTATTAAATAAAGTGTTTAAATTTGAAATGTTGTGGAAATAAAATTGATCTATAATTTAAATGTACAATAGTATTCGATTCTTAAATTTCGGATTATTTTTATGCATTAAAATTTCATATTTTTAATGCGTATCAAATTTCTTTATATTTTTAATATTTAGATTAATATTTAAAGTTAGTATGTTAATTTATATTTTGTTTTGGCTTATTACAAGTATAGACGCCTGTATTTTAATTCTTCTGTATACAAATAACTATTTGTGGTTTATATTTGTATGCCAGTATTTTATAAAGTTTCCATTTAAAAGTTTTGTATTCCATTGTAAAGTTTTTTATTCTTGCTCTATATTAAAATATTCTTATCACAATGTAAAGAAACCATACGATATTATATATATATATATATATATATATATTTAAAATTTCCATTAAAATTTTAAAGCAACAGAATTTCTACTTGTAAAGGTTAACATATTCTCCATTACTCATAATATTATTATAATATTTAAGAAAAAATAATTTTCTTAATAGTAAAGTTATTAATGTAAATCCTGATTTGATAATTATTTATTAAAGAAACAATAGCTAGATAATAATAAGCGATGTTAATTAAATATAAAATTTATAAAAATAAAATAAAACACTTTTCTTTTTGAGTACTTATATTAAGTAGTTATTTATTGTTATTTTATGTACTTTTAGTTTCTTATGATAAACAATTCTTAATTAAAACCTATTGTAATGTTTACGTTTGTATCTCTTTTGTAAATATAATTTATATATTTTTATTGAACTTAATGTCAACATATTTAAGATGAATACTATGTAATTCAGATTTGTTTATATAAGAATAGGTTTTAATACTGTTATGCATGTTTGACTAGTTGAATTGTAGAAACAATTCTTAATTATTTATTTTTTGTAATCTCATTATTATTAGTACTGCTTCTCATAACTTTTGCATGTGGTTTATGTGCAAACTCTGCTTGCTTAGTTGAATATTCCGAGACTATTCTCGACAGTTTTATTTGTTTTCACCTATAAAATACATTTTCATTAGATTTTACAAACAGATATTACGATGTACAAATAAAAAACATTTCGTTGTATTGATTTATTATCTTTAGGTTGCTATGAAAATCTATGAAATGTTTAAAAACTTCATTACTAATTGGCCAAGTGCCGATTTACATATATATATATATATATATATATATATATTTACTTGTTTGATGTTTTTTTTATATATTGATAAATAATATAAATAAGTAGTTCAATTATTAAACATGATTGATTACTTAAAAAATGTTAATTCAAATAAACTGCCAAACTTTTGAAAATGTTAAATATTTACACTAACATAGATTTTTTATTATCAATCCAGCACTTTATTTATATATTGTATTTAAATACATTTAAGTTGTTTTATGCCCCATAAAATGTTTATCTGTATTTTTGAAAAATTTGAAGATAATATTTTAAAATTGCATATAATTGAATATCAATGTCAAATCTAATAAAAATGGAAATATTGTAGAAAGTTTTAAAATATTTACTTCAAATTCAAATTACTGTAACATTCAGTGAGATCATACTGCTGAATACTATACAGAACACCAAAAATGTCTTTCAGTTTTCCAGCTTTCTGAAAACAGTCTTTACACATTTTCATTTTTCTCACCATCTAGGCTATGTCAGTACACTATCGCATAAAGTTGCTTGATGGGTAACGGGCGTCTTGTGTTCTTGAAAAAGCAAAAGCATTAATAAAAAAAATTGACGAAAATTGATGAAATTTTTTCCTTTCCTTTTGCAGCTCCTCGCCAGACAGTCTATCAGCAGAACGTGGTGATAATAAGTCACCTGGGACCAACGCTAGTCCCTCGGCCCTGTATAAGTTAACAGTGCCCTTATTAAGATGTGAGACGATTGACGTGCGCGACGCCGCGGTTCATGCAATAGGAAAGGTCAACGCCGACGCCCTTAAGTAAGAAACTTAGAGTAATCTTTTGTATTGACGAAGATACGTATTTTAATATTTTTTATTGTTGATATTGATAAACTGCAGGTTTACTAGGATTCAAATAAAAAATTAACGAAAAAACAAATTTATATTATTACTACATAGTATTGCAACTAAAAGAAATTATTTATTTAATTTTTAATTTTTCAAGGATAATTTCGAAACAGTAAAAATTTACTCAATTTTCTTCGTCTTGGTTTAAAAATAGAAGTAAAAGCTGTGATAGGAATTCTTAATTACAAATTTAAAATAATTATGAACCTAGAAATATGGGCGCATAACAATTTTTCATTTGACACTTTGAAGAAAAATAGAAACTTTATTTATTTTATTCTGACTACGATTTTTCAAAATCATCTAAAAAAAAATTTTTTAAAATTATATTTAATTTATACGACTAATCTGTAATAAAAACAGCAGTTATAAAAGATTATATATCATTTGCCTAAAATATAAATAAAATTTGTAACATTTATTTTTTTAATTTTCATGAATCATTTTGAATATGTAAGTCTTACATAAGAAAATCTTACGAAAATATATTAATATTAAAAATAGATGAAACAGAAGATTTTTTATCAATTTTTGTTCAGTTTAAAATTTTTAAGGGTTTCAGTATCATAATTCAGATGCATTTACATTTTAAGATGCTATATATAATATTTAATTACGCAAATATATTTTAGTGCATTTATCATTATATTTTATCACAAAGGCTATTACCATATTCTATTATACATACTGTTATATAAAAGCATTTTTATTATATAATAAAATTATTACTCTATATTTTGAATTATGTTTTAATGATTTTAAATAAAAAAATTTAACATATTTCTTTTTCAAACTCCAAATATATTTTGGCTTAAAATATGATAATGTGAATGATTACAGGGATTTAATGGAAGAACTAGTACCTTACATTCGCGAAGCTGTCGACCGCAAACAAGAGAATATGAGGCGACGCAGAAGACGTGATGCCTTAAGACTTCAACTAGTACGCCTTTTAGAATTAATTGCCGAATACGGGACTTTCGGTATTTGGTAAGAATTTTTCATGGAATTAATTTTTTATTTTGCACATTTTTTAATTTTAAAAATGATTAATTGTTCAAAAGAAGTTAATCAACAATTTACGTACACATACATTATCTTAAATTTACTTTAGAAGCTATTTTATCGATTGAATTATTGGTTTTTTTTATTTAAATAAAAAATTTAAATGATAATATACACATATATATATAGATTAATTTTTATTCATGAACATTGGAGAAATATAGTATTCAGTATTTATTACAGTCTATAAAAAAATTGGTCTACGAGATCCGTAAATGTGTAAATCTTAAAATTATATATGTGTAAAATTTAACCGAAGTTGTGTAAATTTAATTTACTTTTGCGCTTGCAGCCCAGCAGTATTGGATCGAGATACTCAATCTCTCCATCCTACATTCGTAGAGTACATCGATGGTGCTCGATTATATCTTGAAAATGAAACGGATAAAGAAGCACCAGCAGTCAGAGATATTAAGTTACATTTCTGTAATTTTATTCGAAAAATGCTGAAAAGCTTTTCATGTAAGTTTATAAAATTTTTTCAAATGTCGGTTAAAATTGTTTAATTTTATGGAATTAATATAGAACAGATTCGACTACCAATTGCGAATATCTAATTTAATACGGAAATTTATAGCTATAGAAATTATGAACGACACAGCAAGTGAAATTGGCTTAAATAAAATGTTTTTTAACAGATAATAGTTAATCACAGTCACTTTCTTCGGAACTTTGTTCTGTAATACTTTAAGTGTAGTAAAGACATTCCTTTTTGTTTCATTCGAATTTTTTGCAGCTTCTTTTTATTCACCCCCTTTTGCGGAGGATTACTCTTTCTTCTTCACACGCTATTCGATGCTCTCTACCCTCCCACAGGGGTAATACTGTAGATACGTATTTTTATCACACTTCATCACTTTGTCATTCTCGCGGTCTCTCCATTCTTCCATATTAACTGACAATATAGATACTTAATAATTTAACGTTAACTTATTTTTATTTTTATTTATATTATTTTATCAATAAATATATTTATAATAATAAATTATCGCCATTGATTTACTAAAGTGTTCAATAAGTTATATTTAAAAATTCTATACGCATTTCTTTCTGTATAAAATATAAGACAGAAAATTTCGATAATATATTAATGATTATTTTGATCAACACTATAGATATTTACAAATCTGCGAGATTTTAAAAATTGCATTTAACCAATTCTTGAATTATAACGTACATTTTATGTAATTTATCATAAGTTTTACGCTACATTTGAAAATTCCAATTAGGCAGGGGCACGCATACCTGCTCAATGCGTTATGATCGCAGTTTTGTTTATAAAAAGCGATTGGCAACTTTTTGCATTCCATTATAATTGGCTCTTATGCATAGATTTATTTACGTTCTTTACAGTGGAGGCCTGTCACACATTGTTGAAACGCGATTTGCGACGCAATTTGTTTACGCTCTTCGCTAGCTGGGCCGGATTGTACGGTAAGCCCTTGACGAGTGCTTCACTTGCTCATGAGGAGGAGAAGTGCTTATGTTCTGAACTCCAGTTGTCGGCTCTCCAAGCGATGAGTGGTCTACTGTGCTGTGGACCTTGTTTCAATCCCCAGAGCTTATCCGAGGAGGGATCGATACTTTATCAGTGGTTAGACCTTCTACTGGCAAGTAAAGATGAAAAGGTTAGTTATGTTGATAATAACAATAATAATAACAGTAATAATACTGCCAATAATATAAAACTTAAATAATAGCAATAAGGAAAACAACAACAACAATAACAATAATAATAATAAGAAAAGGCACGAGATATTGCATTATGAATTTTTATATTTATATTTATGCTTGTTGACGAAGCATATTAAAGCTTTCACATAAAAAAAGTTCTTATCGTAATAGGCACTTGGATAAACGTAGGCAAAAGAAGATACTTCCACGGGTTAATGACTGAATGTATCAATGCTTAATGTCATTACTTTTCAAATTAGACTCCTACCAAGAATTAAATTGTATTATTTAAAATTCTACTTCCAACAGTTTTATTATTTTTAATTTAGTAGTTGAGTTAAATGAGTTATTAAGTTTAAAAATTATAGTTTATAATTAATTTATTATAAGAGGATAAAATAAAAAATTTTATTGAAGAAAAGTTAACTTCTTATACTGAGATTACTAAGTTTCAAGTCAATTAAAACTTTGTTTTTACAAGGTGCATAATTATGTAAGCTCTTTATCGACATTTCCATTATTATTAATTTCATGATTTTGCAAGAAAAACATTTTCAACTCGTTATTATATTATTATTTAAAATACATATTTTAAAATACGAAGACATTACGTTGTATATGATACGGTGGCCTTAACATGCTGATGTAAGTCATATAATTCGATGGTTGTGTAAGTTTAAAATTGACTATAAATATATAAATTAAATGTACATGTAATGATATATTCTCTCTCTTTATTATCATTCCTTCCTTTTATTCCTCCCCTTCTCAAGTTAATAATTTCATGCAAAATAAATATTGTTCTTAGTTTTTCAAATACTTTTTTGAATGGTTTTCCATTGCATCAAAAATACTAAAAAGATTGTTCATTTTATTCTAAAGTACGTTAAGATACACAAATTAAAGCACACAACTTAACGATTTGAAAGAATATTATTGTACCTAAAAATAATAATGTAATTAAACGAAACTGTAAAATACTGGCTATAATAATTAAATTTGTACAAAATAAATCAATTTTTTTCTTTAACGAATGAATAATGATAATATTGTAATTAGTTGCGATAGTTAGACGACATTTAAAATAAAGCAGAATGAAATTTGATATTAATTTAATCTTACGACTCTAGTGTTAATACGATTCATTATAAGTAAAAACTAATATTTAAGGATAATAAATCATTTTTATATAAAGATTTAAAAAATATATGTTTATTTTTGGTATTTTTTTATTTTAGATATATGGCCTTGCTCGGGAAACAATTGTGCTCCTGCTCGAGGGCAATCCTGACATTGGTGCACTTTTAGACTGGGTTGTTGACCGCTGTTACACAGGATTGCCACAAGTGGCTGATGGATGTTTTCTCGCACTGGCGACCATCTTTAGCGCTCGGTGAGTTTTTTTTACCTTTTATTTTACAAAAATTTTCCTTTTTATACAATAAATAATTCTTCCAACTGACCTCATTCAATCTTGTTAGCTTTTCTTATATTTTTTCTTTTTTCTCGAATTTAAGAATAAAAATGATGGTAAGATTTTATTTCAAGCGATTGCAATGAAATTATGTTTTTTTGATTATAATAAAAGAAAGGTATAATTATATAAATTTATTTATTATTATTAAAAAAAAATTCAATGCAAATTTATTGATAAGCCTAATTAGATGATCTTTTACATAATAAATGATTACTTATAGTAAACTTACACTCAATTCGATTGTGTACCAATTGAATTTTCAAATTTAATTTACATTCTAAATGAATTTATGCTTTTATATTCACGGTGGCTGACATTGGAGTGAAAAATAAATTTTTTAAAATAAAATGGATTTTTTTATTAAATATAAGCTATATTGTACTAAGGATTGTGGAAAGTAGAGTAAAAATAAACTATATAAAAAGTATTAAGCTGAAATGCAGACGATAAATTTAACAGTGCCATATCATTACGAAATAGATCAGTTGACTTTTTGTAGACTATAAAAATTGAAAATTGAAAAAGAATAATAATCTGTCATTCAGTATATGATAAAAAGAATAATATTCATGGAATGTAAGTCGGTATAAACTCAATTTTAATAAGAATTTGAGTAGTAATTCAACCATATATATAAGTGTTTAAAATAGTTAAATATAGAAACTGTTTTTATATATTATTTAGCTAGAAAGTAATGAAATATAATATATAATATTTTACTTGATTTCTTACACAGTTAGTTATAAATATTAGTAAATTATTAATTTTAATAAATTAAATTTTCGGTATATTTACAAATTGATAAACCAATGCATTATAAATAGAGAAGTAACATTGATTTTAAATTATATAAACTTACATGTATGACAAGATTAGGTTATATTTTAAAAAGAAGAAACTTTATTAAAATTATAATTTTAAAACCGATTAATAAAAATATAATTAATTATTAAATTTAATTTAACTTATTGGATAATTACGGATATATTATTTTTCCTATTTTAATTTATTTACTTCAGGTGCATACAATTACATTGTTACAGTAATTAGGTTTAAAATTTTGTTTCCGGCAGACTGTATAATGATCCGCTTCAATGACTGCATTATACGTAATTTTTCAGAATTATAATATACAAAGATGTATAACTGTAATTTTTAAACTTTATAATTTTGAAACTTAGTAAATGTAGACCCTGTACTACCATAAAATAATAATAATAAAAAGTTATAGAATAATATGTTATACTTTCATAAATTCATATTTAATATAAACATAACTTTATATATGTGTATATATATAAATTAATTATAAAAATTTAATTCATGATTGGATAATTCAATACAAAAAAAAAATAATAAATAAAATTATTTATTTATTAATTATCATAAAAAAATGATCGAATTCAAGAACCTTAGCTTTTGTGATGAATACTTTTATAACTGAATTATCGATGCCTCTGCATTTCTTTGTTTGAGTTCTCGTGGTAATCTCTCATCGTAATTGTAGTTAAATAGTGGTAAGCAAAGAATAAGTACAGAGTACAGCATTTTTTTTCATTTTGTGCAATTTCTGAAATATTGAAATTCCGACACTTTTCGAACTTTCAAAAAAGAAATTTTATATGTTAATTTTGTGCCTAATAATAATGTAAATACATAATAATATTATATTGAGTGTAAACTAAAATGCAGTTATTTAATTGACATTAATTAAATTTCTTAACAGATATTCATATTATTAATTGGTATTATAATTGGTACAAAGGGTTAATTACGATTACCAAGGTATATTTTACCATACATTTATTAAGTCAATTGATGTTGCAAATATTTAATTTTTAGAACGAATATTTTGAGGTATAAATCGAACTGGTTTTAATTAAATATTTCTCTTATGTAAAGCTTCTGATTAATGTACGTGTACATATTTCCAATGGGATTTACAATTTGATAACTTTAATGTTGGATACTATTGAAATACTTCAAATAGTTTTATTGATTTCTAATTATTTGATATTATAGAACTTGTTCCTATGATCATCGATGTTTTGTGAAGACATATTTTTTTTATAAACCAATATTTTAAAATGATTTTTTGCATTTTATATCGACATACTTAGAGCACTTGTAAAACTTATCTAAATCAATTCAAATTTAAGAACAGCATAAATTTACAAAATACTTTCGAAAAAATAATTGTTTATAATAATAAATTTTTTTAAACGAGCACATAAAAATAAGAGTTTAATATGAAACTTCAATTTTTTAATATAAATTTTGTTTAAATTGAAATGTTTATAATTATATAATAGAAGAGAATTTAGCATGTAAATTTATTGGCAAGTATTGGGCAGATTAATTTCTTATTATGCATAAATCAATTATTGTAATATTTGTAATAGCTTCTTTATAATAGTTACTTTAATAAATAATAATATTAAATAGCGTAATTTAAAATAATATTTTTAAAAATTGAAATTTTATTTAATTTTAATATTTTTATTTTTTGTTAACGTTTAAGAAAATGATTAAATCGTGTTGAAATACGTTCAAGTAGCTTGAAATATTAATAGTCGCAATTAAATAAATCATAATTTTAAGAATTCATTATATTAAATAATATTATTTCTATTGATATATGTTAATAATTGTTATTTAAATTATTATAAACCTCAAGAAACAGTTAATACTGTAAACAATAGTTTTTATAAACCATTTATTTTATAAAAACAATATGAATAAACTTTTTGTAATTTTTATTTATATTAAAATTTTCATAATTGACAAAATATAATTAATTTGTATTTGATTCAATACAGTATTAATTTTTTTAATGGTAATAAATTCTTCAGAGATAAATGTACTGGAGATAATTTTTAAACGAAAAGTTATTATATGAGTAATTAAACAACCATTGATTATCAGAAGCTAATTCTTACTACTTATCTAGTAAAGATTAAGTTTTTCTCAAGAACAATGTCGAAAAAGTAAATTTAATAGTTTTCAATTCGTATTAAATAAGTGATTAAATAAAAAATATAGAAAATTAAAGATGAGAGAGGCCAGAGAGAAATTTTATCGTATAGATAAGAATAATAGAGAGTCCTCAAAAGTATTTTTTATTTTATATTTAATATGAAAATAGCAACCCTTTTAAAAATCATGTTGTTATATGAATATGATAAAGTAACGTAATTTTGTGCTTTATAATAAGTGTAATAATATTTAATTAAAGATTTGAAAAATCTTCATTTAAATTTGTACGCATTAACTTGATTTGTTAATATTCAAGTAATGATCCATAAAATATTTGAATGGAAAGAATACAGTCAATGTTGAATTTATTTTACCTGAAATTAAAAGTAATCGAAATACTTTCATGTCAATTATTTTTTTTTTTATATTATATTGATGTCTAGAAATATTCTAGGAGCAAAATGATCACTATATTGATGAATTAAATTTTCTATTTTTAAAACAGTTACATAAACGGATATAATACTAAGGACTAAAAGAATGATTATCTTGCATAAAAATCATTGTTTTTGTTTAAAACGCGCAAGGTTAAAAACGTCAATATTTTCCAGTCTTCTATTTCATATCTTTTTATATTCTCTTTTTTACCCCTGCGCAATAAATTTTGAAAGTAATTCATGTACCATTATCGAGTCGACTTGTGATTTATTTTTTTTCTCTCTCTCTCAATCTCTCTCTCTCTCTCTCACTCTCTCTCTCTCTGTTACAGTGAATACCCTTGTGACCATTATACCAGTATCATCAATGTGACGCTCATGAACACTGGTTGTCCCCGAGCTCCTGTGCACGATGCTGCCCTTCAGTTGCTGCAGCTGCTCGATCAGCGTTTCTTTGGGAACGTGCGTCCCTTACCGGTACCAGACTCTGACACTGGTAAGTTTATATCTTTCATTTATGCACGAATCTTCCAATCGTTTGCCGAATATTCCCAACTGAATTGAGCGAAAAGACAATACTAAAAGCTCGATTATTCCAAATCACCTGCAGTCAACAATGCGATTTGCACCAGCTGACACGGGCTTTATTTTTCGTGTTTAATTTTTTATAGTTGTTATAACTTCGTATATGAAATGCTAAATCTTGTGCAGCGTAGAAAATAGCAATAATTCCGTAGCACTGTGCTAAAGTAATTTCTGCATTCAAACATTATATTTTATTAAACATATTAGCGAAAAAATGAATTTATTCATTGTAAAATTCGCAATGATTAGTTTTAAGATATTAAAGAATGAAAAACAATTAAATACAGTCCTTGTTATCTACTATAAGAAATATAATTCTCAGAAATTGTTAATAGTTTTTTAAATAATAAAGTGGGAATGTTTTACACAATCTTTAAATTATTGACAAATCATAAGTGATAAAAATATTAAAACTCGTTTTTTCCAACAGCAATATTTTGTTATTATATTTTCTTATATGTTTGATAAAGTAATATTTATAATTATTCACTGGTGTACACGCTTTATTTATTAGTATACTCACCTAAAAATATAAAAAATACTTTCACATTTGAAGGCATTCATGATGAATTTAAAATAAAGTCCGTATTAGTTTTAAGTATTTCATTGAAAAGCAATAAGTAACGTGCATTATCAATAATAATGCGAGGATACAATATTTTATACTATAAATAACACAATTTTAAATAACAATAAATGAAAACAACGGTTTCTAAACAATCGAAACTCTTATTTTACAGTGGTTTTTTTCGAAAAATTGAGCAATATTTTTACAAGTTTGCTCAGCACATTAATAACATAAATAATTGGATACAAAATTTTCAATGTGCTTTCAAAACAGAATAAAATACTTTTAATGTTTTATAATATTTATGAGAGCTCTGATAATTTCGGAAAAGAATCTTTTAAAATGATGATGTTATTTTTAATTGTTAAACACATTACTTAAATTATTCTATAAAAAATGGGAATTTATCATATAATCATTATTTTAAAACTACATCTACTGAATATATCTATAATAGTATTTTATTTATAGCGAAATAAAATTATATTTAAAAGTTCACATTATGTTTCATTATTTGAAACTTCTTAGAGCTTTTATATCACGTTTATAGTATATTGGTATAATCTACTGTGTTACAGAGCTGATAATGACATGCCATCATTTTTTTATTTAACAAATGTTTAAACTATATTTCAGTACGGTAACTACTTAGTTATCAATCAACATAGGTTCGACGTCAAAACTTAAAGTTTACATATTCGTTTTTATTTTATAACATTTATTACTTTAAACTAGCAACTTATACACAGTCATAAGAAGTCATATTTCCTCCGCTTATAATGTGATATCACATACATGGCACCAATTATTTAAAACAAAGACAAATCACAACTGATGTAGGTAAAAAGTATTATTTAATACCATAATTTTTATACATTATATATTTTATTCTATGTATAAATTATTAAAGAGAATATTCAAATTATTTAAATTTATTAACATAAAAATCGAATTTTTATTTTGAAATTAAATAAATACTTTTAAAAAATAATGTACATTATAATAAGTAGAACTTAAATAAATAGTTTAATGTTGTTTATTAATGTTGTATTAATAGCAATTAGTACTTCTTGAAATTATTATAATACTGTAAGGAGTAAATTTTTTCGTACACATTCATCTAAATCTGATACAAAGTAAAAAAATATAACGTAGTAACTCAGTCGTAAAAATTTACGAACAGTTGTAATCCGTAAAATTGAGACTATTTCATAAAACTTTTAATTGGTTATGTGTCATATTTTTACAGAAAATATTTACATAGATAAACTTAAAATTTTGTCAACATTAATTTAGTTAGATAAATAAAATTTAAAACTATATTTAACAAAATATAGTTTGAATCTATATTGATCCGAAAAAAGTTGAAGAAAATCTATAATAAATAAAGATCATAAATTTAATTTACTAAAATTTTCCTTTATAAATATATATATATATATATATATATATATATATACATATATATATTTAAAGTGTTATAATATAATAATAAAGAATTATATATTAAATATTGGTTAAAAAATAAAAGTAAATTTATAACTGTAAACAATATGTTTTGCTTATAAATTTTTTTGAAATACACATTATGTATATAAAATTGACATATAACGTATATATACAATAACAAAATATTTATCTCTACCTTAAATAAGATATTTATAATGAATTAATAGTCATCGGACACTATATATAACAAAAATTAACATTAACGTGTGATTTAAATATTTAGTGATTTGTGTTGGGTAAAATAGCTTAAATATTTCTGATAATGTTATAATTTACTTAAATTTTTTCCGTAAAAATTTTTTTTCGTGACTTTGTTTTAAAAATGAAATATATATATACATATATAAATATATAAATATACTAAAAGCTATTAAAACATTGTATTTTAATTCGATTTTGAAACTTTTTTTATTATTTTGAAACTCATACAAGATATGTAAAAAGTTTTAAATTTAATGTATTGTAAAATATATACACTAAATTTTAACCATTATGTTTTTAAAGATTATTTAAACCAGTTTAAATAGAATTAATTTCTTAAAACATATTTTTGATTATAAATTTATTTATTCTTGTAGAACCTTGTAGATACGTTCCCTATGTTTCTTTTTTTTATTTAGTATTTCAAATATACATTTTTTTATATTTTTAACACGTATGGTTAATCATAAAATATTTTTATAAGTACCAATAAAAAACAGTTTAAATTAAAAATATTTAAAAAAATTTTTTTGATTTTTCAATAATTATAATTAGAATGTAAGTTCTTAAATAACTCACACCTTCGTTATAAGTTTAAGAAAAAAGTATTTTTTGCTATTATACATTAGAATTTTTAATTATATTTCATTATTGAGTATTACAATTATTGATCCGTTTAAAATAATAAAAAATAATCTCAGTTTTATGGATGGACTTACTGTACATAACTTGAATAAATTTCTTTTTTTTATTGAAGTAACAAATATATTAGCGTTATTAATTTAACAAAATTTTTATACCGCACATATCAATTTGATTTTTATGAATTTTTTATATCAATTTCTTTCTTACTTATATAGTAAAGTACATAACTTTACTCGTCGGTTTGATAACCATAAAGCTCATGAATGCGATTTTTTTAATCGCGCTTTTAATTATATATCTGTGTATATTTATTACGAAGAAAAAATATCTTAACAATTTATATAAATTTTTATAACTCTCCGTATAAACTACAGTATATTAGCTTTACTAAATCTACTAAATAATTTTATACACATATGAGTTTTATATTAGAATTTTTTTTTAAATTCCATAAATTATATTTTACACGACTTCATTAATTTGTACAAAATATAAGACTTACAATTCAACAAATGTTACAAAATAAAAATAGAATTTTTATTTATAATCGATAGAGCCTTTTATTATCTTATATTAAAAATTTGAAACTTATTATTTTAGTCTTTGGTTCTGGTGATGGACAAAAAAAAATTTTTTTTTGCTTAAAAGAGATATAATGTTTTATATAAAATTATAAAATTGTTAAAGTAGATATTATATGTTTCATTTTTATATAAAATATCATCCAAGTTAAAATTCGTTTTCAAGTTGAAAATGATATGGTTTTATCGGTTATTAATTAATATTAGTTTTATAATTTTAACGTTTTAATAATTATAAATTATTCTCCTTACATATTGAATTGATGTCTGAGAGAGTTATTAATATTATTTCAAAGAAAATTTGACTTTTAAATACTGACGAATAAATATTTTTATAATAAGAAATATAAAGAAGAGTATTATTTTGTATTTATTATTTGATATAAACATAAATTATCCAAGGATATTGAGAAATTCTATCTCTAATAATGATTGATTTTTACAGAAAATTCTTATGGATAATATATGTTAGAAATACATCTATTTAAAAATATTTGTTCGTTAAATTTAGTGCCATTGGTAAATTTTTCAATGACCAAAGAGTTACTCAAACATAACACTAATTTATTACAAATTACAGGATACTTTTCCACATATTTTGTCAGCACATGATACATATGTAATTAAGTTCAGCCTAATCTATGCTTGTTCTTCTCTTTCATTCTCTTTCTGTTTCTCTCTCAATATTTCTCTTTTTGTGTTTGTCTGTTTCTCTTTCGATTTTTTACAACTGTGAAAGAAAAGGTTTTTTAGATCACCTACACGTCAGTTACCGTTCGTTATCCGCAAATAAAATCTCTCCCTGTCACATTAATGGATTATATTAATTCATGGTGGTATAATTAATGCTTCCGTAGCTGTCTTCTACATCTTCATTTGTTCGTTGAGGCCGCGGATACGGTCGTAATTGAAACGAATCTCTCCAGGGTTTGTCAAAAACGATCGTGTGATTACCCGAGGTCATACCGCTTATTCTTATCGTTTCGGTACCTGCATTTAGAGCATTTAACTCAGTTAGGTATTTAATGATATTGATGTTAAATATTTTTCTGAAACATACGCATTCAAGGAAATTTGATTATCAACAAAATTATTCAAGATAAATAATTATTCGATTATAAAGATATTAAAGAGCTTTTATTAAATTATATTTAATATATACAGATTTAATTTATGTTACTTTTTATTTCGTCTTCTTTTTATGTTTATAAATTTTGTTTTTCTAATAGTTTAAAAGTATTTTTTCACGCATGCTTAAAATTTTCAATTATAATAAATATTTAACCGAGTGTTGAATCTACTATTTTAGTGAATCAATTCCTTTTATTATTACTATAAAGAATGTTGATCATTTTTTTTTTTAATTAAATATATATCGAATAAGAATTTTTATAATATTTTGAATTTTTCTTAGTTTTATAATCATAATTTTGAACAATTGATAGTACAATTATTCAAAGAATTTCCGAGAAGTTAATACTATTAATGACTCACATATCACGAAATATCAAATTAATTAATACACATTGTTTATTTAGCTATCTATCAAATTACTTTTGGAAATATTTACAAGATCTAAACATTTTTCGTTAGTTTCACATATGTATGTGAGAATATGCTATATATAGTCTGATAACAAGATTAATAGAAACACCAGTGGGTTATCTAACATTAAGATGTATTACCGTGTTGATTAGTTTGATTAGTTGAAGATCTCTTAGACTGTTCAGTTCGCGTTTGACGTTGCTGGGGGCAATGGAATAGTTGCGCCACCGCTGATCGGAAATTTTGTCCACTAGCACAATAAAGTCCAAAACTAATTCCGAAGTTCGTGTTAAACAATAAATTGCAGGCCTTTTGAGTCAAGAATTCCAGTTCTGTTGCTGTGTCTTTCATCTGAAACAAAAGAAAGTAATATTGGGATATATCGCTTTAAATTTGGTCGAAAATGCCCATTACATGTTATCGACAAATTAACCTTTATGGACATTTGGTGATGCGCGCATATGTGTATACATACGGGCGCGCATATCTAACATAATATATTTATTATGAAACTAATATATTAAAAGCCTCATTTCGCAGTCAGGAGAGACAACTGAACTATTTTTTGAAGAATGCAGGGGAAACGAAATTTGAAGGAAATTTTCTGAGTTACGATCATAGAAAGGTTGTTTGTATAATTAAAAATGTTGTTGAAAACATTTTTAATGCATTATTTAATTGAATTGTAGAAAAAAATAGTAGACGAATAAGTAATTACTATTATATGCAAATGATATTTTTATAAGTTAGTTTAATTTTTATCAATACTGTAATTTATTATTCAATATTTAGTAGTTCATCATTCTCAGTTTTCTATATATTGTACTTTAATTTAAAAAATTTTAAATTTAACTTTTTTTATTTATAAATATATTTATAGGTATTAAAACGTTAATAAAATTAATATTAGTAGATTTTACAAAGTTTGATTAAGCAAAAATATTTTATTTATTAACTTAATTATCATTATATTCTTTTAATTATTGTTTAATACTACGTATACATTACTTAAATAATTAAATTATATAAAATTTGTTTCTATGTTAGACTGTTTCAATTATAATATTCGTTTATAGAAAAATCAATCGTTACGTGCTGCTGAGATCCGTTTTTTTCATGAAATAAATAAAAAAGTATTTAAAAAAATTATTTGAAAAAATTAATGAGAATTTCAATGTAATAATAAGATTTAGCTTTTATTTAAATGAAGCTTTAAGTAAGTGTTCTTTGCGTAATTTCTCAAATTACTTAAATATACTAAAAGTTTCTCAATAAATATATCAATATAAAATTCAATAAATAATTCGAATATTTATTATTGAAGTAAATTTTTTTCGATTAACATATGTATCTTCCTTATTTATAAATTTGGATATTTTATATACAAAAAAATAGATATATAAAGTTAAGTGACGGTTAAAAATTTTATTTTTCAAATGAAACAAATTATTTAATGTATAAATTATTAAAATATCATGAAATTAAATAAGTAGAAAATAAGTATGAGTAAAGATTTAAAATGTTTTTTTTTCTGTAAAATTAAAAAACATTTTTATTGATTAATATAGTGAGTGTTGAGTTGTATTAAATATTATTAAGTATGCATAATTTTAAATTGGTGCATCTATTCAAGTAAGGCTTATTTTATTTGATTGTATTTTTATGAAATAAAAATCTAGACTTAATTATTTTTGAATACTGGATGTAAATAATATATTTAATACGTTCATATGAATCTCTGATATGTTGAAATTTTAGGAGAATTTAAGTTGAAGAATTTCAGTCATAATACGTTTTTACGTGAATAATTGCTTGTAGAATATAAATATCAAATTTTTGAAAAATAAATGAGAAAAGTATAAAATATTTAAAAAAATAAAAGATATATTCGCAGAATCCAGATAGGATTTCGTTAAGGTCTAGGTTTATTCTACCATATTTTTCCATCAGTTAAATCCCGAACATAAATCATAAAATAAATTTGAATTATATTTTTGTTAGTATCAAATAAAGAAAATATGGTAAATTTTACTATTTAATGAGCGTTAATTTTCTTTGCAATGAAATAGATTTCGATTATAAATTAGTACAAGGTAATGAAGTTAAAAAAATTAAAAAAAATGATAAAATTTGAATATTGTATTGGATAAATTTTTTACTATAGAACTATTTGAAAATATCAAGAAGTATTCAACTTAAATTAAATTAAAAATTTTCTTTTTTTTAAAAAGAAAAAAACATTTTCTTCTTTTTGAATAAATGTTTATGTAACTTATAAAAATTTGAGTATAGTTCGGTTTTTGCATAAATAGTAAACTCCTCATATTCTTCAATTTTCACTTTTATATGTCATATAACTCGGACGTATATCTCCAATATTATAATTATATTGTACTACTTTTGATTAACATCTTAATTATACTTTTTAGCAGCAAATACAGTGAACAATATACACATATATATTTTGTTAACCAGTTTTTTAAATTATAAAACCGATGAATTTTGTAATGAAAATTAAATAATCTGAACTTAATTTTTTATTTAATATATACCAGCTTCTTTAAATCATTGTTTCATTTTTTATTCATTTTTTATCAATTTTTCTTATAAACTGATTACTATTAATTTAATAATGTAAAATTGTTAAAATTGTAACAAATTCTTCTATTTATCACTACATAATTAATATATATATATCTATATATATATATACATTTATATATAATGTTAAGTACTATTTTTTATCAAATTAATTATTAAAAATAAGTTTGGTAAATGTTTTATTATCTATGAATTTGAATAATTTTATAAAATACAGACATTAAATTTTGTAATTTTCTGCATATATAAATTTATTGTTTTCATAAAAGTCTACTATGTCATAAATGTTTGAAAATGAAATAATGTAATAATTCTAGGTCTTACTTGTTGACAATATTATTTTTATTTGACTGATTAGATTAGTTAATACATTGAACATTTAAATGGCATGTATAATACATAATAATTTAATAATTAAAATATTAAATTCAAGTAATTTTTACTTGAAATCATTAATATTTATTTGAAACACTCGTAATAGTTTAAAATATAAATTTCAATATTTAATAGTCAAACTAGAAACTTTAATTTAATGTACTGAAACTAGGTGTTTAATTAAGTTTAGAAAAACGAATTATTTACCTAAAAAATGGAAATTAGAAATATATAACAATAAATTTTATCATTTTAATGTTTAAATAAATGTATAATAATATTATTCTATATTAAATTAGATGATATTTTCAAATTATTTTTATGTACATTTAATTTCTGCGTGATAAAAAGTATCTAAAACCTTTTTTAAAATAATTAAAATAATAGTGAATATTTTTTATTATAATAGGCAGCTAATTTTGGGTAAATTTTGTAAATAAAGTAATTTACAGTGGTTCTTTTTGATTATTGACTAATAGTAAATAATCACATTTTTACGTTATAATATCAATAACTTAATTTTATATTAAGATTTTTATTTATAATTATACTTTGAATATGTCACACTTCAAAAACTATCTTTATTCATAATTTTTTATAAAATTCATTGAATTAAGTTAAATAATTTGATTTTTTAATTATGAAAAATAAGTAAAATTTTAATGATAATATGTACAATTTAATGGTTGAAATATGGAAGTAGAATAATATACACTCAATATATATTAATTGTATTAATTTATATAAATATTCACATTTTTTTAACAAAATGTAATATGTTTAAAATTAATGATTATTATATTTTCAAAAAAATTAAACCCTGCTGTTAACATTATTTAAAAAATTTTTTAGATAACAATAATAGATAATCGTAATAATAGTGAATGGAAATTCGTATTTTATTAACAAGGACAATAAGTGTATTATTTTATCTAATTTATCTACAAAAAGTACGAACAAAATTTTATTTGAAAAAATTTTCATTAGTTTATCTTCATAAAGAAAAAAATGATTTTGATAGAATAATCTCGATACATTGTTTCAAAAAGTAGCAAATCTTGTATACTTATTCAGTAGTAAAACTTCGTGCTCGGTCAGGCATTCCATATTATGCTCACATATTCTTTAACGGTGTTTGACAAAAATTTATATACATTACTTTTGTGTTCAAATGTTCATCACACTGTTTATTTAAAGTATCTTATCTTGTAAATTCATAACAACCGAAAAACAAAATTATAAATTATCAAGCAGAATGTGATGCAAGATGATTTATTTTTTAATTATAAAAGGATTATGTAATGTTTCCCCAAGCACACGCAGCCCCTATTTGAAAATAGTTCGAGCGCGATGAACTGATTACGAATTGTGTATTAAACTGCAATCTAGATATATTTAACGATGCTCACAAGTGTCTATTTAATTTCAGGAAATTGTATGTGCCTTTGAATAAGCTATAACCTATGATATTATCTCGGTTCAGCGATAAAAATGAATCAGTCTTAGATTGGATGTGACTGTAGTTAGATTAACCAAGCATTTTCAATCTTCTATAACTTTAACTTGTATTCTATTATATATATACACGTACACATGCAAGTTCTAATTCTAAAATAGTTCTTATTTCAACATAAAAATCAACCTTTTTTCTTTTGGTGTTTTTCTTAAGTATTTAAGAGTATTTTAATCATTGCAATTTTTAAACTAAGAGGCTATTCATTTTTTAGAGTAACTGCTCTGTAATTATTGTACTCGTACATCGAAATTATTTTGTATAATTATGAAGATGTGTATGTTAGCAAAAGTTGAAATGAACCTATAAAGTCACATTTAACAATACGAATTCAAATGAAGTTAAAATTAACTTCAAAAGTTACATATGTAAATAAATATTATTGATATTTTATCATTCTCTTTAATTTGATTATATAACAAGTAAATTTTCTAAATAATTTTCTAATCACGTACATTAATAATAAATGTGCTATAATGAATCACTCCAAGATTTATTCATATAATTTTAATTAAAATTTTCTTTAAAATTTTTAATAGAAAAATTTGTTTTAACTATTCGTTTTCAATTAAACATTATTTCCATAAATAATGATGTTATCTTTTAGTTTTATTTTATCGTTTAATGAAATTGATGATGTTATGTATTAATGAAATTTTATCATTTAAAAAGATTTAACATGTTTATTCAAATTTTTTCCTCTAAATTTATAGTTTTTGCCTTATAATTGTTTCATTAAAATATATATTAAAATAAATATATTTTTTATTTAGTATTTATATAATATGAAAGTTTAAAAATCGTAATAATAATTAAATTTAACATCAATATTAAAGATCTTTATCTTTTTCAAGTTTCATTTTTTACTAATCTAAATTTATACTGATCTATGTATTTTAGAAAGTTTTTGACCAATGCAAAATGGAACTTGAAAAATAAAAAACTGCTTTATTAAAAATTGCTTTATTAATAACATTTATTTGTAATATGCCGATTTGTAGACATATAATGGTTTTACTAATAATATATAGTTGATTTTATATTACTTTTGTCATTTTTAAATAATCGATATAATTGGATTACTTTATTAAAAATGTGTTATGAATATATTTTTATAAATTATTTTTCAAATTCATACTTAGATTAGTTGTAAGTCTTTATAAAATATAAGTGTTTTATTTTAAATAAGAATTTTATTAATGTATTTGTATAAGAATAATATTTAGATAAAAAATTAGTCGAACTAATTTCTTTTGAATCTAACCTTTAAAAATGTGTCGCTTACATAAATATTAATTAAATTTAAACGACCATTCTTTAAATATGAGTTATTTTTTTTAATGAAAAATAAAATTTAATGAAACATAAAAGGAATAAATAAAAAAGTGAATATATGGTATTACATTTTTCTTATTGAAGAAAGGTATAATTTATATTATAAAGCGTTATATATTATAAAGCAGCGTTAGTTTATATATATTTATTACATAATTACAAAAAAATTGAATGAATTAATATTAAAAAATTATTTTACTTTGGAATTATATTTTTTAATTCCTGAATAAAAATTGTAAATAAATGTATACTATCGAATAATTATACGACCGATTCAATCAGATTTGATTTAAAATTACATAATTTCATGAATATTACTTTCTGGAAATCAATAAACTAATTTAAGACTTCTATGGTTAAAATTTACAAGTTAAGCGAATAAAATAAAAAATACACTAACCTAAAATCCTTAATCTTTAGAAAATCTTTTCAGAATATCTTTATTCGCACTGAGTGTGAAGTTTTAGCATTATTTCAAAATTTTACTGGCACAATTATGGTGAGCCTGCGCTTTTAAATGGTTTAAATTTGCAACTGACATTTAAAATTCAAATTTAACATAGTAGAAGTTATATTTTTCCTTTTATCCACCATAATTTATTTTTTTTCTATTTCTAGTTAGAGAAATCCGTGCAAATAACTTAATATATTTAATTCGTATTAAGAATTTCACTCATCATTATGAAGCCGTTTTCCTTTTATTATTATAGAAAACTCGTTAAAAGAACTTTGTTAAATTAAACACAAAAATTATCTAATTTCTCAACTTAATATTTAATAATATTCGTAAATGTTTATACTGCTTCGGTTTTACATTCTTTTTAGGTTACATCATGAAAATATTTAATTATATTTTTATTGAAAGTTAACAGTACAAGTGAAAACTTTTTTTCAAATTTAATGTTTCAAATATATGTTTCTACAGATTTAATTTAGACTAATATTTTCGTCTAATATATGGAAAAATCACAATTATAAACAATAGTATAAAAGATTTTATAATAATTATTATTATTAATTATCGAAACTAAGGAAAGTTTGAATTATCTATTCGTGTAGTTTATTATAAAACAAGACAATAATATTATTTAACTAATTTTAGAAACTGGTGTATTTTAGGTTTTATTAACACACATTAAAATTGTTTATTTATAATAATAAACCTTTTTCATAAATAATTTTGTGATAATTAAGTATGAAATTAAAAAACTTAATTTAGTTTTTAATTTTATATTTCTGATTTTCTTCAAGATAATATAATCCAATAAATAGAACAGTAACATATTTTCAAAAATTGTCGCATACATTTTGATTATCAAGAAAAATACATTAAATTTGTTGACAATTATATTTAGTATTATCAAATGTAAAAAAAAATAATTATCGTTGAAGTGGAATCAATAGAAAAATGCATTGTTTCAATGAAATTTGTATTTACGTATAATTTAATTAATTAACTAATTTAATTACAATTTTTATTTTGTGATTTAAATAGAAAATAAATGTATTTAAGGTTAATTATAATTACTTGTATTAGCTACTTTAATTTTTAATTTGTATGATTACACGAATGTATAGAACGTATCAGTTTCAATCGTTAAATAATTTGTGTTTTTTTTTTTAAAATTATATTTTATTATTTATAAAATATCACATTATTATAGTTAACAAAATAATAAAAAGCTCACAGTGTTATTTAAGGAATATTGCTTAAATGATATATTTATTAATCTGATATTTTCATTGAAAATTTAATAAAATTAATAAATAAATTTTATTACAAATTTCGAAAATATAATTAAAATCTAACACGTTGAAAATAACGATTTTGTAAATTCTGTTAACGAGAGTGAGGTATTTTTATTCTAAAGGGTAAATGTTCCCATGTGCTTATGCAAAATTAGTTGGTTTTAACTTTACACTTTTTACATGTCAACTTTTATTAAATAAATGTACTTGCGAAAATATTAATTAAGAATTCTGAATTGCTACGTTTATAACTTTATAAATATAAATATTTCACGTACTTGAGTTCTTTAATAGATAGAATAAATTTTTTTCAATTTTCAAAGATTAAAGAAATTATAAAGAATGTTAAGTGCTTTGGGATGCTCATAATACGAGTGTATGCGTAATTTAATTAATGCTGTTTGTATAGAATATTGTAGTAAAGATATCGAATTTCGAAAAGCTTTTCTTTATAAATAAATGCAATTATTACAAAAATTTTTATTTCATTTCAATATTGCTTCTATCAATCATGATATATTTATTTTTAAAACAAACATTCTTTTGTCGATTTATTCATCTTTTTTTATTATGGAATTTTCAAAGGATCTCCATATGATTATGAACTTTAAGTTCGGATTAAATAAATTTAATGAATTGTTTTATTCCTTTTGTGATATTTTGATATAAAGGCAGTATAAATTTTTTTAAACTGTATTGGAGTATTGACATTTATAAGGATAATGTACTAAAACAATGGCACAGTATTGTAGAAATTAATTTTCTATCAATCATTGATATTTACAATATTATTAAAGTATCATGAAAAGTTATAAAAATGGTAATAGTAAAGTAATAATAAAATAATTTCTTTCGAAATATATACTTTCTCTACCTAATTTTCAAAAGATCGTTATAAAAGTATTTATGTGTATGTAAATGTAAAAGTTCTTTATTAGTTGAATATTGTTAAGATGTAAATTGAGAAAAATATTGAATTATTTTAAAACCTGTTACATAGAATTTTTTCTATGGCTTTGTGTGCTTGATGTCAAATAAATATAATCGCAATTGATATATTTCATTTAATACCGAATATACTGCTTGATAATACGTGAACCATGAGGATGAAATTAAAATAAATTAATAATGCACCTATAATTATAAATTTCGAATAAAGTAAAAACGTTCTTGTCTTGTTTTAGAATTATACGCAATAATGAAAGTAATAATTTATATTCAGCCAAATTTGTTAAAATATGTTAATAAGGATGGAAAATATTATAAGTTTTATTCTATTGTATCACCTCTTTGTTCTTCCTTAATTGCTTGATGCATCGTATGTTGCATAATCGAAGCAAGATATTTGCAGACGAAGCCAATCGCATGCTATATTTAGTATAAAATACAAAATGCTCGCGTTAATAATGCTATCAATCATTTAATTAAGACTTCTGTTACGGTAAGTACACGATTATTGTACAGTTGGAATATGTAAGTGCATCGTTTTACTTGCAACACATCCTGGGTATATCTTACCTGAAGATAAGCGTAGACGCGCATTGCGTATGCTGGCAAGTTCAGGCAGAAGAAAACGCTGGAGACAACGAGGAGCATTTTTGTAACCCTTGCTTGGTGAACGGCCGGCGAAGAGTCCTTGGTAGAAGCTCGTGCCTTCATTGAAGTTCTCACGTTATCCACGTGCCAGACCGCCTTAACGATAAGCGAGTTGAGGACGACAATGACGGAGAAAGGTAGCGCAAAAGTGAGGATGGTGTCCACAAAGTTCAGGGCAGTGGCCACTTTTTCCCAGCCGTCGACGATGCTGCACACCTCGCGACTGCCGTCTTCATTTAGTCGGGTCCGTGAATACAGAAAAACGGGGCTACATAGCAATAGACCCACACCTGTCACACCGCTTATTAAGATCTTTGCCCGATTCACCGTGCACATCCACTGCCGGCGAAGAGGATAACATACAGCCACAAATCGCTCCACCGTAAATGCCACCACGAACCTGGAGGATAGAACGTTTTTGCGATTGACAGTGATGTCTCTATAATTTTATAATTGCCTCGCCATTTTTATTATGAAGGGATGTTTTCAGAAAAAACATATTTTTATATACAAGTGAAGATGATATGAAGGTTACTAGTACTTATTAGATGTGTGCGTAGTTTTTATTAAGTTTTGTTTACATCAAGTTAAAAAGCTAAATTAAAATAAGATTTATTTTTAGTCTAATTGCTTTTCAAGCAGCTTTTAACAGTTTAAACTTTACAGGCCAAATGATTTATGAGATGGTAATTTATTAAATTTATGGTTTGATAAGTTCTGCGGTGTTGCAATATTCTAATTTATTTTATTAATCATATTACTTACTTATAATTCTCATTGGAATAATATAATTATTATGTATATAAAATTTTACGAATTTCTTCGAGGTCATATTTTGTGTGTAATACATGTGGTAAATTATCATATCTACTTGAATCATAATAATTATATTATCTTTAAAATCGTTTATTATTGTACAATTTTCGATGGTGAATAATCAAAAGTATTTATGCGTAATATATTTATAAAAATAATGATTAAAAGTAATGTTGTCTGTTAAGTGTTTAATATCGTACTATTTTATGTAATTAACTGTGTTGTTTACTGTAAATAATTAAAGTATACTAAGTGGTAATATAATTATCGAAATATCATGTACTTCATCAAAGTTAAGCTTAAACTTGAATAAATAGCAAATTAAACAATTTACTTAAAACAATAATATTTCACTGAAATATGAGTTATAAGATTTATAGAATATTTAATAGTGAAAAATGAATATTATTTCAGCATTTTGCGCGTGTGTCCGTGTGCGTGTAAAATTATTAATAAATTTAAACAAACGTTTGTATGTTTTTTTTGCCAAAGACGCTAAAAACATTACGAATACTTTTTTAGAAAACTTTCAAGATGAATTATCGTATTATAATGAAAATTAAAAAGCTTTCTATTATATAGAAGCTCGTTAAGTATGTATCCTAAGCTAATATTATTTTATATATTTCCGTATAAGTTTATGATAATTTGTTTTTCATCTATACATAGGTACACATTTAAATAATTAATAAGTAATCATTAATAGGCATTATTTGAGTAATTATTTAAATTATAATTATGTCACATTATTGGAGCAATTAGAATAAAGCTTAATATTCTGTAAGTTGATATTCATAAAAATTGGATTTCGAACGTATGAAACATAGTAAATGTTTCATAAATCTTTATCAAATTAATATATATTTGCTTTATTTATTTATATATATTTTGCTTGTTTTATTTGAAAAATAATAGTGCCATATAAAGCATTGTTTTATTTATAAAGATATTAATTTTATTAATTTCTAGTGTTATATTTAAGCTTTGAATAATCTATTTATGTGAGATTTAACTGCAAAAATTGAGAGTATATTTAACATACTTAACAGATATTTACATTATGAGTATGTAAGTTTCATTTTCTGCTTATACCGTAAATTTATAGCTTTGATTGCAACTTAATCTGATTATTTATATATATAATAAAAAAACATACTAAAATAATAAACGCTATATTTTTAAATTTCCATTTACAGAACAAAGGATATTTAAAGAATAGATTCAAATGTAACAAAACGATTATAATTTTTTATCGTCTTTTTTTAACAAACTTGTAATCAGCGAAACTTTGACCTATAAACGTCAACTAATTTATAAATTTCTAATTTTAAAAGTTGAACATATTAAAAGTTTTCATTTCATATAAAACACGTTTTTGTATAGATTTAGTATATACGATTAAAAAATTAAGGAGGGTAAACTAATAAATGACAAATAATATAGAAAAATGGAATTTGTTTTTAAAACAGTTTAAGCGATTTAGCAGATGTGTACTGTAAGTTACAACAGTGTAATAAAAACATGATTCTAGAAGCTTCACTTTAAATACATAAATTCAATTGTACATATTACTTTTAAAGAAAATGTTATATTAACATGAAATATTAAATTTATAATCTTTTACTTTGAAATATTTATGAATGCAAATAGAAATAGTTCTTACTTCATTAAGGTTATATATATATATATGAATAAATCGAATCAAATAACAGTATTATATGTCATATCATTTAATATTCACTGTATAAGTTAACAAGTGATATAATTATTTGGAATTATAAAATAAATATTATATAGAAACATAGTACTTTACATTCATTTAAAAATAATCTTGTGAAGTAGAAGTATTTTATTCACTGCAATTTTATGTTTAATTAAAATCTAGTTTTAACGTAATGAGAGTAACTATTTTTTGAAACTCAAATTGAAAGAATGAAATATTGATACAATTATGGTTCAAATACTCTAATCTATTACACTTTTTTATCGTTATCTTTTAGAGTCAATGGAGACGATTATTAGATCAGCGATTATCAAAATTGCCCTTCTTTAATTAATGATTAAAAATTAATTTTTTACTTTTTAAACAAAACTTAAATCTCGTTTTAGAAAAGAAATTCAATTTTTATTATGATATTATGGATTTTGCATACAATTTTATTATACCTAGAAAAACTTGAGAATACTCGATATTTTCAAAACTGCAGTCAACTACATTTAGGCAGATAGTAATCATATTTGGAGCACATTCATTGAAGTATTATTTCCATCAAGGTAACGACATTAAAATGGTAACATACAAGGCAGTCAATTAAGGCTCCTAGTTTCGAACGGACAACGCAAATATAAAATACTCTTTCCCTTCATTTGCCAAATTTTAATTACACGTGTAGGACGCTTGTAATTTATTGCTATTTAATAGCTACTTATAACGATAGAAGTTACTAGTCGAAACGTATAAAATTTCGGATGAAAATAGATTTTTAACCGGAGGTTTACGCGTGTGTAAGACGATCGCGAAGACAGCTTGTTGCTAATGAAAGTGTATAATGAATAAAGAAAAAAGCACGCATAAACGCACCAGGCACTGAGGAAGCTGCAGACATTGCTGAGATAGACGAAGAACTGGCAGAAGCCTTGCCGGTTAACGAGGTTGACGTTCACCAGCCCCAACCAAGCTATGAAAATGGACATCAGAAATCCAGTGTCGCTGAGGGCCAGGGCCGCGAGATAAAAGCTCGACGACGTGCGGCGCATCTTGGTGGCGAAGACGACGTAGACAGAGAGACAGTTCCCAAGAGAACCAAGAACGACCAGGGCCGGGACATAGTACATCTCCAGACCGTTTATCAAATTCCACGCGAACGGATAGTTGATCTTGATCTCGCTGTCCGTCATCTCGATCGGTTCGTCGATCTAAGCCGGCTCGTCTATTCGTTTAGCGCCTCGGCCGCGCGTGATATCGGCATTCAGTGCACACACCAAACCCGGTTGCCCGTGATTTTTATCGCACTGAGACTCTTATCTTTTGATGCGCGCTTGGCACGCGCAGCTCTCGTCCAACGTTACCGTGGACACGATCGATGCCGTCGCGATCCTTCGCCTCTGACGCTTCATCGTCGCGGTCGCTTGTTAAGCTGCAACGGCAGACAGTAGTAATTGCTTTCCGAAGACGATTATGAAGGACGGGCTGCAAGAAAAGATGCATTAAAGATCCTTACGCCCGCGCAGTAAAGTGAATATGCCGTCAAGTTGTATTACGGGCTGATAAATTTTGCGATACAAATTGACGGGTACTTTTGAAGCTTAAGGAGGGACTTGAAGTCTTTGCCACTTTTCCCTCGTATAACGAAAATTATCAATTTCGTATCGGTAAACTTGCAATTTCGATCAACCGATTTTTACGACCTGTAACGTTACTTTTGTTTCGAAATATGGATAATGGATACGGAATGGTCTTAATGGCTACAAAAATCAAAAAAGATTTTATCAGTACCGGAAGTGATATTATGTAAGACAACATTTCGGTTAAAGAATTGCATTGAATTTTGTTGAGCAAAAACGTATTTAGATAGAATAGACAGAAAAATTGAGTTCATTTTTTTTGATCGATAGATTTATGTTTATAAATTAGAAGTGTGAAAACGTATTTTAAAACGCCAACGGAATTCTGATGTATATGATTTAAAATAATTTTATATTCTTATATTATGAGATTGTCTTTTTGGTTACTTTATTATACAATTATTAATAAATTAAGATATTTAATATAAGAATTATTATGTGAAAAATTAATATCATTACACTTAGTAGTGAAGCTTACGTTACGATCTGCTAGCTTCACGAAACTATACTCGGGAGCTAATAATGCTTTAATGAGAGCATACACAACAGAAAGTACCAAGTACATTATTTGAATAATAATAAATGTCGTTTATCGATTGTAATTAGTAATGGAAGTATTATTAAAGGGAGAGTTCATGGAATTTAAAAATTATTTCCAAATTTATTACGGAATGTTAATAAATTATTAATGACATTCTATTCTAATTGAATTAATTAAATTTATAATTACAACTAAGAGAACGCATGTTATACTTCCTACTAATATGTGTCTCAAAATATTAACATTTAAAGTTGTTTACGTATGTACGTGGGAAGAATTTGATGCATAAACAATGTTATATTTATTAATTTCGTTTGTGTCTTAAAAAATTATTATAAGGCATTTATATTTATTACAGATAAACAATTTTATATATTAACTTATATTTACCAAATATTTTGAATGTCTATTTTAATCTATTTTAAACTGAAACAATATATTAGAATAATGATTTAATTATCATATATGTGTGTAGAAGCATAATAAAGTTTTAATTCTTTTTAGAACTAAAAAGACAATTCGTTATTTATAACTTTTAATTAAAAATAGATTTTTATTGGGGTCGTTAGATAATAGATCATACATATTCATTTTTAAATTATAATTATATTTAAAAAAATAATATTGGTAAAAAACGGTTATCGCAGTTTCTTTATTGATGAAAATGAGTATTTTGTAACAGCAATATCTTTTCATATAGTTTCTCTACTTAATCTTAAGTCAAGTAATCAAGAGAGAGATCAACTTAGAGTTGATATATATTCCTTTTTACTTTCAAAAAGTAAAATTTCTATCTCGCGAGGAATTTTTGTAATTAACTAAAATAATTTCTACTTACTATATCATAAATTTATTATTTAAAAGTAGTAGTAAAAAAAAGAAGCTATTTCTTATTAATTCATCCATACGATTATTTCTTATTGTCTTAAATATGTTATATTTAAGTAAAATTATTAGTTAGATATTAAAAGATGATTAAAATTCCATGTAATTTATTAAGTTTACATTAGTGAAATTTAAATTAATTAATCAAAGTTAAATTCAAAGTTCAGACAGACATTAATTATTTAAAATATCATTTCACTAAAGCAAGATAAATATATAAGTTAAAGAAGAGGTGATTTTTAAATTTCTTTGAAGCTTTATTCTTTGTTTACTACCTTATTTATAATTTATATTATAATTAAATTCTATTACAACGCAATCAACGTTATTTAAATTTTGATTAACTTCAGTAACTATATCTCTTGTATGAACGTATTAATAGATGTACCATAATTTTTACTAAATGTAATATATTTGAAAGTACGTATTATAGAAAAATATTAGTCTTGCTATGAGGTGATAGTCACTTGTAATTTTTTTATTAAGATTTTTGTCAGATTGTAACTGAATTATAACTAAATTTGAAAAAACACTAAAGTATTCAATTTTCTATAATGATTAATAAATCAGTATTTTATTTGAATATATTATCATTTTTAAAACTTTGCTAATGAATTATTTTGAATTTAATTATTCTGTATTTTTGGTAAAATTTGTTTTTAGAAAATATCATTAAAGTTGGGTAATAATTACATATTATAAATTTTGCTATGTACTTGGTCCATATAATTTATGCGTAATAATTTTGTGCCAAAATTTTGCAAACATAAGATTTAGTAGACAACGAAGTATGTAATTTAATAAACGTTAAGATAATACAATTTATTTTTTGAAGTTCATCGTACATGTATCAAAATAGTGCCTTAAAACCTAATAATTTACAGAGAAAATGATATAATTTCAGTGAATTATTCGATTACTATTTCTTCAAAATGAGCGATTATTTTAATGATTATAATTTTAAAGTGTTTACGAAAAAATGTGGTATCTGCAGATCTACATGTAAACCAATAATGAAGATTATCAGTACGATTATTAATAACACTTCATAATAATTTTAGAAAATAGTTTAGTTAGTTTCTGTTATCTTGTTAAAATTTGCGTTCGTAGTTAATTAAGTAATACGTATTGAGATATTTGTAAGGTTATTTATAGTAAATTTATTATTACTTAGACTCAGCTTCATTATATTTTTTATCCTCGTGGCAATTTTGATATAGATGTCTTATTAAATCTATTGAATTGATATTTGATATATTAAATTATAAGAATTCTCTCGTCTAAATTCAATATAATACCGTAATTCATGTAAAATATATAATTAAACTAGTAGGCGTAACTTTGACTGTAGAATATGTACTTCCATATTACTATTTTCGAGTTATTCAGGTTTCATTTTTCGTACTGTCCACAATAATTCATACTTTGAAATTAAAAATAACAAGTGAAATAAATACAGTTGTTAAAACTTCCGTTTTCTCTGTTATAGAAAGCGAAAAAGTATAAAACACAAACACAACTTATATTGCTGTGTTAAGGGAAATTTCAAAATTTTAATTTTTTCTGTTAAACGTATTGCAATAGACTAAATTTGGTCATAAAAGATATATTTAATCATTAGAATATTTTTATTCTTTTTATTTTTCCGAATTGATAATTAAACGTGCAATAAACTTTAATTATGTGTTTTAAACTCAACATTTTATAATAATTTGCATTTTTTCAAGTAAAAAAATTTGTGAAAATTAACTTTAAAAATCGATTGTATCGTTTTGTAAATGCCACAATTTTATATAACTCTTGACAAGGTGTATAAATCTAAAAAGCTCTATAGAATTATAATTTTCTTATATAGAATAATTATATTACTTATTAACAAATAAAATGCTTACTTTAAAGTTTATGAAAAAAATCTTTGTAGTATATTTTAATGAATTTTAACTTTATTTTATATCAATAGTTAGTGAAAATATTAGCTGAGTATTGTTAATACTCATTCACGAATAAAAGCTATTTTTATTTAACCAATTGTTTGAATGCCTGCACAACAAGTAGCTGGAATAACATCATTTGTTCACATTTTTAATATTCATCTTTTTATCCTGTAATTTTTATTTATAAACATCTACACGTCACACCGATAAATAAGAGATATTTATTTAAGCACTTGGATGATTTTCAAACAACACTTAACACTTGTTTCAAAAAGTGTCACAACAAGTGTTTTAGCAAAATCACAGCAATTGTACTATTTCTTTGCACACGATAAGCGATATTTTTATATGTTTGCCGAAACACTTGCACTCGCGTATCACCGTTTAAAATTTACTTTGCCGTTCCCTTGGCACTTGGCCGGATAAAATCATCCACCATAACAGCATCCATAGCGCAAGCAAGTAATTACATTTAAGACTTAATTAAACAGCGATGCAAGGGAAGCAGTAGCAAACGCGTACAAAAGAATGCGAGCTTGTGGTAGGAGAATAAAAGATTGTTGATTCGCGCGCACTGATGCGCAGCAATGACACATCGCGTCTATTCACGGGGAACGCACCGAGCGTTTTGCCGGCGCTTGTTCAGCTGCTACTTCTTCCGGACAAACGAACTTACGGAGGGAGAAGCCGAGAGAGAGACTGAGAGAGATAGCACGATAGAGCAAAAGTGAGCTACAGAGAGGGAGGGGTGAGAGAGAGAGAGCGAGTACTGTAGTTTTCGGGACGGCTACGCCAATACCTCTACTTCACCGCTATCTTTGATAAGCAGCTGTTATCGCAAACTCCATGTTTGTCTCACTCTGTGTCTCGGCTTATATATATATATATATATAAATACTCATCTCTTCTTTATCGGTTTTACCATTCTTTATTTCATATTCACCACATACGCGTTTACAAATAAAATTCTGTTACATCAAAATGGAATAATTCGAAAATAATTATAAATTAATCAGTGATTAATAATAATTACAGCTTGAAATTGTGGCTCTCTAAATGTTTTAGATTTGAATTTACAAGTATGAAAGTTAATTTCCATGACATCATTTATTACATTACATTATAGCTTTAAATATCATTTAAACTAAACAATAAAATTTAATATGAAAATAATCTTTTTAATGTTTGTAAGAATGAATATTATTAGAAAAGCTCTTAGAGAAATTTCCATAAAAATTATTAGATTTAAATAATAAATATATTATAATTAAATATATTATAATTAAATATCTCTAATCAGTAAAAATGCTTATTGGTTATCTCTTTTGAACGTCATTATTTTATTCTGTACACTCTCTTTTTGATTCTGTGAAATAATATGAAAGGATTATTATATTAACATTATCATCAGTTGCGCTTTCGAGATTCAGTAAAGTATTTAAAGCCATTATTATTTACAAGTATATTTGAAAAATTAATAATGTCATTTAACTATTTTAAGAGGAAAGTTTCGAGGAAATGTTATTAATAAAAATTACCTACAGAACACTTAACTATTTTGACTTTTTAAGTAAAACTTAAGCCATCGTAAATTTAATGAATAAAAAACTTATAATACCGTAAAAAGTATTAGAACCGACAACTCAGATAAAAGGATGTAGTATAACATACAGTCAGATTGGTTTTTGATTATTTTGGTGTAAGCATATTAATAGTAAAATATTCATAAATCTTGTATTACTATACTGTCGTTTTAAATTAAATGGTAACTATTTTTAAAAAGTTTTTAAAATTTAAGGAAATTTATTTTTGTAAATAAAAGTGAACAATTTTTAAAGAGTACACGAATTTGAAACGAAAAAAATTTGTCTTCATTAAAAATATTTTATACATGATTTACAAAACCGAGCGAAATAGGAATTTACCATTTTCTATATAAAATTAAATAAAAGGTTGCTAAAAGAAGGTATTTTTATGTATCACGGTTTTTTAATAAAAATAACACTGAATAGTTTCATTGTTGTCATGTGTCATAAATTTTGTACTTTCTCACTGATTTTTTTCATAATACATTAAACAAACCTAATAGAATTCTACGAACTTTTTCCATACCAAAAAAAGTTGTCCAACCGAACTGTAGTTAAGATATACATTATAATATTATAGAAATTTTTTACACTTTCTATCTCCAATAAAAATGATTGTGTTACCTCTGTTCAACAAAATATTATTAGGCAATTTCTATGCAGGAGTAAGAAGTAATTTTAAGGGCAGATGTTATAATGATACACATTTCGTTCCCTATAAAGTCTACCAAACTCGTCAGAAAGCCACAATAATAGTTGTTTTATATGATAAAAGAAAATACAAAACTTATACATTGAACTTACATTATTCCCATTGCTTGCATGCCAGCGTAGCAACGTAACCTCCTGTCGAAAATCTCCATACTCTTCTCGAATACGGATATCTTCTGCTTAACTATGCATACTTTTCAATCGCACAATACTCTTTGGTATTCGAATACTACATGGTTCTAATAATTTGATGCTATAAATGCAACAATGAGATCGTTAAAATTTCATTCATAAAATTTCTTATCGATAATCTATTGATTATTTATATCAATTGGTGTACATTATATTAGGAGTTAAATTTTAATTATAGATTAATTTTAAACTACATGCATGAGTTCTTATTTATTTTAGTTGTGAATTAATTATTATAATTTAGAGTATTGGAATATGAAAAAACGTATAACCAATGAACATATTGTAAACAAAAGACTTTGCGATTAAATGAATTGGAAAGTAACGTGTATGTCCATTATTTTTATTTTTAAAGCTTATAAAAAGAAATGATTCGAGTAAAATAGATATAGATATACGTCTGTTTACAATCGCGTTTTCATTCAAGATTGCAAAGCTGTATTAGAACTTAGAAAAGGCTTTATGGTCATTTATTGTTTCTCCGATATATTAATTTCAAACAATATATTTTCTAGGTCAAGCTCTGAAACTATTACTACTAATAGTACTACTACTACTATGACTACTATTAATAATGATAATAATAATTGATATTTATTAATTATTTATTATAAATATTTTAACAAGTAAGTTCATTATAATTTTGTACAAATTTTAATAATTTGCATATTACTAGAATTTAAATTTTGAAAGAAATTAATTTACTTGATGAATGCACAAATGTATTATTTAATCATACGATTTGCATTTTATTTTAGAACCACATTATATCTTGATAAATATCATTACTTATACATTTCCAAGAATCATTACACAACTAAAACATTAAATTATTTTTATTCTTAGAAATTCTAAAATACAAAGACTTTTTTCATATTATATTTTATAAATAATATTTGTCTAAATAAAATATTTCGATTTTTTTTTTTAATCCAAAAAATATTGTTTCCTTGTAAATATATACATATATATATATGTAAAATTGAAAGTCTAGATTTATAAATATAACCGAATTAGTACTTATATTTACATGTAAATACAATTACAATTATCTGGAAATTTTTTAAATATAGTTGGTTATAGTGTATAATTAAGTTTTTTAATGGGAAATCATAAATTTTGAAATTGAAGAATAATAAGAATTTTTAAATTTAACAAATTTTATATAACATGATTTCTCTAATAAGATTTCAGATATAATCTACTTTCCACTTTATTTTTTATATAATTATTCAAAAATTCAAAGATTTTAAAAATACATCCATTATCAATTAATAAAAGATATTTCATAGTATTTTAGTAACAACTACATTTTGTTTGTTAAAGATAGTTTGTTAAATATCTTTGATTAAACATGAATTAAGTATCGTGTTATTTTTATATATTTAGAATTGCATTGATTAATTATATTTAAGATTTTTTTGAATTTTCACGTTACATGGTATTTTAAATATATCGTAAATATATTTTTTTATTTTACATTTAAAATTAAAAATTTTCTTTTGCAATGAATAATATTAAAAAAGTTTCATGTTTAAAAATACTATTGACGCATTGTATTAAAAGAAAATGAATTTTTGATTTAAATATGCTACCAAAAATCTCGCTTTATAAGGTGCACTTGTGCATAAGTAATTTTTTTCCAATTTATACAGCTTTTTCTTTGTTATTCTTTTACTCGCGCCTTTGTAGCCACTAATTTATGTAAACATTTTGTAGTGAGTTTCATGATGATAATTTTTTTCATTCGAGTCTTTGTTGAAATGAATAAATAGTTTTAGTGTTGATGTTAGTAGGTGGAATCAATTTTTCGAGATCTATTACAGGCATTGCTCAATAAGTCCCATTACCAACATCGAATAACCAACAAGGAAAACTGTAGTACTTAGCCTGAAGACTAGAATTTACAACTGAATATATAGAAAAACTAAATTAAAGAACCGGATATTTTAATTTTTCATTTAATATTTTGTGTCTCGCAAAAACTTTACGCTGCAGTTAGTTTGTACGATGTTAATACTATATCGTTGGAAATGTATGTGTCTGAATTGTTCGTAGATTTGTGCAAAAATGATTTTTCAAGTAAATCTAAAAAAGTTTGGTAATTATACAGTAAATTATTAAGATTCTTCATAAATTACAATGTACACCTTCAACGGTTATAAACAAAATAAAATGTAAATGTGAATATTAATATTCCAAGTTATTTACAATTATCAGGATTAATTATAATTCATATTTAATTAATAATTACAGTATAACTGTACGTTATTTATTATTTGTAATCAAGTTTAAATATTTTGGAAAATAAAATAACCAATGATTATTTTAATATTTAAAACGCAAATATTTTCAATTATGTTAATACGTGATGTATTGATAGAAGACTATGACTTAAATTTGAACACATGGATTATATAATAAAATATTCGATTAGTGTTAGTCAGATTAGATATAATTATTTTGAAGTTAGCGAAAAGCATTAATAAAATTCAAAACAATATTTATTTTAATTTTTAAATAATACAATTATTTATATTGCATGGTTTAAAACCTACTTTTTAATTTTATAAATTTACAAAAATATTTATATTTATTTTGCGTACTAATTTGTATTTATTATTTTGAAATGTTGTACTATAATAATATTATTCCGAATACTTAGTTATCGTTTTATCATTAATGTTAAACAACGATTAATTAAAGAAATGTACTCATAATATTTAAAAATACTGTTTAAACGAAAAAATATTTAAACTGTGAAATTTATGAATTGATTATACGTAATGATAATTTAAGTAAAATAATTACTTCAAACATTAAAAATATGAATTTAATTTCAACAATTTTAAATTTAAATCCCTTCTGTATTTTCGGTGATTTTTCATTACATTCAATGTTCTTTGGTAATATATGTTTTAAATATATATATTTATTTTTCTAATATGTATAAGTGTACTTATAATAAGTCTGTCAACATCTATAATACTATAAAATATGCAATAATTAAATTTATCGTCGTTTTTATAATATTCAGACAATACTTGATATATAAAAATCAGGTAAACATTATGATATAAGTAAATTACATTGACTAATTTGAATTTTAAACATATCAATTCTTTAATGCTTATTAAAATGTAAATATTAATTAAACTTAAAAGTCTTATTAAAAATTTGTTTTTATAATATTATTTACATAAAACCTAGTAGGTACTTAGTAATTTATATTACTCTTTATAGATGATGAAATATCATGAAAAATTTTGAAGAGTTTTCTATTTCTTTCTTTAATTTATAATATAAAAAAATATTATAAATAATTTTTCATAAGAAGTTTCATTATTTTAATGGAATCTATTTTTCTGCCAATATATATTGGAAAATTAATATTTTTAACTATTTTATTCATAAAATATCTTTAATATCGTCAGTATATTTACCTATTTTAAATTAACAGCCTTACTATACAGATATAATTTGCCAATTGTAATTTAATTTCATTGTTTTAACTTGAAAGAGAAAATAGATTACTAAATGCATTGACCTTTTGCGTTACTTGTTACATATTGCTGAATTAACACATGACACAGTAAAGGGATAGTAGTATAATATGTTTTGGAGTTTGTATTAGATTTATAGCTACAATTTATTTGCTACATTACTATCAACAACATTCATCTATGTTTATGTAAGTGACATAGCATTCGATTTGTTACTGTTATAAACTTATCAAGGACACTTTTTTAAGATTATTTTGTAAGATATTTCATAATTTAACAACGAAAAATAACAAATAAAAAATAAGTTATACTATAAATACTATTTTAAAAATTAATATATAAAGATGAGTAATTGCTTTATTACTGGTAATTAAAAAATATAAATATTTTAATTTTTACTTGTATTTAAACCTTTATTATTTTGCAATTTATTTATATTTCAATTTATCAATTTATCATAATTTATTATTAACTTTTTTTACAATTTATTGACTAAAATGTAAAAAATTTATTATAAAATTTTGAGATGTTTTTACGTTAATTTCAATAAAGTTTAACAGTTTGTTGTTTGATATGTATTAAGTGAATTTTAAGTACCTTATTTGATAATGAACGTGGAAAATATTTAAAAAATATCGAAATGTAATAAATGCGTTGAAACTAATTTTAATGGTATGTTTTACGAAATAATCGCATTGAACCAGTCGAAACGACCAAATCTTCACGTGAACAGAGCCACGTACAATATGTCCTGTTTTTATGTCTTCGTTCAGATCTACCACATCCGAGGAAAGTTACCGGATCTTCTAGGTCCTACTATAAACGCCAACCTACGCCATTATCTGAGCGAAAATGTCCGTTAAACTCAGGGCCAATAAATCATATTTTGTATCCGCTTAAAGTTAACGTTAAATTTCTGCTTATGTGCATTATATGGAGAATAAAAGGTAAAATTTTAACATAGAAGGAATTTTTTGATTATGCAATGAAAAATATAAACATACGTGATCTCCGTTTTGTAATATTTCCAATATTCTTATATCGCGTGAATCTTTAGAAAAGCCTAAATGATATTATATTTATTACATTTTGTTAAAAAAACTTTAGCATTTCAAAGATCAAATATTCTAAATAAGCTATATGAAAAATAAAATTTTTATAATTTTTGAGATATTTTTTTTAAAGAATAAAAAAATTCGTGTCATAAATTTCAAGAAATTTGTTAGAATTTAAAAAATATTGTAAGGGATGTTTATTTTGATTAAAATTACATTGCATTCAATATGATTCTTTTTTTAGTTTGACAAAATATCTACAATAAATAAAAAATATTATTTAATTCATAAAATATTTTAACTTTTTAATAAAGCTTACTGAATTTATTAAGTTAAAAAAAAAATATCAATGAAATTTAAACTTACAGTTTGTATTATACAAAAAGATAAATCATTCAATGAATACTACCTAAAATTTTAATGATTATCACGTAATATTATCACGTATTATTTTACATTTTTTTTATTAAAGATATATTTTAACGTTAATTTTATACATTTTGATCATATTATAAATTTTAAAATTAATTAATATTTACTTCTTAATGTACAATTTCTATCAATATAAAAAAAAAACCATCAGTAAGATTCATTAATTCCGTAAACTTTTAATTTAATACATAAAATTGGATTCAAAGCAGTTCTACTTATTATTATATTTATTTTTTAACGAAAAATTTTATTTGTAAATATCAATAACAATCTCATATTGAAATGAGTAATAAATATCATCCATAAAGAAATAAAGTGCCTAGAAGAAAGAATGAAAATTAAGAAGATATTCATTTAAATTTTTCCATCATAATTTACAATTACAAATTCACTCATAAGCTTAAGATTTGGTACCAAGAAATCTAAATTTAAAGTAAAGAATAATGGATCTGACGTTACAGAATTTTTTATCTGATTATAATTAACTTTCAGTTGATTAAGTTAACTGTCTGATTAATTCTGCTTTGAATCCAATTTTATGTATTAAATTAAAACTTTACGGAATTAATGAATCTTACTGATGGTTTCTTTTTTTATATTGATAGAAATTGTACATTATAAAATTTGAATAGTCGTGCATAATAAAAAAAAAATTATATTTAAAAACACAGTTTGTTGATTATAATGAATTGAAAAACTTGGATTCAAGTTGATTCTTTTATCTTATTATATTTCTTTTATACTTCGTAATAATATATTATTTGAATCGCAATATTTTTGAAGATTTTAAATGATCGGTCAATTATAAATTTTGATTTAATAAATATTACCAATCATTTATTAGTAATAGTTGTGTCAATTTTTACATTATAATATTAATAAATTTAATAATATAAAAATATAGCTACAGTATTTTTAGTAAAAAGAATAAAAAATATTGATTAATAAAAATTTATTATATAAATTTATTGAATACAAGTTAGAATTGCTTATAACTATGAATGGGATATTTCAGATTTAGATTTTAAAATTATAATATAATAGCAGTTAAAAAAGTATAAAAATAAATTATTGATTTCATATTTTTAGTAGAGATTTTATTAGATGTTAATAATTTTATTTGATATAAATACAGGCTTATACGTAGTAGTAATGAGCACTATCATTCAAACTTTTAAAATAGAACTAAATTATAAATTATAAATTAAGAATTTTGTCAAACCATCTGTTTTTATCATAGATAAAAATAACCGATAAGGACATTAAAGCTTGCTAACGTTAAATAATTCACTATATAGAATGAACATTTAGTGAATATTTAGTCGAATTTAGAGATATTAAAATCAATATTTTTGCCATTCGAAATGTAATTATAATTAAACGCAATAGTAATTTTTTTAATTCGAAAGTTTGAAGTAAAGCTGAGATATCATCAGTTTGTATATTAGTAATCTCTAGAGAGTTTGTGACTTAACATTTCCTTTTTCGGTAGACTTCTTAAACTTATAAATTATGCTTTATCGCTCCCTATTTTGCTGTCCATCCTTCTTTTTTCTCTCTTTCGAAGATTATACAACATAATTCAATGCATTATACAAACTATCTACAAACAACGTTCGTTAAGTTTGACTTAAATTCAACGATACAATCTTTGGCTTTAAAGATACACAACACATATATCATTATCTGTATATTATTTTCAGTATTTTGATAAAATATTTGTCTAGAATTATTGCAAATAAGAAATAGATAGACACGTATAATTAAAGTTAGTATCTTATTGAAATTGATTGCCATAATTTCTTTAGATATATGTTTTTTCTTATTATATGTTTTTACCGTAAACTTAGAGGTAATCTATAATCTATTTCAGCAAAAATTATTGACGTTTATTAAAGTGTTGGTATTTATTAAAACTTGTTCTAGGAGATAGAATACATAAACGTTATGAAGAGATTGAAAATACGAAGTTTCTTCAAGAGTTTTTCGAGTTTCACAATTCACTTGTGGTGAACTCCGAACATAAGTTTCGTAAAAATAGAATGGACTTTTTGATACATCAAAAATAGAAGACACTTATGAGTCTTTAAATCGATTGAATTGCAAAAGAGTATAAGTAAGCTGAAATGTTTATTAAGAAAAATAAAACTCTTTGTTATAATTAAGTTAAATAAAAAATTAAAAGACATTAGCTTATAAGATATAAATAATTATAGATTACACTTTTTTTAGCAATTGATCATGAAAAATAGCTACGATAGCTAAACTGATAGTAGTTTGAACATTAAATTACATTGCAAGCAACTTGGTATTAAATTTACATATTAATTGCACGATGGTACATCGGTATTAACTCCTATTCACCTTTTACTTATTGTTTACGGCTGCTAAGATGGTTTGAATTTAGCTTAAGCAGTATATTTACTCTTTTTATGCTATGAGGCCACTTAGAAAGAACTGGGGCACAATATTAAAGGCAACAATCTTTATATTATACCCAGTATACTTGAAGAACTCATGAAGTATATAGTGTAGGGATAAGTTCTAATTGATGCTTTCATACTAGATTTTCCTAGTTTCATAGCTACGTACACTCGTAAAGCCTTTAGTTTATGTATTCAAATTCATTTTAATACGAAATTAAAGGGAGAAAAAATTGAATAATCAATAATAATAACTACAAAAACAATAGCCTTTTGCAAGATATATCTTCTTTGAAATATATGGAATATGAAAGAGCGAATTCTTTGGATTCATTGTCAGAAAAGTTGATTATTATACTTATGCTTTTATAATTTTCAAATCTTCAGTTATATTCACTTTGTTTCCAAATTATTTTCTTTCGTCTCTTAAAAATGATAATTATTTATTATTTTCTTGTATTTGAAAAACATCATAAATAATGATTATATGAAATATACATTGATAATTAATGCATTATAAATAAATAATTAATAAATAGTTCAGAATAGTTTTATGTTATATAATTATCAAACATTTATACTCAATCGGCGTGAGATTTTCATTTTTAGCATTAAACATATTGAATTTAATTTAAAGCATATGTAAAATTAGTATATTTGAGATAAAAAAATATCGTAGAAATAAATAAAAAATAAAAATAATATCATATTGATTAATGTTTTTGATCAATCAATTGAGACATCAAACAAGAATATAAAACCAATGAAGCAATTAAGTTTCATTTATTTGGGGTTATAAAACAATAACATCAGTAATGTGGTAACGAATATTCATGATAGAAATTATTTTATATGTATTTAAGGCACTTATTTATCATAATGAAAAATAAATCTCATAATTACCGTTATTTTAAATATTTATCCGAGTAATTAAGTACTAGTTTTTATCTGCAATAATTGTAATATAAATAGCAAATGATCTTGATAAAAAATGGCCAAGAACATACTTAAATTAATAGATTTCTTGGATAAATCTTTTATTTCAATATTGTTTTATAAATTACTAATAAAAGTTATTTTTTATAACTCTTTTGCTAATTTCTCATTAAAATATTATTTCACTTCGTGTGTTTAATTAGAAATTAAATGTAAAAAAATGAAAATTTTTAGATTTTACAAAGTTAATCTTTTCGTTCAAATTTATAATGTATAATTTAGTTATAACGTAGTTTATAGAGGAATTCTTCATTTCATTTGCACAAACAACGTAGAAACTATTCGTATTGTTCATCATTGCGTGTTTTTGTAATGAAAAAATGACTCAAGGGTGTGAGTTATCTAAATGAATAAATTTTTTACGACACTTACAAAAGGAAGAGTATATTTTGTGTATTTTATTATATGAATACTTGTACATCTATGTTTGTGTTTGCGTATCTTTATGAGAAAGTATTATTGTGCAATTTTTTTCTCTTTACGACTCTGGTATTCTTCAGTGAATTATCTTTATGCTTTATCTTTTAGTAGTAATATATTTTCATTAACAATGTGTTAAAATATAAAATACAATGTTAATAATTATCAATTAGCTATTATTTATAAATTAGTTGCTTAAATAATTGATAAAATATTTTCAAATAATTTAACCAAAAAATAGAAATTTTATTTTTGAAATTAGATTATTTTAAGCTTTTTTTTAATGTGAGCTTAATTTAAATGGGATCCTTTATTTTAAATATTATTATGCACTGTTTAGGTTTAATTGTCGTATACTTATTATCATTGTATAAATTTTATCATTTTTTCGCACATAATAAAATCAATTTATAAAGAATAGTAACAAATTTCCGTTTTTCTATTGCAAAAACTTTTAAATGGCTATGAATTTTAGTAGACGTCAAGTTCTCAGCAGCTAAGGGACTTGTTCATCCAGGTTTATTTGTACAAAAAGCCACAACACACTTTCATAGAAAATCGATAATTCCTTGACGGGGATGTTCACTTGGCTGATTCTTAGAGTAGAATCGGCATTCAAACAAGACTTTTTATATTTCTCTAGCCTTACCCATTGAAATTTTACAAAGCCAATGTTTCTTAGTGAGAGTCTATAATTTTTTAAGTCTTCGAGGATTAAAACAAAATCAGACAATATAGCATACAAATTTACAAATTATAGTGATACATACATTTAACAAACATTATTAAAAAAATTATTTATTTTATTAATATCATTATTTATAATATTGATAATGTAGAACTAAAAATAACAGTAAATGAAAAAAAGACTCGAAGCCATGTCAGTTATATGTGTAGAATAAATAAGCGCGCGTAAGTAACGTAAGTACTAAAATTATTTAAAGCAAGAAGGGAGTACAAGAATTTCAATTAATTCTACAAATATTTTTTTAAAAACTTGTTATTTTGAAAAATAAATCGGAAGGTATTGTGAGACTCTGGATTTTATATACGGAAGATTCTCAACTTATACCGGATTCAAAATTTATATAAATAATGTGATATTTTATGTTACCATCAAACAAATACTACATATAATAAATAATATAACATGTAATGCTTTAATAAGCTCAAATTACAGTAATTTTTAAAGATATTGTTAATTAGTTATTATTTAATTATTTAATTTTGCGTTATTTCTATAATTTGTATAATCGCGGTATCTTTATCTCTCTTACGTATAAAAGTCTAAATGTTATTTATAATATATCATAGGATATATATAAGATAAACATAAAGGATCTAATTTTTTTAATCCAATAAAATTATGTTTATCATTTATTGTTATTATTCTTAAATTGCAAAAATTTAACCAGCTTTTGTCAGCTTGGAAAAAAATGATTTTAAATTTTAACTAGTTTATCAAAATACTAGTTTACGATTAAAAAAAGATTTATTTAAAATTATATAAAATATGCATTTTTAAATTTTTGCTACATTCATTGCAAGATAACACGTATTTTTTGTATTTTTAAATTGTTCATATATAGAATTTTAACATTTATAAAGAATCAGTTAAAATAAGACTTGGATAAAATAGTTTTAACGGCGTAAGTTATTAATTATAAAATTGCTATAATTAAAATACACGTTTAATTGTAAGTTGAAAAAAGGTTTTCAAAATTTCATCTTATTTTCAATTAATTTCAAATTGAAAATTATTTTTAAATAAAATAACGCACAACTAGTATTTCGAACAAAATTTTGTAAATTAATATGCATAGAAAACTAATATATGTTACTTGTGTTTATTTATCACGTTTTAGGCATTCTATATGAATTCTTTATCTAATAATTTTTCTTAAGTTTGTGGAAAATCTATTTTCTTTAAAAAATTTTTTCATCTCATATATTTCATTTGTTGATTTAACCTGGATGGATTGGGTTAGCAGTAAAAATGTTTACTCTTTGGATTCTAAAGTAGTATTTGGTTTCATTCAGCAAATACTACTTTACTTCGGACGAAGTTATTTACGACATAATTTTGCCAATGGTGAATGGTTGTTAAATCCAACGATACATTTAAAAATGACATTTTCTTAGAAATTTATAGTTGAATTGAAAAAATAGTATTATTATTGAAACCCATAAGAATTTATACATGCAGTGTCACAAATCTCCTATAAAAATCAAAATGAATTCATTTTTATCATTTTTTAAAAACTTTTCCAGAATTTGTTTTTGTTGCGATTAAAAAAAAATTTATAGTCTGAATCATTATAGGAAAGTTTATAAATTATTTTACTTTCTAATGCTATTATAAAAAAAAAATTTTATTTAATACACACACACACATGTACGCGCAAATACATGAATATTCAGTTATTATTATTATTTCATTCAGTACTATTTATGTATTTTACTATAAAAAATAAATTTTTATACATTTTAGAAAAAAAAACTATATTTATTAAAAGATGCGGTTCCGTATTTTAAATTTAGCCTTTCGAATACTATAATTTATTAAATTAATGACATATAAATTTATAATATGTTTTAAGCATCATAGTTTGTCATTGAAAAATACTGAAAATGCAGTGGATGCGCGGAATAATCAAATTTGAATCTTTATATCTTCCTTTATAAATTAGTGTAAGCTTGCACACAATTTCTCGGTAAAAGATTGTATACGAGTAGCATTTGGAATATTTTTTGAATGGTACCATCTATTTATATAAGCATTAATTCTTTCCCACATGTTCAAATTCCGATCCTGTTGACAAACTAAATTTTGTCACGTTTGCACGATAAATATCATTTACGATATCGACCATCTATGTGCGACAGAACGCCGCCCAATAAACAAGAATGTTGATGTTGAAGAGATGGAAGGGGGTTATTGTATCGATATGGTTATTATATCAATTCATCTGAAATAATAAGGAAAATATGGTGATTATTTGGTTTCCTGATATTTCTATTATTTTTCTTTTTCTATATATATTGCAATAAAAAGTAGGGGTTAAATTTTGAATTTTTTTGAAATTTTTGTAGTAATTGAACATAAATATTCAATATTGAATATCTATTCGAATTTATGATTTACTATCATAAAATAATTATAATTCAGATATAATCAGTTTGCAATTAAATTTCTGCATTTAAACACGTATTAGAAGGGAAAGAAGCTTTTTTTTTTAGTTTTGACATTATTTAAGCAGTTAGTGTTAATTTATTCTTAGCTATCTTTTTAGTATTAGAATTTTTCAAATCCGATGAAAAAACGAGTATTTTATCTTACATTGAACTACGTGATACTTTATTTATAATTACTTTACTGCAATTCATATAAATAATCTTTTTATAATGATAAATTTAATCTAACTAATATGACGAAATCTTATGAAATAGTCAAAATCCGTTTTAAATTAAATTGAAATTTATTAATCATATAAACGTCTTTCAAATCTTCTTCAAGACATGACTAAATGATAATCATTAATGCTAAATAAACGAACAATTTTAATTAATTTAATAATATAAAGTATTTCAGGTCAATTTTTGAAATTAGAACCTACAGTTTAATGTTTATCTAATATCAAAAAATATTTATAATTAATTTTTATTTAATGAAAAGTTTTTTTAATAATGATTGAAATTTTGTATAATAAGTGATAATATAATTTAATAATGAATTGTCAAATTGTAATTGGCACATCTTTTAAAATGTCAGTGCTAATGTGTTGCTATAATTATAATCTATTACTTTGATAAGTATTCTAATAAATTGATAATTCCGAATTTGTAAGATCTTAGATAATTCAAGTTAATAGTATCATTTTTAGTATTTTAATTCATACAGATTTAGGGTCTCAAGGTTATATTCGAATTTTTATACGAACCAATGGTGTCACCTTGGGAGTCCTTGGTAATTTAAATTTATTTATACACTGAAAATAGTATACAAGTAAGTAATTATACACTATAATAGTATCAGATATACTTAAAATTTCTATGTCCCTTATCTTTCTGTTTAATTAAGCCAATGAATTTTTATTTTTATTAAGTGAGTAGATGCAGCAGCTTCATTTTATATTATTTGCATTTGTAAAATAACTATTTTTTACATTTCCGTATATAATGTAACTTGCTTTCGGTGTGTTTCCCCATTCTCTTATTCTGTCTCTCCCTCGTTTGTTATTCCGCAAAGTCCGTCCATTGTTGCTGTCCTAACGAACAGTTCTACACCGCCAAAACTCAGTCCCGACTGACTTTGAGAAAATCCTTACAACACCATGTGAATAAAAAAGCGACTAGTAAACCCACAATTTACAGCTCTGCGCATTAATTTTCAGTACATCATAACCTTAATAGAAGTAATATTTTAATATTGTTTTTAGCCTATTTATTTTATTTAGGTAAATTCTAAGTAGATTTTAATAATAATGATTATTATTATCATTGTTTAATACTCACCATTTGGGCAGACCGTAAGCTAGTGAAAAATGTATCCATTGTACTATTAAGAAGTTATGGGTGTATTTCAATAATTAGTTTATAATTAGTTTCAATAATTCAACCCTCAATTTTCTAATTTAAATTTAAAATGATTTTAATAATTATAAAAAAAAAATAAATTAGATTCTTTAAATATTAATCTTTGTGTTATGTAAAAATTTGATAACATCTTGATAGTAATGTCCTATAAACTTTACGAACTTTTACAAATTTATATGGAAATATATTATTTATATTTAATTTTATGATCTAATAGCTTTTCTAAATATTATTAATAATATTATTATTATATTATATTTTCTAAATAATAGTACTGATCTTTTAATTCCCATAAATTTTGTTGATATCAATTTCAATTCAGTCGTCAGCCCTAAAAAATAAATTGTCGTAATTGAAAAATTTTGTTAATTATTAAAAAAGTTTTATTTTATTTATTAATTTTATTCAATATTATTTAAACTAAACTTTCTAAAATACATTTTTATCGTATAAAATAAATTTTTCATGTATTAATCTCTTCTATTTTTATTTAGTCTATATCATAAAATTTTTTATACTATGGCTACTCATGTGATAACTAGATAGTAGATAAAATTAAAAAATTCCTTTCACTGCTTTCAGTCAATATTTCGCTGACATTTTGTGTTGTTAAGAAATCTATTTAAAGGAAAATTTTTTTATAGACGTTTTCTAATTTAAAAAAAATCTGAAAATTTGTTACTTTCAAATAGATTTTTATTAATTATAATTAAAAAATTCGTGTTCATAATTTCAAGTACGTGTATCTGTATGGTTATTTAATACCACATTTAATATAATTTTCTATAAAGAAAAAATGAAAATCATTTTTTAAAATTATGTTAATATAATTAAAACTGTTAGTTTTTTATGAAATAAGATTTATTTTAAATTCAGTTGATTTTATATTAGTAGTATTGATCTTTGTACTTAAACAAGGATCCAGTCAAGGCGGTGGCTTAAATAAATAATAAATGAAGATTATAAAGTAATATATATATAGCTGTATATATATATATATATATAATGAAAAAATAATTAAGAGATTTAAAATTTTGTCACGCTATACGTTCTAATATTATATTCAATAAATTAATTAATTTTTAAATAAAGAATTATATTCAAATTAAAATATTTTGAATTACTCGAATAAATTATTAATTTTTTTATAGAAAGTTGTATTAAAGAATGTAGCTATAGAATAGTAATCGATTTGAAATTGGAAAATACGATTCGATAGTTTCGGCTAGTGATGTGACTTTAATGCGAATCAATGAATATGTAGGTGATATTATATTTCATTTTATTTATTCCTTAATATTATAATAAATTATTTCTATTAAATTTTATGCAAATTATAAGTTAATTTAAAAAAAGTTAAACAGTAAACTTAAATTACAAGTAAATGTTTGAAATTGGGATGAATATTAATTTAATTTTTTTTAACATTAATTTTTATAAATGCATTGTTTCTGTTAGCTTAACTAAATTACTTTAAACTAATTCTGAAATTTAATAGGTATTTTTTGTTGTTAAAGTTGTATTAAAAATTGATTAATTTTATAATTAAGATATTGAATTAACTATATTAATTATCGAATCGATAATAAATATAATTGAACCACACCGATTAAAAGTTATATATTTATTATATTGACTTGAATTCTACTAATAATAGATATAAATTAGATTTTACTTGTGATAAAAAGTTAATTTGTCTTTTTCTTTTGAGCACATTGTTACCTAAAGAATTAAATAATGTAATTTTAAAAAGATGTTTTAAATTTAAAACAATGATTTAAATTTCAATATGATTTTTACGTAGTAAATTAAATGCATCAATCACTATTATTATTCTTGATTATACTTAAAATCGTGTTCATACATACATTGATACTCAATTTTATACAGACTCTTACTATGTGGCATAATAATACAGTACGATAATTAACTAATTTTATTAAGTGCTATTTGTTGTCGCTTCGTTACAAAATAAGCATAAGAAGTGAGAGCTTACGCGTGCTTTATAATCGCAAATATCATGCGATTAAATCCACATAAAAACAGTATAACAATGCCAAATAAAGTATTTAAAGTGAATTCACATTGCGTTGCTTCTTATTTTGTTAATTATGCATTTATTTATTATTTTTTAGCATCAAAAATTAGTATTATTTGATCCGATGGATAATCTATTTTTTCACGATATGAAAAATAGTTGTTAATAAGTTTTGAAAATCTAGGTAAGTAATGTAGAATGAATAATATTATAATTTGCTTTAGAAATATAAATTATATTAGCATTCAACAGAATTTTCTAAATTTTTTTTTAATAGAGACTAAAATTATGTTTTTTTTTCTCTCTATTTTTTATTAATATATTTCAATATTAAACGTGAATACTTATAGATTAAAATTTTTCTTGTTTAATTTAAGAATAAATTTATAAAAAATTATTGTACTGTTATATTTTAATTGTCTATTATTCAAATAATTTGCCTAAAATTATTCTATTTTGAAAATAAAGATATATACAAATATGTATGTATGAACATAGCTATTCTAGTAAACACTGGTTTGAATATTATGATGAAATAATTTTTAAAAGTAATATTGAAATTAATAAAATCAGTGATTGGTTTAATATTATACTTTAGTAAAAATTGAATAAATTTTTTGTACAAATTGCTGAAAACAGGAAAATGTTTCGTTATCTTAATAATTCGTGCAGTTTTAACATTTGAAAAGAAAATTTTTAGTAACGTTTATTTTCATATAGTAAAATAATATCAGATCTATAAAAACCTTTATATCGATTAATATTTGTCTGCAAGATGGTATTAGACTTGCCAAAGCCTTGTATTGAAGTTATAGTTTTTTCTCTTCTAGGCGCTAATCAATCACTGTCTTAAGCAGAAAGAGTGAAACATCTTTCGGTTACCAATTAATAATGAATTTTTTGATACATTCTTTGATGCAAAGATAAATTTTACTAAATTTACTTTAAAAAATATTATTAACAATAGTATAATGTTACCGATACTGACTTCAATGAGAATACTATATTTGTATTTATGTTTAAACAGAGAAATTTTTAAGATGAATAAATTGATCTGTTATTAGTACATATATTTTAAACAAGCTGTTTATTTTAATTAAGTTTTAATATTCTAATATTGTTACTTTTACATGTATAATTTTAATAATAGTTTACAAGGACATATTACTGAAAATATTACGATTCAACGAATATTTTTTACTAACGATTCTGTTCTTTGATATCATTACTGATTTGTTGTTACGTTAATACAGGTGTATTATCTGTAAATATTATTTTTAAAATAGATAAAGAATTTAATATTTAATGTAAGCTATTCGATTTTTGAGAAATTATATAAGTTTAATTCGAGTAATAACGATTAAGACATTCAGAATACGATCCGTTACGAAATCTGTGAAAGCTGATATCTTGATTTCTTGATCTGCGACATACAGCAAAAACTGTCAACTCACAAATAAAGTTCATCTCATTCTTAGCTTTTCTAAGAGGTAGTTTATAGTGTATAAAACGAGCTTAGCGGTACTTTTTCTTCTTTACCTTCGTATTTTTCTGTACTGACATCTTGAATCACCGGTGACTAGATCTTTAACTCTCGGAAATAAGATTTTTTCGATATTTTACTTTACCATTTTTAGAGTTAAATCATTTCTAATAGATTTTGTATAAACTTAGAATACATTCCACTTTCAAGAGATTTTTTAAGTAGAATTTTAATGTACTTAATCATACATAGTATTTTTTAATATTTTCTATAACCACATCAAAGTAAATTAAAATAAACTTTTTCAATTTCAAAGGCTTTGCTGTAATAAATCATTCTTATTTCTATTATTGTTTTGACAATTGCATTACATAAAAGGTTCTTTATGTTTTAAAAGTAATATTTAGATATCAGTCTATATATTTTTTTAAAGAAAATTAAATTAAAATTAAAATACATAATTAATAAGCAGACTAAATATTTTTTAATAATAAATTATACTAACTTTTGCGCCATCTTTAATGCAAATTTGAAACAATATTTATTAAAAGATATGAAATTATTCAACAATTGTTTATTTTATTATATAAATATATAATATAGGACTCAGTATTTTATTTTTTATTTATTGTAGCAACAACAGCAGAATTAAAGAAAATTTGAGTACTTCAGTACATCATTCAGAAAAAAATCAGCGCCTGCTATTAGATATTTTATTAAACTTCTTAAACGCTTGACTCATTGCACGAATATTCCAGTGAAGCGCATAAAGAATTTACGTTACGTTGTTGTTATGCCCTTTTCCGACCCTACAATTCAATAAAATTCAACGATACATATATGAAATGCAATGACGATAAATAGTTAAATTGTCACAAAAATATTTGGGTCAAGATCGTTAACATAGTTCTGCGTGTAATGCTGCGTCGATCATTGTCATTTAAGTATCCAAACAAGAGAAGCATCTTTATATTATGCACGCGAAAAATACGGTAACAAAATTGTTTTGTGTAACCGGATTCAATAATGAACGATAACATATAATTTATTGTTTCATTATTCGAATTGAAAAATTTAATAGTGTTTGCTGCATTGTTACACTGTATTTACGTAGGCTTAATTGCATGATATTCACGATTGTAAAGTACGTGCGAAATATTTTATATGCTCCTACGTAGACAATATTTCTAATACGTTTGAAAAACAAAGAAATTAATTCAAAATTTAAGATGAGAAATCTTATAATTCAACATAGATTTCCATATTGAATTTGCATGCTAAAGTATAATATGTACCATGACTGAATTATTCAAACCATATTACTCTTCAAAACTTACTTAAATTAATATTTTCTTACAATGAATAATAAAATATTTAAACCAAAGCTTAGAATTAGCAAGAAAGATGTTTTTACTGATTCTAGTACAGTACTAATTTCATTAGCCAAGTCTAATGTTAAAGAAACCATTCAATTACTCGGTTGAAGTACTTGTATTAATTATAAAATTTTATTAGATATTATTACGTAAAAATTTGATTAGAACCTAAATATTTATCTCTAGAATTTCAAATTATTATCTGTACAAATATATTTAACTTTTACGTGAACCGATTTACCTTTTCATTTCTAATTGTCTAAATATTTGGCGTTTTCTCTTAATGCATAAATGATCTGAATATCTGGAATAATACTAATTTTGTATATATTGGGCAATATGAAAAAGGGTTATGTACAGGTTTCTATAAATTGAAATGTATATGACTGATATATAATAATACATAATGAACATATGATATTATAATATAATATATATATATATATATATATATATATATTAATAATATTAAAGACACGTAGAAAAATTATTGTTAGAAATATTCTGTTCAAAAAAATATAAAATCATAGAAATTATTTTATTATATGACTTAAATAAAGGTTTAGTCGCTATTGAAGTTAGTTATTTTATATTTACAAAATTAGTATTGGATAAAGATTCACAATAAAATTTTTATTAAAAAAGTAGATACATGTACGTTAATTTTTTCATTTTTGAATGATAATAACTTATTAATTATAATAATATAAAGATTTTCAGAGGAAATAAAGACATTTAAAAAATATTTTTTAATTTAAAGTTATAAAATCAAGTAATACTTATACTTTGCTCAAGAATTAATTTTTAATATCTCAAATTCAATTTATAAAAAATTTTCTAAGTTGATGTATATATTTACATTTATTTAAAATAATCAGAATTAAAATAATACTGTAATTTTTAATTCAATAATACAGAGCATTAAAATTATAATTTTACTATCATATTATAAAAACTAATTATGACATACTTTATAAGGTGTAATTTTTCCAAATAAAAATAATTTTTATTAATGCGAATTAAAATAAATGAAATTGCAGGAGCTTTAGAGATTGATCATAAATTAATTTTATTTACGCGAACCGATTGTAATAACATATTAATCACTTAATTTGTGTTTTACTTTTTTAAAAATACGAATAAAATAACATTGTAACAAAAGACTAACAAAAATATGATATTAAATACTTTTGTTAAATATAACAAAGGTATTGTATTCATACGTTTTCGAGTTATACATTTTTTTCAAATTTAATTTTTTTTAATTAAAAATATTAGAATCTTGGATATTTTAATTGAATTTTTTGTTTCAATGCCTTAAATTATTAGTCCCATTATTAAAATAATTTTTTATTTAAATAACTCTATTATTCTATTAAATAAGTATGGTATATTTAAATAACAATATTACCGTTTACTCTATTAATTTTTGAAAGTTTTGACTTAAAGAAATATCAAAATTCATAAGTTATTTTTTATTATATATTTTCATTTACACTTCTACTTCCTCGACATTATGTAAAAATATGAAGAAAAAATAACTAGAAACATTTTGTTATTCAAATATTATTGAAAAATTTCAAATTCACAAGCTCTCCACAAAAGATTATTTCTTTTATGATTATAATTATTAAAAAAAAGTAATTTTTTAATATATAAACATTTTTTATCTGTACAAAATAATAGAAAATATTTTTAATCATAATTAAATATAAGCGACCGTAAATTAGCCTTCCATCTTTTTCTGATGTGAATGCTGAAAATATGAGAATAATGTATGGCCGTAAAAGACTAATGATAGTATTAAAGAAGGAAAGTCACTTGAGCATTTATAAGATAAACATTATTTTTAATTATATTCTCTTTTATTGAAAATTTATAACCTAGAATAAGAAGATAGTTAATGCATAATTTTATATGTAACATGTATTTTTTTGAATCGTAGTCAAAATATTAAAATTGTTAATTTGATTATAAATAAGGATATTTATTTATTAACTTATATTATTTATTAAATAGTGAAGTATTTACAAATAATTCGATGTACATTTTATTCTTTAAATTGAAAGTAAATTCCATCGTTTGAATCATTACATTTTTATTTAATTAATGTAATAAATGTACAGAAATCGATTTCCAATCATTTATTTGATAGTAGTTATTATAATTATTTGGTTTTCAGGAACTTATTATAATTTTTTTGGTGACAATTTTTATATATTATTTTATATTTAATTTACAATATTTGCATGACTTTGATAAATGTTTAATATTTAAAGTCTAACTTAATATTTGATTTAATATTTTACTACAGATTTACAAGTTAGTGATCAATCAATATTACTCTTAAACCAAGCATGAATATTTAAATTTATAGATAATTGCAATAATTTAATATAAGTATATATATAGCTATTAAAATCAGTGTTGAATAAGTAATTTGTCGTTTAATCAGTACTCATTGTCGTTTTAATTTAATATTTCAAACTTTTTATTTGTCAATTATAAATAACTTAGAAAGTAATTCTATTATTCTATTTTAAAGTTCAACTTCGTAAAATTGATTTGTCTTATCATCTCGAACAAAGCGTTCACTAAAAATATCGTGCTCTGGTGTATTGAGTTAGACGAGCTCTATGATACAACCAATCGTCATAATCAAGTGTCAAGCGCAAGCTATTGGCATGCTTGTGAAAGCTTCCTTTGTCTTTGTGTACAAGTAATACGTAAGCAATACTCGAGAAGATTCTTATATTTTCATTTAAAGCACCAACATACAATGGGATGGTCGATCAATTCAATTCCGATATCGAAACCACACTTCATTCGAACGGTCATCCCTTTAACTATTGTCATTATTTTAGTGGCAAGAGCAGACTGCACATCAAAGTACAAGTGATACGAGATAGAACACCAGGCCTTCCTCTCACTTATGTCACGTCTCTTTATCCAACCTCTTGTCATCGCTACTATCGTGTGCGATAGTAAAATTACCTACTACGGCGTTGTACAGCACGGCGTTAAGAGATTATAAGCACCCGACTGTGCATTAATAATACCCAATCCCTCTCATCATACCCAACACGATTTATTGATATAAGATTAACTGCTCATTAGTACGTTTTTCAAATCATATAATTTTACTTTGATTAAGTAATTTCTTTATTAAACTATAACAATAATAGTTTGTGTTTTAGCTTAAAGAATGTCTGCTTTTTATGTTATTATTCCGTAACAATCACTATTGTACATTATCTTCAATTTAATGCTTGTGTTGTTCAATAATCAGTTTAGAATTTTGTTTTCTTTTACTATACTTGATGTATTTCTATGATTACCTTAGTTTTTAATTTTTTCAATTTTTTCATTACATCTTTATTAATTTGTCTACGAACTATTGTTTATAACACCCAAATTTGTATACTTTATTGAGAAATGCATTTTAATGTGATTTTATGAAAATTTCAAATTAACAATTTGGTAAAAAATTTATAGTGATGAAAATTTAAGCTATTCGTTTCAAATTAAAATATAAAAACGAGATTATTTCCGAAAATTAAAAAAGTTCAATGTAAAAAATTGGCTACAATATGTCAACATCCTTGTAAAAAGAATTTTTGTAAAGCCATATAACCATGGATACATGGATTTTTAATAGAAAATATGGCTTATTATAAAAAAGCATTCGTAAAATTGGTTAAAAAATGAATAAAAACAGAATTAAAAAAATAGAAATAAAAAAAAACGACGCAGACTACGAGTGTCATAATTTAACATACGTGAAATCGAAGATGATGTATTTGTCTAAGTACCAGACTTGCGGTGCTTATATATGATAGCAAGCCATTGCATATGTTCGTTTTGAAAAGATTAAACTGATACTTTATGTCTAACTAAATTAGTTGTAAGGTGTGTTTGCTATTTTATTTTGAATAATAATGAAACCTCAAACAATTACAATGAAAAATTAACGCGAAAATTATTTTGAGCAGAAGAAATATATAAAATCTATTTACTTATTTATTTTTTGCAATATTTTATCCATATTTGATCGAGTTAATATTCATTAACTTCACGAACTTTTACACTATGATACTAAAACCATTAGTAAAATAATACATATTTGCTAAAAGTATGAAATTTATATTTTTAAAATCGATAATAAATAATCCAGAATATAAGCTATAATATAAAGCATAATACAAAATTGCATGTAAATTGAAAAGGTTCTATTTTATCCTTTTGTTCGTGACATTAAAACCTTCAATGCGAATTGACTATAATCCTATTTTAAAATTCGTACTTCAAATATTTAGAGAACTGCACGGAAATGGTTTACATTTAGTAGGTTTTTCTTAATTTTCATTATAAATTCATATAATGCTCATAGAAATTAATTATTCTTTCGAGCCTTAACGGTTTTATTTGCAAATAATTCTTTTGAACTAATTAATAATTGGACTAAATATAATTTAATACACTGACTAAATACGCTATGATTTTTCACTTGTGATAAGCCATTCGTAGAGTGAATGTAGCACAATCTGCGAACGATAACTTGATAAACAGCATGAATGTTTATTTTATTTATTTCTATAGAGATATAATTTGTGTGAAAAAAAAGTTTTCCGACTCGTAAATATTATTAAGGCTAGTATAAACTTTCTGGATATTTAATTTGATCCAGAATGATATTCAGTCAAATAGATTATAAATTTCATCCTTTAATTTTATAAATATAGCTTATGTGCACATCATTCTTTCGTAAACAGTTATGTTAACTTTATATTTTGAATCTCTAATCTTAGTCTAATAATTTAGAGCATAGTAATTAGGTAATCATTGTGTGAAATTCATAAATATATTTTTAAATTACTAAATTTAAGTTTTTAGTAATTGCGACAGCGTAAGTTTCAAAGTTCAGAGGTGATAAATCATAATTATTGGGTCCCTAATCATTTTAATGCAAAGCTTAAGATTTTCTTAAGCAAAATCGCAACACGTGCTCGGTACGTACGAAGTGCCATCCGAGTACGTGCGCGAGACTCCAGAACATCGTATTTACACCTTCAAATCAGACAGCCCGTCAGTTAGGAAACTTGAGCAATTTCACTAATTGCAACAGCTCATAGACGAATCCAATCGAAGCTCGACTCGACGAGTCCCAAGCTTTAATTGCATTTCTTCCACGTGGTATACCGCTACGCTCCTCTGAACTCGATAACTTGTAATGGCTGCGGCCCCCAGGCTAATAGCGCATGATCCCCGCAAATTAGCTGCTGAATAACCCAAGTCTTGCTATCTACAGGGCACGACGATCAAACGGCGACGGCGATCACCTCTTCGATCTCAACCTCGACGACGATGGCGACGACGATGACAACGATCAACAGCTTGTCAACGGGCGTCGCAGTGGTCACTGCCTGCACCGGGCAACCGACCGCGACAGCGACAGGGCAATCCGGTACAGGCGTTACATTGCGCGGTGGCACCCTTGACGCACTTCTCACCATGACTTACTGCCGTAATCAAAAATACCTATCGCGACAGCTGGCCCAGTTGCATCCCGAGCTCACCATGCCCATGTTTAGTGGTAAGATGAACTGCTTTTCCTGCGAAAAATAATTTCGAATAACTTATTTCAAGTTGTTACTTTTAACTGATTTGACACTAATTTTAGAGAAGCCGATTTAATCTGTCGGAAGAGTTAGAGGTTCTTGTGTTTCTTGGATTAGACTAAAAGGGTTTTGATTTATCGCAGCCTTATTTATCGTATATTAGTAATAATTTACCTATTACAATGGGTAAATTAATTATAATTACGCGCTAGATTCCGAAATACAAACTATTAAATTAATAATCTTACTTTTTATTCCTTAAATTTTTCTTAATAGATGGAACTAAATTAATAAATCAATGTGTTATCAAAATTCAGTTAATAATACCTTTCGTACATTTGTGATTAAGCTTTTATATTCAATAATTGAATATTTCTTGTGTCACGCGTTAAAAAAACATGGCCTTCTTTAAAAATTCTTATGTGTTAATAAAAAAAATGTGCTTAATCTTATTAGGCATTTTAAAAATCGTGTTAATACATATATATGTATATATATTGATATTTATCAATAGTTAATGTAATAAAAATAACTAGTTTTATTTGAAATACATAAACGACTAATGAAAAATTTTGTGGAAAAATCAAAGTTGTTCATTAAAGTAATTATTATTATTTGAACTATTTTTCAGTATTCTTTAGTAACTTTAAAAGAAGATCAGTTTACTTTAATAGGTCCGTGAATTTTAAATTATATAATATCTTGAAACTTTCAAAAAATTTTATTTTAACGAGTACGCTATTCCTGATTTAATATATTTCAATACTTCTCTCATTTAAATAGACTAAATTTTTCTTAAAATCCGCATAAATCCGTTTCAGATTTTATGTTACCGTATCAGACATTTTCCTTTTGAAGATAAATCTTTTATGCCCACGGGTACCTTTTTTTAAACATACATAGTGATGCAACATCAGGCACTTATCTCTCAGGAAAAAATAACCTAGTCTCGTGGGTATCCCCTTTTTAAGTGATTCAATTTATATTATCAGTATAAAACCCGTGTTTCTGTTACAAAAAGTTAAATTGGTATTTTAAGACTCAAATTTATTTTTATACTTTTCACCGAAAAATAAGCAAATATATAATTGGAATAAATATAACTTGTATATTAATTTACTTGCACATTAAAATAAACGATAATTTAACTATTTTCAAATATTATACATACAAAATATATTATTAATTTAGATTACTAATTGCAATCCTTTAATATTTTTATAAAATTTTTTGTGAAAATTTTAAAAAAATTTTATTGTTTTTTACATGCAGTAGGTATTTAATTACATAATCATAGAAGATCAAGCGTAACAAAATCTTATTGATAAAATTTTTTTTCTATTATTTTAATGGGAAAGAATCAATTTACAAAATCTTTTAAACTTTCTAATTGTATTTATAAGATTGAATAAGTGATAAAGAAAATTCATTACTATTGAAATTGTAAAATTGATTTAAAGTTAAACATAGAATTTTAAGGTTTCCTTAAAAGAATGTTACTTTAATGTAAGGTTTACAACATTTATAACTTGAAAAGCATGAATTAATTTTCGAATAAAATAGTTAAATAAACGTAATACGAGTATGCTTCTATTAAATCAGATTTTTCTTATAGTTTTTCAGGGCTGAATGTAATCTAATTTAAAATTTATTCTATTTTCGATAGACTTATTTATTAACTTCGTTTTACAAGTGTTATTAAAATTCAGAAAAATGGTTACATAAGGTAAAAGTTTTCAAATTAGTTGGTTAATTATCTCTAAAAAAATAAAATAAAATAAATGAACGAAATTACGACTAACAAACTCGTGTTAAACTGAATTATTTCGTAATAAAAGAAAAATATATATTGATCACAAATTGTACAATATATTACCGTATAATAAATGTGCAACTATACAATGAGCTTTCGCGCTTAATCATTTTTATCCATTACGATTAGTCATGTTGTTCCAAAGTATGTCAAAGAAAAAGTGCAGAAACTAGAATACGGCTTACAAAAGAAGTGAATATTCATCAGAAAATAGTCAATGCAATAAACAGTTAAAAGAATGTAAAATAATGTAAACAAAAATTTAAGAACTTTTTAAATTTTTAGAAGTTGTAGAAAAATAAAAAATTTAAGTTTTCAATTTTCAAGAATTATTCAACTTACAACATTCTAAACTGATGTGTTTTCAAAATAAATCTTATGTAAAACTGTTAATTATGTATTTTTCTTTTGGCCATTTGAGCTCTAAGTGGTATGGAGGGATGTTTATCTTATGAGATTAAACTTGCTAGTGAATTATAACTCATTGATAAAATCAGGATGTACATGTTTACAGTTACTTATATTGTGTAAATGTCAGAAAATTTTAAACAAAAATCGATCAACTTCTTAACCGATTGACTTATCTTAAAAGTTGTTGCAAGTTTAGGTGCAATAATTAACAATGTATTTTACGTTAATTATTTATTTAACTACATTTACAACAAAGTATATATATATTACAAAAAATATATATGTATACAGCGAGACTCGTGCAACCAAGTCGCTTGCGCAAATTCGACTGACTAGGCGCGCCGTCGGCAATAGGCGCAAAGCCCTTTTACGATTGCTTAGATGAACATTCAATTGGAATTCTGTTGAATTCCAAATGTTTAATCTAGCAATCGTTTGTGTAATATTATTTATACTTTTATTTGAAATCTACATAATAGTGAAATCAAGTGTTCGCCGACACTTGATAAACGTGCGAAACACCCAATCTGTTTTTGGTTCGCGGCGTCGAATTGTCGTATTATTTCGGCGCGTGGCGAACAATGATCAGACCGCCGCTAATCTATAAAATTCAACTATATAAAATTACGTAGAATGTACGCTACAAAGTTGTTAAGTATTATTATGTAATATTACTAAAACTCCAACTTTAAATGACAATAATAATATTTTTACAAATTTAACCATGAATAATAATTGTAAAAGAAAAAAAGTTAATCTTGCACATAAATAATTAAAATAAAAATACTTCAATGCATAAAAGATAATTTTTAAATTCCATACTTCAGATAAATGAAGTAGAATGAGGTCAAGATCAAAATAAAAGCTTCCCAGGGTAATGCTGAGTATAAGAGACACGAAATATTGAGAATAATAGAGAAAAGTAAAAGTTCTAAAATGGAAGTGAAATTTTCAATATCTTCTGAGAAGTGTAATAGCCACATGTGTTTAAGTCGTGAAAAATAAAATTTTAATTGAAAGTAAAACATTTATTTGCGAAAATGATAAGAAATATCTTGATTTAAATCAAATCTATATAACATTTTAAATAGTAACATCGTTGATTCTTGAATAAAAGAAATTGAAAACAATTTGAAATCATTTCAAATGCTAAAATGATTTAGGAAGTTCTTAGTCTTAAAATAAAAATTTTCATAAACTAAAAATAATTATTTCAGTAATAAGAGATTTTTTATTTAAACATTGATCGACTTTTGAATAGTCTATTTTAATATAATATAATTAATGTAACCAATGTATCTTGCGCCGCTCGTAGCTGACGGGCTGGCGCACGTTAAACAAACATCATCGGACGCACATAATTATTTACAGTTTCTTAGATTGAATTACGTTTTACGGCTTTTGAGTTTTTGGCGAAGTCTCCAACGGCTGTTAAGATTTTACAAATATTCGATAGCATAATAGAGCGTCAAAAAATATAAATGCAAAAAATACTGTACGCGACGGCAGGAGAACCCTCAGCTTTCGCACAGAAACAAACGCCAAAGCGTTCGAACATCGAAGCATCGCCGACGGGCATATGTCCACGTCGCGCCTCTACGAACGAAGCTCATTCCATCGAAGGCAAGGGACATCAGCTTACCGCTACGCCGCGGTATCGTACCACCTAATAGCAGCATAAAACGAGCGCTATTTGACCTTTATTTAAAATAACCTTTATTTGACCCACGCACCTACCAACTCCTTGACACCGGCTACAGGAGGAGCCGGCCCTTGTCAAATCAGTGAAACAATTAATTGAATAAATAGAACATTAGAACTTTTATATCAGTAAAGAAACTTTATACTCTAATAATAAGTAACGAGTAATATTTGTGAGAATTTTTAATTAAAAATTTGCTGCGTTAAAAAACTAAAAAATTTGATCGAAATAAGAGAGCAAAATTTCTTTACTTCTTAAGCGTAAGAAAACGGAATAAGGAATTAAAATAATATTAAATATAAAATGTAGAATTTAATAAAAAAAATATTGTTACTCTATTAAAGTTGGTTCATAACAAGAATGGATGTTAAAATAATAACAACAATCTTAAAATCTACATAAAGAATTTAAAAATTATTTAAGATAAAAAGTTAGTATTATATTTAATTTTATTATATTTACTTTTTAAATATATAACTATTTAAGTTTTTAAAAATTAAACATCAATTAAAGTACCTTGTCTAATATCACGTAGATTCTAAAATATAGTATATAAATTTTAAAAGCTAAATAATTAGAATTTTTAATTTTCCTGGTTTAACTTACACTAATCAAGTAATTAATTAAGTTTTGCTTAGATAATTATTAACGAAATTATATTTAGTATAAACATTTTCAATTATATATAATATTCGTATTTAGTAAAACCAAACTTAACTTATTACTTTTAGAATTTATTTCGATTTGCTTCACAAACATTAAAAAATTAATGTTGAAATTTTTGCAATACTTTTATTTCATACTTTAAAAGTAATTTCTCTTGGTGTTAACTTTCGTTACGAGCAGATTTACAAACTCCTTATTATGTCTGATGATCGATACTGATTTAAAAGAAATAATATAAGAAACAAAATACTAATTGCACGGTATTTATTTTTTAGGCAAAAATATCAAACAATATTTCTATTCATGAACAATAATAAGAGATATCAATACATAATATATTGCTCTTCAGATTAATGATTTTTAATAAAAAAATCTCTAAAATCATTATTGATGATTAATTTCGATTTTTATTGAGACTGTTTTACAGCTAAAACTCTCAAAACTGTGTTAATCTCTTGCTAATTCTTTTGGTCTCGAAAACGTAATTCTGACTCTCGCTTTTTCTCTGTGTTTCTATCTTTTTCCCTTTCGAATATCTTAAGAATTTTATTTTTTTAATAAAATCTTCGATTTTTGAAAACTATAGAAACTCAACATGGCTTTTGTGAATAATAAATACTGCATTTTTAGCAACTTTTCGGGCATGTAAGTAAAAAATTTTTTTTAATATTTTAAAACGACAACTTGATTTTAGAAAGAAATTCACAAAATATGGAATTCAACTTCAAAGTAATAGTCTACTGAAAATGCATCATTTTGAACACAAGACTTTTTTATATTGTAGTTGTTGATTTATAGAAATATTCTTTAGTATTTCAAATTTCGTATCTCAATAAAAAAATGAGAAACACAAAAATATATAAATTCTCTAAATGTAATAATGATTCTATGATTTTATTTCCTTAATGATATAGTAAAGTTTTTCATTTTTCTAAACAAATTATTTTCTTTTTAGTAGTAGTTATTATAAACAGTAAATAAATATATATATATATATATATATATTTATTCACTATTTCAGTTCATTTCTTTTATTAAGAATAATGGTTTGTATAACTACTTCACTACTATCTATAATGTTTTGTATGTCTAAATCGTGTAAACTAAAAAAAAGAAGATATTATTTGAGAAGATCCACAGCATCGGAAATACAATATTTGAAAAGAAAATAGAGTAACGGATACGTAGTAATTCTCTCTTAACGATTCTTAAGTCCAAGTCAGCTTTAGAATACTTTTTTTAAATTTAACTGATTTTAACAGTTTCCTTACATTCTTATTTAGAAATAGATTTCTATAAATATACAAAATATTCGAATTTATTTTGTTAGTTATAGTAAAAGAGATAAATTGGTAAAAATTATACGAAACTGCTGATATATAATTATTAAATTAATAGCTTTTATATCAATTATAAATATAACGATTTAAGTTGCTTTAACATTTTATTATTTTACACTATTAAATATTTAAGCGTCAAAATTAATATAAAAATAATTTCCATACATAAACTAATAAACATATATTTATTTTATATTAACTTAATTTTTTGTAATCATAATTTATCACAGAAAATATTTCTTACTTAAAAAGGTTTTATGAGAGAAATGAAGATAATTTTTAAAGCACTCAGAATAATAAATTCTGTCTTATTTTGAAAGTGAAATATTTATAAAATAAATAAATTTCTGAATGAACTTAAATTTTTTAATATTATTTATGAACTATTCTATACGAAATAAGATAGTTAATATATTTTTTTATATTCAAAAAAGAAAATTATTTGATACATATCTCTTTAATAGTAAATAAAACGAAACTTCAACATATGTATAAAAATAAATGTGTAATATTTTATTTAATTCTTTATTCATAATAATCCTTATGGTTATATCTCAATAGTAATTTTCGAATCGTCGAGTAGATATAAATAGTACGTATCCGAAGTATAAATTGAATTGTTACAGCTGCAACCATCCCCGATTACTTAGAATGTGTCATTCTTTCAAAAAATTATATTAGCTGGATGAGAAATTACTAAGCATCTTGTTAATAATAATACCTAGAAGACTGTGTTAATGATTTTCTATCATTATTTAATCTAATCAATTCTGTATAATATAAACAAATTGTAGTTTTACACGTTTCGATAACTTACGATTATCGTTTAAACTACAATGTGTTAGATACGATCTTAGCTAGTATGATACCTATTATAAATTGCACCAGATTGATCTATTAACGAGTTGATGATGAAAATGTCAACTCACGGATATTATATTCATGACTCATTATCTTCTAAAGTTTTAATGGGTTCATACGTATTCCAAACCTTTAGCATTGAAATCTCCAGGCAATAAAGGCTTCCTTTCCTACTACTCTAGAAAAAATCTGAACGTAAATCGAAATCGTTTCGTCTTTGAATAATTCTAATATACACAAATAATGATAGGCATTATTGTACATATGTTTATAATAAATTTAATTACAAAATTGATTTAAACAGAAAACTTTATTTTATACGTAATAGGTATGACTAATATTAGTACATTAATAAATATTTAAAATAAAAATTTTTTTTTAATTTAATTTTAAAAGCTTTCAAAGTAATTGAAATTTATCTCTTTTAAACCGATATTGGTTAAAAATCTCCAATATATATTAGTATAAAGCTCTTTTAAAATAATAAGAAAGAAATATTTATTTAAAAAACTTCCCTTGGTATTATTTCTAATAATTTGGTGAGTAGCTATAGTTTTCTGCAGAAGCAGAAAAGTCGCGTTTCGCCTGTAAAGAAGGAGCAACGAGTTTAAATTTCTTAATCTGAATAATATTAAAATATTCTCGTTGGTTGTTTTTAACAAGGATGATATTTTCTTTGATGAAATATTATAATACTGCTTTTATAAGCCCAATATGTGTTAAAAATTTTATTTAAGTTTAAAAAATGTAATTTATATAACATTACAGTATGGACGATAAATTTAGCTGCTGCATTATATGTTATATAATTTAGGATCGGACCAATATCTTTTGAATCTATCCTTTGATAAAGTGAAATTCAGTTAATTAAGTTTAAATATACAATTATAAATTCTTAAATAATAATGTATGTACATTGTATCATATAAAAAATACATTTTGAAGTAAAAATTGTGAAGTAAAATTGAAATTTAATTTATTTATTCGATAAAAGTATTACTCACAGTTTTGTATATACTAAAAGATTCTATATTTTTTCCTATATATTATTTACCATGCATTATACATTTCTAATAAAATTATACTATGTTATAAGAAAATTTTTAAAAACTATATTTATTTATATATTTTTTCTTGAATATCTGTCTTCAAAAAACCTTTAATTTCTGAGTTTTCAATTATTGTCGTTTTTATTTTCTTTGCTTAGCCTGCACTTTTTTATTGTCGGTCTTCGTCCATAAGTTATCCATTTTTTTAATTCATATTTAGCTTTTCTTCTATCTTTTGGCCTGTTTATTTTAACAGCGAGTAACAAATGGAAATGAGTTGGCTGAAAGATATTTTCTGCATCGACGGGAGTGCACTTATTTTCAGCTTTCGAATTTCACTGCACACATGTCCAATATTAAAAGTGCAAACATTTGTCTACCGCTATGTTAGTAGTGCAAGTAACCTAAGCTTTACTCGTACCGATCACACAGTCTTTTCTAATTGTAAACGCAAATGAATTTAAACAAATGCTAATCTGTTGATTACCTTTTTTCTGTGCGATATTTTACAGGGAATTATTTTCCGATAATAAAAAAAATTATTATAATATTGAAAACAATGTATATCTTCTAATGCAAATACAGATTGACTAATACATTAAATGGTATTTAGAAAGTGTAATGATATTGCATAGATTAATTATAAAAATTTTTCCAATTTTATCCAAAAATGTTAGTATTTCTTAATGACTACCAAATCTTATTAATACAAGTAATTTCAGATATATTAAAAACTTTATTACTTATTTCATTAATAATTTTATTTCTATTAATCTAATGCATACAAAAAATTGTTTTATTATTGTTTTTATTAAAGAATTTTGGTTGAAAAAATCAATCAGTTCTAAAAATAAAAGCATATATTAATTATTTGTTTTAATAGATTTCACTTTCAATTTAAAATATTGACATCGCTGTATAAACTTTAATTTGAGTATCAAAATTTATGTTATTAAAACAAACGCACATTTTTCAAAATATTATCAATTTACACCTAACAATAATTTAATTTATTTTTATAATGTAAATATCAATATTTCTGCAATATTTTTATAAATTTATTTTTAGAATACGCGATTAATATTTTTCTACGTGAATAAGCATTAAAATAATACTAATTTTTATAACTGAAAAAAAAATTTAATTTATTTCTTAGCTGGAAAAATAATAAAAACAGGATAATTTTAATTATATTGATGATAGTTTTTAGTACAGGTTTTTCTTCGATGAAGTAAATTGGATTTCTTTTGCAAGTCCAATGTGCTTTTCAAAATTGCATTTCAGTTTATAAAACGTAAATATACATAACTTTAAGATACGTTATATAAATTTTTTAATTAAAAATATTCGGCAATTCCGGCGAAAGAACTAAATGTAAAAATTCTTCACGTATATAACGTCCGAAAATTTTTCAGCATATTTGACCATGAATCGTCATTACATCATTGCTTAAGCCATGTTTTTGATATTTTTACAGTTAGATCTTTCTCTCACCATTCATCATCATCCATTTATAACTTGGATAACCATTTTCTAAACTAGCATGTCTCCATCCTCTGACTCTTCTGTTTGCATGTGTTCCATTCGCCTATTATTAGGTGGCTCATCGATACACGTATGTACATAGGGAAATCGTTCAACGGTCTGGTTTCTCCCCTTTATTCGTCTTTATCTTGTTTCTCTTCCTTCTATAAGTCTGACGCCCTAGTTTCCGTCTCAATACTATTTACCGCTGTTCGTATTTTATTCGTTTCCACGTCTGAAGAAACCCCAGAAACATCAAGAATGCACAACCACTCACGTGTATGCACTAGAATGCTGATTCAAAAAACTAAATCTTTGAATTTCAGAATTAAAAAGTGGCAAAATATCTTTATTCTATTTTAAAAAGTAATCATTATAATGCACGAATAATAAACTAAATAAAACAGCAAAATGTGTTCCAAATGATTTTTTTTTCATGTTAAGTCTGTATAAGTAGCATTAAAAAAAATAGAAGTTGGAAATATACAATACTTTTTTAAAGGCAAAAAGCTAAAAGATTTACAATAATAGTAGTTTGTAAAATTGATTAAAATCTTAAAATTAACAAAGGTATAAGTCTATAAATTATTTTACAGATAAATTTCCTACTTTTAGTATTTGAATTAAATATAAGTAATCTCTTTATTTATCAAAACATTAAACGTATTATAATAATGTAAATTTTCTACTGTCAGTATATTTACAAAAGGGAAAGAATTTTTATTCGATATAACTGTTTGATACTTGAATTTTAATTATATCCTTTTTATAACTTTACTATTTATTTAAAAAAAAATTTATATAATGTAAACTTGAATATCTCTATATTTGAGAGTATATATATGTGTATGTATGCATGTATGTATGCATGTGTATTTGTATGTATGTATGTATGTACCCAAATATCTCAATATAATGCAACATGTACAATAAAATCGTTGGAACATATTTTAGAAGAATGTAATTAAACAGGAAATAATACAAGCAAATGAAAGATACATTGAAAGAAGAAAGAAAATATATTTGTAGACTATAAAATATAATAGATCAGAGAGAAAAGAGTTAAGGAAAAAGAAAAAGATATACCGAAGGAAGACAAAACGATGGAGAAACAAGAAAGAAGAAAAAAGCAAGAAGTTCTATAAAATTTTAGTGATAATTGATAAGTTATGTACAATATTATTGAATAAATGAAAAGAAAATGTAAGAATGTATTTATTACAAATAAAAATGCGAAGATTGTTCGTAAATAAATATTAATAATAATATCTTAATATATACTCAAATTTGATACATCTTTTTGATAACTGTAACATTTTTAATATTTTTAAAACAATTTATGTAATGGAAACTCGAATAACTATATATTCCTTAATTATAATATTATTTCTAAAACTATAAAACAACGGAAAAAATTATAAAAAATTAAATAAAGAAAAAACATTAATAATTTATTAAAGGGAACTAAATTTTGAGCATTCATTTTTAAAAGTATTGAAGATATAATACATTGTAAAATTCTAGTTTTTGAACAATAATTTTATTGTATTATTTGAAACTATTTATCATTATGAGATTTTTTATTGATAACCTCGTGATTGAAAATAAAAGATCTTTAAATATTATATTTAATTACATTAAAAAACAAATAATATTTGAATTTAAGTTTACTACTATTTCTCAAATAAAATTGAAGTGGTGTAAGTCAAAATAAATATTCAATAAAGTGTAATAAGTACACTTATAAATAATATTATTTACGATAAATTTATATGATTTTAGTAAAATGTTTATATCAATAACAAGAAACACTTAAATAAATTTTATGTTTTATTACTATTATGGATCATTAACCCATTTAATCCGTTACAGAAGCCAAATCTACTTTAATGTATTATGAAATAATGTAATCTACTTTAATAATATTGTATTAGTTTAAAAATAAAATAAATAAAAAAACTGTTTAAGTTTGAAATAAAAGTGAATAAATGTAAGGAATAACAAGTTATACATATTATGGAATTAGTATTGTATTTACATTATATGTTGTTATTATTAGAGTAAGTTTTAATACATAATTAATGAGCTTTGGTAGATTTAAAACTGATTACTCGTACGTCTGAAATACTATAATTAATAATTCATACTCCAACTCTCATAGAATGTTCATGAAAATAATTTTGTAAATAAATAATAAAAATAATATAACTAATAATATAAAATAATTATAACTAGTACCTGAAATATTAAGTATACTCTACAATCAATTTCTCAATTTCTTATTTAAATATTCCTTTCTCTTTGAATTATCTTGATAATTAATCACTAATGTGTTATTTATACAATCTACAAATTACTTTAAATGATCGAATAAGAAATACAGTAATCGATGAAAACTAAGTTCTGTACCCTCTCAATAGAAAATTTAAGTTAAATCGATCACCTTAAAGGTGTTAAAACAATGTCCGTAATAGAAGAGGAATTTTTAAACTAAAAAGACCAGACTTTGTTTTTTGTGATTTAGTTGCTAATGATATTTAATAGTAAGTAACTTCGCGGTATCATCTTCTATATTACTTCGCTTCATTTTGTCAAGTCTTTACTTTATTACAAGCCAGCTGCAGAATATCTTGAATTAAAGCTGATGGTAACTCGCGCATCCGAATAAGTTTAATTTTTTACTCGACCGAATAAAGGTACACTATAAAGAACGAAGCTATCTTTATTATCTAAAAGAGAGCCTCTACGTAAATTTCTTGTTGTTTTTAACGGCTCAGCTGCAGTATTATGCTTGCACTAGATTAAGTATAGTTAGCAACTGTCAAGTAAAAAAATTGATAGGCTTTTTATATATGGAAGGTACTCTTTTTTCATTTCTCAGTTATTTGTGTTAAATATTCCACTCTGTGCTCGTACATAAAAAATTTAAATGTGACCCTAAATTACGTGAATTAAGCGTCTTCAAAAAACTTTTAAATATTCAAAACTTTGAATGAAAATGAAATTCACTTTGTATTGTAAATAAACTTTTTCTAAATAAGAAAAATTAGGAATACAAAATTTTCAGTTAAAAGACGTAATATCAAAGTATTTTTTTAAACTACGTAAATATATAATTTACGTAGTTAATAATTTACCTTGGCATTTAAACTTTAGATAAAACGTTAATTTGTTAAAAAATGTTACATTATACAAAAAAGTTACATTATATTTCAATTTCGTTATTAGTATTTAATAAAAAAAATTAAAACGTTTGAAAAGGGACAAATTAAATTTAAAAAAAATTGAGTCTATAATTAAAATTATTAATCTTGTATGATACAATCTTAAAACTAAAAACTTTTTTAAAATAATTTATCTTTTTTACAATGAATTTTAGTAGTAATTTGCGGTATTTTTCATAGACATTGATTATTCTAAACAAAATTGGAACTTCTCTTTAGTAACTAACTGATATGTAAGATAATGGAAGAAATTAAAAAGCACTAGAAAGCTTTCAGTTTTAGAAATCTTTCTAATAGCCTTCTTAAAAGCATTCATTAAAAAGTAATTACCTAAGATTTTTAAATCTCTTCTAAAGATCAAAATTTAATAAATTAAAAAAGCTCATAATTTTAGACTGTAACTTTATAAAAGTTTCTTTATAAATTTTTTTTTATAAATTTACCTTAAAAATTTCGAAAAATAAACTATTTCTGATGCATAAAACAGATATATACGTGAAGGATTCAAAAGAAGACTTCACTGTTTTAATTAATGTAAATTCTTAATGCGTCTTTATTTTCCTTTACAGAAATTACTCATAGATTTCAGACAGCACGTCGCGAAGTTCAGCAACTATTACTGCAATATTTACTCCCATGGTTACACAACATGGAACTAGTTGATCCTAATGTACCACCACCCTCAAACTCTCTCAGTTACTATCAGGTAAGTCCTATACGTCAAAGTATCCCTTTTAAGTTAATGCGTTGTATAAGTACTTCTTGGGGTTGTTTTTTCTTTAATTTTTGTCATGTATTCCTCGTAAATTTTTATACGTTTGCAAAAGTAATAAAAGAATTGAATAAAATCATAGCTCAACTCTCAAAGTCTGTTATTTTACTCATACAAATGAATATTTTGTATAATATTTTTGATAAAGATAAAAAATCACATTTAAGTTAACCATATAAAAACTCTGATTAAAACCTTTTAATCAGAACAAATAAATTAATATTGTTGCTATTTTATTATAAATATTCCAATTCAAGAACCCGAACTCAATGTATCTTGTCTAGGAAAACATTACATGGTATAATATCACGTAGCATGTAATATTACTCATTTCAATATCTCGTAAAAAAAGTCTCGACGAGTTTTGGCGTCATTTGAATTGTAAGGTAAATATGTTTACAAAGATACATTATATATACATCAGTTATGAAACGTCAGACACAGAAAGCACTCGACCATAAACTTCAAGCTTGAAATTGTTTTCGAGTTGAAAGGATGAGTTGTAAAAAGAAAATTGAAAATTACTATAAACATATAGAACTAACTGTTATAAGTGCTTACAATATTTTCTGTAGAATGGTTAATAGAATGGTAAATGTATCATCAAAAATATTTTTTATTTAATTGTTCATCAGTTATTTATTTTATTACATTTGTTATTTAATTCAAAAATGGTAAAATAATAATATAACGTAGGAACTGTTTTCACTTTAATAAAAGTCAATTGACACGCAAAAGTGTGAAGATGATAAAAGTCGAAAATGTATCGGCAAATGATATTGTACAGATTTCATTAAAATTATATTTCTATTTACTTTTATTTTTCAACACAAAATTAAAAAATTAAAATAATTTAAATAGATCGATAAACAATAAATAAATAAATAAAGTAATATTGATGTATCCTGTCACAGTTTTTTATTAACTTTTTTTCCGTACTAAATACTTCAATATTAACAAATGATCTTGAATTAAATATCGAATATTATTTATGAAGGTATACGTACCTTTATAAATATTTTAATACCTTTACCTTTTCAATTGATACTTTACGAAATTCGGTCATAAATTATATTTTAATATTTATCAAAACAACAGTGACCTCATTATTGTAGCGTTCAAGACAATGTGTAACGACTTATATACTGTTAGGTACATAATGAAGTCACTCAAACGTCAAGATCTATCTTATTTCACTTGGATTAAGTACAAGAACCTGGTCTAATTCCATTATTTGGAAATACTCGAATTATATGATGATAATAAATTTCAGCGTTGCTTGCAAGGGAGTAAATGCGCGAAACTGAATTATGTTGTTATCCCGGATACTTATCTCGTTTTTATTCACGGCTGGGCACGTTTTTGAAACGAGCTCTGCTCCCTCACTATTCCGTGCACGTGGTCGAACCTTTTCTTACTCCGGAAGCTGTTCCAACTCTACTACTGCGCTCGTCTTCGCCCATGCCTCTGTAGAATCTATTGTACTGTGCTCCCAGCACAACAATCTAATTAAAAAAAATTATCTGATATACCTGATTTACGTGGGTCTTTCCGGGGGGTTGTGTCTGGCTAGTCGGAAACGTCAAGGTCAACCAAATTTTTCGGCAAGCGCTTAGTTGAAGAAAAAAGAGGTCAACTTTTATTACAGCCGCGCATTAAGAAGAATCTATCAGCACTGAACTATTGAACTATTATGGCAAAGAGAAACAGCCTTAAAAATGTGAAGTAATTGGATTTAAAATTTTGAATTACTTTTTGCAATTTTTGATATTTATTAAATGAATTCATAACGCTCCAATATATTTATGTGCATTTGGTTTATAATCAGTTATAAATGAGGCATTTCGGAATCGAACTTAATGCGCGCATCTGTGAATAATGTTTTTTGGTCTGCACTTAAATAATTGCAGAAATCGTAATGAAAATTTTTTTTCGTATAATCGATTATAACGATAAGATTTTCGTAAAAACTTATTACTGAAATTTGTGATAAGCTCTTTTTTCAACTGAGAACTAAAATCTATTAAAAATATTTAGGGGTCCTTTGATGATCCTTTTACGAATCTGAGTGAAAGATCTATAAAAAGACCATAAAATCGTTTGAACTTCCCAAGCTCACGTGCAATGACCATTTACATTTCAAGTTCATTGACGTTATATTGTGACTTGGAATCAATCGAATAAGGAATTAAATATGAGTAAAATATTTGCTAATCTCATTAATATAGGTTCTAAAATATTCTGCTTTCAGAATTCATTTTATAAAAAACGTGCATATTATACAAGCTATTATTACCCTATTTAAAATATATAATTAAATGTGTATGCATACGGATGAAATGAAGCATATAATAATTTAATGTTGCACATTAAATATTACATTTCAATATTTTAATAAAATATTTTATTTCAATAATAATAAATAAATTGTAATATAACAAAATGGTGTAAATTAAATCAATTAATTACCATCGTAGAATATTTGCCTTTAATAAAATTCGTTATTTTATGATGGAACTCTATCACTACATCAAATCCAATATTTACTAGTGGAGTAATATAGGATTTATTATAATATAATAATAAAGCCTGATAACATTAATGAATATAATCTTTAAATAGATTACGTTTACCATACATTTAACGGGTGATAAATAGCGAGATTGATCCAACTTCTATTAATCTACAGTAATGCAGATACGGTATCTATAGTTATTACAAAGCTGTAAATTTATAATTCCAAGCGAATTCAGTGATAGGAATTTTATAAATAAATATATATGTATACATATACCGTAATATAACTTTCTTTCATTTCAAATTTGTAAATTTTGCGTAAACGGTTTCTTTTATAAATATGGAAAAGTTTTTTAAGCACAATTATGTCGAAACAAAAGGCATCCATTTTTAAGATGAGAATAGCCCTTTTTGTTCAAAACATATATTGATGTTTGATTATACTAAATTCTTCGATTAGGTCTTCATTATTTAAGAATACCTGGTAAAAAATGCGAATATTGAGTAAAAATATCATGTCGTATGTGTTTTAAATTTGTATTTTTTACAGTAATAGAATACGTCTCGATAAGTAATACAATATCCTATACTCGGTGAATTATTATATGAAAGCATTCTGTAATTATAATTTAAAAATCGTCGATAGACTTAGAGTAATGTCACAATTTTTATGCAACAGAGCTTACATTATTCATCATCATACATTATTATTGTTTATGAATTTTTTTATCCTTACTGTTTATTTTTTTAAGTGTATCATACAAATCGATTTTTAGATGAACTATTATTTCATAATTTTATTTTAAATAGAACGTTTAAATTGAAGACTTTTATGAATTAAATTAAAATAAATTTTAATGTATATTTTTAAGAAAATAGCACAAATATATGAATAATCCGAATAGTATTAAAGAAGGAAAGTAAAAAGTTGCAGTGCAGAATATGACTCAATGATTAAATTGAGTCTTTTTTACAAGAAACTTGTTTCTAGAAAGATTCGTGCAATTTCATTCTTATTTATAGAAAAAACTTCTCGTCAACTTTATACTTATTTCAAATTAATATAGTTAATGAACTATAGTTATCTGTATAAATACAATGTTTATGTTGAGATTTGCAATTTCTAAAAAAAATTCCATATTTAGGATCTTGGATATATTTAATAAAGTATCAAATAACCATCCAATACCGTTTCCCTTGGTTGAGTCACGTATTTCTAAATCTAAACAGCAGCAATTTAAATAAATTCGGTTGTTAATTTTATTTGTTACTTTAAATTTTTTAAATTAATTATTGATCTGAAAAATATTTTATTACAAAAGAAGCACTAATTTATGTGGTAGCCATATAATTTGCATTCCATTGTATGCTTGCTACATATCATTAAAAATTAAAAAAACTTTAAGTGTAAAAGTAAATTTATAACTTGGCAAATTTTTAGAAGCATTAACTATTATTACAGTATTTATTTTTATTAATTTTAGCGCTCTTGGATGTTATGAAATGAACCTAAATATTAATAGTAATAAAAAATTTAGTAATAAAAACATCATATCATTTAATTACTTTGTTGTCAATTGAATAAATATTCTGAAACAAGGTGATTGTTGTAAAATCATAAATTTGAGAATTTTTACTACCAATATTTTAAATAAAAATTATTCGGACAGTTACGGAATTGCCTATAATTCAGTAGCGCGTTAGACGAATGTCATGGCAGAGAGTTAGAATTTAAACTTGATGTACTGATTACGTCAGTCACACCTTTGCCAAAAGAGAAACAAAATAAAATACGTCTCTTCTGCTCCAAAAGTTGGACGCGTAGCGACATTCTACAAGCGGTAGCACAATCGGATACGCAGCATTAGAAAGCAACGCTTGAGCGTCGCGACGCTTGTGTCTGCACGTGCCAATGATGTACGAGGGCGCGCCACATAGTCACACGTCGAGTCTGCCGCCGACGCATGCCTCCGTCGCTTTTTTCTCTTTGACTGGATAAAACTAATTTTCCACGACAAAAACAAGCTAATAGAGTTGTGTTCAAAAGTAGGACCAACCGCGTTTTTAACCGCGTCATTTTTAAAACCGTAAATTTATATAAATTTTGTCTTAATTAGTTCACGTATTATTATAATCGTTTAACGATTTGATAAGTTAAACAGAAATTTTTTTAATTAAATTGATTCACAGTAATAAAAAATTTCTTATCGTTGTATCTGTACAGATTTTGTAATAAGTAATATTAATCTTACACTTTATTAGTTAAGATACTTTTTTTTTCAAAAAGAACGTATTAATTCTATATATCTTAATTCTACCTCGCAAATTCTAAGATAAATTCAAAGTAATAGAAATTTCATTGATCTTTTCTTGGAAAGTAAGTCGACTTAACATCAATGACTTACACCTTTTCAAATAATTGGCTTATAGGCGCATTCGTAATCGAATTCTCCATTATGTAAATAAAACTCTGGAAATGAAAAATGTCTTTAAAAAATAGTCTTCGATTGTTATAAAAGTGACTATAAGCGGGGTTTATAGCTGAAATGAAAAATTGAGGTGGTTTGGAAAAAGGTGATTTGATATTTGATATGAAATTGTGACAGTATTTAGTATAAGAATATCGTTTTTTTTTTCAAACGCATATTTAAAGTTCTATCTGATACCCATTAAGAATTTTCGAGTTATCAGTACCCTTGTCTTGAAAAATGACCTTTTGAAAAAAACCAAGTAAGTTTTTGTAGATGTTTGCTGATCGGTAATCTAACCTAACCCCCTTCTTGAAAAGTGAGACCTTCAAACATTTATGTATCAGATAATCTTGTAGAACAACTTTGTGTGTACATTTTGCGGGTCAACATATACAATAAATATAAAAAAATGAGATGGCCTTTAACTTATGAAATGAAAAGCTTATTTTAGGTGTATTATACACAAGAGAATGTCGAATCATACGACTTGAATAAAATAAATTTTAATTCTATTATGCGCACATGTTTACATAACTTTATGGATGTTACACACAAACTTGTATATAGTGCAATTATACTCTCTCCCTCATCCACAAAAATTTATATTGTGTTAAAATTAATATTTTATAGAGATTAGATGATCTTTTTTTGATCAATTTAACTAAATTATAATTAAATTATCTTACAAATGAAGATAAATCGCTTGCATTAGTGATAATTAATTTTCTAATATAAAATTTTCAATCAACTAGACAATTACATTAATTAATTAAATTAAAGTTTCAATTCAACGATAGAAAGTAAAGAGTACTGAAAAGTATTGTATCACATAACAAATTTATATTACATTCCTCAATAATTATGATCTAATTTTGTTACAAAATTAGATTTAGAATTATTTCTCTTCCATTGTTACTGTATTAACGTATTGATATTAGAAATGTATAAGCTTTTCTTTCGTTTAATAAACTATGCTATCCCATGCATTTAATAAATAATTAATAATTTAAGAGTTATAGTGAAAGCAAAAATATTTCCATTGCATAAATTATATATTTTTAAATAATAAAGTTTATTATTCGAATTAAACATTTGAAAAATTGAAAAAATTTTAATGTTGGATCATATTTTTTATATTTTTTAATGGTCTAATTTTGATAATATTTAATAATAACTTTTGATGTATTAATTTCATTTTCAAATTTGTTATAAATGTACAAACAACTAATTATTTGCTGTTATTATTATAAGCTTAATAGTTTTTAATTATTTTAAACTATAATTAAAATATAAATCCAGTTAATTTAATGAATAAAAATGAATACGAACCTTGCAGTCCTCGTGTAACTAATATTTTGTTTTTCGCACTCGATTACATAATTAAAAATTACTGAAGCTCAGTATTTGCAATAAATCAAATTAAATCTAAAAAGTCGATGAGAATTAAAAATGTTCTTTTGCATTTATATAGCGATAAATCACTTTTTAATTGAATCCATCCCTGATCGATTTACAAAACAATGTGTCTAAAAATAGTTTTTTTATAAAAATTTATAATTTAATTTAAAGCTGAATTAAAGGTATATGTAGTCTGTTTTCAAGTCTTAGCAATTAGATAACTGTATTTTCTTTTTTATTTACAACGAATTTGTACGTTTGGAAATTATTGAGGCCTAACGGGAAGTGAAATGCTAATGAAGCTGAGATGACAAAATCAAACGAGGGTTATATTATTTATAGAAACTTTAATTGCGAAATCTACATAATGGATTTTATTGTAGATGTCGAGCAGTGTCTTTAATCAAGGTCAATTACTAAATGCTTTGAAAATAAGAAAGCGGAGTGTTAAAAGTAGCACGGGTTACCCGAGCATTTAAATAGTGTTTTTCTTTTACATATAATAAAAACTTATGTATTTCTCTGAAATGACTAATTTCTCGAGATGAAGAACAGTAAAAACAGCATCATGTCGAAGTTCGAACAATGCATTTCTGTCTCACGATTACTCATTAGCTTTTTCGCCATCTGGACAGGTCCGAGAATTTCCCACGTGGCTGCGCGAGAAGTCACGATCCGCGTCAGGCGTGTCTCCCTCGCATTAAACTTCAACTCGCAGATAAGCGGACCAAAGCTCGTTACCATAAATCTGCTGCAAAGCTCTCGTAAGGTTTGGCCCAGCATGTTTACGTGGGCACAGCTCGAATACGTGAGCACGCAGTTCACCTGCTTCCATATTTTCATACCAAAGCTAACGCTCAACCTGTTGACTTTCAAGAAAATTCTCCCACAAATTCAAGTTGCAATTTATTTATTTACGTAGCATGTTATCCATATGCTTAATTGATTCATTTGGTGCTAATTTCTAAGATCGAAGAAGAATTGTTTATTGATGAAAATCCGAAATAGGAAGTTTTTGCATCATCAAAAATTATATTGAAGTTTTATTTTATTTGGTATATTTTAGCTCAAATGTATTTTAATTTAATTTTAAATTTAATACAATATTTCCACTAATTAAAAGTAATTATTTTTAAGATAGTCGTAGAATAACAGATGTGTAGATTTTATCTTGATATTGTAATTTTTGTTGCAATCTATAAATCATATTTGCATAATATATTTCAATTTTTAAAATATTCTTTGTTACATTATAGTCATAATAAAGCGATCCTACATATCATTCTTATCAATATAATTTAATTGAAATAGCATTGATTTATGTAAAATCTATATTGACTATCCTATGCTATGCTGGTATAACGGATTCACGCAAAAAATTCCATTGAAACGAATGGAGATTATTTTATAAGAAAAAATATATGTATAAAATAATTATTGTTTAATATAAAACTTAGGATATAAGTAAGAAAAATAAAAATGTTTATTATATACTTCTTATCACATTCAAAGTTTAATTCCATATATAGATCTATTTCTAACGTATATTTACAATTTGTTATTTTATTTCATAACATTATGAGTAATTAATAGGTTTCAATTTTTTGAAATACTAGATCTTACAGTAAGAAAAAAATATTTTTTTAAATTCTCATTCTAACATATAATTTAAATTTAAGTTTAAATTAGAATTGCTATTATAAATATCAGTATTTAATCATCTTTCTAGAATTACGATAGACAATATAAAATTAAAGGTAAAATATCTTTGTAAACATATTTTACTTTATCACTTATTTATAATTAATGATTCATTAAAAAAATTTAAATTAAATCAAATTTGATCATTTCAATGGCATTTTATGTGAATATTCATTTTTTTTTTTTTAAATAATTGTAATAATTATTATCTTGATTAAAATCTTATTATTTTAATTATTAATGGATATCAAATTTAATATACTTAAAAATATTTTATATGTCCAAAATTTCTAAAATTAAAATATACAATTTTATGTGTAAAATTAACAATTAAAGTTTTCTTATTTGCCTAATATTCGAGATGTACTTATTATACTAGACACATATGTATATGTATATAAGAAATATGTTATATTAGTAAAATTTTTAATCTAAAAGGCTAATTTCGACTTTAACAGTGACATATTAATTTAATAAATTTTACAATACATTATTCTTTTACATTTCTAATTTTATCAATAAATTATAAAGAATTTTATGCTAAACAAGCATAACTTAATACATTCTTGATAAATTATTAATTATACGCGAATATTTTTAAATATAACGAAGATGAATGTGATAATTGAAAATATATGTCTTGCAAAGGCTTTTTATCTTTCAAATAGGCAGAAAATCTTTGTTATATTTAAACAAAGACAATCTCGATGCATATATAAATTATTGGAACTACTGGTTTTCATTTCCTTTTTCCTTATTTTCATGTCCTTATGCATACATTTCAGTATCTACTATCAATGAATGTTTTTGATCAATAAGTAAATAATATAATTAATTTATATTTTTTACGATCATATATCATAAAATTATATGCTATTAATTTGTACAATTAAATTTAAGTGATTCTGAATCAATAATAATTTTAAAAAATTTCTAATAAAATGCAATTATTATATTGAAATTAGAAAACAAGGTAATTATTATGTTATATAATAGCTGTTTTATATTTGTGTATATATAAATAAGTGACAAATATGGTTACAAATAAAAAAATGATAATCTTTTATTTTGTATTTACTAAAAAATTTGATCCTGTTAAAAACTAAGGAAAAAGAATTCAACATAGAATTATAAAACTTATGATATTGCGTGCCGAAAAAATATATTCAATTTATATTATCATTAAAACTGTGTGCAATAGCTAATTATCATTCATAAGCTAATAATTATTACATAAAATGAATAAAAAATAGATATAAGATGCAATTTAATTCTAAACAATCCTTCAAGAATTTGCATGATCATGGCTAGAGTTATGTAGAACATAAAGCAAGGCTTACTTATATATCTGTTCAAAGCCTGTCAAGTTTCTAACCTGGAACTGGATGAGAAGGGGATGCCATAGAGCCATTCAATTCTATATTTCAAGGGTAGGTCAACTTTCCAGCTGCATGTGACACAATCGACAATCCCCGAGCTTAGACACGAATTATAAGTGACGTTTATCGCTATAAATGATTTTATAGACCTGGGAAATTTCAAGTTACGCGAGCAAATACCAATTTTATGGAGATTCCTTACGACTTTTTAAGAAAAAATAGTTCTAGTTATTTTACTATGGAAAATAAAATTTTTTCCTTTTAATGCAGGCATCATATTTTCTATTTATAGCTATGATAATTGAAAAAACTGTAGAATAAAAGTTAAAGTAATTAGTATCATTTCACACACATTTATTGTATACATTTTATATTACTCGATAATATACATTATCTCATTTTTAATAAAAACATTTTTTTATATTAGTAATATCAAATATATATTACTTTTCATTGTTGAGAAAATATACAAAACATGATCTAATTTGTACTCTAATAAAATATTTTAAAAATTTTACTCTAAACCATAGTTTCAAATCTAATAAATTTAATAAATTTTAATTTGTAAGATTAATTTTAAAAAAATTTTAATTTTAAGTATAATTTTACATAGAATTGTCTTTGCTGAAAGAAGTAACAAAATATTAAAATTGTAGAGTTTTTATTTGAGATATAAGAGTATAATACGATATAAATTTAATTTCTTTATAAAAATAGTATTTTTGATAGCCAATATCAGTCATTAAAATTTGCAACATAAAGACTTGATACTTTTTTTAGCAATTAAACATTTTATATACTGGTAATATTTTTAATTCATGTATTTGATAATACGAAATTAATAATTATATACTGTAACTGCTGAAATCTGAGTTTTATAAAAACAATGATTATTTAAAATTTTAGTTTAATTTTTTTTAAATAAATCACTCTTATTAATTAACATTAATTACATCCAACTCACTTTAATTAAAAAAACTACTCTTATCTTTCAATATCGTAACAAAATAAATTACAGTTGTTGGGAAACAAAACACGATTTTTTAAAATTATAAATTTAAAATTAATGCAAAAAATTGCTCAATAATAAAAATTTAAGACACAATCGCTATTTCCGTAAAAATATTACGCAAAAAGGAATTAGATCATAATTTAATACTTTACAGAAATAAGAGGAGTTAAAATTGAAAATTAATGATCTTTGAAACTTGCGATTTATCAAATACATCAATTCTTATTTCAGAATGAAGTTAACCACTAGATTTCAATTTGTAATGTGTCTGAGATACGGAGGCATTTTTTTCAACCAGAACAGTGCTTGAAGATAAAATTAATGATCTTTGTGTTACAAAAATTTTTTCATTAATTTGGAAAATCAAGAGAAAATTAAAGAATATTAAATTTTATTTTTCGGGCTTAGAACTGATTTTTTAACGTAGAGTTATTATATAAACAAAGAATTCCTTAACTCTTTTACATATTTAACGGTATTTTTATTCATGATGAAAAATTCAAATAAAAAAATATCGCACACTGCCTTTCTTACTTCTTTTATATATTTTAAATTTATTAATATATAATATAACATATATTATAATAAATGTATATTTATTAAAATACTCCAATACTAATTTCTTTTTTTTCCTTATTATTTTTTCTCAAAATAATTCTTTTTTAATCATTTTTATAATCTACAAATATTGAAATCAACGTTTTTATCGTAATTTTTTTACATTAGTTTTAATATTAATTTTGTTTATACATAAAAAATATAAAAAAAATTCCATGAAATGAAATTAAAAAATAAAAATTACTTAATTTACTATTCTTTGAGTGAGTTCAAACAATATTGAATATATTTAAAAATCAATTCAATCAAATCAAGCAGCGTTAAGATTTTTGTCAATTTTTCTTTATTAATACTCGTTTCAATTTATGTATGTATAAGATACATATGAAATTAACTCTCACAAAAGGTAGAAATTTTTTGATACTACATAGTGCATGGACTTTGATATTTTTAATCAGTTTTTTTTCTATTTGTTAATAAAGAAAATGTATAAAAGTTTTTTGTACAACCATGTATATAAAATATTTGTAATACTGTGTCACGAATAAACAAAGTTGTTGAATATTTAAATTTTTTAAAAAAGTTTTTATCTATTTTACTTTATTATGTATTTTATTTATTTTTAGTTATGTCATAATAGTGCAAATAGTTGTACCTTACAAAGTTCTATCTCGTATCGAAAACACTATGTGCAAGCTTAACGAAATATTAAATTTAGATATATTTCATAATTTAATTTAATGATCAATGTATTTCGAACGTTAATTTTTTAAATCTTTTGGTAGTATTAAAGGAAAAGAGAATATTATCACTTTGAAGGTGATTTGGATTCTCTCGCCTGGACAACTGAAAATGAGGGACTATAATTCACCAATGAGTTTTTCATGGCGCCATGTGAATATAAACCTTCTGAGTCGTTGCAATTTCGCACGGTAATGCTTGATTTGTTATTTTCTTGTGTACCGTACGACATCGTCATTTGCTAGGAATTTAACTGAGACATCAAAAGGATCCTCGATCTATTTTCTACTTCATTCAACTATGTTAAAGATTGAAAGAATGAGAAATGCTCTCAAAATAGATAATAAACGTTTTTAAGACTTTTGCTATTGTAGTAATATGAAGAAAGATTTACAGAAAATTGTTTACTGGCGTGAAATATCAAATATTTACAAAACTTGGTACATATATTTACTATTATTGGGTTTTCAAACAAAAAAAAAATTCATTATAATGCAACGTACATCATAACTTATCAAAAGTTTTTAATTTTTTCAAAATAGAAATATAAAATAAGCATACGTTTCGTAATTAAATATAATGTGATTACTTTGAAATTCAAATACATTGTAATATTTACTTCGTAAATGTACGATAAATAAAAATATTTCATATGAAAAAATAGCATGTGCGTGTATATACATATATACATACGCACACCCACAACATATATTTATTGAAATACTAATGCATATATATATTTAAAATAAAAAAAAACTATCACATTGATTAATAAATTGAGTTTTTTCTGACTAAAAACTATAAATAACTTTTTACAAATTAAAACATGAGTAATATAACTAAAATTGTAATTATAAATTTACAAATTTATTGAAAATTTGTAAATTAATTTATTGTAAATCATGAAATGAATTGTGAAATGCAACTTGATTCGACAATGATATTAATGCTCTTCATTTTTTTCGTTTAAATTTATCCTTTAAATTACGTATGAAAATTAAGATTATGGTTTATCCTGTATGATTAGCTAATAAATTTTATTAATAAATTTGTCTATTAAAATTTTTTTATGCTGCTATAGAAAGTCCAATAATCTCCTCTAACTCAAACCAAATATACATTTTTAGAAATGAGTTTGAGTTAATACAGTATAAGATATTTTTAATAAATTTTTTATTTAACGAATAATACTCTAATCGTTTATTTTCTTATTTTGTAATTGATAACGTACAATGATAATTTTAATTGATATTAAATATTCTTACAAATTTAATTTGTATTTTTTTAATGAAATTACATGATAAATTTCTTAGTTTCCAAAAATTTACAGTGAATCTTAACATAAATTGTAAAAATTTGAACTTTTTGTTAAATTTAATTTAAAAAATATTCACCAACATTTTTTATCGTAAATTCAGAACATCAAATCAAAGTCGAGATAGAAATTGTCTTTCAAGTCCTAAAAATAATATGTTTCTCTATTTGAAAAATTTAGGATATAAACTAATCATATTGTATTAAGTTGTCATTTAATTAAATTTATGTTTTGATATTTCAAAAAATTCATAAAGACAAATGATAAATATTTTTAAATAAAAACAAGTAATCAACGTGTATAATGCACAAAAAAAAATTCTGCGGTTTTAATGCTGTAAATATTAAAAATTTTAATCCATGAATTTAAATTTTAAACAGCCACAGTATTGTATTATATTGTATTATATTGTAAATATTTTTTTTATAGATTTTTTATAGATTAGATACTCGTTTATATTATAGGATTAAACCGCCTTATTTTAATTTTATCATTTATTAATTACTGATTTCTATTGGAAACTTTTTTAAAATTTCTTCTTTACAAAGTTAATAAAGTGGGTAGAAGAATATATATTTTATATTGTCGTAAAAAATACAAATATGTCGTTATTGTTCATAAAATCTTTTGAAAAGTAAATTTATAGTCGTACATAATATTATATTGGAAAACAAAAATATAATTTTATTAAAATACAATAAAAATGTTTATATTTTGTACTAAAACCATTCTTTTAATATATATTTTAATATAAATATAATTTTTTTTATAATTATTTTATTATCAAATTTACCTTAAAAATTTTTATAATTTATCTTGTTAAAATTACTATAACTCTTTTCAATGTTTTCGTTACTCATAATTATTGTTAATTCATTTTATTAATGAATTTATAATTTATGCGTCAATACTATTTAATAATATAGATTGCAAGTAAAATATTTTGATTTAAGTATCGAATATTATACATTATTCAATCTAATATATCTAATATTCTTATAGATAAAAACATAAATTGAAATATTTAAAGCCATTTCAATTTTATGCATATAACATTTTATTTTATTTTTATCAATACATAGATAATGTAAATATTATGCGCGTATTTTAAATTTTTACACAGACCTTTAATATCTGTTTATTATTTTCCTATATTATTCCTATTCATTAAATTTTGTATCTTAAATATTACGAATGCAAATGAATAAAGTAATTGGCTTAATTGCATCAATCTACTTTATTAAAATTAATAAAATTAAAAAATATTTAATAAAATTTTTATTGATATAAAAAGTACTTTGATTTTCATTGTAAAATTATTTGAAATACATCACTTTGATCAGTTTTTGCCGTTTACATACGTATTACAGCTTGCCTTTTTAAATTCTAACAGATACCAACAGATCAAAGAATATAAGGGAGGATATTAAAATCGTTAGCTAATATTTGTTGAATAGACAAAATTCATTGACTATAATTAATTTGTTACTGATATTAATATTTTAGCACACAAAATTTTTTATTTCCTCTTTATATTAAAAATTTTATAATATATATTAATCTTAAAATGTTTTATAAATTCCAATTTTAATATATCAATGAATAAGTTTAAACAAATAAACAAGTAATAACAAAGTATTGAAAATTGGTCTTATAACTCTTGTACTTTTTGTATCACATTGTTTTATTTTCTATTTACATTTTTTAATAAAGTATTGATCATTTATTAATTATAAACAATTATTACTTTTTACAATTTAATAGTAATACAGCAAATAGTCATTGTAAACGAAGAAGAATTGAATTATAAATTAGAAAAATTACTTTTCAAATTATTTTTCACCTTTACAATAAATTATTCATATATTTGTATTTCTAAATTTTATGTTTATTATATGAATCAATAAATATTATATCTTAAATGTAATAATAATTTAAAGCTTATATTAAAATTATAAAATATTTAAAGTAATATAGTATAATCCAAGTAATCTTGTCTTTTTTAGTGTCATATTGATTATTTGGTATTAAATTATGTGATATTGTTTCATTGTTTATATTAAAATGAATATTTCAAACAATGAAGGTAATTATCTATTACATGAATTTTAATTTTAATACATATTTTTATTAACATTGGTTCAAAGTTGAGAATTAATTCTTATTAATTATTCAGTAGAATTTTTAATATTGTATTTCAATGGTGGTTGCAATTATGTCATATATTTTAATTAAAAAATATTATTCTTATAATATTATTCATTTTACACTTTCATGTTACACTTTATATATTTTTTATGATTTATCTAACTAAAATCATTTGTTTTGGATTAAAAGATGTACCTGAACAGATTTAAAAGAAATATATTTCAAATATTCAACAATTTTTCCGCAAAAAATAGAAAAACTTAATAAGATAGCAATTAAATACAAATTCATTTCATAATGATTTACGAGTAAAAAAGCAAAGATTTAATTTCCAAGTTGCCAACCGGGAAACCTATTGTTTGATAACGTGTAAATTATAAAGTATTATAACCGTACATTAATAACTAGATGAAATTTAACAATAACAAGTGAATCTTTTCGTGAATAATATTAACTTTAATGATAAATTATTAAAGTTATGAATCAAAATATTTTACTTTTCACATTTGCATATAGATTCAAAACTAAGAATCTTACACCGAAAGGTGTAACTGCGAGAGTCAAATACTCTTGTTCAAGTATTTTAAGTTATATTAATTTCTATAATAATTTTCAAGGATATTCAAGGATAATGTAAATTTAAGCATACTTGTATAGACATTTGGTAATAAATTAAATAAACTAAACAGAAAAAAATTTGTAAGGCCTAAGTGCGCAATTGTTCGAGATAATATTCAGTCTTTTTTTAGAACCGTACTCAAACTTATTATTATCCGTATATTTACTATAATTTTAAATTTAATCGAAATACGAATCTTTATAGTAACACGAAAAAATATCTTAATATTATGCTCATGTGTTAACTTCATTATGTATATAATTGAAATTTGTAATTATTCTACAAACATCAGAATTATAAGAAATAAGATAAAATTTTTAATAACAACAGGAAAATGAGGTTTTAATGAATATAACACTAAAAATTTAGAAATAAATTTGTTATTGTTATATTGTATTAATTAATAGATATTCAAGAAACAAACGAAGTGTTATTTAATAATTTTCTTTCCTATTCCTACTTAAATTCAATATATAAATTAAAGATATAATTTATAGCCTAATGTCTACAAAATACATAATATAGTTTCATATATTTTTGTATGCGTCATTGAATTCAAACGCTTACTATTAATATCTTCGTTGAATAGAATATACTAACTTATACTGAACTTTATAATATACAAGCACTGTTTAATCATTTTTAAGTAATTTAGTCGACACATAGGTTATTATTAATCATTGTAAATATTGTATTTAAAATAATAACATATTATTATTATTATATTCATTGTAAGCTAATAATAAAAAAAATTTTCTGCTAAAAGATGGTGAATCGACAGTTTAAAAAACACTTTATTTTAAAAAGAAAATTTTCAGTGTGTTAGTACGGTATTATACAGCTTTAATATTTTAATTGTATTTTCATTTGCATATACTTGATTTAATAGAAATTGTTTTGGAAAAATTTTTTTGTAAAAAAATATATTTTTCATTCTTTTGCGGCAAAAATTAACAAAGGATTCACTTGTTATGCATAGTTCATGACCAGCTCCGTAAAAAAATATGTCAATTCCTGATTAAAATATTTCTAATATAAATTTTTTTTTGACAAGTTACGCTAAAAATTTTTAATATTTACTTGATAAATTTAAATAAAGATGATTTTATTAGATGACTAAAATAGATTTATATTTTTAAAGAAAATTTACACATAATAAATATATTTTTAATTTATTGTGGTTATTTGTAATTCAATATAAAATAATAATAATTTAACTATTTTTTTTTAAATAAATACATAAAATGTAGTATTTACATATCTAAAAAATTATAAAACTATAAAAAGCTTTACTCCAATATGTATAAAATCAATATATAATTTAAACTAAATAAAAAAAATACAGTATTTAACCAACGCAAACCCTGTATTATGAAAAATTAATATTTTTATTCACAAAATATGAATTTTTAAACAGAAGTTACAAGAATTTGTTAAAAATCATCGCTCATTGATTTTAATATTTGAAGAGAAGAAATAATTACTGCAAATCATGCTTGTACTTTATAATTTTGTAAATACAGGCGTACCTTAACTTACATAAAATTACCTAATTCTTAAGAATTATTTGTTTCTAACACAATTGATTCAATATATCTCACGATAATGTTCTGAATCGATAAAACAAATGTTCTTGTAAGCGAGAAAATCTAATTATAATTATATCCACTTTTAGAATGGTGAAACGAGCAATTAGAAAGTAATAACAATTTCGCTGTTACTGTACTAGTACTCTAAATACTCGCTATAAATTTAATACCATCTATTTGTTTTAAGATCACTGTTGTTTCTTATAGTTATATATATATATATATAACTCGAAAATATAAAATTAATACCCAAAGACATCATTAAATATTATTAGAAATAATATTTGCTTTAATAGATTTGAAAAATGTACTATTTCAGTTATTTTCTGATTCTGAAACAACAGTGATATATTATATATATATATATATATATATATATATAATTAGTTATATTTTTAAATTGCATAGAAAATTATGAAAATAATGTCATATTGCAGTTTAGAAATAGGATTTCAATATTTTTCTTCGGTTATTTTATATAATTTAATAAATCGATTCTATAATAAATTTTCAAAGTATAGTTTTCTACATCAAAGACTAATTAAACTATTTAATGTAATTGATATATCCTGAAAAAGAATAACTAGTATATTATGGAATATCTTATTTCTAGTCATCAATTTAGTAATTATAAAAATATTTAAAGATACGAATATAAATAAAAATTTGAATATGCCTGCAAAATTTTTTATCCATCTTTTTTGTTTTAAAATACATTTAAATTATTGTCCAATTTGCAAAGGACAACAAATAATTCATATTCAGATTTAAATTCCCGATGAAAGCACTTGTCAAAAATAAATTACTACTAGAATTGAGTATCATAATAAATTATATTACTTTTTAACGTATTTGCGTAGAAGATTTAAATAAGTTAACTATTTTTAGGCAAATTGATGATTTATAAATAAAATGTTATATTCTCTTGAATTGATAATTTTATATATTAACGTAAGTTTAAAGTTTTCAATTCTCTAAGTACAATGTGTTGCAAATAAATTATGTAATGTACATTGAACTTAGCTTTTAAAATGGTATCTTAATTTTCGATTTTAAATTCTTTAAATAACAATGTGTATTTTACTTTATGAACAATACTCGATGTTAATTAGATATATTTTTTTTTATTTCAAGCATAGGATATTTTTAGTCTGCTCGTACAGTTCGTTACATAATACGATTTTAGAGAATAAAATTTTAGGAATAGAAACGAAATTTCTCTGCTATCGCCGACGATGCCGATGATGATTTATTCATCACTCAACTAATTGTATAAATAGGTACATTTAATTTGCTTTAATTCCCCGAAGTACTATTACGTTGCGTTCAATTAATCCGGCTAATTCACAAAAATCATATATTTAACCCGATATCCTTGATTTTTGGAAGATGTGTAGGAAAAATGTACGTTTGAGGTATTTTAATATGTATTGTGATCGAAGTAAGATTCCAACTATTATTCATTGTCACTATGGTGAAAAAAGAAAAATCTATCTACTTCGTTTACTCGCTTATTTCGGTATATTTGCAAAGCACTTTGTTTGACACAAAGCTTCTGATTGATTGCAGTGCTACGGCAATGATGTGACGCATGGAGGAGGCCCACGCCGCGAAGGTTGGGGGAGCGCCGAAGCCACCGAAATGGTTCTTAACAATCTGTTTTATATAACGGCTAAGGTAAGTACTTTGAGTTATAGTCTACTTTTATTGCTGTACAAGATAAAAATAGAGCCTTGTGTTATTAGAGCAGCAGACCAGTAGTAACATGGTAAAAAAAGTTCAGTACTAATTTATAACTTAATTGTTCCATTATCTGCGAAGATATTGACAAAGGACATTTTTATCGAACGTTGTTTGTACTAAGCAGCTTAGAAATAATCACTTACAAAGTTTTATTCCCTTTGTCATTATGAACAAAAATAAGTTTTAATACACTTACAATTTACGTTTTTTCAAACAAAATTAACCTCTTTTAAGTTACATTCTCATTTATTTGTTCTAATTATTGCATTTTTTGATAAAAAATACGCCGCTTTCTTAAAAAGTATTTACATTCTTTTTCAAATAATGTAAGCAATATTACCTAATATACTTACATTACCTATTATTATTTTTATTTGGTAACCATTATAATATTTAATATTTTTCTTCGTTTATAAAAATTTGTTTCTAAATTGATATTACGTCGCAGTTTGAAATTTTTTTTGAAAACAACATAAAAACGACTATTTTCTAAAAGGTATTTTTTCGGTAAAACGAAATAAATTTGTGATATACTAACTGACTTTTAAAAATAAATTGATTATATCATTCAATATGTAAAATTAAGATTTTCCTGATATTTAGTTTATTGTTAAAAGGAGATTCTAATGATTATATAATATTTAATTTTATGTATAATGAAAAGCTCATATTTAAACTTTTTTATAAAAAGTGATTTTTTTTGCAATTCGTTGTACTTGATTTAATAAAATTTTGAACGATTAACATATTACACGAACATAATTTATTATCGAATTCTTTGAAGTTTTTTGTAAACGGCCATATGAAAACAAAAAACACACGCGCACATGCATGAATAAATATTCATTTGCGAAAGTGCATTCAATAGTACATGCGAAAAAATAAATATTAAATTTCTTTTATGCAACAATACCATCTATTTATTATATTTTTTATTAATAATTAGATTACACTTTTATAAATTTATCAAATAACTTTAACGAAATTTGAATGGATTTTTTTACTATTCTATTTTTAACAATGCACCGAATAATAATTTTTAGATATAAAATCACATCCTTAAATTTTATTTCGGCATCATGTTCCAATATTTTTGAACTCACAGTAAAAAAGTCAAAGTAAAAAATCAACATGTCAAAGTCCTCTTTATTAAACTAGCGGCTTATGCTAAATTCAGTATTTTAATATGGTACTGGTCTTTTGAGAATCGAAGTTTATGACTAAATCTTGATACAATGTATGTACGATAAATCTACCTTAGTCATTTTCTTTGTCGGGATGAGTAATTCGAAAAGTTTTAAACCAGTCGTCGCCAAGTTTAAGCCTTGAAGTAATACAAATACATTATAGATGAATCTGTGTAAATGCATCCAGAGATACAAAGAAAGTGCTTACTAATTTATCTCGCTTTAGTACCACTACAGCTCAAGGAGCATTTTCAACAAATCCATGGAGTAATGAAATTTAACGTATAAATATCGATAAAACATGATAAATATTAAAACTAAGAATTTAAGAAGATGGTTCGACCAAGATTGCGGGTAAAAAGAGCAAGAAATGTATATATATATATATATATATATATATATATATAGAGAGAGAGAGAGAGAGAGAGAGAGAGAGATATTAAACAAGAATACATAATAGCTGAAGAGAGTAGTAGTTTTATGCTTGACTGTTTTGCAGTTTTCCGACGAGCACCCGAAGGAGATCGAGGAGTTATGGGCAACTCTGTGCGGCTGTTGGCCGAACAATCTGAAAGTAATCATTCGATACCTCATCATCGTGTCGGGTATGGCCCCGCAGGAACTTCTGCCGTATGTGAGTATACGTAGGCACTCGCACCTTGATGCTGACGTTGAGTTATCGGTATAAAGTTTGCACCGCGCCCTTCAACTGTCGACGTGCGCTCGATCGCCTCTTCTCTTTGCGTGTTGAAAAGAGCCGCTTGCCTAAAACTTTTCCCATTACCCACACTAGAGGAACGTGCGATATAGAGAGTGTAGTGATCCCCGTTGTAAATGAGCCTAGACGTATCGAGCTGATGTATTATTTATTGTTTTTTTTTAACACAAATTTGCGTGTTATATTTAGTTTCTCTATGCAATCATCAATCAGGCATTAACTGAGATGGTTGAGCTGTTCGATGCAAATGCTCGGTTTATATAGACTGAAAATCTATAAAAAAATTATTAACCCATATCAAACGTAAGAAGCTATTGTGGCTAATATTGTCGTTTAAACTTAAAAGTTTTAACTTAAAATTTATTTCTAAAATTCTTGTAAATTTAGCTGTTTTTTTTTACTTTATTACTTATATTAATAAGGGTTTGATTATTATTGTTAATTAATTAATATCAGAGCAATTATCATACTTCGCAGATAATTATACTATTGATATTTTCATAGTTTTTTTAAACTGTGCATAAGAATAATAATAGAAGTTGTTATTATTATTAGTTTAAAAAAAAAAATAAATGGAGGTATTCATAAATAGAGAATTTTCAATCTATTTTAAACATGAATTTTATAAGAGTAAATATTAATTACATACAATGACACATTAAATAAAAATGAAATATTTATTAAAATAAAGCTCAAACTACATTTTTTACGTTATACATAATAGCAACATTACAGTTATGAGTAGAATAATTATAGATATATAAATATTATAAGTTTTTTTTCCTATTTTCAGCGTTAAGTTAAAAGATTTCACGACATTCGTTACGTTTAAAATTATGAAAAGCTTAAAAAAATTCCAGTTATTATGTATTTAAAATATTTGTAATTGGTACGAATATTTTTTTCAATATTTGATGAATGATTGTTTACTTTTCTAAGAAAAGTTTTTCTGTTATTTTTTATGAAAATATATATATATATATATATAAAACAAATCATTAATATATGTCTTTTTATTTCATCAGAATTTTCTTTCGTATAAAAATGTTTATAAAAGGATGCCTTTTAAAATTATTGGAAAATTTTAAAAAATTTTAAAAAATTTTAAATTTAATGCTTATTAAATTTTACCATCTGCTCACCTACTCTAAGCATTAACCCATAATATACATATAAACGTTAAACCTTAAGTAGATTTTTAAATATATTTTCAATTATATTTTTCCTACAATTTTTTAACTTACATATGCTATGTAAATATAAATTCATATCAAACACAACGTATAAATTCGATTGCTAAATTTTCAAATGACTATAAAATTTAAACGTCAATGAGAATAAAAAATTGATTTGAGATATTATAATTTGTAGATTTAATTTACGAAAGAAAGTTTTTAATGTAATAATTACATCAATTTCTGTATCATGTTGGGGCGAAGGAAATTTACTGATACGTAAAGTTAGTTGAATAAATCTTTACAATTAAATATTTATCTTCTATAAAATCCGCACCGCATATGTGAAAGCACGATTTTCATGAAATTACCAGGATCTGAATAAATGGTAAGGACCAATTAAATTTATCCATGTGGTAATCTTCATTACACTCGGGTTAAAGCGTATTTTGATGTTTCATATTACGAAATATCTTTAGCATTTAATATTTAATTATTAATAAACGAATATTTGATGTATTTAAAATTTGTTTTTTTTTTTTATATCTGTAATGTCATTAATTCCGCTTTACCTGTTGAATTTTTATTCCGAATAACATAAAATCTGTATGTTTGAAACAAGCTTTGCATTTTTTGGTAAGATTCTTTTGTTAGCATATGCTAGGCTCGTTGAATAATGCTATTTGTTTAAATACTTCATTTAAAAGAATATTTGCATAAACTGGATGTGTATTGTCTCTAATCTAATTATGCTGAGCCCTCGAGTATTTTTCTTTATCTGGTGGTTTTCTAGGAAGATTTTATTTTTAATTAACGCCGCGAATCGCAAAGTAAGGATAAACAAGTAGAGAGTAACTTTTTTATATAAAGGTTTCAAATAGCACACAATTCATTCATAGGCATATTTTAAATTAAAATTATAAAAAATATTTTCTTCTGAAAAAAAAACGATAATCATATGTCGAGGAAGAATCAATAACTAAGCTTTTTCCGATAAAGATTTATGTTCATTTCTTGTTGATTAAACGGACGGTAATTTGCGAGTATTCAATTATTCCTTCAAATTTGTAAAGTTGATAATGATTGGATTCGCAGGCCAAACGTGTTGTACTCTACCTGGCCCGAGCGCGACCTGATCGTCTTGTCGATGAGATGATGACAGAATTACAAACAGTGGAGACACTTAATTGCCTTATCGAGAGGACAGAGACGCCGCCGTTCTATCGGTTGACAAGTATGCGCAAGGCTTCCTCGCACAGCGACGCACCAGCTGCAGACCCGGGGAATCCGACTAAGGATTTAGGAGTTGAGAAAGGCACTATACATACTAAACGGCACTCCGGCGAGGATCCGATCAAAAGCGGGCAAGTTAATTCTATCCTCCGAAAAATCCTTTTGGTAATTCTATCGTGGCACGTTGCGTATATCAAACTAATTATACGTATTTGTAAGTTCCCCATTCATCACTGGACTCTTTCACAGACCCAGTAATAGGTACTTTTATTAAAGCTAATTCATTGAACAATCTTGTTTTATTGAGAGACATAAAATAATACAATTTTTCAAAATTCTATTTCAATACAAAGTATTTTTCTTTTCTAGTTGTATAAAGATTATATCATACGTAACATTCAAACTCGTTAAATATGCAAAAAAATTGAAAATAATTCAAACACGATTTTAACGCAGAAAAAGAAAATTCATTACTTAGTTTCTTATTTCATCAATAATAACATCCACGATGCATCATTACTGTTGAAATCAATGTAACCCTAATTTTTTTATTCATGAGCGTTTAACGCATAATAATTTGGAATAGTAATTGTGCATAACGCAGTGAAAAGTGAATGCAATTAGCCTCTTATTTCCGCAGCGGTTCCAAATCCGACACAGCGCTGAGGGCTCTCGCTGGATTCCCCTGCAGCCGAACGGAGAAATCGCGCACCACAAGCGGACCACCTCTACTCCCGGATGAGCTTTCCACCCCTCTAACCGAAGCGGAGGTAAGCGTCCAGCAGAATCACCCGGCACATGCTCTCACAACCGCCCGTAGATGTTTCACCGGTCTTTTAATGCGCCCCTTTACAGTTCTTTGATTTTCAGTTGACGTCGGAAGACGCTTATTATATACGCAACGTTCCCGTGGTATTCAATGGGCGGCCATTAGCCAACACTGGTGAGAAGCTCGATGTGCCTCAACCCCATCCCCTGCCGATGCCCGAGTACGGGGGATATTTTGCGCCCCTCACCGAGTACCTGCCTGACAGCTCTCAACCAATCAGTGGTTTTCACAGGTACGACCCTTTTGGTTTACTGCGGAAAAAATATAAGGTCAACATACGCGTGGGTTGCAATTTCTATATCAGAGTAAAATGTTCATTCTGCAAATTAAATTCAGCTCCATTTATAAACTATAAGCCGTTTTACTTTGAAATGAATAATAAGTGTGAGATAGATAGAGTCTTTGAAGTGTTATTTATTATTATTTACTTACCGAGTCGTTCGTTATAGTATCGCAATGTTAAATTTTAGAAGTGTAGAATGATTCGAGAATAATTACAATCCATGACTACATGGTAGCGTTTTTATTTTATTAAAAATATTTAGTATAAAATTTGATTTTAACCAAACGGTTATGGATAATAATGGTAGCCTCAATTTACTAATACTCAATAAAATCAATTTAATTAATAAAATATAACATTTTTCAGTAATATATTAAATATTGTCTTTTCAACTTAAATGATAGCCTCGAAAAATGGAACAAAAATTGTTTTCAAACGAAACTGTTTCTCTCTCTCTCTCTCTCGCTCTCATTTGATCGACGAAAAAAATATTAGTGCACTTTCCTCTTTAAATTGCCGATAAAATACGAGCACTTTATTTCAGATGCAACATAGCGGTAATGTTGTTGACTGACGTCGTGATCGATGGCATTCAACTTGACTGGGCCATCCACGTGCCTTTGATGCTTCACATCGTTTTCCTGGGCCTGGATCATTCGCGACCCCTTGTGCGCGATCATTGCCGCCTCCTACTCCTCAATATGCTTGTAGTCCTCGGTGATCATAGGGATCACCTGGGTGTCGCCCGCGTTCTTCTCGCCAACAAAACCGATCTATTGGGCCTCGGGTTATCAACGCCGCCACTGCCCGTAATCCAGCACAATTTCACCGAGGTCGATCTTGAATTCGATAGCTACTTGTACGGTCCGCCACCCCCACACCCACCTCTACCGTCGCAAGCTAACAGTTCGTAAGTATACCCGCAGTAAAATTCAAGATTTTACCTAAACGCTACGAATAAAGAGCATTTGGTTTATGCAATATATAAAATTAATATTTTATCGTAATATTTATTATTACAATAAGTTGTAGGTAAATCATGAAAAAAACTTCAAATAAAAAACAAGATAATTAATTCGCGAATGAATATAACATAACATAAGTTTTCCAAAGTATTTTGTATTAATTAAAAAAATTTATACGTTTAATAACTGATGAACGTATTGTGGTGATAATATTACATTTTGTTTTCCATTCAAAAACTTTTCCGTACTAAAATTTATTTAGTATTTTATGAATAAAATGTTTTTCTTTTAAAATTATGTTGAAATATTAATATCAAATTAAATATAATTTTAATCTCTTAATTTAATAATTGTATTTAAATTAATTATTTGTAAGTTTAACATTCTAGAGAATGAAGGACTCGTAATATCATTTTTTTAAATTAATTTGTTTTTGATTATTATCAAAACCAATAAAACTAAAGTAAAAAAAAAAAAGAGTTTTATGCGCGTCAAAAACACTTTTCAATTTACCAAAATGCTTATCAAATTACTTCCAAATGTCGCAGTTCTGAAGTTAAAAAAAGAGAATTTAAATTTATATATCAAATTGATAATAGAAAGTTAAAGAAATTAACTTTTATTTAAAATAAACAGAAATATATAACAGAAAATAATTCTTAACATGATTAAATGTATTCTATAAAAGTGTAGAAATTGATTTAAATAATAATGTTTTTATTCAAATTAATAACGAAATGTTCAAAAATAATAATTTTCACTAAAAATTTGTTTAAGATTAAAAGTCCTATTGCATTCAAATTTATTATTTATTATTATTGTTGTTGTTGTTGTTGTTGTTGTTGTTATTGTTATTTGTTTATTATTTTTATTATTATTATTTTTTTTGTTATTATAAATCAGAACTTACATGGATAATACTTGAATTAATTTATTCAAATCTGTTTTAATTTTTTCGGGATATATCAGAGCCGTGGTTCCAACATCGCCTCAATCGCAATCACCTCCGCCCCCGTGTACTCCACCTTCGTCACCACCGCCTCCGCCACCACCACCTCCTCCTCCACCACCGCCACTACCACCAGTCGACACGTCATCCTCGCCGACGCTGTCCTCGTCGCAATCGTCTTCGTCCAATAACGCCAGCCCGGTGCATTCACCTGTCAATGCAGGCAACACACCACCAGCTACCATCAGGCATGTTGCACCCAATCTCAGGGACGAAACTAAAACTCCGGGGGCTACATATTCCTACGGTGAGATTTCACTGCTTACACCTTGTACTCCTTCTTGTACTAAAGAACGCTTATTTCTACTTTTTTTATTTCCGATTGATTGATTAACTATCTTTTTTGCGGGATGAAAATCAAGATAATACTTTTTGTTTGTTGAATAACGTGCAACAAGATGTATATTAATGGGAATAAATATGTTATGGGATTTATTTATGCTTTAACAGCGTTACATATTCGGATGGCTGTTCTGCGCCATCTATAGCGATTTCACTATTCCATTAAATATCTTGCAGAAAAACTGTAATTTTACAAAATGTTAAACATTGAAATTTACGGCTAATAATAAAATAGATTATTTTATTCGTATATATTACGTATTTTATACGTAATAATTTACTTTCATTATTGTTATTATATGCACATGGTTGTTTCTAAAAATATGATCTTGTGTATACACGAATAATTTCAAACTGAAAAAAAAATATTAAAATGCACGGAAATATGTTCGACAAAATATGCAAATATAAAAATATAGTAAATCATTAAAATTATTAATTGAAATAACCTTTTTATATTTAAACGCGAATTAATATTAATTACATTCAGTAAATTATGTAGCGTTCTATTATTTCGAATTATATTACATTTTCTTAAATTTCATTATATGTAACAAAACTTAATATAATATTAAGAACTTCTGATTAACAAATATATATCTAATTTTTAAAAAACAAGTACTTAAATTAATTTGTGCCTAATTAATCATTAATTGAAGATTTTTAAATTAAAAAAATGTAAATTACAAAACTTTTTAATGTAAAAAAAGTTTACTTTTCAATATTTTAAATTCAAATAAAGGTTCGTTGATATAGTTACTTTGATGACCGCATCAAAAAAACTCTAAATTCAAATTTCATGATAAAATTTAAAAATAAAATAAGATAGCTAATCGATTAAATTGCTCTTTAGAAGAAATTGTAAATATGTAAAATATAATATCCACGCAAATTTCAATTTATTTTTAAAAAGTTATACGAAACAATATTAAATTCTTTTGTTCTTCAATATTCAAAATGCAGTGCATTTGATAACACAAGTGCTATTTTCGTGTTATCCTTTTTATTAGTTATCGAGATTGTTAATGTTATTTAGATATAAAAATTTGATATTTGCATAAAAAATTGTTCAGCAGACAATTGTTAATTTCAAAAAGTAAATTGGAGGCGCCGGGTATCGATCCCGGTACCTCTCGCATGCTAAGCGAGCGCTCTACCATCTGAGCTACGCCCCCCAATCGCAAATTAATATCTGATTTGTTATGTTCAGTGGTCAATTTACTCTACTTGAAAGTGAAAGGTTTGGAAAGTGTATCACAACCCACTCGTAATTCGCCCTGCACTTGCTTTGAGCGCTACACTCGCGCATTCACATACTGATCAGTTATCCCACGCGATCATTTCGTGTTTCTGTATTTTTGTACATTAAACAGCAACAGCATTATTTAGAGTCAAACTATTGATCTTTTTAAATAATTAATTTTAATTTTTTCATTTTTTAAATTTTAAAGTTTTTAAATAAAAATCTTGTAATAAATTTTTAGCAAATTTTGTAAACAAATTGATGACTGGTTTATGACTGGAATTATAAAGTATAAATACTAAATATACGTATGAAATATTAAATAGAATTTAAAAATAAAGAATTAAATAAAAAATTTTAACTGTATGAGTATTGATATTCATTATTAAAACGCATTAAATAATAATAATAATAATATTATTATTTTTTTAATTCCAATATAATTTTGGAGTTGTGATATTGAATTTTCCTTAATTAATTAGATACGTAAATATTTCGTAGATACATTATTTAATTTGGAAGGTTAGGAATTTATATGTTAAGTGCTTTTTTTATTTGATTATTTTTTTTTGTTATTGATGATAATTTGTTGTAATATTATATTATTTAAATAAAAGAATCGTGTTTTTTGTATTTGTACTCTGACACTTTATAAATTAATTTCGAAGTCAATTGCAGTAACACTTTTCTCAAAGTTTAGAATAGCTTTAAATTAAATTGAGACATCAGAAATAATCAGGAAAAAAAATTAAATTTTTGTGCAGTAGATAAAAGACCTGCAATGTTTTTTGAGTTTATTAAGTTACTATTTATATCAATTATTTTTTTATCTTAATAAAAAAACAATTTATAATAAAGTTAACAAAAATAAAGGATATTTTTAATAACTATGTACACATTTAAAACAAAGGCATAATAACTATTGCCTTTTTATAATATTAAAAAATTCAATTATTTATGGCGATATAAATATTATTAAAACTCTATGGTATATTTATATTTTTTATGCAAAATTTTTAAGAAATTTTTAATTCTGTCCAAAATGTTTTATTTCACAATTTATAAAAAAAGGTTGGAGGCGCCGGGTATCGATCCCGGTACCTCTCGCATGCTAAGCGAGCGCTCTACCATCTGAGCTACGCCCCCTTTAGGTATGTTTGGTGTAATATTATATTTTCCGCGGAGGACCTTTTGATTTAATCCTTCAAATTATTTGATACATAAAATAGTATATAATAACTACATATAATGATAAAGACACTTTTATACATTCTAAAATAAATTATTAACCGATTTACTGCAGAGGGTGTAAACAAAGATAACACATATTATAACTGAAAATATTTCCTTTTCATTTAACGTAAATGTATTACTTATAAAAAGTACATGTGTACCTTTACAATTACATTTGATTGAAAATTTCCATTACTTTTGTCAACTTTTTATAGTTTTCTAATTTAAAAAACAATACTTTTATTTTTTAACTTTAATTTGTCAAATTGCCCAGAATCTGATATTGACACAGCAATCTTTATCTAATCGGTTTTCGATCTTTAGTATCATTAATTTTATTTTATAATATAATAAAAATATTACTTTTAATATACTTACGTACAATTTTATAATTTATATTATTAACGAGAAAGTTTAAAAAAACACAATTTATCGCATGCTTCCTACTGAAAATATATGCTTAAAAATACAAAATTACTTTCTGTGCAATTTAAAATATCGTAAAAAAAACTTTAATTCTGATGGTTAATTAATAAAATATTCATATTTTGAGCAAATAATTTCCGTTGAATTAAAAAAAAATAAAAATGTAAATTTTGTGATTTTTGTATCAATATTTTATAATTGAAAGAAGAAAAAATTTATTTCATTATGTCTTATTGCAATTTGCTATTTATGAATAGAGGTTGTGTTAAAAAATTTTTCACATATAGTATAAAAAATAACTAATAATTATTATTCTTAATTTTAGATAGTTGAAATGAATCGTTCTTATTTTTAATGCATTATCAAGGAATTATTTGTAAACAAACTTCAGATGATCGATTATTTATTACAAATATTTCTTTTATACGCATATTTTTTTATACAAAATACATTTCTAAAATATAACATTAATAATTAACAAAATTTAAAACGGAACATTTTACTACTAGAATTTCCGGCGTAAACAAAGTACTTACGAATCTTCTTGATGTGAATCTGTTGATCAGCTCTAGTAATAAATATGCTTTAATACGGATTATATCTACATTGTAAAATTTTTAAGAGACTAAAATAAATTAAAATGAAGCCAATAACACTGACAAAAATATTTTTATATTTTTAAATAATAAAATATTCAATATCAGACGGAAGCTCATTTATCATATAAATTTTTTATGAAGAAATAAGGTTGTCAAAGCATTTTTGGAAAAAGAAAAAAATTGGTCGATGTTTAGGAAAAGTTATGAGACAGATGTCGATTTATTGTCATTTACCTATCAAAAGGGATCAAAATTCGATTGAAAAAATGCAAAATACAATATGGATTAGATGTTTTCATAAAATGTTGATGTATTTGTAATTACAATAATCCACATGTACTTTAAATTACTGTAAATACCTCTAAAAAGAATCTAACAATTCAAAATTTTGTTTAAACTACTATTCTATTAATCGTCCAAAATCATGCTAAAATACTTTATTAAAGTTTAATTGATGGATCTATTTAATTAATAAATCTTCAAAGCTAATAACTAATGAAAGATATACAAAATTTTAATGAGTTTTATAATATTCACCTTTTGCAATCTATTCAAAAATATTTTATTTTTAACAAAATGAATAATTAATATAACATCCTGACTAATTTGTTATGTACATAATAAAGATTTTATGGGATTGTTAACAATTATAGATAAAACTCGAATTAAATTTTAAAGCGTTGCTATTAATTACGTGCGTAATAAAATTTCTGTACTTATTCGAATTATCAATAAATAATATTTGCAACAAATGCACGCAGGTCACATTTATTAAAAAAAAGGAAAAATTTAATATTGAAAGTTAATTATGGCAAAAAAATTTTTTGCTTGTTTTACTAAAACTATTCTGTAGGTGTTGGACGAGATAAATATTTTTTAACTTAAATATTCTTTTTAATGATTTCAATTTTTTTTTATAAATAATAATTAGTCGAAATAAAGTTTGAAGATGATCAACTTACTTTCAGATACTTCGTGCCAACACGGAAACTGGGCTACAGGCACTAGAGTAACAACTATCGTACCACCGGTTATTATTACTCGAGAAGATGGAGCAAATTGGACTGGACCTCAACCTGGACCAAATATGTTGATTCAAGATGTCATCAAATCAATAATAAACTTTCTTGCATCAAGGTAATTTGATAAATAACAATATTTATAAATAGCTGAAGTTTTTAGGTGCTGAAGTTATAAAGTCTTTTATAGAATTATTTATTTTGTGGTTTAAAATATTGTAATACAATTTCAATAATTTGTAATTGTATGAATTTATATATTAAGTATACGCAGATATTCAATTCAAGAGTTTACACATAATTATTAGCATATTCAATAATTGTTTATTAAAATAAAGTAGAAACTACTTAGATAATAAAAACTCAATAAATGTATTATTTATGATAATACATATTTTCGGGCAATGCAAAACACTATTATGTAGTTGAAATTTAAAATTACAAAATAACATTTAGATAAATTAAAATAAATCATAGTTAACTTCAATATATTGAAAAGTTTTTTATCCTTTACTAAAGTGTTTATGTGCAGTTTTTACATCACTGTTAAGAAATCTGTTAGTTTTTTTGCTAAATGATATTGTTCTTAGCAGCGATTTATAATTTGCTTTCCGTATATATTTTTATTAATTTTACATACATTATTAACTATTTATTATTACCAATTAAATTATGTAGTCGTTAAAATTAAAAACTATTAGTAAGTATCGATATAGATGAATTTATTGCAAGAAAACCTTAGAAATTCGTGATCACTAGTAATTTAACAAGATTTTATTATTTATAAATATATATGTATGTATTTTTTGATGAAAAAGCTTAGTCCCAATAAGCAATTAGCTTGCAGAATATATTCATACTTGTATTATTTGTGATTCAATTACGAAAATTTAATAAATTTATAAAGTCTATATTTGCATATAAAAGTTTTTAATTTATTCAAAAACATTATTATTGATAAAGAAGTTTAAAAATTAGTTTCACTATCAAGGCTTTCAAAATATGTATATAATTTTCTAAATAATATAATTTTATCGTGTTATTATCATTTTCCAATAAATAGGATCCTAGGTTTTATTTATGCCTATCAAGATTCTACGCGTTACTTTTAAAAATTATCAGAGGATTTTTTATGAAATAAACATTTAGCTAATAATTCGAGCAAACTTAAATACATTAATTGATAAATATAAAATTATTGAAAAAAATTTATTATTAAACATTGAAATAGTTATTTGTATTATATCTGGAATGCAATGTATTCAAAGATTGTATGAATATTTTAAAGCAAAGTCTTTATAATTCTAAATCTTACAAATAAAATTTGTTAACCATATTCTTAGAATGAACCAACCATTGTGGAACTACGAAGATATGACGGCGAAGGTCTGGTGGGTGCGCAGCGCCGAACAATTGACAATTTTATTGCGGCACGTGTTAAGGGTATTTAGGGACTCATTGCCCCATGCATTAGTGAGTCAACGTTGGGCCCAGACCGCCTTGCAGTTGGGCCTGTCCTGTTCCTCCCGACATTATGCTGGTAGATCGCTGCAGGTATTCAGGGCTCTGAGGGTTCCAATAACGTCGCGTATGCTCTCCGACATTTTGTCTAGGCTTGTAGAGACTGTCGCAGAACAAGGAGAAGATATGCAGGTATAATGCATTTTATTAAATATTGAATTTTAAATAAATGGTTTGTGAAATAGTATAACACTTTCTCGATCCATCTTATTTATAATCCATATTTTATTCCGGGGCGTGTGAGAATAAGCTGCGCTTCAACATTTCAGTCAGCAGCTATGAAATTGCGAAGTAAAGTAAACTTGATTCGCTTTGTGTCGTTAATTTCTATGGGGCATAATAGAAACAAAGTAGCTCCTATTTTTCAACTCGGTACAATGTTTAAAACATTCTTGTTTTTATTTATACAAAAACATTTGTTAAGAATTTACGATTTTTTTCAATAAATTAAATTGCTTATAATTAGAATAATACATTATTTAGAGATGTATCCAACATTTATACGAATGCATTTATAACATCAAAACTGCTTTATATAATGATAAATACTTACAATTAAAACACTAAAAAATTATTATATAGATAAAATTTATTTTTAGTCATACCACGATTGTTTATTCTTCTATTTTATAATTTTCAAAAAATACTATATTATTATGTGTACGGAGTTTGAAATTGAATTTAAGTTTGGGTAGTAAACGAAATCTCAATTTAAAAAAATAGTGCTGCATTAATATATTATGCTCAATTATATAATTTTTCTCAAAGACAAACAGATACAATGAAAAAGGTAAGATTAGGAGTAAAGAAGAAAAAAATATAAATTGTGAGTCTCTGTGTGTGACATAATATTTTACAGTATAATTAAACTAAATTTTACATTAATGTAAATGAAGGTATACATTTGTTAATAACAATTATAATGTTTTTGCTGTTCAAAGTTTTACTTGAAATTTTTCAAATGTTTCACTGAATCTTGTGCCTTTATCAATAATTTTACAACATCCTCTAATTATTCAACTTATATTTCGAATCTAATAAAAATAAATTTAATAAATTATAACCGAAAATCGTATAATAAAACTATAAACATTTGTTAAAATTGAAAAATTAAAATAAAATTAATAAAAATAACATATGAAATTTAAATAATTAAATAATTATTATTTACTGAAACTCTTAATAGAATAATCGAGAGAATCAATTGGTTGTATATTTGATTACTTAAGATTCTACATCTTTTAATAATATTCTTATGTTTATATTGGACAAACAATTTTTTGGGTGCAACTACGATATAAAATGTATTTTATAAAACTTTAAGACTTTATACGTATTTTCAATTTGAATGGTATTAATATAATATTAAAGATGAGCCTCTCAAATAATTATCGAACCAGAAGATATTATTGTATAAAATATAAACTTCATGTCATCAAAGATTTTTATTTTGTCTGTAAAAAAATAAGCTAAAAGTAAATCTGTAGTTGATGTAGAATAAAAATAATCCAATAATATATAATAATAAAAAATTAAAATAATAATACTAAAATCTATTGGAAATAATAAGGAAATTTAATACAAATTTGATGAAAGTTTGCAGGATCTTATAGAGCTGTACGAAAGTTGAAATAGAATATTTTTAATGTTGCTTCTTTTGATAAATTTTATTTAAAAATTTCGAACACTTTTCACCATTTTTCGTTTAAATAGGATTAAATAATTTTTTTAAATTAACTAATCAATTCCCAATAAGTGAAGGAACTTCTGCCAGTCACTAACACTCATTTTTTAATAGACGGTAACCACCACAAAGATTTTTTAGAATTTAAATTTTGGTCTATCAATATAGTTAAAATAAAATGTATAAAACACATACAATAGACGAGCTATATCCTGCTTCTTACAAAATATGCATATCGTGCATACGTTAATTTTACACCATCTTAGGCATGAACACAGTCTTATAAATCGTATAGGTACAAACTAAGTCGGTATATAAATGCTCTCATTTAAATCAGGGTTACGTTACCGAACTTCTTCTGACACTCGAGGCTGCAGTTGACTCTCTCGAGTCAGATTTTCGGCCTTTGGACTTTATGAAGGAAATCTTCAAGTCGACACCGAATCTGAATAACAAGGACGCAGCCACGAGTATGGCAAAACGATGCTCGGCAGGAACAACTGGATATTACCCACCCGGACCGCAAATATTTTCTCATTTGAATCAGCAGGGCCACATGCGTAGCACAAGCTACTCGGTTAGTTACTCTATGAGAAAGTCTGCAGCCGCAAATACAGCCGTTAGTGAAGCCAAGGGTGTGTAAACTTCTTTACAATACAATTTGAATTTTTTTTTACTTATACTCAATCTAATAAAACTCGATATTTATGTGTATATTGAGAAACTTTGAATTCATAAAAATATTTTTTAATCAATCATGTTATCGTCTAAAGCTTATTTGAATTTTAATACTTTAGCGTACAATTTTTACTCGACAGATTTTCAATACAAAATAATACTTGCCACGGTACATCCAATATTAACATTTTATTTTTGAATTAGACAACTTATAATAATTACCAACGTAAATTAGGACTAACAAATTTAGGGTTGTATATTTTTTATTATTGGTGGAAATGATTAACATTCCTACGAAAAAAATATTTTCTTGATTCTTATCGTTATGCTAATATCTATTATAGCTTATTAATAAAATCTTTAAAAAATTAAATTAAAACTTCATTTATTATTATTATATCCAAAATATATTGTAACTATAACTAAATTTAATAAAGTTATATAAAATCGTGCAAAAGTATGCATTGCAATTAATTTTTAAATTTAATAAGATAGAAAAAATAAAATGAAAAATATTTATTTCACAGAATTAGATAATCGCGTAGGAGGTACTAAATATACAAACTCGAATCTCTCTCGCTCTCGTTCCGCTCAATCCCTCAAACTTCTTGGTGACTCTGCAACGCAAGATGATAAGATGACAATTTTGGCACAGCTTTTCTGGTTATCTGTATCCCTTCTTGAGTCTGATTATGAACACGAATTTCTTTTGGCTTTACGTCTACTCGATCGGGTGTTACACCGACTACCATTGGATCGTCCCGACGCTCGTGACAAAGTAGAAAAACTTCAACAGCAGCTCAGGTGGACATCGTTTCCCGGTGTACATGCACTGTTACTCAAGGTATAAAAGTAAAATAAATTTTAACATTACCAAAATTTGAAATTAATTCAGAAACTCTGACTGTTATTTGTTTGCCATACAAGAGCAGTTTCCTTATTCTGAAGAAAGGTTATTATTTTATGAGCAATGTGACTTGATAGCATGTATTAAATAAAAAAGTTTTTTTATCAAACCGGTTTTAATGTTAAAATGTTCATAATTTATTTTAATAAATTACCAAAATTTTAATAATCATAAACTGTTATATATTTGTCTCATTGTCCTTTGTGCGTTACATATCATTTAATCCAATATTTTGTCTAAAAATATCTAAAATACCTTTTTTGACTTTTTAGTATAGATAAGTTTCCCGGCGATTTTTAATTTTCTTTTTTACGAATACGAATTCATTAATTACATTTGAGCTATTACATAAATAGTTAAACAATTTTTCTTGTGCATGCTTCTTAAATATTTATTAATCGTAGTTTAAATAAAAATATTAATATTTAATGTAAATTATATAAATTATATAAAACTATTTTATATAAATTAATATTCAAATTTAAATTCGCAATTTATAAATTTAAACATAAGATTTTAAATCAATTAATTTAAATAAAATCTTTAAAAATTAAACAAGATCTTATCGGCTTATTATCGCCACATTTTGTTAAACAGTGAAACCCTGAAATAAAGTTGTTTACGGTTTGTTGAAATATATTTTTACTTTTAATTAAAATAGATGGAAAAACTTTATTAAAAATGGTCGAAACAAATAGAATAATTAAACTACTTTATAAGTTTTCAATATTTCCTTATCTTATAATTAAAATGCAAAATATAAAATTTCCACAATTTTTCAAACAAAATTGTAAACTAATATATTTTAGAACACCTCATTTGTGAGTGGGCGCATTTGAGCTAAAATCACATTTACAACAAATTGACTTTTATATAATTTACTTTTTTTTTAATTTATAATTTCAATATGATAATTTCTTTGTAGTATATTTTTATTATATTTATCACGTATTATTTTCTTTGAATAAATAAAACAATACTTAATGCGAATTTTACAATATTATATTTAAGAGATTCTATATACGTACGTTGACGTATTTTATATTAAAAGAAACTTTTTTTTTGAAGTATTTAATAACATTTTTTTATTTAAGGGATGTACGAGTCCAAATACTTACGAGCCAGTTGTAACTTTGTTGTCCCAATTTACTTTGTTACTTGATCTGCCCGTCGTTGATCCAACACAAAGCTTAGCTTTCCCAATGAACGTTGTTTCGTTATTACCTTACATGTTGCTGAATTATGAAGACGCGAACGAACTATGCATTAGAAGTGCTGAGAATATTGCTCAGGTAATTTCTGAACCTCAAATTTATACGTTCTCGCATATGATACCAGGAAATTTCATTGTTAATATTAGTCAACATAATGTTTTTATTAAATATAGTTTTATAAATTAATCTAAATAGTTTTCTAAAAAGTATATTTTATTTATTTATATTTACGTTTAATTAAGGTAATTAATTTTAATCCTATTAATTTTTTATAAAATATTTTATCACAACGTGGGAATAAATTTGTAATAATTAATTTATATGTTAGAGTCTTATTTTATTTCTCTAGTACATCACATTACATATATGCACACGATATATTTATAATATAAATTCTGAAAAAATATAAATTAAAGTAAACCTACATATTAAATTTTTTATATATGTCTATTCCATTGAAATATTTTATTTTATTTATTCTCTATTACTATATTAGAAATACTTTTTTCAAATTCCAATTTTAGAAATTATTTTGATATGTGTAAAATATATTGCTTTTATTTATAAAAATAATATTGTATTTAAAATACAATATTATGAATAGATAAAATTAATAAGTTGATCGTTATAGTTACTATTTTTCAATGAAAACATTTTCAGAAACCTATAAAAATTCATACAATAGAGGCTGCGATTCTTTGTTAAAAATTAATTTTTGTTTATTTTAAAATTAGAAAATTTATAGTATAAGAGACAAGTGAAATTTAAAACAAATTTATATCTGCTTATATCAGAAAACGAATAATAAGTTAAATTTAATTATAATTGCTCAATCATTTAAAATGAAAGAGAATAGTAGTCTTAGATACTTTTAATTGAAAGTTGCAATAATTTTTTAAAATAGGAATAATAACTTGATTTGTTACTTCCATAAACTTTTTTAAACCTAATATAAATGAAAAAACATAGAGATATAAATTATTTCACTTTTGAACTTATCTATTCTAAGTTCTAAAATAAAATATATTAAGAATAAATATTAAATTATAATAATGAATTTCGTTTTTTAATTTTTTATAAAAATTATATTTTGTACAATAGTGTATAGAAATAAAAAATTTATGTTCTTTAATGAATAAAACGATCGTAATAATATATTGAAATTGTTACACTTGCAATGATATTTTATCTTTTATTGAAAGTCTACACGCAATATGAACTTTAGTAATATTTTCGCTTTGAAAATGAAGGTATATTACCTTTTATTTCTTCTATAGATAAGTGCGGAAAAAGGAAAGAAACTGGAGAACTTGGGAACTGTCATGACTTTGTATAGCCGTCGCACTTTCAGTAAGGAAAGTTTTCAATGGACTAAGTGTGTCGTCAAGTATTTGTATGATACTTATGCACATCTTAGTTTCAATATGCTGGCATTTCTTGTCGAAGTCCTAGAAAAGGGTCCTGCTAATGTTGCTTTGCCAGTGTTGAGTATTATCCACTGCATGCTGCATTATATAGATATCTCATCGCAAGCTGCGCAACCTACCAATATTGAGTTACTCAGAGTCATATCAAAATATGTCGAGGTAAATATTTTTATCCTCTTTGTCAAAACGGAATAAATCTAAATTTATGCATTCTCTTATCTAAAAAATCGTATTTATTTTATCACTTTTACTATTATAGTATTAATCAACATATTCAAAAACAAATAAATTTTAGAAAAGAGCAATATATTTAAATTTATTATCTAAATTAGAAACTAGATGTCTCAGGAAAAATTATATTACAATGGGTTTTAAAAAATTAATTTTGTATTCATTATCAATAAAATCAGTAAAGCAATAATTAAATTAACGATTAAAAATTAAAAATGCGTCTTTAAGAATAAAGTTAGGTAACAAAAATTGCTGAAAAACTTTTAATTTTTAAATTTTAAGTAAACTTAAACAATTAAATTACATTGACAAACAATAAATATATATATATATATATATATATATATATATATATATATTAATTGAAAATTAAAAATTAAAAGTTTGTAAGTTTGAATAGTATTATTAGTAATCATTTTTTTTTTTTTAAATATTTCGATTGATATCTTTAATGAATGCATTGAGACAAATGATCGCACAAAATTATATTACTATAATACAGTGTTTTGAATCGAAAAATTTTTTTAAATATAAATAACTTTACAGAACTCATTAGTAGACTGGAAACTTCGGTATAAGAAAGTTTTGCTTTTAGAATTACGAACACTGTCTCGTTTTCTTGTTAAATTAAATTAAATTTATGCTATTATGCAGACTAATGTATTACAAATTTTGTTTAGTATAAATTTAACTACTTTGTGCAAAATAATTATTATTGTCAATAAATTGAAATATTTTTTAATTCATTATACTAGATAATATTTTTAATGTATTTACGTTAAACATATTTCTTAAAATTTTCTTTTAGGGGCCACATTGGCGAGAAGCCTTAAAAATTCTGAAACTTGTCGTAACTCGGTCCTCGACTTTAGTAGCACCACCAACTACTGTTCACGCATCGACTTGGGAATCTTCAATAGCTTCACCCCATCCAAGTTTTAACGATAACGAAATTTTTACTAAAAAAGAATTACCTGGTGAGTCTAGTTCATTATTTCAATGGACGAATTTTTAATTTAGTCAAGAAATGTTGTAAAAATATTTTATTTCTATAAAATAGCTATATATATAAACATATATATTAAAAAATGAAATACTGTTTACACTATCTCAGTTTGTATTGAAAATTAATAATAATACAACGTAAAACTATTATCACTGATACTAATTCTGTGTCATATACAATAAAAATCACGTTTATTTATTTGCTTTTTTCATAAATAAACTTTATAAGAAGAAATATATTCGATTAAAAATATTGTATTTTGATAAGTTATTTACAATACTTCTTGACAATTAATGTATTTCATTTGCACGAAAAATTTCTTTTTTATAATAATGGATTTTTTGTTTCCTTCGTTGTATGGCTGACTATTTTCAAATGGATCGCATACACAAAAATCAAAGGTTGCGATAAAAATTACAAGTGCTAGATTGTAGTTCACTTTTGGAATAAAAAAAATATTAATTTTGTTAATTTTGTTTTGTTTGTTCTATTTGCATCTCCTACTTACTGCTTTTTGTTATTTCTATTTTATGTTGGATGTACATAATGTTAATCAATTTAAAAATGTAAAATATTATGTAGACATAAAAAAAACAACAAATGTATTTCGATACATTTTAAAGGTTTGTATAAAAATACTATTTTTATTAAACTTCTTTATTTCAACAAATAGGTAGAACTATGGATTTTACGTTTGACTTATCGCAAACACCAGTTATTGGTAAGCGTTGGCTTATACAACAATTAAACGAAGAAAAAAATACGAGTTCACCACGAAGATCCATGTCCCTATCTCCAGCAGATAATGGTCCTATTTCTGGATGGAAGAGACCATGGATGTCCCAGGTGAGCATATGAAATTCTAAAATTTAAAAAATTTTAAATAATATAAGTTTAACAAAAAAAATTGTATATAAATATAAAATATGCTCGAAAAAATATAATTTTTTATCAATTATTGTTTTTTATTAAAAATTTTATATTTTTGAAATACTTATATTATAAAATTATTTTGGATTGAATATTAATAAACGTAAAATTCTTTTTCTAGGGTCGAGTGAGAGAGTGTTTGGTAAATTTACTGACTACCTGTGGTCAACGAGTTGGATTACCAAAGAGTCCGTCTGTAAGTTTCTGTAAACATAAATTTAGTTATTTAAATGTAAAAATTTATCATATTTTTATCTTAATTTCATCTTGATAATCACGTTCCATAAATGTGAAAAAAGTAAAAACTAACTTGTTTCACCATTGACTCTTATTGTCTCCTCATTTTTAGGATGAACAAATTAGTTCAATGACATTGTACAGTAAGGTAAATAGATTCTATAAAAAAAATGAAAACCCGGTGTTGCACACCTTCATCACATATCATCAATCATTATCACAGTACACCTGTCATACACAATATTATTTCATGCTTTTTCGTAATAGCTTTGATGAATTTTAGACATTGTGCATGAAATTATAAGATTAGCATAAATACATTCGATTTTTTTTTATAATACTGTCATCATGTAGGACCACGATTCATTTTTAATTCGATCTTAAGTCACACTTCAAAATTATATTAAATTGTATTAATTCTATTTTAAATTAAGTTAAATTTTTTATTTATAATAATTAAGAAAATTTTAAAATATATACTAATTGTATACGTTAGAACAATGATATTAAGATCGAATTATCTTTTCACTTTGCTGAAAATCACCCAGTAATATGTACGGTGTTGAAAATTATTGTATCGGTATCTTGGAGAAAAAGAAATATGCATATTTCATATAAATCATTGTTTAATATTATTTTAAATGAACCAAGAAATTATTAACAAAATTTTATACTATTTCATTTTATGTTTCGATATTACAAAAGGTGATCGATGTTTTATACTTTAAATTAAAATAAGAAATAATATTTTTTATATTATTCTAATAATTTATAAAGAAATATGCATAAATAATTATTTTATTATCAAAATCATATGAAAATTCAAAATTATATTTTTTAATGTTATAATGCCATGTTTATTAATGATTTTTATAATTAATCTAGAACTTTTTCTTAAACTACTCTTAAAATAGTAATTATAATGAATTTTGTTTGTGAAAAAAATTATAAATATAAATTTTCAAGATAACCTAAGATAATTTTTTACAGCGCTGATTTATTTTTATCAGTTTGTTTACGCTGTTTTTCTAACATTTATTGTTTCAACTATTAATTCAAATAATTTTAATAAACAAAATTTATACAAAATATTCATGCATTCATTTTATTCAGGTGATATTTAGTCAAAGTTCAGATTTAATGGAGAGACAATCGTCGATGGCCTCATCCACTGAGGAAGTTTCTGGAGCAAATAATGATCTAAGTGGAGGATCCCGACGAGATGATGAACAATTCGGCGTATTTAAAGACTTCGACTTTTTGGAATATGAAAGTGAAAGCGTTGAGGTATTATTTTTTATTTTTCGCTTTAAAATAATTTTTTTAAAATTTATTTCATAAAACAATAATTTGTTTAAATTATCTTTTCTATTTAGATGTATCTATTACTTTAAATACTTTCATGCTTTTAGCAATAATTAAAATATAATACATCGTAAATTAATTTAATCGTATATTATAGTTCTTTCTTAATAACAATATGTTTGCTTTTATATTTTCTAGTTGACTGAATCAATAATATAATTCTCAATAAATGTAAATAAGAATTATTAATTCATATAAGTTTCTTTTGTTTTCTCTTCGGTAAAAATGTTTCCCAAAGTTTTGCTTAAGATTCACGATAAAATTTGATTTTATTACAATATATTTGATGTAATTAGTAATATTTAAAAATATTTACAATTCTAATTTTTACGATAAATATTTTTTAAATTTTAGGGAGAAAGCACAGACAATTTTAATTGGGGTGTTAGGCGTCGTCCTCTTAGTGAAGGAGAGGAACGAGAGCCAAGTTTGCGAACATTTGAAGAAAGTTTGAGTGAGAAAACAATCTCTTCGAGCAAACAAACTATTCGAGTGAGCAAAAATTATATAAATATGATATTTTAATACATATTATATAAATCTTCAAATTTGGAAAATATTTGAAATTTTTCTCATTAAATTATTTATTAATATAATAATCATAATATAATTTAAAATTTCGAATTATGAATGATTTGGCTAAACTTTTTGAATATTTAAAAAATTCTGAGCCAATGAATTAACAAATATAATTTTTATAATAAATATAATTTTTGAATGCGTATTATAAAACTTAATATCTTAAAAAAAAGTGTGTGTTCCAACAGCGCGGAGTGGCTGAGGAATCATCGGATGATGAGATCGGCTCAGAATCGCCATTGGATGAAGTTCCAGGTGGACCAGGAACTGGACAAGAGACTAGTAGTATTCCTGGTATTTTCCCGCCGTCTTCTTTGTCATTGTTACCAAGTCGTAGTCGCCTTGACTCTTCAACAAGATCTGATACATCGTGAGTTTTTGTAATAAAAAATAAATTACAATAATTAGAATAATTAAAAAAATTTTTTTACATGTATGTAATTATAAATCATTATTTATAATACATTATGATTAAATTTATAAATACGATAATTGCTTATATAATAAATTTAATACAAGTCACAAGTAACCTAAATTTTCTGAAGATTATTAATTATAAACTTGTAAATAAACTATTTTATAGAGGTTCGAGTGCTGGTGATTTGGGTGATGTGACACCGTGCAATGCTTCACCAAATCTCTCAGCTTTAATGCCTTTTAGACAAATAGTTCGTGATGACGCTGAAGAAATTTGGAGGCAACACATACAGAACTTAATAACACAAAATCCCTGTAATCCTTTAGACGTTTTCCAGCTTCTTAGCAAAATTTTGAGAGTGAGTGTATAAAGAATGATTTTTATTTAAATTGTGCGATTAAAATATATGTCAAATATAATTTTAAATAAAAAAGTATTAAAAATATATTTTTGAATGATTTAATTTTACTATAGGATGTTTGTGGTAAATCCGTTGGCATTACGCGTGAGGCAGGTTCTTTGTTGAACAATGGAAGTGCTGCCTCGGCACAATTAGCATCGCATTTATGTAGCCACGCTGAATTATTAGCTACGAAGGCCGAACCACCAATTGTATGGTTTGCTTCTCCAGTTTTTGCCAATCAAAGGCTGCATGAAATTTTGAAATTCGGCTTGTTAGAGTTTCAAGAGCATCTAGAAACTTTTCTAGACAAAAAAGATCATGCTTGCGAGGTAATTCTATTTTTTAAATTTCAGCTCCAATATTGTGTACGTGTTTTTATTCCTCTTATAATTAATTAATTTCTAAAGTTTCATATATTAAAAGATACCCAATAGTAGAATTTTGATTTATCAAGATTGATTTCATTCTATAATTGTTTAATGAATACGTAATATAAAAGAGTCAATTTTTTACTTTTAATTTCTTTAATTTAAAATTTTGGATGTATGAAAATCGTTGAGCCAATTGCAGGTTTTATTTATCTTTTCAAAGTCTTGTATAATTATCAATGTGAAGTGTAGAGATTTTGTTTATATTTATTTTAACACACAAAATTTATATATATATATATCATTGCATTTTCTTTGTTGGAACTCAATTCTCCATTGAAAATCCACAGTGTTTGGAGGCTATGAAAACAGCAAATAAACTTCACTCTCTCGGAGAGACGCATTCGCACACGGAAAACGGTCTCGAAGAAATGCTTCTCGATCTTGGCAGGGCCCTGTATAAGCTACACTTCCAACTTCTTTTACTCATTGAAGCCTCGAATAAGATGCTCGGTGCCTTGACTAGCGCAGCAAGAAACTCGCAAGCAAGTCTTCAAGACATGTCTGCGGAGATTGCAAGTATGCGACAGTCATTGGCACGGTCCCTCGAGTTCGACAGCACCGAGAGTGATAGGGGCACACCCACTCCCAGTCCTAGCCCTTTACCAGAGGTAATAAAAAATTAAGTTTACATAATTTTTTTTTTTAATTATAACTACTTGTTTTCCTTACTCGCTTGATATCACGAATTAAAAGTTATTTGATTATAGTTTTTTTTTTTTTTTAAATCATTTAGATTTAAAATATTAAGTTTGGTTATTTTTAAGTTTTATGTACATGTGATTGCTTGATATCTATATTGTAATTTAATATCTATCTAAGAACATCTATCCAAAAAAGTACACTTTTTCTCAGTAATAATAGTGACTTGTTTTCATTTGTCAAAAGAAAAGTTTTCTAATTTATAAAATATAACGTAAATGTAATGATGGATTCTCAAAAACAGTCGCATTTACTAACTTTTTATTTCCAATTAACGATACGATTTAAGTATAAAAATACATATTAAAGCACAATTAATTTTATATTAATATCAATATTAATATTAAGAATAACTTAATCTAGTGCAATGAATAAAGTATTTTAGTATTTTTAAGATAATAATAAACATTACAGCGTAAAATTAATATTTGTCTTGAGTTTTGAAATAATTTAAATAATTTCTAGTTACAACTAATATTGTGATTTCTTCACAGGCTGGAAGCACTGGTTGTGGAAACGAGGAACTTGCGAGGGTAGCAGAGTTGTTAAAAGCCGCAAAATGGACAACTGCCTTAGAAATTGTCAGGATGCATAGGACACATTGGGTTAATGATCCTTTCCATGACGATGACGACGTTACTACCGCCGTCAATATGTTCTGCAAACATCTTGGCCAAGACAGACCTGGTAAATTTATTGAACACTGAACATATAAATTTTAAGAAGGATGTATAGAAAAAAAAATTTTGCTTTTTGTGTAGCATAATATACCATTTTTATTGATTAATGTTTTATTGATTAATTAATATTTTAAAAACAATTTTTAAATATTTATCGAATAATAGATTATTAATTAATTAAATTTTATGTACATTTAAACAATGGAATTTGTATTTTTATGTTGTAGATATTTTTGTAGTAACAAGGAGCGAAGATGACATGTCCGAAACATTCGGTAGACTGATGGAGAGCCTTTTTCGAGTTCTGGCTGCTGTGACAAATTTGGAGACTTATACAAAAGCTTTAAGAATTCAACATGAGCATTCAAATTACTCAAAGGCAGACTGCTAATCCAATATTTAAAGATAGTTTTAGTAACAACATTTTTCGATAACTATGAATTAGATTTATGATTAGATATTAATTATTGTACAAGTGGGCTTCATGTACAAAACGTGTATATTAGTAAACATAACATCGGCAATAATACCGGTTATAAACAACGTAGAAAAAATTAATAAAAAGATTGAATTTTTATAAAAAAAAATTTTTTATTTATTAACAAAGTCCTCTATTTTTACTTTAAATATTTTATTGGTTTCTAGCAAAACTAAAAAAATAATACTTGCGTATCATAATAATAATTTTATTATTTCTACGCAAATATAAAAATATATACGATGAAATGAATTAAATTGTGAAAAAAATTAGGAACAATAAATTTTGTTCATTATAATTATAATAAATATCGCACAATTTTTATTTCAAACATCGTGTTTTACACGAATGAACTTATTTTCCTATATTCTCTTCAAATTATTTTCTATTACACGTATAACATTAATGTATGTACTCTACAGTATACAACGAATACTGCAAATATCCAATACGAATAATTATGATGCAAATAATCGAATCCCATACTGAAATTGAGAAAACTAAACAAGGATTCAAATATAAATTAAAAACAAACGTTATACTTAATTTTATGCAATACAATCACGATTATTCAATAAGGAAAATAATATCGAATAAATAAAAAATGCAACCATATTCAGGCTTATCCAGACTTCGGTTTAATCTTCAGTTCCGTTCTTTAATGTTGTTTGATTTTCAAATTCAGATAGTCACAAATCAATCGTAAAATTAGTTTCAAATTCAGATGGGCATGAGTTAATCATGTTTTTAAACTCACGATAAAAAGGACGCAAATTTTATACATCTACTAACGACATAACTATCACAATAGGTATCACAATAAATATTTAGCGTCATCATTTATTAACTCTAAAATGAACTCTAAAATAGTAATTCTATCATCTGATGCAAAAAAGAACAATTATCTTATGTATAGAAAAGTATGGAAAATTTTTAAATTGTGCGAAAATAATAAAATTTTCCCATATTTTTTAACAATAAGAATTATTTAATCAAAAAATGTATGAACTTATTCATTTTTAAGTTATTAAATTCTTAGATGAGCTATGACATGTTCTAATCTTGTTTTGTGACTGTTTTGTAAAACAGTTTTATCAAGAAATATTCCTATTACTACGTGCTGACCAGTTCATAATAAAAATACAATCGAATATTTGATATAGGTATGACTTATAATACAGATATCACTTGCTTGAGACAAATGTAAATTATATCTGTAATAAAATAAATTGTAGTAAGTTGTCTCAGTTTTAAAATATTTTAATAAATGGTTGTGCATTAAAACATAAAACCATCCTTCAACTGATTATACTACTTGAACTAATGGTTGTTGGATATTCTTAAAAATGATTATTATAAATTTATTATGGTAAATGAATCATTTTTTAGGATTTAAAGTTATTGATTATAGAAGATAAAAAATATAATCGATTATCTATTATTTCAGCATTCACCAATTTAACTTATAACTTTTTACAGTCATTCTGTAAATTTGCTACTAAAATTCATTTTCATTAATAATTTATATTATAGTAAGATAATATCACAAACATTTGTCTTTTTTATAATATTCAGAAATACAAATGTAATAAAAAAAGTGATGGAAATGTTGATGTATAAATATAAAAAAGCAATTTTATTCGCTATCCATTTGACTTCGGCGAACCACCTTAGTAGGTGGTGATTTACAAAAGTTTGAAACCTTTTATTCGTATATCGTATACATGGCTCATATAAGAAATACCTATAACAGATTTTCTTCCAGATTCCTAATTGGTTAAAAAAAATTATAACGAGGAAAAGCCACATGCACTTTCTTTCTACAAATAATGTTATATGTTACTTTTTAATGTTCGATATGAAATGGATATTACATCCGTAAAGATATGAATACGAACATGGAGCTGTATTATTCGAAAATGTAAGTGTTTGACAACGAACATTTCAGATTAATATTGTATATCTCACTTTATTGTTGCCAAAACAATACATCTACCCGTGAGCACTAAATAAATAAATCAAAATCAAAGAGTATTTTTTTTGTTATTTCCTAATGTACGTTAAATTTGTTGTTAGAAATCAACAACACAAATTTATGTTTGTCAATTTCAACCTCTTAAAGTGGGTTTTTATTTTCTAATATTAACAGTAGAAGATATTTATTTTTTATGTTAAATCGAATTTCTACCCTAAATTATTTAGTATTCAAATAAAGTATATTAGATATATACCATTTGTATTATCTTTATTTAAAAAGTAACGCTAATGTACATTTTTGATACAGAAATACGAAACTAGTTCTTAATCTGTTTTTATTAGTATGATTAAAAATTTACTAAAAGGCACAGAAAAAAAACAATTGTTGACATATAATGAAAAACTACTTTTAAACTTATGTATTCATTTTTTATAATCTTTTAACCAATAGTATTTCTAGTGTCAATCATCGAGAAAGAAATAAATAAGGATCCATTTCACGAATTACAATATCCACTACAATAATAATTTGTAAAAATTAAAAATAAATTATTTAAGTTATTTTTTCTGAAGCATAAACATATAGTTAAAAAAATAAAGTTATTCGTATTGAACTTAAAAATTATCATACATTTTTTATTATAATTTATATTAAATTTCCGTAAAACACAATGTACTTTTTTATCCTTTTAATGGTATGTTTTATCGATAATTTTTATAATTAATAATATTCTACAACTAAATTTATTATTTATATAATACTTATGTAAATATTTGTAGATATTTAAATCAACAGCATAATTTAAAAACAGAAACCGATGGATATCCTGAATTTTATTTTTGCTTTATACAGTAATTCGATGTTTTATAATTAAATAAATATTATCTATTGAAAATTAACCATTTATTTGTTATTAAAGACTGTTGTAAGTTTATGAGTTAAAAACAAATATAGTGGCTTAAAAGTCTTAAAAAAATAGTAAAATATTTATAAATTAAAATAAATATTTATTTACCCTAATAATATTTGCATATGTAACAGATTAAAAATCAAAGTTATTCTTTGTTTTTAAAAGCTACACAAACACATGCTTAGACATATATAATATATGCAACAGTAATAAAACTGACATATTATAGACCTAGTATAATACTGTTTTACACAGTTAAATACTGTTTTTTGTCATTCAAGAAAAGTTAAAACGAGTGAAGTAGAATACATCAGCTGTTCAAAAACAGATGATTTTGATAAAACAGCCAGATAATTTATTTAATGTTAGTATTGTAGTCAATTCTTGAAGAACTATTTTTTGTATTTAATCAGTTTATTAGACAATAAAAAATGGAACAAAGTTTTCATAAATGCATGGATGAAGTGTAAGTTCTAAATTTTTGAGGTTATTTTTCATTATTATATTTTTTGAATTTTTTATTATTATTAGGCACAGCAGTGAAGGTGTTGTAGGATGCATTGTAACAGATAAATCTGGGCTTTGTTTGGGAGGTAAATATATTTATTTCTAAAATAAATTTAATTCTTTTAAAACATTTCAATAAAAGTTTGATCTGTATTCTATCTACTTTTTGTGAATCATACGATAATATGAATAAATAAATTACAGTTCAAGGAAATGCATCAAGTGAGAGTGCTGGAGTTCTTGCAGCAATGGCTGATGTAGTAACAAAAATAGAGCCTGGTTCTAAGCCACCAATAATTTCTTTTCAAAGCGAAACGAGGTAAATTTAACTTATATTTATTTTATCTTTATATTATACACATTATATTAATATTTTTTCATTGCATTTAATAAATTATTTGACTTTAGATAAGAATATAAGTATTTTTATTAAAAAGAAAATATACTCTATTTTCTGCTTTCATTGATATTTTATTAATTTTTTTCTACCAAATTCTTAGATAAAGAAATTAAAATATGAATTTTTAAATTTTATTAGATAAGGTATTTTTAAAAATTCAAGTAATAAAATTATCATAAATTTTGTTTATATTTTAAACGAAAAAAATAGTATTTCTTTAATTTTTTTTGAACTAAGAGAAAAATAACGATTAATTCAAGCTAATAATACAATAATATATTAAATTACTCATGTCATAATTTTATAAAATAATATTGTATAAAAAATTGTTGTAATCATTAATACACTGTTGTTGATAGTCATATTTCTAAAATATTAAATATGGTATAAATATTAACATTATTGTATTAACATTGGTGTATACAACCTCGCAGAAGAAAAATAATATATTTATATTCTTTTAAAATAAATTATTTAATAATATTGTTAATTAACAATATAGAGTGGAATAATCGTTATTTTTTCTGTATCCATATATATCTATTCTGTTTTACTTTTTCATAAACTAATAAGATTTATATTTAAAAACATGTATGCATGTGTATAGTATTTTTATTTTGTGATTTATAATAATAATAGTAATAATAATATAGTAATATAATAATAATAATAATAATAATAATAATAATAATAATAACAACAAAAATATGTATTTAATTCATATTTTATTGATATATTTGTCAGACAATGCCTTATACATCAAGATGGACCTGTCATCGGAGCTATATTTAAGGACACTGCTGTTTAAGTCTTTCAATATATTTTTGGTGATTATCTTTTTCTAATGGTCTTCAATGTTTTGTTATAAAACTTATTATATAGCAAAGATTATTTAATTGTGAATATTTGAATGAATCTGTGTCGAATGTTAAATTAGAAATGTAAAAAAATTATCAGAATTAATTTAAATACCTTTGATTAAACAACTTTAATTAAATTAATTAAATTTATTTTCTAAGTGAAACGAATTATATTGTTGCAAATATTGTACTAAATAAATATAAAGTTTTAAATACTTTAAACAAATATTAAGTTTTATTACCAAATATTATAAAATTTCTATAATATTTATAAGTATTTTAAACAACACTTACCTTTTTTAGTATATTTTTTCAAAAATATATTTCTATAAAAAATTTTAATTCTTATAGTTTCGTAAATTTTATATACTTGGAATAATTATTTCATATTATAATAATTTTTCCTATTGTTTTTATTATATAAGAAATAATATCTATCTGAAATCAATGTTTACTAATTTATTTTGCTCTACAGTTGTAAAAGTAAAATTAATTTAGTATATAATACATATAAAATATATAAATATAAAGTAAATATTATTAATTGTACTTCAAATACACATTGAAATATCGGAAAATTATTAAAAAAGTTTTGAATTATTTTATAAAGTTCTTTGTCAAGGAAAATATTTTGAAAAGAAGTATAGATTTATTTAGCGAATATGTCGAACATAAGTCGAAAAAATTATGAATCTATTATGATTTAGTGCTTTTTAAAGATTTTAAAAATAATTTATACCATGTACTTTTTAATGAGTTAGTAGATTCAAGTCAGTATCGCTTTAAAATTAATATTTTAATCTACTATTATAATATTACTAAAAATTGAGGACTATAGAATAATTTTAATGAAAAAAATTATTCTACTTAGAGAAAATTAATAAAAAAAATTAGTGTTACGATATATGAATTTGGCAGTCGATGATTTAAACGATATGAATTTAATTATAAAGATCGATATATTTTAGAAATATCGATTGATATTTTTCTATACAATATTGGAAAGAAATTAAATCGAAAAAGTATGTGATATATGAGAATTTAATTAAAAATTGATTTATTAAAATATGGATCAATTCATTTTATAGTTTATTATGTATTTTAAGAAAATTGATTCATTTAGCACAATGGAACTTTCAAAATATAAAAGAATTTTAATAATCTCTGAGAAAAAAAGTCTTTTAATATTTCCGATACTAATCAGTCTATTGCTTTCTTTTAAAACAATTAAAAATGAAAGGTCAACAAGGAACAAAACCAACGAGTAAGAAACACTTTTGTAGTGCGGGTATACATACGGGTAAGCACATGTGCTTATTGTCAAAAATACACTATAATGGCGCTCGTAATGTAATTTTCCTCGGCGGGTGCATAGTGTCGTTAAATGTTGAAGAGGTGTCGGATTACCAAGAGACGTCAAGGCGCGATTCCCGCGAAACAATTGAGAGCAGGTGATATCGTTCCATCTGTGAAAGGCAGGCATATTCGAACGAGGCAGTTAGCCAAGCGCAGAAACATCTGAAATTTAAGGCGCTACCCTGTCCTTAATTTTCACGTTCAAACAATTTTAAATATGTGTATATCGATTCAAAGATAAAAATCGTCGTATAAAAAAAAACAAAAATAATCATGCGCATCATCAATCAAGTTTTAAGAATTGTATCGGTAACACATACTTTTTATAGAAGGTTCAATAAGAAAGTTAATCCAATTATCTAGACTTACGGTCTTTTATTGAAAAATATTCTGGCAAATTAAACTATTTTTACTTTATCTTTTTTTGTAAAATTAATAAAGTAATATAATTATATATAGAGTCGCATTCTGGTGAATATGTTATTCAGGTTATTGTTTACAGTTACTTTGCTATTTTTAAATAAAAAATCTAGAAAAACTATTGACGTATGAAGTACCATATTATCCTCGGAAAATTTTTGCACTTTGTTGAATAATAGTTGTTGAATATACGATAAAAATGAATAAATCAATAAAATACAACAATACTTAAAGACAATAAGATTAAGTAAAATAATTTAATTTATTCTATTTTTTAATTTTTTTTTGCAATTTTTATTTGTAAAAAACTAATTCAAATTATATTATTCTACATTTATTGATTATTAATGTTAAAAATTATTAATAGCAATTATTAACTTGTGTATATATGTTATTAGTCAGTTAATGCTTAAAACGAATTCATTCAATCATAGTTTAGCCAAATCTCTTCATCTACTCCTGTAGATATTAAAAAAATAAAAACGAACACTTGTATCTATTTACGTTACGTATCTAACTACTGTACACAAATCGTTTTGAAGAGAGAAAGAGAAGGTGGATGCATGGAAGGAAACACAAATGAGAAGCGGTGCATTGGTACGTCAACCAACTGATCTGTTTCTAACGGATTCATTTTCATTCAAGTAAATGCACCTTGCAATTGCTCCCCTCTCCCTTTTAACTGCAGGAGTTCTACAAGTTTAAAGGCTGCGTCAAGGGTTGACTTAACAATGAAATCCCGATTATTATAACGTGTTTTGATATTCCAACAATCATACTATAAAATATTACAGATACTTATTAGTTATAACTATTTTCGAAGAAAATAAATTTTTTAAAATCATTTCTTATAATCTGCTTTGAAGATAATATAATATAAACAAAAATACCAATGTAAATGTAGAAATTGACAAAAAACTTAATTAAATTAATTAAATTAACTTAATTATTAAAAAAAGACAATTTGCCATTATTAAGTTTTCGTATAACTTTTTACTATGAGTATGCGAGATGTGTGTGTGTGTAGCGCGCGCGTGCGTAAGATATAAATTAAAAATAAGAGAAAGGTACTTTTGCATAATTTTCATTTTGTGTTTTTTCGTTTTAAAATTTTTTAGCACAATAAGATTTTTTTAATTATTAAATTTCAAAATGCTTCTTTGATTTGCATTTAGATAATGCTATTTTTATATGTTTCTGCAATAACAAATTGCAGTTAATTATATATGATTAGCGATAAAACAAACTATTCCTTCTTGCAATGCATCTGTTAGGGCCTGTTTTGAATGATTTCAAAACGATTTATTAGATATGTCTGACATTTCTAAAACTTACGTAAATCTGTTTAATTACTTTTATAGTACGTTGAAAGAAAGTATCGTGAAAGCATTCCTGCTATGTATGGAACGTGCTTTGTGGGAGAGATCCGCGGAAGCTATAATTTCACAGTTTCTCAGCGTTGGCCTAAAGCGCACATTTTTCCGTGATAAACACATGTCCCATCGTGAAGTTGTGGGAGTACTTCGACTTCACCCTAGGAACCTATGAGCATCTTTTTCTTGTGTTCCTTTCTCATATTTCAGGACACAAAGATCTTTCATTTTTTTTCAGTCCACAGTATACGTTTACTTCCTTTTCTTCGTCTTTAATTAAATTAAAAATGTACTAGAATTTTCTCTGAAATAAAATTAATTTTGGTGTTAAACGTAAATCAAAGTAATTACTTATTATTTTCTTAGAAAGATAAGAGAAAGAGAAAGAGAACAAAAGCATCAATTTTACTAGTAAAATTTATTTATTGCATCAATTGTGCAAATTTTTAATGTATATTTAATTTTATACTTCATCATAAAAATGAAATTTTGTTATTATTTAAATGTTTTGTGTTGCTTTTGTTCCTATTTTGTATACATATATTAACAATTGTCGTTACTATACTTTTTCTTATTATTACATGTATAAAAATCATTATTGTAATTATTAATTTGATTAAGTACAAAATTTCGTATTCAGTAAATATTAAATAAAAGGTCGAAACCTATTGATACCAACTGAAACTCCATGAGATGATATTTCTAAACTTTCTTTGACTGTAATTTGAAACCAAAGTTATCTTGGATACATTGAAAATAATATCTTCCTGATATTTTGAAAATCAGATGCAAAATAAAAAATATTTGTTTAAAAAAAAAATATTCTTTTATTGCAAATAGGCTTCGTTTTTCCTTGTGAAATTAAACTTATCAATTTAGAAGATATGGTGTACCTTTTTCAACAGACAATTATATTCAAAGTTTTATGATTTTTTTAATGATCAAATTATTATTAGTACAATACTCTTTTTGTACTATAGTATTTATTAATTTAAAATGATTATTATTTGCTTTACACTTTTTAAAACAAATAAGTTCTCTTACAGTACGTTTAAACGTAAAATTAAAGTTCTATTTAAAAATTTAATAAGGAATAGATTTTTTAGTTAAAAGTTGTTCTGGCTTATTTCTATTAAATTAAAAATTATTGTTTAATTTATTTAACTATTAAAATATAATTGATTACTGATTAAACAATTCATAGCAAAATTATATTTTAATGTTTTTCCCCTATCTATCAGCTTACTTTATTGATAACTAATATAAACTTTTGCCGGGCGATAATTTATATACGCGTAAACACTAAAAATAACAATTAATCATAGTACATGAAACTATTATTTTTGATAATTTAAAATACAATAGAAATAGAAATTTATTTTTTTAAATTACAGACATAAATCTCTAAGCTTTAATATATTAAGATTAGCGTCCGTATAATCGTTCAACTTACATATTGAATTTAATAAAATTTATCGCGTAAGTTTTTAACGAAATAGCTTAGTATGATGTTTATGAAAAATAAAGATTTAGTAACTTTGAAAGTAAAATATAGAAGTTACAAAAATTACTGTAAATTATGGCTTATAAAAAAGTATGTTAAGCTATAAACTTCATTTTCCGAGGAAAAAACTAAATGATGCACGAATAATAAGTATTGATTTTAGGAATAAAATATTAAATAAAAAAGGTTTTTAGAAATAATCAAGAATATAAAGTATTTATCAATTTTCCAATTGTTTGCACATGATTTAGAAAAAACCTTAATTATCTGTACATGTAAATTTCTGTAAAGTTAACGCAGATTTTAAATTTTTACATAACATTCATCTGTAGGATTTTTACCAAATTTAAATTGTTTGACTTATTTCAAATGTTAGTTTAATAAGATTAATAAAATAAATACCATTTCAATTATGGTACTAGGAACAAAAAGAAACAGGATATAAATTAAAGTAGCTGAGAGAATAATCAAACACGAAAATAAAATAATAAATATCAAAATCCCGGTAAACCTCAAAGAGTGTATAAGAATAAGGATAGAAGAAGGAAAAGTTTTTGGACGGAATGGAAGTAAAGAAAAAATAAAAAAAGAAAATTTAAATTTAAAAAGAATAAACTTTTGGTATAATATTAGACGGTTAAACCACTTTTGGAAAGAAAAAAATATAAACGGGAGAAACAAATCCGGAAAAAAGCATTAAAAACATGACAGCAACAACAAATTTGGATTTATGAACTAGAAAGCTCAAAATACATAGCATTCTAATAAATCATAACAAACGATGTACGCAAAAAAGGGTGTCTAATAAAAGAAAGTAGAGGAAAAAAGCAAGTAGGAAAACAAATTATTAGCGAGATTTAGAATGGATAATGAAACGAAAAAATATACAAAACTCTGACTAATGGAAGAGAAGTGAGAGTGCAGATTATGCAATAATTCAAAAAGAAATAAGAAAACGCAGTTTTGAGGAATGGAGTATCACGTGGTATAAAGCAATCAAGTGGGAGAACATTATAAAATGTGATAAGCAGGATATAAGCAGGTGAAAAAGAGGCAACGGAGACAATAGCAAGATACAAGAATAAAAGTACATAAGATTGTGTAATATGAGTATTTGTAAAAAGCAGATTACATATAAGAATATATAGAAATGAAATAACAATTTCAATATCAAATTGTTCTTCCATAATAATAGTAATAATAAATACCATTGCAATTAAAATAATAACTTGAAAATTAATTACATTACGATCCTTTATTCTTATTACTATAAAACCAATGTCTAACATAACTCATATTAAAAATATTTTTTCAGATGTAATAATATCTTTAAAAAATATAAATGTAGAAATATCAACATTTTTGTCATTTTAAATGAAGTTTTTGACATTTATATATTTTGTTTTATTCGAACTTGCATGCATAAAATTTCAATATATAAACATTAAAAATTCAGGAAATATTAAAAAATTTACTAATAAAAGAATTCCGTACAGCTTTTATAGCATAAAATAGATAAAGTGAGGATATGCGAAAATTCGTTTTTAAAATTATATACTTTTGAATAAATCTGGCGTATGCTTTTCCTAGTTATAACAAATAAATGTTTCACGTGGTTTTAATTTTCAAAAGAATACAATACTTTTGTTTAATGACTTAAAATCTGTTGATTGAGTTTTAGATCAGAATTGTACCTTCGTTCGTGACAATATATTAAGAAGTAATTCGACAAGAAAATACATTTTCGTTAAAAATGAAGTAAATCCTCGAGATATAGTACATTCATGAAATTGCGTAATTCCACGCTCCGGTTATATAAGTAAATCACAGCCCCAAACGAAAATCGTATATAATCAGTTCACGAAATAGAAGAACAAATATTCTTTTTGCTATACTGCCCGTACTAGTCACGTCTGCGCTCGGCCTCGAAACGAAGCAATTAACAACCCACTGATTAAACATCGCGTTCTATATCCATATACATTATTGTGACCTCTGTGTGATTCTGTGCGACGACATCAATTTTCTCATCGTGCGATACTGAATTCCTCGACACGTGTTTCGAATCCCTATTTTCGGTACTTTTGCGCTCCGCAGGTTGCTGTTGGAAGGCGTTCCTGAAATCAGACGTCGGCGAAAGACAAATACGAAATATATTCCTGTATCCCACCCTTCTCACGCTCATTCACACCCACCCGCATAAACAATCACAGTAGAATTATTAAATTTTGTAAATTATTTAAGGTTATTAAATAAAATTAAAATTATAAATTACCCTAAAAGGCTTATTTTACAATAAAAATATAAAAAATTATAACCTAGATTTAAGGCAAATTATTATTATTTATTTTATATTTTCATCACAATTAATCTTCTGTGATCGCTATTTAAATCTATTTCAATCTTCCCTTGATTATTATTTCAAATAAAACACTTTAATATACGTAATATTTTTTTAAAAGACTGTTCAATTTGAGTGAAAAAAGATATTAAAAAATTTTTTTCTTTTTTTATAGCTTATGGATCATAAAGAAATAATCATTAATAATTTATCTCTTAAAAAAAGGGCAAGTATTCATTTTTTAATTTTTGCTATGTATGATTATTTCTTAATTTTCTATTTTGTAAAGATAATTATAAAGATTATTAATTATAATTATAAAATTATCAAGATCTTTTGTAAATTTATACATACAATTAAAAAATAGATAATAAAATAACTTTATATGAAAATAATACATATTTTTAATTTTTCTATTAATGTAACTAAGATTTTATACAATATTTTCAAAAATGTACTTGTAAATCAAATTTCTTATTACCTTCTCGGTTTCGTCTTAAACTACCTGAATATATTTTAGTTTTTAGTTTGAATGCAAATTATATATACCTCGCCTATCTTAAAAAATATGATTTAAATATCCTTTTAACAAATTTTATGAAATATAGAGTCTAATACTCCTTGATTATGTAATTCCACCTTTTTTACTTCACATATTTTTTGAATATTGTATTCAGGTTGTTTTAAATTGAAATTATTTTAAAACTTCAAGAGTTCGTATTAATATTTTAGGAGGATGATCAATATTATCGTTTTTAAATTCTAAATATCAAATTAAGTAATAATTATTATGATTTCAATACAAATGTTTTATGAATAAAAAATATGATTAATTTTATTAAATAGTATATAATTTTTACCATATTATTCAAATCTAAAATAAATATCATTATTCAAAGAATGCAACTAACAATTTTAATGTTTAATTTACAAATAATAATTCTATGGAATTAAATATAACCATGTAAATATACTTAATATATAAATATAATTATATAAATATACTTAAACTGACCTTAACAAAAACTGACTTTGCCATAGAAGGTATCAAAAAAGTTCCCCCAGCACATAACCACTTCACGTTAAAACACTTCCAAGCAAACAAAAAGGCAGTCAGACTTTGTCCATAATCACTTATCAACGATCTTTTAACTCTAGGATAACTACTGTCAGTCACATGCATATATGTATGTGTATGTGTACATTTATTTATAAGCAAGAGAGAGAGAGAGAGGGAAAGAGAGATTAAGGAAAAGATGTCTTCGGTTCTTCGTACGTGTTGTACTGAAACATCACATCCGGTCGTTTTCTCCCCTGCATTTCTTGCAAGATGACCGGGAAGATCTCAGTTGACGAGAACGAACACCACCGCTTCTGCCTCAATCCTTGTGACTTACGCCACAATCTAATATATGTGTTCCTTTCAAACATCCGTTAATGCTACAACTGCTGAACTTTTCTGGTCTTACTATTTGTTTGCTTTTCTTTATTCACACGAAGAGTGATTGTTTACTTTCAATACGGCCACTTGTATCGGTTCATTGCTTGGTATGTAGATGCTTTTCTTTTTACCTGTTTTATGGATCATTTTATTTTATCAATATTATGCGTTTCATGAAAATAATGTATTTCTTTATAATTTTTCTCAATTATAAGATTATTTGAAAACCGACTAAACAAAAAATAAACATACCTATTTCAAATAAACATTAAATATAATTCTAAAAGTAAAAAAAATACCCTCAGTTTCTGTAGTATAACCTAACGATAATTATAAGAAATTTGTAATAACTAGCTAAAACGCTTGCATATCAATTTTCAAATATTTTAGAAGAGAGTAATTTTAATTTATTGAGAAACTTTTAGGAAATAAATTAAATATTGTATTAGATTCTGTAAATCCTGATGCCGATACATCAGTCTCAGAAAATAGCAATACGTCTTAGATGATCAATAGCAAGCAAATAAACGAATAAAATGAATTCAATATAATTATATATTTGAAACTCATAGTCGACTAACTGACTTTTTATTGCAAAAAAATTTATTTTAAGTAATCATACTTTTAAACGAAATTCAAAGCAACGTTTTAATAGTTTATCGGATCATCATAAACAAGGTTAAAGTACAACAAATTTTAATTGTTATTAAAACCAAAATTATACTATATTCAATTAAATTAAAAAAAATCGAATACAATTAATTTTTAAAGAAATCAAAATAAGTATATTTTGTATGTACAATTTATTCCGTAAATAAATTTCATAAAATGAGCACTTGGTATTCCATGGTTTGATATTTATTTCTCTATTTATTATTATTCGTTTCTATTGCAATTTACAATAGTTACATTGTACCAGTCTTTAACTATATCGAGATGAACTTAAAAATTCAAAAACTAATCTTAAGCATCCCTGAATTTGTATTTCCGTACGTGACAGTGGGCATTTGAAAATTCAAAAGGTTTATATTAAACAAAGAATTTTTCACAATAAATGCCACAACATATCTATGTCGCACTCTAATAAATGCATATACGTCAACTATAAATAAATCCTTTTCTCGGCTTACAAAGTCGGGAGAGGTCGCTGTAATATGCGCGCGGGTAACGAAATGCTCGTGGCTTCACAACGCCTGGCCCTCGTAAAGGCGAACGACGTTTCCGCCAAAAACGCCAAAGCAACGCGCAAACCTAAAAAAAGAAGACGTCAAAAGGAAGCGGTGTATGAAGCGCAGCGGTGGCCCGGGGCGGGAGGAGGCAGAGCTTTAAAAGCACGCGTCGCGCACGCGCCTGCGAAACGCATCTGGCGCGCGTGGCCGCCGCGATTTTTACATTAGGAACACACACCGTTTTCACGTGTGCACACACACATACGCACGCGCGCGCATGCTAAATGTTTTAACTCTCCTCCGTTGACGACGATGACGGAAAGAGTAGAGGCTGCTGCCGCTGACTGCTGCGACTACTATTACTACCACTACCTTGACTGATATTACTATTCCTGCTAGTACAATTACTAATAGTAGTAATCTCATTACACTGCTATTGACTATACTGTTGTAGAATTGACATAAGCGCTTATTTTACTCGCAAATCATAATAAAAAAGGAAATAATACTTGGCAGTGTTTTCATTATTACACGTTGGCGCGTGCCTTCGTGCACATGATGTGTCATGTTTTCTTTTTCTTTTTCTTCGTCTTTTCGTTTACCCGCTAGAGATTATTAGATTGGGGAAATCACATTTACATAACATGACAATTAAAAAAAATTTATAGAGCTCATTAATTTTATTCTACTGCTTACCCGTTATCCTTTACCACAAAGCATTGAGGAAACTTAATGATTTTACTTTTAATATTTTTTTCGATTACATTATGCTGATATAATATTTTCATTAAAAATTAATGTAATTAATTTAATTATGTTAATTAGTTCTAAACTCGCAATAGTATTATCAGTAGTTGAAACAAAATTTGTATGTTGTTTAAAACTGGTGTGCTTTCAGAAAACTTTTAAATAAACTTAAAGATACAGACAGAATTGATTACTTTGGAATTCATTTTAAACTTCTTAATTATACTTACGATACGACACTACTTTAAAACGCTTTATTTGAACTGAGTAATAATTTTAAATATACCTTTCAGTAAAATTTAATGGTCTATTTGACTATCTTTAATCCAGTTTAAAAATTTTTAATTATTATTAATTAGTAAATTTATTCATAGAGTGCAATTTTTCATTACTCTGCTTAACACTGCTGTTTTCATTTTGTATTAATTAGTTATTGCTATCACTATAAATACTAACGTTTACAATCTCTTAGCAACGTTAGGATCTCAACTTTTTTTTCTACTCAATAATTTGCAATACAAATTATAAACGAGTATTGTTGAAATAAGAATATTTTCTTAGAATTATTAGTTTATAAAAATTAATTAATTTGTATACAACATTATTGTAAAACATTATTAATTTAAAATAAATATGTAACATCGTTTATATTTGAATTCGTTTAAGAAATTTCTATTCAATTTTTAAATACTGTATATGTTGTCGATTTAATATCACTAATCTTAATACAATAATTTACTTTATATTCACTCAGAATATAAGAAATAATGAAATTGTCAGTATTTCGATTCGAATACAATATTTATGATTTTCTTAAATAAAAACAGGACAATAATAATTTATGTTATATTTGTAGTATTTAGAAATAAATTAATTAAAATCTAAATAAAGCAAGACTAAAAGATTTAATATCACAATGTATTACATAATTATCAAAAAGTGAATCTCTATGTATTCTGTTTTAATAGTAATCAAGTTGCGCAAATTCAGATTGGCACAGTAAGATTGTAGATTTATAAAAGAAGATGCAGTTACAATATTTTAGTAAGATGATCGAATTTTATAAATATTCAAATAGAAGAAATTTTTAAATTTTATTTGTAAAAATGAAATAATTATATTAATAAAGTTTGTACCGAGATAGAAACAGTAGTATTTTTATGAGATAAGATAAAAAATTTCAAGTTTCAAAACTAATGCAGTATATAAATAGAGGATAATCTGCTACTACTTGAAAAATAACTAAAAGCCTTAAAAAGATATATGTGATCATCGCACAATTAAATTGATTTAACCTAATTTTCTTTCTTTCTACTTTTTTAGGAGAATGCTAAAACATATTTATTGATTTAATTCATTAATTAAAAAACTGTTTTCCCATAAATAAAAAATAAAATTCAACAGTAATTAGTGCCTTAGAAAAAAAGAAAAGAAATTTTAATTTCATTTTTCTTTACCAATATATTACGATTATTTTTCGGTATGGATAAAAGTATAAAATAAAAAATAAATGGTTTTAAATAACGTCTTTTGGCTTTGTATCCTTATTGATAATCGAAAAGATCCGATTCAATATTACTTTTTTTCATGCATATGACTCATTCTAAGTTTTGCGATTATTAAAGTACATGTTTATATCTTTAGAAATTATCATTTTTATAGAATAATAAATCGAAAATGAACATTAAAAATATCAAAATCATTGTTTTATTGATTGCTTATTGTTATATTCATATTGTATTTTAATTAATCTTGTAAATCATTAATGTTTAATTAATCAATCTTCTCTTTAAAATTACATAAAATTCTATTAATATTATAATTAACTAAAATTTATGATCTATTTAATATATTGGATAAAATAATAATTTTTTTAATAATAATTAAATTTAAAGTTTTTACATCCTACATATATGTGTGTGTGTATCTTATAAAACCAAATAAAACTAAATAATTTTCCTGTTGTATGCCAGAATGAGACTGATTAATTTGGTAGTCGGAATATGTTCGAAAAATATTGCAGTATACTTGTTCATACATGCTTGTATTAAGTTTATTAGTCTACAGTATTTGATTGGAGACAACGAGGGAAAACTATATTATATTTCATTGATCGTTCAGTTGACAGCTAGTTTTTTCGAAACCGTATATTTGGGTCAATCGACGACGCCTCCTTAAAATTTGGGGATCAATGATTCAGTACTCCCAAGTCATGCCGGTCCATTACTGTGGATCGAAGAATTGCACTTGCAACATTAAAAATACGACCTTCAAAAAACATTCCTGTTAAAAAAATTCATTTACATATTTACAAATATTAATTTACAAATTTAATTTACAAATATTAATAAATTCTTATTAAAAGTTATATTACAAAAAAAATTTAACCTGAACTTGCTTTATTATCCCAAAATTGAAATTGTATCAATACGTTTTTGAACCAATGTATGATATAAAAAACTACAAAATATAATTAATTTATTGACAAATATTAGATATATTGATATAATTTTTAGCTCCGCGTTTAAAATTATTATAAAAATATGTAATTGGTAATATTATAAAAAAGTAATAATACTCTCAAAAATAATTAAAATAGGAATATAAAGTTTTAAAGGTTATACATAAAAAATAAATATTTTTTTATGGTTATTGATAGTCATTTTTTACAATCACTCAAGTAATGAAATCATTTAAATCATTCTTACTGTTTAAAAGTTATAATAAATTCTTCTTTAATGTTTTTTCTTGCATAATAATGTTGTTTGCTTAGATTTGATCGGCTTTTATATACTTTTTTTTAATGAAATGCCTTATGTTTTAAAATATTTTTCATATTACATTTAATTTTATATTTTAATCCACATTTTAGTAATAGCAAATAGTTAAATTTTACTACTGTAAATATAAAAAGTATAAAAATTTTAATATAGCGCTTAGCATTTAGTACGAATACATTTTTAAATTATACATTATCTTTTATATCCATTTTAATAAAACCATTGTGTAAAAATTTTGTCATGGCTTGGAATTTTAGAGATATTTTCTTGAAATTTCGTATTTTCTAAATTACTATGGATTGCGATAATTAAATCAATTTGATGGCTTCCGCACAATAAAAACATATTTTGCTTCACTATTTTACGCGTCTTAAAATTAGCTCGTGCTTTGCTCCAAAATAAGTAAGTTGAAAAAAATTGCATCCATCCTAGTTAGATTGTGTCAATATTTGTATATGCCAGTGTTAAAACGAGTCGAATCGTGCAACAATTTTTGTCCGTCTTTTAAGATAATTGGCATCGTAGAAGCGATTACGCTAAAAGTGCGTTAGTTCGGACAGTCCAAAATATCAAGTGCATTCCTAACAGCTCCTTTTAAATCCCGTCGTGGTATTACATTGATATATCAATGTGATTAATCGCGTGTTTATCGAGGTACGTGCATTAAGAACGTGATTTGCGCAAGCAGGCGCGGCTGCTCTTCCGTTACGGGGCAGCAGCTGCCGATTCGCCGCGCACAAGCAGCGCTGCGCCCACCCACTCCTTCCCTCTCTTGTCGTCGTTGCCCTCTCCCCCTGCGCCCGCGCTATCCCACCCGATGACGGCGACGCCGAAGACGAAGGAGAAACGTTCTAAAATTAGCGAAGTCGCGCTCGTACGCCCGCACCCCCACCTGCTCTACGCAGAGCTCCTAATGTACACGGTCCGCGTCAAGTATTTCGCCGACGCTCCTTGAGAGGATGTGTCTCCCGTGATCACTGGACGGGAGGAGAATATCTTACGTCGCTGCAACTTTTACGATCCCTTGCTTTTAAGCGAATTCGAAATTTTAGTATTGAGCGATTTTTCGATTTTTCGCTTGTTTATTAAACCAAGGGATTTTTTCTCAAAATGAAAAAGAACAAAAAATGAAGCTGTTCAACTAACTGCAAGTTATGCTATTCGTCATATTTTTTTTATATAACCTGTTTTACTATTAGCAATCATAATTCAAGATTTTTTTCGTTTGTTATCGGGCAATTTACGAAATTGAATATAAGTACGATTAAAGGATTATGCATTCAAATGTACGCATTTCCTATTTATATACATTATTAATATTTTTTAGTTATAGCTATTTTAAAAAGCTCAGATTTACTTAGAAAACTGAAAATATTAATAATAGTCGCGATGTAAGTTGATTAAAAAATTATTTTTAAATTTCTTACAATTATTTATTAAGATATTAGTTTTTAATTATAAATTTCCATTAAAAAATCGCCTTTGCATTTTTATTCAGCATGACTTAAACTATACAAAAATACAATTCAAACAGTAACAAAACAAGACAATAATTAAATATAATGATGTCACGTAATTGTACAAATTATCAATTTATTATTTTTAATTTTTGTCAATTTTATTGCAAATACTTGTAAAATTATCACTTAAAAATTGATTAGAGGTAATTTGATGGTTGAGTTCAATAATTTATTTTAATTTTAAAATTAAACGAATTTGTCAAATGATAAAGTAAACATTTTTTCTATGTTACAACTCCTTAAGGTATATTTGACGTTTAATTTGAAAAATCGGTAAGATATATATTACAAACTTTTAATGAATCTTAAATATATATATATATATCTTTTGCGACAGAACATAAAAGACTTTCTTAAATTATCATTAATTTTATCGGCAGAGAAATATACCGTAAATTTATTTAATAATAAGCGGTATAAAATACAAATGCTGAATACACAATTGATTTTTATAAAACTTTTGTTTTTATATTTTTTTGTGTATTAAAAAAAGAGAAAATTTCTATGAATTTATATGAAAATTATTTTGTTTTTATACGCTATTATAATAAGAAACACTTTTTAAGACAGAATTAATTTAAAATCTTAAAACGCCTATTATGATATGTAAGTAACAAAATACCATTTCCAAAAAGAGGAAAAAAGGAAAAATCAATAATTTATAATATTTGGGCTGGATCACGTGTCTGTAGAAGACGCAAGTGACAATGAATCTTCGCTCCCGCTTCGTCCCAGAATCTGAAACGAAAAGAAAGAAGGTGCGCTCCAAACTCAGAAGCGCAACTGACGATTAATTCATCGATAAATGATCGAGGCTGTTGGGCGCGACTTTTTTCTTCGGCTTGGCTCCTCCCGGCATCATATAGCCGTTTTTTCGCCCCTCACGCGTCGCGCAGGTCAGAAGTTCATTGTCCCGGTGTAGCGTGTCACTCTCCCAGTAGACGCAAATCGCGCACTCCTTTCGGCTTTGCGAGAACTCATAAGAAAGAACGAATGAAAGAGTGAGACAGAGATAGAGAGGGAGAGCGAGCGAGGAAAGGGCAGTTCGATCCCTTGCGCGCATAAACTTAGCGAGAAAGGGAATGCCTACGCTCTCACATCTGCGCCCCGCGAAGAGAGAGCGGATGCAGGCTGCACATTTATGGGTCCCCAATGCACGAGTGACGAACCTATTCTCATTTATCGTACATACACCCGCACTCACTCGATCTACTCTGTCTCTCACTCTCTCGCTCTTTCCTCTTTATACGTATGCATATACGTATATCCCTAACTCCCTCCTCTTTTTCTCATTCTTGAGGGAGACCAATACTTTTTATAGGGTTCTGTTCAATCTATAAAAGAGGACTTTTTGGAGACTATATATAAGCGAAGTTAAGTGTGAAGCAGTTGGAGTTAATAGACAATTCATGAAGGTGTAATTTCTTATTCAATATTCGATAGATACATGGAATTTTTGCTCACGTATAAGTCTTTGGAACTCGTTATTCTTATCCACGAAATTCGCAATTTTTTCCGAACAATATTTTAATCTGATCAATACTTGTAACAATACATAATTGTATCGTTTTAAAACAAAGTATTCGAAAATTGATACAATGACTAAGAAAACAAGTATTTGTTATTAAATAATTGATAAAAAAATAATTAAAAAGGAATAAATGTAGATTAAGTATAGGAAAGAAAATGAATGAAAAAGAAGATCGAAACAAATATGTTGAAATTTCTATTATTAGATTTTCTACTGTTTTTTTTTCTTTATTTTCGTCCCCTTCTTTCATACTTTACTTCCTCTTCGATAACTTCACTTTACATCTTGTTTTTTTAAATACCAAAAAATTTATAGTATAGTATATTTTAATAAAAGTCTATACACATTTTAGTTTTAATGCATAATCGTATTTTTATTTAAAAATTATTACTTGAATAACAGTTAAACCTATAAATACATAAAACTAAATTTTTATAACATTATTTAATAAAAATAAAATAACAGCAAAACTATTTTTTCGGAAAAATATTTTTTTTCTAGACGTAGGAAAGTTATATTTATGCTTAATAAACGTAAAAACTAATATGTGGCAAAGTTATAAATGTCAGTATAGAAGATAAAAAACTCTTTTTTCTTTCAGAAGTAAGCTATTTAGAGAAAGCGATATTTTTCTTAATAAAAAATTGATAGTTTCAGGAAAAAAATTCACTAAGTTTGAAATTTAAGATAAATATAATACACGTTATTTTATTTCCAGTGTAAAAATTCTACAATTATTTTTATGGGGTTTTAATGAATTTAATCATTGAACTCCATTTTTAGTATCACAAATGAATAGTTCATAATTAATTGAATCGTTTATATCAATTAAGATAACTTTAAGTGTTGAAGATAATTTTAGCTTACCAATTAATTTCTGCTTGTATATGACAACAGGTGATGTATTGGTTAATAAATATAAAAATTATTCTGTAATTACTATTTAATAACTTTTTTTCTAAAAAATTACTTTTTATCACAGCAATTTAAAAGAATTGATTTTTAAATATATTTCATCTTGAACAGTAAATTTATTATTTATAATAAATTCACAAATAAAATTCAACTTTTTTTTCAGCTTAAAAATCATTTCAATATTATTTATTACTAGTTTAAGATACAAGAAGTTTTAATATCTTTCCAATAATTATTTAATTTTTCTCTTTCATAAAATTTTATTTAAATGTAACATTTTTTCGATATTTATTATTTAATTGAATGTATTTTTCAAGTTTATATTTTGTTTTTCCTTTTTATGAGAAAGATTGATTACCAATTTACGATATTCTATTTACGATAAAGTAATAAATGCATTTAAAGTGATATAATAATACTTGTGTATAAATTTTCCGATTAATTTGTAAAAATATTAAATACGAAATTACAAATAACAAACTTAGGTAATATGAACAAAAAAAATTTTTATCCGCTATAGCAGTATTCTAATACATAATATAAATAATCTTGATACAGAAGTCAATAGTTTTACTTGAAAAATTTATAATATCGTTCTATCTAGTAAATATCTATTTCAAGTATTAATAGAAGCTGCTTCATTAAGATTATTTTATTAATATTAAATTCTGCTCAAGTAGAAATTGCTAAAGTAATATCTTCGTAAATAAAGCCAATATAAACTGAAACTAAAATAATCAGCTAATTATATTTCGTATAAAATATATTTATTTATTTGCATTAAGTTAACTTTAAAATGCTTTTAACTTAATTAAAATTACCAGATACTTTTTTTTTATTATTTTGCTGGCAATATTTTGTCGGGGGAATATTTTAATAGGTTACAACTAGAATTTTATCTTCGACACAAAATCTTTACTGACGTATGTCATTGTTATTGTTTATGGTGGCTTAAATTTTATAAGGAATTAAAGTCTTGTTGATAAGTAACATTACAATTAACTTCATCAAAATTCTTTATCGCGCGTAAAGAATTTTGAAGTCGAATTACAAATAAATCGACTACATGTTCATTTCAAACTGATTTTCGAAGTAGATTGTTGCATCGCAAGTACCTCAAGTGGACTGGTACAGATTGTTAAGGATTGAGAGCGACGCCTGTGGCGATTCTGTCAACACGCATCGCGCGCCTCAGTCCGGTTGACGCAACGAGTGTATCGGGGATTGCGTCTCGATCTACTTGTTGGGTCGTCTAGATCTAGAGTTTATACAAAATAAAAATCTACCATTTCGCGGACTATCATTCCATTAATAGAGGCATATTGATCCGAGTATATTTATGATTTTCTCCCCATGGTTTTATTAGAACACATACAGATCGATACGTTTAATATCGGTATCAATAAATCATAGCTTTTCCCATTATTCTCTACATTCATCATAATACTATAAATTCTAAATATATATATATATATTTAATTATTTAGTTGATTAAAAATATAGTGGATTATATACTACTTTTAGCGATGTTTATTTTCATTTATTACTATAATTTAATAATTTGTAAAGAGTAATATTATTTACGATTTTAGATTTTAGATATTTAAAATATGTAGCCGAAAATTTTTAACTGTCATTATTTTTTTGAATGTTTTTAGCCAAACAAAAGCTATTTAACAGGGAATAAAATTTGCTACGCAACACGGTAAAATTTACTGATTCACCTGCCAAACCATGTAATATTTCACATTTACTATTCATAGGATAAATTTTACGGAAAACTTATTGATTGTTATACCGATCTTTCTACGTATGACTATATAAATATAAATAAAAATTAATTTAAAATTAGTAATTTGAATAAATTTGAAAATGGTTCTTTTACTGCATTTTAATATATTATTACAATAGTTGTATACGTGTAATAAAACATAAAAAAATAAAGTTTTAAACGATAGTTTTTTATTTATCTTATTTTACAAATTAGAAATGGGTATTTCGGATTTCAAATGTTTTTAACTACGAATAATATCAATCACACTATACGCCCGCATTTTAATTGGTATCTAAATGCTACATTTTAAAATAATATTTTGTTTTAAATTACATTCTAGAAAAACATTTTTTAATTTTAATGTGCTGAAAATTCTTGTTTAATACTCAATAAGGATGCTATTAATAATAAATAAAATTTTAAATTATTAATAATGAAGTTGTTTATAATAAGATAAATTTAATTAACTGATCCTAATTTATATTAACAATGCAATGTCAACTAAATAAAAAATTAATTACAAATAATTATCTCTTTTTAATGTTTCATATAGTACAAATAAGGCATTGTTTCATATTACAAAAAAATAATATTTTTTAATCGAATATACATTTGTATTATACAACTTTTTTATATTATCAATAAAAAATACTATTTTTAATATATGAAATTTAATATAATAACTTTTAATGTAGGTCAAGTCGCTGTAGTTTATTTTAGTATTTAATTTTTTATAATATGTTATATCAAGAAATTACAATTAAAAAGTCTGTTCTTGTTTTTAGATCATAATAATTATTTTAAACTGAAAAATCAATTCTTTTCACCGTGTCACCGATAAAAATTTATATATATATGTATACATATTTAATATTTCATGATTAAAATTATAGATTTGAATTACGGAATTATTATCGCAGGTGCCATTTAGTTACGTATCATAATCTACGCGGATACACAAAAATACACACTCGTTAAAATTTTCAATATATTTATTCATAAAATATATTAGCCAACAAAGTGAGGAAGTTGAAAAAGTATTCTTCGGTATTATTGAAAACACATAAATAAATTGATAATCACAAATGTGTATAAGCATAGTTATTATGCAGCATTATTATATTATTAAAAAAATATAAATACTATATTTTTCAAAGTGAAAGAAGTCTTCATATGAGAATTCTATACAGTTTGATACATGAAAAATCTGTAAATTGAAAATCTGATTATATGTAAAAATTCATAACTTATGTAAAAATAACTTTGATTAAGAAAATTAATTTAAAAAAATATTTAATTAAATGTTGGAATCGTTGTAAGAAAGTTTTCTTGAATTGATTGGATTACGTGTAAAAGTACACAGTTTACATGTTAACAAGTTGTAACATAACGATTCATTGATGAAAATAATAATACTTATATATAAACAAATGTTCTTATTTTAGCAGTGCCAATTGAAAAGGGATACTCCTTTCAACACGCGTTTGATCGAGTGGCAACAAAGAAACAAGCACAAATTTAGTCATCGACAGATAAAGATTGACAGTTTAGCAGTGGCAGAGTTTCTAGCGTGGAAACGTGCTACGAACCACCTGGGCGAGGTAACCTTATGCAACGCGTAGGTGCACCTCCGCCACGACGACGACACAACATTGTTGTGTTCGCTACCTCTGCCAAGTTCGTAATCGGCGCGTTCCGCGGGAAGCTAAACTTAGCGCCCGTCCGATTTCCCTCGTTTATCGAGACTATCCCCTACATCTTTTCGTCGATTTTTAACTCATATGATCAATCTAACTTCTATCATTAATGCTAATCATGCAAAAGAATAACGCTCTTTAATAGAAAATAGAAAGCCGGTAACTGGAGCTTTGGCTCCCCAAAAAACAGCTTCAAAACTAATTTCTTTTATAAATATATGTTGCAACTTTTCTTTTAATTTAGAACAAATACGAATACTTGGTCGTTAAAGATTTAAGGGTAAATAAGATCGTTTGACTATGACTTATGTTTTCATTAAAGTTTACACACTTTATTGGCCCATTATTTTATTGTGTTTACATGATTTAGTTTTAATAAAATAGAAATAATATTTTAATTATTTTTTTTTATTTAATATACAAATTTATGAAATACTTTAGACGAACATGATATATTTTTAAGAGACTAACTTCGTAAAAATTATAGAGGTTTATTCCTGAAATTCAATAATACATACTTATATTATATTTTTACTAATAAGTTATTATAATTTAATCAGAATATAAAATTTTATAACATAGCATCACCAATAAAATAAAATATTTCAAAATCTGTTCATTCTGAAATTGAAGTTAGAGAAATTTTGATTTTATTGTTTGTAATCATAAACATTAATAAATTTAATAATTTAATGTTAATAATATTATAACATAATACATTTGTAGCATTTATTGGAAATTATAGGCATTAATGAATAATATTTTAAAAGTATAATTTTTCGTTTCTTGAAAAATTAAATTTGACACAACAGCTTAAAATATTTTTTAATTTTGTTAATTTATAAAAAAAGAAAAAATGATTTAGGCTAAACTTATTAAAGCATTATATTTCTATTAAATTGATCCTATCAAAACTGTATATTTAAATTTATTTTTAAATTCACGAAATATTTTATTGTGTAAAAGCATCAAATAAAAGTAATAGTTATATTAGATATATTGATTAAATTTATATATTATTTATTTTTCACTATTAAATATAAAAAATAATTAATGATTAAAATTTGATAATATGAAATAATTAAAAATAAGATATATTATAAATGTTTGGGTAAAAATTAAAAATTATATTAAAAAACTACAAACTATAACGTATGTAAATAAATAATAAATATATATATATATATATATATATAATATCTTAACAAACTTCATACTGATAAAGTTTTACGTATTAATCATACTTCAATATATAAATAAATGTTTCTTTATTTTATAGTTTTTAACGTACAGTGTTTCATATATTTAAAATGTATGCATCTTTTTTCAATTTAAGAATCACATTTGTTAGGCCACTAAGAACAGAGAATCTAATGCTATAAGATCTTACTTCCTGAGAAACATACTTGAGAAGCACGCACGCAATATACACATAAGCCTACACTATTATATGCGTGTGTGTTAATATGAGGCTCAAAAGGCGTACAAAGTAATAAAATAATTGGCCAAATATGAAGCACCAGCATAAGTTCTGAATACGAGTCGAATAGGCTGAAATATTTTTCAAATAACATACGGTTTTTATAAACAATTCACTAATTTTTTTATTAACTTATCTTCTAAAAGAGGATTTACAATGGTTTTTTTTAAAGTTATTTACATTTATAATATTTTAATATTTTTTTATTAACTCCTTGTTTTAACGATGAATATTACTAAGTTAGTGTGTGACTCAAGAGCTTTTATGGAATTTAAACTTTTCTGTAACAAATGTATTTTATGAAATTAGATATATTAGATTTACAAACTTTAATAAAAGAAGATAGTCGTATATGTATATATAAATATTTAACAATTAGAATAATCTATAATAATTAATATAAAATTCATTCAATTTAAAATTGGATTTTTTTATAAAATTTCGTTTATAAAATTGAAAAATAATTCAAATATAATTAATACAATATAATTTTTTATCCATAGTAATGATAACATTATCATTACTTAATAAATAGCAATTTAAGCTAAAAGTATATATAGAATAATAGAAACGACAGTAAGTAAAACTCGTATTGTACGTGAGAAGTATTTAAGATGCAAGGCAGTATCGGTTTCATTCATAAAAACAAGGGGGCACATGCGTTTGCATTAGAGGGAAGTACTAATGAAGTGGAGACCGAAAGGAAGACAAAAAAAGAAAAGAGGGAGTACAAAAAAATAAAAAAGATAAAATCACTCAAGAGTATATTTTTATAATAATTAAAAATATTTTGTAATTAAGGCTTCAAAAATCGTATCTTTCAATATTTAATTTATAATTCTTAAAATTTCCACCTTTAGAAGTTTCATATTTTCACAAAGATATTAGTATTTTTTTAATTTAAGTTAATTTAATTAATATTTATAGTCATAGTAATAATAATATTTGAATTAAAATAAATGTTTGATTTTATTTCGTTAAATTTATCGATTCAAGAAATATTCAGAAAAATTATACTACTACAATGTAATTATTTTACGTAACATAATTTAAATTATGTTTTTTATAAGATTTTTTATTAAATTAATTTCAGAAAAAACTAGTGTTTGTAGTATAATATTTTTTAAATTTTCTGAATTTAAAAAAGGTTTTGTTTTATTGATTTGATTTATTTATTATAATAATCAGATGATGGTTCTTGAACAATTTTTGGATTTTGAAAATTATTAAAATAAGATATATTATTTCATCATTACTAATAGTAATTTCTGTTTGTATTCATATAACAAGCTAATTTTTGGTAACGAATTTATAATTTAACATTTAAAAAAGTTTAAAAAAAAAAAATATATATTTTTACTAGAAATTTTTAAACTAAAAAATTTATATTTTAATAATAATCATATAGATAAAATTCGTATTTAAATTTATTATTTACTTTTCTAGTATGTTTAAGTTTGTGCTAATAAAATGTTTATTAGTATTAAGAATATAGAAAATAATATGTTACCAATCATAAATAGTTTGTTGTTATAAATAATTAGATTTATTTATTAAACTTATGCTGTTAAATTTAAAAATAAAATTACATAAACAAATGCCTTTTTTATTAAATTAGTAGTTTCGATAAGAATTTTAGAAAAATAAATTTATTTATGTAAGGGATTCAATGTAGAATCTTAATTCACTTCAAATTTTTTATTGTTGATTAATTTAATTAAAAATAATTGGATACAAAAATTTGTTTCTAAAAAATATCGGCTATTAAATTAGAAGTTATAATCCTCTTAAATTACGAAGTGCAACGAGGGTCAGTATAAAAATGATTGTTCACTATTGAGTAAGTTTGTGAAAAGTGCACATAATCGATGATAAATAGATACATACGTAAGAGCGCCCTTAAGGACATACGTGTCGCACTCAAAGAATTTCTTTGGAGGACTTTGTAATACTTTTATACTGCGAGTGAAAAAGTGAGAGTGGTGGTGTAGCGAACAAGGGTCTCGGAGTCGGGTGGCGGTGGAAGAGAAAGTGCGCGGTTGCCTTGTTGGTGAGGAGAAGGGAGGAAGGGAGGAAGGGAGGAAGGGAGGAAGGGGGAAGGGAGGAAGGGAGGAAAAGAGGTAGGGAGGAAGGGAATAAACGAAACGAAGGACGCGTGTTGGTCGCGTGCCGCAGGCTGCTTGGGTTGACTCGGTGTTTCGGCGTCCTTCTTTCATACGTCCTGCTGCAAGTTCTTCCGATCCTCGGTAGCGCGCCTCCTTCTCCTTCTCTCTTTCTCTCTCTCTCTCTCTTTGCTTTTTTCCTTTTTCGGTCCACGCCCTTTGACGAATCTACTTCCTCTTTTTCTTGCACACTGCACCTATACCGATACAGCGGTTTTTACTTACGTTTGATTCTTACAAAGAACCCAGCGAAACTAGGCGCACGGATGTAATTTCCTTTCTTCGCTTTCGGGTTACCGCTTGCTGATTTTTTGAATAAATTTTATTAGTCCTTGGAAGATTTTTTCTTCAATTACATTTGGTAGCTGATTAAACCATTTAATTGTGTTTTTAAATAAAGATTATGGGATTGCCGATATCAATGGCGAATATATAATTTATATCCTTATCTTACTTAATTCGGATGCCGTTTAAAATCATTCGAATTTGATATTTTCGTAAATAACACTTATTAAATTTTGAATAAAAAAATTAAAGTGGACGTACAAATTTTTAAACATTTAAAAATATTTAAGTTACGAATTTCAACAATTTTCAGGTTTATTGTTCTATTTTGAGTAAAATTTTGCATCCGTCGTGTATATATTACATATTATATATACACGATTATTATACACGATATTATAAATAGTTGGTGTTTACAATAAATTATAAATATTTTACATGTAACGTTAAAAAATAAATACTATTCAATAGTCTGTATTACTTTTCAATACAAAATAAAAATTTTTTTTCTCTCAATGGTGGGTTAGATATGAGAGACATTGTAGTTTTTAATAAGCTGACGCAAACAAATTTCTTGCTAAAGTTCTAAATAGAACAATGAGACACAATACAGATAATAAATCTCTGTTACACACTATCGACAACTATATAGAATAGAATAAAACCTCGAAGAAAAATATTACAAACAAAGGAACGCATGCAGCTGAGAGTGCATGGGTCATTGACATTGGCTATTTCGAAGTCGACCTCAAAGAATGTCCAATTTCTGAATGAACGAAGGCATGACTTTAGTTATGATGAAAGAAGAATATACCATGTCTCAAGGGATCAAATGCACATTCACGTATTTGTGAAAAGCATTTACCATTTACCGTTAATATTGAATTAGGTATACTTTTATTTTTTGTCATCGAATCTACTATTAATCTTAGCATTTTCAAAATTTTTTATTCTTATTCTTTTGATTGGATGAAATTTCAAATCACTCATTAGAACGACACGTTAAAAGGTTTAAGGCAAGGATGTTGTAACTGAATTAAATTGCACGAGATATTTAGATCTGCAGATGACCTTCATTATGGTACACATTTGTGAAAATTAAAAAAGTGTATTGTAAATGAACTAATTTTCATCAAATGCTCACGCATTCAAAAGAATCCATTCACCCAATACTTTCTTTGAAATTTTTACACGGCATTCTCTTATACAAAGTGCAATACCTTACAATAAAAGTTTGTACCATTTAAAATACGCTTTGAAGTTCTTAACGCTTATACCTGATAAAAATTTTACCCCTAACGCATCATATAATATCTATGATATACTTATATAGTTAATGTAACTTTGTTTACTCATTTATTCTTTTAAAGAGAGAGTCTACGTTTTTGTTAATAAAGTCTCATTATATAATTGAACAAACTATATTATTCGTTAAAAATTCCAAATAATTATAGAAATAAATACAAAAATATATTGTTATTTAATTGCCGCGTATGGCTAGTATGTATAAAGAACGAAGTGGCTAATTCATATTTTTTTATTTTGTAGATTACAAAGACCCAAGCTTCGACCGAATCTGTATTGAGTTACTAAATTTAATAACGAGTAATTAATTAGTTTATGCTAATGAAGTCTGAAGGCGCGAGATGTTTGTCGTATGAAATAAAATCAAAACTCTGGGTAAAACTGCAAACGACCTCATTCCAGATGTGCAGTTCCTTAAAGCCACGACTTATCCAGGTTGTTCCGATACTCGAGGGAGGCGAAAAGAACCGGTATTTAGGTAACCAGCTGATCGAGCTCATGCGCTCCTTTGTCACCGTGGGTTGCCGTGTCCATAGGAGGAGGCGCGCGCGCAAGTCTGTCTGCGCAACACGCGCGTCGAATTCTGCCACCTGTGAATTCCCCGTTCACAATTGCTCGTCGATCTGTCTGGCGTCGCAGACCCGAAACTTAAAAAGCTCTCAGGAGCACGCACTTCATTATTCTTCTTTCCTTGGTTTCGCCGAGCTTCTTACTCGCTCCCCTTTGATTTCAAACTGGATTTTGTACTTCATGTTCAACGCTCGCTATTGTAGGCTACGCGACAAAAAACGATGCTGAAGAATTACTTTTGTTTAATTGCAGATGTTCGGAATTTTTTTCCCTAAGGCTGGTTTATTTTTTTGTTAAATTCCAACGATCATGTTTGCCACTATTATTTTTACGGATAAAAGCTGTTATTTTTGTAAAATAAGTACGAATCGACGCTTGTTTTATGTGATACAATATTATGAAACTCATTGCGAGCTGTTAATAGTTTAAAATTTTACGGATTAAATCGAACCAAAAAACGATTGATACTCTTAAATCATTGCCATTTGATAAAAAAACTTACTCAAATTATTTATTGTGTTCACAGATGAAAGTCATTGCACTCGCATTAACGTTAAATTGAAAGCATTTCAATGGGAACTTTTTATTCAAAAAGCTAACATAAGATTGCACGTATTTTAATAAGACTTTTGGCACTCAAATTCTTTAATATTAGATACTAGTTTTGTAGAATATTCTATTTTATTGAACTTCACAAACCCACCTGCAGTTTCTAAGATGAAATCAATTCACTTCATTGCAAAATCTAATCAAGTAGAAAAAAATTTAATGTCATTTTAAACTGAAACTGCCAATCTTCTAAATTAGTCGTATAGTTTGAATTTTTTAAATTAAATTGAAATTTTTACATTTCATAATTAATTTATAATATTATTATCAACAATATTATAATAATGACAAAAATAACGACACAAAAAATATTTAACTTAACTTTTATTAAAAATTTAATTTTTTAAAAAATTAGTGTTTCCATATTTTTTCTATTCAACATATTTTTCACTGTGTACAATACTCAGGTTTTTACTTTTATCACTCGAAACTTACTTTAATAATTTAAAATATCTTAAATAATTGCTTTATTGAATAAGTGCACGTTAAGTTTGACTTCATAATTCTCCTACTGTTACTATATTAACGCAGTTATTCCTTATAGATGCATAATACGAAATATCACTAAATTTTTCATTTAATATAATTAACTTTTAATCTTATGAATTTATATTTCCAATTTTAATATCTAATTTTCAAGTCTTCGATATGAAAGTGAAATCATATGAATTTAAACTTTAAGAGTCCAAAAAATCACTTAAATGTTCCCATAGTCCCATATAATTTGAAAAAATAAATGTTTCTGTTGAGCTGGTCAATTTTAAAATCATTCAATCGTCTATTTATAAAAATAAATTATTTTTATAGTGGCATAGCGGCACAGTCGCCTATTTTTCATTTAATTACTAATTATTGTAACAAATTTTTAAGATATTTATTATGAAAATATTTTTCCTTGTCCGTCAAATGAATATAATCGTTTCAGGAAATATAACAAGCGTTTCAAACACATATACCGGTGCTTTTATACTTTTTATTCTGAATAACTTCAGTATTAACCAGGGATTTTTGAAGTAAATATTTGTAATATAAACCTACAGGAATACTTCTAAATAGTACGAATCAATTACAAAATGCTGTTAACCAATGCTATTAATAAATTGATTATTCATTTTACAATAAAACAAACTTTTTGCATATTTAAGAAAATATCTTCGTTTTGCAGAATTTTATAAGTTTATAAATTACCTCCATAATTCATTTTTGAAAGCAAAATCCATTGCCTTCATTAATTATCGGTTAATTGGCAAATATAATATTAATTGAAACATTCGATTTGCAAGATAATAGTGAAAGAAACACTCTGTCAAATTCGATAAAATGTTTCTTTCGTGGTCTGTATGGGTGATTGGTTCGCTTCGTCGTAAAAAAAAAGTTAATTCAAGTACTCCCACAGGGATCATCGAGAACGCAGACGTCATCGGACCGATAATACAAATCGAGAGAAATGAAAGGGGGAGGGGGGTAGAGAAAGAGAGACTCGCCGATTACGCGCCGAGTGGTTTATACGCACGAGCACGCGGCTGCCATAACTCGCGCAGACACGAGCCGCAAGTGGCTGGGCTTCGCCTTGCGCTTCGTGCAAAGTCTAAGAAAAGCATCTAAAAAAGCGCGCCAGGAGTAGGGGAGAGGGGGAGTACTGAGAGAAGCTAGAAAGGGGAGCACACCAACTGGCTGTCGCTCCTTCGCTTCCGGAAGCTGCGTCTCTTCTCTTCCACCCTCATCTGCACTGGATCTATCTATGCTCTGCACTTGGAAAAAATGTGTCGCTCCTGTCAGAATTACGAGCTCTTCGACTCGAGTATATAATGGCGGTTCGATATCATAAGTCATGTAAGTTAGGGTCAACGGTACGCAGTGCTACTTTTAGTTTTTATCTCATCGAAGGGGAATTATCTTGAAGTTCAACGAAACCCACGATTGTTCTATTACTTATTACATCACTTTCTTTATAATTGTCAATTTACATTTTTGCGTTATTTATTTCTCATTTTTCTTTCGAAATAGATATACCGTGATTTTTCTTTAATTAATAAAGTACAAATTTCAAGCATGCATGAACTAAAGAAATTTTATTTTTTAACTGTCGGTAAAAAAAAATTAATTTTTTGATATAATATAAATATAAATAATTAAATAATTAAACTATAAAAACCAATTATTAAATTCATAAAATAAATGTTATTTGGACCTTTGTTATTTTACAAAAAATTTGAATGTTAATGACTATTGAGTTAAAACACTTTTTAAAATCAATAATATAGAAAAAGTTTAATTTAAAAAAATGCTATTTTCATTTCATATATAATAATTAACGGGAAAGTGCAATAAAATTTTTTTTAAAGTTTCTTATGAGAAGAAGTATTAGAATTTTTAAGGTATTTTTTGTAGACTTTTGCTAATTTCTGAATTTAAAATCATTAAATTGTTTTGATCTACAATGTTTATCATTTGACTTAAAAAAGGTGTCTAAATATAGCAGATACGTTAAAAGTTCTGAGTACTGTATTTTATTTCTATATTCGAAGCTTAAGCTTCAAGAAATATCTTCATGGTTTACAATGGTAAAATCATAACGTTTTTACTGTTTAATCTCAGTTTATTAATTGTATATTTCAGTTATATTTATTTTAAAAAATTATATACTTTTTTGTTCCTCGTATTTTCTTTAGTAGTTGATATACTATAAATATTCACTAATATAAACATTTTTTTATTAAATAAGTTTTTGATTGAAAACATAAACCAGACAAAATTATTCTTCGAAGAATTAGCAATTTAATAAAATATGATCTACATTTGAAATCTATCTGTTATTGGACACTAGTAATTTTTTTAACATAATTACGTTTTATATATCTTTATAAAAACATTATAATTTTAAGATGAAAATTCACGATATTGAAGTTTTTTCAGAAAATTAGAACTAGAATCATCATTTTCTATAATAGGATTAAACGAATACATACATAGTTTAAAAGTAGTTTTTAATTTAAAGATCTAGTTTTTCTTGAAGTGCATTTTATAACACATTAAAAATATTAGAAATTACATTGAGGAAGCTTTTTTTATATAAAATACTAGTAATTATTGATATAAAATTTAAAAGTATCTCCAAATTACATAATGATGAAAATTATATTTTTTATATTATGGATAAGATAGAAACAAAAATAATACAAGTTTGAATTCGATTAAATAATTACACCGAAAAAGTTTTATAAGTTAGACAAATTTTTCAATATATTTCAAGAAATTTACTCAAAAAATATTAGGACTAATGTGGAATCATTATAATCATAAAAAAATTAAAATATAAATTTTAATATATCTAATTATCTAAAAATATTTACTTATGTATTTTTTAATATTGAACATATGTTTTATCATAATTAAATTTAAATTATCATAGAAGTTATTCGAATATGAACATGGATGTGTTGTTCATTAAATTCGATTATTTATAATAATTTCAATTAATTTCATAATAATCTATATCGCATTAAGAAGAGTTAGTTATATTAAATAATGCCTATAAATTATGTTTTCGTGAAAAAGACTTTTGTGCAGTTCATATTTTAATATTCAACTATTTTTATGTCTTCCACTTCTTCTGTGCTCGTGAAAATATAGGAGAAATTAAATTAAGAGCTAACATTAGTAATAATTTTAATAAGATTTTTTTTAACAGAAATGCATTTTTTTATCACTACAAGTTTGTTTCAAATTACTAAATGTATCTCAATACAGTTTTATTGTTACTTATACGGATTTCTGTAGTTTTTTTGTTAATATTGTGACTAATTAATAATAAACGATGATAGAATTATAATAAAATAACGAATAATATTCTATTTTAAATAATGAATTTTAAACGTGAAAGTCTAAAATAATAAAAAATAAATTTAGTCTTGAACTTTATTATTATAATTTTATTACTAAGTACCGATAATATTAGTGTTATAAACATATAGTAGATATATTTAATAGTATTTATTCATTAGCTTTTCAAAAAATTTGTAAAAGTTTTGTAATAGATCATTACTTGTCAATATTAATTTCGTATAACTTTATTGCTGATAAATAAGTAATTTTTCCTTTATAATAATTTTATTATTGAAAAAAGCAATTGTAAATAAATTAATGCTGTCGATAAAAAATTAATTCGAAGATATTTAATAAAAATATATATATAATTGTTGAATATTTTGAAAATTCTCAAAAGATTAAAATATCTGCAAAAACATAACATTTTTAGAATAGTAAAATATAACCCGACTGCCAAGTTTTAAATGGATTGTTCTCATTTGACTTATTACATTGTGTGACAATAAGCTATTATACGCCATTCTTAAATATTTTTGAAGAGATATATTCATAAAATCTTTGATAATGATTTAAATTTACTTTATTTACGTAATAATGTATTACATTTAAGAATTTTGAGTTTAAACATTCATTAATATATTTTGCACTTTATTCCTACGTGATATATTTACTCGTACATTATATTTTTTTGTTTACATTCTACCTAATATCAGGTTTCCTTTTATAAATATTAAAAGTTTCCAAAGTGCCAAAATATTCTTTTTAAGGAAGTTCTTAATATGTATTTAAGAAGAGATATAAACGAATAACTACTATATATTTAATATAATGCATTAAAATGTGAGTAATAATAATTCATCTACCCGTTTTCTAGTTTCTGACAAATGAAACTTAATTTTACAAATTTTCTTCAGAACTCCGATGATAAGTTAGAATATATTAGTTTAGAATTAACATTTTAATATATAAGCTGTGCTATCCGTTTCCTCAGTTCTTAATAAATTATTAAGATTATCGGTCAAATTTCAAGAAATTGTATATTAGATTTAGATTTTTTTAATGATAAGTTTGATGGTATGGAATATATTGATTAACGTGCAGATAAGAGTATGATTCCTATAAGGCAAAGACACGGTGTTAAGTTTATAGGGTGCACTGGCTAAGTTCGTCAATTTATAGTAGACTTTACCAGCTAAACACCGGGCGCATATATCTTTGGAACACCTCTGATGACATTATGTCGGATGCGAGGCGCGATGCCGATGAACAAGAGCCTAGCAAAGGAGCAACGATGGTCGTACGCTTCTGGAAATCCCGTTGGCGTTCAGCCAGTATTTTCATTTCCCCTTGTAGCCTAGCACGTATTTTTCTTGTTTTTCGACTCTTTGAAACTGCGAGAGCGACACCGATGCACCAATGTTGCAGCACACGTTTCCAAATAATAAAAATCGACACTCTATTAGGCATATATGCCGATTTAACTACTATTGATTCACGTGTCAAAATAGAATGAAGAACGAAGTCTGCGTTTTCTGATTACATTGCATAACGTAAATTTAGAAGCTTCTTACGAGTTGTTCTTAAACTTATTGCATCCTGATAATACATTGTATGTAACGGCAATCAAAAAGAGCGCACGTTTTATGAATATGATATTGGCTCAACGTTTCTTGTTCATTTAAATAGACACAAAACTCGTAAAATTATAAAATAAACTTAGGCGAATCATTGATGTGTCTTGAAAAAATTAAATGTAGACGAAAGTTCTTCATAACTACGTAATTTAAGATAATGGTTTCGCAGTATATCTGGCCTATAAATTAGAGTTGTGCAGATGCACTGGGTGAATCAAGTGTTATGTTGGTCGAGAAACTACTCCAGAGAGTAAAATAGGTAGTCCAATTTTATATACTTGAGTCAGTCGGTTTATGGAAACCTGAGAAAGCTCCAGACAGTCCAAAAGATGTTGAGAGCAACAAAGCAAAAGAGCAACAAAGACTCTTTTGAACGGATGTTAATTTTGCTACTCTCCTCAAATTCTCAAAAATTTTCTCTTCCATTTAGCTTGAATTATTAAAATATTAAAATACCCACGTCCTAACAAGGCTGCAGTACTTATTCACTAAAAGAAGAGTTTACTACTTGAAAATAATAGAATCTTTTTTAATCTTACCTAATTATTAGAAAATACTAATTAATAGATCCATAGCAATTTGAACATCCGATTTTATTATCAACAGCTAAATTTTAGTATTTTTTTTACTTTTACACATGCGCTAGTGTCATACATATATCAGAAATTAACTTGTTCACTAAAATATACCATGATAAATATAATGGCGATTATCTAATATATTTCACCATTACATAATTACGTGATATATTTTAATGAGTAAATTATTATAAAGAAATATTACATTTATATTTAAAATAATATTTCATGTTTAACTGACCTCTTAATTATTTTTTTCATATGAGATAAGAAGTATGGCACGAAATTTTTTAAAAAAGGTAATGTAATCGTATTTTCACAATATCTACCTGTATATTTAGTTTTTATAGTAATTAAACTGTTATTTAGTTTATAAAAATTGAGAGAAAATTAGTCTTATAGACTCTTAAATCATAATCTTTGTGTTTTTAATTAACACAATTAATATGATTTAAAAATTAATATTTAGAATAAAATTCTGTAGATATTGCTTCGTATTAAATATATATTCATTGAAATCGTGACGACTTCTTATGATAAAGTACAGATTAAAATAAGATTTTTCTTATGAAACTTGACAGAATTAATATATTGTCCATATTTATGTAATGTATGTACCATTGTGCTTAAAAATATAATGTTAATTTAATAATAATTTCTTCTTTCGATAAATATAAGATGGCACATAAATTAACACAGTTCAAAAAAGTTTTTAAATAAAATTAATAATAATGATGTTTAATATGATAGATTATAACCAAATTTATTTGAAATTTTTTTATTATTAATTCTTAATACAAAAATATGATTAGATCTTTCAAGCATATCAAAGTTTATTGATAAAACTACAAGGAAAAATGAAACACATCAAGTGATAAGCTTATAAGATGATTATTATAAATATTATTAACATTTTAAATAAAATATTTTATATAGAAACTAATTGATAATCGTTGATTACAATTTCTACTGATTTTAATTTACCTGTAAAATAAACTTATTGTCGAAAATCATTTTCAAATTATATTTAATGAATCTATGCTTGATAATTTGAACCTTCAGCTACTAATCGATCAACGCATCTGTTCACAGCTTTTAATAGAGCATAATAAGTTTTACCGCTTAAATATTTCATTATTTCGATATACATGCATAGTTCAGAAATTTAGCGAATGGTTCTTTCTCCGCTGTACTTTTACTTGAATAAATGGTAACCACGTATTACTTGTAAATTAATTGAAACATCAACGAAAGCTTATTGCCTGACTTATTTATCCCTACAATTCGTGTTCTCCATTCGTCGAAGACAATGGCGAAAAAACGTTAGGAGCGTTCGCCAATAATTTGAGTTGAAGTCATCCTATCCCGATCGGACGATTTCAACTCAAGCTCCCGATGTAGTTTGAGTCGTGGCCGTTATACTACTCATATAGCTATATATTAGAGGCGTACCGGCGACTCAGAACCGCGCGGCGAGGTCGTCGTACCCATCGTGCCAGAAATTCACCTCGTACAGCTCACAGAATCCAAACGCACCTCTCTTTCCCTCGCCCCGTGCCACCTCCTTGTGTTCTAGGGGCATCAGTCGACGACGACTACGACTGCCGACGGCTGGGATGGCTGAATCGTAGTGTGCGCCGAACCGGGAGGTGGTTTACTCGGAGTAAGAGAGAGGGAGAGGGAGTCGACAGCTGCAGCAACGACTCGAAAATAGCCTCCCGGCAACCCCATGCCGAGGCCAGCGAGTCGAGCGCGATATTTCTTCGACCCCTGGCAAACTCCCGTCTCTCCTCGCTTTCTCCCTCCCACTTACCTACTCTCCTCCTCTATGTTCGTATGCGCTTTCTTTGCCGGGACTGATGCTCGATTGCTGTATAGAGGCCCTTTTTTGCCCGCCCGCTTGGGAGATGCTCTCCTGTCTTTGCGTCGCGTATACCGCCCTCGTTTGTTTTCATGGTTTCGCTGATCTGACGAACTCTGCTTTTTTTAATCTGATCTAGAGTTAAGTACGAGGACAGAGATAGCAGAGGAGAGAGAGAGAGAGAGAGAGAGAGAGAGACAAGAGAGGGAGATAAGCCTGCAGTCCAAATCAACCAAAAAACTTATTACTGAATTAATTGTGCGCACTGGAGATTGTATTCCCTCAATTTCTACACTTATTAATCCGTAACAGTTATCATATTTGACAGACCGTTGTTTTGTAACCATTTAGCTAGCGCTGCTTTTAGAAAAATTTTACTCTCATTCTATCCACATTCACTTGTTGAAAGAGAAATTGAGATTTGTTTACCTTTTCATTTTTTATGATTATAACTTAGGTAGTTTATTTCGGAAGTTGCTAAAAGCGACGTAAATAACAAATTAATATTATGAAATACTATTGTGTCACAGAGTCCAGATATAATTAAACATTAAAGAAGATATACTCGCCTACTCGCAGATGCTCTGTATAAGCAATTTTCAAAAAATTGCGATTATACGAAAAAATAATTTTCTAATATTCAAACTGTCTATATCAAAAAATTTTTATCCATTAATATTTTCATATATTTAAGTATTTTTTAAAATATATATTGTATTTCATTTATAACTAACACATTCATTATTAATAGTAATACATTGCGCATTATGTCCTTCTTCGTATAATTTTCTTTAACGTATTTCTGGAAAAATTTTTTCATTTTCTTTTTTCTTGAGTATTGCATTAATAAATTCATGGAGATTAAAAAATTTTTACCCATTAATCTGGTCATAAAGAAATTTTATTTGTTTATACAAATAATTTTTCATCTACTTACAAATAGTTAAAGTTATTAATACATTAACAATAATGATTTATTAATTGATTTATAAGAAATTAAATTTGAAATCTTATTTTATATATTTTCATATTAAATATATATAATATAAAAATATATTTATAATATTTATTATTTTCGTTTGATGATACAAAATAAGGCATTTTAATTGATTTAAATATTATTCATAAGTTTCGGATATACTACGTATTTGTTGAATGAATTAGTTTTTATCTGCGACGTTTACGAAACCGATAAATTGAAAACATAAATTTTCTTTGGCTAAATAATATAATATTATACTAGATTCCAAAAATCTAATAAGTAAACCTAATGATTTATATTGACCGAGCAAAATTTGCTAATCATAACCCAAAAATAATAAAATATTTAATCTGCTTTTAAAATAGATTTAAAAATTTCATTTTGATTTTAGCACCAATATTCAATTATGAAAAACCAATTCAATAAAGCCGAATTGACGTTGTTCTTAAACTTTTTTAGCTATTATGAAAAATTTTCATTTTTCTGAAAATTAATTCTTCAATCACCAAACTCAAATCTTAACTGATTAAATTGAAAACCGTCTCATATTCCGTTTCTTTATAGTTGGATGCAGACTGCTGTGTATGCACCCGCTTCTATTCTAGTCTATCTCATTATCTTCTCCACTTAGCTCTGTTTTCTTTGAGTCTTTTTATTTTCTCTCTTGTCGCACCTATTTTTATTTCCGTCTATCTCGTTATCTTGCCCATTCTCGTTTTCCCTTTTCTGTCTGCTTGGCGTTTCGCCTCTTATTATTTTGTTTTTCCTCCTTTTCATCTTATTCTGTTCGTTATTGCACGCATCTGCGTTAGTGTTTATACCAGTTACACTTTAACGAATAAATAAAATTACATTAAATATTTAATATTTAAACTATGAAAATATCTTATTTTAAGATGAAATCACTCATAATTAAAGAAAATTTATTAATAATTTTTCTTTAATTCATATAACTATTTAATTTTGTAATATTTACTTTTGAAATAAAATACGAAAATAAACTTATAACGTAATTAATAGAACTTTTAAATATTAATAAAATTTCTTCGCATTGATTTTGCTGGTTTGCATTGAGAAATTTAGTCAATATTTTTATATAATTATAAGTAAAATAGATTTTAAATTTATAATTAGAAGATAACCTGGTTTATGATAAAATTTATAAAAGGAATAAATTAAATAAGCAATTATAGAAATATACGTATGTTAAAAAACGTCTTTTAAATTCAAATGAATTTAATTTTACTTCTCTCCTATTAAAACACTTTAATAAATAATAATGAGTAAAATTCAATAATTTTACAAATAATTTTCATTTTAAGATAATCTAGTAAACAGTAGAAAATTAATTGAAGTTATTTTTACAAAAAAATTAATACTTACATATTTTATTTAGAATGTCAAAATTTATTAAAAGGAGTAGATTCGAAATGCCGTGCTATTCTAAAAATTATAATTTTATTTCAAAAATATAAATTAAATAAAAATATTGAAATTTGTTCAATATAGAATAAAATATACAACAGTATTTATTTGACATTTTAGATTTAAAGTTTACTAAATTTTTTAAAATTTAGTAGTTTAAAATTTATAAAAAAATAATCACATCTTGAAAATCAATAACTTTCCAAGAGTTTATATAAACCTGAGCTTTATTTCTTTTTAAATAATATGCAATTAATTTTTTTCAGAATAATACTCTTTACTATCATATTATTATACTGATAAGCTCAATTAATAGTATATAATTAAAATTTTACCATGAATCATAGAAAATGCATTTGTGAATTATATATCAATGTTTAAAAGTGTCTTATAAATATTAATATAAAAATTAATATTTATAAAAATAGAATATTCTAGAAAATTTTTATTAAAATTATTAATATTTTTCTAACTTATGTAATTATCTTTACTATTCTTATTGGCTATCTTCAATCGATCAGAAATTGAGTTATTGTTTTAATCATATACCCGTACTAAAATTTGTTATATCAAACGATCATTTATTTTACATTTTAATAATCTGAAGTTCCATACAAAATTTTTGTAATTATTTTAGCCCGGATTTTTGCTTCGTAAAACAAACTATAAAAAATTTATATACGCGGTATTAAAAAGTTCCTTGATTATAACATTAAAGTAATTAATAAATATACCATTATAATTATAATGTACAGTAATCGTATTATATAAATGTATTATTGCATTGTTGTGTGCTTCTAAAATAAATAATTTGCAGGATTCTTTGATAAACAATATTACAAATAAAAATATGTGTCCATACAATCAATTATAAAAAAAAATTAAGCCGATCATATTTCTATTTAAAAGTGATAGCACGATACAAATTTTTGTAACTATCAAATAACAACCATTTAGTCCGTTTTGACGAGTATTGAACGTTAAAATGTTCAAAGGCAGATGCCCACTCATCACATCGCTTTCCCTCGATCTATCTGCGTTTCGTTTTGTATTTTTTAAATACCATGAAATGCGTGATTTTTCCCTTTTCTCACTGCGGTAGTAACGCAGGGACAACAGAGGGGAGGAGGCGAAAAACATCAGGCGTCACTCGACCAGGGGGACAGCCGGTAGTAACTTGGAAGGAGGAACCAGGCGTTTCCGGGCACTTTTCAAATAGGCACGTTATGCTTTACCTTTCCAACTTCTCTTTTCGAGGTGTGCGTGCGCTTGTGTTTTCCTTTGAATATTACGTTCAGGCTCTAACGGCACGTGACGGACTGCATTACCGATCTCTTGACTCGTTAACCCTACCCCTACGATCTACCGCATGCACAGATTTCCATTCACAGTCTAGTTTTGTATAAGCACATGATCTTACTGTGTCGATCAACAATTTTAAATATTTATACTTATGCAAGAGTACTTTCTTTTTCATTAACAGTTTGAATTAGAAACTTTTTTCGAATGATTTTTTCTTGCGCACGTGTTATTTATTTTCTTAGAAGTACTAGCTATTTATATTTGAAAAAACACTTTTTCATGCAGGGAATATGATTAGAGAAGGCAATTCGTATTCTTGTGATTAGCGATATGCATTAAAGTGACATCAACCAAATTTATAAGTTCTTATAAAACAGAATGTCGGCAAATTAAATCTATTTTCGGTTACATTATACTAGTTTAGTTATACCCGTACTAAATCTTTAAATACGGGCATATTGATAAAAGAAAATTACTACAAAAAATTTTATAAGATAAAGTAAAAATACACTATTAAAGTTATAAATTAAGAAATATTGTGTATATTGATTCCTGGATATTGGATTGTGATTACTTGAAACTTTTGAGTAACTGAATAATTCTATACTCAGTTATAGAAGTTAATTATATTAAAATACTGATAAATTTATTAACGTAATAAAGTTTTATAAAATATTTAAGGTTGGAAATTTAATAAGAATATGAAGTTACAATTTAAATATCATTTGTAATGATTTTAATCAGTTGAAAATCTTCGCTTTCGTTTGTATTTTAATTATTACTTGTATGTAAAATGCTAGTTTATTATTTTGACGTATAATTTTTAATTATATTCGTATATATTTCTATCGGATATAAAATTTTTATATTGAAATAATTGAATGTTGAATATATTACTGAAATATATTCATCGTAAATATATAGTATACAGGCGCTGTAAGCAATAAAATAAAGTTATACTATTATTATTGGCTATTTTATTTGAAAATAAAATAAAAATTTTCTTTTTGTCGTACGTATTAATTAATTCTTAATGTATTATTTATAGTATAATAAAAGGAGGATTAAATTTGTGACACTCAAATGATAAATTTAAGATTATTTGTAAAATAATTTGTAAAAAATATGTTAAATATCTCAAAAAAATTTGAGGAAACAAGTGCTAATTATTTTAATGTAATCTTAAATTTGCGACGAAAAATGAAACATTAATTTTCGTTATCGTATAATTACAGATAAAATGAAAAATAAACTTAAAAACATTAATTGGACAGTCAAAATACTAGTTTAATACAAAAAAAATATATTAATTTCCGAACTTGAAGAAACGTCAGCTTCATCGAAATAAAGTTTATACTTAATAAACAAAATTAAATAATATTTTGTGCTTAACAGAAACTATTAAGCACAAGTGTTCTGTCGCCATATATTTTGAATGTAGATTTAATATAAGTGCATTAGCTCAGTTCTGACTATCCATCTTTGTCGTTTTCTTCGGAATACATTCAACTTTTTTCTTTCTGTTGGGCCGCTTCCTTCCGATTACTGGCACGTGACCGACCGGAGTCGAGCACGCGACAAAGATCATCCGGATGGTGGTATAGAGAGAGACGATCTGGGTCTTTTTTCTTATATTCAAAGGAGCCTCGTTTTTCTCCTCTACTGCTGGATATATTAAAAGTCAATTTTAAGGAAAAGAACGCAGATATATCAATTACTTCGCAATTATTCAGCTTGCGGCGTTTATTACGAAATAGTGGATACAAATTAGATCTGTGCGTTTTAATTAGTTTATGCTTATTCAAGACCTGGAATTCTAGAACTAACGTTCAATTTTAAATGTAATAAGACACTTGCTTGTTATTTCTATGGATATTTATTTATTATTTGATCTGTGTGTTCGATTTCGTTCGAATTGATTTATATTTATTTTCTAATATAACAGCGAATAAGGAAAATTTACACGACCAATTTTATAATATAAACATTTATATAAAATTAAAAGTAATAAAAAAAACATCATATATTTACATTAAAAACTTTATTAATTAATGATTATTATTTATTTTATATAAATATTTATATTTTACTACAATAATCATGTATTTATACCATATACATTTTTGTACAAATGAAAATCAATAAAATAATAATGAGTTTTTTTTTAAAAGAATATTATGAAAATGTATGTATAACTGAAATTAGCTTTGTTTTCAAATTAAAAATGTTAGATTTATGTAAATATATGATCTATGTATAAAAATTACATCAAATTATATTTTTGTTGAACTGATGAGAAAATAAAAAAAATGAAATGAGAAAATAAAAGTGGACCGAATACTTGCTCTGCAAAAAATTGTACCTTTAATTTTCCATTTATTTAAAATTTTTTCTCAACTAACGAATAACATGGTTTTTTTATTTTCGAATGATATAAAGTAGTTACAACATAAAGTTTTATAAAAACAGTAATAAAAGATGATTTTTATTTATAGAAATCAATTCGATTTTAGCATGAGTATTTAAAATTAACATACTCCGATTATATTTAATTAATATATGAATAGAAAAATTTCGTAATTATAATTTAATTACAATTAATATGTTTAGATTTGTTTGATAATATGAAAATAGACATTATTTTAAAGTAAATAATATTATGTATTGATAAAAAAAATTGTTTTTTCAAAAAATTGTTTAAAAATTTAAATACAAATTTTTGTAATTTTGAATTAAGAAAGAATTATTCTATTTATGGAAAATTTATTTTTTCACAGGAGCATATATTCTTTATGTAAATAATTTATTCATAGAACTTAACATAAATATATTTTTCTTCGTTGAAGGAATGGACTTGAAATTCAATAGAATTGAACGAAATTGCTTTCTCTTTAAATAGAGAACCTTAAAAATATAAATAATTTTAAAATAAATTCATAATTATCAAGGAATAGAAAGTTTAAAGTATTATGCATAGAAGTATTGTAAAAATGCATGCAAGTGATATCTCGACGGAAACGTAGAGAATAAAATTAATTATATTCATGGTGTATATGTGCTACTAAATAAATTACAATTTTTTATTTCAAATTATTATTTACGATAATATTTATTTTTAATTAATTTAAAAAAATAAACAATTCCGTAAAGCATATTTATTTTCAACGATATTAACTAATTAAATGATATTATATAATAATTTTGTTAATTAGAAAACACATGTTTGTAATTACATTTTGTAAATTTCAAAATCATTGGACTATACATACAACAGATTTTATGTAGTAATAACGTTAATTTTAATTTTTTTTTAATTTTTTTTTTTCTTTATAAAGGGAGTGTTTTAATATTAAAGAAAGAATTTCGTAATTTTATAAAACAAATATTTTGAAACTGTAGAAATCAATTATATTTTTCGAAAATAAATGTTTGTACGTAAGCACATATTTATTGTTTTTAATCTGTTAAATAATTAAAACATAATTCTGAGACCTGTTAATTATAATTACTAATAAAAGTCGAAGTTTGCTCTAGAACAATAATATTTTGATTAAGGAATTATTAAATACTGTTCGTTCAATACTGTGGAATGAAGAATTAAAAAAAAATAATTAACTCTACTCCATTAAACACGAAAAAATATTTTTTCGATGTAGGTCAATTTACAAAACCATGAATTTCCGACCAAGAAACGTTGCTTCTATTCTTTTCCAAGCATGTTTGAGTGTACTAAAAAAAGATTAAAATTTACTTAAAAGAAAATAGAATCTACTGCCACATTTTTCTTCGTCTTAATCCTGGATGTAACGTATTTATTATTTGTTACAACTGAAGAGTGCGCTCTCCTTCACTCAGCAAGTCGAACCAAATTCTGTAAGTGAATGACGATAGCAATCCCTTCCATAATAGCTCGAGGTGTCTAAGCGACCCTTGGACGTGATAACTCCCCATTGCTTAGACATTCACTGGAGGTACCGCAGCGGAGAAGATTCCCTGTAAATCAAGCCACTCGACGATTCCCGCGTCGGATACGCCACGTGCGAATGCGACGAAGACGGCGAGCAAAAGGTGGGCGCGGTCACGACAGTTGCCGAAGAAGTTGTGCCTGCTAACTTGCGTCACTGGGGATCTCTCCCAGTTGTGGAAGCTTTATTTTCGGATGCTGCGGGATGGTGGCGAGAAGTCGGAGCAAGACAGAAAAGGACTCGGACGCCAGTTAGACGAAGAAAGACAAACACCTGTTTGCCTCACTCGACTCTTCATCCAACGAAAAGCGGTCTCCGCGCACATTTATGTGGTACAACGACCACGCCTTAGGCTATCAAAAGGGAAAATAACGGAAAGCGTCGTTACTTTGATTGCCAATTGAAATGTAGTCACCTAAGAATTTGCGGCGTCTTTATAAACAACGAATTTGATTGGATATGAACCGGAAGAGCTCGAGTCGTGCTCATTGAATGTGATTGACGAAAGAACGATTTTGTTATAATTGAAACAATTCTGAATTTATGCAATTAAAAAAAATGATACATGTCAAAAAAAGAACCTTTTAAAATATAAATTATTTTTTTCAATTATAAAACACATATTGCATAATTTGTTTTAATTTTTTGAAAATCAAAACATTTATAATTCTGTTACTGAATGTTTACAAGATTTTGAAGATGTAAGACTTTTTTTTAAACTCCAAAAAGTATTTTGAGTGTTTCTTTTGGCTTTAGCTATGATAATATAAAGTTAATTTTAAATAGAAAATCACTACATCCAGAAAAAGAAATTATTTTTAATAATTTTTTATTATGCAAATTTATTTACATTTTTGTGATAATTATATTCTATTTATATGCGTATTCGAATATAATTTTAAAATATTGTCTTTTTAATTAAGAAGAATGTTAAAATTCATCAAAGTTGGAAGTACTCACTAAGTTTAAATTTACTTTAACAATTTTGAATGGAAAAGAACTTTTTTACAGAAGATTTAGTGAATATATTTGATGTTTGATGAAATTATAATGCTACACTATATATTGTATACTTCAATCAATGTGATCAATACTTAATATTATTCATTGTGAAAACTGTATGTATACAAAAGTTAATTGATTGGTCCTTGGAGGAATTGAAAAACGCTTTATTGATTTACGTAAATTTTTATGCGAAGGCGTTATTTTGTAAACGTTTGTAGTAAGTTTTGTTTGATAATAAAATGTGAATTGTTCGTTTCATAGCCCTTTGCTAAATTTCCAATGGGGAAGAAATTTTTCTATTTTTATTCAAAAGTATTTCATAACCAATTTTGAAGAAATATTCTTTTACCATTATTTTTATTTATTCAGTCTTTCATTTATTTGATGTTTAATTTTATAATAGAAAAAAATCCTTACAATTTGCTAGTTTTCATAAATTCGCATTTAATTTTATATGAAAATAAGGTAATTCTGATTAATTTAAATAATGACAATTTTTTCACTATTTTCTTCAATTGTTATAAAATTAGAGCAATGCTGTACTTATTAAAAACGTTAATTTTAATTTATACCATAAAATTTACATATGTAAAATAAAAATTGTTGTTTGTAATTGAGTTTCAAGAAGTTAATTTGTGTTGATGAAAAATTATTTTTATGGTTCAATTAGTAGATATTTTAAAACTAAATTTATGTCATTTTCTATTACAATGTAATAGTCTCATTGAAGAAGTATTTGTCATATTAGGCAATATTACGACAAATAATTTTTCCAATAAGCATGTGTCAAATATATATATATATGATTTTATAATATACATATAAAATAAAATATTCTTTCACTATTAAATTAAAAAGTCTACAAATTTTTTCATTCGTTTCTCTAAACCCCCAGTATAGAGCAGATCTAAACATACATTTTAAACATAATTTTACCCATGTAGAAGCAAATTATTTAACTTTCTCTAACTCTTTTTACAGAACTTAAATAGATTGGTATCAAAGGCACCTCACTCATAGACACTACATTCAACGATCAAAGCGAAAAAAGAGATTGATTTAAGCATTACACTTTATATACATACATACGTCATCATTACTCATGCATATACATGGGCATACAAACACATCAAAGCTCATGTACACTAAGGTCTATTATTCTACTTGTATTTGGCATCGTGCTAAATTATCCATCTGCAAACTAAATGAGCGTTGTTACTTGAGGACAGAGACACAGAATACTCTAAGCAAACGTACAGGAAAAAGATAGACAGGTACATAAGTTATTTCACAAGAAGCAAAAACGTGCCTGTTATTTATTAAAAGATAACTTTTTGTTAAATCGCATTTTAAAAATGCAATCCCAGTTGAAGAAAGGAAATGTGATTTTATCTAACTAGGAAAATGTTTATGATTTTGAAAGAATAAGTTATTCACACGTAATGAAAATTCCTAATCAAATGACACAACTTAGCCGAAGAAATGCCTAGGAGAGTGTGTATAAATAAAATAACTAATCGCTTGTACAGCAGCATCACTGTATGTAACATTGCCGGCGTCTTGTTTACTGATATCACTTGCCGCATACCTAATATTCATCTTCCACGTTTTCTGTGGCCATACTTACGCACTCACGAATGCACACAAATAAATTACCCGCTTACAAAGACACGGAGTATACGCGCTTGCGCGTCGTCGTCGTCGTCGTCGTCGTCGTCGTCGTTGTCGTCGTTGTCGTCGTTGTTGTCGTTGTAGTCGTCGTCGCAGTCATCGTCGTCGCCGTCGTCGTCGTCGTCGTCGTCGTCGTCGTCGTCGTCGTCGCCGACCGAGAAATAGTGAAGAGCCAAGAAGAAGCAGGTTGGTGCGATGCCGGGTGGTGGTTCTTTCGTATTCTGGCGAGACGCCAGGCGTCGGCCGCACCGGTCGGATTTAGCATCGCGACGCTGACTAAGCCGCGAGGCATTCATTCAATCGTTCGCTCGTGCGCGCACGTAGCCGAGTATATATATATACCGACGCGGGATCAACTCTTCGAGTTCTCCTCTTTGGCCAGAGCCGCTGTTCGCCCAGGCGCGGCTGTCCGGCTAATGTACCCAATCGAATGAAGCACGCGGACCGATGTGGTCCTTCTGCGCGACGACTATTACACCGATTATATTTTAGCTTTATATTCGGGGGAACAGCCAATATTTTACACCTTCAACGCGAATAGCAATTTTCACTCTACGACTTTATCACTTCAACCATATCATTTTGGAAAATATAATGAGTTTGTTGATCCCCCTAGACTCTAGTTCCTTGTGTCTTCCTTTGGTAAGAAAATATTAGGCCATATTGTTAATTAGGATCCTAAGAGCAAAGATACCAGACATAAATGAGATGTTTAATAGAAAAATTTAAATTATCGGTACTTTCCTCGTTTTAAAACCATTCAAAGTTACTTCTGCAATCAAAACTATCAATTCTGCTATTTTCATTTTAGTAACCAAATAAAAAACTATGTGATTATTAATATTTTTTTAGATATCCATGTATCATACATAGAGTAAATTACTTCTAAACATACATTATTAACAATCGATGTTGTTCCTGGGTTTTTATAAAATTATATTTAATATTTTTTTGTGTTTCAAAATAATACTTTCATATTTTTTAATAAATTAAAAAAAATATTTAGTATTGAATATTTTAAAAAATAGGAAACATCAAGTTGTAAATGTTCTCGATTATATTGACGATCGTAGATATTGACAAACAATTTTCAAGATGTATTGAAATTATAAATATTAATTTAAAAAGAATGTGCTAGTAAATTCTTACGATTACCTATTTACAGGATAAAACAGATGGGGAAAAATAACATTGGCAGATTTTTACAGTATTTTTATCTTTAAAATTCATTTTGTTAGTCATGCAAAAAATTATTAAAAATTATACATCTGTACCTTTTAAGTTAAAATACTGTCGTTTGAATAATCAGTCATAATTGCGAATTTTTGAAATGCAACTCACAAATTTATACTAGAATTGGCCTACTCGTAAAAACAAAATTTTATTCCGACTACTATTTTATTGCAATGAAAAAGTATTCTATTGATTATAATTGAATTTAACAAATGTATGCAGGAAATTCTTTATTTAGATGAAGTTTTTGAGATGTTTTAATTGCTTTTATTACAATTAAATTTATTAAGCAGATATAACTACTCTTAAATATATCATAAATATACTTTTATTAAAATATAATTCGAGAGTGAATTCTTAAAAATACAATACAAAATATATTAATTAACGAATATTCCTTGATTAACTATTTTTAAGTTTCAATTTTTGAATTTCCACTAAAGTAGTAAAATTATTTTATATTAAAATTCATTATAAAAATTAAAAAAAAAACAATAAATACTATTTTGTTGATTTATGGATCGAGTTATGGATAAATAAAGAATTGAATTGTTAGTTTATTCTAATAAAGGCGTATCAGTTGCTTATGTACAATAAATTATGAAAAACATTTACTTTAATTATTAAGATTCATAAGAAGTAACCATAAAAATTATAGCTTATAATAATAATAAGAAATAATTAAGTAATTTAAGAAAAAGAATTTAATTCGATATCATGGATAAAACTATCGGTAATTATAAAGAAATCAAGTTTTTATTTAACGAGGTAATATAATTTTGATTTTTTAATATCAATCTTTAAAAAAATAATAAAAATTATAATCACTTATTAATATTCAATTACGATATAAAGTTTGTTGTTAAGTTAAAACTGCTTCATTTATTAGAGTAGTAATAATTTCAATGTAAACTATTTAAGTATTATATGTAAATTATATTTTATTATACTTCATTATACAAGATGTTTTTCACTTCATTCTATGCTTAAAATTAATTGTGCCGGTAAAACTTAAATGAAAAATAAGATTATATATATATATCTATTAGTGAAAATTTATTAAATATAATGAATAAATACAGAATGAGTGAATAAAATTTATGAATATAGATTTGAATGAGTAAAATATATTATGTTTTAAGTTAATAGTAAGATCACGTTTTTAAATATTATTATGAATATGACGATATTTTTAGAAAAATAGCTAACTAAAAACTATTTTTTTTATATATTTTAAATTATATTAAAAAGTTAAAGATTTATAAATTACAATGGAATAATTTGTTTTAATTGAAACGAATTCGCTGCTTCTGTAAATTAAAAATATAAAAGAATCATTTTACATTTATAGTATTTGTAATCTTCATAAAAATAAAAATTGCATATGTAAATTTGATTGATTTATTTTAATTTCGAATAAAAAAATATATTTAAAAACTCCAAATGTAAAATTGATATTATTATTTATAAAATTTTTTAAAGTTTCAGTCCATTGATACGCGAAATATTATATGAGAAAAGATGACTGATAACATTAAGAATGAAGGATATATCATTCAATGGTAGGCATTAAGAATGATGAAAGTAATGCAGCTGAAACTACGTTGAATCGTATTTTCTAGTTTAGTCTACCGCATTTTCTTTCAGTTTATGTTCGTCTAATCATTATGATTATTTTCTTAACCTTCACATATTATATTTTGAAACAATTTTGATTATGTTTTATTTTGTACTCCAGAACAATTAGATATTAAAGTTTCTTGTGTTAAAGTTATATCGGTAAAATTAGAATAATTAGAATAATAAATAAATCTTAAAATATGGAAAAAATATTCATCTTTGTAAACTTTAAAAAATTTTAAATTAAACATCTTATTTTTATTTTTTAACAGTGAAGAAATACATATACATTACTTGGGGTCATTTTAGAATTAAAAATATTTTGCATATTCTAAAAATAAATTTAATGAATTTTATTTTTTTTTTGTGTAACAAAATAAAATTAATGAATTCGTCTAATATTAGATCTAAATAGAATCGCTGTTAATGCATAGTCGAAATGTTCACAACGCGGAAAATGCGATGCCGCATTAAATACGGTATTTATCACTTGTAAGAATGACTACTATGTTCTAGTATCTCATTGTATTATTTATACATAAACAAAACTTCTAATACTAATTGTTTTTTTCTAATTTATACATAAACAAAACTTCTAATACTAATTGTAACTTTATAATATGTGTAAAAATTATATAATTCACTCATGTTCAAGTATCTAATTATGTATACATAATTATTAAATTATAAAACAATAAATATTTTTTAGTTGACTAATTTGTGAAAAAAGAAGATTAACAATATTTAATTCTATGAATTTGGTTACATTAAAATAAATAAATCACACTTTGATTTAATCTTTAATGATAAAATATCTAGGTAAAACGAATTGAAAGTGACATCAATATATTACTTCTTTATAGAATTGATATTTTTTATAATACGTGAAATACTTAATATTCATATATAAAGAAACAAAGTTGGTTGTTAAAAATAATTTTTTATTTTAACAATCATCTGTTTTGTTAAATAAGAAGTCGTATTGTAATTTTCTTAATAAGGAATTTCTATTCCATATCTTACATAATTTATTATGAAAAATAAGTTTACTAAGTATATTAATTTTATTCAGCTACAGTCAAAGTGAAATGATAAAGAAAGAATTAAAAAAAAACTGTACTTTTAATTACTTATAAATTTCCAGTTTCTCACATTGATAATTATAGAAAAATCTTGTCTCTAAATGAAATTTAACATTTGTTCAAGCTCAGCGACACTTCAAATTGTTTAAATGTAAATTTCAAAAATTTAATTCCGAGCTTGGAAATTCAAACGTGCTAATCGAACAAGTTTAATAAAAAACAATCACATAATAGAATAATAAAATACAATGAAACTATAACATTCTAGTTACCTCCCCGAAACGTTATATATTACGAGGAACGCAAGCAAATAAAAGCTCCCCGTCACTCACATTCAGCGAATATGGGAGAGTGTCACTGGCAATTGTAACAAAGCGCAATACAGAGTCGACGAGGCGCGCAAAAGTCATCAATCGCGAAAATCCGAATATCCGCTGTTATGACGCTTTGCAGAAAAAGAGTGGAGGTGGATTTCCCCGTCTTCGAAAATAGAATCTCATCGCCAACATCGTATAGTCCACCTCTTATGCCGGTAAGATTGATCCGCTGCGTTACTAACTTGTTACTCCCATTCGTCGATCCAGGACGTTGATTGAAGTCGGGACTGTAGGTAACTTGAGCGTTTTAACCCATTACCTCTGTTTACAACCATTGAGTTGTCTATTTGTCATTTGGTGAGGACACGCAGTGTCTCACAGTACAATCGAATTTGGTCTGCAACCTATAATATACTGTTACGAAATGTTATTACATATTTATAAACAATGGATAATTTTTATTTTATTGTTAAATGATTAATTCTTAATTTTCGCAATGTTCTTATTAAACGTACAAACCGATCTTTGGGATTGCGAAATCGATTTCCTTTAAAAAATAAATGAAAATGATACGTTATAATTTTAAGCTAAGCATATTAAATTCCAACTTTATACACATTTATAAAATAATAATGTATGCGGCATAAAAGTTTATGGAACAATAATTTTTCTTTATTTTCATACGCGCATTTAACAATGCTAATTTTGCTATGCATCATTTGTGTATCTGCTTCTTCTTTGGTACAGTTGACATTGATTTAAATAAATTTATTATTATTACGTTATTATTTAAAAGACATGATTGTAACAAAGCTTATTATGCTCTTTTATTTTGCAGCTAAATATTTTATAATTATCGAGATTTACTTGTTATAAATTTCCATATAAATGCAGCGCACAGTTTATTACTTTTAATATACGAGTATAATTATTATATATCAAAAGTTTTGTAATGAAAATTTTAATAAAAAATATCCATTTTGCTTCTATTTGACTAATCACAATGAAAGCTTCATTGAAAAAATTTACCTAAAAAAAAAAAAATCAAAAAAATCGTTAGAAATTTTTTTTCGGGAAAATACTAATATTGCGTTACTTTTAAGATGTTATGTTTTCTTGTACTGAAACTTTCGCGCCAGTGGTTGCTTCGACTTGGTCGAATAAGAACGGTATTACCTGACTACCTGTTACCAAAATATCTATGTTTATTTAAGTAGCTTTTGTGAAAACATACGAGTTCGATAGCCTCAAATTTATTTAAAAAAAAATACTTTTTTGAAATAATAATTATTTGAATAACTAATATATATGGTGACATTTTTAAATATTTTTATACGCACGTATATATTTAATTTATTATTGCAAAGAATTAAAAATATTTCACTAGTGCATAAAGTTTTTGTTTCACCATTAAAAAGGATAATTTGCTATAAACAAATCTGCAACATAAATTAGCTAAATTATTATAAAAGTAAAAAATTTTTTTTAAATATTGAATACGGAATAAATAATAACCATTTTCATTATTAATACGAATACTAAAAAGGGGATGAAAATTGTTAAAAGTGAGAAAATAGAAAAATGCGTTTTTGTCACATCATTTTGAAGTTAATAATTAATCAAGTAAATTAGAAATACTGCTTTCATTTTTCTTCGAAGTACAGAATTGTAAAAATTTAATTTTACATGTAAAACACAGAACTTGGTGAAGTGACACATTGAATCGTAAGGTACAGTTAATTCCTCGGCGAAGTAAACGAGAAATAGCGGAAAAGCATGTTAACTGGAAAAGAGAGTGTCACATTACTTGCATTGAAATAACTCTTCAGTTTGTGTAAATATCGTCGCAAGCATACTGCCACCTGAGCGTTCATAACAGAGCATCGCTCCAATCGAGCCATTTAAATCGTTGACTCGACAGATTCAAAGCTCACCACCCTCTTAGCGTCCAAGTTGCCCCGGCTCCACGGGAATATTAAATTTCTAGACAAAAAAGCGGTAGAGCGCACATGAAATGAAATTAGCGTCAGGAAAGTAATTGAGTTGGAGTGCTTAGAGTGTGCAACAAGCGAGTGCCGATACACCTCGAAGCCGTTCTTTGAGCCTTGCTGGCAAAGCCGAAAACCGAGAGAGCGAGCGAGCGGTGGTCGGGGCGGGGCGGGATTGCGCCGGCTGAAAAATCACGCGGCACAGAAAAAGTGCACGTGCTTGGGCGCACTAGAATCCGGAATGGCGGTGGGCAGAGTGGAGGAGGGCAGTCGCAGCCGTCGCCGTGGTCGTCGTCGTCGTCGTTGTCGTCGTGGTCGTCGTCGTCGTCGTCGTCGTCGTCGTCGGCGTAGCGGCGGGGAGGAGATGAAAAATCCCGAAGGGTGGGGGGAGCGGAGGCTGCCGCACCGCTCTGCCTCCTGCTCGCGCCCGAGTGAGAGCTATATGTAGCCCCGAATCACCGGCGCCGCCACCACTGCGACCGAGACACGCGCCGCGTACGTATCGCGCGCCCACACGTACTCCCTTATTCGCTGATCGGCAGGCTCAGTCCCGGGGGGAAAAGGAAAACAATCGGAGCCTGACTTTCCGTTGATGCCGGGTGAGGCCGGATCGTAAGAATCGGGGGGTGCCCAAGCCTCTGGGGCTCATTTTCCGCGATTCCAAGAACAGAGACGAACCTAAGTGGCATGAAAAGAGTGTAGGCAATATACGGGGGGAGTGGACAAAAGAGAAAGCACGCCGGTGGCAACAGAGAGGGGGAGCGGAAAGGTTCACCCGAACGAGTACAGCTGCTATCGGGAGAAACACGGATATGCCGAGGGCCTTCCTTATCACGAGGCGCCGTTACAATGGCACCGGCGAATTCGAGGAAACCGGAAGGGGTAAGACGCATTTACTTTACCAATCTATTAAAAGAACAAAAACCGAATTACAGAGTCTGTTTGAGCATTTTGCCCTTTATACGTTAGTAAAAAAGTGTTGTATTCTCTGTAAGAATTTAACATTTATGTTTCTTCAACCAGCGAGTAAAAGCAAATCTTTCATGTGCAGAGTTAGAAAAAAGAAATAATTTAAGCATTTTAAAAATCTTGAATAATACTTCAAAACTTTTTTAAATACACGAGTTCGTTCGAACAAATTTTTTAATACGTAATTTTTCTAAAGTCGCAAGTGTTGTATCAAATAGATATTAATTTATAATCTACGTCGTATGCAAAAGTATTTTACTAAAAATATTGCACGAAATTTACTTTTCAATTGCCAAACTCTGATAAATACGCAATCTCTTGTGCTTTTTTCACTGAATATATGTAATTTCTGCAGAAAATTTCAGTTTTAATTTTAAATATATATTAGTTGTAAACGTAAGGCTTTAAATAATGACGCGTTAAAAATATCAAATTGGAAATTAATGTCAGAAAGGTTTTTGACCTCGGATACTGCATGAACCTAAAGAAAAAATAAATCGAAAAACGTGAAAGTATAGCGTTCGCAAGAATCAGAAGACGGAAGAGCAAAGTGCGAGGGACATTTTTTTCGCGTCTTTAAGTGACGTAAAATAATATTTCGAAAGCGTTGAGATTTGAGGGAGGAAATACAAAATCCTTTAAGCCTTCCAAATCACATGACCTAAAAGAGAGATTAAATAAATAACTGTAAGCGATATGCAATAACAGTATTAAAAATAATGAATGAAGCTTGATATTATTGAATGAGATTAAAATAAATTTTATATTCAAATATGTTATATAGAGATAAAAGTACATTTAATTGGAATGAGATGTAAATAACTCAATTATAATTAAGGTCCAATTAAAATGAGAATATACGTTGTAAGATTAATTGTTTAAAATTAAATGAGCCTTGTGATTTAAAACAGCCATTTTAATATATTAATAATATAAAGAGTCTATTTGACAATAGCTATTATTAAACCAGTTTATGTACAGTCACATTTATTTTTATTATTATTAGTAATTAGCTAAATATTTTGATTTTAAAACACTTTATCGTTATCAACCTCGTCATCATCCTCAGCATCATCATCGTTATTATTATTGCTATTAGTATTCTTTTTATTTTTGCACCATATTTATTTTTAATGTAAATTTTAGAAATGACAACTGAAGCTTTATGAATAAAAATTCATTCTTTATTAAAAATAAAATAACAAACAAGATGACTCGAGTAAGTTTCATTCTCATTAACATGGTTAAGAATAATAATTGCACCAAACATTATCGGCTTCATTTAGTCATCAATCTTAATTCAGATTTCGTAAGCAAGTTAAACGTTCTTATACGTGAAAATGTGTGAGTCCACTTGAATTGCGCACACATCCAAACATAGATCAATCCATTTTTATAATTGCACGATATGGCAATGACTTTGAAGCGAAATAAACTCCTGACACCAGCCGAAATCAAATGAATATCGGCGACTCATCTATCACAAAGCGAAAATCGCCCCTGAATCCAGAAATCTTGAAAGCTGCACATTCACGATGCTATTCAACCTCATATCCGCGAACCAAATTATGTTTACACGCGCACACGTAACGTTAAGAAGGCGCGCGTCAACGACTGAAGCAGCCTTTTGCTTTTTCTATTTCCGTTTCTACGAAAGACGAGCATCGGTCGTCGTGTCGCCAGCCTCTCGAGGATCTGCGCCTTTACTAGCAGCCCATGTACGAGCACTCGCTCTTACGAGGGAAGGTGGTACCAAAGCTTCGACACCCTTTGACTTTTGTGATATTCTAGATGTGTGTCGCGTGTCTGTTTGGGCAAGTAAGGAGGTAGCTCTCTATGCTCGTTCAGCTTAGTCACATTATTGCAGTTATCGACGGAGCTTGAAAACCACCTAAAAATAGCATTTGCGTTGAAAGCTTTTACATGAAAAATAATTTTATGAGTTAATTCGAACACAGCAAGAACACCAGTCGGATATTCAAGGCTTCCATCACAGCCTATTTTTCAGTTTTTCATCATCATATGCAATTAATGTTTTATGTGATATGTTGATCTATATTATCTATATTACATTGAGTTTTACCTATCAAAATATATACCTATATATACCGTTCAATTGTACAAGAAAATATATACTTTTTATTGAAATATTTAATTTAATTACGAATATAGTATTAAGAATAAATGTGAGAAAATTGATTCCAGATATGCAAGAAGTAGAATTCTAAGGTGATATTATTATTTTTATGCTGATAGAAAAAAACTCTTTTTTCACAACTAATATTCGTTTAAATTATCACCGCGAAAGATTTATACTAGCGATAATTTAAATTTTTTTATTTATAGTATGTGTAATTTTTCCCCATATTTTATACTTACATTTTTATCGCATAGAAGGATTTTTATTTATAAAATTATTATATTATATTACGATGAGCTAATTTTTTATTGCAAACAAATAGAGTTTAAGAGAAAAATAAATTAAAATTAAATATATTTTATTCTTACTTTGAATGACATATTTTCATGAAAAACTGATAAGCAACGATACATGAAATGCTTAACGTAAAATTCTAAAAATTTATCAACAAAGAGTCGCTACAATTATATAAAAACCTCACGAATCTATACGAATACATAAATAAATATACATTACATTTTATAATATTTATAAATTTATAAAATATATTGCCTATATTACGTTGAAGTATCTAAAATTATAGATTTTATTACTTTAAAATTTATTATTATCAACGTACCAAGAATTCAAAAGACTAACATAGACTAATATATATATAATAACATTTTTTAACATTACACCTCTTTTCCATATCTTAATAATAAGTAATGTTCTTCAAACTAATTTATGATAAATTAATGTTTTTTATAAGATCTGTACATTGGTTATGATATTTTATTATTAATAATTTTTACTTAAAGAAGTAAAAGTTATTTAAAGTCATTTTTTTTTAAATATTGTAATTATATGTATATAATTTTATTATGCATAAAACCATTCGAAGAATATTCAATAATATTTTGCAACTATTCGTTTAAGTATTTGCAATTTTTAATAATTTTTTTTTAATTTGTTAATTAAAGAGTTCAATATTATGTCTTAAATTTTTTTTAATTAAAATAACTAATAACTTAAATAAAGTATCGATGAAATAAATCACAAACAATTGAGTGGTTGAATAGTTCTAAAATCATTTTTTAGATTTTAGATAAATATGTTTTTGGATAAATGCCAAACGACAAAGACCTTCGACTTCGGTTCTGTAGCTCGAACATGATAAAATCTATTCGCAACCACCTTGCAGTAGTAGAACGTCTTTTTTATACGACAAAAATTTTCGAGTGGCTCTAAAATAAACATATTTTATTTGTATTCATTATTTCAATTAATAATAATGTGAAAAAACATACATTAAAATACAAATTTTTAATCTCTAATAACAATCATATAAATAAATTACTTAAATACAAGAATTATGAATAAATCTAATATATCTTTTAATCATTAAGAAAATTTTAAAAGTAATGTTCTTTTATTGTAATATCTATTAAAATTAGCTATAAATACCTGGAAAATTATTTATCTAATAACTTTATGATATTTTAGAGTAAAAGTCAATTTAAATTTTGTATTTATTTGATAATAGAAGTGTTTTATAGAAAGTTTATTTGTACAAATAATGATGAATAATAGTTAATACAAATTAAGTATCAATAAGTTAGTCATTTACTAAAAAGATATTCTTGAAATATTCTAAAACTTTAGAATGAATTCATTTTTAAGTCCATGAAGTGAAAATTTAAAATGCAAAAATTAATTTCATCAGCTATTTAAATATTTCACTTAATAATATCTTCCATTATTATTGACTGCATCTATTTTAACTGTTTTAATTTAACTAATTTTGAAAAATGATCATAGATTTTTATTGAACCAAATACTTTAAAAATCATTTATTACTAATATTGTAAGTAATGTAAGATCCATAGACAGAAGCTGCTTTATGTGTCTATTAATATTAAATAATTTCTCATCTGAATTTTATAACTAGAAAAATTTATACGATACATAATGATTTTATGGGAAATATAAATCTTGTGAAAATATATTTAAAATAATATAGTAAAGTATAATTTAAACTTGTTTTTTTTTAAGAAATTTAAAAATATTTTTCAAGTAAATGTTAAAAAAATGTAAATAGAAAGTCAATCTAACAAGAATGATTTGTTTAAAAATATTGTTTTCATAATTCGCTCCGACGGTAACATTGATAATAAAAGGAACCTTGAATCGTTCATTACAGAGAGCAGCCCTGAGCGAGGGGTACAGTTGGCCGATTACGGCGGGGGTCAGCAGCAAACCTCGGATGGGGCCAGCGAATGCGGCAGCGAGAGCTCGAGCGAGTGCCCCGAGGAGCTCTACAACCTGACAAAACTCGCGGAGGTCAGTCTCGCGGCGGCGGCTGGAACTCTCGTACATCCTGCCACAGGGAGTCTTCGCGAGACCGGCGCCACGCGGCTGTTCTTCGGCAGCATCGGACCTGAGCGCGAGGGTCTCCTAGAGCTCGAATCCAGAAGGATCGGCGACGAGGTCTTGCTCGAGGCTGCGCGCTACGGCGTTCAGTTGAAGGTAAATGCGGTATAACCATTTAATGCTTTCTTTCATGGCGAGTAATTGATTATTTTGAGTTGGAAGTGCATTTACTTCGAAGCTCTCGGTAAATAAGTGATATTGTTTTATTTATGCGAAATAACTTTTGAAAGGTCAAAAATAAACATTTCTTTCTAATTAGAATTGAGCCATTACAACTAACATTATTTACTACGGAAAGAAAGCACTTTAAAATGATTTTAATTCTTTATTTATTACCCCTTTATAACACATAATATTTCGCTCTAATTGACTAATGTATTAAACTACTGCACTCGGCTAATAAAACTTTCATTTTAACTGAAAATGTTTTCTTGTGGCGCTACAGTTACAAATTGAATCTATTCGAGTAATCTAACAGAATAAACACGAGTCATTTCAAGAAAAATAATAAAAAATACTTATTAATAAAAGCATTAAAGCTTCAAAAAATTGTTTAATGTAGTGATTTTATTTATTTTGGAATAATTATCTTATTCATACAAATTATTTTACACTAAATCTTTAATTTTAAATCTTAAATCTGACGGCAACTACTTGCATATGTTTCGAAAAAGTAATTATGATACAGTTTTCAGAGACATTCGAATTACACGAAAAGTATGAAAATAAATTATTCGTAATTAAATTTATTGTAAAGGCCTAATTAAATAGATACTCTATACATTCTTGTGTTTTCATCGAGTAACCCGCTAGAAAATAATTATAAGATTTAAACATTATAACAATCAAATAATCTTGTTGATAATCGATTCTATATATAGTCCGACGATAAGACTCCGATGGAAACGACAACGATAGCAACGACGGAAGTGGCTCCTACAGGTGTCAAAAGCAACCCCATGAGTGACCGAGTTGAACAACAAGATGGCAGCGAGGAACACGAGTGTCCGGATTGTGGTAAAAAGTATTCGACTTCATCAAACCTCGCCCGCCATCGTCAGACACATCGTTCATTGGGAGACAAAAAAGCTCGTCGCTGCCCCCATTGTGATAAAGTCTATGTTAGCATACCGGCTTTCAGTATGCACGTGAGGACCCACAATCAGGGTTGCAAGTGTCATTACTGTGGCAAGTGTTTTTCTAGGCCTTGGCTCTTACAGGGTCATATTCGTACCCATACAGGTAATTTTTTTCAACAATAATGTTTCAAAATTTTTTACATTTAAAACAAAATGGATTCTTTGTACAAGTTAGATATTATCATTGTATAACAACAGTATTTAATTTATCACATAAAAATGTGCGGAGCTTCTTTTTTCGTAAATCAAGAATTAAATTATATTAGATGATTTATTATGCGCGTATAAATTATATAGATAAATTAGCACTATTGATAATTAATGAAATACCGAAATAGATATTTGAAATATCGTTAAATATAAATTTTTTATTTTATTTATTTAAAATATATTTCTTATAAAATTGTATCATACGTCATATGTCCAATATTATTTGATCTAATTATTTTTTTAAAAAATAAAATAAGAAATTTCAATAAATTATAAATGATATCCTTGATTGTTTTAATATCTTAAAATAGTTTTTTTTTTAATTTGATCAAAATTTGAATTGTAACAGGTTACACAAGTTATGAAAAATTATATTTTCATTTATTTAAATTATTTACAAAGCCTATATTTCTAAATACAAGGTCCAATTTGTTACTTTTCTGATATCACGAATGCTGTACGTAATCTTTACCCTGAATCTTTAACTAATCGAAGTTCAATATTTTAACAGGTGAAAAGCCATTTAAATGCACAATCTGCGATAAGGCCTTTGCAGACAAATCTAACCTCCGAGCCCACATTCAGACCCACTCTAACACGAAGCCTCATGTTTGCTCTCGCTGCGGCAAGGCTTTTGCTCTTAAGTCTTACCTTTACAAACACGAGGAATCATCTTGCATGCGGGCCCATCACCACCAGCAGCGTGCGGTCGATAAACGCGAATCATCTGCCAGTCCCATCTCATCCAGCCAACCTCCTACTGTCCGATTACCGTCCAACAGTACGACGCCAACGAGCGCTCAGCCAACAGCATCACCTACGAGTGTCATAGTTCCTCCGCGAAGTTCACATAGTTTGGAACCACAAACACGTCCCAATTCAGCTTTTTCGGCAATTATCAGGCACACGAGAACACCTGACAGGATAAATCAGGATCTTGCACCTAAACAACTCGACTGTAAAACCAACGAACCCATAGAGTGTGAAAACCACCAGAACAAAGGTCTACTCTCCAGGATGGTGATAAGGACATCCGTAATATCTCCAAATCCCGAACATTTGGCCAGGTTCAGTGAAAGGAAAATGGCATATTCTCAGGTACAACAGCAGCCCCAGCAGACCCATCAGGCTTTCGATTTTAATGATCCTACTAGAGTGTCAGCTTTCTCAAGACCTCAACCAATGACGCTCAACATAGCGATAGCTTAATTTCACACGTGCGAGTGAATCGACTGAAAAGTCGTTAAATAGTGATGCTGACGTTAGTGATTCGATGATGAAAATATACTTTATTACGCGAAAAATTAATCTAGTATTTTCCAAAATAATCTGATAATGATCATACATTTGTTTGTTGTTACAAAAAAATTGTGTACCAGATTTTTAAGTAAATTTATAAATGGAATATTTTTAAAATTTCAATAAGGAATTCGAATAGTAAATCGTTTTCTCTAGTCGTTCTAAAACTATTTCGATGAGAAACCAAATAATACTCGAACAAAAGCTATTGACGTATACAATCAGATTAAATCCATTTCTCGAGCTAATAATTATATATAAAAAATTTCCTATCAAATTCATGTTTAAAATTATCTGAAAATATTTTATTATTGAATTAATTATTGCTATTAATCTTTCTAACATCGGTAACAATTGGTCGATACCTCATGCCTGTTCCTAGTTGAAATATTGTTTTCAGTTCCTAAAATGTAATACTATCGAATATTTATTGAAGTTTGCAAAGTACAGTTTTCCATGTAGATCTCAAAGTTTTTAATACGTTAATCAAATATATAATACTTGCATAACGCAAAAGGATAAAATATGTGAAGAAATTTGCATAAACAATATCGATTAAATCTCAAAAATGTCTGAATTATATTTTTATCAAGCGTTTAATAATACTTAACTTGCAAAGAAAGTTTTTTAAGCAGTACATTTAAACGATTTTTATTAAACAATGTACATAGAACGAACACTGGAAAAGTACTTAAAAGGTCCCACATATTATGAGATTTCTTTTTCGATTTTCTGAAGTTTTCTAAATGTTTAAAAAAAAAGAAATACTGTATATATTTTCGAGCAATGATAAACGTGTGCATTCTTGTAAACAAGATTCAAAGGTACTACAAGAAATATTATTCCAAATATATTTTCCTAATAGGGACCATTTAGAGAATACAATAACAATAAACCTAGTATAATAGATCTAAGTTAATAAGTGCCTATTTCAATTTTAAGAATAACGTCAATGCGATGAAATTCACATACAAAAAAAAAATGGTAATAATCGAAACATATTGAGTTTTAATGCGTGAGATATATTTATACAATGTACATATCATGAAATACTGTACGAATTAAAATGTGAATATGTCCAAAAAGTTGCCATTTCTTTTGGTTTTCCTTTAAAAATTAAATTAAATTTTAATATGTTAAAAGTATATTATTTTTTCACAAGAATTAAATATTATTTCTACTTTTGACATATAAAGCTGCACAATCTGTAAATAATTACAAGCGCCCGAGTTTCGAATCTATCTCCGATGTCATTTTATTAATATACATCGCCCAAGTAGTTCAATTGAAAGTGCCATTATTAAGTATCGATAAAGGAAGTTTAGATCATTGCAGCGCTTCTTTCCTCAAATTTGCCCATATGTTAGCAGCTTAAACAGTAATATTTATGTAAATACATTGTTAATTATACTGTGTTAATGGCATTAGCATACCAAAAACCGTGCGAAACTGAATTTTTAATTTTCGTGCCCTTTTCGGTACTTTCGAAGCCAACGGGCACATACCCTGCAATACACATTAAGTTCTTTTTTCTTTTTTCTCTTTTTATCTTTATTTTCATTAAAGTCGTCCTGATGGGCGGCGTAACCGAGTGTGTGAGCTAGTCGAACTCGTCTTGCGAACTTTCGATGCCAAAATTGTCAAAAGTTTGACTTTGCCAAAAAAAAGTTTAAAGTTACGTGAATTTCCAAAAGTTATCGACCTCTTGTGAAACGTACGTCAAGATAAATAGCTGTTACGATTGTAAATAAGTTTAAAACAAAAATATATTCTTGATGTCATCGAATCACACAAAAAATTTGATTTGAACATTGATAATTCTACAAACGTAGAAATATCTGCAAAGTAGGTAAATTTTTTCAAAAAATTTATTTATGTACAGTGATTATGCAATATGAGCTGTAAATATTAATAATAATAATAATTAAGTGATCAATTTTACAATAAATACTGTCGATACTTTAAAGGTATCAATATGCTCTTGACTGGCAAAGTCAAGTAGGCATGCGATCGAAGCGCACGGGAAATCAGAAAATCTCGTTGCGTGTATCGTAAGATGAAGGCAATTTTCTGTACTCAAGAAAAGTATGCAAGTTTGTTATATTTTATAAAATCTAAAAAAATTTGTCAGAAGATATAAGTGTGCGTGTCCTAGTCATTGTTAAGCGACGTATTATCTTCTCTATTTTAATTTCTCCGTCGCAAGCAACGAAAAGGAAAGTTAGAGGATGGGTCTGCACTTTGTATTGTAATATTTAATTAACAGTTTACGTTTTAATTATAATTATTTTTTGTAACTAGTTCAATTATTATGTAATTCGGAAAGAATATCAAATCAATCAATTTTAAATTGATAATTTGTTATTCTATTATTATTTTCAAACGAAATAATTGACTATTAAAGTGTTTCTAGAAATTTTAGAATCAAGTATGTAAGCAATATAAGAGTCCGGTGCTAATAACTTTTAAATAAAATCATTTTAGAATTCTGATACTTTTCTATATTATATTTTTTATTTGTTAATTTAAACTGACTTTTGAAGCTTTTAATGTACAATTATAAAAAAGTTTTTCAAAGACAAAAATGAAGAAAGCAGACTTATATGGACTCTTTATTAATTATGTTATGAATAATTTTTATAAAATACATTTTTTTTAATTTAATTCTATGATAAATCTAAGTGTAAATAGCATTCCCTTTTAAATGTAATCCATGAATCAAACTATTGTTTCTTATAATTTTCTCAGTTGTTAATATGATTTCAATTATACCTGCGTACATTTATAACCACAGAGTGCATATAGATTTTCGCTGACTTTTTCTATGAATTGCGAAAAATCTTGTCAATAATTATTAGATAAAGAGAATATATATACATAATTATGTATATATGTCTATAAACAATGCTGTACTTATTTACTCAGACCTATTACCGCGTGTCTTAATACACATAAATGCATTAATTCCACAGTTGATAATTGACAAATTATTATGAATAGTTTATTGTATATATATAGTTTTTTCATATTTAAAAATAATCAAACAAATTATATGTAAAAAATAACAAATATGATTATGGAATTCTGAATTAATATAGATTTATATATTTTACTCCAACAGTCAAGTTTTCAGTTCAAGATACAGTCATGTATAAATTCTAATCTTAAACATAATTTCATTATTTTTATTCCTTGGAATAATATTTTCTAACTATGATTAATAATCGAAAATACAAATTCTTTAATTTTTTTTCAATTTCAATTTTGTCTATACAGATGAACAATTTTATAAATAACTATATATTACTAATACAAATTAAGAATAAAAGATAATGATGTATAATAACAGTACATATTTTCCAGTTCAAAGTCAAAATATTAATAGTAATAAATAAAATTATTTTAATTTTTACGAAAACACAAGTATCATTAACCATTATATGCACTACAAGTAAACAAAGTTTTTAAAATTAATTTATTGATATTTACAAAATAAGTTATATGTTATATAAATTCTCGATAAGTAAAAAATATTTAAAAAATTAATTATTAATTGAATTATCTCATCAAATATAGTTTATTTAATATTATAAAATATTTTAAAAGTAAAAAATTAATAACAATACATTTTAATTGTCTTATTTTATAAATATTTATTAATATTTCACTGTATTTAATTTATATTTTCAGTTTCAAATTATAAATTGTTAGTATACATTATTAATATATTTCTAGCCGATGATCTTAATTAGGTGGTACACACAAACTTCTACAAAGTATATCATGATTTTATTTTTGTGGATAATCAATAATGTAAATTGTAATAAATACATTAAATTTATCAAAAGTATTATTTTCTACAAATATTGTTTTTCTCAAATATTTAGTTTTATGAAAATAAGCAGTATAAAAATTAAAAGAATAGAAAAAAATTTGTTCTTAAAAAAAAATTTTACCATATTATACATTTTATTAATGAATTAATAAAGATAGTTTGAGTTATGTGTAAGTAACAAACGATTTAGATACATAAAATTTGGAATTTAAATGTATTTTATTAGCATTTTAATATAAATTTGAATAATTTACTTACAAACATTTGTAAAAAATTTAAAAGATCTTTGTACTGATAGTTATTTTTACTTATTAAGAAACATTTTTTATTATTTTTTATATAATACTGCATACATTTTCTAATTATATGATAAGATTCTAAAAATTTTATATAATTTTAATTTTAGTTTTATTCTTTATAATTTAATGGAATTAATTAAAAAAGAATTGATGTTTAAAATTTGCAAAAAAACTTTACAAGTTTTTATTTTGCAATGCATTCTTAAATTATTGCATTCTATCTTAATTCTATAAATGTAAAGATTTCTTTGTTGAAAATTCGTGCAAAAAATAGCAAAAGCTTTTCTGGTATCAGTTATCAAATTAAAATTTAGCAATAAAAATATGTACTATTTACACTATTTTACAAATTTTTTTGTAAATCATTATTTGCGCAATTCAATAAAGCTTTAAGAATCCTCTATTTGTATAGATTTTATAAATATTATACCACATAATTTAAGTTACTGCTAAGAATATTTTAATTTTTATATTTATTATGAAAATTTATGGAAATTAAATACGATATTTTAAATACAATGATTATTTAATCCTATTTATGTATTAAAGTTAGAATTTTAACAAAATTGAAGTTTTAATTATGTATCAATTGAATACTCATTCATAGATTTTCGTAAATTATAGATAGAAATAAAAAATCGATTAAAATAAAAATTTCAATTTACTTTACAATAATAACTTTAAATGTAGTTGAGTACTTTCTAGTTTATTCAATTTGTCGTCGTTTTAAGTTATTCTATTTCTAGCTGTTCTATTACCAGAATTTCTTACGTGACGCCATTGCTTATTTTTTCGTCGTTATTCAACCAGACGCAAACACATTCCATGTAGTGTAAGTAAAGTTTACATAATCTTGTTTATAAATTAATAAAAACGCTGAAATTTAATGGAATATTCCTTATTTCAGATAAACCTTCAATATAATATAATTAATTTATTGTCTTAAGCTATAATTTATAAAGTACATTTATACTAATTTTTACAAATTAATTACTTATAAGATTTTTAATATTTTTATTTATGTTATGAATATAAAACAAAAAAATAATTCAGCGTTTGAAACATTTCTATAAATACTATGTTTGTTTATTTTTAAAAATAATTAAAATTATTGAATTGAAGTTTAACGAAATAACTATTTTTAAGTGACCGAAAGGGTTCCGTAAATATCCAAGTTAAATCAAAGTAAACTTTAATTTAAACCATGTATCTAAACATATCATAATAGTAAGAATATCTATTGGGTCATGCATAATTACCGTCTCATCGCTAAATCCATAAAATTTGAATTTTTTCTTAATTTCAATGATAATTAAGTTTTCTTAAACATCCATTTAGCTATTCGAAAAAGTAGAATATGTCATGAAAATAGTTTTTGTTATATACAATTTCAAAGATATTCTTATAATGTTTATAATATAGTACTTATAGTTATTATTTAAACACACAAATTTTTATACAAATTTTTTTCATAAAATTCGCGTTCTCTTGAAAATTTTATTTTATTTAATTTTATAAAAATGAGTATTAATTTCTTCAATTTTTTATTCAATAACCTTTACTCCATTGATTTGTTTTATTAGTGTAATTTTAAATATACTTATTATTAACTTTAAATATTGTATTTACAAAATTGTCGGAACTTTTTAGGCGAAAACATAATGATTTTATATTTTATTAGATGCGCTAAATATTTACTTAATAAATCATTAATATCATAATATCGTAATAATTTTAGTCTTTGAAAATAAAATAAGATTTTTATATACTTTTTATTACACGCAAGTTGAAGAAAAGTATATTTCAGTTTTACGTGCTAACATCGACAGTATATCTATTTATACACATAAACATGTGTCAAGTCTGGTCAAACGAAGGCTGACCATACTCAAAATTTATATATATAGATTACTAACGTTATCTTATAAACTTCAGTTTCTTGGCTTCCTTAGATCTTAATATGGAATTTTTCGTAAACACGTTCAAATTATGTGTTGTAGAATATATTATAGGATTAACTTACGTATGAGAAACAAAAATCTTCAAAAAGAGTATCCTTTTCTTTAGAATTAGAAGGATAATTCAACTACGTAGGCCTTATTCACAAAGAATAAAAAATATTTATATTTATATTAAATTATTTATATATTTATATTAAATACTAATATATATTATTATTAAACTATTATTTTATTTATTTTATAATCTAAGCATCATTCGTAACAAGTATTGGAATGATTTGAAAATTTAATACATTATCGAATTATCACAAAATAATCAATGCAAATATTCATATATAATATATTTTTTGAAAATGTTTTATTTAAAATAATCACCTAATTATTTAAATCAAATTATACAAAGTAAGTCTTTTTTAAACCTTTTTTAAACTATTAATAGAATTAAAAGTTTGCTTACGATTTTGTATAAGTATTAAGTAATCTAGAATTTACATAAATTATTTTTTTTATAAAATTTACTGTCGAAAATTTACTAATGCACTTTTTCATAAATATATGATTTTGAATACGTATTGTATAAAAGTATACAGGCATTTATAAAATTAAAAATATCAATAATGAAATAGGAAATAGTATAGACGAAATAATGTTAAGCTTCGTTGGTTCACCATTCAGAATATCAGTAATTAATATTATCAACTTATAAAAAAAATTAAAATTTCAGTTTGTTTAAATAAGTATTATTCACAATAAAACACACATATTATTTGATTTTAATTTTTTCATTTATTGAAGAGTTTTAATTATAATTTATTAAAATTGCCTACGAATTCTTATGCGAAAAAACTTAGTGAAAATATAAAATGCTTTCCAGAAATCACGATAAAATCTTTGATTCGCGTGTTTTTATTTGTATAAATTTGTTTCATTTTAAATTCACACAGATTGCGATTCCTCGATATGCTGAGCCTCAGAAAATGAAATAAGAACATTTTTCGACTCGTTGTTAAAACAATCATGATTTCTGACAATTACCAAACCTTATTACGAATTCAATTGCGCAACTTAATCAAGACAGGGCTTTCATCTGTCCTGTGTACGCAAAATAAGAAGGTGAATTTTTGCAATGAAAAACGCAAGCGCAAAGGTCCGCGTCTACTCACTCGACGTTGAAACAAGCTGCAGAAAGTACGAGTCGATCGAGCTAATGCTTCGACAAAAAATCTCGAGATTAGGCAACGAGGAAACCGATCGCTCTTGGTCATCGAAGCGATGAGCCATTCGCTTTTATTCGCATCTGTCTGTTGCTTTCTTGATTTTTTCCTCTTTCATCTAGAAAAACTGCTGGCGTCTTTCCCGGATGAATGGTCAGTATTGTTGAGATGCGCGAGACATGAGTTTCGGGCCACGAAGGGAGCAGTTCTTGCCTCGGAATCTAGGTCTGTCGCAATTGACGTTTTATCTTATCCGGCACCAGGGGCACAGCCCAAGCGCTCGGTCTTACAAATCGTTTGCGGGGCTCGTAATTGGACCATATCTTCTCCGAGACTAAGACAGAGAAATAGAGAACCTTGGCTCGGCCAGGCTTCGCTCCGGCTGACCTGGCTTAGCTGTCCGACGGCGGCCCTTGCCGTGACTCCTCGAGCGAATCTTTATGTGGGAACGACTTATTGTTGCGGGGAAATGAGGGCAAGTGCGTCGCCGACTGCTGATTCTCGATAAAGGTCTTATCAACTGTTCGTATCAAACAAATTCATAAGACCATTGATAAATTTAGTAGCGTACTACTGCTTTCTAAAGAAATACTTCGATTGGGGTCTTCCAAGGAATATCCTAACATTTATATAAATGCTCTTACATTACTTTTCATCGATCATCAATAATTATAAGTGTAATTTGTAAAGTAAACGAATGTGCCAAAACTTCAGTTATGTTTCTTATGCGTATTGCCTCAATAAAATAGAATCCCTTAGAAAAAAATTGATCGGTTTTTTATCTACATTAAATATATATATATATTATTTATTATATTATTATTTTTGTATAGTTAATATTTTAATATCTACAGTTAGTCTTTAATATATTTACATATTTTTACAATATTCATATTATCGTCAAAAATATACCAAGGATTTTCATATACACCTTTCAATACTTGAAATACTAAAGCTTTACAAATTTTATTTTTAAATTTTGTCACCTAAGAAAGCAATATTATCATTTACGAGCTAAATTAATTATTATTTTATTTACAGAATCTTATAAATTTGAAAAAGCATACATTCTTAAGGTATATCAAGAGATCCTAATCTGTGCTAAATAACTGAAAGCTTTTAATAATATTTCAGTTTGTATATAACTAAGATATAAAATAAAATTGAATATAGCTAAATCAAAATTTAGGTAAAATCTAACATTTTATTAATATTTTAATAATTTAAAAAAAAATTTATGTAGTGAACTTTTATGTGATCAATAATATTCTCTTAAGTTTCCTTTTAATTAAGACAAATAGAAAATTTATACGATACATAATTATAAAGAAATTTGAACGATATTGAAGATATATAAATTCATGTTTTCTAGAATTTATTTCAATAAGTTTTAAACAGATTTTTAACAAAAACTCTTGTATGGCTTTTAGAGTTGTATAGATAAGTTACTACTATATAGTTTGAGAAATTCAAGTTCTAAAAAATAATTGGAAACATATTTGAAATATAAAAGACTAAAATTAGTCGAGTACATAGAAAGTAAGATAATCAATGGAAAAACTATATTAAATTTATTATAATCAAACTGATTAAGAAAGTAAAAATAAACTAAGCGTAAAATTAGAATGGAAAGTAAAAGAATATCATGTGTAATTTCAATATAGAAACGAAAAAATATGAGACCATAATAAAGCCCAAGACAAAGATGTTAAGATAATATCAAATTAGACTAAAGAGAAGTAGAGTATGACCAAGTATCTTGAATGAAAGACTTAGCGTAAAATATAGGAATGAGTATGATGACGCGATTAAGTTTTAATAATAGTAATAACAACAGAGTTCCATTTATTATTTTTACTTAATACAAATAATGATTTTCCTAATATTTTATCGATAATTTGACATATTCAGTTAAGTTTTTAATATTTTTCATGTATTATTCAAAAGTAACAATATTAATTATGTTGTTCAAATTAAGTGCAAGCCAAAAATTAATTGCATTATTCAATAGAATAAAATATCTTGAGTTTATAATTACTTTGTCAATTTATCATAAATCAGGAAGCAAATAATAACAATTAATAATTAATGTGTTTATAAAACAATGTAGAAAAAAGTGAAAAAATTTACTTTCGATCGCTGCAATATGAATTTGTTATAATACGATTGCAGCGAGTATTACGCACATTACTCTGAAGTCTGCCCTTATATAAGTACAATATAAAAATCTATGTACAAATTGCATTAAGGCGGAAGGGGAAAATAATATTCTTCAAATATTATTCTAAAAGGTGCTTATGTCAAAGATGAACTATCATTTTAATCGAAGGTACCGGTCATTCGCTAAGTTAAAATACGTACTTCGATATCACGTGATATAAAAGTGTATAAATTATTTTCAATACTGAAATATATGTATTACTTATTTAAATGAATAAAATATCGATATTTCGGCGAATTATAGTCACGAGGTATTATGTGATAAAGCTTAAGAGGTTTGATCGCTTAAATCAACGGATTATTCAAATCTGAAAGACCGTTAAGTACTAATAGGGAGATAAGCCTGTGATGTACTTTGGCAAGGGTCACTTAAGAAGAAATCGAGATCGCGTGCTCGTCCTTTGTGCGAGTACCACTCAAGGTCGTAGTTAAAGCTTTGCATCGTTGGGTGTAAACGCGACGGCGGTCGAAAACTGATTCGGTGGATGGTGACGTAGACGCGCTTCCCGCGTGCAGTGGGAGCAGCCGGTACTTTGGCTTCCAGCGGCCGAGGATAAGAGCGAAGAGGAGCGAGTCGACGGCACTCGTTCCGACTCCCTCTCGTGCTCTTTTCCCATCAGCGTGTCCGTCGCGTCCGCCAGTAGGCGATCGAGTGTCTGATCGCGCGCGCGCTCGCTCTATCTGAATTCTCAGTTTAATTAACGATGCATCTGATCGTGTACGTCGTCGCCTGCTGTTGCCTGGGCTCGACCATAGCCCAGCGATACCACGTGAGTCTGCACATTCTTATTATGTATAAGACGGGCTCTGTAATCGCAAGATTTTTCAGTCCCCTTGCTTCCGTAAAGTGTCTTGTCAGCTGAATACTACCTAAAAACGTCGAGCTTTTAAGTTGTATGCCTCTTTGGCTCCTCTGCGTAAAGAGTCGTACAGACAAAGGCTTGGACCAAAACTTGCTCCCACGAGTTGACACTTGTCTTTCAATCATATGCGTTTTAATAAAATGCGAGCTTCGTGGAATTATAAATACTCTATTAATGTATATACAATTCAGCATTTCAATACTTTAATTTAAAATTAATGTTGAGATTAATAATACAATTAAACGAATAATATAGTCTCGAAAATTGGATATTGAGACTTTTTCTTTTAGTTCTATCGTAACTAACACTAAAAATTACATGAATTGCATTTCTTCTCAATAGCATGTATTTGATTGAATGTCGAAAATATTTGGAAACTGTTCGATAAAATTTTTCCATTCCATAAAAGTTGTACTCAGTGAAGTTCAGTAATATCAATGTATGTAATGCATATAATTTTAATGTATATAATTTAAAAATATTTAAAAGTGGAAACTTAAAAAATCTGATAAACGGTTTTCAATGTACCACGGGGATACAAAATTTAAAATGAAAAATTAATACATATTCAGTACAAATATCTAACCAGTTATTTATTTCTTGATAGTCGATGGACTATTATTTATTTATCTTAAACCAATGTTTATTTAACAAAAGCTTAACTAATTAAACAAGCCATTTATTAATGCCATATGTGGTTTAAATAAAAATAATTTTTTTGCTTATAATTTAACAAGCATGGCAAATAAAATTATTTTCTATCAGAAAAAAATGACTTTATTCGCAATAATCTTGTAATAAAATATTTTATGAATTTTATTTAATTCATTAATATATTTAAATATAAAGATTGCATTTACATAGATTAAAAATTTTTAATAAGCTCATAAGTATAAGTGTATTTTTATTTTAGTAAAATATTATAAGTAATATATTATAAGTAAAAGTGTTTTTTTATTTAGATGATTCTATTACATGTACTTGTTTAGGTTTATGATATTCAATTCTAGCATCCTGAAATGTGAATAAATAATTTACTTTTAACTTTGCATATATAACTATTTGTACCTATTATATTATTCTATTACTTTTATTCTATAAATTTAAAAAAATTTTTATATTAGAAATTTTCTATTATGTAACAAAATATCATGTTCGTTCATAAGATGATTACGATACCGTATCATGATATATCAGATTGAGTAATTAATATATAATAAAGACTTATAATTAAGATTAGGTACTTTTTTTTATTTACTATTTAAAAAGTTAAACCAATTTTAATTTAACTGTAGTCTTTTTTTAACAATTCATTTACTTTATTTAATTAATTTTATTTTATATAGGTGATTCGTACAGAAAAACTACTAATATATGTTTGTTCAAGATTTCAGTGAAAATGTCTTAAGCAATGTTAAAAAAATTGTACAAAATTGTTAAAAGGTTCTGTTGAATCAAAATTGTTACTTTATATTAATAAATTTCACCTAAATGTATGATTAAAAATAAGCTTTTTTAATATTCAGTTATAGTGTTAAGTAAGCAAAATAAAAATTTTTTTATTTTTGAATTACTTAAAAATTTATTTATTATTTAAACAACGTTAATGATTTTATTACAAATTAAATTATTATATAATTTTTATTTTATCAAGGCTTACCGAGTAATGTGTTTTAAAGATTATTTCGTAAGTTTTTTATGTCTTTTTTATAGGTATTATAAAGTTGAAACATGACAATACTAAGAATAACTTTGACAATTAAAAAATTTACAGTGCAGAAGTTAATGAAAAATAACGTAAGACATTTTTATTGATAATTATAAATAAATTTACTGTAATTTGTTAAAAATTGAGAAGTAGATAAAAATTATTAAATTTCGTTTATTAAAAATTAAGATCAGTTGTTTTATAATTTTTTTTTAACACGTAATTATATTCTGTATAAAGTATATAATCAAATTTATTAAGAAATATATTTATATACACTCAAGTACGCGGTCATAAACACATATGCAAATGCATGAACATTTTTTGTATATATTTACTTAAATGCTCTCCATGTGCCATATTGTTTTTTGAATATATTATTCAATTCTATTACGACTTTACATATTTCAAGAATCATGAATTTCCTAGGTTTTTCAAATATTTGTAAAAGAATACAATTGATTTATAGATAATTTTAATCGCATATAATTAAGAAAATTGTATTTAAATATATATTATATATATATATTGTTTATTAATTTGCTTATATTATATTATTGTTATATGTCTAATAATTATTACTATAAAAGAATAAATTATTGTTTATAAATTAAAATAATTATGTAATCTAAATAATTAATCAATGATTAATTTACTTTTTATTGATATTTTGTTTCCAATAATTACATTTTTATTCAATTTGCAATTAAGTATTGTTAAATTCTCAGAAAATAAATACTGCTTTAAAGTATATAATTTAAACAAGACTCTACAATAAATTAATAAATTATTTTTGTGCACTGTACATATATAAATAATGCAGCATATAGTTTGAAACCCCTTTTTTATTGATGTAAAATTCATCTATAATATGTAATATTTAAATAATTAATTTATTACTCAATATTTTTTGTGTAATTTGTTTAGTTTATTATTGTATTTTAATCTAATTAGAAGATTTAGGATAAGATTTTCTTTGTTATAAAAATTCAGCTCAATTAATACTGTGAAAGTGTTTCGTTACATTTAGAGTCGATACGAATAATTTTTGAATAGAGAAATTTTTCTTAACTATATTTAAAATTTTTAGATTACTCGACGATGTATTTTTTCTTCTTTTAGTAAAATTAAGTTAGAATGTAATAATGTAAGTTAGAAAGATAAGTACAGACATCAGAATAATATTAAGAGAATGGTTACTAATATATTTATTATTGTTATATAATAAATAGGAGACAAGTGTAAACAGGGTGATATTAAAAAATATCGTGTGAAATAAATTATACAAGTTATCTTTCTTAAATAATTTCTTTTATAATTAGAGCACATTCTATTAAACGTTTTATTTCATAAAAAATGTGTTACTTTTACAGGAGTATTGATATTCAAATGATCCTTATTTAAATACTTTAAGGTTTATCTTAAATAAATCTAATTTCAACTTTAACTTATATCTTAAGAAATATTTATTATGTTATAATTACGACAATATCAATTTTATATGCACCTTCAATGCTAGAGAGGTTCAGCTTACATCAAGCTATCTTAAGCATTCGCAAGATTGCACATCACTGCAGATTGAATTTCCTGCTGACAGTATAAAAAGCTGACAGAGAAATTTAATGTATGTTAAATTATATATTTTCAGAAAATTACTTATTTAAAATTGTACAAAAGTTATATATGTATTGTATAAAAAAGAGAAACGGTTCAATATTTCATTTTAAACTCAAGAGGATTGCAATGCTGTTACTAGTTTATATTGAGCTTCAATCTAATTTTGTTACAATGTCTCATTGTTTTATCCATTTCACGATGAAAAGTTTTAATGATTGCACACTAATTACGTTTTAAGAAATTCATGCAACACTATTATTTACAAAAATATTCATGTCACAATAATCTAAAATCACATCTAAATCTCAAAATGTTGCTATTCAAAGAAAGAAACGCTCCAACGAAATGACGAACAAAAAATAACAATCGGGCGCCTTTCCGATTCCCGGATGTCGAAAAGCATATTTAAAGGAATTCTTAAAGTTCAAAGTTCATTAGATAAAAGCGATGATAGGAAATCAAATAGATGTCTCTTACATGGGCTCTTCTCTAAATATTTTTTTTTATAAATTTGTGTTTCTAATATGTGTTGTTATGTTATAAATAAGCTAATAAATTCCATTCATAAATGTCTCATTTAGTATCCGGTTGAACTCATTTTTATTGCAGCACTGAAAAATGTCACGATAATAACGACAACCCGCATTTTATTTCCTTATTTCGTTACGATACAAGAGTAAAAGCTGATTTAAGATTTTTTTTAGTTCATTCAATCTATCATTTGACACTTACATACATTTGAAATTTTATTTTAAACGAGTAATACTACGAAAAAATTTAAATAAAAAAAGTTACATAACTGTTATTTCGCAAAATTTGAAAAATTTCTAGTATTTTAATGTATACGTAAATTTAGATAAGGTTGAAATAGGTAATTTTTTATAGAATAAAATACTTAAATACACAATTTGATTATCTTACTTTACTCAATATTAACCCAATACTTTAGAGTAGAGTAAAAATTTTGATTATGAATCTATTTAATAATAATAAGCATTATTAGTATTAAGAAAAACTGAATAAAAAATTAAGTAAAGTAGTATTTTATTAGAAGATTTATAAAAAATAGACAGAAACTGGTAATTTTTTATCTGAAACTGTTAATAATCAAGTCTTCTAATATTTTTTTGTTCAAAGTTTTTTTTATTGATTTCTTAATACTTGGATAAAACTAGATAATTACATTTTAAACATATATTATGATGTTACAAATATTTTATATGTATAAATATGTATGCTTGATTTTTATGTTCCAAGAAAACTTGACTATGTGTTGATATTTGAATTTAACGAAGATTGAAATTATGAATATAATAAATTTTCCTAAATGAGAATCTTACAAGTAAATTCTAGAACTAATTTTTTTAAAATCAATATTACAGGAAAAAACTCGATTTGATCGATCAACACTCGCTAAAGTAGAAAATATTACAAAGAACCATACTGTTGAAAGTACAAGGCCAAGGATTTTGTCCGATAATAAAAGGGTATATTATAATGCTATTAAAACTATTGTCAGTTATTAAAAAAAATTTTCTATTGTTTGTCTTACACGTAGTTTTGTTTATCATTTTTCAGCATTTTAGGGCCTACAAATTGGAAAAAGAAGGTCTTTGTTATCTGGAAAAGATGAAACGTTATAGTAGGGATCTCGTTGCAGCTGTTTATTTGACGGAAAGTGAGGTAATTTCTAAATTATAATTTCAATTTATATAGTTTTTTTTAGATCAATCAAAATATATATTTTATTACCAATTAGATTATTATTGATAATGTATAGCATTCAATGTTATAATTTTTGTTTTAGTTTAGATATTATTAGTAAATCATAATTATTTTTATATATAATGATTAATAGATTAATGAAAAATATTTATTGTTATATTTATAATTTTTTTGAGAAATATTGTTATATATTTTATTATATTTAATTATATTATGTCACTTTTAAGTACTGTAATATAATAAATATATATTTTCAAGGATTTGACCTTTCTTTAAAAGTCATTGTTTAAGTTAAAATAAGCTATTATATTTTAATTCCAAGTTTTCCATACATTTTTATTGCTCGTATATTCCATATGAAGATTTCAGGATTCTTTATTTTTGTTTAGTTAAGCCTCCATATAAAATTTACTGTACGATAGGGGAAAAGATCAAAGGCGAATATTTATAATAATTTTTAAATAATAAAAAAATTTAATTCAACGTTAATAAAAATAAAAAGTATTATGGCATAATAAAACTTTATTAACTAAAGCATCTTATTCAATTCAGCTATGGAAAAATAAAAAGATTTTATAAATATTTATTACATATACATTTGTCAATAATCAAATTTTGAAAAAATTTCCATATTAAATCTCATATTAATAAATTACAAATAGTGTTTGAGGAATTTTTTTACAAAATTAAAACTTTGATATTTATAAACATAATAATAGACAAAAAGTTATACAATATACATATATATAAATTGAAATAATCTTTATAGTTCAGAATTTTTAAACTTAAAATTTTTAAGATTTTTATAAAATATAAGCTTCAGTAAAAGAAATTTTAAATTTGTTTGTCTTTTAACTGTATTTGAATAATTAAAAAATACTTCAAATAAAATAAAATTAAATCAAAGTCAATAGAAATTAATTAAATTTAATGATTATCACCTCATATACAATATAATTGAAGATTAGAGTTTTATGTGTTATAAAACTTGTTATACCAATGTTAGTAATTACATTGCAACCGTATTTTTAAGAAAACAATTTTTTAATTTAAAGAAGTTTAATTTTTAATATCAGAATTTATTCAATTGTTTTGGTAATAATGAATATTGCATAAATTAATTTATTCTCTTTAATTTAGTTAGTATCTTTGAAAAATAATAATAATAATTGTAGAGGTAATAACAGTTTTAAAAGAAAAAAGAAAAACTATTTAACGAGAGAAAATTATTTGTAAAATTTATTGTTTAATGGAATTAACAATAAAAGTCCTATCTTAAAAGAATCATCTACATATTTACAAACGAAAAATATTTACAACATGCGTAAAAAATAGGTATGTATTCCAATAATTATTGTATTCCATATAAATGTGTAAATAGGATTTTCAGGGTTATTATGTATTATATTATTAGGAACGAAATTTGTCTGTATATAACATTTTTATCGTTACATAGATATTAAAGTTATAAAATGCATTAAGAAATAAATACTCTATTATAAAATATTTCATTATAAAAATCAATTCTCAAACATGTAATGAAAAAAAAATGCAAGAGAAGTTTATTAAATTATATAAAAATAATTCCGTATATACTTATATCTCAATACAAGAATAATGTATTGCGATGAATCACCGTTATGTATTTATTTCTTTCAGGCATGGAATGTAGCAGGAGAACGCATCGTAAAATTCTGTAGAGGCATGACAATAGTTTTGATGCAAGAGACCAGACCTGTACCTGATCACGACGATAATCCTTTTTACAACGAATTACCACAGGATGAGGATGATATTTTACGAATGCAGAAGATTAAAGATACTTTAAGACCCATCAAAATTCGCGCAAAGCGAGGTTCGCTCCTTAAAGATAAGCTCGAAATGTTGCGCAGAAAACGAGCTTCGCCTTATACAAATCTATTCCGTGGACAAACGCAGTCGCAGTATATGAACGCTCCAAACGGACAGAAGGAAGGAAAAGCCGAAGCCGAAGCGACTCAACAATCGTCGCGAGCCATTGTCAGTAAGTATGTTGTATTGATTACATTGGTTGGTTTATTTCATCTAAATATCAATTAGTCAAATAAGTGGTCCTCCAACTGACAGTATAACTAAAACTGTTTAAGTAAATCGATTTATTTCATTGAATTAATCAAAACGATAGTAGTTAAAATAATTATTATGATGTTAGAAATTTTCTGTCACAAGCAATGCATAAAATATCATACATTTATTCAAACATTATTGTAGTTAAAAATTTATAAAATTATTTTTAGTTCGCGCTATGAAAACATTGAAAGTTTCGTAGACAATTTAATCTATATCATTATATTAATGACACTATCGATAATAATAAAAAATAATAATAAAATAATAATAACAAAAACAATAATAACAACAACAATAATTTAGATAATTAAAATATTTAATTATGTGTAATAATTATATTTGATTAAGATTAATATATGTAAAAATTGAGAGCAGGTAATTATTACAATTATTCTAAAAATTTAAAAGATAATGAAATGATGTACCATAAAAATTAAATTGATAATAATTAGATTTTATTCAAGTTTTAGGATAAAATGTTCCTTAAACTTCTGGATCAAAATGTTTAAATCATAAATCATATTTCTAAATTAAAATTATTATAACAATTTTTGCTTTTGAATTTTAAGTACTATCGTGTATGAACAGCAGAAGAGCTATGGTTTATCTTAGAGGTGTCATGTCTTAATTATATAATGTATGTATTTTTTCATTGTTCTTAATTAATTAAGCTACCAGCTACATATGAGAGTAAAGTATGAAAATTGTATTTTAAGTTTTATATGATAATATTCCTTGAAAAACCGCGATTCATTTTTTAAGCATTAGATTGACAATAAAGCAAATTGTAATTAGTAAAATTTACGAGACATGATATTTGAATTTTAGCAAGTTTTTGTCATTAAATATCAATTCAGAAGTAAAATAAAAATTCGATTTTGTAATAACAAATATTTTAAAATATGTCTTGAGTAGTAATTATGGAGTGCAATTCGATACGATGATGAGTGCAAGTAATTAGCTTCATTTTGCAATGATAATTTTTTATCGTAGCCTTCTTTTGTGTGTCTAAATGAATTTATAGTTAAAATTATTTATATAATTATTTATATAATTTAACTAAACATTAATTAATTAATAATAGAATTTAGTGTTTAGAATTTTTATTGTATATTATATTATATTGTCTACACAAATTATATAAATATTTTTTACATTAGCATTTTTTAATTATTTAAACTCGTTAGCAAATATAATATTTCATGAATATTTTTATTATAATTAAATGATAAAAATAGTTTTAAATAAAAATATTTAAATATCATTTATTTAATAAAGTTAAAATAAATCCAAATTAAAATTACAATTATACTAATAATAATAATTTATATTAAAATTTGAAATATTGAAAATCGTTATAATTTTTTTTTTCAAAACTGCTTTTAAAATTAAAGCTATGTACTAATAGTTACTAATATTATAGTCAATACATTAACTTGGAAAAACGATTAATAATTTTAAAAATCAATAAATTACGATATTTGGACAATTTTAGGATATATAAATTTTGAGGATTTGATAAACTGCATTTTTTTAAAAACTTTATTATTCTGTTTTTATAATAGCAAATAAATACTCAACTGCGGATTGATCACTTTTAAATAAATTTTATATTTTAAATAATGACTTAAATGCGTTTTAGGTGGAAGCAGTGGCATGGGCCAAGCTCAAAGTATGTCATCTGGTTCTAATGGTTGTGAAGGATGCTCTGGATATAATAAAATAGAAAATGTTCCTGGAAGTATACAAGGCATCCTAGGATCACAAAGAGATTATCCAACAGGTGTGAAGAACCATTAAGATAACGCTTTAGTCTAAAACTACTTATTGAGTAAATTAATGTATGCTTGACTTTATTCCAATAAAATGTACTAATAATTATCTATTGTGAGATGAGTGTATGGCTGAACTCGTTATATTATGGTGCACGTTACTAATATTATAATTACAATAATGTTTTGTGCGATGATTTTACACGTTTTTAACAATATTGAGAATGTATGTCAAATAAAAACAATTCTATAGAAGTTTTTGTACATTTTATTTTTTTTCCTAGAATGCACTATTCCTTATCCAAATCACTAATATAATTCCTTAAAATGCACTGCAGATATAATAAATCACTATAAACTTTGTGCACAAATCTGAGCTTCTATACACAGAAGCAAATGATAAAAAACTTATATGTAGGCAATAAAGCTGAGTCCTATCCAACTGGAATAATGTCTGGACCGATTACAACAGGAACTAGACCTGGAACAATAATTTATCCAAGTATACAATCAGGGATTAATCCAGGAATGATTGAAGCTCCACAAATATCAGATGGAAAGTATCCTTCAGGTTTCTTACCTGAAAAACAAATTTCTGGCGTTGGTACTGATACGCAAAATGGAAGATCACAATTTGGAGGAATTACGCCTAACACACAAATAAATGGCAAAGGTAATTATTTATTATTAATTGAATACTCTATAATTTATTTAGTTTATATTTCAAAGAAAATATACCAGGATATCAAGCAGCAGTACAAATTTCTGTTGAATATATATATATATATCTTCAGATATATATATATATATATAATTAACATTAAAGATAAATAGGATATATCATAAAACATTATATAAATACTGTGAAATTTAATTATATTTATACATATAAATTTGTGTTGGCAATGACTTCTAAAAGTAATTATCAAATAAATTCTATATAAAAGAGCGATAACTTATATTATATTTATATATAATATATATATAATATATATAATACGCAGATAAAATTATAAATATATACATTAATTATGATGAAATTAATGCTTTAAATGTTAATTTGCAAAGAAAATAATATTATATTTTAAATTTTAGAGATAATGCAAGGTATACCAATAACAGCAGCAGAACATAAGACACAATTATTAGGAGACATAAACTCTCAAAAAGGTATATAAATTTAAAAAAATAAGTAATATTTAGATATTTATTAGGAAGTAATTATTCTACGTATTGAAATAGTGGGAAATACTGGAAGTAACTATCCAGCTACTGAATTACCAAGCAATCCAGGTGTTAAAACCCCAGGAGAAAATATATATCCTGGGGATCCACAAATAGTTGGAAGCTTTATCGTGGGTAATCAAACACCAAAAAAAAATTCATATCCTCTAAACCCTCAAATTGTGGGAAGTGGTACATCAGGTACTCGAATATCTTTCAATTAAATGTATCCTTCAGTTTTTTAATAATAGAAGGTAGTCCTTCAGGTATTCAAATAATGTATTAAAATTCATATTTTTTAGATGCACAAATAGTGGGTGGTCATCTACCAAGTATTCAAATGCCAGGAGGAAGTACATATTCCCCTGGAACACAAATAGTGGGAGGTCGTCCATTAGATACGCAAATACTAGTAGGAAATCCATATTCTCCTAATACCCAATTAACAGGAGATCGAACATCAGGTAATCAAGATTCAAGAGAAAATGTATATATTCGAGGAACACCAATAGGGCAAGCTCGTGTACCAAGTACTCAGATACCAGTAGGAAATGCTTATCGTCCAAGTGCACAAGTAGTAGATGATTGTGTACAATTACTAGCAAAAAATATATATCCTCCAGGTACACAAATAAGAGGAGCTACTATACTTAGGCCTCAAACACCTGAACAAACACAATATTCACCAGGCACACAAACAGTGAATAGCCATACAGGCAATCAAGATGTAGGAAATACGATTTCTGGAACAAAAATACCACAAATAAATATATATTCACCGAGAATGCAAGAAACGGGAGGTGGAATACTTTACCCACCAGGTACGCAAGTCGTAGGAAGGGGTACTTTAGATTCTCGGATACCAAGTCAAACTGTATATACACCAGGTACTCAAGTGATGGCAAATAGTAATACGGGTGCTCAGTTACCTGGTCAAATTGTGTACGTACCAGCTACACAATTAACAGGAAGTGGTACATCAGGAACACAACTTCCAGTAGGAAATGTATATCTACCAAATACACAAATTTATGGTCCTAATACCTCAGGAATACAAGTTCCACAAGAAAACTTATATTCACCAAGTCTGCAAACAGTAGGAGATCGTGTGCCTGAAAATCAGTTATCAGGAGTAACAAAATATTCACCAAATACACAAATACTGGGAGGTTCGATACCAGGAATATCAACAGGTATAAGTTATCCACAAGGAACACAAATTTCAGATGGTGGTGTTCTAGCTTCTCAAATACCAAGTGAAATTGCATATCCACAAGGAACACAAATTATAGGAGGTATTCCAGGCACTCAAATACCAGGTCGAATCGAATATCCACAAGGAACACAAATTACAGGAGGTAGTATTCCAGATACTCAGATATCAGATGGAATTGTATATCCACCAGGAACACAAATTTCTCGAGGTGGTATTCCACGTACTCAGATACCAAGTGGAATTGTATATCCACCAAGAACACAAATTTCAGGAGGTATTATACCAGGCTCTCAAATACCCGGTGGAATTGTATATCCACAAGGAACAAAAATTACAGGAAGTAGTATTCCAGGCGCTCAGATACCAGGTAGAATTGTATATCCACCAGGAACACAAATTTCAGGAGGTAGTATTTCAGATACTCAAATACCAGGTGTATATCCACCAGGAAAACAAATTTCAGGAGGTGTTATACCAGGCACTCAAATACCCGGTGGAATTGTATATCCACAAGGAACAAAAATTACAGAAAGTAGTATTCCAGGCGCTCAGATACCAGGTAGAATTGTATATCCACCAGGAACACAAATTTCAGGAGGTAGTATTTCAGATACTCAAACTACCAGGTGTATATCCACCAGGAAAACAAATTTCAGGAGGTGTTATACCAAGCACTCAAATACCCGGTGGAATTGCATATCCTCAAGGAACACAAATTTCAAGTAGTGGTATTTCAGGCACTCATATACCAGGTGGAATTTTATATCCACCAGGAACACAAATTTCAGGAGATGCTGGTCCAGGTACTCAAATACCAGGTAGAATTGTATATCCATCAGGAACACAAATTTCAGGAGATAGTATTCCAGGCACTCAAGTACCAGGTAGAATTGCATACATCCCAGGTATACAGGTACTAACGGGTAGTAATATAGGAGCTCAAATACCGGGACAAACTTTATATCCACCAGGTACTCAAATGGTAGGAACTGGATCTTCTGGAATTCAAATCCCAGGAGGAACATATATACCAGCTAATACACCAGGTTCTCAAATTCCAGTCGGAAATACATATCCTGGAAAAATTTTATCAGGTGAATAAACGTATCATGTAAAATTTTTTAAAAATAATTATAGATATATCCATAACTAAACTCTTTTAATTTATGTTTATTCTGTATGTTTTTAAATTTTGATTTTATAATTGTTATCTTATAATTATATTTTCAGTTTAATTTATGTTAAATGAATTCATTTTTATTATAAGCGATATAAACAGTTTAAAGAAAACGTATACTGTAAATTTGTCAAGAATAGATATTAATTAGCACAAATACTAAAATTATTCTAAACTCTTATAATTATTTAAAAGATAACTCTAATAAAAATTCACGAAGTGTAATATTTTGTTTTTATTCAGTCTCGTATATGTTTATTATTGATTAGTGGCTTCAATTTTATAGGAGGGGAATCAGTGAAACCTGTTATGAGAGGTGACATACCTGGAACATTGATTTATCCTGGAATACCATCAACTGGATCTAGTCAATCCGGAGCATCAGCAAGTGGTATTCCAACTATTATACCAGGTACTATTACATACATAATACATATTTATTTTTATAAAATATTTTTAGATTTATAATCAATAGAATTATAAGTTCTGAATGAAAATATATCTTTTTCACAAAATTTTTATTTTAGGAGGGGTATCTTCGCCCTCTCTAACTGGTCAAGCAACTTTTCCTGGTATAAATACCAACATTGGAATTTCTGAACAATATCCTCTTATACCTGGATTACAACAGCATTTGGTAGGCAATACAGCTTTGCCTTTAGATTCTAGTGGTCTTATGACAGGATTGAACCAAAATATTCCATCAATTTCAACTGGAAATATTGATACCAAAGGACAAGGTACAGTAATAAGTCAATCATCTAATACAATTTCCGGAGCTAATGATGGTTCAGACTCGCAGGCTATGAGTTCAGTACAACAAGGTGATTCTGGAACACTTGCAAGTGCATCAGCAGAAGGAAAACATGGTCATGGAAGCGCCAAGTCACAAGTTAGCGGAATATATAATGGTAATGGATCGTTTTCCGCTCAAGCTGGTACTAGTGATGACACAAAGAGTGCTCAAACACAGGTATTATCTTAAAAGCTTTTAAATTTAACTTTTCTTAACGATTATATTCTAAAGTTATTTTTAATATTTATTATTAAATAAGAAAAATTTTCATTTATTTAATAATTACAACTTATATTAAAATAAATTTTAAACGATATATATGAAAAATATATCAGTAAAAAAATATCAGTATTATAAATTCAATTAACATAAAAGTAACGATTATAGTAGTAAAATAATAAAATTTAAACAGACATTATTTAAAAGATGAAGATTGCAATTAATAATTATTCTTAGTATATTTTATTATCTCATTTTCAAGCATTGTCATTACTGCAAATTGTTAACTACATTCGTCTTACTATTTATAAGATTACACATTCTTTTGTTGTCTAAATTAATGCACGAACTATAATTCAATTAATTTTTCTAAATTTACACGTTTTAATTTAATGAATCATTATTATATACAAATTTTTAGAGTTGGATTTTTATTTTTTGAATAATATTTTAATAATTTACTTTCAAAAGAAAGTTGCAAATTATTTTATATTTTGATATGATCTATAAATTATATTATGAACAAAAATATATAATTAGAATAATTATTAAAAGTTTATAAAATAGTACATTTGATAATATTTTTGAGATATTGCATATTAGTAAGTTAATTTCGAATTTTTTATTTGTCAATTTAAGAGATGCTATAGAATTTTGTAATACTTTATTTTATTTAAAGTTTCTCAAAATAAAAATGTATATAGTTTCATTATTATTTATACTTGTAATAATAAACAGGCTAATTTTTTCATTAGGTTAGCGGTGGTAAAGAAGGAGCCAAAAGTAGTGCGCAGGGTAGCGGGGGTCTTGGTAGAAGTCAAACTCAAGTCCAATTGGATTCTGAATCTGGAGCTACTTCTACTAATGCCCAAAGTAATGGTTGGAATCACGGTACGAATTCTCAGGTACAAGCTAGTGCAAAGGGTGGTATGGCCGATGCTCAAGCAAATGGTGAAGGACAAACCTCAAGTCAGGCGCAAATTGGTTTCCAACCCTATATTAACCGAAATGAGAAACTTGAAAAGTTAGAAAAACCGTTCCGTGGTAGTGGAACTGCTTCAGCTCAAAGCGGTAACTTCAGAGGTCAAACTCAATCCCAACTTCAAGGTTCATTTCACTACGGCATCTCATATTCAGGTGCTGCTCAAGCAGGAGCTGGATCAGGTTCAACAGACTTAAAAAAACCCTTTAACTTCACTAACAATGATCCAAATTTATTTAAGTCCTTTAAATTAGACGCAATCGAAAAGAAAGAAATATCAACTGAAAATACAGCAAAAGAGCAATTAGAGACTTCGGGTACAAGCTCAAGACAGACTGTAATTGCCATCACTCCGAGAAATAAACATCTTGAAAAGAAAAATAAACCAGAAGCAGATCAGCCCATCGCCTATGAGAATAGTAATATCGATGATGAGTATGAGGAGTATGAGGATGAAGATTATGGAGATCCCGAGCTTATGCAGCCAACTTCTGGGTCAGACCAGACAAAGCACAGAATGCGCTTATTTCCTAATAGTGGATATAATATTAAAATGAAACATGAGGAAAGAAAGGAAAAAACTGATGGACTCTCACTACCAGGGTATAAAGCATCTAATGATAAAAGAAAAATGACATCCATTATCGGGAAAAAAATCACTCCACAAAATAATACAGTACAAACGATGATTTCATCAGAAAATCGAACTACTATTTTAAAACCCTCTTCAGATACTAGATCCTTACGTCCCGATCGCGTTGGAGGTATTTACTATGGAGGATTTCAAAATTCCGAAGTGCAGGAGTCTTCGTCACCCAAAACAAATTTTGTATCAGTTTCGAATAGTGTGGCTGGTAAAATAGATGAAAAGAATTTAACAAAAAAGTATGAACATAGGTATTATACGAAAAGCTCTACCTGCGGATACTTTACCTTCTCTTGCAACGTAGTTTATGGTTCCAATGGTCGGAGGAAGATATGTAAGCCTAAAATGCCTACATTTTCTGATGGAACACCAAAATGCTGAATGAGTATAGCTATTATTGATTTTATAGAATTTTTAGATTTCATTAATGCTTAGAATTGTAGAAAGTTTTCAATTGTTTCATTATTGTAGAATTAATATTTATAAGAATAGAGGCATTTTAAAACATGATAAGAGGAATCTAAAAGAAAACATTCCGAAATTTATATCATTTTTAACGTTTGTGTGCGTGTGAATTAAAATATATAATTTTGTAATACAAAAATAGAACAAAAGTTTTTCAAAAAATAGTTACAAAAATATGTGTTCTCAAGTTTGTTTAATTATTATTATAAATTTTCGATTACAACTAAATCGATAACTTTACAAAATTAAGAGTATATCTAGTTTTAACTATTCGTTCAAAATTATTTTATTTTTAAAAAATTAGATGAAATATTTTTTTTCATTACTAAATATATTTTTTATAAAATATTGATAATAAATATGAAAAAATAAAAAAGCAATAAGATCGATGAATAATCTAAAACAGGTCAATGTTTGCTCTCTTCGCTATTGGAATAAGGAAGCATAATATAAAAATAACAAAAATGATATTTTCAAGTTTTAAAATGTCTACTTTTTATTTATAAAGAATAAATATTGCATTACTAACATATGAAACACTGCCGTTTTGTTAAAGACTGTATTGATAGTAAGAAAAATTATAGACTGTTATAAAGCTTTAAAAATAATATAATCACAAAATTATACAACATTTAATTTTTCATTCCAATGTGTATTATTTATATAAATAAAATACGTTTATACATTGTTTTTAAATAAAAAAAAGAATAAATTATAAGTCTTAAAAATTATTTCCTCGAGTATAAATTAATGCAGATAAAATCGTAATTAACAATATTAAGAAATTTCGATATATTGTTTTTATTTCAACTTTAATCGTATAAGTTCAACGATAAAAGCGACAACATATTGTATTTCCTACTCTTGTTTTGAATCACGTTAATTGAGGTAATTTAAGATTTGTCTAGAGCGTCATGTATTATTGCTTATAAGTTCATAATCGTATAACAGATTTCATTTCGCAATGCCGTTATTGACACTAACATTATTAAATACATTTGCGAAATACTGGAGATAAAGTTCTCAATGAATCTCCAATTTTATATTATTACTACATGAGTCAGTCATTTTGGTACGTTTGAGGTATCGTTTATATCAAAGTCTTTTAAATTTCTCATAAATATTCTCAAATTTCTCATATGTACAACGAACACTTAGTTATGAGTATAAAATAAAATTAGCAAATAATACGGTTAGCTTAAATCTTTAAAATCGAACTTGAACAAAATTTCTAAAAAATTAAAATTAAAAAAAATAAAAAATATTTATTGAAATATGAATTTTTATATATTTACTATATTGTATTTAAAAATTTTCTACTTTTATTAAAAACGTATATATTAACATAAAATATCAAAAGAAAATTGTAAGAAGTTGCACATGCTGTTATTCCATTTATAGATTTTTTATTCAAATTCGGGATTAAATGCCACAATTTAAAAAAATTTCAGCATTTACGAGTTTTCTTAAATAATAAAATAACAAAAAAAAACAAATTATCACGCACAACGAAAGTACACGAAAACGGTAAAAAATGCATAAATTAAATATACATTAAACAAGTAAATATATAATAAGCGTCACAAACAAAATACGACAGTCGTATAGATTACAATTCATTTTCATCGATGTGTTCCATCATATAATAAGATCACTAATATTTTCAAATAAAATTAGTCTAATTACAGTAATATCATTAATTTGCTAGAAACACTAGATATTATTCATCAAATTTTTTTCTTATACATTTGAAAATACTGTTTGTACACATTTACAGAAATAGCAATGGGATTTATCTCATAATATCTATTCGTCGCTTAAATCGTGAAGAATAGTTATTGTTTTTTATACAGTTTTACATAGTCGTCTACTATTTTTTTGTTTTTGGTTTATTTTTCATATTTTTCTTCCAATACTGAAGAAGTTAATATAATATATACGTATATATATTATAAAGGCATGAATATATGCATATATATACACATGCGTACATATATATACGTATATATATATATATATATATATTATACGTAAATTTTTTTTCTATGTTTTCTATAACGTGCAGGTACACTAGGCAACTTTTTCATGAATTACAGGAAAATACGTCGCTAATATAAAATAATTAATGCTTCCGTCTAATATTTCTCTATCTATTTTCTTGTATTTGTTTTCTACCGTTGTTTAACTTTTTTGTCTCTATTATTATAATATATACTCATTTGAAAACTCTTTTTCACTGCCCTTAAATTTCTGTCTTCTCATCTTCATCTACATTTAAGGTTTTATCATCTATAATTTCTGCTACTACGTCGGGTGCTCGGCTTTCAGAAATACTATAATCAATAAAATTTATATTTTATTATTCATTATTCGTTATATTAAAATTAAAAAATCAAAAGATATTTATTTTGATTAATTTTATATGCTTATTATTTTTAATGTGCAAGAATTGAATTTAATCTTAAAAATAACGTGAATATTATTAAAATATTTTTTTAATGAAAAAGAAAACAAATTATAAATATTAATAATATTTTTTTATATTTCTACTCAATCGTAGATTCTTATAATCTACCTTTATTGATTTAATGTAAATATATATTTTCAATATCTACAAAGTATAATAACATTCGAACAATATTTTATGCACAAATACTTATGAATAAGTTTACATTTGTAAATTGTTTTCATTAAACTTCATTACAATTATTCTATAATACATACTGAAATAACATATTAGAATAAAGATTTCTTTTGAAAAACTTTTAAATTGTATTTATTGTATTGACATCACACACGTTAACGAGCTATAATGGTGCTCTAAAATGTATTTGAGTGGAAATTGCAGTAATGGTAGGAAAGTATTTATGAATGTTAATAATCATAACCTGTTCCTGTAGTGTTCAAGTTGAGTACGGAGAGATTCGAGCTGCTCGTTGAGGTCTTCGTTGCTCCTTTGTAGCTTCCTGCCACTATTGTTAGCTGCATCTAGCTCATCCTGGGCCAGGGCGAGCTCCTTCTTGAGCTCCTCAACCCTCGCCCTGATCCTCCTAACTTCAGCTTCATACTGTTCGGCGCGTCTGGTTGCATGGGACTGCTCTGTCGTCTTCTCGGCGAGCATTTTCTTGAGTTTTGCGTTTGAGTGCTTTATATCAACCAGTTCCTTATTACGTTCGAGCAGCTCCAGCTGTAGCTGCTTGGAATCGGCGTCACAGCTGGATGTTGGTCGTGAACGTCGGCAGTCCGCACGTTCCTGGAGCTCGCGCAATTCAGTACGCAATTGTTTATTTTCGCGTTCGAGCGAGATCTTTTCCGTCTCGAGACGCTCGCGTTTACCCCATTCGGCTGCGTTTTCCGCCTGGAGTCTTTCCAACTACAGTGGTTAAATTTAATTTTAATTATTATTAAACGAAGTTGGAAACGTTTCACCAAAGGAATCTAAACACCATTTACTCTGTTCTAAATTCTACATAGAAATGAGCGTTTTCGATAAAATGTAATTACCTTAAACTACCTTCTTTCTTATAATTATAATTTTTTATAAAATAATCTGAGTCGGTATAACAAATATTTACTTTTCCGTCTTCTAAAGCTCTTATAATTAATTAATTATATTTTTCCTCCGTTAAGATACTAACATGTAATATATTTTAATAGTATCTAAATTAATGATTTTAAAAATATTTTCCTGAATAATATTTACTCGTTTAGTTAAAAATGGCTATTATAATTAATAACCCAAAAAAATTGTATTAAACTATCTTAAATAGTGTAAAAATAATCAGAAATAGGAAAAAATTACAGTCCAAAGGAATGGTAATAAAAAAATATTACCTCTGTCCGTAATTCTGATAATCGACGATCCATGCCTTCACGGTTAGTAGCTTCATCAATAAGATCAGCTTGCGCAGCATTTAGTTCTCCCTGGAAGCGTCCCTTTATTTCAAGTAGTTCTTTTAGTGCATCTGCCCGGCTATCTTGAAGTTCTTCGCATTTATCTTTCAACTGGATTATTTTATTTCTCAATTTCTCAATACCACGATGTAACGAAGACTTTTCTCTGAAATTAATAAAAAGTTCAAGTTTATTTTGACCAGTGTGTAAAGTTATAATGCAAAAAGTGAAATGTAACTATGTATAATAATATATTATAAAGTTTCTAAATATTCAAAATCATAAGGCACAGTTTTCTAAATTCTTTGAATAAATCTAATTTTCTATTCTTTAATGTTTTTAAGTGAAAATAAAAATAAGGCAATGAAATATTGAGAAATTTATAAAAAAATAAAAAAAAACGAATTTATGTTTTATCCATTTAAAAAATCTAATACTTCAAATTAAATTCTTCGAGTAAATAAAGCTAAATTTATATTATTCTGTTAGCAGGCCGGTTTTCAATGAAATTAGAAACTTTAGTAATTAAGTAGACAATTAAAAATATGCTGTTTATTCAGTCAACGTACTCTCTTTCAGCAATTATAGTCTTCGTAGCTTCTTCAAGTTTCAAATTAAGCATCGATATCTTCTGCAAAAGCACTTCGTCGTTCTCCACTTCGATTCGGGAGTGTCGTTTATTCGGGACTTCCTCGCGCACTTCCAACTCTAATTTTGATAAGGCCCCTTGTTTTTGTCGGGGGTATTCTTCATGATCCCCGCTACTCTCAGAAGGAGTGTCGCGATTGCTGCATCCCTTTTCGTTTAACGCGGCCAATAGATCTCCGGTGTACTGAATATCATTTGGAAGTGACGCGAGTACTTTCTCCACCTCCTTTTTTAAAAGATTATTCTGTGCTTCAAGTTCCCGAAATTCAACCTTACGTGTGTTCAGATCTTTAGTTGTGGCTTCCAATTTAGATTTTAAAATTTTTGTTTCTTTTTTGGCCTTGTTTCGTTCATCGCGTACTTCGCACCACTTTTCGCGCCAATTTGCTGTACAGTCGGACCACCAACGCATTGTCTTCTCCATCTGGGCAGCCCTAGCCTTTGCTTCTTCAAGCTCCCTGTGCATTATTGCCTAGAACATGTGCAAAATACTTAGTTTCGTTTTTCAACTTACTTAGTTAATACTAAATATACTTAAAAAGAGCTTATGATTTAATTATAAATAAATAAGATTGTTAAAATTAAGAAATCATTCATGATATCAATGATTTTAAATTCTGATAATACTATTTAAATTTGAAGTGAAAAATTGTATTTAAAAAGATTAAATAACACCTTGCCATCAAAAGAATAATTATTTTTATTGTAAAGGATAAAAATATCATATAAATCAAATAAATTATCATAGAATTAATTTTTATTTAATTTTTGTAATATTTATCTCTAAGTCTGATTAATACATGGCAAATTTTTTAATAAATATCATTAATAATAGAATAAAAATCTAAAATTAAACATTATTAATTTATACATTATTTTAAATAAAAATTATAATTTTAATTTTATTTATTTTATGTATACATTTTTACAATACTTCGAATTATTATATTTTAAAAATTGTCGTTCATTATTTGGATCTTATTTCGCTATATTATACTTTATTACAAAAAATTTTTAATTTTCGAGTTGAATTAAATTTTTATTAATTGATTTACACGGTTCTAAAAAAGGAATTTATGCTTTCACGATACCACATATATAATTACTTTAAATTTATATAATTGATAATTTGTCGATTTAATAGTTTAACACAGCAAATATTATGGTTTTATTTAAAAATAAGATTGATAAAAACATTATCATATTATGAATAGAACTGATTCTTGAAATAATTGAAATAATTGATATACATATACACAACATATATATATATATATATATATATATATACAGCAATATAATTAAATTATTTATTTTTTTGAAATAATATAAAATATAATCTAAACAATTGATTAATTAAAAATAATATATAAAAATGTATGAAAACGGCGAAGATAATTTTTTTTATGAAACATTTATTTACGAATAAAGTATAATCGTATATAAAAGGTAATTAAAAAGTAATTAAGTATCAATTGTTCTTATATATAATTTATGAAATTGTATTGTTCTCTTCATGCTGAAAACAATTTACTCTGTTAAACTAAAAGTTTTAGTAAGCGAACGTATTTGAAATAAAAATATACAGAATCTTTATAAATCATAAAAATAGATAGGATATTTATTTGAGAATAGTAATATCTACTGTATTATTATAATATAAATTGTATTATTACTTTAAGTAAAAAAGAATATAATAATTTAAAAAATTAATAATAAAAAAAATATATGTGAATAATATTATTCATAACCTTATATATTTAGAAATTATTTATATAATGGATTAATATTTCACCTTAAAGTAGAAAATTAATATAATCTGACTGAAATAATTATTATTGAACTATCTAAATGTATATCTAAAGGAACATTAATAATTTATTGTAAAAAAAGTTTGTTGAAATGTTATAAATATTAATATCTTCATTGACTATTGTAAAATCAATGAATAAACTGTAAGCTTAAACGAATTTTCAGTTATTGGTATTGATTTTATAATTTTCTATAAAATATACATAAATTAGATTATTCTACCAAAATATTCTTATTGAAAGAGATTTCTATTTTCATAAATTCATTTAGAAAAGAATACAGAAATATTTCAAAATTATGGTAGTCAGAAAATAAACAATAAATTTAAAGTATAAAAATGTTCTAACTGTAATGACATAATTTTTGGTTCAAGATTGTATTTGAATTTACAATATCATATTAATGAATTAATGCAATAATGAGATTTTTGAAGTATATCAAATTTAAAGCAATTCATTAATTTTTTCAAATCCAGCACTGTTAGTTTTTGAATAAAATAAAATAAAATTATAACAATAAATATCACTAACCTCTTTACTTTCCCATTCATTATCTGCATAGCGAGGTGAACCTGGTGAGCTGGCATCATGCTCCCTTAAGAGTCTTCGAGAAGTTCCACTAGTTGAAGATGATTGTGCCATGACAGAGGCAATCTTAACTACAAATTACATTCTTGCTGATTATTGTTCACATTTTATTTGTTTAAACTATTAGTTTGTATGGATTCAAAACTGTTAATTCTTATAGAATTTCTTGACTTTTATACAAATTCTTACGTTTATTGGCGTTTACTTTTACTCTTCATCATGTAATTAAGTAAAATTTTGATCGGACAAACATTAAGGGATGTAAAGTGTTTGCAATTGACATTTGTGCAGACGCCAATGCGTGAATCACATTACTTCAAAATCGATCATCTCTATGCATCTATAAAAAATTATCTATCAAAATTTTTTAAGACAAAAAATAATTAATAACAATAAATTTTATGAATTATATCAACTGCTCCTTATTAATGTCCCTACTTAATAAATGAAATGTTTCAGGTAAAAAAAAAGTTTTTCACGAAATTACATTGTTTTTATCTTTATCTCTTAATAAAATCATACTAACCTAAGTTTACAAAATATGGCCATTTTAACGCGGAAAATTTAAATATACTAAAAAGAATTTTAAGTATTGAATGCACAAACATATCTTATGAATACGCATAATAAAAATTATAAAATAAATGTATATTAATATATTTAAAAAATATAAATATTATTAATTAATTTAAAAAAATGAAACCAAAAGTAAATATCTCCTTCTATTTATAACTTAAAAATATGTATAGTCATAAAAAAGACAATTTTTTATTAACATTAACATTATTATTTTATTCATTTATAACTCATATTATTCCTTTATTCTTGTTTTATAATAGAAAAAAATTTCGTTTACAATAAATAATTTTGGTATTTTTTTTATAAGAAATTATTTACGTGATTGATTTATATACACACACACATGTACACACACCACATATGTGTGTATATATGACACATTTTCAACATCGTATCTGTATTTTATTACGCTTACAAATATATTTTTATTCTATAGTAACTCATGATTGATATTCTTTCCCTCTTTTATGGAAACTCGACGCATTATTTATTTTATTAATTTTATTTTTGCACTACTTTTAGGAAAAGATACTAAAGTACAAATGAAGCTCAAGTATATAATTTAACTAATATAATTGATAGAAAATAATAGAATACGTATTTAAATTAAATAATTTATCGTTAATAATACACTTTATGTGAAATTATCTCTTCATTGGTGCATATACACAGTAGAGTAAATGTATTAAATTTGCAAACGAAAATTAATATACTAGCACTAGTTTTAAAGCACGCGTTATCATTATATCACAGCTGTGGACTATAAAATATGCTTGCGATAGTGCCGTGTGATTTAAACATGGGTAACTGTTATTATTATAAAATATATTATTTATAATACGTATTTACTAAATTTTTTATTACTCAAGAAAATGCATAAAATTTTATGAGCATATATGATTACGAAGAAATATTTTAATTTTGTCTATATAAAATAATATATAATTATTTATAATATTACATTGGCTGCAAAACAAATAGAAACTTAAAGTAATGAATGATACCCATGTCTAATTTTTTATTTTAGTTTTTTTTTCATTAAACTACAGTCTATAAATTGCGAGTTATTAGATTTTGAAGGAATTATTTTATTTATAATACAACGTATTTCTTTGACATCAAATTCTGATGCTTAAGTAAACTTAGTTCTGACTGTACAAAAATTTTAAAAATTGATTATATCAAAATATTATTCATTTATTACATTGGAATAAATTTTCAATGAACAATTGTAATTTAATAATCTTTTTAAATAAAATATTGAAAAATTAACTCTAAAGAGATATAACGTTCAATACTTTTCATTAAATAAATCAACAAACTAATTTTTAAAGCTGCATTATGGACGTAATAATAAATTTTATTTATTGCAAATTTCTTAAAATTTAACTCATTCATTCTTTTATACCTATTACCAAGTAAACTAACAAGGATAATTATGTTAGTTTTTAAACAATAATTGAGACTTATATTTATATAAATTATTTATCGTACAAATGATCAGTGCAATTATTAATACCCTGCCAAAAACATAGTTTTAAGAAAATTTTATCAAGAATTGGATTATATTCGCTTTCCAATTTATAAAGAAAATTAATATCCGTAAAATAATTATTTTTATGTATACATTATTAGATATTTATAATGACAAATTTACGAGCAAAAAATACTTAAATTGACAAATGTGCCATTTAATTATTATATTTTTTCCTTTGTCTTTTAAATATCTTTAAATCATTCTGATCCCTGAGTTGTACTTTTCATTGAACTACTGTACAACGATACATTGTTTGACAAAAATTGTCATGTATTACAGTCATGCCGATGATGGCTCGATGTGATTTTGTGTCAGAATTTGGCAGTGCTGATCTAGGCGTTTTATTGTTTCTGACAGTTGAGCATTTTCTACATATAATTCCTTAGTTAAGAAATCCGCTTTGGTTAACTTTTCATTCTAAAAAAAGGAAATAATATTTTTTTTATAACTGTAATATATTATAAAATAAAATACAATAATAAACAAAATTTTATTTATAAATTTGATCATAAAGTTAAAATTTTTTGTTATTTAATTTTATGAAATTATCAAATGCATATATTTTTGTTCTTTAATCTCTAAAATAAAGAAATAACAACAAATTATTTGAACAATACTGAAAGGTTTTTTATTCCTTAAAAGGAAATATAGAATTTAAAATATATGTACCTGTTCTTTATTTAATTTGATTTGCTCATTAAGTTTTTCTTCAGTTGTCTTGATGACAAATCGTAAATCTGCTGTTTCTAGTAGATGTTGTTTCCACATTCCTAAATAAAATTATTTAAATATTAAATAGAAAAAATTAAAACTTTAATAACTGTATGTTTTAAATAAAATTTTTTTTTAATTTTTGTTTTTTAACTTAATTCATTATTTTTTGGTAATATTCAGTAAGCTATATATAAATAGAAATATTTTTAAATCTCCAAATAAGCAATTGATTAGATTTTTAAGAAAATTTTTTAAACGTATTAAATAAATAAGCTTTTTAAAGTATACAAAAATTTATTCACATTTATTACAAGTAATATTAGAGCAATAGCTCTATTTAAACAATGTTATGATTTAAAATTTGCTTTTAATAATATTTTTTAAATATTGCACAAAATATATAACTATAATAATACTAAACATTTTTATAAGACATTATAAAAAAGAGGTTTTATAACATAAAACCTCTAATTATATGTTACCTTGTAAAATTCGTTCATTGTCTTTTTGCTGACTTTGATAAAATATTTGTAGATACTTATGCTTTTGCTCTTGAGCACATAGTTTTGCACATAAATTTGACAATATATTTTGATCTTCAGCTCCGTTCAGAGGGTATATATTGTTTGCATTTAAAGTCTTAAGGCTCTGTAGTTTCATGATTTCTTGCTTAAGTTTTTCTTTCTCTTTTATAAGATTATTATACTCCAGATCTATATCTGTCCGTTTTTGATGATGATGGTGATGGTGTTTATTTTTGCCCTCACTTTTCCGATTTTTTATTTGATGATGCTGTTGATGTCGCTGTGCATTAATATGGCAATCACAATTATTTTGCAGCATCAATTTATGGCACTGCAAAAAAAATAAAAAAAAATAAACACCTTTAAAGAAGTTAAATAAACATAAATATGTACACAATTAATAATAATTGTGTCAATTTTAACGATAATAAAATAATTTTCCTTTGAATAAAATACATTCTCCGACATTAAAATTTCTTTTTTCTTAATTAACACGTTCATTTCGCGTTCAATTAATTCTTCTAATGTTTACAAAGTTAAAAATTTAATAAAATTAAACCGTACTATACTTGGTTATACTATTATATATAGATTCTTAAAAAACGTAGACTTTCTCATTACTATCTTTTTTAAGATTTAAAAAAATTTTAAATACTATAATTGAAACTGTATAAAAGTATAAATAACTACATATTAAGATTAAATCAATCAAGAAACATTTTTGAAAATCTAATAAAATATCGAAATACGAAAGTTTCGATTTTGATGTACCTGTGGGCAATATCGCATTGGATTAACTCTCGTTTCCTTAATCGTCTGAGGCTCAGCCCTACAGGAACTTCCAGCCTCTGTCGTACTCTTTTCTAAATGCAAACTTGATTGCTCGTCGGGGAATTGCACCGAAAAGTCAGCAAGTGACGAAGATTTTTCATTGCGTAATTTCATTTTGAGTTCTTCTATTTCCCGATCTCTATTCGCGAACTCTTTTTGAGCCTCAGCGCGCCAACGCTCAAACTCGTCCTCGAGATCGTTGTATTGCTGCTCGAGATTGAGTCGTTCTTCGATGGGCGAAAGCCGACCGTTGTCGCGCATTTTGTCACTGCCGCTGAATTGCTCTTCATACTCGGCCATCTTCGAAATTAGTTCCGCGAATTTTTCGTCACTTATCTTCTGTTCCTGCTCAAAAATTTGTCGCTCTTCTTCAAGCTTTGCCGCCCAGTATTCTTCGCATTCCTCATATTCAGCCTTTAACATCTCTAGGCTTTTCTCCAATTCGCTACACCTGATTGATTGAGTTTTTAATACATCATTAGTTGCTTTATAATCGATTATTTTATGTAAGCATGCATTAATTAGATAGTTTATAATATAAGCAGAATGTTAACGATCGTTTGCGAGATGGAGGTAGGTGAATTCAATGAATGAAGACTGTTTAATTTATGGTGATATTTTAATTCCAGCACAATTGCAAAGGTTTACAAGGTACGGTTTTAATTTCGTACAAACTGAAAAACTCTGTTTCTGAAACTGAAAACTCCGTTCTCCGACGGTCGTATTTATATGTATTTTCCGAAACTTTTTTCGGCGCAAGGCTATGAATGAACATGGAATTACGATCGCATTATTTTAACATTAGAAAAAATATCCGATCAAGTGCTTTCTCGCGAAGTTATGTGATAGAAGATCTCACGCTCGGAAGAGATCGATGTCATAGTTCCGATTATGGTATGCAAAGGATTCGCGAGAAATTCAGCACGCGCGAACATAAAATAAAAAACAAAGAATATAGTCTATTTACGGTTACAAACATATTGTTACCACCCGCACGCAGCCCTCGCACGTGGAGTAGAATTGGAACATTCTGTCGCCAACACAGAAAATATTTTTTTTACGTACCTGTCAATTAACTGTTTCTTTTCAGCTGCGTGTTTAACTTCTTCTTCTCTTAGTAACTCGGTCGCCTCAAAATTCTGTTTTTTAGTATCTAAATTATTGATAGCAGCTGATTTACCATCGTTTTTATTTTTTTCCAAATCCTTGCGTGGTGGGTAATCCCTTAATCCCGATAATTTATTTTTAGCAATGCATTTGACATCTGAACTATCAAGATTGTCATCCAATAGATCATGTATCGTGTCATCACTGCTTGAAATTCTTTTATAATGTTTGAATTTTTCATTTCTAGGAACGACTAAGTCCCGGCAAGATTCACTTAAGCGCTCATTGTTTTTACATTCCGCTTCTAATTGAATACAATACGAATTATTAATTGTATATTTTTGTAAGAATAATATTTACAAGTAATATCGATTGTATTGTTTAAAGAAAAATAATTTTTACATAAGTTCATAGAAGTAAAATTCCATAAATATAAAAAATTTAATCGACTTTACTTTTATGTATAAAATAATATTATATATAATATCATATAGATAATAATGATATTTTTAGGATTAATTTTATTATGAATATTTACATATATTCGAATTTGAATTAGTTCTACAAATTTTTCATAAGATATCTACACGATTTAATTTGTATTAAAAATTCATATTATCAAAACTCTTTGTATTAAAGTAAATGAAATAGATCAAAATAAAAATGTACATTGATTAAATTAAAAAAATTTTAAATGTTATATTTCAAGATAGATCTACATCTTAACTACTTAATATTTTTTCATTATTGATTCTCATTTTAAATTATTTAAATAATAATTTTAATAATTTAAATAAGAACAACTTTATTACCTAACTCATTTGCTAAATTCTTCAAATGCTTCTTTCTCTTATTAAATTTCGGTATTACTGAATTTGATGGTATACTTGATTGATAAAATTCTAATTCGCTAATCAAAGAAGATACTTCGTTCCTAAGCATGGAACATTCTGCGCAGAATTTTGCCCCGGTAAGAAAATTTCGGAATTCTTGAATAATATCTGTTAATTTATTGATGGTATTACCATTGCTGCTATCATCTATAATTACTTTATGTTTAGTCGCGTTAGTAATTTTATTCGTTTTGGAGTGATCTGAATATTTATAATGCTGTTGCTGTTGTTGTTTATCTTCATCTTCTGTATCACTTACTTCGGTTGTTGGTATACTTATTAAACCTATTAAACAATTACTTAAAATTAAATAAACAAAATAAAAAAAGCTTAAATTAATCATTTATTTTAGTATTTTATTTTACGAGTATGAATTTTTTTGAATAAGTCTTAAGCGTCTTAAAATAATTAATTATTCCTCACATGAACACGATCTTCATATAGAAACAGTAAAGTAATAACTGTGAGATTACTTTTCTTAAAAAATATTATTCATTTTTTCAGAATTAGAATTTAGTTTAATATATTTAAAAACTAAATTTTTCAAGATCTCAAATCAGACATTAAATCGATAACTTTACTTTATTTTGTTAATATTTCTAAACTGAATAAAAATGAAGTATAGTTAAAATTGTAATACAACGTTTATAGTATTTATAAAAAGTACAGTTAAGATATAATAATTATTTTTATAAAATTAATTAATGATAATCATATATTATTCAAATAAGCCGTATGTCTAAATTTATTTAATAAATTAAATTTTGCTTTGTATACGTGAACAGGTAATATAATAAAATAGGAAATAATATACCATCATTTTCATCCGATATCGTAGATCGAATTTCTACACTTGACATAATACTCTTTGAGTCGTTGTCTCGATGTTTTAACATTTCTAATTCAGTTGTAAGCTCATCGTTATGATCTCTTAATATTTTCATTTCCGCCTGGAGACGTTTAATATGAGACATTAGATCGGAAAGTTGTTCATTTTCTCTAGTTTCAATACTCTCAACCTGTATAATATCAAATTTCAAATTAATTAACATTGATTACTTAAAATTTTTTAGGAATAAAAAGATAATAATAGAATATGTCATAAATTTTATAAATTAAAAATTTTATTTGATAATTAATAATAAAAAAAAGTAATTGGTCAAAACTATTTATTTATTCACAGGTTCAAATAAAGTTTTTTAAATTATTAATAATGTATTATATTCTTTTAAAACTGTTTTCATTCCAATACAACTAGTATTAGTTTATTTCGTAAAATGAAAATAAATCTAAATTTAGAAAAGTCAAAGTTGTGTGTATTAAAGATGATTTTTAAGACATTAATAAAATATTGTATAATATTTTCTTTCACTTTACAATACTTTTTGAAAACAAACAATTCTGTTTTAGCTAAAATTATTTTTATTTATTAATACATTTTTCATAAAGTACTATGCAATATCCACATTTCTATAATATTATATTAATGAATTTATAGTACAAAGAATACTTAACAATAAAGCACAAAATTTATTCTACACATTAATAAACGTGTTTGTAACTTTGCGATTCAATTTTGAACTGAGGTTTCCGGGAGCATTACTCGACCGAATAAATGAAAAGACAGACGTAGAACAACTGCGCCTTTAATGACCCGTCGAGTCCCGCGAATAGAACGCGTTAAGTACTTATTTCGGGCGTTAACCTGATGTTGCAGAATAAGCGTTGAGTTTCTTTTTGAACTCATTATTTTTTCAAGATTTTACGGTTTTATAAACAATTTTATAAAATAAAATTATTTATGAGCTGTAAACGCTCTGAATAAAATTCAAATACTAAACAGCACTGTTGTTGTGTCAGCATTTATAAAAAGATAAGGCTGAGCTTCTACTTTTTTTTAAATTATTTGTACAAATACATTCTGTTAAAAAAGTTACATTTCGTATTTTTCAAAAGTTAAAGAATACTCAGAAAATATTGTTATACTAATAAAATTGAAAGCTGAGTCTTAGAAAATTTTTTTTTTATGATAAAATAAAAAATTTAATAGAAATAGAAAATATTGTTAAATTTATCTATTTAAAATTATTATGTGTTGTAATATTTTGTTGTATTACAATGCTAAAATTTTAAGGATATAAATGTACAATTGTATATTTGTTTAGCAGCTTACGAAATGTAAAATTAGGCAAAATATATCATTTTAATATTTAACATATTTTAAGAGATTTTTTAATCACTTGACACGTAATTTTTTAGTTTATGTTAATTTGATTTATTTCCACATTTACCATTATTGTTTGTTGGCATATTTTTAAGTAATTCAATAAATTTCGACGCAAAGTTACTTTTAATTGATTTTTCGAGACATTTATGAGTTTATTATTTACACTTTTCATAATTTGAAAGGAATAATACTTTTACATAAAATTAAAAAGTTAATAAACTATTAAATTTGAATTATTAATGATGCTTTTATTTTTACTGAATTTTTGACTAAATATAACATTTGAAAATAAGAATTAGAATTTTATTTTTTTCCTAGTGTATTAACACTGTTTTTTCTTTTTTTTATACATTGTTTATTATATAAAATTAATCAAAAAATTGATTTTAAATTTAAAAAATTATGAAAATAAAATAATATTATATTAATATTATATTATTTTAACTTGCTCTAATGTATCATACGTATTTATAATGAGAAATAAAAAAAGTGCGCGATCTATATCAAGAAAATTTTTAGCTGTAATAAAAAAGTCAGAGAAAACCCTTAATGAATATTTTTGAAATCATAAAAATGAAAAAATGCAAGGACTTTGTAATTTCATAACATCAAAAAATTGAATTAAAAAATTTTCAAATAGATTATTGATAAAAAAAATTAAACTTGAAATATAAATATAGGAAGTAAAATTTTTAAGAGAAAATATACTTCTCGTATATTTTAAAAATTATATGCTTATTAATTATTAATGAATTATAAATTAATTATGCAATACTAATTATTAATTAATTGTACATATATTATTTCAAATCAATGTATAAAAAAACATATCAAAAATAGAATATATATGTATGTCTTAATTATTTATTATTGATTAATATCCAAAATTGATCTTTTATAATTTAAAATTAATTAAGTGTTATAAGATTTCCTGTTTTCATTATTTCAACATTAATATTTTTTAATTTGCTTTAAAAAAAAAAAAATTTAATAAGGCAAATTTCAAAGCTTTCTTTTATTTTTATTTTGTATTTTTAAACGAGAGTTCCTTAACAATATAAGAAAAAAACTGTAGACAGTTTCACCTGGTCGTGTGCAGCAGCCAGTTGTCTGATCTGTACTGAGAGCTGCCCGTTGCAGGCCTCAAGCTTACCAATTTCTTCATTTTGATTCTGATTCTCCGTTTCGAGTAACCTAAGTTCCTGCAATACCGTCGATAATTCATCTCTGATTCTTTGTTCCTCCATTTGAGAGGCAAGCAATTGGTCCTCTAGCGATTTCAGGCCAGTCGTGCTACGCTCACGTTCTAAATGCAGTTGTCTCGTCAGATCCTTGAGAGCTTCTGCATGTTTCAGTTCCAGTTGTCGGAGCTGCTCTTGTCGGGATTTGTCCATACGTGTTTGGTGCTCATCGATTTCTTGAGCGAGAAGATTCGCCCGCTCATTTGCTTCACTGATGTCTGCACGTAGTTTATCACGCTCGCAACACAAGTGCTCCACTGACGTACTGTATCAATATCAAAAAGATAAGTTTGAACGAGGAACTATTTTTTGTTAAATAACAAATAATATTCAATTATTTTTAATATTTCAATAGTTGTAAATTAATTAAAGAATTAAAGGATCGATTATATTTTGCGACTGTTTATTAAATGATTTTTAAAGTTATTTTTCTTTAAAGAATTTACAAAGAATTCATTAAATGATTTTTAAAGTTATTTTTCTTTAAAGATATTTAAAATTTTCTATAATAGATTTTTTTTTAAATAAAACAAATACTTTCACTTACTTTAAATTCCTAACTTCTTCTTGATAGAGAGTCAATGCCCCTTTTAATAAACGTGCATATTCTCCTATGCCTCCAACATGAGATACATCGTGATGAAGCTTAAGCTCGGATGATAAGGCATTTGATAAATCAATAAGATTAATTGTTGGGGCATCAAATCCCAAGTCAAGTAATAGAGAATTAGCTTCTGATACTCCAGCAACTTCCCATAACTCAATAATGACACTTCTTAAAACATGACTATTTGTAAACAAAATTTAAACTTAAAATTCAATTTAATAGTAATTTATATATAACTTATTATTTATTTTATCAGCAAGTATTTTTTTACCCAGTTTGATGATAAGAAAAATCCTTACAATCTGACTTAGTATGGTCTCTATGTAAATAAGTAGACCAATTCAAATTTGACTGTTCGTGAAATTTACTATTAGCACTTTGAAAAAAATGCAAGAATTCGTCAAAGTTAATTAAACCATCGCAATCTATGTCGAGTTTTTCAAAAATAAGCTCGATTGTCTAAAACAAAAATAATATTTATTAAATAAATTCATTTAATTCTAATAAATATAATAAATATAAAATAAGTAAAATATATTCCACCCCGAAACAAGTATTCAAATTTGTAGAAAATATTAGCTATCATTTAAATTATGTTCAAGAGTTTTTGAAAAATAACATATTAACTGCAGGCATGAAATGATCATTATACAGCTTGAATATTTATAAATGAAAATAATTTTTACATAACATATTCCTACTTACGTGTTTAGGAAGAACAAAGCCTCTATTACCAAAAACTATTTACTCTTCTATAGTAAGAGAGTTTGATTGCTCCATGTTTCCTGCAATCTTTGTTGATCCAAAAAATTTTAGCTAAAACATTATAAAATTTAATAAATATAATATTTAATTGAAATAAAATATTTAATTGTTATATATAAATTGTTTTTCATATTTAACATACAAAACTATTCTAAAATTAATTATAATTTTATTTTATACATCTCTAAAATATTAAATAAAATGAAAGAGATTGAATAAAATGTAAAAAACTTTTACTTTGAAAAACATTTAAAATTAAAAAAATATTTCAGTATTAAATATTAATTTTTAATATTTCAATAGTTCTTTCTAAATTACTTATATACATTTTCTTGATAGTTCTAATTTCTAAGTAAATAATAAATTTTATTCAAAATATATACCAGTTTGAAGTTGTTGACAGTTCATGGCCTCTAACTGCTTCTTCTCTGTGGATTGATTACTATATAATGTACACATTGTGTTATTCTTATATAAGGTTTGAGATTCACTATTGATTTCCTTCTCTGGCCCATTTGCAGGTGTCTCCTGAGATTTTCCTAATAATGCAAGAAAACTGTCTCTAAATTCATAAAATGAAACTGATTTCTGAACTACATTTATTTCAAGCAGTTCAAGTATTGCATCTTTATGATTCTCCTCAAGTTCTAATTTACTGCAAAGGGCCAGTAAACCATCTTTATCTAATACAGATTGGCCCTCTACTAAGCAGCTCTTAAAGACGGCAAAAAGTTGTTGCTCATGTGGATCACTAGGCTCTTCCTCCATCTCATGCCTTTCTCCGATTTCTGCTTGACGTCAAAATTGTAACTTTCTGAGCACCTAAATAAATCATATTAAACATTTAAATTATTAATTGTAAATTTACAAATTGAACTTCAATTTTTTGTATTTAATTTAACATATTTTAATTAGATTCAATAATTTCTTTCATAGTTGTAAGTACATTATCAAAAATCAATAAAACTAAATAAATTTAAAAATATGTAAGATGTTGCTTAATGAAGAAATTAATGGTAGTATGTACATCTAATATAACTATCTTTATGAAAAATCAATATTTATTAATAAAAATTAGTATTATATTAAAATAAAATGCAAATAATAACCATTGTTAAACAAGTATGTTATTTAAATTAGTTTAATTATAAATCTACATAATTTTTAAACAGTTAATAATTTTTATTTATCGTGAAATATTTTTTATTTTAAAATTAAATTTTAAAAGAATACAATTATTATAAATGCATAATTATTCTTATATATTTATGTTTTTATAATGTAGATAAGTTTTTAATGTATATAGTAATTAATATTAAATCTATGAAAAAAGAACATTACTAGATACGTATATATTCTAAATCTTACATTAGAAACTTTAAGTAAATTGATTAAATGCTTGATAAGCATCATTATTGACAAATAAAATTATAAAACTAACAAGACATTTCAAATAATATTAGAATTATTATTTATTAGTAAACAATTCTATAATACTACAGGTATAAGTAACTACTACGTAGGACAAATTCTAAAGACCAACTAAGGAAAACAAACAAGCTGTATCATATTTGTAACTTGAATAACCAAGACTTTAAAAGGAAGTTTGTCTACAAATATCGATTAATCCTTCTAAAAAAAAATGCACGAAAAAATAAAAATAAAAAAATTTTAATATTCGAAATAAATTTAAAATAAGTTAGCACATTAATAATATAATAATACTAATTACAACTAACTCTAAAGTAGACAAGAACTGAAAGTTAATTGAAGGACATACACGAAGGAGGTAAAACACCCACATGCATACCTCGCTCATCAGATGAAACGCACTCGATGTTTCTGATTATTATAAAGGCCAAAAAATTGCCTACACGTCGCAAAACACTGACAATTAAGTAAGCATAATTTTACCCTCGAAAGACGTCGAATCCTTGGTATCATGCGTACGTTCTTTTTGCACGCACTTGCACCAGTCACAACCTTTCCGTGTATATACAGTATACGTATTATTCCGCGCCTTCATAGACGTTCGACCAGCGGAGAAAGAGAGATTGGAGAAACTGATAAGAAGGCAATAATGTTCGCGCGATAGATTACGAAAAATATTTAGCGTACTTTCAGGGTTCGAAGCGCCGATATCGTATATTTGTCGAATCAGCTGATTTTCAAAAGCTCACTACGAAACTGTGAACGCGATGCTACTGCTACTCTTATTGTCAAGTACTACTGTTAACCTAGCGTTTCGAAAATATACTAATATATATCTCTTATTCCACCAGAGAGAAATAGAAAAAATTGCAGTGTAATTCCGTTTCTCTTTATGCTTTTTCATGGATGTCGAGGGTGTATAAATACTCTCATGTACTGTTTTGTTACGTATATTACTATTCTTTTTTATATCATTAGGCAGGTTAGTTTATTTGCATTATATACAAATATATATATATTATCATTTTCAAGTATTTTATTATATAGAATAAAGATTCGTAAATATTTTTTTCCGTATATGCAATAAAATTTTTGTCATGTACATTTAAATTTTATTTAAAAATTTCTAATACTATCCTATAGTAAATTACATAAAAATTTTAGTGATTCTACATATATGCGTTTTTTATACAGCCTTTAATGATAAAATAATATAATTGATAAAAATAAGTTTTTTTATTTAAATAGTCAGTATTCATTATTTCACTTAATAATAAATAATATAAAATAATATATGATTATTATTAATCAATATTGAAATCGATAAAAAATTGTATTTAAAAAGGTTAATATTTATATACGTGCGCGTGTAGTTATGTTTCTTCAGAGTAAATTACGTGCGATAGTTATATATATATACTACATGCGTATGTTTATATTGTAAATGCGTGAGAAAACGTATGTACGTTTAACTTGTCAAGTGTTTTTTAATTTGAGCTTTATTGAGGTCGTCTTTTGATTTTAATGAGATTTACTACAAACATGCTGTAAAATTTAGATAACGATTCATTCATTAATTTTATTTTTAAGAACAAAATTAAGGAATCAATGTTTTTTTTATGTTCCATTAAATGCTATTTAATAAAAATATTTTTAATGATTAGAATATTAAAATGCTTTTATTAATTAAAATTTTTTTAAAAATTTTGTATAATGAACAATTTAAAAGATTTATTAGGTTAATATAATAAAATAGAATAATTTTCATGAATTCAATATTATCATTTTTCATTATATAAAAATCAATATTGTCAAGAAGTATAGAAATATCGTCTTGTACGAGTGCGTTCATATAAAAATCATAAAAAGTATATACAAAGCTGAAACATCAAATGATACTAAAACTTTGAACTACTTTGAACTATTATATTAAATACAAAACCAGAGTAAATTATTAAAATGAGAAATTTAAAAAATATATAAATTTTAGTACTACGATGTAAACATAAAAATTAATAATTAAAAAAAATTAAAAATTAAACACTTCATTACATTACAAATACTTATGTTTTTCTTCGAATTTTTATAAAAAACGATTTAATTAAAACATAAGTTTGGAAAATAATATATAAAATTTATATTTCATATTCCTTTTTTATTTAGAAATGTCCCTTTTAATAGAAAAAAATAGTAATAAGCATTACAGTAAAAATTTTGATCTCATTAATGGTACCAATATTTATTATTTAATATGCTTCATTATTATTGCATTTAAGTTCCACGATTACAAAACTATTTTTTTAATTAAAATTAATTAAAAACTTATTAAATACATTAGAAGTTTATTTATTTTTTTAAAAGATTATGTGAGGTAGTCGCTACAGAAGAAAATACAGAGATTATTACAAAAAAAAATATTTCTTTCTTTTTTTTCTTCATTTATACTTTGTACCAGTAGTTTACGGACAAAATGTATATAAAAATATAAATCAGGATCTAAAAACGATTCTAAATAATTTCACCTCCTCTATCTTTATTTTTATTCTATTTCATTGATAATTTTTAAAAGAACAAGGGTATGTTATAACAATGATACATAAAAATGCTTTTTTTATTATTTAAAGTTTTTTTTAATTTGTATTTCTATATTTAAAATTTTTTTATATAACTACTGTTAATTAATAATAATTAATAATATTAATAGTAATGAATATTATCAAATAAGTAAAAAGAGCTTAAAGTAAAATATAAAAAATTAAATTTGAATTACAAAAAAAATATTCATATAAATTGAAACACAAAAAAAAATAATGAAATATAAATTTTATAATAAATAATGTAATTGATATCTTAATTATTAATTTAAAAAATATTAGATTATTTAATTATTAAATTAAAAATAACTGTGCAGTGCCTAAACTACGAGTAATAAATCAATATTGAATGAAAAGAAATAATTGGAATTATTCAACAAGGAATAAGAATTTATAAACTAATTAGGTTTTGAAAATAAAATAAAGATTTATTCGTTTTTGAAAAAGATATAATAGTTCATAAAGTTTCGTAAATAATAAAAAAATTTACATAATTATTTGAAAAGAATTGATCTTTTATTTGATAAGTTATGTTTCAATAAATCGAAAGGAAACACTTATTTTTACTAAGATATTATCAATTTCTTTTAGTCCGAATATAGAAAAATATGTACTGTAATGTATTTACTACTAATAATTTAAAATATTATTTTTATAGACGCCTTTATGTTTACTTCATAATTTATTTTTATGTAATATATAAACCATGTTTTGGAGATGAGTTTTTGCAGAAGACAGACATTATATAAATCATTAAACACAACTTGAAATGTTCTCGATTTTCTGTTTATTTTATTAAAAAAAAATTAAATTAAATTTATAAATTCCTTATATTTTTAATTCTTTAAATCATTTTTGATTAAAAATTAAAAAATGAGTACAATGTATAAAACATTTGATAAATTTATCAACTATTTTTTAGATAAAACATTCGAATGAATTCAAAATGTTTATTATCATAGAATATTAGAAAAATGGGTTAATAGCAAATAAAATTTCCTAACTGGAAGCTTAAATAACTTTTTCTAATTAATATATTTTTATACAAAATAATTTTTAGTTAAAATAATTAAAAATATGCTTAAATAATTTTTTATATTCGTATTTATTTATTTTACACAAAACATTGGAATCTTGAAATTATATACGTAGAACTTGAAATACCTCTTAATTTACAATGGCTATTATATGTATATAAATATTAATAACAAACTCGTAACTGATGCTAAAGTTTTTACAGTAAAAATTATTTGAATTAAGCATTGTTTTATTAAATGTAATAAATATATTTTTAAAAAACATCAAAGATATTTAATTCAAATTTACAATATCATTATTATAACAATATTTTAAACTAATTATCCGATTTTTTCATTGTATATGTAAGTGAAAATTTAGTGTAATGTGTTTTTCAATTAATCTATTAATTCATCAAGCGAAAAATTATAGTTAATTGTATATTTTTTTTAAATAATAAAATCTATAAATAATATTTATAAAATATATTTAATTTTTACTTTAATAAATATAAATTATAATTATTAATTATAATTAAAACCAATATATTACTATATTTTTGTTTGATTTTTTAAAAATAAAAAATACTAAGTGACTAAAGATTTTTGTCAGTTTAAATCATAATTTAAAGATATATAAAATTTTAACTTTTAAAAAATTTAAACACTAATTAGAAAAAAATTTATTGTTTAAAATAAAAACTAAAATTTTAATGTTAAAAAATACTTTACCAATTAATTCTTTTATATGTATGTTATATATCTAATAGAGCATTATTTAAAATATTTAAAAAATATGATTCACTTTAAAATTAAAAAAGATAAATTTTATACTGTTTTATACTTAAATACATATTTATGTAATGATTTCAAAGATTAAAAATATTTTTATTTTATATGAAAGTAGTGAATACCGTTAGTAATGAAAATAAAAATTTATTGATATTGGTTCTTAATATGTGGTAACCAAAGATTCATATTAAGCTATTCAGCTAAGGAATTAACGTCTTTCAAATAATAAATTAACTTTATTTAAAATTATTTTCAACGATTAAGAACAAAACAATTATTTACAATTAAAAAAAAATATTTATTTCGTCAAATATTTACAAAAATAAATCTTTTTATTTCTTTTTTAAATAAAAAATATTGAAAATGCTACTAAATTTAATCATAAAGTATTTAAAAACAATTTTTTCAAACTTTCAAGATAACAATTACAAAAGTTTTGGTAGATTTTCTTGAAAATAGTATTTTTATTTTTTAATATTCAGTATTATTTACTAAAAAAATTACCATAACTAAAAAATGTTACAAACTATTTATCATATTTAATCAATGAGATAATTAATTTTAATAAATACCACAATAACTTCTCATAATAAATATAAACGAATAATTTCTTGAATATCATTTAATCGACTATTATTTAAAACAATTGAAATTTAAATTTTAATAATAGATTATTTTCTATTAAAATGATTGATAAATTAAGTTAATGTAGAGATTTCAAAAATATAAAAGAAAAATTGGAAACATGATATTATAATGTAATAAATTTATAATCGTGAAAGTTGCAACGAGTATTTTGTAGGAAGATAACAAATAATTAAATTTAAACTTTTATTCAAATAAATAATAAAATGAATAACAATGCAATAATAATGTAATAACTTTTTATAATGAATAACTATATTTTTACTATTTATATTATATTTTAGATCTAAAAAATTCTGTTAGTACATGACTGTAAAATTGATGTTAATATAAAAGTAATAAATAGTACGAGGGAATTATATAGATAAAAATGTCGAAATAATATAATAAAATAATACATCAAATGCAAATAATAACCTTTACCTTTATAGATAAGTAAGCTGATGCAATGTCGTACAAATTGGCAGATTAATAAAATAGTCTTATTATACTCAAAATTAATATATTCAGCTAATTTAAATTAAATAAAATTCTTCATTTCCTTATTGTTTTGAGAGTATGAAATCATCGCAGAATACTAAATAGAGAATATTTTAAAGGAATTCCTATGCATTTGTAAATCAAATTGTGATATTTATGTAATTAAGTGTACAATTCACCCAAATAGTGCTATAAAATAATTTTTTAACTTTTATTTAGAATTTAACGTTAAAGAATAGTTGAAAATTACAATAAGTCTAATTATATGAATTATAAAAACATTTCAGAATTTTGAATTAGTAATATCATGCATTATCGTACACAAAAATTGAAAATTAAATTTTTAACTACTAATAAAAATTAATTTTTAATAACATTCTAATTTACCCATACTTTTATTCATATGATATGTTTTGTTCTTGTGATATCAGGAACATTTTATATGAAATTTTATTTTTTCAATATTATAATAAATTACCTTTATTATTATGCAGTTTTATGAGATTAAATATTACTTTAAAAATTCTATAAAATAATATATTGCCAACTATGCTTGAAATTATGTTTCTTCTTTTATTGATTATTATTAAATATAAATATTTAACTAGGGAGCAATTATTTATTATGTTAGGAATATTTGTTAGCTATTATATTTCAATAGTTTCATTCAGCAATAAATCTTAAGTGTTTGTTGCGATAATCATCGTACCATAATTATTTCCGGATCTTGCTTTACATTTTGTACGTGGTAACATTTATATTCTCATGTTAGAGTTGATAATCAATATAATGATATTGTTAGTATCATATAAATCACAATCTTTATTTATAGTGTTAATTTATTTTAAGGTTATCGAGTATTGTATAACAATTAATTTAGTTTGATGCATGATGCAATACGGATATTTATATAATAAAACATCAACACTTCCAAAAAGATTATAAAATAGCGAAATTAGATTTCTCACATTTGATAAAAGATTATCATTTCTAAGTTTGGAATTTTATGGATCGAGTAGTAATATCTATAATGAGTATTGCAAATGAATATGGAAAATTATTCAATTTCATTTATATTTTTAATATGTACAATTTTGTGTTAATCGCAAACATCGCTATGATGTCATCAATGACCCTTATCAATGAACCAGTGAATGGAAAATCCGTAATTAGAAGATAATAAAAAAAAAAATATAACGACTTCATAATAATTAAATACATATTTATCAAATTAAAATCTAAAATTGATCAAAATACCAAATGAGTATTAGGAAAATCAAAATATTTTTTAAATTAAATAAACGATGTTTTTAATCAAAATTAGTAAAAATATTTTCAATTTGTAATGAATACAAATATTTATCATGAAGTAATCTATAAATTCAATTTCAAAATTACATTTAAACATTTTCAATTTTATGTGATATAAGAAAAATAATAATAAAGTACATAATCTCATAATATAAAAAATGCATCATTTATTTTTAATTTATTATTTACACTACTATGTTACATTATTTATAAAATTTTGTTAATGTAACTGTCGATTCATGTATTGAATCACCTTTTATAAAAAAAAGTTATTCATAAAATTTTAAGAATTAACATAATCATTTAGTATTACGTTATGTAACAAATATCTTTTTAAACGAAAACATAGTTAATAATTTAACATTAAAAACAAAAATTTGATTTATTCAATAACATATGTGTATAATATCAGTTTTTTTAAAGATATGCTTACAATACCGAATATTTTTTAAGGACATGTGTCTACATTTTTCATGAATTACACATACTTGCATGTACTATAAAGAATTAAAAATTTTATTTAAAGCTTATATCTGTATAATATTTAATTTTCTATAAAAAATTTGTATAATTAACTGTTAAATTTAGATACTTGCAGATAAATACACTAATTTCGAATTTTCAAATTATTTTCTAATAAAAACTCTATTCTCTAAAATAAAAATATGTTAATAGCATAATTTCTTTTTAAATTTACTGTTGCAAATAATAGAACATATCGAGGATGTTTTATCGTGTTACGATTACGTTCACGAATGAAGCATATGCCATACAATCTCGTTGCAAGTTTTCAATTCTTCGCCTTTATAATTTGAAGCGAACGTGTACAAAATTTTATTAAAATACATTTTAATGAATAAAAACCCGTACAGATGTTAGATCTATAGTAACCACTTTTAGACACCCATTATCATATTTTATGATTCTTCTTTCTAAGGTTGGCTACGTTTCACGTAACAAAACAACGGTCTCTGCTAAAGGCAGACCAAAAAATAAGAAAATAAATTATTCCAATCAAGGAATAACCCAATGTCCCAATAAAGTATGGAACTGGCACCTCATCAATATGAAGGAACGACATCGTTCTTGACTTGTTTTGTTAGTCATCGATGCTCTTACCTTACAACCGGAAAAGAAAAACGCTCGGACGCACGCGAGCAAGATGAGCGCGCGCCATGGGTGTATAAAAGGGACGCTGATAATGGGGCAGTCGCCAGTGGTGCGAGTATGCGACGACGGACGGGAGCGCATTCGTAATCGCGGGTCGTGATGCGCGGAGATTGGCGCAGATGTAAGAAAACTTCAAAGCGCGATGGCGAGGAAGGTGTACTTGGTCCGAGTGCTCATTGCTGCGACTGTACTCATGGCTGCGGTGTCAGTCGTTGATCTCTGCACCGATGACGATAACGCCTGGACCACTTTCAAAGTAAGTGCTTAGTTACGTGTACGGTGAATGCTTAACATTCTACTGGAACAGGCATTTTTCTTACCTTAACTTTCCGATTGTTGCATTTCCCGCTTATCCATCAATTCGAATGCTCATAATTGCACAATTTTTGTTGATTGCAAATTTTTAGTGCTGGATTTCATTCTGAGCAAATATTTTGAATACGCCCTTTTTACAAATTAATCTATAATAATCTAAAGCCTCGTGCAGTATAATTACTTTCAGGAGATTTATTGCCTCTCCAAAACTTTTAAAGCTTGAGATCTAAATATTTGATATTACACTGGTTAATTATGAATTTTTTAAAAAAAAACCTAGTTCTAGCCAAACATTTAACTTAACTTAAAACCCTTATTTCAATTAATTAAGTTTAAACTTATTTGATAAAAATCTATACTTAATCGACATAATATTTTATCCCTTTGCTTAAGACGTTTTATTCTTAAGGATGTATCTTGAATAATAATAAGCGGGTTTCAAAAGTTCGTGATAAATTTACAAATTCTGTACATGATTTTACATGTTAATATGTAGAAACATAGTGTAAATAGCTTTGTGATCTTTTTTAAATACTTATTGTTACAGAATCTTTATTGAACAATAGTTATAGAATGTAAAAATTCATAAATTTATATTTAGTTTATTTATATTTAGAATTTTGATGCAGTTCTTGAATTCGGCATCGAAAACTTTGGCACATCATTATACAACTTTGATCATCTTCGAACTTAAGAATTAAAAAAAAATTTTAGTATCAAATATTTAAAGTAATACCTACGCGGAATATATTTAATTTTGACAAGGAAAATTAAATATTAACTGTAAGATTTAAATAATTGTGATGTAATTTTGTCTTAGTATAAAAACTTCATTCATCTTTTATCGAAAAAATCGGCTTCCTGAGTGGAAGATCAATTATTGAAGTTTAAATTTCGGATGCGTAGAAACTGCGGTAAAAAACTTTTGAAAGATACTATACCATGGGTGAGTTGAATCTTACTGACATACTGCTCTCCTGACAGAACAATCGCTATGTGACCCATTTTTCTGAAGAATGAAGGTACCGCTGATTTTTCGATACTTTGTGTACATTTGAAAAATACCGCTCTCTTGACTACAGTTTTGCATCGAGATGATATTATGTTCGAGAATTATTATTTATCGTATTAATAAACCTATTTATGAATTTATTAAAAATGCAACGGTAATATCTGACACGCTCTGACATATTATCAAATATGTACAAATGCAATATTCAAAGAGCACACCACTTTTCGAGGCCTAGATTTTACCTTATTATCCTTTATAACGCAGTTGATCTGATCTTCAGGGTCACCTCTATTTTATATGTATTGTGACGGTCTATGTTAACTAATTTATTGTAGTAATGGTTACGTACTTCAACTTAAAAAGTCCACCTACCGCTATTGAATTCGCTATACAAGAAGACACAGGAACATTAAAACGTGTCATAAAACATTGATGATTTTCGCATTGTTTTAGGTGCACAGTATTTTTTATTTCAAGTTTTAAATAAGTAAGTTTGAATTTATAAATCATTTCTTTGAAAATTTTTTATTTTTATTTTGTGCTTTTCACAAATCTTTGATTTTAGGAATTTTTCATATGTTTTCAAATTATTTTAGTTATTTATTTAAGAAAAAAAAATTAGTTGGTATATTTAAATATTTATGTACGAATATATATTGTAAGAGTATAGAGTGGAAAGATAAAGAAATTATTTTTTAATTATATCTGTATCTTGTTTATAATGTTTCCAAAAAAATTAATAATAAATATATATGTAGACTTCCAGGAAATCGCATATTCTTTATATAAAGAATGTTTATAAAATTAAAATATTAAATTAACAAATTATCTAATAGCAAATATTTACTTTAAAAAATTCTTTAATTTAAATTTCCTTTTAATTAATGCTTATTTATTAAAAGTTTCTTATTATGATTCATTTTATGTACATGAGCATTAAACACCATTTCCATTTTCTTAAATGCATTTATGAGGTCTAAGTTTATCAAACTTAGAATCGCTTATCTTACATCTGAGTAGTTATTTTTAAACGCTGTTTAGAGTTGAACTTGGAGGCTTTTTGAAAGTAAATATTTTTACAAGTGAATTCCTAGTCTCAATTCCTTCATAGTCTTAATTTTTACTTATTCATATTTACAAAGTTGTTTTATTTAATTTTATTTTATAAAAATATTTTGCATTCGTAATGTTTAATTAAGATTATTCATGGTTAAAAATATCAATATAAGTGTTTAACTTTACATATTTTATTTAGTATTGAACTGAAATATAGAAATATAACTCGAACATAAAGTTAATTAAGTAAATAAATAATATTTTACTTATCGTAAGTAAAAAAAATTAAAATTAATTTTATATTATAACTTGCATAAAAAGCTAATATGTACAAAAATTTACCAATATTTTGTATCTTTTTCATTTAAATTAATTATAAATTAATTCCAAAATTAAAAAAAAATGTTTATGAAAAATAATACGTATATTTTAAAATAAATTGATTTTTATTTATTCTTTATTATCGTTTACAAGATTTATATTACAAGTATAATATAAAATAGCATATTTTAATATTAATGATATGAAAATTATATAAATATTGAAAATCTATGTAATATTGTTAAGTTTTGAATATTAATGAAAAATTCAAATATTAAGCATAATTTATTTTTGGGTATATTGTTGTATCAATTTTTTATTTATGTTTTTTAAAATTTAAACAATTCATTTTTACAGCAAAAGTATAAAAAAAGCTACAAAAATGAAATGGAAGACAATTTAAGAAGAGCAGTGTTTCACGAGAATCAGCGTAATATTGAAAAACACAATGAGCTATATGAGCAAGGCTTTTCTTCATATAAAGTTGCAATGAATCAGTTTGGCGATATGGTAGGTTTATTTTAAAATTTAATTTATATTAAAAGTAAATAAAAAGGAATTTACTGTAAGTTTATTATTTATTTCGTTACAATATAGTGAACAAAATTCAAACTAATTATTTTCTATTTATTTTATATCATTTAATCATATTCATTTATTTTATATTACTCTTTTCATGAATGATAATTTAGATAAGTAATAATAAAGTTCTAGTTCTCAAAATTAGAGTATAAAATAATTCAATTTTTTAATTAATAATATATTTATATTATTAATTATATAATATGTATATATATACAATATATTTATATAATACTCCAATAATATATTATTTTATGATATTTATTTAATTATTTTCTAAATTCTTGTCTTAAAACTATATACAAATTGAATCAAGATATGTAATTAAATTAATTTTTATTCAGCATTTCATTTTTAACAATTTGATAAAATTATAAAATAAAAAGTTAAATATTGTAGTGTATTACTATCATCGCTATTGAGTTATTAATTAGTCTTACTAGTTATATGTTAAATATTTTAATAACTCTAGATAATCATTTTTTATTCAAGTTTATACATAATTATTATTGTGAGTAATGATTATTGATGAAAAGAATTGTGGATTAGATTAATTAATTTATAAAATATCTTTAATATATAATATTGATAAGATTGAAAATTAATTTAAACATTCTTCTATTATTGTTGAATAGACTGACTTTATTTATGTTGAATATATTGCTTTATTTGTATTTACTGTATTATAACAAAATTTTTTCCTTAAATTGAGTGGAAATATTTATAATAAAATACGCGATATATTTTAGCTGTACGATGAATACATAAAATATATGCATGCTGGTAATGAAACACTTAAAAGAGTGAAGCGCTACCCACAGGGCGAAATATTCGTAAAGCCAAATCATAATTTTGAATTACCCGATTTTATGGATTGGAGAAAAAATGGTGCAGTTTCACCTGTACAAGATCAAGGCCTTATTTGTGGATCATGTTATGCTTTTTCAGCTGTAAGTTAAAACTTATTATTCTTTAATGCAGTAACGAACATATATAGCGCTGTAAATATTAAACATGAAAAATTTGAAAAGCTATTGAGTGAGCTATTCATTTATCATTTAATACCTAGCGCTTTAAATTATATTTTATTATATAAATTTTATTTTCTGAAGTAAATAAAAATTTTAATAGATAATAAAATTTTAATGTAAATAATTTATAAAATTAATGGATTCAAGATATCCTTTAAAATTTGGTGCATGAAATTTTATTATTGTTCTTTTTAATGCCAGAAAATATTTATATTTATGATAAAATTTAATGATTTCAACAAAGTATATATTATATTATATACTGTATATTACATGAATTGATGTACATTAAGATAATATGATATTTAATATACAGTTCGGCATATAGTTGGAAAGTATATTATAGAAACTAATCTACTTCTTTTTGCTATTTTAAATTGCGTAAATACCTTTAATAGTAAAAAATTTATATTTACAAATTGTCTAAAGAATATATTATTAAAAAATTATAATATTATAAATATAAGTTTCGAATAAATTTTCTTGTTTTTTTCTTCAAATAAGTAATATAAATTTATTGATAAAATTAATAAAATTAATTAAACATGAATCTTAATATAATTTATGAATCATTAAATTTATATAAAAAAAATTTTTTCAAAAACATGAATTTTGAATTTATTTTAATATTTATGCATATTAATAAATTTGCTTAAATTTGAATTGTAATTTCAGATAATTTTTCATTACAGTATATTTAATAATATCAAATTCAAAAGATATAATTTCATGAGTTTAATTTAAAATCAATTACAATTATAAATTTATTTTCTAAGAAATATTTAAACAATGAAATGTCAAATGAAAATAATATTTAAGTTTATTATTTTACGAAAATTTATAAATAAATGCTTAAAAAATATGAATTTTGCGATGTTATAAATTTAGAACCTTAATAATACCCGTTAAAGATTCATTTTGTTGAAATATGTATTTTAAATAATCAAATTTTCTAACTTTTTTATAGAATTGAATACATATTGTACTCTGCTAATTTAATTTATATTGCATTATGTTTTATTGTATTATAAAAATTAAATATATTTGTTGTTGAGTCAGACGTGAATTTTAATATATTAATTTATGTAAATTATATTATAAAAACGAATCCATAACAATAAAAATAAAGAATTCAATAACAAAGATAATGTTTAAAATTTTTATATACAAAATAAGCCGGCTGACTATATTCGTATAAGTCTACTTGTATTTATACGCATTTATCTATTTTACTTAACTTTCTTTATACTTGAAATTAAATGAAGTTCGAATATTTTATGATATTTATATGAGATTAATTGAAACTAGAAGTATTTAAGAAAAAATAATTTACTTTTTAAGTATTGTTCTATCATGAAATTATATAATACTTCATCATAATTTCAATTCATTATAAAAAATTTAAATGCTTATCAAAATAGATTATATTAAACTTTAGTAAAAAAAAAATATATTTTTTTAATACAAATTTTTTTAAATGCAATTTTTCAATAATTATTTTAAATTATCTTAGCAACTCCGTTCCCATAAGTTATTTTGATTTAAGTTTTTTTAATATACCATTATTTATGAATATCATAAAATTATTTATCACTTTAAATTAATTGATTATCGTTTGAATAATCATTTGAAAATTTAAATTAGTGAAAGAATAAATTTTAATATTAAAAATAAATCTCTCATAAATATTAATAACAATAATAACAAACTAAACATTTAAATTATTACCCATAACTTACAGAAAATCAAGATCGATTATAATTTTTTCATGTTCTCTCTGAAATGGTTTTAATGTTGTATTTGATACTCCAAAATTTATACATGTAATTTATGCATGTTGTAATCATAATGTATGCAATGTTTATATTTTTAAAAGATTGGAGCCTTAGAAGGACAGTTATTTAAAAAGACCGGAGTTCTCATACCCCTTAGTGCTCAATATTTGATAGACTGCACGCAAGACTACGGAAACCTGGGATGCGACGGTGGCAGTGTTGCACTCACTTTTCAATTTGTTAAGGACAATAGAGAGTTGGCACCAGAAGAAAATTACTCATACGAGGGTACAGCCAAAGAATGTTTATACAATTCTAGCCACGATATGAATGAAAACATGACTAGTAGTTTTGTTTATATTAATGTTGGTGATGAGAACGATCTCAAGATTGCTGTGGCTACCGTTGGGCCATTATCTGCAGCTATCGATGGATCACATGATAATTTCAGATTTTACTCAGAAGGTAATTTCGTTTTTAAACAGGAATATAATCTGTTTATTCAATTTATGAACTTATTTTAATTAAAAACTGCGCTTAAAAGTATTAAATTAAATATAAATCACTTACAAAAGTAAAATACATATCGTTGAACATATTTCTATTTATTAAAAAAGTAGATTTGCTAAACCATTTGATTGTTTAAATAAGCGCTAAAATATAAAATTTAATTCTAAAGCTACTTTTATGTCCTAGATAATTTATTAATAATTATTATATACGTTCAAAAGAACAATCATAGTGAAAATATCATAATAATAAATTCTATATAATATAAGTACTAAACTGTACTGGTAAATAATCCAACGTCTTTATAGGTATTTATTATCAGCATAAGTGTAGCCATGATGAACTAGATCACGCGATCTTAATAGTAGGATATGGCAAAGATAATCAAAATCAAGATTATTGGTTGGTAAAAAATAGCTGGGGCACGACATGGGGTGAAGCAGGTTACATGAGAATCGCCCGCAATCGACACAACCACTGTGGCATCGCTCAGTGCGCCATTTATCCAATCATATGAATTGAAAACTGTGATATTTTTCTAATGCATCTATCACATTGACAAACAATGACCTGAAGTGTACTCTACATATTTCCATACTTCATTTTTCACACAATAATACTTGTAGGTGAAGACGAAGAATAGAAAGCACGTATATCAAATTGAATGAAGTTTCTTAAATTTTGGTAAAATGTACTGATTTTTATGTTAGATAAGTGATAATGATACCAGGAATCCCTATAAGTTGATGAGTAAGTTCATCTTTATCATTTATCTTAAAATATACGTATATTTTGGCTAACGCGCAAGTAACTATTATAAACATTATTTATTCATATGTTTTAAAATTAAAAAAAAATTTTTTATAACTCCTAAAAGTGTCGTTAGTATATTTATTTATAAAATAGAATAATGTGACAGAGTATAAATATTTTTTAATTGTTTTAAAAAGTATTTTTTTCGTTAAAATATATTAATAATTCTATATTTTATATATTCTTGTACAAATATTTATAAAATAAGGAGCAAAAATATATTGATTAATCATTAAAGTTTTATGAGTTTTTTATTTTGATATTAAAAATTGCAACAAAAATAAATTTAATCATTTTGAAATAACGAATAAAGTTCACCGATCAAATTTGATTCCTTTTTATATACATTAAATATAATGTTATCTCAAATGATTGCTTCCCTCAGAATTTCTTTTGTGTTTTTAAAATTAATTATAAAATATAAAAAAATGTTTTCGATACACAAGGCTATGATTACAAAACTTTTAAATATAAACAATATTACCAAATCAGATCGTAGTTAAATAAATATTTAATCACGTGTATGAGACATTTATCTTTAACAATAATTACTGTATAATTTATAATATTATATAATAATTATATAAATGCTTATTTTAGTACAAAATGAAAAAGTGTATTATACGCAATTAATTAAATATATATTGTCGTACAAACTCCCACAGGCAGAGTAATAATAATAATAATAATAATTAATAATAATAATAATAATAGCAATAATAATAATAATAATAAAAAAAAATATTTTTATAATTATATTATTAAAGTGATGAAAATATTATCTGTTCTAATAATATTATTAATACTAAATATAATTGTTAGTTATTATTAAGATTACATTGAATAAAAAGAAATTGATACATTAAAAAAGGAGAAATAATAGAAAATAATTATTAAAATTTTCTTTATTTTTATGCTAAAATTTAATATAAGATAAGCGAATTCTTACCACTCCAATAAATAATGAGTAAACTCTAACGAGTAATAATATTCTTTTCAAATAAATAATAATTTACAATGTATACAGAAAATTGTGCACTAAAGATAATGTATATTATATTAAATAAAGTAAAATCATCATTGATAGAAAGTTCACAAATATATTTGATAATATATAGTTGCTAATAAAAAAAATACAAAAATCTTATTTTTCTACTAATTTAATTATATAGTTGCTAATAAAGAAAATACAAAAATCTTATTTTTCTACTAAAAACGATATTACATTTACACGTTATATATTTTTATGGTAATAAAAATTCTTTATAATTATTAGGAATCAATAATAATTATTATAACTAATTTAAGAAGAATATTCATTAGATATCAATTGATATCTAATATAAATTAATTTATAAATATAATATAATTTTTTTAATGAAATTTATAGTAAAATATATATAATATACATAAAGTAAATACATAAAATTATTTTTCTTATGATTTTATAAGGTTCCTGTTTGATGATCTTATATTTTTTAAATACTTACACTAAAGTAACTTTCTATCTATGCATGAATTATAACAATTACAAATCATATAAATCTGATTCAAAACTAATTTTTGGCTTGCCATAACTTTTAAATTTGATTCTAAGCAATTCTTTCTGAAGAAATGAAAATTTTAATTTACATTAAATTCTAAATTAATGTTTACTGTAAAATAAGGCAGACGATAATTCAATATTTATATTGATAAAGTGAAAGTGGTACCAACGGAGTATTACTTATTAAGTACTATTACCGACATATAATAAAGTATACTTTTCTAATCGATTTACATGTCAACTATTGAAATTTCTGAAATACTTAAAAATAAAATTTTAAATATTATAAATTATAAAAAAAAAATACAAAAAATAATAAAAGCGTTATTAACACTATTGAATATTTAAAATGAATAAATCTAGTTGGACTATACTGAAAACCAATTTGCAAAGCCAATTATACAAAAAATATTTTGATAAAAGTGTATGAAAATGTTGGAGATATTATTTTATAAACTGAAGGTATATTTATATTAATTTTTTTTGTTCTCATAATTTATAATATTTACAAATTAAAAATAACTTAGAATGATTTTATTCTATAACGGTATTTTATGCGTTTTTATTGTTTATTTCTGGATAAATTAATTTAATTGTTTTTATACTTATCATTAATAATTTGAACAATATATATTGCTATAATTTACATTATTTTGTGATGCTGATAAAATTATTATATTTAAAATGATTTAATGGAAAAATATAGTCAGACATACTGATATATTTAATATTTTTATTGATTAAAAAATCGTTGTCATAATTGGGTGAATAATTATTATCGCTGAAACATTACTTTCATTTATTATGAGTAACATGCATACGCAACTTTATCATTAGATAAATTTCGACTGAATTTATAGATAAAGTTGAAATATTTTTAATTAAGACTTCCTATAAAAATTAATTTCTAACTTCCAAAATAATTTTCAAAATCTTATCATTAAGATAATTAGAATAATTAAAATTATTTCTAATGATTATGAATAATAATTAGATGTTTGAGTATACGAAGTTACATCAAGTATAGAAAGTATAAAAATATGAAATAACAGGTATTTATTTAATAAATGACATAGAGAATATTAATATACATATTAATATAAATGTATAAATGAAACCATAGTAACTAATTTAATAAGAGGATAAATCCTTATTATATTTTTTAGAAAAGAATTCTACGTTTATATATAATGCTTAATACTATCATATTCAAATTTATGGCGAAACTAATATTGATTAGCTATTATATTATATTTAAAAAAATTTTACTTAGCATTAATATATTTTTAATGCATTATATTTAAATAATATTAAACTTGATTTCATAATTTATTAATAATAAATGTATCTGTATAGTACAATTGAAAACTCTACTTTATAAGGCTATTGTTATTTTATGTAATGTATTACGTAATGGATAATGTATCCAAATAGCCATATTAAATAAAAATATATCGATCTATGATAAATATAACTCATTTGTAAATATTTTTCATAAATTTATATTAAATTAACAATGTATATTTAACATAATTTTTTAGCATTTTTAAATAAAAATTAAAAAGTTATATTTATATAATTAATATATTTAAGTCTAATTACTTTTAATAGTTTAATCTAAACTTTTAAATAAATTAAAAAATTTATGGATATTTGATATAATACATATCACAAATTTTATATATTCCATTTATGCCAATATTTTAATGACATTTTTATCATTATATTTTGTAACAATTAGAAAGTTTCATTATTAACTTTCATTTTTTAATTTATGTTTCATTTTTTATTCATTTTTTAACTTATTCAGTATTCATTTTTTAACTTATAGTTATCAACTAAATTAATAATTTTGTTTTTTTCGATATTCTAATATATTACTTGAACTAGTTTTCATTTTCTAAATTATTATTGAAATTTTTAAGGATAAAAAGTTTTCTCATATATATCATCAATAGTATAATTAATAAATGTAAAAGCATATACATATATATAATATAAATTAAAAATATAATGTTATTTTTCAAATAAAAAGTATTTTTTATTTGAATTATATGTATATATCGTATTAGAAATATTTACAAAATATATCTTTTAAAATTTTAAATTTTACGCGTACAAAAATTATAGAAATACGCATGCGTGATTATTCGAAAAGATTTAATGGCGAGTATGATTGTATACACAAGTAGTTGATGCACAGTACGCCATCATGTAAAAAGGATCGATTTGACGTTTTGTTGCTTTTCCCTCCAAGGCGGCAAAAACTCATGTATCTATTAAAAGTCCGAATGTATCGAATTAAAATAAAACTTTACAAGCGTTTTTAATTAGAAAGAAGAGTTCCAATTCCGTAAAAATGACGACTGCTTTCTATCTGGAGCATTATTTAGACAGTAAGTTCGATTTAAAAAAAATGTAAACAATCTAACTGTAATTTGATTCATTCGATTGATTTATACGAATAAACAATATTTATAAGGTTCTGTAATTATTGATTTAAGTTTAAACATATATCTTTATAAAATAAAAGAATATATGTGTATTTAACACGTGTCTAACCCTTTGCACAAGGAAGAAATCCTGTACTTCATTTGGAGATGTAATCACCTTAGTACATATTACCATTTAAGGAATTTTTAAACAGTTTAATAATTTTTTTGTAAATAACTTTTTGAGTAAATCTTTAATAAATAGTAATTATAAAACATATAATTTTAATTATTTAATAACAGCAAATTACATTTTTATAATGGTATTAAACAAATAAATAATTATTAATTGGAAACAAAACAATATACACTATAATTATTTTTTAATAATATTTAAATATAATTATTATTTTTTATACATTAATATAATTTTTATTAACTGAATATAAATATTATTTTTTCTTATTTAAAAACGTTTTCTTAGTATTTAAATTAATAAAATACAATTACCTTAATTTTATATTATTTATTAAGTTTGTTTAAATTTTTTAAGACTTTAATAATCTTAACTATTGTAATTATCAACAACACAAGGTTTTATGATTAAAATTTTAAATATTCTTCATTTTATTTAAATTGAAACTTTGTTTGATTTAAGATTTATTATAATTATATCATATTTATTTTTAGTTAATATTATTTTTCAACTATTTTTTAAGGTTTGGAACATCTTCCAACCGAATTAAGAAGAAACTTTAATTTAATGAGAGATCTTGATGCTAGAGCACAAGTTTTAATGAAAGATATTGATAAACTTGCTGATGATTATTTGAAAAATATGAAAAAAGAGTCTTCTGATAAAAAAAATGAACAGTTGACTCGTATACAAAATTTATTTAATAAAGCAAAGGAGTATGGTGATGATAAAGTACAACTTGCAATACAAACTTATGAACTTGTTGATAAACACATACGAAGGTTAGACTCTGACTTAATGAGGTTTGAAGCAGAGATTCAAGATAAAGCACTTAGTAGTAATAGAGCACAAGAAGAAAGCGGAGCTAGTAAAAAAGGAAGAAAAAAACTTAAAGAAAAAGAAAAACGAAAGAAAGGTAAATTTATAAGAGCTATGTAATAGTTATAACAAGTGGTTTTTATAAATTAAATGATTATAGTCTTAATATTTAATTGTATTATAGATTATTATATTTTTTTAAAAAAATTATAAAATCTATAAGTAATTAATTTTTTGTATTCGTATAAAAAGAATAAAATTTAATTAATTTAACTAGGAACTGCAAGTAGTGAAGATGAAGCTAAAGGTGCAAGAAAGAAACAAAAAAAAGGTGGCTCTGTTGCATCAGCTGCTGTAGCTGGAGCTGCAGGTAGTGGATCTCAAGGAGATTCTAATACGCTTAGTCATCCCGCTGATGTTTTAGATATGCCTGTTGATCCTAATGAGCCCACTTATTGTGTATGCAATCAAGTTTCATATGGAGAAATGATAGGTTGTGATAATCCAGATGTAAGTACACATCTTCTAAATTTTTTTTTTAAATTATGAATAACAAATTTTTTTTTAATATAATAATTTTTTAATTGAAATAAAATATATTTTGCTTTTTTATTAAAATAAAAACTATGTTGTATCTTTTGTTATAAATAAAAATATTTTTTAGTGTGGTATTGAATGGTTCCATTTTGCTTGTGTTGGACTTACAACAAAACCAAAAGGAAAATGGTTCTGTCCAAAATGTACTCAAGATCGAAAAAAGAAATAGAGTAAAGCAATGTCGAATCGAATCTTTGTAACAAAGATTTGAACCGTCCTACGTAACTTTTACACTTTATAATGTTCTGCGTGATCATTAACATTCTACATTCGTTGAACAACACAGAAAGTATTGCTGTAAATCATTAGATAATTTAAAAATACAAACAGTGATTAGACTTATTAAAGTGAGATATCTTGGAATTGGCAAAGCTTATTTAAAATAATCTCTATTGAGAATAATATTTTATCGTTTTCATTTATATTATTAAAAGACATCTTTTGTTGCCTTTTGCATATATTTTATAGCCAATTTCAAGACATCATTTTCAACTATTCTTAAGCCTAATCGTCGAATGATAATTACGAATGGTAATTGTCGTTTTTTTAGATTTTTAAAAGTTTTATATTTTATAGTCTTGTAAAATTAATTTGTACGTTTGTACAGGTGAAGTTGTAATAATGTTTTAATATAGAGAAAAAGAATCATTGTTAATTTTAATATATTTAAAATGCTTCATTTGTGACTAGAATTTAAACATTATTCAATCCACTAATGTAAAATGACAAGACTCATATTGTTGAAATAGATAATGTAAATCAGTACACTGTAGTTATTAATATATATTGTAATTAATAAATATATTTGATTTTGCAAAAAGGCGATTTCTTAATACAATGCTTTCATAAGATATAAAATGTATACATATTTACAAATAATATATATTTACAAAATATTTATGGCACAAATAGGCAAAGATTTTTTAAGATATTAACTGTATTATAAAAGTTCTTACTTAAAATTTAATTATAAATAATAATAAAAGTTATCTTCTAAACTAAAATTTAATAATGGAAAAATTACCAAAATTTTCTACTTTTATACATATATCATTGACAAAAAAAGTGAGAATATAAATGTTCTAACATTAGATATATAAGTTATAAACTTATTCATTTGAATTTAATAGTATCAGCAATCATGACTACCTACATTATTTCTAGTACTTATATTAATATTATAATATAGTACAAACAGTGATTAATAAATATTACAAAACTATGATCAATTTATCCATCCTAACATTACTCTTTATGAAGCTTAAGGTGTTGGTCTAGAACCAGTTGGATATCATGATGTTGGATAGTATGAGTATACAAGAATGTTCTTTTGACATTCATTATATCGACTGCTTAATAACATCTGATAACATTTATCAGAAATTGTTTTTGCATATAATTTTGGAATTAAAGAAAGGATCACATCAGAGTTCATTTCATTGTTTAATGTACAAGAAATAATATTGGATCAGTCTGAATAAGTAAATACTGTTTATTCTAAAAATCCTACTTTAAGTGTATAAATTAGAGAATTCTTAATACTGAAATGACTTATGATCCTAGTATCTTTGAAAAAATATATTTACCAAAAAAAATGCAGATAGCCAAAATTAATTTTTAATATCTATACAGGTAATTTTAAACACAATGATCATCAATGAAAAATTCAATTACCTTGTAAAGTTGTATGTGATCATCATCTAATATAGATTGGTATGTAATTAACTCCCAATGTATGGAAAGGCCTAAAAAGTTAATATGTTTACAAGGAAGTTATAAAATTATAAATAAATGCAATAGCACATTCAAAATCTGTTGATTTTAATTATAAATATTATATAGCAGACTTAGAGACCCCTCCAATAATATATAAATTAGGAGCAAGCAATACATAAACTGGTAACTTTTTTCAGTATTAATAAAGATACTGTAATTATAAAATAAGTATTTCCTCCATCAGATAGTTCTAGATTAATAACTTCTGAAAACATAGTATATATTATATTAGACAAAGAAGTATACAGTACTAAAATAATTGGAGTAACATATTGGTCAATCTATACTTTTCATAATCACAAATAGTCAGACCAATAGTCTTGATCAATACAACTAGTATTTCAATAATATGTTGTATCTTTAAAATTCAGTAGATAAAAATAATCATATGGAAAAACTTAATGTTCTCTAAGAACCCCTAACTCCTTAATATCACAAAATAAATTGGTCATTTACTACCCAACTGTATGATAATTTTGGAAATAGTAAAGTTTATGTTCAAATAATATAACCATTTTTCAATATTTTACTATTTAGTATTACAAGACATATCAATAAATATGAATTAAAGATAAGACAGTTGGAAAATAAAAAATTATCGATTAGGCACATTAGCTCATCTTAATAATGACAATCACACTGTAAGAAGTGAGAAGAGAAAATAATTCAAGAAAATAACTTGTAGATATTAAGAATCAATCACTGATTTTTATCACATCAATGAATTTATAAAGAACTAAGAATACTTTTGGCCTTATTTTCAAGCTAAATTTTATGAACATATGAAATAATTTACAAATGTTTCAAAGTGAAATAACAAGATAGAAAATGCTCAAATATTTATATTTTATAATACCATAATTATGCATTAATTTAATTATCTAAATCTTGGATTTCTTTGAGAAAAGTTTAAGGAATTCCTGGTTGTCTATTGCAACATTGACTAGGTGGAACGGTCCAGTTATATTGATAGCCTAAAACATTGCTCACTTCTTGTGCACATAAATTGCCAGTTCTCGTATAAAATTCATGAAGTATCTTCATATCTTGAACACTTTGCTTATGAGTAATTAGGTATTGATTTGAACAACCACGAGAGCTATATTCAGTATCAAAACGGATGTCATGTCTTCTGTCAATGTTTGCTACAGGTGATAACCATAAGCCAACCGATACATCTTCTGAATTTTGTAATCTAGGAAAAAATTTTAAAATAATAATGTAAATATTATAATATTTAAAAATAAAGTTTTGAAAAATTTGTATTAGTAAAAAAACAAAGTTTATTCAGTATATTATATAAAGCTGAAATAAAATACTGAGAAATAAAAATATATAATTACTTTAAAATATCAGCATTTTCAGCAATAAATTTTACAAGATTGTAGGATAAAATATATCCACCGCCTAAAGCATAAGGCAAATAATAGTCACAAAGAAACCAATCTGTTTCCTTCCAGGGACCGCTTTTCTTTACTCTAGCTCTTCCATTAAAATAGCCCCAATAAAGTTCTTTTCTTGAACCTTTATTTTGCCATCTTTTCAAATCTATTAAAATCTGATCAACTAATACAAAGCTGTCATCATCCCCTTTTAATATATAATCAAAATTATAACTCTTATATACATGTATAAATGACTGTAGAACTTTCTTAGTTATAGTTCCATATGTATCATACAACTTTGGCAATAGAAGCAAATCATTATATTTTTGATTTTCTAATTCTATGCTGTGTTTTTGATCTGGTGTAAGCTTTATCATGCCAATAGGAAAAAAGCTTTTGACTTCACTGTGCTTCTGTAATAGCCAAGTTTTACGGATAGTGTCTCTTTGTTCAATATTTTTTGGACCACTTAGCACTAATATAATCAAACGAAATTTCGATTTATTTATAAGTTTCTTGTTCGTAGTGGAACACTGAAGTATGGAAAAAAAATGTATACAGAAAATTGTTAATAGGAAAATACCTATGAGGGAGACTAGACTAAGTTTTATTTTCGGCATTATTTTAGAATATTGTAGTTGGCTATTTTCTAAAATTTCCGCTTTGAAAAGTCAAGTAAATAAAAATGAAATTATTTTATCGGTTATTTCTTCTCTTCACTTAAATTCATTTTTCAGAATCCAAAATCAGCTGATTATCAGCATTGCGGTATATATTCACAAAATAATTAGCGGTTATATAGTATCTCTGTAGATCATTTTAACACACTTTAATAATTAAACCTTAATAACTTATATGTTTAATATCAATATATATAGTATATTTTTATTTGAAAATTAAAAAAAATTAAAATTTTGACGAAACTTACCCGCGAATTTTTTAAATCTTAAAATAATTATTTAAATTTTATTTTAATCGTTATTTTCAACATTTTAAAATAAAATCAAATTATTTTTATACATTTATGTTTAAAACGATATTTAATAAAAATTAAATGCAGTACTATAATAAAATAAACACGTGTTTATGAAAGTGGGTATAAGTTTTATAATGTAAAATAAAACAAAATTTTTGTCACAAATATTATAATACATTTATTTTTATCAATTACGTGATTTATAATTGATACCTAAGGGGATTTTCAGTTGAAAACTTAATATATTTTTTAATATAATTGAACTTTGAAAATTCGACTAAAAATTTATAAAACTAAAAATCTAATAACTTAATCTAGTATACTTGTTCACCATAATGGACTTGCATAATGCCAGGTATAATGCCGAAATACGTGATAAATGAGTAGTACTAATTTGTACCAGAATAATCGTTATTTGTACTATATAAACTTATAATAATTAAGTATTATTTTAAACATTTAACTAAATCGAATATATTTGTACAATTTTAAAGTTGTATACGCAGTTAAATGTTAAAAATAATAATAATTAATAATATATTTTAATGTTTAATGTTACAATGATACCTTGAGCCATCATAGATTGTGTGAAAATATCTTTAAATATTACTATAGAATTATATATTTACAGTTATGACATATCAAATTAAAAATTTTACGAGACGATTGTTTGATATTATAATAATTACAAAATTCATAAAATACATTCAAATTTTTCTTTTAGGCAAATAAATAAAAATTATTTGAAATATTAGAAGCAATATCAATAATTTTATGAATATATTTATGAATAAAAATAAAAAATTTCTACCACCTAGTATGTTTATCATTATTTATAAAATTTCTTAAAGAGTTAGACTCGATATGACTAAAAATATTTAGTCATAGACATTCATAAATTTATAATATATAATTTCAACCAAATTAATTTTGTATATCCTGGTATAATAAAAGAAATAATTAATAATAAATTTATATATTACAAATAATACTTCTAGACAACGAAGTTGTATTAAGTATAATTAAGGATTTGTTATATGCAAAATCAATCAATATAAATAGACTCCTTATTAGTCGTTCAAGAGAGACAATCCGTTTAATAAAGTAAAATATCAAAGACCAAAGACCCTTTTATTCTTCTCGATACTTAAACATTATACAAATTTGTAAAGTTCTTATTTTCTTTTCTTAGTTATATTTTGTTTTTCTTAATAAAATTTTACGATGTTATCTTATATATGCCTTGTATAATACCCAAATATTCCATTGTTATATGTAACAATATGTACTTAAAATACCATTTATTTATCAATATCTAAACAATATGAAGTAAATAAATATACATTTGATGAAATAGCTCATAAACATGTATAAATTAAATTTCATCAATATGTTTAACAATGATTGATTATATATATATGTATATATTTTTATTAAAATTCCTTTTCCTCCTGAATAAAAAAATAATAATAACTTAAAATCATATTAAAAACATTAAATATGATTTTAATAATAAAACAAATATTATAAATATAACATTAAAAAGCTTTATTTTTTAAACTTACTATTAAGGCAATATCAAATAATAAAATAAAAAATATTGAATATAAAATAAAAATAAATCTCATTCAACAATGTAAAATAAAAATAAAACGATTTATAGATTTATATTATTTATATTTAGCCTAGTGCAATAAAAAAAAGTATATTAACTAATAACATGATTTCCAATAATCAGAACAAATGTTTTTTTTTATTTTATAAATTAGTAAAAATTAATGCTAACACCACTGCACTTTTTACTCATTAAAATATATATAAAGCAAAGCTACTAGTATTGTACAGAACATTCATACGGTAGCTTTTATTAAGAAAATCTGATTTTTATTTAATAAATTTATTGAATTTATTAAACAACAATAAAAATTTGATCAATCACTTCTTATCAATTATTAATTTTATAATTTATAATTTATAGAATATAATTTATCAAAATATGATTGTAAAGATTTTTATCAAAATACATATTTTATTATTTGAAATTGTTTTACATGTACCAATCGTAATGACTTTTCAGAATAAGTAAGATTTGAATATTAATAAAAAAAACATAATCTGAATTATCATATAAAAATAATAAATTTAACAAAATTAAAATGTACACTCAATTATTATTGAATTTCAATAAGATTCAAAACTTAAATAAATTTATATTATCAAATAAAGATATATGAATAAATTTTTCAGATTTCAACACATTTATATAGAAAAATGAATATCTATAATAAAAATTACAGTGTTTAAATATAAGAATAATAATAATAATAATAATAATAACAACAACAACAACAATAACAATAACAACAACGACAATAAAAAAAAATAATAACAATGTGTTAATACTTATCATTATTATTATTATACAGTTACAGAATGGTAATATGCATTTGATTCTAAAATCATTAATAACTTTAAAAATTAAGATGCTTTTTCATTACAAGGTGGTTATTTTTTTGTATTTTTCTGTACATAGTAAAAAGAACATTAAAAAACATTTTCATTTTCTTAATATCATTCGTTGATTTTTTAATTTTTAATATTTAATAATTATTATAATTTTAATAATTTGAAAATTGTGGATAACAAGTTCAAATAAATATAAGTATTTCTGAAAAATAATTTTTTTAGTACATTTATATTTAGATTTTTAGTTGTAATTCTAAAAATTCAGCGTATAGATTAGTTCAACTGAAAATTCCCCTATAAAAAAAATGATTTTTAAAAATTAATGCTTGCAGCACACTTACACACTAAATATGCCATAGATTTTTTTTATCACAAAATTTAAATGCAACTTGGAATTCAATTATACCAATTATATTGTATCCACTGTTATTGTACTTGAATTGAAGTACATCATATAATGACTAAAAATGAGCAAGATATTAAGTGATGATTTACTTATTAAATAAGTACAATATGCCACTGTTCAAATACACGAGTACTCCTGCTACATAGAAATGCTATCAAGATAAGTTGGCTTTCACAGGAAGGCATAATAAATAATACAACTGGATATATTTACAGATGAAACATATAAATTGATAACTAATCATTGTGCATAATAAAAACCATGTTAAACAAATTTTTTTTTTACATTTGTAATACTTTTTGTCAGCTATTTATATCTTCCTCTATATGAATCTATTAAAAAAAAAACGAGTACGAAAATTAATTAATGATTAATAATTAATGAAAATTAAAATTTTAGAATAATTTTATCGTTAACTGCAGAGAAAATATTAATTAAATTTGTGGAAAGTTCTGCAAATTCTGATATAGAAAACTAAAATAAACTAAAATATAAATACAACATCAATAAATTTTATTTTGTTAAAAAATAATTAAAGCGTATTTTAGAATTTTTCAATATTAATCTTATAATTATATAAAATAATTATAAAAACTAGTAAAATAAAAAATATTTAATATATTTTATTTTTATTATCATTTTTTCTATTTAAGTTTATACTCACTTCGGATAAAATTGCCCAATTCTCACTTTCACTGTGTACATTCAAACGAAGTATCGAAATTTTTCCTAATTTTTTATCCACAGTACCTCGAGCAATACCAAGAGGATCAAATTTACCTATTAAAAAAATAGAATTAAAAAGTAATGTAAAAAGTAATGTAACATAAAAGTAATATCATTTTATTTACCTATTATAATGTAACCATCTTCTGAAACATTATTATGATTTCTATTAACTGAATTAGTAAATTGTGGTAGAATCTCAACAGTTGTATTATAAAATTTATCACATGGATGCTCAGCATTTCCACTTCTAAATAAATATCTGTAATTTAATAAAATAAGATACAGAAGTAATTTACATATTTTAAACAGAATCACTCTCTGATAAAAATTCTTCTTACCTTTTTATATAAAGAGGATGAACAAATTTAAATCTGAGATAATCTCCTGATTGTGGTGAAAGACCCCAAAAGAACGTATCTCCTTTATAAGCTTTACTAAGTGTATATTGTTTATAGTGCTTAATTTGTGACTCAACAATAGCATCTGGATTTTTATGACCATAATGTAACGTTATTTTACCAAATTGCTTATCCTAAAAAATACATTAAAATTTAATTTATTAGATTTAAAGTAAAAAAAAATAATTTATTCACATTTACCTTCAATTTTTGTATTTTCCCTTTTAAGGAAGAATGAGTGCCAACGTGTTGAAATAATGATGACTTATAATGTAACCATAATTCTGTTTTGGCTATTCTACAACGTTTCTATAAAAAAAAATTTATCAAGCAAATTTATTTGAAATCAAAATGTGTTAATAATGAAATTTTTACTTACCGGATCCATATCAAGAGTACAAACTTTTGTAAATATTAAATGGTCCAAAAGCCAATCCACTGGTTTATCATTATAAAACATTAAAAAAAACTGAACTAACGCGGGTAGATCTATGCATTTAAACATTTTTCCTATAGAGAATAACATAAATATACTTTTAAATTTAGATTAATAAAAAAAAATAAAAAAGACGTAATAGAAATATTAATTCATACCAATAAATCCTAGTTGGCAAAAATCAAGTACAAGCCAGTTTTCTTTCTGACTTACTTTTTGTAACGCAAAAGATTTCATTGTGGTAATAAAATTTTTTTTAGCTAATATATCGTCTTCTAATTGCACATAAAACGTCCCTTTTGTCTGAGCATAGGACATAAGAAAAGCAAAATCTAAGTTTTGTTTTGATCTCCATATTACTCGTTGATGATTATCTCCTAAAGTATCTCGTAATTTTGTAAAATCAGGATAGTAAGATGGATGAGGTGAAATTATATCAATTATACCACACTCAAACTCATTTGGAAACCTGTAAATAGTTCTTAAATAAAATAGAAAGAAATATTAATGAAAAACCTATCATTTGATTAAAACCAATTGCGATAAATAAATTCTAATAAATAAAAATATAAATGATTTGCATAATAAAAGATAATAAATAAAACATCTAATTTTTTAAAAAATTAAAAAAATAATATTACATATTAATTCGTTCAATATTTTAAAGTTCTTATTTGTAATTATAAGTCAGATTATATTTATTAATAAGATATTTCATATACATTTTATTTATAAAAAAAGTTTATAAATAAGATAAGTAATTATTAATTACTTTTTCCAATAAAAGATTTGTTTAAATATTTTTATAAATGAACTAATAAATTTGTTATAAATTTGTAATGGATTATCTATATAATTATTTAATTTTTAGTGGCGATACACAGTTTAATTTTCAACAATTATTTTTCAATACTTACTGTACTTCTATTTGTTTTGCTACGTATGTTACATACTCAATATCAGTCTAAAAATTAAAAAATATAATTAGTTAAAAGTGACATATTTTCTGTATTTTAACTTAACTCAATTACTATAAAAAATTTTCTTTTATTGTGTATATATTATAGTTATAAATTTTATGAACAGATTAGTTAATAACGTTAATTACTAATTTCTGTTTTCAATATTATAACACAAAATAACTTATACTCAGAAGAACATTAATTATAAATCATAATATATTTGATAAATGTATACCTCAGCAATAAAAATTACGATAAGAGTGTCAGATATTTCCACATGATTCATACGACTCAATAAATTTCTCAGTGTTGCTATTAAATAGCTCTGTACTTCTCTTTTGACTGTAGGAATTCCTAAAATAATGCTTACACCAGATCTTCCTTTGCTGTGAATAAAAGCTGGACGTAGACTGTTTGGATCATTAAGTAAATGTGGTAAAAAATTATAAGCTGATGGTAACTTTATATTTGTAGCATTATAAGTGGAGCTATTAATGAACATTTGAACATCAGGTAACAAATGAATTCCTTCTGTCATTTGAAATAACTGATAAGTGAGAAGTTGTATTTCCTCTTGACTTGTTATATACTTAGAATGCAGGTGTTCTAGTTTGACTTGTAATTCTGCAATACTGTTTTGAAGTAATGTCTCTTCGTGTACATCTGGGGTAGATGAGAAATTCAAGATAATACATGGTATTAAAATAATTAATAGAACAAAAAACCATCGTTTTCGAGAAGAAGTAAGAGTCATAACATGATTCGTCATTGTTGTTATGAAATTCTACATGTTTATGATGTCCTTGAATTACCAACATTCTGTAATTTTTACTATTTGGTCTAACTGTCGCTAAAGTATACATATAATTTATTTAATAAATAAAAAATGATATAATTACTAATATTACTAAAAAGTGAATAGAATTGCTGTTATAATGAAACAAAATTAATAATTGACAAAAGAAATGATTTTAAATAGAAAATATTACATAATTTAGTCATTTTGATAATGAATAAGTACGATCCATTCGGGAATTGTACAAAAATATAGCATCAACTATTCATAGTTAAATATAAAATTAATTCATGTAACGTATATAGAATAAATTTTAAAAAAATATAAAATGCGTTTTTTCTGAGTTTTTATTATGTATCACTATTATTATTATTATTATTATTATTATTATTATTATTATTAGTATTATTATTATATACTACATACTATGAATATGTCACAGTAATAAATATTAGCGCGGGAAATCTTGTAACAAGACATTTTCTTCTTATTCCATTCGACAATATATTAATGCTTTTGCTGATTCGATCGATTCAATACGTGCACCAACTTTTTAATTATTATGTTTTTCTAAACTTTTCTCTTTTTAGCTGAGTAAGGAGATCGAAGATTACGCGTAAAACCCATGCCTATAAAATAACTATGCCAAACTCTAGAAAGGTCGCCGCCAATGTGTACATACTTGTGTTTTAAGTTATTTATAAAAAACATATAAAATGTGTGCATTGGTATGTCGGTCTGTATATAACACATATCTGAATGTGTATGTTCCGCTGCGAAAGTAGACCCGATTACTGACCTGACACAACTTACGAATCTCGAATAGTAATTTCCGAGATATTTAATATGGTTAGTCACAATGACAGAGTCTCATTTTTTATTTGTTTACACAAAATTATAAAGTCCATAATTCGTAAAAGACATTTCTCAATCATTCGACAAAAAGGTAATATAAAGTGCAGACGAGAATGAGAAATAATTATTTGTTAGATACAGGTGCGTGCGCGTGTTATGTACTCGACTCAACTATCGAATAATTGCGGTTTTTTATAAAAAAATTATGTTTTAATTTAACGTAAGTTAAAATTAAAACTGCTTTTGTTTTAAATAAAGTATTAACCGTTGAATTAAAAAAAAAATTATGATATTTAGGTTAATTCCTTTTGTTAGTAATTATGAAAATATAACGTAATTATGCATTTAAGATATTAAAACATTGTTTTTTAGATAATAGAAAATTTTATATTTTTAATATTGTTATTTTAATAATAAAAATAATTGTTTATAAATCTAAAAATTTGAAAAATAATTTTATATAATGTATAAAATCGTAAATTATCTATTAAATATTATTCAAAAACTGTTTTTTTAAAATAACTATATTTTTATTAAATCAATGAAAGTAATTAAATTGTATTATTATATTATTAAATTGATTAAATTATTGACAAATGAATAATGATTAAATAAAAAAATTTTTGTAGTTTCATGTGATAAATTAATTAAATTCTTATAAATAAAAAACAATGTTTTGTATCTCTCAATTTTCAAAATATTTTACTGATATGGAATTAGCTAAAAAATTAAAAAAACTAAATAAGTTTAGTTTAACTCAGTTTTCAAATAATAAATCTAAAACATTAAGAAATGATAAGGAGCTTCAATTATTAACTGAAATTCTTTATAGAAGTTCACATTCACAAATACAATCCCAAAATCTTTATGAATTAATATTTTATACAATAAAAATTTTATTAAAATATACAGACAGTTTATTAGAACATGGAATTAAACTGTCTAAAAACAAGCATGAGAGAAGATATCAACAAGCAAAGAATAATTTTATTAAGTTACTGAAAATCTTTGTAACAAAAAAACAAGGTGAAACTATACATATCGTCATTGATATAATAGATAAAGAAAATTTTTGGCACTTTGAAAGAGGTTGTGTTGATATAATTCAATGCCTTTTTGAATGTGGTTATAATGGAGTATTAGTATACCATGAAATATGTAACGAAATTGAATTTCATAAAAATCCTGAAGTGGTGGATATTAAATGTACTGTACAAGTGTTGTATGAATTGCTTAGTAATTACAATTGGCCAGAAACTGAAGAAACTGTAGATTTTATAAAAAGACTTCTTAATATTTACTACAAGAGTTTATACGATACTGAAAAGTTGAATGAATCGCTCTTTTTCAATATAAGAAGTAGCTTAGAGTTGTGTGTTAGATATATCATTCAAAATATATCAAATAGCCATCTTTTAATTATAATACATCTTATGGGTTCTTGGTCAATCAATGAAAATGTAAATAATAATTTCATCTTGAACTATAGCAGTACTTTGGAATATGCTGCTTATATGCATAAAGAAGACATGCTACATAGAATTCTAACTTCTGATATCCTATCTCTTTTAATGCAAATGATTAGATCATCCATTCAATTTGTGTCTATATTAGGGAATCGTGTATTTCAACGTCTTATTGACAGAGGTAAACATATAATGTTATTTAATACTCCTAAAATATTCTTTGAAGATGTAAAGTTGAACATAAAAATCAACAAATACTACAAGGAAGACAGGAGATTTTTAATGAAATACAGAGAATTTTTACATGAAAGCTTAATTAAAAGCTTTATCAACCATAGATACACTCGTTTAAACTTAGAAACTACATACTGTACTACTTGTTTAATAGCCATAGAAGTACCTTGTGGTTTCCTTGCAGCTGCTTTATCTTGTCTTATGATGAATCTTCAAGAAATTATTAAAAAACAACCAGACCAATTTGGTTAGCAAATTTAGTTGAATCTTATTATAAATATATTTTAATTATTTTTTAGATCATTTCACAAATTTTCTTATTTATAGAAATTTATTTATAAAAAAGTTTTTATTTTATTTAAAAATGAAAAGTATTTCCATTATATTAAAAAAACCTTAAATATTATACAAAACATACACTTGTTAAATGTTCAGTCATAAATAATTTTATAAAAGTAATTGGGTATTTGAGGGGTATTTTAGTAATAAAATTAAAATTCCAGACTCGTAAAAAAAACGTAGAAAAAAAAATTTTCGTTTTATAACTAATATTAATAAAAATACTATTTTTCAAATTATATAAAGCCTATTAATATATAAATAAATTTTACAATTATATATTTTTCGAATAAAATATAGAAGAATTTTTATTTAAAAAAACATTAATTAATATTTTCAAATATAAAAAAATTAATTTATAATATTTATATTGGAAAATTGCTATAGATATTATTTCAATTAATAAAGATTTTTCAGTTGAAGAAATATTTAAATTAATGTAAAAATATAAGTATAAAAATTGAAACATTATATTTGTATATACATACATTGTTCGTTCAATAATTATATTTTAAATTTATTCTTTAGTAAATAGAACGTAATCAAAAATATTGATATATCAATTAAATGTCCAATTTTATTTTCAAAACATGTTCTTTGCGTCTATAAAATTAAAAATAATTTTCAAATGTTTTAACTTGTTTAAAAAATATAACGAAAACTAATAAAGTATAATTATCAGTTTAAGTATAAAAAACTTTTTTATCTTAATTTCTTTTTTAATTTTTATATACGTTCTTAACAGGTAAAGAAGCATCTTATCACATTCATGCAATCATTATTTCTGTACTATCTTTCGTATGTTGGATTCACCACGCTAAAGACTTTCACGTTTATGTAAATAAGATTGTAATAGAGCGAGCTCAATGGGCCCCGCACCTCAATCCACCATTAAAATCACGTTATAACTTTGCGGAGCATCATGTTCTTTGGAATAAGCCTGAATTATATTTTGTCGACTGGGAAGTACGTTACGGACTGTGGAGACGGTTTAGATTAAACGATTCTCCGAAATCTAGATCTAAAACTATTTATTACGAGGATGACGACTAATTTTTAATAAAACACGAGAATACAATACATTAAACTTTTAAATATATAATGTAGTAAACTTTTTATAAAGCTTATAATTAAAAATTAAATTATGAAACAAAATTTATTGTTTAAGCATTTTAACTAAATATTTCCTCTTCAAACATAAGTAAAATGCATTTGTGTTATTTAGTATTTAGACAATCAATTATTATTTAGTCTAATTAAATTTATTCATATAAAAAATACGAAGATACTGCTACATATGATAGTGTATACTGTGGTTCGAGCTTTTCTCCGCATTAGATTCCAAAGTTCGTATCTTTTAGAATATAGTCGTGATGAGATATCTCGACTAGATCCAGAATAAGTAATCATCGTGTCTTCTGTGTAAGAACTCGGAAACTCACAAATATCATCTCCTTTTCTATTCTCTTGTTAGAGTGATTACCTTTCTTTAGCTTTAACAAGTACAAGTACAAAAACGGTTTTGGTAAATTTCAAGTCCATGTTTTTATTCGCGGTGGTTTGCATAATTGTATCGAGTCTTCCAGTATATTGTAACACCGAATATACGTTTAATGTCATATGTGATAATATTTAATAAATATAAAGAAATAAAAAATCTTGCAAAGATAAAAAGTTAATAGCGCGTAATATATAAATGTATTAAAAACAATAATTGTTTTTTACTTTCTACAAATAGTATTTATTAACTATAAACATTTAAAAAATTATCAGCTTTTACATTGTTTTTGTAATTGTGTTAAAATGCTTAAATTGAAATAAGAAATTTATAATTACATTATTAATAATTAAAAATAATTAATTAAAAAGAATTTTTATAAAATTTATTAAAATAAATATATTTTATGTTAAAAATATTTAAACAATAAGTACATAAATTGAACTGTATTTCTATAAATATCTTTATATTATTTTACATATATAAAAATTTGTTGTTTTTACTTAAACATAAGTAATTTTGGGGATTGTGATTTAAAAATGTATTTACAAACGATGTGAAGCAACTTTTTATTAAAAATTACCTAACTTGTGAGAAATATGATACACTATACGAAACTATAAATATATATATATATAAAGTATCTCACTATTATTACTTGTCTATATTACACTTTGATTCGAAACAAAATTTTATTTGAAGATATGACTGGTATTCAGAACCATACGCTTCCTAATTCTTCTTCTGTTGTCGATGGAGGTTGTTGTACATCATTTTTCATTTCAGACTTTTGTTCTTCTTCATCACTTTCAGAAACAGCTAAATCATCTTGAATTTTAGATTCTCCTTCTTCTTTTCTGACTGGTAAAGTAGTAAAGAAAGAGTCTGAAGGATCATAATTTGAATCAACACTTTCTTCTGTAAATGCAACAAATATTTATTGAACATTACTATAAATAAAAATATTATACGTCAATTTTATATATTATATTAAATCTTATAATATGTCATCTATTAGTTATGTAAAGATGTATTTTTATTTTTAAAAATTTAAATATATTTTGATGAATAAAGAAAATATCAATAAATGAATTAATAGATTTTATTATTTATACATTATTTAAAATAAATATATTTTTATAAAATATAAAGATTATTAAGTATTAATTAGTATTAATTTATTTTTTTAAAACGTTATTTGATTCTTCAGAGAATGTGAAACAACTTTGTTTTTAATTATTATTAAGACTACAAGAAAGTTGACTACTTAAACACGCTAAATATGATTTGAACGTAATATCCTCGATATTATTAGATCATAATATTTACCATGATGTTGTATTGTTGGCTCCTCTAAATAAGATCCAGCATTACCAAGTTGAATCATCGCTTCGGCCACCTGTTGACTGTCATCATCCGCAGGCAATTCATCAGGTCTGACTTCCACCGGTACGAGCGGTTTTAATTCGTTAGACTCGAATGCATCATCAACACTGAAAGGTACCTCGTCGAATTCATCTTCACTCGAAAATTGCAAATCTAAAATTATAAGATAATGTATTTAAAAAAACAGTAGAATAACGTTGTAGATAATTATATATAATACTACAGATACTTAACAATTTTTAATACATTTTTATATACTTTTTAAATTAAAAATTTAAATTTGAACTAAATAAATATTATTTATCAAGATATCACTTATTATTTTAATAAGTAATTTAAAATATTATTTATTATATATATACTGGTTTATAATTTTTTATTTATTAATTATTTAACTGTAATTTTTAGCAATATTTAAGTTGTTAAATTGAAAGCATATTTAGATAGTGTTTTTATCAATATATAAATAAATGTTTAAATAGAAAATACTAATTTATTTATGACGTTTATCAAAAACATTTATATTTTGAAAAACCTTGATTGCTGTCAATTTCGCAATAAAAATTAATAAATAATATTAAAAAATTGCAAGTAATATGGTGTTTTACCTTCTTCAAGAACGTCTTTCTTTTTCAAAGCAGAAGGTCTGCTTAATTCGACATCCACATCCCCTTCAACGTCAACAAAATCGTAATCGTCCATACTAGATTTTCCGAACGGATGTTCCGGAGAGCTATTTTGACTCTAGAAATTAAATACACGTTAACAACATTTTCTTTTACTTTTATAAAGTGAATTATATTACACAGTAAAAAAATATTATGATCTCTTACCCCTCTGAATTCTGGCTCAGCAATAGTATAATTCTCTTCGTAGCTGCCATCACCAATCCAGGAATTATCAATATCGGCTTGTTCCATAGCTCGTTGCTGTACGAGAGAAATATTCTTTTCCAATTGTGAAAGATGATCGTCATACTGCAAATTATAATAAATTTACATCAATATCATTATTCTAATTCATATTACATTTTATAAAATAAAATATTCTAATAGTAGTATATTATAAAAAGTAATTGGTATTATATAAACAAATACATACCTCACTAAGAGTATCTTTAGAAACTTTAAGTAATACTTCAGCCTTTGCGGTCAAAGGTGATTTATCACCATTGTAAAGTACACAATTATCTACTATTTGCTGGATGTCTCTCATAAATTCTGCACGACTATGGTATTTATGAGCTGTGAAGTAAAACAGATAACAAATATACATTATTTTGAAGAATGCAAAAATAATTTTTATACAACGATTGTTACTCACAACCACTACGAAATTTATTAAAAAAATTGAGTTATCATTTTTTAAATTGGTTCTCTCAAAGTTATAATTAAGAATTTTATAAATACTCACCGGCAATTTTATTAGATACAGTTTCGAGATCCATTGGTCTTTTAACAATGTTGTAATAATCTTTAATAATTTTTTTATTAACGGGTTTAAGAAATTGGGTAGCTTCTTGCATGGCCTTTAGTCTATCATTCACTACCGTATTAAGAATGTAGGATAGTGCAACTTGATCATCATCGTCGAGAAGTGGATTGATTGCCTTCTCCAATCTCATTATTCTATCCTCTTTCTCGGCAATTTGATTGACACAAAAGTCGAGCATTCGTTGCGCCGCTTCTGTTAACGGATTTTTCGGCCCGTTGTACAGTGAACTATTTTCTTTGATCTGATTAACGTCGGCAAGGAACTCTTCGCGGCTTTGGTATTTCTTTTGGCGTAAATTATCGCGTATAGTCTGAAGATCCATAGGTCTGCTTATAATTCGTGGATAATCAGGCACAATCTGTGAAAGTTTTAATTTATAAAGTTAAAATATATTCTGAATACGACTAATATTTTAATTCTTTTTCTGTTAGTTTTAACCGACTCAATTTTCCAGAAAAATATTAATTTATTTTTGTTACATTTGTATATATAAAATAATTAGTCAATAATAATTTTATTTAAATTTAAATTAACAAGAATTAATATTCATTATGTATAGATAGAATTATTTAGTGTCAGTGATACCTTTTTGAAAATAAGAAAATATAGTAAAGAAATTTTAAGACAAAAATACCAAAACTCTTCTTTTTAATAATACATATTCATTCTTATGTACTCCTATTAAAAAATAATTAATGATTGTACCTTAGCATTAACTGGAAAGAGAAATGGTTGAACATCGGGCAGATCCCTCATGTCGTTAAGGATGCTTTCGAGTATCGTTGATAAAACAACAACAGGATCCGTGCGTCTTCTATTGGCACCTGCTGGCCTTTGATACCTCTTTAGGTAGTCACAATGATCATCACCAGTTGGTCGTTTACGCTTCCTCGCCGAAACAGCATCCTTTGGCACCTTCAGTAATAACGTACGACGCTTCATCTCCTCAGCATGCTGTACAATCGTTATCATTTTTATGATTCAAAATTGATAGATTAAAATTTGAAGTTTAAAAATACTCTAAATGAATTATCACTTTCTCCTTTTTTAAGACTACCTTTTAAATTTAAACAATAGCTGGTAAACATGCATGCATGATCTACATTCAGTTAAAATTCAAGGAAGTCAAATAATAATGAAATTAAAGTCGATAAAGTTATTGCCAAGGCATAAAAATTTGTTACAAATTCATGGAAACTTTGCAGATATCTTTTATTTTATTCAATTTTAAATAATATTTTTAAAAAATAAAAAATATTATTTTCTCTTAGTTTATTAATTGATTTTTAATATATTTGCGTGAAGGATAATTCTATAATTTTTTACGTATATATTCCATACCTTTATAAGCTTTGAGGAGAGTTTGACCTTGGTTCCGTCGACATTAACCAAATCCTGATCTTCGGTGTTAAGCTGTTTCTCAATTTCCTCTTCCTGCTCTTCGGTCATAGCGACATTCATGGGTGCAGCATTCGCCATACTGTTCTGGTAAAGAGGGCATGCTTTGTTTGTGCGCATGTGACCTACGTTACCGCAAGCTCCGCACTTAAGCTTGAGGTCAGGCTTAAGCTTGGATTTCTTGCGTTTGTTAGGTGAGGAGGAGCTAGAGAAAAGATCGTGTCCAGAGTGTCGTGGTCTACCAACGTGATGCTGTTGCTGGTTACCGAGACCTGAGGAAGAGCCAAGCTGCTGAAGACCTGAGTTAGCGAAGCTGTTCGTAGTCGACATGCCCGAGCCATTCAAGCCTGAGGCGATGGGTGTAGAGGCGCCACTTCTGTCAAGGCTACCTTGAGGTGCGAAGTGTTGACTATTTGTCGAGTTGTTGCTGGCTCCGTTCAGGTTACCGGTGCTTAAGGCTCTTTCCAAAGAGAGACTACTTCCTGGCCCCATGGACACACCACCAGTTAACATTCGCTCACGCTCCTGATTACGCTTGATACGTCTCAATTGTTCCTGAATTCGACGCTTTTCGCGCTTCATTTCTTCTTTTTGAGCTTCGTCCAATGTAGCAAACTGCTTGATGAAACTTTCGTCTTTTGAATTGCGAATCTTAATATACGTATCAATAACAGCGGGTTTGCGCACTATCTCTACGCGAGTGAATTCTTTACCCTCAGGGTTACGGAATGTACGGTGGATTTTTAATACGCGCCCCAACTGGGCGTTATAATTCGAAGCTGAATTTTCATCTTCATCATCTTTCTTCTTATCTTTCAATTTTTTATCATCCTGCGTACCTGTTTTGGTTTTTTCTGGTTAGAAAATTTAGATTTATTTAATAGAGTTAATTTAAAGGTCTTATTTTCACTTTTTATCAATGAAATGTTTAATAAATCATAAAGTGCATAAATTTTAAATTATAACCAAAAATCAGTGTGATTTGAGTAAGAAAACGTAAGTAAATAAAGGATTACTTACCAGGGGTATCATTCATAAGCATTTTCCTTAGTTCATGCCTTTGCTGCTCTTCCCTCTCTAAACTCAGTTGTGTACTCGTCTTTTTGTTGCTGAGCATATTTTCAATATTCTTGCCCATTTCTTCAATGTCTGAGCTGTCTTCCTCAGAACTTTCTCCTTCATCCGTACTAAGTACTTCGTTAGACGAAAGCACGCGATTTTGTAAATCGAAGATACGTTGACACTCTTCCTTGTAACGCTCCTGATGTTCGGCTATCGAAAACCGATTGCCACGAGAAAATTTGGTCATACCTTCCTCTCCAGCCTTAGCCTTTTCAGTTGACAAGGTACGCACCACATCTATGACTTCCCACCGAGAAAGCTTCTTTATGTCTTCTTCAGGTACACCGAATTTACGTAGGAGAGCTTTAGCATTGTTTAAGGAGAGGCGACGTAAGTCAGCATCTGTACCCGTAACGGTTCGTTTCGGTTGAGCTTCTTGTTCTTCCTATGAGATTTTCAAACAAAACAATATTTAAATTATTTATCAAAAGGATTTTGAAAGCGTATGGCTTGATATTTAAATAAATAAACATAATTTGTTGACGAACACCCTGTAGTTTTCTATTGGAAATATTACGTGAATTCGAAAAATATTAATTCTGATTCAATAAGTATCTTTTACTATAAAATATATGCGCAATGAAAATTTTTTATGCAATTTTGTTGAAAGCATTGTTTAAAAATATTTGTATTTTATTCTTTCTAATGTAAAATAGTAATGGAATATAATAATACTTGATTTTTATTCATAATTTTATTTTCTAAAATAAATATTTTTTCGAAATTAAAATATATAAGTAAATAAATTAGGATATTTAAGCAGTGATTAAATATTAATAGCAAATATATAAAAAAAATTATAATCTAATTGAGTTTTCAAAATGAAGGCTTGTATTATTCACCTTGCTAATGGTTGGTTTGTTTGGTACCCGCACATAAGAGAATCCTTCTCCGCATCCTGTGGGATCTGCTGGACCAGCTAATTGTAAGAGACATTTGCCCTTCATTGCTTGTATGTAAGCGCGTGTTGTATTCCAGGGCGCAACCTTGACTTCATCATCCATTTTTAACTGCATTTCCTCGTCGTCGTCATCTTGAGGCGTAAAGAGGAATTTTTCCCCATATCCAGCATCTTTTAGCCTTTGCTCTGCTGCTATCATACTGAAGTAGGCGCAGCACTGCTCGGGTGAAACCATTGCACGTATCTCTTCCTCCGTGGGTAGACGAAAATCTGGCTTTATCACCCACCAATTTGAATCCATTCCTAAGGAAGGAAATTTTTTTTGTAACTTTCTGATAGGTATTAATGATTTCCTTTCTTACGTACAATATGAAATAAAAGTTTTCAAGAATTAAGTCTAAGGGACACTGTACAGTTGTGTTACGAAAATAAATCACAAGATTTAATGCAAAGATATACATAAAATTGAATAGAAAATTAAATTAAAAAAATATTAATTTCAACTAAACTTTAAGATATCTTTTACCATTTTTTACTAATAGAAAAGTAACATACTATAATTTAAAATTATTATTTATTTAACTAATAAGAGTGATTTCATTATGAAAAAATATACGCTCGTTTCGTCAATATCTTCATTTTAAACTAATAACAATTTACAAGTATTTACCAGTTCTTTTAAAATCAGCACAAAGTTTTAATCGTTTTCTAATGCTACTTTCACTATGTGAAGGAAATGCTTTTTTAATATCGTCCATCTTTATCCTTCGAGGTGTATCCCTTGATTTCCAGAATAATCTGTATATAAAAACTTGAAGAAAATCCCTCACAAAATTATTTGCCCTCTTGGAGTTTGGACCAGGTACTTCATAAAGAGGACATTCTTGTCCAGCTACAAAAAGTGCATCTATTTCTCGAATATAATACTGTTGTCTGTAAAAAATTAATCCAATAAATTTCATTTAGAATTTACTTGTGCAGGTCAATCATTCATTTTTTAATTTTTATTAAAATTTCAAATTAAAATAAAAGTCTATTCTTTAAATCTTCTAAAGATAAAATACATACAAAAAGTATATAAATCTAAAATTTTAACTATAATATTCATGATTATTTACGAATTTCTATTTCAAATTTAAAACAAAATTTATTGTTTGCGATGGAATAATTCACAATCGCTTCGCATGCGTCGAAATATGTATGAGAGGTTTTGGGCGAGCCTGACTAGGGGTTTCCCCGAAGAAATAACGAGCGAATGTCTTTTCTTTAGCTTTATTTTCCGGATCCCGCATCCAAAAATAACATCTAGTTAATAAATTTTCATTGGAGAAAATGCTAAAAATGTTTCAAATTTTCATTCGCATATGAAACATAACAACTTAAAATATACTCGCCTCGATCTGATAACCAAAAAATCGGTATTGGGTACAAGATGTTCATAAATCGGTGCTCTATACATATTGTTTTCTACAACTTGTATACTTTGTCCGGGAGTCAGTATACCAAGGAACGGACTAGTATGCGCATAAGCTGTCTCGCCATACTTATACTTAGGCGGGCCTTGATCTTTGCCTGCTTTACGTTTATAGTAATTTTTCATTTTCGAACACATGCCCACTTGATTCATTAAAGGTGGGTGCTCTTCCGAAAACTCAACGAGTACTAACTCGCCATCTCGACCTGTAAGATCATCTGCAGTACGCATAAAGAAAACATCACCTCCACCCGAAGCTATTCGTTCCTGCTCTCGCATCTGAAATTTTTTTCGTTTTTTCAAGTTATTGTTTAATTTAGTACAAAACCTTGGGTTTTTGAAAAAAGTCTTATTCTCACATAAATCATTACATCAACTATATAAAAAAATTATCAGCTATAATTAATATCAGTTAACATCGCGTATGTAATCTGCATATATATCGTTTTATTTTCATTAAAAGATATAAATCAATAATTATAATTAAATTTATAGATTTATAATTATTAATTTAAAAAAATGTACTATAATAAAAAATAAATTTTTACACTATATTTTTCAGATTGAACAATAAAGACTATTACCTTTGATTTTTTTTTTATATGCTTTAACAGCGGTAGTACCCCATGTGGACCTGTGTGTGATAAAGGACCATGACTATATCGTTTTAATGGTGGTCTATGGAAATTCCTCAAACGCATTTGACCCATATGAGTTTGTACAAATGGAGAGCGTAGTTCAACCACGGGAGTACTGTGTTGAATAAGATTTCCGCCACCTACTTTTAGCCTCAACGTTGTTTCAGAAGATCTTGGCAAATAATATCTGAAAAAATTAACATTTAATATCTCAATTTTATAATTGAAGTTCATATTGTAGACATTTAAATATTTAAAAAAAGTAATACTTAATGAATTAAAATATAAATCAAACTTGAAAATTAATCAAAAATTAAAACTCCCATAAACCACAATATATATTTGAAATGTCGTTTACTAACAGGATTCTTAAATAAAAATTATTAGAAAATATTATAAGTCCAGTTAGTTATATAAACTAACATATATACAATTTAAAATTTTTGAATTTACTATGTTAATTAATTTTGCTGAATATTGAAAAAAGAATAAAGATAACTCACGTATCATTCGAAATATTGAAGGGATCTCTATCTGGAGACTTTGGTGGCGGTGGTGGCGTATCCTCTTCTAACACATTAATCACTCCTGCTTTCCCTAACAGTAATTTACTCTTTTTCACATGGGGGTGAGGTATTTTAACTTTTGGTTGAGGTCCATTATCCTTATGCAATAAGGCTGGGTCTATATCATCGGGTATACCAAGGATGATATTTTCATCATTGGGATCCAATGTAAGTATCTTTGGTTTTGGTATTTTTTTCATTTTTTCTGCATCCCAAATAATTTCCTCCTCCCACAATCCATAAACCAATTCCTCATTTTCTACTGGGAAAATTGAGTACCATGTATCGTCATGGTATTCTGAATGTTGATGTTGACCTTTCACGTTATTCCTATAAAAAATAAAAAAATTAAATTATAGCAAATACAGAATAAATTTTTTAATACATAATAAATATTTATTTTTTAACTTAATTAATTATTTTATCTTTAAATTATTATTTGTATTACCATAAGAACTGAATGATAGAGAAAAAATTATCACTATCTTTAAATTATTTCGTTTACTTGCAATTTCAATCAATATATTTCCATTAGGTTAATAATCAATATAATTTCCATTGCTTAAACTAGATATTAAATTTCATTTATAATTTTACAAATCAAGTTTGAAAATATTCAAAAAATTTTACAATCAACTAAATCTTTTTAAATAATAATAATATAATACTTACATTTTATTTTTCTGTGATTGCAAATGCATAGGTGTGGAAATTTGTGATGTAGCTAATCTAACATTCGGAGCAACTGGAACAGGTACACCTTTACCAGGTTGACTAAAAGCTTGAGCAGTTCTGTTATCACTTGAGGGAACCCATCCAGCAGCATTATTCTTTGTATTTAATTTATGTCTAGCCTAAATAGAGCAAAATAAAAAATTAAATATTTTAAAACATTTATGATTCAAAAACTTTTAACTTGTAATAATAAGTTTGCACAATTTTAATTTACTGATTTATATTATAGTAAAATAAGTATCTATAAAAATGTTAAGTAAAAGTATGTTAATATTTTTAATTAATTTATTAATTAATAATATTTATTATTTGTTTAAAACATTTATTTTCCAAAAATTTAAGATATTATATTTCTAAGTAATGAATTGTGAATATTTTTTACATTTCCATTTTATGTACATTTTATAAAAGTACCATTAATGTAAGTAAACCATAGTTTTATAACCAAATAAATAATCAAAGTTTAAAAATTATTACTTACTTTGTGTTTTATATCATCTCCATTCCATATTACATCATCTTCCCAGTGTAATTGAGAAACCATTAGAAATGCATCTTCAGCACAGTCATTCGCAAATAATTTTTCTTCATCAAGCTGGAAATTAAAAAATATTAATTATAAAAGAATTTAAAATTACTTATAACATACAATAAAAAATGAAATATAATCGAAAATACCTTATCAGCTAATTTAAATCCATAATTGAAACCTTCTCCTGTTTCGGGTACTTCCAAAATATCATACCAAATTTGTGCTGGTCCAAATCGCCAATCAGCAACCTTTGGACCCATATCACCATTTTCTCCAGTTTCTCCACTTTTTCCAGTTTGTTCTTTATCTTTTACAGGCATTAACAATTTATCTTCATCATCTTCACATAACTGCTCTATAGCTGGTTCTGCCAAATAATTCATTATCCAACCCTAAAATTTTTAAAATATATTTATTTTCATACCTTCTGATTAATTATTTACATAAAGTTAATTTAAAAACAAATGATTGTTCTTACTTTAAATTTTGGTTTTCTATTATCTTGATCTGAGCCAGAATCTGAATCTTTGATATCATGATGTCGTTTTCTCTTACGTCTTTTCCTAACACCTCTCCAAATTTGTGGTAAACTACTAGGTTTTCCAGGACCAAATAATTTTGAAAATCTAAGGACTTTATTTGGTCGAAAATCAGGAAAAAGTTCAGTAACTTTAACATTAGCATATTTAGATGGTAACATAGAAGCAAGTGGAGTCTCAAGTTTTCTTTTTAAGGCTTCTTCTGCTTCTTCTGGTGTTAGTGCTTCTTTTTCTTCAGGAACAGGTGGAGGGGGCATTAACTGAATATCTAACTTTTGTTCTACTTCTTCGTCATCAGCGTCATAACCTGTCTCTTTTTCTGTTTTGATTTCTTGTACAGCTTCTACAATAGTGTATTTAAAAAATTAATAATATAACAAATGTAATGAATGTTTTTTTATTATAACAAACTTTTAATTTACAAAACATTTATTTAATTTATAAATGAATCCTATGTATTTATGCTGTAATAGTGTAGTTTTTTAATATATATAAGGAATACATTATTTTTAATCAATTAAATTCATTTAAAAGAAAAAATTAATAAAAATATTATTTTAAATGTTTATATTTTGATTTTTTAAATTTAAGTTTTATAATTTATATTTTATATCTTGTCTACATTACTGTTTTACTCACCTACTACTTCCTCGTTACAATCCTCTGCTAGCTCATTGATATCCGAAAAGTCAAGAGCTGATGGATCTTTTGTAAGATAGTCTACATCTTCTTTTTCATTTTGACTAACATCTCCATTCTCTGTAGGTTCTTTATCATTCTCATCTTTCTTTGACTTATCATCTTCATTTTTACTAGTTTCTGTATGTTCTGACATTATTTCATGCAAAAATGAACTGAGGCCCAACTGACATAGTGAGGACAGGTGCTGCTTTGCATTGGAGTCAAGAATATCATCCTCAAGCTGGCCATTCTCATCAATATTACCAAACATAAAACCAGCCAAATTCATCTCTGGTTCTAATTCTCTATCATTGTCTTCGTCGGAATCTGCCATTTCAATAAATTGATCACTTAGTGAACTGAAACGGTTACGTTACACTAAACAACTTGGTTCATTTTCTATACATAACCGCGTACACTGCTGGCGGTGCTGCAATGCGTGTGTTTTTATAAATTGGGTAGCAGTTTCTATCATAGTCCTTAGGGGGCGCACATTGAAATCATCTATGGAGCATGGTATAGTGTGTTTATAGTGTTTACAAAATCGACGCATGCGTAATAAATTTATAAGCTATAAGGCTAATAAGCCTTTACATATGCATGATATATGTTAGCAAACAAGTGTGCTACTTCAAAAATCGAAAAGTGGGATGGTTCAGTAAGCCAGCCGATGTTTATTTTAGATTTTAAAAAAATAGAAAAGGAAGAAAAAAATAAAAAAAATTTAAATAAGTAAAATTTTGTATATTTTATTATGCATTGCATCTTATTGTTTATATAAAAATCTTCAAAACAATCGTTTCTTTTTTTTATTGTTTCAGAATTGTTTCTGAACATCAGTTCTGAAACCATTTTGTGTTAAATTAAATAATTTTAATTTAATACAAATATGTATTTTTAAAATATAAATTTAAATATGAAACTTAATTTAAATATATTGTAATATAAATTAGTCCTTGGTTCTAGAAAAAATATATATAATATATTGCGTAAATGTGTGTTTGTGTATTATAGATAATGAGTTTTTTTATAAAGTTTAAAGTATTAAAATATAAAATTGTTTAAAATATTACCATTTAAATTACTATTATTTATATTATTATATTACTACTTAAATTACTATTTTTCATTGTTTAATTGTATTAGTCTAATTTAGAAGAAAAATTCTCTTTTTTAAATATTTTATGATGATCTTAAATTTAAAAAATTTTCTTTTGTTAATTTCTAAAATAAAATAAAATAAAATTTATTGATTACGTTTATGTTACGTGTTTTCATGGGTATATATACTTGGATTTCTTTTGCCCATACGATAAATTTGTCTTTTATCTATCGCAGTAACCAATAGTCGGTACGGAGGTGTGTTAACATGTTAACATATAAAATGGTAAAGTGGTTCTTCGCGTGATCCCATGTTGACAATGATACAAAATTTATTATTGTAAAACTTCTGTTAATATTAAACATTGACATTTCATAAAAAATAATTATATTTATTTTATACTACCCATATAATAAAAACTTTAATCATTTCGGAAAACATTTAGATTTGTGTAGGTTATACTATACAATTTTCAAAAATCATTTTTTTTTAAATATGATTGATATTTAATTGAACTAAAGTTTTGTAAATTATATTGACTTTATTTTTATTTTTAAAATTTATCATTATGTAAATAATTTGTTCATCATCATCAAATAAAACTACAATACATAATGAAGGGTTTAAATTTGTTTAAAAAACAATTAACTTGTGGTTTACAAGTGAGATGGGTAATATAAAAATAAAAAATGTTTATAATTTTTAACAAAAGATGAAATATTTTATTAAATATATTCTTTTTTAGGCTTCAATAAATTATAAACTTAAAACTGAAATTCAAGATTTAATAGAAAAAAATGAAATGAAACCAAAAAAACATCCAGGAATCATTCCATACCATAATTGTGATTTGCCTGAAGGGATTATTAAAGAAATGAAAGAAAATTTGACACGTAAATCAATAATTTCATTTTTACTTTATTGTTAAAATTATTTCATTTTCATAAAATAATTAATAAGATTAATTTTAATTATATATTTGATATTATAGATTTTGATAAATCTGATTTAATTAAACAAAGCTCAGTTTTATCAAATTATTTACGCAGTAGACAATTACCATTAGAAAATCATGAAATTAAAGAGATTTATTCAAATATTAAAAATAATATGGCACAAGATAATTTAGATGATTTATCAGAAGAAGCATCTATGAAACACAATCGAATGATAGAACGTAAAATTATAAAAACTGTAAAAACAAATATTTATAATTGGAAATCAATAGAATATACTAAAATTGTAAGTTTAATATATATGATTGCTCGGAGTGCACCCGAGTATTCTGTCTTGTGTACAATTTTTAATGAAATGAAAATAAGAGATCCAACTTTTAATCCACAAACATTATTAGATTTTGGTTCTGGAGTTGGAAGTGTTTTATGGTAAAAATTAAATTTATTTAAAATAAAATATGACTATTTATTAGAGTATTAAAAAAATTTTAAACCATAGTTTTTGTGATACTTTTGTGATAAACATGGATTAGACACATAAATGAGTTAGTACAGATTTTTTTGAAAAAGTTTTTTTGACTTTAAAAATATTTTTACAATTATAGGTAAATGAAAATTATGATTATTTAAAAAATATAAATATATATATTTTTTTTATCTAGTTTAAATAAAAGTATTTATTTGTAAATTTTAAACATCATTTTATGTTATGGTTTTCTAGATATAAATATTCTTTAAATTTATTATAATGTTTATTGTATGTTTTTATTTTATTAAAATAAAATAAAAAAATAAAAAATATTAAACGTTTAATGCTTATTATTTAGAAATTTATTTTATTTAGGGCTGCAAATAATATTTGGAAGAGTGTTAATGAATATCTGGGTATAGATATTTCCAACCACATGAATGATCTCTCTCAACAAATTGCACGTGGATCACGTTTAAAAGTTAAAAATGTTTCTTATCGTCAGTATATTCCTTTATCTAATGTGAGTTTCAGACATTAAATAAGTTAAAATTATTAATAAATGTTTTCAAATTTATTACGTATTATGGAATACAAATTTCAGACTGATTATGATATTATTGTAAGTGCATATACTTTTATGGAATTACCAAATGCAAGACAACGTATAGACGCAATACATCAATTGTGGAAAAAAACTAAGAAATATTTAATTATTGTTGAACAAGGATCAAATGCTGGTTTCAAAGAAAGTAACTTTTAAATAATTATTGTTTCATTTTTAAACTAAAGAATATAATTATTTTTTAATTTTTTCTTAAAAAGGTGATAAACGAAGCTCGAGAATTTATCAATTACATGTCGAATCATCCTAGATTCAAGTCAAAATACTTTATTTTTGCACCCGTAAGTTTACTATTGTTTTTATATTTTCTTCGCTCAACTATGGTACGATTAATAATTTATTATTAATTTCAATTAAAAATATATAAAACGTTTAAACTGGCATGCATAAATAGTGAACCACAAATTTTTTTGAAAAAAGTTTAATTATAATATAACAAATATATTTCAAACAAGTGTAATAAAAATTAGTTTAAAGTCGAATAAAAACGTTTCAAATAGTAAGATTATTTTGATAAGACAATTTATTTTTATTTTATTGGTTTATTAAAAAAAAATTATTAATTTATTTGATAATTAATGTTCCTTGTGTAAAATAGATGCATTGCAATATTTCTATAATTAAAAAAATAGTATTTTGCTTATAGATATACATAGATTAAAACTAATTTAAAAATGATTGCAAATTAATAACTATTTATAATACCTTGAACTTATTATGACATTTTTTTTTAAACGCATATTATGATCATAACGATTTGAATTCATCAATTCCACGTTAGAATACTTGAAGTCGATAATGAAAGAATTAATATAAATATTTCTTTTAGCACACTCTAAAATATTAATAATATACTGATTTATTAAGCCTATTAAGCAAATGATTGTGTAATGTTTTGATAAAATTTTCTGTTTTAGTGTTCTCATAAAATGAATTGTCCTAGACTTCAAGACCAGACTCCATGTAATTTTGTTTCTAACTATATACCGACATTTGTTAAATTGGGGCGTCACAAAAGTGAACTTTTTTCATATATAGTTTTTAAAAAAGGTTTGTATTTATCAATTTTACTTTATTTTAAATACTTAAATATTTTTGTCATTTATTTCCTACATGGTTTAACAATTATTCACTTTAAACATTTTTCACAATTTATATATTATGAATTAATTTGGAGTTTTTTCAAAATTTTTTGAATGGTATTCAATTTTAATACTTTTTTAAACAAAATATCTAAAATATCTAATAATTAAACTAAAAATATAAACTATGAAAAGTTTGTATAATTCTTTTAATATTTAGAACTTTATTAATCAAATGTTTAATCTATATTATTATTTAAAATTTTAATTAACTTGATAAATATTGATAACGACTGTCTACAAACTCTAGATAAACCTGCAGAAAATGACGATTGGAGTCGAGCAGTCCGACCTACTAATATTGGTTCTGGGCATGTCGAATGTAAATTATGTACACCCAGTGGAAAATTAGAGAAAATTATTTTTAGTAAGAAACATGGGTATGTAACTTTTATAATTTTAAATTGAATAATTAAAATTAATCACAATTTTTATATATTAATATTAAAAGTTTGCAATAGTTTTTTTTTAATATTAACAATACTTAATATGATTAATAATAATAAATTATTGAAGTAATTATTGAATTACTGAATTTACAAGATATTTTTTTCAGAATTCTATATAAGTGTGCTAGAAAGATTAAATGGGGTGATCGCCTACCATTAGAATTAATTAAGACAGAAGAAATATTTTGTGAAAATGATGAAGAAAATACGAATAATAAAATTTTAGATGAAACCAATATAAAAACAAACTTTAAAGATAAAGAAAAATTTGTTTCTGGAATATCAAAAGAAAGTGATGAACAATTAAATTTTGAAAAAACAATACAAGAAATTACATCTCAAATTATAAAAAAAACTAACGAAGAATTAAACTCCGAATATGCAGAAGAAAAATTTGATTCTGAAATTTCAAAAGAAAAAGTATTGAATTCCAAAAACGAACAAGAAAAATGAATTATTAAGTTTTTTACTTGTATATTTTTATATAGACAATTAAAAATATATATATAATTTTATATATTCATCTAATCTCCTAATCTATTTAAGGGTACAAATTTGTTAACTTACCATTAGTCACATGATTATAAGTAATTAAAATTAAATATGTTTAAATAATTTTTTTAATTTTTGTTTATTTTAATATGTATTTTGATTCTCAAGATTTTCACGCAATCAAATATTACATTATTTATTATTATTTCTTGAATTTCTTCTTAACACATACACAACCACTTTTGCAACAGGCTCCAGTCTCTTTAAATTTGTTGTTATTAAAACGCATTCTGTTAAAATAAAATGAATATTCTAATAAGTATTAATTATAATTTTACAGACTTTAGTGAGTGTTCTCGTTTTGTAATAAAAAAACCGTAAGTTTCACGTTTTATAACATAAATATTATTATATTTAATTATATTTCTATTTTCAATTAAATATTGAAATAGTAAATCGTCTATGCTTTATCTTAATATTAGATATTTCTAATGGGGTTTGAAATCTTATTATTTACAACACAAAAATATACTATTAATTATTACAACAAAAATAATAAAATATTTTACATTATATATTTGTTTCAAAACTATATTTTGGCGCAAATACTGTAAATTTTTGAAAGCTTTTTAAGTAAAATGGAATTTATTTGGTATTTTGTGTTTCAGTATTTTTTTTTTTGGAAGATACCAAAAAGGTTATGTACACCTTTATTTCTAATGGACGAATTCTGTATTATGATTTTCTATATCATAAAAGTATTCAATGAGCTTATCATGGTATTGATGAGAGTTAGCAATACTATTTTACTCTTATTTAATATTAAATTGTATTTACGACAAAAAATAAACGTGAATATTATTTTATGTTACATTTATAAGCGTAAAGTTTCAAAGTATGCTCTCTTGGAAAAAATATATATATAATTTTATATGAATTATTTTTATATAATCATATATTCTATATGATTTATATATGACTATATAAACACATCTGACAACATATGGAAAATATATTTAATAATTATATTTAACTATATACACTACCATCAGACAGTTAAAAATTAGTTTAATTAAAATTTTATTGCTGCAATATTTTTTCAATTATAAAAATATAAAAATAAAATTTAATGTGCAATTAAAAAAAATTAATACATTTTTAATTAAATATAATTAATTTGAATAATTTAAATATTTATAGCAAATTAACTAAGTACATAAATTTTTTTTTAAAAATCAATAACTATAACTTTATAAAAAGACTTTTATTATTGAAATAAAAATTTTTGGCACAAAACCTTGGTAGCAAATGTAAACTTTCTAGCAGTAGTGTATACTTTATTACAAGGAATATTTAAATTTAATTGTGCATTCAAAAAATTCACTTCAATCATAAATAAAATTTCTGACTCAAGTAAATTAAAAAAAAAATTAGCACACAAAAAAGCAGAAAAAATAAAAATTTAGATATTTTCTATTTAAAAATATTAATCTCAATAGACTATATATGTGATTGTTGAACATGGTGTAATTATTGCCATGGCACTCATCCTAATTTATTTTCATTGTCACTAAATGGCACGCACTTGTTCATATTCACAGTTTCTTTATCACTCTCTGTTTGCTCATTGTCTAGATCTTCATCTTCCTTTTCTGTTTCTTCACCTTCTTCATCTCTTTCATTATGTACTTCCTCATCTTCTTCTTCTTCCTCTTCTTCTAAAAGTTTTTTGCGTGCAAGTTGAACAGCCTCCCATTCTCGATAATGCCCTTTTCTTTTTGCTTCAAATGCTTTTCGCCTTTCTGAAAAATAGATTAATTTATTATTATTTACTATAATACATATCTTATTTTATAATATTTTTATTAAGAAAATAATATGTTTCAATGATTTGTCATTATTTTTTGTAATAAAATTATTATAAATTATGTTTCAAGTTAAATTTTTTAATAATTTATTCAATTTTAAGGGAAAACATTATTATATAATTAAGTTATTTAAAGCTAATTGTAGGTAGTGTAAAAAAATTTATATAATTAAAAATAATTTACCTTTTTCTTCTGGTGATTCATCATCCTCTTCTTCACTTGTTTCTTCAAATATTTTTGGCTTTATATTTTCTGCTAATCTAAAATAGTAAAAAAATAATGAATCAATAATTATAAACATGATTTTAATTTAACATTGACCAATAAAAAATTATAAATAGAAATTTCAAAACTGATTTAAAAATAATTTTTTAGTACTTTTATACGTAGTAAATTATTAAAATAATGAAATCCATAATTGTATTTATTTAATAAATATATAATATACAATCTTTTAATATTATATATGTTTAGTTTAACAAGTTGAATCATTTATATTTAAAACCTACTTTGATGCTACAGCAGAAGAATCTAGATGATCACTTTCATTTTTTACGCCTTCAAAATTATATGGTGTTTTCGGTTCTTCAATTTTCATATGTCCATAATCTTTGTCTGCTGGGTGTAATGTTGCTATAATATTCATTTCATCCCATTTTGTTTCTTTTGTTGCTCTTGAAAAATAATAATAGTGATTTAAAAATTGATAAACTCCATATTAATTCTTTTAAACTTTTTTTTTAATAAATTGTTTTGACAAAATTGATAATTAAACAAATTATATTCAGTTTACATTGAGCTACTAAAAATTTATGAAATCTATTAATTATCTAATAATATTATGATAAATTTTAAAAACTTATTAATTTAATATAAATTTTGTTGATAATAAAAACTTTTGTGTTAAAATTAAAATCTTGGAAATTTTTTCTTTCAATAAGTTATAAAATAATCAATAATACAGTTGGTATAAATAAAAAATGATTAATTAAATAAAATATAATTCTCTAAATGCTAAAACAATGAAATAAAGCACATACAAAGTGATTATGGAAATAATTACCTAGGATTTTCTTGGCTGTCAAAACTACTAGATGTTTTTAGGATACCCTTAGAGGGACGTTTACCCAAATTCTCTGCCATTTTTTAATCTCAAATACAAAAGTATGTATATAAAATGTTGATTATAATGTAAATTTGTGATTTACCTGTTACATTAACATCACACATGAACTTCCATTTTTTTTTAATGAATTTATTTATTTATGTATCTCCATATTATGACTTTCAATGTTTAATTTAATATCATTAAAATTAAAAAAAAATTATTTCTTCTAATTTTTATTTCGAGAGAAATTACAAAAACGGGGTTAAAAGAGGAGCGGAGAGACCGAAGGGTTAGAGAAAGAATCTCTTGAAAGTCAGAGATAAAATAGACCAAATAGACATATAGCGCAAATTAAAAAGTCGATACCTCCGATTAAGGAGTGTCAAAAACTATTTTTGGCGACCGTAAATTACGTCACTAGAACATAGTTTTCAAGTTAATTAATTTTCAAATTAATAATTTATATTATTTTTAATAATAAAATTTCTACAAATATACAATATGAAATCTTATTAAATAAAAAAATTATTTCAAATTAAATAATTAAATGCTATAAAAGTCGAGTCTTATCTCAAGATACTTTGTATTCGATGACTGCAACGTCATTTGCTTTTAGTGCCACTGTACCATGGAATTACTATTATTTATGTTCCATGTGTTTTAATACGTGTTATTTTGTTTAAAATTTTTTACAATATTAAGTTTGTCATAAAAAATGACGACACTTCGAGAAAAACAAATAGGTAAATATTTATTAGTACAAATAGAATGCATTAATTTGTTAACTTTGACTTCTCTTTCAATTTAATTCAATCAACAATGTTTGTTTTTATATTAACAATAAAGTTAGAATACATATAATTATTTTTATATATTCATCAATATATTAAAGTTTTGCTTACTATTTTATCAATATTTTATGGAAAAATTACTTTTATAATTATTTAACAAGTTTACTTTAAAAAATTATACAGAAAATTTTTATTGTTTTCTAAAGCAATCTCTGTATTAACTAAATTTTTTTTCAATGTACATTTAGAAATTTTTTAAATATTCTTTTAACAGAAAGGAAACAATAACCCTATTTATATATTTTCTATTTGAGCCATTATAAAATTATAATATATTTTATTAATAATATATGATTATTTTATATGATTTATTAAATATTATAGCAGCTTTAAAGCAAATGATAAATTTAAATGAACCTGAACCAAGAGCAGAAGGAGCAATACCAGTCTGGAAAGTTTTAATTTATGATCGACTGGGACAAGATATTATTTCACCATTAATATCAATAAAAGAGCTTAGAGAACTTGGAGTTACACTTCATATGTATGGTTAAAATACTAATTTATTGAACAGTATTTTTTGTTTATTACCATAATTTTTAAATTTTAATTAGAATTGTTTTTATAAATAATTAATAGTTCTTAAAAATAAATTTATAAAATATTAATAGGATCATTATGTTAAAAGCTTAGCAATACCTTTTATTGTTTTTTAATTATTTTTCTATTTAGGCAATTACACACAGATAGAGATGCAATACCTGAAGTTCCAGCAATTTATTTTTGTGCTCCAACGGATGAAAATATTGGACGTATTGGACAAGATTTACAAAATAATTTATATGATGTTTATCACATGAATTTTATATCACCAATTATTAGACATAAAATGGAAGATTTAGCTAGTGCTGCTATAATGGCTGGTGCTGTTGCTAATATTCATAAGGTACAAGTAATATGAAAAAATTTATATTCCTGAATACTTTTTAATTTTTACGTTTTATTACAGGTATTTGACCAATATCTTGACTTTATTACATTAGAAGATGATCTTTTCATTCTACGACATCAAAGCAGCGATATCATTTCTTACCATGGTAGGATGAATAAAAATATATCATTTAATTGAAACATAATATTAATATTCAATGTAAGAGTTATATATCATTGAAAATATAATTGATATTTAAATATAATTTTTTAAATTATGTCATTTAAAAAAAATGTTATTTTATTTCTTATTAAATATGAATTAAATATTTATAAGTATAATCATATTTTATGTAGCCTTAAATCGAGGGGAAATAAAGGATACTGAAATGGATTTAATAATAGATATTATCGTTGACAGTCTTTTTTCAGTCTTTGTAACATTAGGAACTGTACCAATTATTAGATGTCCTAGAGGAAATGCTGCAGAAATGGTGTCAAGAAAACTTGATACAAAATTAAGAGAAAATGTTTGGGATTCTAGAAATACATTATTTCAAGGAGAAGGAATTAGATCTAATCATTTTAGGTAAAAAAAATATCTAAATTTTAATAATATATTTTTTAAACAATTTAATTAAATCGACAAATCCTTATATTACATTGTTATTTTAATTTTTCATATTTGAAAATAAAAATTTTATTATAAATGTTATAGCTTTTTATTTTAAATATTTTTATTAAAAAAGAATATGTGTTTGTATACTTCTTGAATTTATTTTTTTCTTTTGTACACAAAATTTTATAATGAAAACAATGAAATAAAAAATTGTAGTTCTGCATTATGAGATTAAGATAAAAATTTCAATATCTTACTAGTATATACATTAATATATTATTGTTTACTAATTTCTTCACACTTCATTATTACTATTATTAAATTTATTAATGATTAAATAAAATTTAATAAATTATGATACATCTTATTACTTGATTGCTTTTCTATTCAGTTTTCAGAGACCACTTCTGATCATTTTAGATCGGAGTGTAGATATGGCAACGGCATTTCATCACACATGGACTTATCAGGCACTGGCTCATGATGTACTGGAATTGTCTCTAAATAGGCTTGTTGTGGAAGAGAGTATCGGCAAATCGCCGGCCGGAGGAGCGCGTTCTAAGACACGGGCCTGCGAACTCGATAGTTCAGACAAATTTTGGTCAGTGCATAAAGGTAGCCCATTTCCGCGTGTTGCTGAAGCCATTCAAGAAGAATTGGAACATTATCGTTCTTTTGAGCAGGAAGTAAAAAAATTAAAAACATCCATGGTATGCATAAATTATTCCACTGTACATTATATTTCAAGTTTTTGGGAACTTATCGATCAGACTTTTTATTTTTTAGAAGCTCAAGTTTATTTGCAAATGAACAAGTATTTAAAATTAGTGAGCTATGAATGATAACTTTTTTTAAATAATAGGTAGATATATAAGTTTTTAGTTAAAGCTATAGTTATATTAAAGTTTTTTTTATTAATCCTAGTTATAAATTTCTTCCGTGACCTTTTTTTCTCAAATTTGAAAGGTTTACTCCTAATATCAATGGCTTTTAGTCTATTTGTTGTAAAATTCACGATCTCGTTTACAAACTTTTAAAGTTTTTATATCTTCAGAACCTCCTTATAAATTGATCGATATTTTTGTAATATCACCAAATCTATAAAAAAATTAAAAAATTAATGCTGTTCAGTTTTATTTTCATTCAAGTAACATGTTTCAGTCTTGGTTCAAGTATGAGATTTTAGGTAACTTGTATTTTTTACGGTGTCACTGATAAAACGAGCACGTGAAATATTAAAAAGGATGAAAAGTATGAATTTTAGTATGTATAAGTATAAAAAAATTTATATTTTTATGTATTTATTTTTCAAGAAAAAATTATTTGTTATAAAATAATAAAAAAAATTGGATTTAATTAACGAAAAGAGTTTTACGGGGATTTTTCTTACTTTTTGATATATTGAGGTCATAAAATAATAACAAAAAAATATATATTTCCTACATAATTTATTTATTAATGTATAAGTAGAAGAGGCTAATTCATACATATAATAAATTCTTTAAAGTACATTTTTTAATTTTTTTCTTCTACGTAACTATATATACTTTTGTAGTTACATTTCTGAGATTTTAAACAAAAATTGACGAAGACCTTTTATTATCAAAAATTACAATTGAATTAAAAATTAAACATCGATTTTTTAGAGTTTCCAGTTTAATGAATTACAATTTGTTTAAAAAATTTTTAAATTTGATACTATAAATCTTGGAAATAATTTTTAAGAACTATTTATGTAGAAACAGATCTATGATTGTAATTTTATTAATTAATTAGACTTGAAATTTAATATTGAAATTCGTAGTTTCCAAATTGGAAATCAGTTAAATTTAAGTAAATATTTAAGTATATATATGTAATTATATCATGGATTTATTAATGAGTGCAATCTTAATAGTAATAATTTAACAGGATAACTTAATATAGTGCATTAAAATAAATAATAAAATAAGTATAGTATAAAAAAGGAAGAGAAAACTTTATAATCATAATTGTAAAGCTTAGTGTAGCATATTATAATAGTAAGAATGTATATGATAATCAATTTATTTAAATAACAATACAAAGAAAGGTTGTTCTCAAATAAATAATAATAACATAAAATATTTAATAGCAATATAAATATTAAAATTTAGAATCATAAAAAATCTTTCTATCACTGTATCTATTTAATACTTTTTTTTAGTAATTCTAAAGGTATATTTTTTTAAAGGGTATTGATAATGAAAGTGATGCAGCCGTGTCAATGGTATCGGATAACACTGCTAAACTAACTAATGCAGTCAATTCTTTACCGCAGTTGTTGGAAATGAAACGTTTAATTGATATGCATACAACTATAGCAACCGGTAAGTTAGAATATTATGAGTTATTATTAGTTTTTCATATGATATTTTATTTTTTATTATAGGTATATTAAATTCGATAAAATCTCGACGATTAGATACTTTCTTTGAACTTGAAGAAAAAATAATGAGCAAGCAGACGTTAGATAGAAGTATTTTAGATATTATAAATGATCCAGAATGTGGTTTGCCTGAAGACAAATTGCGCCTTTTTATAATTTATTATCTTTGTACAAATTTATCAGATGCCGAGTATAATAAACATGAAGCAGCATTATCGAACATTGGTTGCGATCTAAGTCCGTTGACTTATCTTAGAAGATGGAGGTAAAAATTCAAAGTAGCTTATATTAATATTTATATATGAATAATTTATACATTCCTTGTAACTTAACTTCTTATATTTTACAATATTATTACAGTACATTAATTTATATCATCTAATTCCAAACATATAAGTTTTAATTTATTCTCTATATTTTTTCTTTCTTTAATATAGCTTTCTCTACTATTTTTTATTTAGATTTTTTCATTTTTTGCTTTCCCACCATATTTTATTTTTTATGCTCCTTTTATCGCTTTTTTTCAACTATGACTCACCTTTTTTAAAATTTTGTCTTATGTTTTTTGTGTCGTTTAATTCTTTCATTTTTGTTGTTGTGACTTTCTATTATTTTTCTATTCTTCTCTATCTCTTTAATTTATGTAATCCAGTACATGCTGCTCTTTTGCTTTTTTATCTGAGCCAAGTTCACCTTCTTTTTTATTTTTCCTATCCGAAATAAACAAACTTTTTCCTCGATCCATTTTATTAACTCTACCTTTTTAATTTTTTTATCTTTTGATTTTTTCTACCCTGTTCTCTCATTAAAATCTCGACTCCCTCCAATTTATTGATAGACCCTTATTCTTCACCCATAATCTACTATTATTTTCAATATTTTCTTGTTCTCTTTTCTATTGGTGTATAATATATTTTTTACATTAACCCTCCAGTCTTAGTTGTCTTTAAACCACTTTTTTCCGTTATCCTTTGATCTTGTCTCGTTAATACTAATACCTTTAATCACTACATTATTGCTTATATTCTATCGTTTCTTTTTCTCTATCATTTATTTTAATTCTTTCTTTCCCCTATCCTCATCTATGCTTTTATTTTTTCTTTTTCTATATTTTTCAAATTTATTATTTTATTTCTTATTATCTTCATCTCTTTTTTATTATTTTTAAACTTGTTATTCAAATATATCTGTTTTTCTTTCTATTTTTTTCACTTTTTTTCTGTTTTATATACCGATCTTTTATTGTCTCGATTGACAACTTTTCATCTTTTCTTTTCCGCCTTTTCTTTTACAAGCTTTTCTGCCCTTTATTATTTTATTTTTCTCTATAAAATCTCTCTAGTCCTTCAATTACTTTTATATTTTTTCTTAAATTTGCAGGAATTATATGAAAATGGCAGGAGTTCAAAATAGTTATGAAGGAGGTGGCACAAAAACTGTTAGTATGTTTTCTAAGTTAATGAATCAAGGATCTTCTTTTGTAATGGAAGGTGTTAAAAATCTTGTTGTAAAAAGACATGTAAGTAATTTTGAAAACAAGATATGCAAATTTACCAATATTCGTATAAAAAGTACTAGCTTTTTTAGAATTTATTTTTTCCTTTGATGAATTGTGAATACATCAAAATTTATTGTATTAATTTATTTATAAATTAAATAATGCATTATTTATGTAATTAACTAATAATATTCAGTTAAATACATTATTTGTAGAATTTACCTGTTACTAGAATAGTCGATGAACTCTTAGAAACAAAGCAATCTGTTCAAACCGATGATTATTATTATTTTGATCCTAAACTACTTAAGCATTCAGAACAGGTTCCAAAGAATCGCACAGTATTCCAAGATGCTATAGTGTTTATTGTTGGAGGTGGTAATTATATAGAATATCAGAATTTAATGGATTATGTAAAGGTAATTATTATAAAAATAAGTGTTAAATCTGAATATTTATTTATATAATTCTGACTTACATTATTTTATATTTTATTATTTTAATGTATATAAAGTAATGATTTTTGCTTACGAAAACATTGCGTTAAGTTCTAATATAAAAATTTAATTATTAAATCAATAAAATATAGTTAATAGTATTTTAGGTAATTTTTACATTTTTTCACCAAAAATTAAGATTTTTATATTTTTAAAAACTATCTTCAATAATATTATACATAAATATTATAGTTATAGTATTTCAAGCAATCCTTTATTATTTCAGCAAAAAAATGGAAGTGGAACAAATAAACGGATTGTATATGGTTCAACCACACTTACGAATGCTAGACAATTTCTTAAACAATTGTCTCTTTTGGGTCAAGAAACACATTGATTTATATATATATATAGTTAAATTAAAATTTAAGAGATATATTTTTTCTTATACATCAATTCTTACGAAATATAGTGTTTCAATTTATAAATTTGTAATATTGTTAGATATTAAATTATATCATGAATTTTGGTATTTATTTAATAAAAAATAAATTTGTTTTGTTATTTTAAAGGTATGCAATATTTATAAAGTTTAAGATTCGAAAAAATCCTTTAATTTGTTATTTTAATAATAAATGTTTACATGATAAATAGTACTTTTTAATATATAATTAATTTTCATCTTTGCTTTTTGGTTCCACAATTTGACGTCCTAAAATATCTAATTTTCTTTGTTTACATTCTGATTCCTGCTCATCTGAACTGCAATCACTATCACTTGAGTCATCGTAAGAACCTAGTCCTGGTAAAATTGCTATACACTTAAGAGCACCAGTTTGTAATTGAGAATTTTCAACGGGTAGAAGCACTTTAGTATTGTTATCCTTCACTATTTTTTCAGAGGGGTCTTCTTTATTCTCTGTAGTATCTTCAGTTTCTGTTAGTTTTCTTTTTGTTCCTTGTACAGTAGGTTCTGAATAAATGTTATATTTTAGTATTTATTTAATTACCATTTTATAATTATATTTAAATATTATATTAGAAAATATATAATTTGTACATAATAATGGATATAAAACAAGACTTCTAAGGCTAATTTTTGATTATAACTATAAAATTACTGTAAAACTTACTATTTTCAGTTTTAGCTGATTTTTTTACAACTACTCCAGCCAATAACCTTAACTGCGAGTTTTTACTGTTAAAATTGAAAAAAACTAATATTTTATCTATATTTAATAATTCTTAATTTATATGTTTATTAAAATTTACCCAGAAGTTGTAGATTTATTACTAATTTGAGGTTGTTTAATTTCTTGCTTTAATCTTTTATCTAAAGATTTTTCTTGTAAAGATGCAACAGCTGCTTTGAAATCCCTCATTTCTTTTTCATCTTCTAAATTTTTTTTACGTTCTTCTTCCATTTTTGTTCTGTCAACTAAATCAAGAAATTCTACCTCATCATCATCAAGACCTTTTATCATGTTTTCTGTAATTATAAACATTTTTATGTATAAATAATAAATCTATAATTGTTATCAATATAAATTTAATCGATACTTTTTTGTACGTGTTGTTAAGAAAAACAGCTAAAACTAAATTCATTGACTCAAAATAAAAATATTTTAAAATGAATAGTAAAATATTATAAACTTATAGATTTTCAAAATTATATTAAGTTCTTAAAAAATTACAAGTAATATATACTTATAATTTACAGAATGGATCTGAAATAATATTGGTTTAAAACCTATCATTTTAATTTAATTTTCTGTATTATATATATAATTTTATAATTTTAATATATTATATAATTTTTTATACAACTTAATATGTAACTTAATTATATAAAAAATAAGAATTAATAGCGTACTAAGTTTGTGGGCCTCTTCATAATCAGAATCCCGTTTATTTTTCTGTTCTTGTAATCGATCATATAAACATCTTGGATCATAAGTTTCTTCAGGTGCTTCTGTACATAATAAAAATTAAATTTAATTTAATTAGAATAAAAAATATTTGTTTTAAAACTAAAAATTTTATTATCTTAACCTAAAGGTTGATCAGCTGATCTAACTTTTTCCCATTCTTCCTGTCGTAGTTTTCGCTGCTCAGCAATTTCAGCCTCCGAAATAAATCTTGAACTCATTTTTATTTCCAAATACAAAATAAGGAGTTAAACGTATTGTTGATTTTAATTTACTTAAACTACTTAATGACAAAATGGTATATATTACAGTGATGTTTTTATTGTTATTTGATTATGATATTATTCAGTAACAAGTAAAATCATTTTACAGGTATAAAGTACAATATATGAATGATTAAAAATGTTATTAACAATCAATTATAAAAATCTATGACACACTTTATCTATGAATATCTTAATATATAATGTAACATTTATTATTGTTACTGGTGACGGTGACAATCAACTCAATATTTACAATCTAGTTATATGTACACTAGCGCCACCAATGAATAAAAATATTTTCGCACATGTATTTATATCTTGCCTTGAATTATTGCCTTCTGTATGTGGCTAACGTAGTTTAATTTTGTTTTTGATTTAATTTGTCATAACTTAAAGAGTTTATATTGTAAAATTATCTTGAAAATTAAAATATTTAATTAAATATGCTGTTGATAGAAAAATATTTTTTAATTAGATTTTTTGATATTTACTTTGAATTCTTTGATACTTTAAATAACAAAAGAACAAATCTATATTTTATTTGTATTTTATGATAATTTAAAATCCATTACGCACATTAAAATATAATTAATTATTTAAATTTAAACATGTATAAATTAAAAAATTAATTTTTTAAAGAAAGCTTCTACTAAATAATAATTATATTTTCTGTTTTAAAAATATTATTGGTATAAATTAAAAAAAATTTTTAATAGTGTGTAAAAACATTGTGAAAAGGTGACATAATAGTTAATAGTATTAGCTTAAGAATTTTATTTTATTTTGAACATAAATAAGATATTTAACATGTTGTAATTAATGCTAATGTTTGATATTGACTTGAGATAATATCAATAAATAACATAAATTAATGAAGTAAAATATATACATTTTTGACATAACTAATAAATATCGTATAATTCTTTTACTTCATATTCACTTTTTATAATGCTTTCAGTTTCAATGATTTTAAATGATATTTTAATCGATATAAACTTTTTATCAAAAAAATGAATAGTGATACAACACACTTTTATGCATGAAGAATTAATTTATACTAAGTTTCTGTTTAAATTTCAACCATATAGAAATTTAAAGTTTTTAAAACAAATACTATTCGAGATTAATTTTAGTTAAATTAGTTTTTGAAATATCAATCTATTTAGAGTAATACATATTACAAAAAATACTTGCATATTATAAAATCATTATTTTTACATTTATATATTCAAGTATTTTATATATATTTAACAGTGCTTATATTTTAACTATGTGCATTAAAATACTTGTTTTAAATTTCGTTCAAAAAGTTCTTATTTTTAATACTAAATTACTTCAAATAAATTCTGCCATGTAATTGTACACGTTTTAAACATTGTACTCTATTTTATTTAATTATTATTGAAGTTCGAATTTATTTAAATATATGATTTTTGTAAACTTAAATTTCAAATTTGACAATTATCATAAATAAAATTAGTTAAATTTACTCACAAAAATTAAAAGTTACATTAATCAAAAGATATAAAATTAATTATGGATTTTATAATAAAAATTAATATTTATGAATTACATACTATATAAAATTTTGAACAAGTTAATTTTAAGAAATTTCACAAATAAATAAAAATTGAAAACTTGCATACTGCAAATAACGTAATGTACATAACGCTATACATGGAATAAGAAAGTATGGTTTTTTCTTCTTTGCAAATCAAACTTTACAAAACTTTCTGAATAATTGAATTTATTTGAAAAATTATTATTTTATAACGAAATTGCAATTGTACTATATTTACGATAATTTAAATAATTTTGTGAAAAAATGATTTCACGTCATTTTTAACAAAAATTTAAACAATGATTTATATAAAGATAATCTTTAATATTTTTTAAATCAAATATTAGTTCAAAATAAAATAGTGAAAGTAATTTTTACTTTAACTACGTATTTTGTAAATAATTTATATAAAATTTAGTAATAGTTTCGTGCAACTATCTTTTGTAATAAGATATAATAAATAAAGTTGATCAACTAAAATTTCATCATGACTTTCAGTCTTCTCAATTTGCTTCTAATTTAATAATTTTCAAAATACTATCTATGATATCCCTGCTAGAAGCAGTTCCCCCAAGATCCTGGGTTTGAAGCCCAGAATTAACTGTTTTGTTAATAGCATTTTGAATAATAATTGCATGATTTTTATGTCCAAGATGACGCAACATATCAACTGCTGCATTTAACATAGCAATTGGATTAGCAATATTTTTGCCTGCTATGCTTGCACCTGTGTTACGTGTGGCTGGTTCAAATATTGTGTAATGATCACCATAATTTTTACCAGCTAATAGTCCCGCTCCACCTAACAAACCACAAACAACATTTGAAACAATAGTACCATATAAGTTTGTCGTTAACATGACATCAAACTGATGCGGATTTGAAACCAATTGCATGCAAGTATTATCAATAATCATATCGTTATGAGTAATATCTGGGTATTCTTTTGCTACTCTTCGAGAAGTTTCCAAGAAAAGTCCATCTGAGAGTTTCATAATATTTGCTTTATGAATTGTTGTAATCTGAATAAAAAATTAAACTAATAATAAACAATAATTTTAACAATATTTTATAATATGTATGTTTTTTAATTATAAACATTTTAGGATTATTTATAACAAATTTTTGAAATACAGAGTAATTATTAATTAAAAATTTTTTTTATAAAAATGAAGATTTCTATTTAAAATACTCTTACCTTTTTCCTATCATGTCTTCTAGCATATTCAAATGCATAACGGGCAACTCGTTCAGAATTTGATCGAGTAATAACTTTCATACTTTCTACTACTCCACTGACACTTTGATGCTCAAGCATTGCATATTCACCTTCTGTATTTTGCCTTATAATAACAAGATCAATATTTTTTTGACGGGAACTAACACCAGCATATGAAACACAGTGCAAAGCATTGACATAAAGATCTAGTTGGTTACGCAGTGCTACGTTGCGAGATAAAACTCCAATTTCTTTACTGCGAGTTTCAATGTTACCTTTTAAAGCAACACCATTTCTACGAATTGAGGTAATAGCATAATCTAAATCATCATTATTATCAGCATTAGGATCAATGTCTATTTCCTCAAAATCTACGGGTACACCAGCATATTTAAAAATCTATAAGAAAAATCAGTAACTTATGTATATTTTATATTATGTATTATTATATGTATTATCTTTTAATTATAATGACTGACTAATTGCAAAAAAAAAACAAGTAAAAGATTGTTTGTGCAAGTTGTAAAAAAATTTGATAAAAAAATTGTATCTTTTTAAATTAATCAATTAGTTTTTTTATACTATTTAAATAAGATATCTCTGTATTAGTATAACTAATTAGTTACAGAAATTTAAAATTATTAAGTACTGATTTTTAATACATAATTTACAAAATTTGCATAACTAATTTCAAGACTTAACTAATGATGCATTTAATTTTTTTATATAAAAATAATTTTATCAATGATTTTTTAATAAAAGAATATCTAACTTTTAAAGTATTACCTCAGTTGTTTATCAGAATTTATTTAATATTATGATTTTCATTAAGATAAAAATTAATTTTATACTTATTAATTTTTTATATGCTGGGAAAAATTTCTAGTTAATATTTATGTATATAACTTTTATGTGATATTAACACTTAATATTTATAAAATATTGAAAAATATCACTTGTTAAAAGTTCATAATTTTATTAAAAATAAATAATTTATTAATATATTTCAAATGCAAATATCACCTCTTTTACATAAGTCATTAGTTCAGGTCCAATACCAGCTCCAGGTAGAAGAGTAACAGTATGACGTCCACCATAGTGGGCCTTTGGAATAGGCATAACTTTTCTAACACTTGCAGTCTTATGTTGTACTTCAAAGCCAGACAATGATGAAACACATCGAAGATGAATATGAGGTACAACATTTTTTGATTGAATATATCTAGAGACAAATTTACTTGCCATTTTGAAAAATAAATTTCCTAAAATAAAATTAAGTAATAATTGAAAGACTTCTTTTTATTAATTTTAGAATAATTTTCGATTGTCAATACCTATTGTGATCTATATTAACGATCAGCTATAAAGACCTTGCCAATGACACTGATACCAGTTCTAAAATTTTACAATTAAATCGACATCGACAAGACATAACTGATCACAATTTCTAATTCACAAGTCAGGTTTAGAGATGAAACTATCAAGAGTCTGCGTAGAACTCACCAGCGTTCATTGGTTAGTATATCGCGCGCATTATAAATTCCAATACAGTTTTTTATTGAACCGTGAAAGTAGGCTTGGTACTAATTTTACTAAATCCATAACTCATGAGAAATAGTTAATCAAAATAAAATTACTTTTGTGAACATTAATTTGCAAACAAATTAATTAGTTTTATAAAAAATATGTAATAGTAATGTGATAAATATTTAATTACTGCTGTTGAATATTTATTTTACCAAGATTAAATTGAAATAAAAATCTACACCGTGTCAATTAATACTGATTAGGAACTTAATTTATAAATAAAAAGTTAAAATAATAAAAAAAATTAAATTAGTTATTAAATATTTTTTAATAATAAAGTTAGAAAAATAAAATAAGTATTCTGGTTATTAATATTTTGATGTCAATATTATTATTTATTTATTTACATTTATTTATAAAAATTAATAATACAATTTTTGTTATAAATTATATTTATACTATTCAATTGATTTTACTTTACGAAATTCTGTTTTAGCAGGTTTTATTGAAAAGCTTTGGAACATTTCGCGACTTTTCTACGCTGTACATTCAATGTGCAAGTGTACCAAACAGTTACTTTCAACTTGTTACTTATTTTGGTTTTTTTTTGATAGAATAAAATTTATAAAATTTCAATAACTTGCTTTACTTATTTATTAAATATAATATATAAATATAAATTTTAAATAAAACAATTGAATTTGTTTTTATCATTATTCAAACTATATATAATAAATAATTTTATTACTACATTAAACATTTATAATTATTATTTATATTATATAATTTAAAATAATTTATATCAAAGCTTTTTTAAACATCATTTGATTTAGATTTTTTAAATAATTTTTTTAATTTAACAATTAAATGAAAAAATGTTACAATTAAATCTTAGATCATTTACATATACAATTTTATATCATAATTTCATTGTAATAAAAATATTTCAATAAACTTTTTTTCATACAGCATTACAACTTATAGTTTCAATTAAAAGCTAAATTAAAAGTTTAACTATAAATAAATATAACTTTTATAGTTTATGTAACAAATTTTAATGAAAAATTTCATATAAAATTAAATGTTTATCAACTTCGCAAGAGTTGCAAAGCAAGTTCTTCATCTGCTTCTAAATCGCTATTATCTGAATTTGATTGTGAATATTTTCTCTTCTTTTGATATACATTTTGTGTTACTAATTTCCTTTTTGTGGGGCTGTAACATTAAAAAAGATTATTTTAATTATAGATAGCAGATGTATAGATAATAAAAAAATAATCAAATAAAATTCAAACAAAAAATTTTTAAATTAATCGTTTTTCACAAAATTTATAGTTTTATTACTATAGAGTATTTTTCTGACTTTTCATAATAAATTAATTATTCTAAAAAATTATAAAATAAAATAATAGTATATATTTGATATAAAAAATAATTCACCGATGAATTTTGTCTTCATGCTTTTCTGCATAACGATTATCATAGTTTTCTTCATTACTACTATTTTCCTCGCTATAAGATTGATCGCTAACTTTTTCATCATTAGATTCATCAGTACTATTTGTTTCATTATCAGATTTATTACCACTATTTTCATTAATATCTGATTCATCACTACTACGTTTTTCACTATCAGATTTATCACGTTTTCCATAAATCTTATCTGGATCTGGCAACCAGGACAAATCTGGTTCGTATGAATCGTCGCTTTCGACGATTTCTTCCTCTGATTTAGCTTCTTCTTTATTTTCCCCTTTCTCAGCTTTCTTTTGGGCTTTCAATTTTCTTTTTTCTTCCCTATGTTTTTGTTTAATTTTTTCTTTAAATCGTTGCTTATCAAATCGATCTTCTTCTCTTAACACTTGTTTGGCAACTTCTATATTTATACCCGACGCTTCTTCGTTTTCATATTGTTTAGCTAAATCTGAGATTTTTGATTTTGTTGGATCAATCATCTCCTAAAATTAAATAATAACGTTAATAATACAATAAATTTTAATATAAAATAAAAATAAGTTTTATAATAGAATAGAATTAAATAAAAAATACCTGTCCTTCTTCATCGAAATTAATTTTTTTATTTGGAATAATTTTTTTTTTAAGAATTTTTTTGGCCAAGGCTGCTTTTGTGATTGCTTTTTTTTCTTTTAAATTTAATGTTTTAATATTGGAATCTTCATTTTCTTCTGAAGATACATCGATGTCAATATTTTTTCTTTTTATAGTTAAAAAGTCATCTTCATCATCATTGTTGTTAATATTATCTAAATTAGAGACAGGTATATATTAAAATATTAAAAATTTTAAAATAAAGTAATTTTATTTTCCTACCATTAAATTGCTCTCCATTTTGTGACGGCGTGTCTTCATCTGAATTTTCTTCTAAAATTTGATTTGATAATTCTTTGCTTACTTGTCGTTCTTCTTCATCATCAGTTTCACTATTACTTAAATCTGTATTTACTTCCATACTTTTTTTATTTTCTAAATTCGTTTGATTTTGGTTTAAGTTTTTTTGCATGCGCTGTAAAAATCGAATTCTTGGAGGAATAGCTAAGCCTAGTGATCTATAATATTTAAATTAAAAATAAATTTATAAGTATCAAATACTACTATAATTTATTTGTTTCTGTTATGTAGAACTACAAAGTATTAAAATATTTTAAATAAAAAGGCACATTTTAAAAATTTTATTTTTTATATTCAAAGTTTAAAATTATCTTGTGTATATTTTTATAAATATTTAATAAGAGGTGTAAACATATATACCTAGCAAAAGCATCTGTATTTAATACATTAATATTAAATATATTTTTGTCCTTCATCAAGAAAACTGACTTCACATATGAAACAAATGCTCGTTGAGCACTTTCTTTAAGGGCTACATCCCGAGCAAGTAAAGCTTCCAATTTTCTTTGTGGTGAATTTAATTTATTTGGATTAATCCTAGTAGTAAAAATTATGAATTAAAAAACTTAAACAAAATAATTAAAATAAAATCTATGTATATTGATTTTTATTGATAAAGATCTTATTATAGTATTTTATTTTAGAAAAAGAATTGATTATAAGTATATAATTAATAATAGTGTTCAAAGTACGAACTTTATCATATTAATCGGAATCTTTCGCTGCTTTAATTGTTCTACCATGCTTTCTTCACTAGGTATAAGAACTAATAATGATTCTCCACCACTTTGAAATCTAGCAGTTCTTCCTGCTCTATGAATGTAACCATTTACATCTTCTGGACAATCCATTTGTACAACCCAATTAACAGCTGGGAAGTCTAATATCAAAAATAAAAATTTCACACAATTACATTATAATACTATATTTAAAAAGTTATTTTAACTTTACCTAATCCTCTTGCTGCAATGTCAGTAGCAAATAAAACCGCATGTTCTTTCCTACAGAAAGATTCATAAATATTCATTCTTTTCAGTTGATGTAAAGTTCCATAAAGTGATAAAAGACTAATACCAGGTCTCATACGACAAAATGCTTCAAATATATATTTGACCTAAATTGATAATTCTTTTTAGTGTACATGAATATATATATTTGTACTAAAAACATTTTCAAATTAATTAATATACTTTATAATAATATACACTAATACAGTATAGTTAAAAAATTATTACTAAATATATTTTTGTACAAATTTTTATAATGGTCAATTATATCTAAATTGATTTTTAATTTAAATTTTTGTTTTAACGTTTTTAAATTACTTACTTGTTTACAACTTGAAAAAAATACTATGATTTTTTGTTGAAGATGATTACGAATAAAAGACCACAACATTGACACTTTTTCTTCTAATTCACATACAATATAACTTTGTTGAAGACCTTCTGGTGTTGTATGAGCTGCATGTTCATGAACCGATATGTAAATTGGATCTTTTAAACTGAGTCTGGCTAAATCTCGTACCGATCTATTAAAAAGTAAAAAAGTAAAAATTTTCATTAATTTAACATTTTTTTTAAATTTATATTTTTAATGTGATATAATTAAATACTTTGTTTGAGTAGCAGAAAATAAAAGTGTTTGTCGTTTTGGTGGTAAATTTTCAATAATAGAATTCATTGTTTTTTCAAATCCCATATCTAAACATCGGTCAGCTTCATCCAAAACTAAAATCTATGTTTTTATTTTTTTAGAAAATTTCTTTAAGTTTTTAATAGAATAATTTAATATACTAAAAAACTTACCTTCATGTTTATACAGTTAAATAATGGATTTTCATCCATATGTTGTAATAAGCGACCAGGGGTACAAATTATAATATTACATTGATCCATTCTTTTCTTTTCAAAATGTAAATCTTTACCTCCAATTATCAATCCAGCAGATATTTCATGATATTTTCCTACTTTACGGAGGGTTTCATATATTTGATAAGCAAGTTCTCGAGTTGGAGTTATAATTAATGCACCAATTCCATCTAGTCGTGTCCATTGATGACAATATAAATTTTCTATAACCTTTGAAAAATTTATATGATAATATAAAGAATAATAACACAAACGATGTATTTATTTATTCATAAATTAATATTTTAATAACATACTGGAATAAGAAATGCTAAAGTTTTTCCACTACCAGTTTTAGCTGCTCCCAAAATGTCATTTCCTTTTATTGCTAAACCGATACTTTGTTTTTGAATATCAGTCAGATCAATGTATTCACTTTCTTGCAATCCTTTCATAGTTTGTTTTGACAATGGTAAATCATTAAATTTTTTAATTTTTGTTTCATCTATCTAATTATTTACAATATATATTAAAAATTATCACAATACAAACAAATAAATATTTGAAAGAGAAAATTATTCTAATCACATGTTAAATGATATATAAAATATCATAATTTAAACTTACACTGTCATATTTTGCTTGAAGTTCGTTAATTATTTTACTCTCTGGTATACGTTTCTTCTTTTTATAAATTTTCACTTTGTTATTTTTATAACCCATATTAATTTAAAAAAATTAAATACATTTACTTTTTAAAATTTATTTTAAATTCTTAGGTTATATTCATCGACTGTACGTAATGTATATATGGTGAGAATGATGTTAGTATAGGAGCCTAAATGTATAATGAGTGCGCGTAATATCGTATGTACATATGTTGACTAATAATACTCGGGTAGATCAGATCCATGGTAATTGAATATTTATGTGAATAGTAAGGTACATATTTGACTAAAGTTATTTATTAAAAAATATATAGTCCACATATGTTTTATCTAAAGTTAATTATAAACAACTACAGAAATAAAAGAGTAAGATATTCGTTTTAAGATTTTGGAAAATTAAAATTGCAATTGAAAAGATCAGTAAATAAGAGGCTCAAAATTATATAAATTGTGTATTATATAAATAATTTTTCAATATAAATTATATTAAAAAGAAATGTAAAAACTAATTGCAATTAACATAATAATTGAAGTTAGTTATTATTAAAAAATTATATTTTACAGTTCTACATCATTTTACATATAGTATTGTGAATAATAATATTAAATAATACTAAAATATTTGTAGAAATTGAGATTCGTAGAATATATAGCAGATTATTATGACTTTTAAATACAGTATTTTCTCTAGTGGACTGGAAAATTTAAGTTTTTATAAGTTTTTCATGCAATCCATATTACAATATATACTTTATATTAAATAAATTTATTATATGAATAAATAATCATTGTAAATTAATATTAATTTATATTTGAAAGATATAAATTAAAAAATAATTTATTGATTCGAATTATTAGTTAAATAAATTGTTATATAATTTTTAATTAATTATATTTATTACATATTTATTATATACCGTTTTAAACATTGAATATTTACAAAAAAAATAAAATTCAAAATTAAGTGAAGTAAGTTTACAGCCTTCCATAATTTTAGTAAAATAATTGTTTAATAATAAAAAAAATCGTTCTTGAGACAACAAATTTTACTTCAAAAATTCTGTTTAACTTACATTTTATAATAATTTTATTTTACTTTATCAAAATATCGCTTTTAACTTAAGATATTATCACATATAAAATTGTATAAAAATTTTTTTCTTATTTTATTTTGTTTATTTCAATCAAATTTAGAAGAAGTAAGTAATGTTTTAAATTTATTCTGTTAAACTTTATTTTACTAAATATATTTAATTGAATATAAAATTGATATAAAATTTCATATGTTTAAACATGTTTAATTTAGTATGAGCTAAGTATATATAAGAGCTGCCATAATAAAATTCCTAATAATAGTTTTAATTTAATCCTATAAACATATAAATCACACTTTCAATAAGATATATTTATACAATATCAAATTACATTTGTATATTTTTTAAAAAGATCGAATCTATTGATTCTTTACATATTTTATTCTATAATCTAATTGATCTAATATTAATTGAAAATAATGTTTATAAAAACGAAACTTTTAAAATTTTTATTACAGATTATTCTATAAAAAATAATTAAAGCAGGAAAAAATGAAAGTTTTCAGATTTATATTACTTTGTCTGTTTATGTACAGAAGATACATAAATTTTACATCAGCTCAAGTAGACAACAGAAAACCTTAACATTAAAACTAAATGAAAATACTAAATTTCAATATTGTAAGTAAACATTTCAACTACTTTAGATATTTTGTGATTTTATGATTGTATACTGTACTAGAAATGTTTGTCTGAAAAAAGCAGATATATAAGCAATAACAATCGATAAAAATCATCAAAATGGGGTCCGTATATTATAAAAAATTTATTTAAATAGATGCTTGTTGAAAAATCATATCATTAGATCATAGAAAAGCTTAAATGACTCATTTTTTATCGATTTATAAATTTTTTAAAGGCATGTAATTGAAAAAAATTTTATTAAAAATGATTTACCATTAAAATAAAAAATTTTGATCACGACCCAAACTTTATTAAAATTTTTTTTATCGAAAAGATATTGAAACTAGGAATGGTTATTATCGTATTATTTTTTTTTCATAATAAAAATAATTTTTTATTTATATACTTATTATGAGATAGTATTAGTAATATTATCAATTATATTATTAGTATAACTTTCTCGAGCAGGTGTATTAAAGTTTTTGTCAAGATTCAATGCAAATTTTCTATTCAATCAGCTCAGTCATTGTGAAATGCGATCCTTAGAGTTTTATTTGTGGTATTAAGGTCCCTTCTAAATATTGAATATCTGTTTTTTACAGTAGGATGGTCTAGGAGAATGATGGACGTAAAGGTTAGATAATTATAGGTTATAACTTGTATGCATTAGAACTCGCTTTATTGCTGAAGTAGCCAACATGGTTATAAGATAATCAAATATAGTAGATATTTATTTAAATGCATCTTCATTTTATAAAGTATACTTTTTATTTTTTCATAAGCAACTTCAAATAATATATAACAAAAATCTACACTTTTATTTGTATAGCCAAGATTTTTATTACACTTCTTTAATTTTAGTATTATATTAAAAATAATAACTTATCAACGTTTTAATAAAAAATCAATTGCATTAATTTTTTAGAATTGATACGGTGAATTTAAAAATCAATACAGTAGGTGTATATTTATAATTGTATGATTATATTATGTTTAAGACAATCTGTACCATTGGTTTATTTTTTGATTTTTTAATTTATCTATAATATATGTACTTTTTTGAAAGTTACTTTATCATTTTTTTAGACAGAAGAATTAACATGTATAGTTGAAAAAATTTTTTAAAATAATTTAGAGATAATAATTTATTATTCTCTATAATAATTAAATATTTAATGATTTATAATTATTTATGAAAATTCTATAGTAATACATAAAAATATTTATTCATTTTAAAATTATTTATGAAAGATAAAATCTGAAAATAATCCAAATTAACAAATTTTCTTGTTAAATTATTTTTTTGAAAATATTCCATGTGAGAAGAAAATGAAATCATTATTATTCTTTTTCCTATTAAATTTCCCTTATATATAGCTTTAAATTTTTAAATATTTGATTAACATAAAAAATTTTTTAAGGAAAATAAAACTTTTTTTAAGAAATTGCACGATTATTAATGATTAGAAAATAGTCTCGAAATTTACTATTTTATTTGATATAGTATAAGTTTATTTTTAGATTTTAATAGTGAAAATAATTTTATTTCAATTATGTTTTTTATTATTTACAATATTTTAAAAACTAAAAATTAATTTTATATATTTCTTTATTAGACCCTTAATATGTTATTGTAATATAAACTAAAATAAACTAATAATGATATTCTTAACAAAATCCTGAAATTCCATTAATCATTATATTTTAATTATTATTAAATTTTATAGAGTTTTATCGCTAAAATTTTAAATATATATCATGTAATTAATCAACATTTAATAATAAACATTTTTATTTCGTATTACTTTAAATATGAGTTTTTTAACGAAAAGATAATACCATTTATTTAATTAATTTTATTTTTTTCAATTAGTAAAATAGATATTCCTTTATTTTAAAAATGTATATATATTACATCCAGTAATCGCATCGAAGTATTTATTAGACTAAATTATTCGATATATATATATATATATATATATATATAATATATATATATAGAAGAAGTAATTATTTAGTGTGTATATAAGAAATTTTAATTAAAATTTAGGAAATAATTAATTTTGTATAATTTTATTCGTAGTACAGATTATAACAGTTTTTATTACAAGTGTATTGAAATTGATATTTTTTAATTTACCTTGTGCTTATTTTGCATGTGTATTTGTATATAGTTTTTTGTGGTTATATCCGATAATTTTAATCAAAATTAAAAATTTCAATACTTCATCACTAACCTATTCATTTTCTTAATGCTTGGGCATTTTTAATCACTAATTATGATATCTAAAAAAGACTTTTGTTAATAAATAATTATTTCTATTTATAATCATTTTTAAAATTTGACGTAAATTGAACATTAATGAAATAAACAACTATTATACTAAATTTTTAAACTTTAATTTAAAGATAAAAAATGACATTTTTACTTACTGATCTATTTCAGGACAAATAAAATTAATTATTAAATATTTATTCTATTATAGTATAAATTGCAAACATATTAAATACTACAAAATATTATAAACGATAAATATAAAAAAAATTAAAAACGATAAATATTGTAAAAAAATACATAATTTAGTAAAGAAGAAATAATTCGATGTATGTAGAAATGAAAAAGATGAGCAATAATTTTTATTGAAATATTTTTAATTTCAAAATTTACAACACTTGCAATTATTAATTCACAACAATTTTGATAGTAAAAATAAATAATTATGATTAATAAGAAATTTTAAATTTGAACCGGTTTTAATGAATATTAATAATTAACTAATTGAATGAGAAATTAGTGAATTTCTAATATGCATAACAATATTATTTTTAATAACTTAAGAGAAATTTTTATCTTATCCATTACCTCTTAAATAAAATTATTTGACATATTGCGTGTGCAAATTATTATCTTATGCATCACAGAGCGAAAAAGCTATTAATGAAAATACGTGATCAATCGGAATTGAGTTTGAAATTTTTTCTAAAGTTAAATCAAGTATTTTATCATTCATTAATCTTTTTTAAATATTAATTAAAAATAAACAATAATTACTTGTTTTACTTGTTAAACAATATTTTTCATTCGTAAGTATTAAATCAATATTCTTTAAATAGATAAAATTTAGCTCTGATTAACTATTTAACATTATATCATGCAAGAAGTTTTATCGAGATTTTTTAGAAACCAAATATTTCCAGTAACATTGATTACTAAATAATTTTATTCAAGGCCAGCTAAATATACTACATATCTGCTTTATATTTATTTTTATACTCTGATATTACTTTTGTAGATAGATAAATTTAACAAAATTTTTTTATCAGTTTTATATATTAATGAGAATAATAATATAACAAATCTGACCGTTTTCGTTATCTTAAGAAAATATTTTATCAATGATGCTTTACAAGTTTATAATTATTAATTTCGTGTACTTTCCATTACTAACTGATAATAATTAATTTAAGCAATGAATGGATTAAAAATCGAGTTTCAATGAAAATTTGGGTTCGTGGCGGTAGTTCTTACTTTCAACATTGTATACCGCCTTTAAAAAATTTTCTATGCCCCTCTGCCTTCCACAAACATTCACTTCGTCCTTGTCGTCGTCGTCTCTCTCTCTCTCTCTCTCTCTCTCTCTCTCTCTCTCCTCAAGTCTCCTTCACTCTATCCCTCCGATCCCTGTCCTCATTCACGCATCACGTGGTGATGTAGAATATGCATGCAGTAAGTTCACTGTAATAGCCTCCACATTTAATACGACTCCATGGCTTTCCTGCGCGCTGAAAAGGCAAAGGACTCGCCCCCCTCTCTCTCTCTCTCTCACTCTTTCTCCCTTATTCTCTGATACTCTGCGGCCTCGGGCGCACAATAGACCGACCAACCACAATATTTTGGCGCACACATAGAATACACACTAAAACCTTGGAAGCTCCTAGCCGTCGAACGTGTTCTCTGATCCGTTCGTAGAAAAGAAAGAAATCGAAGAATGCTAGTGTACACATATGGGGAGCAGTGAATAAAGTGAAATCCGGATGCTGCTATAGATGCGCGTGCGAATGAGTTCGCCAGGGCGTGAAAAGCATCGCGTCGAGGATGTATGCACGATCTTCGGTATATGCTCGCGAGCTCTGAGTTTGGTTGCCGGAAGATCGGGAGTGCTTACTTTTTCTTTTCTTCCTTTTTCCTCCATCCCTTTTCCTCGTACATCATATTACGGGCCTCACGAAGGGAAAGGGCGCGATCGAACTTGGTTTCTCTCGCGTTTCAGAGACGCGCCGATGTCTTTGAACATTAGGCTTCGGTCGAAATGACGGCTGAGAAAAGAATGAGTCCTGGGCGCCTAGTTATTTCGAGACGCTACGCCGATACTTGTGCCCAACCCTGGCTGTGAGCCTTTTGTCATATCTTGCGTTATTTACCCTCTATTTTCGAGTTTCCTTTCAAATCCTTCGCACACATTTGTTAAGCTTTCGCATCAAATTTTTTAAGCATTCAAAAGTACTTGTAAAATTTTGACACGATTTACAAAATGTAGTTATAATTTCCACACAAAAAATTATCCCGCATACTGTTGATGATTTATTATTTTACTGTACTAAGCAAACTCATATTTTCAAAACTTATTCAAATAGAAAAAATTATTCGTGTCCATATTGAACATAAAATGTACACCTTGGAAAAATTTATGTTGCCATTGAAAACATTTTCTTTTTAATTTCAACTATAAAGAAAAAAAGAGATTTTTGAAATTATGTACAGTCTATTGTTTTAATATAGTGAATAATGTGCTTACCTGTATCACGTGGTTTTTATACAAAATTGATTTATCTCTTTTTACAATATTTCTTGTAATTAAAAACATCATATATACGCAGAGTAAAATTTTTGTGTACTGGTGTATATAATACAATATAATGATTTTTCAATCTTAATCTAAAGTAAAAGTATTTGTTAATATTTCAAATACTAAACAAACGTTTAACAGTATTGATAAGAAGAATAACGCGTAATAATATATGCGTAAATAATATATTACCCATAAATTGCTATGAAAAAAAAGTTTGTTTTAAAATAAAAAAATGATTATTATTCTCACACTACGTCGATGTATAACAATAGGCATTAAATGATCTGATTTTGGTAAAAAAAAAAGAATAATACAATTTTTAATTTGTCTTATCATTATATATTTCTTAAAATGAATTATAATGGTTTTACAAATAGCGATTATTATACTTGAAATACATGACTATAACTCGATATTTTAGATTATTTATTTTTATTTTACTTATTTATAATTATTCCTACTAGTTCATTCATTCAGTGGAATGAATATTTTTGCGCAAGAATTGCCTAATGTAATTAATAACGCATAATGTACAATATTTTGTTATTGATTTTAAATTATTACAGATAAAGAATTATAAATATACATTTATTTAATATCTTTGAAATAATAAAATAGATGTTAATACACGTATTTATTAATGTGTAATACTTAAAATTAAAATTAAAATTAATCGCCAGTAATGACAAATCCAATTTTCTACAAGAATTGAAAAAATGTAATCATAATAATAGCTATTGTCGATAAGTCATTTGGTTGAATATAGGTAAAACAAGTCGTTTCAAGTATCCCAAAGCGAACTCGAGACAAAAAATATGAGAAGAATTTCTCTTGACTTTATCCATCCCCGCGCGTTATAAGAATCGAATAAAATATGCATGAAAGTGTCAAATAAATGATAAAGGAAAGAGATCGTAGAATAAAAGTGTTGGTGGCAAAGGTGAAGGGCGGGAAGGAAGAAGAGTGGGAGGAAGGTCGTTCACGGCATAAGGTTACGTTCTCGGTTTCCTTGGACGTACATCTGTCTGGATATGGTATTGTCCTCGCTCTTGTTGCATCAACCGCCGTGAGCGCGCACTCACAAGCTGAAAGGCGAGCCAGGTTGGGTGGGTCACCTTGCGTCGGCGCAACCACCGTATGATTCCTCGGGGATCCCTTACTTAAACTTCCCGAGCGTGCATTATGCGCTATCGATCTGGGGGCCCGCGGGCCGTGATCGCGTTAGAAGGCCGCCGACGCTTTGGGGCAGCCAGTCAAGGGAAAAGTTGCGCGCTTCGATGATCACCTGCGTCCGATTTACCGCGTGGACCCGCGATATCGCCGTGTGGGTTTCTCCGTACGGACTGCCTTTAAGGATGCGATCGATTCACGTACCCTCGGAATCCGCGCCGATGGCGCTAATGCTCATCGTGTAATTTAAGAGGATGTTTACCTTTTATCGCTGCTTGCTGCAACATTCCTGAGGTGACCTTATGAGAGGGATACTTAGACCCCCTCGCAAATGTTAATGGTCCTACTAATTGAGAAAATCGATTCCTTAATATAATGAGCTCAGGGACAACTGATGCGTGCATTCAGAGAAAGTCATTCTGTAAATTTTGTGAAATTTCCTCGAAGAAAGCACCTATATATGAGAAAATTTAAAAATATAACCTTGTAACTGCGAAAATGTAGAACAAGGTGTAAAATAATCTTAAAAGAGCAAATCACTGTCTGAATTTGATCTTTGGGTTACGCACCAGTTTACACATCTTTACATATTTTTACATTTCTCGCGCTTCTACACAATATTTTACTACGCGTTACAGTGTCAGGGTAACAAAAGTTTGCTTTCTTAGCTTATTTTTAAAAGACTGACAAAATCGAAAGAAAAAAGGGAAATAAGCAAAAAGAGCACGGAGCAAAAATATGTAAAACAGTGCAGAAAAGTACAACAAAGTGTAAACAAGAGAAAAGAATGTGAAGAAATTTAATAAAGGAGTACAAATTCAGTCACTTTATTTGCTCTTAGTTTTGCTTACATTTTTAAAATTTATTTTTATGATTTTAGTGAAATATTAAACAATATAATGTTCGCGAGGATTATTATTAAATTAATTAACATAAATTAATCTCGAAATATGTTACTCCATATTTGTAACTGTATAACTCTACTGTGTAGTACAACTATCTACGACATAAATTTTCTCTATTATCACTAATGAGATAATATGAAAGTAGTTCTGCGAAAAATGAATTTTACAAATATAAAATAAATATATCTTTTCCTTAATTAATTAGAAACTTGTAATTTATCATAAAATATTTTTACGTACAATATAAAACCTATTATTCCATATGAATGATTGAGATTTTTTCATATAATTTTACAATGATATTCACATTAATTGGTAATTTACTGTAAATTTCATTCCAATTTATTTTTGATTTATGAAAAATAAAATTTCTTCTTGTTTATGTTCACAATGAATATACAGTTTATCTCTGTATAAAATCAATATTGCATGGAAAAATAAAGTAGGCACATAATAAATTTTTCGAGATAATGTTGAAAGAAGAAGAACCATGATAAAAGAGGCAAAACAATATTACTCGTTACGTATCTATTTTCAATTAAGTTAATAGTTAGATTTCTTGTATTCCAATGTAGGTATACAATAAACAAAGAAAACGACTTAATCTCAAAATCATAATTTTAATTTCCACGCGAAGATTTATTTTAAGCTGGAAACTAGAAACTTTTGAATTTAAATTGAAACGTTAAATTGAAATTTTACGATCCTCAGTTGATTCATTAAAAGTAATTTTCTACCTGACCATAATCAAATTTTGTTAGCACAAAATGTATAGGTGTATTCGCTATAGGGCAAAGCTACTTTATTATGACATATAAGTGAACTTACATGCATCTAGTAATTTTATCGTTTTCATTAGAAATCATTTTATTACCTTGTATATTTAAGATAATAGTTTTAAATTAACGCATTGTTCATATTTCAAATAGTGAAACATTATTATCTCACAGGCAGTTTTGGAAAGCTTTACATTGTATTTTTACATCGACACGTAATTGAGTTGTGAAACTTATTTATTTTCTCCATCTTTGTTTTTATTATTAGACTTCGAGTAGGAACAAGATTGCTTCTACAACTTTAAAAAATAATAAATATATATAACTTATCTTAGAACTATAATTTTATATTACACGCGAACTGTTTCTTGATTGAAATAATATTATCAGCTTAATATACTTTTAAAACGAATTCTTAAACTCTTTTAATCGTAACTATAAATCTAGATGAGAGTGACATAAATTGAATTTTCAAAAAGAAGCATAAAACCCTTTATTAACAAAAGCCAATCTAATATTTCGCTAAGCAATGTATAACAATTTTGCTTGGAAAACAGCTATATTCGCTTCTGAATCTCGGTCGTCCCCTGGGAACGTCGTGGAAGCGCCATAGAATACGATGGAAAATCGAATTTCGCTAAAGAACATCAGCTATAATCAATTTTGCGTTGTGAAGCATGTATACGGAGAAATAAGTACACCATCGAAATCACCGTCGCCCGAAAAGGAGATATTTCTTCCAGTCATGTGTACGAGCGCGTAGTTCATGAAACTCGCCATCTTTGCACTAGTGAGGATCAAAGAGCAATTCCACCCCTCAACTTCCTGCGTGAAAGCGAAGGGAAGATTCGAAGTTAAAGACACAAGGTAAATGTTTCTGCCATTGGCAGATTCAGGCATAATCGCTGACAGTAGTTACATTGAAGACTGGTTATATTTGAATTTCAGTGCAGAATTTTTTATTTTAAAATGTAAATATTTAGCTCTTTATAAATTGACTTTCTTTCACATAGAATGCATATTGTGTGAGAAATATTAAAAGGTTTTTACCAAATAGTCTTAACGTCGTTCTTTTTACTTTCGTTATTTCGTAATTACCAATTATGCAATATCTCATAACATTTATAAAAAGTTTTATATAATATATTCAAATAATGTTATTCCATAGAAGAATAATTTATATGCCACTATATTTACGCGCAATAAAAACGTTTGATTATACGAAAGATAAAAGAACTTTACTTTATATTTAGTAATCAAAAGTATCTATGTACTTTAATATAGTATTCGCAATAAGCTTATTATAAAATTATTTATGTAAGTATGAAAATTACACGTCAAGATTAAACTAATAAATAAAAAGTTTGAGTACACCATAGGGTTTAGAACATGGCTTGAATAAGACTATTTCAAGCTTTTTTTTTTTAAAATGTTGGTAAAATAAAGTTAAAAGATGTTACATTAAACGAATTGGTGTAACCATTAAAACGCTGCGTTTTAAATATCGTTATCAGAACTATTCGATATAATTTATAAGAGTAAACATTGTAAAAAAATAAACATATCCAGCAATGCAAGATATCTGTAAATAAAAGCTCACTATATTAATTTTTTTGGTTTATTTTAAAACATTGATATCCCTCATTAAAATTTTCTCAATTTACATCCGTATAAATAATAAACATTGTATTTGTTTAATGATATATTTTCATGAACAAATTAGTTTTTTATAAGTTTTACACAGTATAATTTATAATACAAGCCAGCTTCTTTAAATATTATTTGTCCATGATATTTATTCTAAAAATATTTTCTTTGAAATTATATAAGAATTTCAAGTTATTATTAAAATTTATGAATTAACTTTTGATTTTTAATTTATTATTTTATGCAACCATACGAATAAAAGATTTGCTTCATATTTTCTCGTTCGTCAACTAAAATGTCTATTGATACGAGTAATCTAAATTCTTATTACAGAACAATCTGTCACATCAGTTTAATACCAGAACACTTCCTTGCAGGTATAAAAATTTTTCTATAGAATTTCTGATCAAAATTTATCTTTATATAACTAATGTATTCGGGTGAGTTACAATAATACAAAAGAAAATTATAAAAACGGACTTGTCACGCGTTATTTCGAAAAAGTCCAGGTGGCGGCTTATCCTCACACCACAGCTGTTCATACGAGATTGAGAAACTCCTTTTCTTATACGGGTTAACACTAATCTGAATGTCAAAACTTGTAAATCTCACCGTTAGACTTAAAATGTACTATAATAAAACTTTCAAATGCACAAAAAGCATAAATGTACGATTAAATTTATCTTAAAATGAAATATTGCTCTGATTTTTTAATTTTTATGCATTAATATAATAATAATGTAATAAAGTGGAATTTGTGTGTGTATGGAAAGAAAAGGAAAGTCTTGCCTAATGTCTAAAAATTCGTCAAAGGAGTAACAATTAAGCAAAGCCGAGAATAAAAAATCAGGGTTGTCCTCTGATATTTCACCCTTCCGAAGCCGCGTTCTTTTCGTACTAAAATTCAACGAGATCGATTGACGGCTCATACGCGGTCGGAAGAGGGGCAGCTATTATGTACGCGGGTGGCTCGCGCCTTTACCGAAGTAAACCTGGCCGCTTATTACAGGCGCATCGGCGTCGTAACGGGTGCGTGACAAAGTACGCCGAGCAGGGTAGGGGCAGGAGTCGCTAAGTACGGGCATCGCGTCTAGGAAACACGACTTTCCAGGAGGGGAGTATCTGCTCTGTCGCGCAAATAATTCACGGCATTATTATTCGATCCTAGACGCGGCCCAGCAGACACGAGCACGAACTGCTAATTTGCGGAGGGTGGCATGTTCCCGGCGTTTACGGCCGCGGCGCGGACGCAGCACTGGCTACCAGGACGTGTGTCCTGGACCATTTGCGAAATAACGTCAAATAGACAACAATGGCGCGGGGGTGGAAGCGAGAAGGGAAGAGAGTCGATGGGGCGCCGTTAAATGCGATATTGAGCGCAAGCGCGTGCGCGCGCGCGTATATGACTCGCGGGGAGCCTATCATTATACCCTGGAACCGCCATATGTGGCCGTGTCTGTCGAATTGGCAATCAAGGTCGAGTGCCGCGGTCGACGTGCCATCGCTGGCTTCCGTATACCTACCCATTTTGCTTTATATTATATTCGCCTTTCTTCGCCCGGCTTTCCGCGCGCTTTCGAAAATGTCGCTTATTCTCATTCCCACGGGCATTTTTGATTCGATGGCTTTCATAACGGTTTGCTTTGACACCTCGATGCCATTCTAAGAATGGAAAATCGTAAACAGAGAAATGTGGGGCTTTAAAGTCTATTATATATAGTGTAATTCTGAACTATTATCTTATACAAAGATTACGTTGAACTATTAGAAGTTCTTTTGGGTTAGTTTAATTTTATTACAATATTACTACATTTGTCAAATAAATCTTATCCAATTATTGCGATAAACCTAATGGCATCAATTTATATTGAATTATGCGTAACTTTAAACTTTAAAAGTATTAAGGTTTCATAAATTTTACAAAACTTGGAAGCAAAATAAATTAAAATATTCATTTTATTTAGTGAGAAATTAATTATATTTTTAGTATAATATCTCAGTCGTGTATTTCAATGTTTAAGAAATTCAATAAAATTAATGACATTATATATTATAATATTTTTATTTGATCGAAAAATATGAAAAATAGTTTTGATAATCAAATATTATCAAACTACAAATTTTTGGTTTTTTAACTCTCTTAATGATTTAAATTTCTTTATATTTTTTATTAAAAGTTGGCGCTATAGAAATATATCGAAACTTGATAAAGTTTAAAAAATATATTAGATCTTAGTACATTTAAATTATGTTATAGTTAAAATAAATAATTAAAAAATTTAATTGTGACACACGAATGGTATAAACATTTTTATCGCTTAGAAGATGAGAAACTTAAAAACGCACTACACACATATGGTGTAATAAAGTTATTATGATTAATTTAATATAATATTTATTATCCTCTGATAATATAAAAATTGCACTAATATTTTAGTTATATTTTTGTAGCTTATGTATATAGGATTTTGTACCACCTATGTACATATTGGTGCCATTGTATTTTTCTTCGCCATTAAACTGATGTTCTTCCTCGCACCGACTATGACTTTCCCTGTCTTTTCCCCTACATCTGCCTATGTTTAATATTTCCCTCCCTTTTTCACTTTCCATCAATATATCGTCTTCTTTTTTATTGTTGACTTAGCATCTGTAGATAAGTATGTTTTAAAATATATTAGCAAAAAACAATTTTGTACAGACTAGTTCATTGATTTCACGCTAAATTTACTCTATTATTTCCGATTTCTACGGGTTACTGCGTATATTCACGCATAAATTTATCTTTGTTCTTTTCTCTTTTTTTTTTTAAACTAGAGATTTCATATTCATTTTATTTATTGTTCATTTTAAAAACACTTATATAAACGGTATTTATAAATGCATTTAATCTATATTTCATCGAATTCACTTTTACGACATTTTAACGCAGGACTAAAACATCTATTAATGGCATGTATGGTGAAATTAATATAATTTATGTACCTTTATATTATCAATCTTCGAGTAATTTTAAATATTTTTAATAATAATTATAAAATAATAATAATTGAACATATTTAAATATATTAAATATAATATATATTATACAGCGCATTGAAAGTTTAATTGTATAATTATAACAAAGTATAATTTATTGTTAATAGAAATCATATCTAGTTATATCCCCTGAGTTAATCGCTTCTATAAAACGCATTAATAATTTAGTAAATCATAAATTTTTAAATATTTGTAACAAATAAACCCGATTTGCTGCATTTTGATTTAGAACTTTACATGTACTCGACACTTTATCATATATATTACACTCCATTTTGCAAAATATATATGCTCTCGATTGAAGTGAGTTATCAATTTACATATTTGTAATAATACATTGTAATAAATTAAGGTACTATAAAGTTAAATAATTCTTCATTTACAAATATTCAATTTAAATTTTATATGGAAATTTTTAACAATACAATGATTATTATCCTCTCCATTGAATATCAAAAGAACTCCCGTATCTTAAATAATAACAAATTTTTAATTATAAAGTATTGTAATAATAATACAGCGTTATTGCCTTTATTATTTATCACAATCATGATAGTATTATTGAAAAGCTCTTCGTTTTAGTAGTTACACGATGTTAAAATGACTTTAATAATTATTAAAATAATATCTACATGATATCAATATTACACAAATATCTTTTAAATTAGTAAGATATACAAAATAATTACCCAGATAGTAATAAATTAATAATTTTGAACCAATTTTCCTTTATAAATTATCAATAATCACTTTTAGCCTGTTAATATTTCTATTACGAACGTCGAATTTTTAGTCGAATCATATTCATAAAGTTATACTGGTTATATTCTTATTAAAGACTTATACTTTTAAGTATCAGTTTATTATTCAAATTATATTTCATTATTGAAAATAATTGTAAATTTAAAAATATACAAATTAATTTTAGTAAATTTTATTCAGAATAAAAAAAAGTTTACCAGATTATACTAGATACTAATATACACGTTAGAATAGTTGAAGTTATATCACATAAAAGATCTATCATATATTATTAAACATTATGATTTATTAAACAAATATCTTATAATTCTTTTACTAATTATTTTATAGATTTTAGTACTTACTATTGTCATAGTTCTCAATTCTATCACTATCAATTATTTTATATTTGAAATACTTTTTTTTTTAATTTATTATATTTGAGTACAGTACACGTTTAATAATTAATATAAATTTTATTAATATTATTATTTTATAGTGTTAATATTATTAGTGTGATAGTATGAAGATGTGTTGGTGCTCTAATTATAATACATAAAATTTATAGAAAACTTATTCATATTTATATTTTTTTATTAGCTTTTAAAACGTTTATTTTTTTGTCTAAATTTTAGACTGAATTTTATTGTTTCATATATTCATTTATAAATATATATCTACTTTACTACTATTTTTACATCTAGTTATCAATACATTTTATATTAATTCTAAATTAAAATTCTATTATATAAAGTGTTATATTATTATTCAATACATGTGAAAACATTTTAAATTCTCTATTTTGAATTACTTGTATTTAACGTATGTAATCATGTCATTTTTAAGTCTATCAATGTTTTTATTTGTAAACTATTTTTTTATTCTAATAAAGATTAGCATGACAAATTTTGATAAAAGTACTATAAATACTTAATTCACTAAATTAACAGTTTCTTCTAAATATACTATTTTTTTTAGGCTTCATTTATATTTTTTTTATCTTATTTAGAGACTCGAAATAATTCAGTAATTTAAACGTTTTAATCAAAGGTTCAGGAAATTAAAAAATTTTCTTATTAATAACAGCCGAATACTTTAAAAGTCGAAGATGCTTAAAATCGTAATGACGGAAGATATAAACGTAGGTGGAAGGCCGAAATTCGGTAAAAGTTATATCTTGCAACGTGATACACAAAGTAATAAAACGCACATTATCAGAAAGTAAAAATGTATTTTTTCTTCACATCTAAAAAGCGATAAAAGAGTTTTTACGATCAGTTCCAACATAACTTTTCGCACACATTTCGAGACACGTAGTATTGGATGGAATTATAGTATTGGATTCGCGGCCTGGACTCGTTGTCATGCCAAAAATCGCTCCGTCGAAACGGGAGTGCAACCGTGCATCCTATAGACGCATAATAATCTAATAGGCCAATAACTGCAAATGGGTACGGACAATCGCGCCAACTTTAAGTGAATGACCCGCTCAGCCCTGTGCCATTTGACACCGGATGTTCCGTTATAACAGCTCTCACGAGCAGGTATGTACACCTAAACGCATGCATATGCACGTGTGATAGATGTCGTCGACGATGCCGTCGCCGGTTTATTCTTCCGGAAGCGAATACGATCCGCGTTTAAGGGCCTCACTATCGAGGATTATAACTATCAGCCTATGTCTGTCCACCCGTGCGTGCGTGCGTGCGTGCGTGCGTGCGTGCGCGGGCGCGCATGGGAATATGCATTGTGAATATTATAAACGAGCCGCCTGCGCAAACTCCGGAGTAGCTAACGTCTGCATGTGACTCCGCGAGAGCTGGAAGCGTTCCCCACACGAATATTCATTTCCGCCACGTAAGCACGAATACAGTTTCGATAATTCATTCTCCCTCATCGGAAATATCATACTGTATTGGGCATTGCGTATATTTAGCTTAATATATTGTTGTGAATAGTTTCCCGAAAAATCATCCTGTCGGACTTCAAGACTTTTTCAGATCTTTTACGGAAAAGCATTTGCTGTGTTCGTAGGTGTCGATTCGTTTTTCTGAAAGTACTTTTGTACATTATTAGTATCATTTACACCAGTAGCCCTTATAAAAACGTTATATTTTTAAATAAAATTAGAACTATCTTTATTATGAGTTATTCTTTCTTGTTATCGTTTTCCAAGTTTGACGTGTTATCCATTTCAACGAAGCTTTATAAAATCAATTTATTATGAAATATTTAAAGATAAATTTTCAAGAGATGATGATACAAAAATTTCAAATTGGTATAGGTTACATAATTCCATAATCAATTTATCATAGTTTTTCGATGAAATTACTTTTTACATCAAAATTAACTAAATATTTATTAAATTTAATAAAATAAATCTATGTTATTTAGTATTATTTCAAATAATTAAAAATCCATATTGAATCATAATTTCAAAATACGTTACTTATTTTTTTAACGACTACATAGCAACATATTGAGATTATATTAATTTTTTTTGTTTTGCAGTAAGAACAATTTTTTTTTAATTACAACTCAACTTCTTTTCCGTAAAAATTGATTGGTAATTAATTTATGATTTGGATTAATATATAAATAATATGCGTTTGTAATAGTTAATAAGAATTAATTTATTTTTTAAATATCGCAATAATTAAATTTTTAAAATGGAGAAAAATTAGTAATTATATTAATATCGAATGTAAAGTGAAATATATCTTAAATATATATTAATATATATACATATTATAAAAGTAATTAATAGTTTAAAGATCATTAGTTTCATAAAATTATCTATTGAATTCGACGGAAAATGAATTGAAGTATATAACTCTTCATGAAGTCGGAATTTAATGACTTTAATCAAAATTTAATTAAGTACGTTATGTAGTCACATTTGTTTTATTTAGTTATCAACGTCACTCACGAGAGCGATTAATGTATTCGGATTTTCACTTAACCACTAGCTCTTCTCTCCATTTTTAAGTCTCAAGGTAGACATCGGAATTTTAAGTGCCCGTTATCGCGTACAAAATAAAAAGTCCTCGGCGCCAAAACAATTTTTTCTCTCATTGCCGGAGACGTGCATACGTGCGTGTATGCGTACGCATAGAAAAAGTTGAAAAAACCAAGCAGAATCCTCCTCATCAGTTTGATTCATCAGGGTAACTAAGTAGGCACTCACCGCCTGTAATCCAAACCGATAATCGTGGAGGGAGAGGACATCGAACCTTTGATCGCATTGTGTCTCGCAGACCCAATTTCTATTTATGTATTTTAAGGATGAGGCATACCTGATCACAAGAAATAAAAAATAATTATCAATTCGAACCTCGATTGATACTAGCACTTAAATACTTTTTTATTTTCTGTTTTTACATGAATTAAAAAAAAATATTATTTTCGTAAATGTAAAAGTAGAAAGAAAATTATGTGTGTTTTTGCGATGTAGAAATTTTTTAGTAAGTTCGACTACGAAAATAAACGAAATCTAGTAGAAATACAAATTCTTTATTTTTCATTATAAATAAAAATTTACACATGAAAACAATTTAATAATTTTTCATTAATTCGTGGTAAAGAATTACTTTTTTACAATACATAATACAATAAAAATGAATTGTATCAATACTATATTGTTCTACGTAGATCAATATATCATTAATTAATATAATTAATATTTTAAGTTGTTTAAAATAAATATTATGATTGTTATAATATGTTACAAAATTTAATAGAAAAACTCTTATATACTGAAAATACAGAGTGTAGCCATTTATAGTAGATCAATTATTTAATTGATTAATTAAAATTTGACTCCATGGTTTATTAAGACAATTAAATAAAAATTAAAATACATAAATTTAAACTCAAACATTAAAATTAAATATTAAATACACGTAATAAAAAGGTGACGGACATTAAAGAATAATATATATGTACAAGATATTTTATGTTTTCCGGATCACTTGACTCTCCAAGCACTTGTAGAGTTAAGAAGTTCATGTATATGTGGGCATTTAAATAAAACTCACTTAAAAATCACTTAAAGTTCATACGTGGCCAACTTATAGCAGTAAACTGAGAAAATAAAAGATACTTTTTAATCTGATGCATTTTCGAAAATACTGTTTTATTTGTCATGTATTAAAACGAATGTAAAAGAAATAATTTTCCGTAAAACTGAATAACTGCTTTTAATTTAACCAAAAAATTAAAAGCTAATATTTATTATAACATCGTTAAAATTCAATGTTATTTTTCTTTCAATATTTTTCTTTATTATTTCTCTCAATAGTTTCATATTTTATAGTATTTTCATATCTGCTATTATTCATCTTTTAATTGGGTAAGATTCTGAATAATTATTATAAATATAAAAAAAGTTTTTTTTCTTAAATTTCAGAAAAATTTACCACATACACAAGGAAATAAAAATATATAAGTTTTAAATATCATATAAATAATAGAAGAATTTAAAAAAAAATTCTTATTATAATTATAATTTATACAACCATTCTTTTTAAATTAATTAATATTGCATAAGAATTTAATAATATACGATATATATGTGCTATTGAGGTTGTACGGTAATTTAAAAATGCTTCAATATTTATATAAATTAAATTTTTATATAATATTAATGTTAATTATTTAATAATTAAAGATTGCAAAATACGTATTAAAGTGTATATTCTATTCAATATTAATAGAATCTTTGACTAATTTTAATTACATATCAATATATATTAATTTATAATAAATTTTGACATTTATAATTACGAAATTTTTTCCAAAATAAATGAAGAGATATTTCTGTTAATTTTGTATTCGATATAATTTTATGTTTATTTTTTAATATTCCACATATATATATAGTTCATCAAGAATAAATATTCATATTTATACCTGAGAATACATAGTAGAAGTATCAGTTCTCTATATTTATAAGTTCTGTATATTTGAATATGTTTCTTATTTTTTCCGTTGTTAAAGATTGAAACAAATTTATGGGAGTAGGAAAACTAATTTAAACAGTGAAAATTTTTTATTAATACAAAAGAAAATCTATTTTGTAATATGTAATTCTTTTTTTTATAATATTATTACTTCAATTATATTACATTATTTAGTTTATTTATTTCTTATTTTGATATATAGATTATAAACGAAATTTATTAATTATGATAATATTAGGAAGAATTACAGAAAATAAGTGATTAACTTCGATTTTTAAAATGGGAATATAATAATAATACGAAATTGCTATATTTTACGTACTAAAACATTATTTTTAAGATAATTAAAAAAATTTGTTAAGCTTACCTTTTAAGAAATTTTATTAATATTTAATCTAATTCATATTAAAATAGAAATATGTAATTATAACATTTACAAATCTGAAAATATGACACTAAATTATTTTAATTAATTAGTTTATAATTTAATTTTATTTAAATTTGTAATAATAATTTATTTTAAACAACTATTATACATAATATAATCTATTTGAACAAAGGATGCTGTATTGTAGGATTCCGTAATAATTTTTTTCTTCTTCATAATATAATAATAAATAACGTTTAATCATGCAAGTTTAATAAATTTACAATCATGCAAAAATTTTTTATATATAACTTTATGATTTAAATAAAACATATTGTAAAATTTTTTTCTATAACCATATTATATGATGTTTTATATTTTACGAACTTTTAACGAATGCTTCCAATTTATTATAATTTACATTAAATTATTAAAAGAATATATTTTACATTGAAATTAATAATTTATATTTGTTTTTATCAATAAATGATGGAAATTATTAATTGTGCATTTATTAACGTAGAATTTCAATAAATTAAAAATAAATAATAATATGTAATTTTATTTATTTTTCTGAATATACATTTTTCCCAGTACGTCTGCACTTGTATTTGAGTATATTTATTTATTTTCATGCATTTATATTTATTTATTTATGTATACCGATAATTTTTTAACTATTTTTTTCAGTTGTATAGCAATAAATAATAAAATAAGTAATAAAAATTCCGCATATAAAATTGGTTTATTTAAAACGTAGTCATAGAAATTTTTTACCTTTAACTTATATTAACTTTATAAAAAAAGTATATAAAATATTAATAGTAAAAAATACAGTTTTTTAAATGAATATGACACTAATATACATATTTAAATTTACAAATTCTTAATTTCTTTTTGTAGCTTCTAACATATAATGGTTTAATCTTAATCGAAACCCTGTATAATACAGGCTCAATCCTCCTTTTCTTACCGAACTGTGCGATACACAATAGTCTGAGCTTAATAGAAACTTTGTGTTATACGGCTAAATTCTTTCCTTCTACCCCATTTTGTTTAGAAGCTTTAAAAATCTTGTGTATTACAAATGCAATCCTCTTTTTTCTCACCACGTTACTAGTTTATGATGCTTTAGTTTAAAGCTATAGAAACCTAGTATATTAGGTATATTTATTCTTTTCTCCTATCACACCTTGTGAAATGCTATTGTTTGAATTTAAAAGTTTTACAAATCTTGCGAACCGTAGGTGTAATAATTCTTTACACAGACATATACCAAGGCACATGCATTCTTATTTCAAGATACAATTAGAGATCCATGTTGAACTGCAACGCTAGGTGTAGAAATGGAGCGGGTAAATAATTAATAGGATGTAAGATATGACAAACAATTTTTGAAAAATAATTCTACATACTACTCATTCTCTCGTCATAATCAATTATGTTCAATTATTTTCAACCATAATATTAAAATCTCGTTCTATTATTCTTTAGCTTAATATGAAAGTATTATATATATTTAAATCAATACTATTAAACGATTTATTTTAAATTTAATTTTAGGAATGAAAAAGTAGTATTTTATAATCCAGATCTAATATTTTAATAAAAATAATATACAGAATATATATATTTAAACAAATTTAATAGAGCTAATTGTAAATTTAGCAATTAATACAAATAATTCTAAATACATATTTTTGTAAAAATTATAAAATATTACAGTGCACCAAAAATTAAATATATAACTAAATAAATCAAGTCTATTTAAAAGATATTTTATTTTAAAACGAGGCTTGGTACTATATATATATATATAAAGTTTTAATCCTTTACATTCGCTTAATGTTTTTTTAATTTAATCTGTGCTTCAGTTTACAGTTATGTCTCCTTTTTTATCCAAGTAAATAAATATGCAGGCTTCTTTTTCGATTCCTTTGGAATTTATGTTTCATTCAAATTTCAGACATTTTTTCATAAGCAATAATGAAATGGTGCTAACTTCGATTTGGAGAAGATAAAAATTATGATTTCTGTGAAAAGTAAATGCATAAAAAATTTAATAAATTTCAATTCTGTCAATATTCAAAACTTTCCATTATACAGATGTTTCAGAGTACAGTAGTCAGGTGTAAACAAGTATTCGAGTTTGATAACGAGTTGCGACACGAATTTTCAAGTTTAATTAAATTGCGATTTAAATAAGTTTTAATACATCTGTTTTCTCTATCTCGAAATTTTATCTTACTTATTCCTTATAATTTTGGCACCGTCTTTCTAGTTTGTCAGTAATGAAGACTCGCGATTCATAAAAATAAGGATTCTGCAACCCTGAATGAAGTTCGCCAATTTCATTACTCGCCGCATCGGCGCCATTGGCTTTCTCCTCTGGCCCTTTCCTCGGCAAGCCCGAGCACCGCTCCTCTATAATGAGAAGCGCGAGAGCGATCCGAGGAAATATAAGCAGCTCCCGATAAGGCGTCTACGTAGCCCAATGCCCCTGGTAATGGACTGGCTAAGGTCTTAATTACCAAAAGACCAGCCGGCGCGCTTATCTCCTTCGGAGACCCTCGTGCGCGTTGCAACTGAGTATTTCGACTCCCGTGCGGCCCGACACTCGCGCTCCGATGCGCTAAGATAACGTGTGTCGCAACCTGTAAGACGCGAAAAGACGACGCGCCCCCGGCGGCACGAACCGCCGGACATGCACGTTTATACGTAAATAAGCCCCCGATGAGATACCTTCCGTTTTCACGACTTAAAACAAGTACGAAATTTAAGTATATGGCGAACGAAGTTACGTATCGGAGCGGAACCAAGTATAATCATTTGTGGAACTTACAAGACCCATCAAATATTGGGAATTGAACAAAAAAATTAATTTACTTAGCGCTGAGTAGGTTCCTTGTGCTCTCGCTCAACTGGATTTAATAATGGATTTTTTCAGTCAGAATAAGACAGTGAATCGATTTTAATAAAATTATAGTATAACTTTTGCTATTTCAATACTTTATAAAAACGTCATATCAACTATAACAGTATTTCTATGGATTTTCATTGTAATCGTAACATGTGCGCTCGCACGTGTTCAACTGTTTTTATACGAATTATCTAGTAAGTTTTTAACTGTATTTAGTTAAAATAGAGAAACTTGCATTTCTAATTAACCGGAGATTGTGAAATTGTAATTATCATCTTTATCAAGTTTCGATTAATACTGTTCATGCATCACCATAACTCCTAATCAATACATATCTAATCTTTGAAATTAATTATGGCCCTCCATCTACAATGTTAATTATGATCTGATAAGAATAATAATCAGATAACTAAGATGTTGTGTCTGTTGTATAATTTTTTCTATTTCATAATTAATGTTGATAGTCTGAATACAAGAAAAAAAGCTAAATACAAGTTATGAAGTATTTTGACTAAAATTGAAATTGTCAATAACATTTCAAGTTTTAGACTTATCATGATTTTCTGTGTTAAAATTTATTTGATAGCTGTTTCAGATATTTTTAATGAATATATTAGACGTATTAAATAATTTATCAAACAAATGTAATAAGGAAATTCATATTATTTAATACTTCTGGAAACATAAATTAAACCTTTTTTGTTAATCTAATTATAAAATATAATTATAAAAATAAAAATTATAATTAATGTATTTAAACTAAAAGAAATAATTGCTGTCCGACAAAAGGCACTTAAAAGACATTATTTTCTGTTTGTATTATTTTCGCATAAAAAATTTAATTTTCTTGTATAAGTTTAATTGGAATTGAAATAATCAAATGTAACTAATGCCTATAAAAGCAATAATCTTACCAATTTATCAATGTACTTGGCTCCTACCTTATACTTGCAATTGTTTCTTAAAAAATCAACTTATATATACTCAAGTTATAAATATGCTTTTATATTTATAAACAATTACACAATTATACAAAATATATCTTGTGCAAAGCTGAAAAATTCAATTATTTTATGCAAAAGTTTTATATTTAAAATATATATTTGCAAATTAATCACTGAACATATCTAGTGTTACATAATTATTTGTACTCATAATTTATTAGTATCAGCTTGTTTATAATACATCATTATAATTAACTGATAGTATCATTACAACTGATCAATATCTTAAATGTTTTCACTGAACTGATTCTAATTTATTCTACCTCCTGAGAACCTTTCGACATTCAATATTACTTTACATTAAATAAAATATCTAATTAATTTAAATACATTAATCAGTCTTAAGTAACAAGGGATATATTATTAATTTTTTCTCATTATTAAATGAATTAAAACTCAAAACAATATTATTTTCTAAGAGTATTGAAAATTTATTATAAGTATCTTTCAATTTTTTAATAGTTTTTTATTCAAACTTTTGATTTTATGTTTTAACTAGTTTATGTGTAGTAAACAATTATAACGAATTAAAAATTTTAATACTATTTTTTAAGTAATGGATTCGTATAATTTTTCTTTAGTAGTACTTTTTAATATTGCAATTTTAACTTAACATTAATTTTTGGTTTTATAAAAAGCATTATGGTAAATTTTTTATTACGTATTAAATAAAATATATGTTTAAATCATCTATAAAAACTTTAGTGTTTCATCGTAAAAGAAACATGAATGACATCCAATATTTTCTAATCAAAACTTGTAGAAAACTGAAATGGTAAAAGTGTTTCTTTTGAACTGTTAAACGATTTTTGCTTTTGAATATTTTTGTCATATTAGCAATATTTTTCTAAAAAATGTTATTTTCTTTTGGTATTTTTAATATTTATTTGACATTTTCTTCTTGAAATATAACATACTTATTATTAATCACATAATTATATAAGTTTTTGCATATTTATTTGAGGAGATATATTATTCATAATGTTTAAATTAATTTTAGCACGATAATTTAAATAATGGACTGAAAAATAGTATGGATTAAACTAAGAAAAAGAACATACTTTTATGCATGTAAAATAATTTTTAGAATAAAATACTTTATTGGAAAATATATTCACCAAGTATTAAAACAATAAGCTAATACAATATACTTAGTTTATTTTGTGATTTATATTTCTTGTACTTTGATTTTCTCATTGTTAAATAATGACGAGTTAAGTTAATAAACTTTAATTTATTTTTTATTATATAAATATAATTTTTGCACTGTTTTATATTTTTTATGTAATTACAATATTTTTTACATCAAATAGCTACTCAATTTTATAATTCTATTCATAATGATTTAAATTTCACTGATTTTTTTTATTTAAATCGTAAATTATACTTTTATAGTAAGATATTTATTATAAATTTCTCAAGCTGTTTCTAACATTTAAAAATTAAAGTGTTCTACTATAATTAAAATTTTTTTTAAATACAGAAAATTCTAAATAAATATGTATTTTAGTAGCATAATACAATTTGAATTGTACTTTTTAAAATAAAATTTCAAATGATTTAAAAAACAAGATGTTTATTTTTTCTTTAATAAAAATATATTTTATAATAATAAAAAAGCAATTTTTTACTGAATTTAATCAGATCATACTGCGCATCTTATTGTATGTTTCATTGTTTGACTTTCACAATTTTTACCTAAATTTATAAATATAGAATAAATTCTCTGTCGAGTGGTCTATTCAAAAAATAAAAATCCTAGAAACTTTTCCAATATCAAATGTTTGGTACCTGAAGTTATGAAAGAATGTGTAAACTTTTAACCGTATTAGTCACCGAAAGTCAAAAGATAATACGTATTTTTTCATACTCTCTCTCTTGACAATTTTTCACGTGAAAAATGTTTTTTAAACTTTACTTGTTTTTTAATTATTATCTTGAATGTGATATTTTTGTTTATAAATAAAACTAGCACAAAATAAATAATACAAAGAAGACATATCGATAAATTTTTCACATATGTCACTCAGCTTTTTATTTCTAATAATGTTTTCAAAATCAAATTATAGTTGAAAAATCATGAAATTTTTGTATTTATTTATTTATTTCAAATCTTTATAAGTTTTTGATATAATTAGTTATCGGAAGTTCAAAATGAGCCAATAATTTTATTGTTTATTTTCTCTTCATTAGGGTTCTTTAGGAAAAAAATAAAAAATATGTATAATATTTTATTTAACTCAAAAGTGCATCATGTATACAAGGTTAATCAACTGATAAATCATCTGGTTCATCTTTGCTGCTTCTTTAATTGCTTTATTTTGACTCGGGGATTTTCGAGAATCGCGTTTTAATCGATGCTCGCCAGTGCGGTCTTTCGTTGCAATTACTTTTAAGCTTCAGCTCATATATTCGCGATGGGATTTTAATTAATTGATGCTTGAAACATTCTAGAGCTTGATGAGAAGAAAGTTCTAAATTTATTAAGATAATTTATTGTTTTTAGGATTATTTCGTTTGTATTTGGACGACAATCATTGTGTAACTTATTTTGAGTATCAATTGTTAGTCACAGACGAATATTATTTTTATCATGTTCATTTAAAATATTTTTCATAAATTAATTACAATATTTTACAAAGATGTCATTAATTTATTAAGGGGCTGATACTTGAAGTTAGTTTAAAGATAATGTTATTTAACCAGTTTCGTATATACTTTCATACAGAGTTATTTGCATATCAAAACTTGTGTATTCATGAAAAATAATTTATAAGACAACCAAAATAGAAAGACTATCAAATATTTCTTTTAATTATTTTACATTTCTCTATTTAATTACATATTATTGTATATGATAAAATATACCTTATATGGAATGTATTTTTTATTTCTTATTGCCTCGTACAACTTAATGCATAATTGATAAAAAGTAAAAAATATATTTTATATCCAAGCATTATAATTGAATAATTTAAAAATTTTTTAGCAATTTAAGTATCATCGATAGTTTTACAACATGTTTTGATTAATCTTATAACTTTTCTAGCTTCTATCTAGTGATACATATTGTACTTTAATGATTCATTATATTGAAAACTATACGATTGTTATAAAAATGTTAGTATAGGGTGCATATATATATTAAAAATATTTTTTATAAATAATTTAATTAAAATAAATAACTAATTTACTTAAATTTAATTGATTTTGCAATTCTATTTAATAATATTTTTTAATTTCAAGATAACCATTGATAAATTTGTGTCAATTCTACCTTTTTCGGAATAATCTACTGAATAACAAAAAAAATGAAATATAATGGCTATAAAACTATTTTTTATATGAAAAACATATAATTTATAGCTATCTAAAATATTTTACTATACTTTATTATTATAGATATTTTGCATTTTTAAAAGTTATTAGTAATTCGAATAAAGAAAAGAATATCTCTTAAGCATAGTACGCCATGAAAATTTATTTTTTAAACCTTCATTACATTTATTGATCGTTTCTATCCAAATTATTTAAGCCAAAATATCAAAGTTTTGAAAAAATTCATAATATTCTTTTTATCCGATATCCGTTATATGTTCAGAATACATAATTTCAACGTTTAAAGCTTAACCAATCTGTGAAGTGCGGTACCTCTCGTCTAAATGGGCATAATAAAACTCCAACAACGCTTTAAATAGTATGTCTTCAACTTTAAATTTCCAATTCAATGTCATCTTTATTTCTTTTTACAGATTTTCTACATTACTTTATCGATTACTGTCATTTAATCGTAAAAGCTAGATATTTTCAAATATCTCGACTGTGATAAATCCCATGGAATGGATTTGAAAACAAAATTCAAGATGAAAAAATGAACTTTAATTCAAATGGATTTAAACATTTTTTTGCGAAAAGTATTATAAGAAAAAATTATTTCTAAAGAAAATTATTTCTAATCCGAATTTACATTCAACGAGAAAAATTACGAATATATTGAAAGTTTAGAAAAATTTTGTAGATAATAATTACGTTTTAAAAGAATTTATATTTTATATTTTTCTTTATTATTATTTGAATACATTTAATTTTTGGTACATTTATCTAAATTAAAAATTAATAATAAATGATAAGAAATATTCAAATAGATTTATTAAATAATATGCAGAAATCAATAGAAATTTGAAATTTGTAACCAATTGAAAAGTTCTTATTATTTTACCTTTCACTGATTAATGTTTTACTTGACAGATTACTTCAAATATTTTTTACACATTTTATATTGGAAAAATGTGTGCTATTGATTTTTAATAAATACGAATATAAGAGAAACTTGATTTTGTTATGTATTGTATAAATTATTCCGTATTTCCTAAAGTTTTGTTTCTATTTCTGAAATTAAGATTAATTAAATTCGACGTAAATAATGCGTAGTATTTTATTATTTAAAAATTCGAAAATAAATTAAGATCTCAACAGATTGTCAAGTGAAACCCCTCACTTTCAATTCCGATAATCTGAAACGTTCAGATATGTTCATTTCAGTTTAGAATCATCATCAAGGAGCACCATAATGAAACCATAGACAACCATAGAAAGTAAGTAATCATCAAAGTGTGAGCTTTACGGTGTAAAGCAGTGCACCAAAGCGGAGCGGGGCATTCTCATGTCATCCATAATTGATGTTTGATTCGACGAGTAATACGTGTGATAATTATAGCTCATCTACAAATTAGCAACTCCATTTATAGAACTTAGAATACAGTGCTCCTTTCATAGGTTGCACTATGATTTTAACACGAAGGATTATAATTAGTGGAATAACACGTTCATGATTCCAGATTGCTAAGAGTATTAAAGATTATCTAATAGATTGAAATGATTTTAAACGCACAAAAATATATTAGTTAATAACTATGGCTAAGCTGTACTTAATTTAGCATCTATTTTGATTAACTTTAATTAATACGACAAGTATGATTTGGAAAATTTATTCGAGGATAAATCAGTTTTTTGATATTATATAGATCTATAAAATGTGTTCGGTTAATTTATCATAATATCATTAAATTTTTCTTAAATATTTGGTTTAAAAAATTTACTATATTATTTACATCGAAATTAATCATGTTTTTAAATAACCAAATTATATATTGTACATTGAGCTAATGTTATTTTAAACTATAGTAGTATAACTGGTTTGAAAACTTTCAATACCATGAAATATTGAAAAGCAATTGTTTAGCATTGATCTTATATGAAATTAATTAAAATTAAATTTGTAATTAAATTATAATTTAAATATTAACAATATATAACTATTAAGAAATAAATATATTTATAATTTTAAATAAGTCTAAAACCTTATAATTTATTTTTATGTTATGTTTCATCTCAAATTTGTAAATTATGCAAAATAGTTGATAGAAAATGAAAATAATATTTGTTTCTGTTAAAATTGGTACTAAAAAATTAGTAGAAAAATTAACTAAAACAGATAAATGAAACAAATTATATATATTCTTATTTATAATCCTTTTCGTTAAGAGAGCAAATGAAGTACTTGTTATAAATATATAATATATGAATATAAATCTATTTCTCTAATGATCTTCAATGTATTATATGAAATATTTTATACTAATCAAAAATCAAATTAATTACTAATAACAAAATTAATTTATTATATTGTAATTTTAATATATTTAAAATAAATTTATTTTGTATTTTAATATATTTAAAATTTTATAGTAGCAATAAAAACGAAATCAAATGATGTGGAATGATTGCTAAAATTGTTTTAATATCGATTTAGATAAAAATTCCTTTATTTTTATTAAGTTTTTCTCCTTTCATATATTATTTTTATTGTTGTATATAAATTTAGAAGTTATATTATTAATAAAATTGTTTTTATTTATGATCAAATATTAATTTGTACGCAATATTTATAATTCAAATGTAAAACAACATTAAATTATTTTTATAAATATTTTAAAACTTTCAATGTATTTATAAAAAATTTCATGAAAACTGTTTTTAATTTTAATATGATATTTATATAAAAAATATTTTAAATTACTGTTAAATAGTAATGTTAAAAAAATAAACATAAAATTGAAAAAATTAAATTATATTAGTTACAAATTAAAATTTTTGTATATCTTAATCCAATCGTTTAAAATACTTAAAAAACATTGGTAGTTTCTAAACGGAAAAATTTCGATTAATCAACTCAAAACAGAAAATATTTAATTTATATAGAACCCATAAAAGAATAAAACAGGTTGTGTCAAAGTAAAATAATTTTAGAGTATTTTATCTTAGGAAAAAATAAAAACATGCTTATTGATTATAAGTTCTAAAAGTAAATTAATAAAGAGGCACTGTGTATGAATGAAATATACATCTTCATGATGAATAATATATTTAGTTTTAAAGAAAGATTTGAATATGTAGGGATTAGTAAGAATATTAATGTGACCCTTGTCGAAATAATACCCATGTTGAATATAATTTCAGAATCCTAATCAAATTGAATATTCTTAGAGTTGTACAATATTGAAACTCAGTTTATTATTGAAAACTAAATTCAAGTTAGATATTATTTCAGAATCAGACTGGAAATTGAGCTCTTTTATTAAATCATTAATATTATATATTATATTTATATTATAAGTTTTCAAATGATTTATCATAAGAAATTATGTTATTATATTTTCTGAAAAAGCAATATTAGATTATAAGAAATAAATATTAAAGTCTAGTTTTTGAAATTATTTTATTTATGAATCATAAATATTTATTGAATTTATATTAATTCATTGGATTAATGATAAATCATTGAATATTATTATAGATTTACTAATTGATTTATTATTACCTTAGAATTTATAGAACAAGATTAAACATTGAACATTTTTATAAAAAAAATTTCATTATTGTTGTCACATTTCAAGTATTGTTTGAAAATATAAATGGAATATTGCCCGTTTGTTAAGCTTTCATTTTATAAGATAAGATTGTACATTAATTACAAGATCACGAAAAATAATACAACTAATTTAATTTAATTAAAATTAATTAATTTATTTATATAATAAATGAAAAATAAAAATAAATAAAATAAATTAATAGGTTAATAAGTATATTGATTTTGAAGTTAAAAAGCATTAATGTGTAATATAAATATATTTTTTGTATTATCTTTATAGATTTAATATTTTATGAATAATTAGAATTATATTATTATTCAATTCTGGTAATTAAAATTTCTTATAATATTTTTATTAAATCATACATGACAATTATATACTGTAATGTTAAATATTCATCATAACGATACATTTAAAAATGTTCAGTAACTATAAATAAATTGTTCTTATAGTTTATAAATAATTTATTATTATTATTTAGTTATTAAGTATTTCATTTAAGTTTTTTCCTTTAAAATAATAAGAAATTTTGAGATTTAATTCAAATAATTAAATTTTATTTAAAGTATTATCTTCACTGCAACAATTAATTTAACAACTAATATTTATCAATAATAATTAAATGATAATTAATTTATAAACTTTTTTATTTAATTATGTTGACAGATTTAATTATAATTTAACAACTGATTTTTCTTATATTTTATTAATTTTCATGTTTGCAAAATAAAAAGTATAATTATAAACTATTAAAAAATTTAAGTAATACCTTAGTTTCCATAATTTATATTTTTTTTACATTAAAATATATTTTAATGTAAGTATTAAAAACCCGTATTTATTTTATTAAATCTGATCAATAAATAGTATAATTTAAATGTACTAATTTAAAAAAAATTATAGGAAATAAAAATAAACGGAAGTAAAATTTTTTCAAATTTAGAAGGAACTATAATCTTTAAAATTTTATTGAGAAATATCTTAGCGCATATAAAAACACAGTTGGATTAAAATTTTAATTTTAATAAAATAATCATTTCTTTATAATGAAGATTACTCCGAAAATTTTTCACATTCTACTTATTTTAGAGTAGCTTTACCGAGTCCTTGCAACTACTGCAAAGTGAAATTCGGCAAAAAATATTCTATTCTTGAAATTGTACCTTTTTCACGGCTAGATTAGGATCATACCTTATTCTTCCCATCCGTTGTGCGTATCACAAAAATTGCTTAGCCTGATTTCATACATAAATGTACGTAACTTTAAATTGAAAATCTTAAAATAAAAGTAAAATTAAAGCAAAAATTAATATAACTATAATCATTTAAATTTATCTTCGTATTAGAATACTAAAGAATATTGAATTTTTTTGATAATAAAGAAATAACTTTCTATTGAATTTATTCTTAATCATTTTTTCTAAGTACAAAAAATTTAACCTCTGTACAGAAGGATTAATTTAAAAAGTATCTGCTTTGAATTTACCTGTTTATGTATAAAAGTACTAATTATTACATAAAAAATTTATTCATTACTTGCTCTTTATTATTTTTAAAACTATTTATTGTTTGTAATATTACTATATAAATAGAAAATTACAAAAATAAATTTCAATAGATTAAAAATAACTTTTAGTACTGTTTAACTTTAAAAATGTGGAATTACAAATTCTTATAATATATAAAATAAATTTGCAATCCAATAGTAAACGAATATATTATAGATATACCAAAAATACTACAAATACCTAATAATATCTATAATATCCTTAATAATATTCTTAGATTATTGATTGAAACAAAAGAATAAATAAAGAATTTAATACTTTTATTTTTTAGATTCATATCGAATATAAATATCTTAATAATTTGTTAAAATAATTATTTTTAAGGTTTTAAATTAGAATTTTTATACCGTAACTCAATTTAAATTTTTTCCATTTAATTAAAAAAATATTCTTCTGGAATATAACAAACTAAATTGAATAGAAAAGTTTCTCGATCAAAATTATAATTATAATAAAAAAAAATACATCCAAACAAATTTTAAATTATAATAACATTCCTTTTCATTAAATACTTAAATTGTGCAGCTCAACATTTAATTTAAATAGTTTAGTATCCAGATACGATTAGAAAGCTTAGAACTAACTGAAAATTAACTTCTCTCACGTTTGATGCAGAGTTAAAATTACAGTAAAATTATTTTGAAGGCAATAAATAATAATAAATGTTTGTTTTTATTTTAATATTTAACCTTAAAATAAAAATATAATTCCGTGAAATATATATATTTATTTGTTATAGTGATTATTTACTTTTCGTATAAAAGAAACTTCGTCATAATTTTATCATGTTTTTAATGTGATTCTTAGAAGTGATGATAAATTATTGTAAGAAAATTAGCAATCTTTTTAACTAAAAGCAAAGATGAATAATCAAATTGGCTATTTGATAAAGTTTTATTAAATTTGAAGAATTTTATTTATTTAATCGAAGTTTTATTATTTGATGACAAAGTTAGTTTTACGATTTAAATTTTTTAATCTTAGGTACTCAATTTGATATTATAATTTTTATTAAAATATTCTGAAAAGATTTGCATTTATTTATTCAAGAATTTAAATTTAAGATAATTGCTAAGTAATTATAAAAATTTCATTATAAATTTAAAAAATGTTTTTTTCAATCGTGGTATACGAATATCCCTTCGCTCGATAACTCGCTTTTTATAAATTATAAATATTAATTAAAAATCATGAAAGCATATGCCAACCTATATTATGATAGTTCTTTATAGAAATAAAACATTCAGTCAAGTAGCAGCAAAGACATTTAATAACTATAAGCTCATCAGTACTTGATATTTGTCTCTGTTTCGAGAATAATCGGAGTAAATTCACGTACCCTCATCGATACTTGAGATACGTACTTCCGTGAATTGTGGTCATCCGGTTATATGTGTTCAAGTACCGCCGTCTGTGGCGAACAATAAAATGGAAAAAAACTTGGCGTAACACGGCACGATATCAAGTATGCAGATGCTGGATGAATTGCATCCCTGAGCCATGCCTGAACGGTACTCACGAGTCTATACTATAGACTCGTCGTGGCGCAGGAGTGCGAGATTGAATTCGAGGGAGAGTCTGGTGATAATGGGGCGACATGGAGGAAACTAGGGGCACGTGTCATGCGTTCTTGATGATGTACTTCCAGCAGATCGACATTGGCCTACAATGAAATGCTACATTTATTTGACAGATGACTTTGCCGATTTAAAGTTTAAGGGAATGATTTTTACAACGCCCATTATATTTTAATTTAATCTTATTGAAGTTGATGAATGACTCGAAAGACATTTGAGCGATGGTTTAGGCGAGTATGAAACAAAATCTGAATACATAGTTAAATTGAAGGTTCGATTCATTTTTTTTTTTTTTATGTTAACGCAAATTTATTAAAATAGTTATAAACAACAACATTATTATAAAATCAGAATAAATTAGCGGCTCTGATTTCGGCTTGAAGTATAATATTAATCAAGCTATATTCCATTCGGAATAATATATTCGATTTTAATTAGTTATTATTTAAATTAACATATAATTACTAATACTATTACATATGTGTAATCCTTTCAATTAATAAGCAATTAGAGTATTGTGAAAATTATTAACTAATCAACAAATATTTTATCCATAAATCAATACATTACATCTCTTGGTTATCTATTGACTTATTAAGTTTATACCGTGCAGTACCATAGCAATATCTCAGCTAAAATTTGAATAATTTTGCTTTTATCTTTGAGAAAAATAAAAAATGCAAGGACACAATCACGTACTTATTTGTGTACTTTATCTGCAATTTAACGAATTCATGACGATGTCTACTCGTAACTGTATAGGCGATACAACACCGAAAAAAAACGGAAGTCCCCGGAGAATCTGTAATCAGTGGAAAAGAAAGCGAACGCATCACGAGAGATAGTCAGTCTGCATTAACGCCCCTCCCTGACATTTCCAATGGAGTACACGTTCGTGTGCTGGTTCACTATCAACTGTCGGTGTCGCGCCGACAGAGAAGCGAATAGATCGAGGGCTGCACTTGCGAGAAATCCGTGTGTTACTTTCTTTTTCAGGATTTATGCGAACTGGGCTTCGCCAACGAATTTCTGGACTTTTCCAATGAGAAAATAGGGGCATAGCTTGGTTAAGCTTATTGAATCTCCCATTTCCGAGAATTAAATTATTTTAGAAAATTGTTTTATGTATGTTCGATAAACGAGGAAAAGCCTGTTTAAAGCTGGAATTCGATTTTCGCGTAAATAACAAACCTTTAACAAATATTGTGCCGTTATTTGTTATATACATAAATGGATTTTTCAGCGATATAAAATATTAGCTACGTAATAATATTATAGGTTCTGAATTCATTCAAATTATCATTGACTAGACAGACGATATAATTTATGAATTTATTGATTTAAAGAAAACCAGTTAAAATTTATAATTTGACATTTATGGATGGAATGAATCAATGAATTATATTGATTCATAATTTAGTATATTATTACGTATATTTTATTTTAAAGTTTAATTAAAGTAAATACTATAATTTAAAATTATTATATTTTTTCAAACATATTAAGAAAAATTTTGATCCGCCACGATTTGATAAAATTATCAAATGGTATTTAATATTCTTTTAAAAATATCTAAATGTAGGAAATATTAAAAAATTTTAAATATTAAATGAGAGTCGTGTCGTGAAAAATACCTGGGAAATTATTAATGTAGATATAATAAAAGAACTGAAGATAAGTAATTACATTATAATAGAAGAATAAATTTCTGGAATAGATAAAAAAAATAAAAAACAAAACATTCTTCCATTTATTATTCAGATTATTTTTATTGAAACAAGTTCTTACCTTTACATAAATAAGTGCAGTAATATAAATAGCTGTACATAATTAAACACTGATAATCTGTGTTTAATAACCATGTTGCACGTACGAGTCGTACCATTAATTTTGATAGAACAAAATTCTAGATCTAGAAAATATGAAATATCACGACTACTTTGCACAATATTTTGATAAATAATTGCATTTCTACAGGAATAAAATAGCACATGAAAAAATCTAATAAGCGAACAATCTAACAACATAGACAAATGTTACAGAAACAGTTTTTGAACGTTACCATTTAAATATTTTAGGTCTGGAAATTTAAATTATGTAAGTGTAGTAAATAATAATTTTGGTAACACTGGTGAGATTTACACCAGGAATATTATTATATATTGAATTATTCAAATTTCAGATTATTTTTCAATTCTATTATTATTTAAGTACAAATAAAATTAGTATTTTTTTTCAAATGATTCTTTATATTTTCGTCCTAAATAAAAATTTTAATGCCAAGGAATTAGAATTATAGGAGTAAAAGCTACTTAAAGTTAGATTAATATTTATTTAAATTTAATTAAACTTATCGTCTACATCTGATTATTCATTATAAACTACAATTATATTAAAAATCTATTAAGCATTTATATAAAATATATCAACTATGGAAGTATATTACACTTTTAATAAATATTTGTTTATTAGAGCTCATAAACTTCACCTTTTTTAAAGTTATAGCAGAACAAAAATTTTCTACTTGTAGATAAAAAATGGGTCACACTAATCAATAGTTATTATGACAACATAAATGAATGTCGAAGAAGAAAGCAATTTATATTACTAGATACTGCATAGACATGATAAAATAAGTATTACCAAGTTTATGTTCTTCAATTTACCGTTCAATCAAAAAGTGATAAAATCTAAATAGAAATAGCATATAACAGTGTCTACTACAATTTATATACATTTTGCCAAACCAATATTCAATAGAATGTTCATAAAAATCAAAATTTGTTAAAATTCTAGATATTTAGTTTAACATATTAATGTTTATCTACACGTTGATTTTACAGATCTTTTTTATCGAGTGAAACGAAATTATGTTAAAATTTTTTTATCATCTTAATAAATTATTCGAAATTTATAAATTTAAAAATTTTAATTTTCATTGATTTAGTTTCCTTATATTCTCATATTAATCACATACGTAGTATATTACACACGAGAATTTTAAGAAATTGATAAAAAAGTTTATAAGTTTTAGAAAAATTCGACCAAAAGATAATATAATTTTAACAGAAATCATTAATAGTATTGAATTAAATAACAAAAAAATTTCGCACTTCATATTTATTTACTGATTTTTACGATAAGATTTACTTAAAGTTATTCAAACCATAAAATGACCATAAAGAGTACGTGTGATATAAATTATATATTAAATTAGAGATTTAGTAGACATTATATATAGAATAACCTTATTCTAAAATTAGTTAGATAAAAATCTATGGGTATTGATAATAAAAAGAAATATATGAATTAATATATCTTCCTAATTGAATCTTTTAAACATTTGATAAAAAATAGTTCAGATTATTTAATCGATAAATTATCAAAAGTTTAAAATACGATGTATTTTTAATTATACAAACATGAATACAGTTGAGCAACATTTTAGTAAAGATAAAACTGTGATCGTTAAAAAGCTAAATTTAAATTAATAACGTTCTCTGACATTTCTGCTCGACTTACAAGGAAAAAGAGTGCTAGATAACCTGACTGGAGCAAAACTCACGATGACTTTATCCACTGATGTGAGGGACTACATAATAAGAAGTCTTCACAAGTTTTACATAATAAAGCATCGCTCACGTTAAAACGTTGTTAAATTATACTTTTTAAAAAAATGATTATGCTTATTTCATACCAGTAGTTTATTTATTATGTGTTGTAATGTTAAGGTACTCTTGTTATATTCATGTAAGCATTGGCTAATATTATAAAGTGTACTAATTTTGCTTTTATTTCATTTTTGAGAACGGAGGGTTAAAATATAATATTATTGATAAATAAGTGAACAAAATAAGAAGAAACTATCGGAAATCCGTATCATGTTTCTTTTTTATTTAATGTGTTACAGATTAATATTAAGAGTAGAAAAAGTTTGAATATAAATATACCTGAGATTACTATTATATTGAATTATAGAATTCGTTAATAACAATTAACAATTCTTATTGAACACGTTATTATTTTAGTAAATTGTGTAATATAAATATGTAAATAGACCTTTTTGTTTTTAGTTGATTAAATTTCTACTAGTTCTAGTTTTTAAAAAATAATGTACGATGTTTCGTATTAAAGTTTTTTAATTTGTATTTACGTAATGCAGTTGACGTTACCTCGTCAAAATGGAAAGTCTTCATCGCCTACATACTCATTCTTGTCGGTAATACCTTCTTATCTAATATATAGCATAGCGGTAAAAGAGAAGAGGTTGAAAACTTTAAATTGAAAACAAATAGATTATTAAAAGAATATTGTAAAAAATAATATACTACAAAAAAATTTATAAATCTCAAGTTTATGATGGAAAAAATAAGTCGTAAATTTATGACCTGCTTTAAAGCTCATTCATCAGATGTGTAATAAACTTACTTACTAAAATATTGTCTGTTAAAAAATTAATTAATTATTTTCCTCGGCAATAAATACTTATTACGTTAATGGAAAATAAATTGCTTTTTTAAGTTTTAAATACCGAAATAGATTCTTAGATTTCCTCTTGTATACTATTCCTTATTTATTGTTCTGTTTAATGTATACGAAAAGGGATTTCCTACGAACGTGTACTAAAATCTACTGAATTTACTACGCGGCTGCAATGGCAGCAGATATAGTTTATTTGATAATATTTAACATCGTCTAGGGAAATTTATCAGAAATTTATAATGTTGGCGCATTTTAATACAAAATCTATTTTCTACATGTGTAAGATTACATCCCATTTATTTTACTATTATCCATTAATTTATTTTACTTTACGTTTATGAAATACAAACTTAATAATCTGGATCACAAACATAATCTCTCATGTTTCTCATTATACGCCTAATCAAGGTTAGATCTAGAGAAGCCATGGTTAAAAGCGGATGAAAATATGTAAACACATATATTGGACATTTTTTTAAATAAATTTTAAATATAATCAAAATTTGTTTATAAATATTTTTATGGCTTTTTTGAAAATAAATTTTAAAAATATTATAAAATTATTAGAACGTAAGAATGAACACAAATTACAAAATCAGAAGAATATTAGAAAATGTTTTTATGAAATTACAGGTAGAAATTTAATCTACTAAATGCTTCTTTAATTTATGGTTGAGCATTAAATTGCACGAATGTATACGTATAAATTAATTTAATCAATTAATTTTGCAATGAAACCGGTCTTAATGTGTATATTGTAAATCATTATTTTTGTTATGTCTTATACAGCCACTTAACACTATTATTTTTAATAAGATACTGGACATATTTTTAAGAGAGAAGCGCTGAGCCCGTTTTTAAATTGAACCCTCTTCGTGTATAAATCAAATTAAATACAAAGTTCCAATTAATTTTATAATACATATCAAATTAGCATGTTAATTATCTATATTTTAAATGATAATACACATTTTACTATTAAATATATGAATTTTATTCAGGTTACATTTATTTACAGATTTTTTACGAATAATAATTACCAGTATAATATCAAATTTCGCTCGCCATATTCGTATTATTGTACACTTAAGGCAAAAGTTGCTACATCCGTGAAGCATATACAGTTACGCAATATTTTTATAATTTTATACCTAATCGATTTGATTGAAAAATTGTTTAAATTCTTATTTTGTATTTTTTATAAAATAATTATTGGCTATATTTCTTATTAGAAATATTTTGTTAAATTCAATACATAATAATTTCAACTTATTTCAACTCATAATCATAATTCCAGTGTATTTTCAGCCATAATTAAAATCTCCCTTTTTTAATATAAAATTACACATAGAAATAATATGTACTATTTTTTAAATACTAAAAAAGGAACTGTAGACCTTATCGGTCTACGTATAATAAACCTGACATGGCATTGACAAAGTAAACATTTTCTATAGACATAAATCCCCCGTTTGTACTGTTTTGCTAATATCATATTACCTATAATACTTTATTAAATATTTTGTCATAAATATTTAGTTAGATTCCTTAAACTATTAATATATTCATTTTAATAACTGCACTAAAACTTTCTTTGAGCATTATATTGCGTATACAAACATATAAATAAAAATTCTATATATATATTATTAGACTCTATACTTTCAGAACTATTTACATATATATATATATATATATAATATACACATACTCTTGTGAATGAAATTTCCGGTAGGAAAATTTTTAGTTGATTTTATTAACATGTTTATTAAGATTATGAACAGAATATCATAATATAGAAGATATTATAAGTAAAAGAATGACTTCGAAATAAATAGTAGAAGAAGTAATCTTGAAAATAAAACAATGCATGTGAATCTAAAGTATCTTCAGAATTTTTTAAAGACTATAAAAATCAGTTAGAGTCCTAATCCCGAATCTCGTCACAAAATCGTTTAAAAGCACTTAAAGCTATTTCCCTCGTGGATTTCTTTGATCAGCGTTTAAAAACCTCAAGAGTATTATGCGAGCCTTCATCCACGTACTTAACGGAGCGAACGTTGCTTATCGGTAACGAGCTACTGTCTTCTCAGTTACAAATCTCTAAAATGTTAGCTCCAAATATTTAATACCAATTGCTAATACTTTCACTAAAATAATTCACACTACAGAAGACAAATTTCACTGAATAAAATGCAAAGTATACCATAGATGCATATATGCGATAATCAAATATATAAAAATAAGAATATTTGAAGATGTAGTGCACGACTGTCTATGCTTATGTTTATCAATATATTTTAAATTTTCTTTTAAACTTATATTTTAAACTTTCCTTTACGTTTTTCTTATATATTTTCCTTTCTAATAATAAAATTTCGTCTAAATATGAATATACATAAATTAATAAAAACATACTTGATAAAAGTATAATTTAATTAATAATTATCCGCTTTGATATTAATATTTAATAAAACTTATTTGATAATAATGATGTTTTGTTCTGAAAATAAGATCGTGTAAAATTTCAATTTACGAAAAGAAATAGTTATGATATTTGATTTCAGATTGTAGTTTAAGCTTGAATAGTATATTCTTTCATTATCAAAAGCTTTTCTGTAGTTAGTATATTCGCGTAATAAACCTTATCCTGTACAGTTTTATTATCTATATTTGTCTATTTGATTTTACAGCAAGCATTAAGCTGATATTTTATAAAATTTAATTTTAATATAATGGAGATAATGGATAAGGCTTGAAACAGAAAATACAAATTGTGTTTGAAGATTTGATACCTTTATAGGCATTTTTGTACAGAAATTTTGCTAATTTATATCTGTTAGTTTGTTAGTTTTATGTTGATAATTCACATCCATTGAATTTTTTTTATATTTTAATATAAAATGAATAAAAAATTAATTTTCAACAATATCACAACCTTAAAAAGGGAGAGATATCACCTCTGTCGTTTCTTTTTACTTGAATTTATTCGAGCATCAAATAAGAATATTGTGCAGGATTTTCATTCTTATCAAGTAGGGAAAACACTTTTTCCAAATATTTTCTACAATCTTACAATGACTATTCTTTAAATTATAAATAAAAAATATAAGTAAAAAAACTGTAAAATTATGAACATGGATGCAGTAAATAAATTTTATATTGTTAATATCTTTTGTGTAGTATTATTAAGTAGCTTTACTTCTGTAATTAAATAATGTTATTATCAGAGTTTTCAGAATAATGAGTCGAATAAAAGCTTTTGAGAATAATAAGATTATTGGCTGAAAATGGAACTCCCATAGAAAATCATTTGCTAGATTATTCTATTTCGAAAATTGTTTCGATAATCTAATGTCGTCTCGTATGTAGTCTTGCTGGGTAATAGTAATTGCTGAATGAGCAAGCGGATCGAATTGTGTACATATAGGACTAACGCCGATACGTGAAGGATTAATTCGACGAAAGACTGACGGGTTTTGTGGCATTCGACGTCGAATTCAACAGAGTCCACTCGCACCGAATTCGTATATAAGTGAGCGACGGCATCCCTTTCTCTCCCTGGCGTAGAGCACTGCTAGCCCCCATCCCCGCACTCACAAAAACAGCAGCGATACGCAGCAAAAAGTTGGAGGGAAAGAAGTGACGGCGTCTCACGCTACGATATTGTTCTTAACCGACTTGTTACGGTTGCGCGAGCGCCTCAAGAGATTCTCCAGTTTTCGAAAATCTTCGGGAAGCCCGTCTTCTGCGCTTTACCGAAGTAAGACACCTACTCGCGGATATTCTCTGTGTGCTGCGACGCGCCGTTCAATAATATTGTGCGTCCGAGCGTGTCTGCGGGAATGAGGCGCGGGTGAGAAAGAATGGCAGAGCGAGAGAGACGACCTCGGGGGTGGGCGACTGCTCACAGTAAATTGGATTTTATTTCAGACGCTCTGCTCCTGTACCGCCGTATTAGCGCGACCAAGTACGAAATTCTCGTTTCGCGTCTTATGCCTCTATACATTTCTCCCCTTTCTTTTCACTTTCCATGCCCCTTCTTTGCTTTGCTCCTGCACTCAACCCTTCTTTGTCACTTTTTGCTTTTTTTAATGGGCTTCTTTTTCCCTCCTTTTGGTTTCATCTTCTCCTGATGGATCTTCTCGTTTTTCTTTTTTTTTCGCGAGTCGAGCTATACGAGATTGCTGCAGGCGAAACACGACATTTTTGAGAGAAAAGTTCTCGCTTTAGGGATTCATTGATTTTCACTTTATTATTATGCTAAAGAATGGAGTCGTGAAAAATTCACTGTTAAATATAATTTTCAGAGAAACTTAATTTACAGTCGGCGGCAACGAATTTTGCATAATTTTTGAGAAGTTGTGATGCAAAGTGTCTGTGCGTAAAAATTTGATATTTTATTGAAACACGATTAAAAATTATAGAAGAATATAAGTACCTAACGAACGCTACTTTTAATAGGCTAAGAATATATCAAGTTCATTATTCAATTTCTCTAATTTTAATGAAAATTAGAAAGAAATCAGTTATTGGGGTGCCGTACAATAAATATTAGATATAAAAAATCATATCGATTAATGCCGACGTTATATTTGTTAATTTTATAAATAAATGACCATTACTTACCAAATCTATACATTGTAGTCTCATATATGAAAATTCTTTCGATAGTTTATCATGTGTAAGTACTTAGGTAATATAAAACACCTCAATTGATTATTCAGAATAATTAAAAATAATTTATAATAATTGAATCTCGACTTAGTTTATCTTTTCACATTTTACGCCATTTTTAAAGTTTTAAGTTTTCGAAAGAGTATTAATTTTTATTAAAAATGTTTTAATCCAATTGCTGATAATTGTATAACTTTACTCAAGAACTTGATTACTTTTTAAAATGGATTATTTTAAAATTATGCGAACATAAACGCGATATATTTTTAGCTGAATTTATTTTTATTAATTTGAATATTATATCAGCATTGTGCACGATTTCAAAGTAATTATCACATTATTAATACGAATCATACTCTGTATATTATTACTTGTACACGTACTTTTTTTAACAATTTATTTAAGATACTATATTTTTCATCTATCGATTTTTCTATTATATTATTTATTAGATTTTATATAAAGTAAAAAAAAAAGATAAGTCAATCATAAATTTTTCCCCACGATATGAAGTTATGAATTTAAATTGTGGAAGTAAAAGTAACAGAATTATCCTGTAATTAAAAAAACATTAAAACAGAAAAGCCTTTCTTCGATAATTGCGAACGACATTAATAAACGAATTAATTAAAAAATAAATTAATTATATTAAAAGGTTTAATTTTGATCTTGAAATTGTGGTATATAAAAAAATAAAATTAAAAAAATGAGTTTATCAGGGTAATTATAATATTGGGCTGCTTATACTTTTGGGTCTGGTTTCGAAATTAATGATATGTAGGGCATATAATTTAAACTTTCAAAGAAAATAATGAAACAGTTAATAAAATTTGAATGTATTTTAGATCTGAAAAGATTTTTATTCTATTTGAATATTGGATCGTTTTGCTCTTCGCTACATTAACGTCATTTTAAAAAATTTCTAATAATCCGTAGTAAAAGGTAGATTTCACCGAAAATTTACGGTTATTTAGCAGTACGCTTGCTTTGCTCGGACAGCAGCTGCAGGTGATAACTACGATTAACCTAGTCAGCTGCTACAAATTTTTCGAAAAACTGAACTAATAAATTCCAAAAAATTATCTACCAAGTCTTTTTATCGAGAGACGTCGCAGATATTAGACACAAAGTTATGGTTCGCGCGAGATGTCGGCCTCGATTTGAATATTGAAGCGAAAAAGTGTAAGAGTGTCTCGATTCATTCAAGCTTTAGATCTTCGGGAGGCAGGATCCATCTTTTCCAATTTCGTCCCCCAACCCAAACAGGGAGCAAGCGTGCCGAGGCAAGTGTCCCGAAAGCTCAACTCCGTGGAAAAGCGAGGAGCGCCGCGCCGCGAGATGAGCTCGTCATCCCTGCGCCTGGTCGCATCTAATTGTCCCGGATTGACGAGCCCCCTTGAATCCTAATCTCATCTCTCGGCTGTACACGCGCTCTATACACGAGTTGTGCTCGCACGTAGGCCCCGGGTGAGCGAGGCGACGCGCCGTCCGCGCACAGTCCGGGAAATCCCCGGCAGTCCCCGGTTGCTGGCCACGCCTACTCCATCTGTAAGGGCCACGGTAATCTGCAGGTTTTAGTCCCCACGCGTACGGATCCGTACGCGTAAAACTGCTTCTCGAGATGATTCAATAACGACATTAGTATAAGCAACGCCTCTTACTGTCTCTCTCTCTCTCTCTCTCTCTCTCTCTCGTACGCTTCGCTGCTCAAATCCGGGGGTCTCGCGGTGAGTGAGTCATGTCTAGTCGTCGAACTTTTGGAGCCCGGCACACTTCGCCTCTTGATATTACATGCCGATGGAAATTATGTAGTCGTATTTAATGCTCCATTCTCACTCCTATTTGCATTTGTTTAACGATCGATGCCTTTAAAGACTCGATGCGTTTTCTATCACCAACGAACAATACTTGCTGCTCCCTAATAATACTTTTTCTCTTACATCTTGAATATCGATGGGAGATTAAAACGCTCAGATCCACTTTCCATACTAAGCAGCGCAAGTTCTAATACGTGGTTTTTTAACGTAGCTTTCAATATCTGTAGATCGTCGGAAAAATATAAAATAAACAATTACACGGGCAATTCCTTAAGCGTAATGACTAACATATTTTACAATTCATTTTGTCTGATTAAAAAAATTGAAAACTAATTAATCCTGGATTGATTGACTTATAAGCATTTATTAGATTTTCACTTATCAATTGCGATGACTATAGATAATTTCCCTTTCTCACATTTATCTCGTAAAAAGGATCAATGAATTATATTTTACGTTATTCAAATCCCTAGGAAATATTAATGAGAACCAAATTTCTATACGAGTATTATAATAATTTTGCCGTAACTTTAACCTTCTTGGAATCGACGTATTAATAATAAATTTAATGTCTGAATTACAGGGTAATTTGCACCTAATTTTTTACTCAATCTTATGTTATAACTATTTAATCAATATCAATTTAGCAGTATGAGCGATTAATTTTTATAAATTCTTTTTCATTATCAATTATCGAATCGAACAAAAAACTAAGATTCTTTTACTGAAGCAAGTACACACACTAGCAATTCACTTTGACCATTACAATAAGAGAATACAATGATAGGTATTAATTGAAATCAAATGTCTTTTCTCGGAAACAATCGCCGCTGTGCGCAGTCCTTGACTCTCGCACAAACTAAAGTGCACTTGAACAAACTCCACTTTTCCATTGCACCTATCCGCTGGTGAATCTCCTCGTACTGGACACTCGGGTCGAGCGCCAAAAGTTGCCTTTTGATACGTCTGCGAAAAGATGCAACAACGAAACAAGAAGAATACTGGTTTGTGTGAAATTGTTAATTAGTACATTTTCACACATTATAGATTGGTAGATATTGGCGCCGACAGGGACCAGCTAAACAAACTCACTCTTTAATTACTTTTTGTTCACACGTCTAATTACGCTTGATTATGCTATACTAGTAAGCTAAAAAATAAATAGTGCCATAGTTGGTGCGAAAACTCGGCAAATCGTCTTACTTCTATCTTGCCAGATATTTCATCTCTCATTCATTTCTTTCATCTCTTGCTCTTCCTCTAGTTCCATTCTACGAGCGACCCAGAAATTGTTCGTCCTCCTCCCCCCGATTGATTCCAGTTCAGCAGCCTCAGAATAAGGCATCCATTCTCTTCCTGTCGTGTTCAATGTTCTTGCTTTTAAGCGCGTCCCTAGGATTTTTTAAACTCAGCCGGATTTATCGCGATGCTTTTCCTATCTCACATATTCGTTTTGAACTTTTTGGGTGATTCGATGCAAGCGATTTCTTTCTCCCTTCTTTTTTCAAACTTCTACGGCTAATAGAGCTGGTTCATCTCTTTCCACGTACACGAGTCCATTCCCTTACTTACACCTAGATGCAATTCTTCGCAATCTTCTTTCTCGTGGTGCATGGTGTGATCGCGCCAGTGCAGAAGTTATTTTATTTACATACAGTATGGTAATTGTTTAATTGCACTTATAATATTTCGTACGTTGTGTATTTAGACGTTATAAAAGTTAAGATTACTGACTTCAATAGTATTGTTGTAACGTAATGGAAAATGAGAATTGTACATTTATAAATAAACATTGATTATTATTTTCATTTGGCCATCGGTATAATGTATTTTTTAATTTAATAAAAATTTAATAATATAATTCAAGTCAGTGTGGAAAATACGACGTTATACGATAAATTCGAAAATTAAAAGTGAGTATATGCTCTTCATGTAAATTAATTACTTTATAGGAACATTTTCCAAATGTAATTTTGTTAACAAGTACAAGCTATTAAAAGATGTTTTGGAAAAATTTTAGCATTACTTTGTAAACATTAAGGTAAAAATTTGTTCATTAAATAGTTCTAAATAGTCACCAACAGAAAAGCCTCTTGTGTATTTAAAATCTAATATAGATAAAAATAACAATTTAGCGTCTTCAAAGCACCGTCATTCTTTTTTCATCTGCATCACTTCTAGTCTACTAAACTTAGTTTCTTCGTACTGGTCTCTCTGTTTGACTGTCGATCGAGGCGTTATGCCAGTTTGAATTACAATCTCCTTCCCTCACGCACTAGGATATGAAGCAGTCGTGTATATATACACAGAGTGGATGAGCTCTCGAGGGAGATCTGCTCGCGCAACTCCCATGCTAATGTCACCAAAACTCATTTCCTCGTCGGATTATGAAGGAGTGCAATCGTCAGAAATCAACCGAGGATCGATTTCTTTTCCTCGGCTACGTGTCTCTGCGTCAGCTCCTTCTTATTGTAAGAAATCGAGCCATGCCGTTCACGTCTGCGAGTGATGGACAACTCGTTTTCCGTTAATATGTGCATTTTTATTTTTAATTCTTATTCACATATTATTTTTCCAAATGCAAATACTAACTCTTCAATCGATGTGGTATAACTTTATGAAAACTATTTAATTTTGATGAATTGAATTTAATCATTTTTCGTATAAAAAATATCGATATACATTTAAATAGAGGATCTACTACATGATTTACGACGTACATCCGCTTGTGCGAAAATTATATTACGTTTAACATTTATATTTTTTAATTTATTATTAATTAATGCAAGAAAAATATACAAATGCAATATTTATTTTAGTTTATTAATTTAAAACAAGTATAAAATTAAAAATACATTCATATTACTAATTTATATGAAATTTAAGTTTTAAGATATTTATTTTTATTTAAATTACTTATAAATTTCTAATATTTTAAATTATAAAATTTTTGAGATAACTGTAAAGAATACTTATACATTTAATAAATATCACACAAAATTAAACAAACATGTTTTTAGATATATTTGTTATTACAGAATCTTATTCATTAATGGAAGTTTTTATTCAACCATGTGGATGCGTGCGGATGTGCCAATGCACAGTTGTAGTAACCTTTATTTGCATTTGTTCTTTTCAATATATAAAAATCAATACATGTTGAAACATTTATATTCCAATAAATTTAATGCAGGTACAAATTATACCAGATTTTAAGAACAAATTACAGGGAATTGTAATTCATTCTATTACGCGCTGATTAATGACAATTGCTATTTAAGTAACATTCGTAAACAAATTTGAATAATAATGAAAGTTTTAAACGAGTCAATTAGGACTATAAAATAAAGAAGAAATATTATAAACAAAATAGTTATTAGTCATTAATTAAAAATAGAATCTTTAAAAAACTTCTTTAATTCAAATGATAGACTTGATTAAAAATAGTAGAAAATTTGTATTAATCTACATTAATCGTTATATATTATATTTAATATTAATTAGTAATTTCGAAAAATTTTTTAAATATAAAATTTCCTATAAAATTATAAAACAGTATATTTGCTAATTATAATACGCGCGGATAATTAATTATTCATATATTAATATTTTCTATGAAAATGTTTTTTTCTATTATCAAAGATAATTTTTTTTTAATATTTCTCTTATCAATAAATTACTACTTATTACGATGAAATGTTTGCATTGCAAAGTTTTTTTTATACTAAAAGGCATTAATTTAAAAAATATATATTTACTAGTTATTATAATACTTATGATTGATATTGAAACAATATAAATTTTTTACGAGGGAATTTAAAAACCGCCCCGTAACTTTTATTCAAATTTTTATTCGACTGAGTTGATATTCTACTTATACGCATAAGTAGGTCACTACAAGACTATTTGATGTTAGATATAAATAATCGTGTCAGATACGACGTCCAGATGTTCTACATCGTATTATTCAGTTAAAATCGAATATTATTTTTAAAAAGATAGTGTTTGACGTTGTATTGAAGATCAGAAACGTGGAATTGAATCAGAAACTGAGAGTTGTTTCGATTCTATATAATTACTTTGACAATACTTAAATAATATATAATTATTCACTCAGCCACAGTGCGATCTGCATTAATATATATTCTATGTCTAGTTTACCGATATTGTATACTTAATCATTTACTGTTTTAATGCGACTAATTATGTATATTTAGTAAATATTGACATTTTATGCGCTATTTTAACTTTAATATGTAGTTTTTAATTAAATATATTGGTAATTTTATATTCAATATCAACTTTTTCTTTACAATGGTATGAGTTATTACATTATACATTATATTTTTAATCAATTTATAAATTCAGATTTGAATAAATAGAAAAAAGTAGTTTTTCATAATATCTATCATTTTGATATCAATTTATTTCAAGATAATTATTTATAATTTTACCTATATTTTGCAAAAATAATTGATTACGTATTACGAATACTTTATTATAGTTAAAACTAAATTATTGGGAATTTTTTGGTTATAATAAATTTGTTTTAGTTAATAGAAAAAACATCATTCTCTTATTAAATAATCTTCAATGAATAAATTATCTATGAAAATGTTTTTATATTATAGTTATATTATACTCTATAATTCTCTATATCACTCTAAATCCAAGTGATGTTATATAAGATCAGAAGATGTCTGATCAATAATTCCTATTTATTGTAGGAATATGTGTACTGTACACTGTAATATTTTTTTATTATATACAGTTATAAAAGTGTTCACGAAGAAAAAGTTTTGTTATATGTATGAAATCTCACTGTAATAAGCAATTAGATATTAAAAACATTTAGTAATTGATAAAAGTTAAAAATGTATGTCAATGTAAATTATAAAATATAAACTACTATTTAGGAGATAAACAATTTATTACGTATTATTGAAAGTAAAAAGTTTCCACAGCAATTTTTATTTAGAAATGAAAACAATATGGAAGGTTAGAATCTATTTATCAAAGTTAAAAACATTATCCGGTGGTCCACTGAATATACGGTAAGTTTGTAGATATGCGTTCTCTACAATGTACAAGCCACGGAGTACGTCTGCAATACAATGTATAGTTCAAGTTTCGCTTGCAAATAAATCATTTTTTTGGTTTGAACATCGGGACACGTGTGAAAATATAATAATATAAGAACATGTGTGAAAATTCTACGCTTGTTAAAATAAAAAGACTTGAATAAGTCAAAAATACAATCGGCGATTCATATTATTCTGAATTTTGATTAGTTTGTTTCATTTTCTTGCAAATATACATTACTCCTGTTGATCATTTATTTCTATATATGTATATATTTATATATCTATGTGAATTAATAAAAATACTTTCTTTCAGTTATAATAAATTTTCGGTACAAGCATTTTGCGTTAAATTTTATTTGAAGTAATGTTGAATTCAGATAATGTTTGCAAAGCATCATAAAAACGAATAAATGGAAAACAATAAAATTCTCAGCAAAAATCTAATTATTTAATATTTAATTCATTAATTAGTTTTAAAAGTCGAGCCTTTATAATTGTTTTATAAATATTGAAATAATTCGTTAAAATATTTTTTATTTACAATGTTTAAATTTTTCCAATTCGATATGACTACATGTATATATTTATATATATTTATAGATTTTTCAGAGAATCATTTATTAAAATGATTCATATAAATTGTTTATGTTTATAAGTCAAATTTGATTTATTAGACAAAACTTTAAAAAATGACGAAAAACAGGAAATTGTGAGCAGTAAAATTTGAAAAATCGTTCCAAAAAAGTTTTTTAATTATTCAAATGGACTATCCAGTAATTTTTATGTTTAATATTAACAAACTATTCATTATTGAATAAAATTTTCAAAAATAAGTCCAATAAATGGTTAAGCATTAAACTAACAATATAATTAATAGAAAATGTAAATACTGTTACCATAATAATCATAATGGACAAAAAATCTTTGAAATTTTTTCTAATTATTAAAGATCTTATAATTTTAAATATATCAATTTTATCATACGAGTATTTACAGTATTATGCATAAAGTATTTTGACTTGTTCATTTTTCACATCATTATTAAAATTATATAGAAATATTTTAAATTAATGAATTTGAATATTTTAAAATGTTTATAAAAATTCTCTACTATTATATGAAATTAGATATGTAATTAACTAGACGCAAGTATAAAATAACACCTCGTAAAATAAATAAATTACTATTATTATACAATTATAATATGTTAGATTTAAGAACATTCGTTTCTTCTAATACCTAAGAAATTTTTTCTTTTTCTGACAAGATATTTTGTGGTACATAATAATTTAAAAAAATGGGTATCTAATTTTTCATTTTCCCTAAATATACAGTTCTTAATATAGCGAATATCAACACTCTTATTTGCAGCTTTTGACGACTAAGAATGTCGTTTTTGCTGTATTAAGCGCAGAGTTGCGCACAGATGCAAAAGTGGGTCAAAATTCTCATCTGATCAATATAAAAGCTCACGCGACGGAATGATCCGTCCGCATGTTGCAGCCATAAGACAGGGAAAACCTTTTGCGCTTCCGACTTTTACTTGTCTTTTTGCCCTCCTTTCTCGACTTCCCAATTCAGCATATCGACTCTGACCATTTTCATTCATTTTTAATTTTCATCCTCATGTTAACGCCTTGCTTTCTTTATTTTTTTTACATGGTTATAAAATTACTTTGTTTTTATTTCAGAAATTTGGTCTTTTAATGTAGCACAATCTACTTCTCAATTACATGCACATGAAATGTGTCTTTTTTAAATATGTACAAAATATATATGGGTATGATTTTAATAAAAACAATAATATGAAATCAGTTTATGCAAGTTTTATAATTTCTATTTCGCTTATTTTCCATATACAAGATAAATACTTTAAAACGTAATAGTTTTTGCTATAAAATTTTGACGGTTGTTTTTATTTTCTTTGTAAAAAATTATTAATTATTTTCTCTATTTATACATTGTTTTTATATATTTCTGTTTATGTTATAAATTTTTTAATTGAGATATATAGAGTTTAAAAGAAATTATAAAAAATTTATAGTTTTTTGGTAAATATGATTTTTACGTGTATACATATATTGCAACAATAAATAAAACAATTTTTTTAAATTTTTAATTTGTAAAATATGTTTTTGTAATATAAAAGTATTGTCATCAACTTCCTGAATTTCCATATATTTTAAAAATTTATAGAAAAATTTATTATTGTTATTATTGTTTTAATATATTACAATTAAAAAATTTTTTTTAATATAATCATTATTTCCAATTTTGTATCAAACAATGTAAAATTTATGCTGACATATCTTACGCGAAGATACTTTTTTCATATTTTTTTTTTAAATTTTGTTTAATATTATATTTTTATTCGTACAAAAATTGATTTTTCATTTGTTTAAATGCGATTCTTTGCGCTACTTTTTAATTTTTATGAGTAATATACATTCAATGTAGCTGAATATACTCGATTTAATTATTCTGAGGATATTGAATAATATCTAAACTTCTTGATTTTTAATGATTATAATTTTATGGACTAAATAATTCCTATATTATCTTTTATCTTAACTATTTTTCAAATTGCTGAGTATAATATAATAGTTTAATAAATTTATATTAATTGAATTAAGATTTTAAAAATATTAGCAAATGTATGATAATAAGTACCACAAAAAATATCTAGAATGATATTATATTATCAAAAATTAAGAAATAAATAATTATTCTTATTAATGTAACTTCTTATATGTAGTATATATATATATATATATATATATATCAATTCAATATATCCGACGCATTTAGTACATTTAGAAAATATCCTTGAATATATATAATTCATGATAAATACTTATGAATACTGAATTTCTTGAATAGAAGCAATTATTGCTGGTTACAGTATAGTTATATGAAAATTATATATATGTGTATATGCTATATTTTATGTTGATTAAATTAAAACTAAACCAACGTAGCTTATACTACTACAGTTTTTTAATTGAATTATTGAATTTAATAAATACTAATTTTCGAATTTGTAAATAAAATACTATTTATTTAACTTGAAATTTATAATATAAGAATCTCTATATTATTATAAATCAGTTCTTATTTTGTGACTATCACTTGCGCAATAAAAAAAAATTAACAATAATAATTAATATATAATCAATTACTTTATGATTTATTTAAAGTACTTTTGAAATTTAATCATTTTATAATGTTTATTTAATTTTTATAAGTGATTCAATAGGATTCAAATATATTACAAAGCGAGTATACAAGACAATAATTTATTTATTAGAATAATTATAATACTTTATAAACTGATGTAACATCTACTCAATTAATAAAAAACATTTTCTGAAGTTATAGATACTTTGCTCACATTGTAAAGTAAAACAGTATATTAGATTTTATTAGAAAGACTTGTATATTAAAAATAAAAAACAGTGCTAAATAAACCGGCAAAACTTTTTATTAAGGCTATCAAATTCTACCAGTGAGAATCGTAAAATGAAGTTGAAAATTCGAGATGTTCACATTTTCTAAGTAGTAAATTTTATTTTTCAGAATGTAAAAATTGCACGTCATGAAAGCAAAATTCGTAATTTATATTACAGTACCAGTACTTTAATAAATGAGTAATTGCAGTAAATATAGTTCGAAAAAATAGATATTTAGAATTCGAATACAAATTAAATTGGTTTAATTTTGTCAGTTATATGAAGTAACATCTTTTTTATTTGTTTCAAATATCAAAAATTTTTAACCATTATACTGACTATTTAAATACTAATAAAAGATATTTTTGAAATACCGAAATTTCTGCGAATTGTTAAAAGAAAATTTTTAAATACATAAAATTTATTATAATGAATAGTAAAGATTATTATAAAATATTTTATTTTTTCATGTTAAAGGTTATTCCTGCTGTATGTACATATACTTTTATTATATTTTTAATTAAATCTAAATATAAAATTTTTATTTCTTAAGTTTATTGTTAGCAAATAAATATAATATAAACAAATTTACACGGAGCTTTTGCATCTTTCATTTTATTGCAGTAATCCCGCATATATCATTGAATATTGAATGAAGACCTAACATACCTAAGAACATATTTTGTTAAGTACGTAGGTAAGTAAATATTAATTTGTGAAAGTGAGAAAATTACTTTTTTTATTCTTGCTTATTTCTAGATTAAAATTTGTATTCAGTAAGAGTTTTTAGTCTTATAATTCTTTTAATAGAGTTAATAAATGTATATTTTAAATTAATTTTTTTATTTTTCTTTTCAAATGTATCATAATGTATTTTCTTATAAAAATAGATATTGCTGTATGGATATATTTTAAGATAGATTGATTAAAATTTAAAAAAATTAGTTCAGCTATAAAAGTGAGAAGTCAATCGATCAAATGTATACAAATTAGAAAGTTTTAATTATATAAAGCTTAGATTATAAAAGATTATTATTCAATTCATTATCATAGTTTTAATAAGATTATAATTCAAAAAATAAAATTTCTTTTAAACAACATTTTTCGATTATAGTAATTTTATTTTATAAGTTATATATTATTAATCTTAGTTAAATAGTAATTATGAATAATATTTTTTCAATGAATGTTATTATGTAATAAACTATCTATCTTATTAAAAAAACAATTGAAAATATAATTTTTCTAATTATGGTATATCATCTTGATTATTATAATTATATTATTTAAATTAGTATTCTTTTTGTTTAGTTTGCTTTAATATTAATATAAATATTAAATTTTCTCAATAATTTACAGACTTATTTTTCGAAATAATTTCGATATTAGCTTAGTATTATTTAATATTGATTCTGTTTAGATATTTTTTTAAGACATTAATCATTCTTTTTACTGAAAACCACATTGGAGTATGATAGTTTTTAATACGGGCATGTTTTGAAATAATTAAATATTTGTTATGAAATATTGTATCACATAAAGAAAACTTCCTTAGGTTTATTAGGTTATATTAATTGCTGAACATTTTATTATAAATACAAACCGTTATTTTAATCTGATTACTATCCCATAACTTTAATAAGAATGATTATAATTTAAGACTACATTATTATAAAATTTTTCTTTATTATTTATTTTTAATAGTTTTCTAGTTAATATAATTATTAATGTAAGGTATTGAACAGTTACAACAGCCTATTAGTTTCTAGATAACTTCCAAGGTTTAAAATATTTTTTATTTATATAATTATGCAACCTTATAATTTTAAGTCTTTATATATAAATATCAGTAGTGATTAAAATTTTCAGCAATTTTTACTACATTTTATAAAAATAATAAAATTGTAATAAAAAATGTTAAGACGTTTAAATCATTTTAGTCTCGTGTAATTTATTAGAACATATACGTTATATTGTTTTTATTATTTTGATAAATAGGAATATAAAGTACAATATGTAATCAGTTGAATTAGTGAGCTAATTTATAAAAGGCTTTATGAAAATGACCAATATTAAAATAATAATGAACTGGGAACTTGCCTTTTTGCAACCCAATGAATACATTTTAATATTTAGTATTTATTTAAGATTAAATATTTATAATACCAATATTATATCAATAGTTAATATTTAAAACCGAAGATTTTAAACTTTGAGTTAATAATGTAAGCTTATTATATTCAAATATTCATAATTATTTATAAAAATTGAAACAAATTATCTGATCCATCAATAATTTCTATTTGTGCATTAACTCTTTATTTTAATTTAAAATTTTATTTTTGCTTATATTTTTTCCTTAGGGAATTTTGAATTACTAAGAAAAGATTTCAAATAATTAGATAATTATATAAAATATAAATAATCTGAATAAGGCATTTTAATAATTATTTATAATTACAGAAAAATATTTTCTTAATATTTAATATTAATATTAATACGATTATTTTTTAATTTTTAAAATTAGATATATCTAAAATTTACTTTTTTCTTTATAAATTAATATATTTATTTTTATATTGAAAATAATTAAGCATTTTTTTAGATATTTTTTAAGTCAGAAAATCTTCTTTTTCTTTCATTCATACTTGTTTTCTCTTAGAAAAATTTTCTTCAACGTCAACGTCAAATTACCTCTATTCAAATACGTGATGCATTGATTTCAGTATTTACTGAACTAATTTTAGTATGTGTATAAAAAAAATCTAAAAAATAATTAAAAATTAATCATAAATTTAATATTTATGTAATTTTTAAAAAATCTTTAAAAAATGTATTGTAATTAATTTATATATCTAGATTAAGAAATTATGATCTTTTATATTATATATTTGTAATATTTTAGTAATTATTTTACTGATTTTCTTTTTTTTTTAATCGGTAAGTTACTTCAACTTTTAAATACAGTCCATCATTAAATAGATTTTTTAATTAAAAGAGATGATCTTTACATTTTTCTTTTAAAATTCCACAATTTTTTTAATTTACCAATTAAAAAGTTTATTATATCATACAAATATGATTCATATTAATAATCTCTATGTAAGCAATATGGGCATGTAAATGATCATGCGTACGTATTTTCATTATCAGAATTTGTCATACTTATATATTTTTTATTTTTTTCATGATTATTCAGATATTTTATTCATAATGAATATAGATATTCCACTTCAATTTTTATTTACAAATATTGAAATATTGTTTACTTAAATTAAAAAAATATATTAAAAGAAAGTAGTAAAGTATTTTATTTAAACATTATCTTTTACGAATTATATATTATATATATAAGCAAATTAAATATATGAAGTTTTATAAGTCCCCTTGGTCAGCATTGGAACGATGAAAATTATAAAGTGTAAAAGTATATTTGTAAAAATGATTATTATTATAATGTATTATATTTAATCACATAAAATGTATGCATATAAATATAATTTAAATAATGTAAAATCAACTATTTCTAGTTTTATATTTATATTTTTATAATTTTTGTCAATACAATAATTTAATAAATATATATTTTTAGCTGCATTTATAGTATTTAAAAGAACTGTTGTATAAAAAAAAACGATTACACTATTTATTAATTTGAATTTATTATTTTTGAATAATTAATTTCCATTTGAGGAAGAAAAAGCGAAGAATAATTTATTTGTATGTTTTAAAATAAAAATAAAATTTCTTAATATATTTTCTTCGTTTCCGTTATAATTTAAAAAAATTACACAAGATTTTATTTTCAGTGTTTTTATGTTTAATACAAAAAATATTTTCATATAATTATCTTTTGAACGAAATATTATATTACTTATATGAATATCTTTAAATAATTTTAAAATATAGGCCAAAGACTTTTCTCTAATCTCAGTTTTATTAATACTAATTAACATATAATTATAATAAAAGCAAATTTTTCAAATAATTTGTGATTCAAGATGAAGCATATTTTATATAAATATAAATATATATGTGTAATTATAATTCTTTATTTTTTTTCTGTAAGAAAGAATTATTATTATTAATTATTACTTATAATTTTATATAAAATTATCTGGAATAAAATGTTTAGAAAAAAAAGTTATATGCAGTTGATATAATCAATAAAGGTTACAGAATATAAAAATAGAGCATCCATACATTACGTCAAAAATTTCTACATTATGATAAAAGTTTAAAATGAACGTGTAAGTAGAGATCAAATGAATACTTATTGTTAAACTTTATGAAGAATTCAATACGTAATGTATACATATGTAGCGACTAAGAATATTTGTAAGTAGTTTTACTCAACGTTAAACGAAACATGCTTATTTGCTAAGAGTGTAAACTTTCATTTTCATACTTTTTTATGAACTGATACATGATTTTATTATATTTACTATTGTTTTTATACAAATACGTACATACATGCATACATATATACATATTTATTAAAAACAAATTTTTTTAACAGAGGTGATATTAATTCTTTTTATGTCATAATACGCAGTAATTAAAATAATTAAAAAAACTGCTAATTTATTTTTATGTGTCTGTATAGTATATATATATATATATGTATGTATATATGGATAAATAGGAATATTACACAGATATGTATCTTTATTCATAAAGTACATATGTATATAATAAAAATAGCAAAGAGCAAAAATACCGCATGAAATGCAAGAAAATGTTTCTTCAATTATAAAAGAGATGAAGAACCAGATAATGGAAAAGTATAAATAGATATTTAAAAAAAATTGAAAGATAATAGAATAAAAATAATATATTATAAAAAGTTCAATACATTATAATACTATAATTCTTGAATATTTTGTATTTCTTAAACAAAACAAATATGGCTATAAAATAAATGCTGAATCTACATATTCTTTTTATTAAAATAAATTTATAAATATTTTTTATTAATCTCATCTAATTTTTCACATTTAACTATATTCTTTAATTTCTTTAGCCCTTTCTCTGAATTTTTTGTGATTTGTAATGGAATAAGAACACAAAAAATCCAATACAAAATAATAAGAAAATGAATATCATATAGAGATGATATATGTCCTTGTTATATTTTAATATTTTTTTGAAAAAAATTACATATTTTTCGACTCTAATGAGTGCAAAATTTCATATTATTTTTTTTGACTCGAATGAATATTGAATAAAATTACGTGAAAGTATTGATTATGATATTTTAAATTATTATTTACCTTTCGTAATGAAATCACTTTTTAACAAGAAAGGGAAAATTCATTGTATGATTATATTCAAAGTTAATACTTGATTTACTTAAAAAGAGAATATTCTCTTTAGAAATATTTTGTTTGAGTAAATGTTATCTAAAAAGTCCTGTGAATAAGCCGAACCTTTTATGTAACCAACGACTTATTCTGACTATTTTATAAAAATACGCTCTTATTTAAAAAATGTTGCGATTCATCTGTATAATATTTTATTCATTGGTTATTGTGATTTATAAGAATAAATTGTAAATACAAAAATTAAACGGCTTTATTCCGTAAAGAGGCTTATTATCCGAATAGCTAAAATATATATTATTACGTTTAGTTCTGATATTCATTTCCGTATTATCATTGGCATTAATGATATTCGCTATATTATTATAGTTCATCTCTTAGCGTTCGTATTATAATTATTATAATTATTTTCGTGGTTATTATTATTGCAGACCTTTCATACAGCGAACATGAAATATGTGCGTAAAATTCTATAAATCCATTCTCTATTGAAATATCAGAATTTTTCGAATTGCACCTAGATTTCTATATACTAGGTACGAAGCTCAGTACTAAGTACCTTATCTTAATGAGGCAACATAATTAATATAATCTTTGATTGAAAAAGCTACTCGTATAAATGAAGTTAAAGGAAAAGAATTAACACCGTTGCGGGTTTTAGAAACCTTGGAAATCAGCATCAGTCAAACCTTAACGAGTATAATAGATACAGAGAGCATAACGGTGCAGTTTAGATTGCAATTACGGAATTGTCGGTGCAATGCTCAAAGTCGGAGCTTAATTATTGCTTCGAATCCAAGCGTCCTTCTTACACTTGGGCATCTTTCGAAATTGCTTACCCCCCTTTATTCCAGGTTGAGCGATGCAAACTCCTTTGTACAGCACTCACAGTTCTGACTTCCCGAGGCTTCTGCCCTCGCTTCTGCACCCACGCTTTGTCGTTTTCCATTTGTAGAGACCTATCTGAATACCGCGGAGGCTGAATTTCAAAGCTCCGCTCGCTCGAATTTCCGAGTGGCTTAGCTCTTATCGATTCTTAACGGGAAACGCGCGAGCTCACGCTGCTCGAGAACGATAAAAACGCGGCTGCTTCAGCCACATTTCGTGCCGATACTACGATCGACATACGACTCGCGTGGTATTATTGCTCCTATGATTTGTGAAAATGTTTCGGGGAAGGTTTTCTGATTTTTAGCTCAATTTCCGATTTCCGTTCTCGACTTCGTCTTGGTTACGGTTAAACCATTGCCGACTTTAAATTCTTTTCTCCTTTTTCCATGATTCATTCCAAGTTATTTTTAGCGCCTGATATCAGTATTTCTTTTCAAGGACCCACTTCACTTTTTATAAAAATTTATAATTCTTACGTATACCAAAATTGTATTAAAGTTGGATATCCGTCTAATGGAGCTCAAAACTAGCGTCGACAAAGAGAAAACAGGAAAAAGAGAAAAATAGTAAAATTCTTCGTGATTATCGATTGATCGAATGTTTCTAGAGCAGAGGCCACTTCTGTCCTTCATCCCCAGATTACAACTGAACCTGAATCTGACTCAACTTGACAGAATTATTACGTTATGCAGATATGAGGCTGTGCATTTGATATACGATCAAGGGATGGCGCAATGTTCGCCCCCAATAACTTTGGTTTTCGATTCTATACGAACCCGAAGAAACTACTACTTGATGCATACATAAGGTGGTTGCATCACTCTCGAAATTCAGTTCAACCTATCAAATTTTGATAAGATTTTGTTACTTTTGACGGAAAGAAACATCCTGAATCTGAATTTGTTAAAGCTTAAATATGTAAAGACATCACGTCTGTGTCTGATTATATTTAGCAATTATATTTGATCATTTACACGAACTTGCATATAAGCATTCTACATGTATAAGAATATAGATGGAAGATAAGAATCCAATATCCCATTAAAATATGTTATTGTGCGTGCACAACTTGGAACAATGAGTCTAGAACTAATGCGACACAAGGGATGTTAATGCGCTGTCAAATAGTGCAGTACGTATTAACGGTAATTAATAAATTTAAATAATGAATAAATAGTAAACAAATTTAAATAATAAATTATATTAAACGAATTAAATAATAAAAAATAAATTAATGCAGTACGTATTAACTGTACATATTTGTCTTTCATACGTCTGTCTATCTTTAGTCTCTTTACTGAATCCCAATACTAAGTATTGTGTGCAATCACTATTTAGATTTAATATATATAGTTATAAATAATTAATATATTTACTAATTAAATTTTTATCGAAACCAACAAAAATAAAAAAAAAACTTTATAAAAAAGTTCACGTAGTAATTAAATGTTACTTTATGAGTATAATTTTAAGTTATGAACAGAACAAACACATAATTAATTAATATAAATTACTATGTAAATTGGCTCTGGATGAAAAAATTTTATAATATACCTGATAAATCTTGATTGTATTGAATTTTGCTTATGGGCTATCACATTTTCATTTTTTATTTCAAATACAAATGACAAATGTCACGACAGTAACATAGACTGTGTCATGCATTGGTATTGATTGCAATATATTTCTAGAAAAAATTACTGCATCATGTTTTTTTAAATATTCTCCAAAAGTTTTTATATTATTTTTTTAATACGACATAATATTTTAAGATGCTTTTGAAATTTACGTTCTAAAATAATTATAAAATAACGACCGACCTTTTTTATTTTTAAGATTGAAAATTGTATTTTTTTTTTATTAGTAAGTGCTTTTTTTTGCCTTCAGTTTGATCAATATAATTACTTTAAATATAAATAAATTTTATAATTCAATAACATTACTGCGTAAGCTTTGAGTAAATAGCAATAGAATCAATAAAAAAATTAACGAATTTATAAAATTTTATCTCATTTGATACAATGTTTAAACAAATTACATGTTTGTTTATTTATTGTACGAATGTCAATTAACTAATATGCATTTAAAAGAAGGTAATATTTAACTGTTATTAAAAATTAAGTCAGAATGTAATGATGCCAGAATGAAACATTGACTACATATTCAATAAGCTGATTAATACAAAAACTTATTAAAATTATAATATAATTATAATTTATTGAAAAATATTTCGATTATAAAACAAATTGTTAACTTATTATAATTATTTAAAATAATGCTGGAATCAGTGATTTATTGTATTATAATAATGTAGAACTAAAATAAAACTAAGAAATCCGTTAAACGTTTCTACGTTTCATTATTACAGAATAAATAACAATTTTTTTATTTTTAAAATATTTTTTAAAAAGTTAATATGATCTGACATCAATTTATAAATAGCTATAAAATTTAACTTTAGGTAATTATCTCATTTTAAAAGCCATCTGGTACTGAAATCAAATAGAGTAGTTTTTTTTATAAAAACAAGTGTTAAATAATGTATTTTTTTAATAAAATCTGCATTGTGTATCTTAACTATTAAGTATTAATGTATAAAATAGAAATGAATCATAATAGTTTCAATAATTTTAAATTAAAAAAATTTGGTCAAATTTCTCTTTACTTTGATTGGTTATAATAATAACTATTATTATTATTATTATCATTAAATTTATATTACAAAAAAATTTTTAACACATTTATTATTTATGTTCAACGTTATTTATACTGATAAAATATGGGACCATAAAAATATTTGATACGTTAATAATTTTTCTTGTATTTCAGATAGTTTTATACTAATTTACAATATTTATTAATTTGATATTGAATAAATTTTTTATAATAAAAATACAAATTAAAAATTAATCGCTAGTTTCCGTTTAAATTTATAATTGCAAGTAGTAATAAAAATTCTTAAAATTATTAAGAAACCGAAATTAAATAATTTGTATTTCTAAAATGAAGTTTTAATATCATTATACTACAACTACTGTGTACAATACCTAGATGAGCATCAAATTACTTAATATAAATATATTAGAAATATAATTTGTAAATTAAAATTAATACACACATTTATAAAGTAAAAACAAATGATATACAGATAGAATTCTCTTTTTATTGACTTATTTATAATATAACTAATTTATAAAACTATTTTTTAATGAAAAAGGACACGTTTGTTTATTACTGAATGAAATCTAATATCTTTGTCTTTTTTAATTGTTTATATATTTTATATTATATTTAATTTTATATCAACGATAAATGATACTTTTTATAGTCGCACTAAACAAATTCTACCTCTTTAGATAATGGCACGAGTTAAATACAAAAAAACTATGAAAAACAGTTTTATTATTTATTCTTTCAGTATTTTCATATAAGAAAATTAAAAAATTTTTATATAAAACATGTTTTTTGAGAAGATATTTTTTTACATTAATTGTTCCAAGTACAAGATTATACAAATATATTTTGTTTCAAATATCTAAATTTTTCATAATTAGTTTGTATAATTCTTTAATTAAAATCTCTAAAATTTGAATAATTATTGTTGCGGAGAGAGTAATGATCAAAAGTTTCAACAATCGCATTTGTGTCGTGAAAGTGTTGTCTTTGTTCCGGTTTTCACTCGTAATTTAGCTGTCGCACCATTAGTCTTTTTGCTAGAATATAGAAACAATAGAAACATCTATTGCTCTACTTGAAAATATTGTGACGAGAGTCACGCTAATTCCATCAACTTTATTCTTGTTGCTTATCTCTGTTAAACATAATTTTAAGAAATCTATTAAGAAGTATAATTTTATCCATCCTGCATATATGCACCAGAATGTATGTACATTACTAAAATTTAAAACATATTTAATTACATGAAAATAAAATAAAATGCAAAATGAGGCCAATTTTTCATCGGCAAAATTAAAACTGAACAAAATAAAAATGTGTTTAACAATGTTGTAAGAATGGAATGTTTATTATGTAATAAAGGCTGAAATTAAACACTAGTCAAAGATATGGCACTTCTTAAATTAAACTAAGATAATGAAACTTGAGGTGGATGAAGGACAAAAAATGTTATGATAGTTTAATTCTTTTAAAATACGAGCTACGTGGAACTTTCACAATGACTGCTAAAAGTTTTTATTACGTAGACTCTGGATTACAAAACCAGTCTTCGTCAGTTGGACGCTCGCTACAATATCAGCTTACTTACCAAGAAAAACTATGAAGTTGATATTTGGTCCACTTTATTCTCCTGGTTTAGCACTCTATAACTTCAAACTCTTTCTAAAACTTAAAAAGAATTCCTTAAAAAATATCCGATGTTTTGATTATGTTTTTCAATGCTAAGTATCATCGGCAATAAAGAATCATATTAAATTTGTAACTGATGCCCTGAATAAAAAATTAGTTTGACGCGTTTAAAAAAATTTTTTGAGTGTAAAAGTAATTGAATTTGAACCAAAATGATAAATGATCACTCATGTACAAAGTAAATTTTTTAATTTCGGTTTAAAATTTAGTTATATATCATACATATGGTAAGATATGGTAAATATTATTTAGTTAGAAATATTTACGATTGTAATTGTATTAAATTGTAAATATTTGATTTTAATACTATTTCATCGTTATATTTCAAATAGAATAAAATTTCAATAATTTAGTATTTTTATTTTAAAAAGAAATTTATTATAAATTACAATACGTGTTCTTGTAAGTCGATGACCTAAATTAAATTATTTTATCAATTTTAAAGAGGAAAGTAATCCATCAGATATATTCCGTATATAAGGTACAGAAATAAAGAAACTAAATCAAAAGTGAGAAAATTGTGTCCAGATATTGAATTAAAAGTGCGAGGATATAATTTAAATTGTTATCAAATTTTTTTATAGTTAAAACGAATTTATACATTTAATCTATTTTTATAATTCCCGAGAATTGATGCATTCAAAATATTTTTCAATTTTATTCTGTAATTTTAACTTTTAACATTAAATATTGAATTTTGTTAGTATTATATTCGTTTTTGATGATTTATTTTCGTACATTTTACTTTTGCAAGGTATTGAAATTAATTCCTCCCATTACGTTTTTCGAGAAATATGACAATATTAACGTTTAAAATAGTAAAATTTTATTCATGATTAATTCTTTGTAACATATTTATTACTCTTGAACCCCCATCATGACCGTCTCACATAATAAAAATAAAAATTATAAATGAGAAGCGTGACTTTTTGATTAAATATTTTATCTTTGAAATTCATTTCTTAAACTAACTTTAAAGCTTTTTTTATAACTTTTCTTTATAATAATAGTATCGATAATTTCGAAATTTAAGAATTGGAACATTATTTTACCATTTATTTTATGTTATAGATATTCAAATTATCTTTCATCTTTTAATATTTTAATTATTGTAAATATTTAAATGAACAATTTTTCAAGATCGATTCACTTCTATTGGTAATTAAGGTCAAAGATACGCTGATCTTTATTCATTTAGATTATATTTTGCAATATTATTATTTACTTTTTAATGTACTGTAACATATGATATTTTCAACAGTATTATTATTTACCGAATATCAAAGTCTTAGCTCTTATTAAAACATACATAAATATATTAGCAGATTTTGAATTCGCTTATTAGTTTACTTAAAGATCATCGTTTGTACATAATTTTTGTATCGAGTTGAATGTTAACTTTATATTTATTATTATTGCTATTGTTTATTTTGGTAAAAATAATAATTTTTAATACCAAGACTCTGACAATAATCAGTTTTGATGCCTCTTGCATTCGCTAGCTTAATAAAAATTCTTATCTCTTATTTTCACAGATGACATAGAACAACCGCAGGAGTTCCATTATAAATCATAAAAATTTTCTAGGGAAAACTCGAGCTTTACCGTCGTCATGCACATTTACGTTTGTTCTGAGCGCGCAAATCACCTGTTTCTATTAACAAATTTACCTTCGTTATCCCTGTTGATGTTTTTTTACGATTCAACACCGTGTAATTCTTGCATGCATGTATATGTATAAAGATTCTTCTTAACTTGTACTTCCTTGCAGACATTGAAATACGTGTACATATCCAGAATCTAGCGCATTGGGGCTGCGTGTGCAAAAGCGAGAAGGAACAGGTCGTAACGCAAAGCTTGAAGTGATATCTTGAGCCAAGGGTTAATCCAGCCCCTAGATTACTCTTCATTGGTCTCGCTTTTTTTCATTCCCTCGCTCTCTCAGCGTCTCGCGAGCTCCCGCAATGTTCGGAGAGGGTCGAATTAGAGATTGCTTCTGCGTGAGATGGCTATATGGCTCTGTACAGCTACGTACACCGAAAAGGAGAGGAGCTTGCAAAACCCGACTATAAAGAATCCCGCGAAATATATGGTGCGGATATACTGCTGTTGCAGTAGCGCTCGGTGAAAAGAGAGGAGGCCACTTATAGAAGAACCAGAGCAGGACAAAGAACGATAGATGAAAAAGTTTTAAGGTGTATTACTTCGAGACGAGGAAAATCAAAGATGAAGTGCAAACGATATTTAAGATTTTTTTTCTTCGTTTTTATTTCTTTACTTTTTGTCACAATGAATTATTTAACTTTACAAGGTTCTAAATATTATTAAAATGACACTGATGTAATAAAATATAGATGATCGTACAGCTTCGTATATTTCAAATCGAGAAATCTACATTTTGATTATTGTATTAGGTGTGCTATTTTTCAATTTTACTTTTAAATGAAACATCAGAAAATTATTAAAACAATTGACGTTTTAACTTGCAAACTATTACTTCAAATAAAATATCAAATTTTGCATGGCCATGTTCCGTTGAAATTAAATTATTTTTGAACTTTAAAAACTTTTTAATTTTTTAATAAAATACATTTTAGATCGAAAGCTATAAATTGTTATTATATATTACAAGCTTTTAAATCTTGCACATCTTCAATAAGCTTTTAATTTGACTTGTATCAAAATTTATCGTCTAGTTTGATGAAGGCTTGAGCTGTTGAAGTTCAAATTTTACAAGCACACAGTTATTTAGTTAAAATCAATGTAATTATTAGCCTAGATTAAGTTAATAATTCTGACAAAAACATTTATCGTGTATACGCTCTAATAATTCTTATTTTATTTTGACACCCACTTTAAGAAGCATAACTTAAGTACGCTGTATCATTCTCTGTTCAATCGATCCAACGTCAGTAATGTACAAAACAGTAGCATCAGCAGTATAAACTCGAGATTTTTTGTAAGACAACGTCGTTTAGTACTAGTGCAGGTCAAGGGTGGTTTTGCTTTTACCGAAAGTTCATTCGCAATCGGGAAATCCTAAGCGATTTTCCTTCCCTGGGATTATTAAACTCTAATCCAGCGAAATTACTCGCGCTCTCAGGAGTTTATTTCGACGTTTTTCTCGAGATCTTTACTCTCGCCGTTGTTTCGTGTTGCTCCGATGTTTTTCTCCTGATTTCGTAGAAAATTGCACTACAGAGTATCTCTAGAGCAGAAAATCACAAAGAATACGTGTGTTACTTTTAGGAAGCAAATGTTTGATTACTAGTTAAAGAACTTTTATTCAGCAAACGATTAATTTTTCATTTAGATTATCGTATCAATTAGGCATTAAAGCAATTTAAATAACTAGAGCATGTACACTTGATTATTATTTATAATTCATTACTATTTATATTTTTGAATATCTAAGAGACAAATTTCGATGACTAGCGCTTTAACCAATATAATGCTTATAATAATACGGTGTACACATATGATTATGAATAATTCTGTGTTATTTTAGTTCAATCGAATATTAATGCTATTTATAAGTCATACCTTACCATCATTTACTTTTAAAAGAGCTTCTCGTGTTTGAATACTATTACATTTCTAAAAAGTAATATTTGTTTTATTCAGTACCAACTTAGAGCCTACTAATTATAAATAAACATTACTCGATATCAATAGAGTGATTTATTATTTATTAAATCCTGTAATATTTTAAACATTGATTATAATTTGCATAGGCATCGCTTTTAAGCAAAGTTATACGTATCTTTGCAGGATATTCATTAGCGTAAGTTAATGAGCACATTATTATTTATTGCAACTAACCACTAGCGCTAAAATAATTTTGAATGTTCTACTGTCGTTCTGCTTTTAGCTTCTTTTCTCGATAACAGAGCATTATCATTCTGGGCAGACGATACTCCAAGGGTTATTATCGAGCTAAGTACAAATTCTCGTGCATAATAAGAGCTCATCTATATTTGTTCTCATTTTTGCAAGCTTCATAACATGTACGAACTGAGTGAAATTCAGTCCAGTAGATTAAGTACGACAATAGCAATGTAAATTGCTTCATAACAGAATTTTTGCTTTTTTATTCTTCTGCGGATCTTCGATTAGCTGGTATTAACGATTACATTTTTTATAAATATATTTTTACATTGATTTTTGAATATACGCGATTAGCTTATCAAAGCTTATTCATAATAAAAGAAAATTAAATAATAAAAAACTATTTATATGATTCATAAATAATTTAAATTACTGTACTAAAACTCGTAATTTTATAATTTTATGTTGAAAGCACGTAAACACAAGTAAATCGTTCTATTGTAGTTATATGATTTTGCGTAATATAATAAATAATAAAAGCAATTTCTTTTGTAGAGTAAAACATTGTATAAAATAAAAAATTCTACAATATATATATTTCAATTTTTTGTTCTTATAATTACTGTAAAAAGTATTGAAAATTTAGATTTCAATATTAATATTTTGATATTTCTTTCGATATATATATATGTAAATTTATATTAATAAGGTAATTTGTTCAGAACTAAGTCTATGATAGTACTGTAATTTTACAACATTTATTTTCTGCTTTGAAGACTTAATATTAAGTAAAGACATATTTGAAAATAATCATAAATTATTATATTATTAAATAACAGATATTTTATTTTTTTTAGAAATCATTATTCTAATAGATTTTCATATATAAAGTTTATTCTCTTCAAAAAAATTTTGTTACATAGATGTAAATACATGACAGCAACAATTATTCAAGAGCTCGTACTAAAGTTTGATAGGAAAATCTATAGATGGAGGCTAAAGACTAGCTAGTTGAAATGTATTTATGTTCTATTTACTTTATATAATGAAAATGTACTATTACTAAATACCAACAATTGCTCGATTGCACCACGTAGCAAACCATGTCAATTTCGTATATAAACTTATGTATAAACTGAAATCTAATTTCAAATCTATTTACCCATTCAGAGCAAAAGATGATAAAAAAGTAAAATCGTTTTTAAAGTTATAAATTTAAAATTTTGTTGTATTTAAATTAAGTTTTTCTTTTTCAAAAGTTTATACGACTCTGTAGATGATTATTAACTTTTGATGTTTTCTGTATGATTATAAATAACACATCGAATATTGTTAAGAATAATATAATACAATATTTTTAAGAATTTTTCAAGGTTAATAATTCATTATGCAATTATTTTAAACGCATATTTATCAATACATTATAATATGTATTTATTTAGAATTAATTAGCCTGTGTCAACATATGTATAATTTCTACATTTGAATAGTTTCCTCATCGTAGAAAACCATTGCGGTGGAATAACAAATAAGTTTCTAGTAAAATACGTAAATGCTCTTTGATTATTAAGAACATTTTTCATCATTTTATTTTCCTAATTATAATATACGATTTACATTATACATAATACATTTATATTATATGATATGATATCAATTCAGCTATATAAACATAATTAAATTTACACATGAACAATAATGAAAAAACTTTTAATCATTTTAATATATGTAATTTTAAACTCGATAATCCGATACTCTTATGTTAATTTTATTTTAAACAGACTAAATTCTAAATTAAAATGTACATTCCGTTATGGCAGAAGCCCCTGCGAACTCCTCTTTAAAAATTAAAATCCCTCGTACAAAGTAAAGCGCAAACATTTATTTCTTTAATTTTAGCCCGCAATACTTTGTCTTCTAGTTATCTGCAATTCATCAAAATTTGTCAATTCGCTAAAGCCGGAGAAATTGCTGAAACGAAAAAAGTAATGCTTCCTCGTGGGGCGCAAATATGTATGCGGGGACCCGAATTAAAAGTAACGAAACGGCCTCCTAAATAATAACATTCACTTCCATCCTTTTAATTAATGGCAAAATGCTCTTCGTTATTCAATGTATTATCTCTAAATACCATAAAAATTGCAGAAAATAATTAAAGTAAACTCGTGTATTAGCAAGAGCTTTTCCTCAAAGCCCCGTACAGACCGCATTAATCCTCAACTGTCATCTCGCATGCCGAAATTTAAATTCATAAAAAAATTAAGCAGCCTCCGAACTCGGAAGCGCGACGGCGGGGATCATAGATTCGCGTAGAATGCGCACACAGGAAAATGCGCACACCACTGGGTTAACGTGCGTATCAAAGAAGTAATAGCCGGATGGCCTAGTTTCTCGCTTTTGAAACATGCCACTGCTGCACGCATCGTATGCGCGACGCGAATGTGCACGACCGAATGTTTATTTATGCGTACGGGCGCGTGTATACGTGCGTGCGATTGCGCGCATCCGCGGGGATTAGAGGCGCTAGGGCAAGAGCTCCGTTCGGCTTTAGCGGCAAGCCACTCGCGATATTTGCCTCAGATTTTCCAAAAAGAGGTCTTAATCGTGCTTATATAAAGCTTCGGCAGCCTCGGCCGTATAATGGAAAAGAGATTAGCGCGATACTTGTAATGACGCCTTTACATTTTACCTTTAATCTCTCTCTTTCTTTCGCTGTCCCCTCGCTCCTTTCATCTCGGTGCACGACATCGCGAGAGCGATTTTTCAAGTCGGCAACGCACTTCTTCGTAGGACGTCTCAGGTGGACGTGACGGATCACGCGTTCGGCATATATGGGGCTCACGACATTACGTGCGACTTGGAAATTGACGAATGGAAATGTGCGCCGGCTGTGAGCGGATATTATTACGAATCGAGGCCGGTTACGTTGCATCGGGCAGCGCTCGACGTACCGTCGAGAAGCTACGATTGATGGTCCCGGCCGACTGTATACGCACAAAAATTAGAAAATTTTCCGTAAGGAGAGTTTTAAGATCGAGCGACAATTTGCAAATGCATTCACAGTCGGCTTTTTATGCGCGCTCTTTCTTATTCAAACTGCTGCAGATATTTCATAATAAAAATTCTACATTTGACGTTTCGTCAGGTATTGTAATTTTACCCCTGTATTTTCCAGTTGCGAGAAATGCATCGAGTTTATACAAGCATTTCTCCGGTGTTGTGGAAAAGACTAATATATGAAAGAATACAAGGAAATATAGAAATTGAATGCTTTCGTTCTTAAAATTGCAAAGCAATCGATTAATTCATGCTTCATCGAACGTAAATTTATTATGTAAATTTTTTGTTCGTTATACAATCAAATATCATTCTGTTTACCAACGCATAGTATAAACAAAATTTTCACAAATTCATGCGATGCGTATGACTGAACAATCATAAATAAAATCAAATACACATTGCTAATGAATCGTGATAAGAATAATTCAGTATGAGCTTGCGACTTGTGTAACAATATAATGTTCCAGAAAAAATAAAGAAATTAAATGTTAACAAGCGAATAATTACGGTACTATAGTCGAGCACATCAATTATCTGATATGCATTATTATAAAAGTATAAGAATTTAATATAATACATGGTAATAATCTTTTGTGAAAATTTTGTAAGGAAGAAAGTATTGAAATATAGCTGAAAGGCATTTTTCTTTCGAATTGCATTATGAAACTGTAATGAAATCACAGATAAATCAATCGGCAAGTTTAAATTTAAATTTGAAGAGGAAATAAATCGAATCCACACTTACAACGCATGGATTTAAAAGCTATTTTATTATTCGTTATTTAGCTATTTCGTTATTCGGCTATTCGGCATAAGGAGAATCAAAAACCAGAATCGGCAGTGAAAGCAGTTCAATCAACGATAAATCAAGTGCGTGTTGAGTACTGAGAATTTAGATGCCAAGTACTCGGAATTCTAATCTGCTAAGGTGGTATAGGGTGAAAAGCCAATAAGATACTCGCGATGATTTATAAGAGACATATAGTCAAGTATGAGGATCGGTCGATTTACGTGACTGTGTATAGGTATGTTTCGGTATGTGTACAAAACCAACACGTATGTTCAGTTTTGGGGGTTGAATTGTAGTTATGATATATTACTTAAATATATTGAGCATGAAAAAAGGTCAGAGTTGTATTAGAACTTTTTTGCATTTCGCGTAAAAGTGAATATAATAACAAAAGAAAAATGGAAAAGCAACGAACCCGAAGACATTTCAGGTAATCTGTCCAATATGTATCTCTTCCATTTTATAAAGAAATAAAATCTATCGTAAACTCTTACTTTCTTCTTCGACTAGATCTTTCATTTTTATTTTAAATGAGATGTGAAGATTAATAAGAGATATGATATGTCGACCAACAGAATTCTTGACTAGAGACTTATTGCTGCTAAATCTGCACGTAAATCATTCAGATAGTAAACGCGATGAATGTTGATGTAGTTTGCGTATTTCACGTAGTCATAAGACTTTCGTACTTTAGACAGATCGTTTTTAAAAATTGAATAATAGACACCCAAGAACAGTCCTTAAGATATTTGACCTGCCGTTCTCAGCTAATTAGATTTAGAGTATTATTCGTGTATAGTTACGAGAATATTATTACACTGATTAGATCAACACTGCCTTAAACTTTCATTCGAGCAATTCATTTATGCCAATTTTTTAATATATAATCTGGATCCACAGAATTTATAAGTCTATAATAACATGACAACGTAAAATACACAATATGACACTTTAAAAATTCTAAAAGTATAAAATAAATTATAAACTCTATAAATAACAGAAAGTAACTTATAGAAATTTAAAAAAAAATAATAAATTACTCGGGTGAAAAATTTATATTTAGCAGTCTCATAATAATTTTGAAAAATTTTCAAGCTCTGGGGATATGCAAGGATACGAATACATCTTTGGAATTTTCTAAAAAAATCGAAATTATAATTCAAAAAAATTAAATAAAATTACAAATACTTGAGTTCTATAGAAAGTAATTTTTAATCTTTTGATCTTTCTACGTTATATTAAAAAATAAAACAAAACTCTTTTAAAATAGTAACATTAAATAATATATTGCATGTCTCTTCTAGATCATCATTAAAAAGCAACCAACATCCATAAAGTGACAATTTATAAAAAAGTAAAATTTTAAAAGTAAATGGTAATCTGAATTTAATGTTTCGTAAATGATAACTTCTTTTATTTTACTTTCTACCTTTTTTAGGTTGATAATAAAACTTGTGAAGTGTACGAAGAATTTATAAAGATAGAGAAATAGACAAAATGATGGGAGAAAAAGTGAGAAATAAAGAGAGTAAAACAAAGACAGGCAAAGCAATAAAGAGGTTATAAGGTAAACCCAAGAGGGAAAGAGACAGTTAAACAAAAGCGGCTAATGAGACATGAAAAAGCGGGGAAAAGAATTTAATAAATTTAAAGATAAACTAAATTTACTTTTCAACTCTATAAGTGCAAAATTTACCTTTACTTCGTCTTTTTTATATTTGCTCATATTGAAATTACATATTAGATTATACAGCCATGATTATTAACGAATATTTAGTTGAATTTGTGGTTTAATCGATAGTTTATGAAGTGTTATAGTATGCTATTATAATTTTTATATTTTTTAAAAATTACTTTATAGACTGTGCTATATTTAAAAATCATCAGCGTTGCATTAACTCATTATTGTATACGAGAAATTTTATCTTATTTTTATAAAATGTAAAATATTGGAACTATATTTTCTGACGCACTTCCGGCTCAAGAAGGACTTTACAAAGTACTTTTGCTGTAAAATAATAAATTTCAATTATTTTTTTTTATTATGTAATCCTAAAAACAATTCATTATGATAGTTCAATAAAGTACTGTAAATATTATACTTTGTGTATTACTGAATATTCCATTTATAATTACAATAGTAAAACATAAAATTCACAAATGTAATAAAATATATAAAAATTAACGAAACATTTATTTAAGTCATTTTAGTTTATTATACAGAATTACGTAACAGCTAAAAAAAATATAAAAAAAGAACAAATTTGATAAAATTTATTAATAACATTGGTGGACGTTTTTGGAATCTGAAATTACGGCGGTAGCACATCGACGTCGAAGATATCATTCACATCTCGTTCAAGGATACTTAGGCGGCTTTCCTAGGATGATCTTCTCGTTGGACTGAACTGCAATGAACCTATGCTTGCATACGAGAAGAACCAGGAGACAGATGCTCGTACAACTGAGCATACTAATGACTAGGACGATCGAGAGGAAACTGCCGACGTTCAGACTTCGATGTGTGACGAATATACGCGCGTTGCCTTCTTCCTGACCGTCGCTGAAACGGGCATAACACTGCCATTGGCCCAGGTCTTCCTCAAAGTTCATCACTAAAATTGACATTTTTCATAAATTCAGGAATAAATACAAAATTATTTTGAATGTACTATTGTTTATAGTGTGCAATAAATAAAGAGCACATTCGCAATGAATGGCGAAGCAAACAATCATGAAATATTGTATTACAGATTTGTCATTACCGTTAAACTCAAATTCTTAACGTAAAATTAATGTTACAACTATTGACTGTGTGTGTATTATCCGCTTATAACTTTGAAATCGATAAATATTTTTTTATCTAATATTAAAACAATCTTTATTGCGTTCATAAGTTTTCCGTATTGTTTCCTTAAAAATAATTCCAAATTTCATTTTATTATATTATTTAATGTGAATTTAATTTTACGTGAATTGTTGATATATTTACAAATGTAACGCCTAGCGTCAGAATTTATATTGAAACTTCAGGATAAAAAATTTGTACATATGACTAAGATCATTCTTTTGTTACCCATAGTATATAATATCTTTACCTAAAGGACTTCAATTACGATAAGCTTATAAAAATCGAAGATGCAGTTAACTGTTAAGAGTTGCTAATGAAAATTTTGTATTAATGGAAAATGAAAAATAAAAGAACACATACAGAATTTAATATTTATTAACATAATTTTTATTAAAATAATTCATTTTGATTATTTTAAGCGAGTATTTTTTTTATTTAATTTATAATTTTTTATAAATTTATTAAATGTTTCTTAACAAAATAATGAATTTATAAATATATATTATTTAAAAAATTGCAATGAAATGTATTATAATTTCTCAAAACAAATCCATAAAATTACACCAGTCCATTTGCTTGAAAATATTTTAGTTTAATCTTGTTATAAGTAAATACTTTTACAATTATTAAAAATATTTAAAAAGTCTAAAATTCAAATATTTTATTATAAACAGTACTTCTAAATCATCGATTGAAAGTGGTAAATAAATGCCTTTTGTTTATTGAATTAGGTAAATATTCCTTTAAAATTTATACAATTTTTTAAACGTTGTCTCTTTTTTAATGTATAATGATAGAAATATCATTCTCATGATCAATCGGTGATAATTTATTAATAGCAACTATTAAATAGCTTGTAGAAATCATATAGAAATTCATCTAATGTAATTTAACAAGCGCTCAAAGGTGTTTTGATCCTAACTAATTGATTTACAACGAATTGTATCCGAAATTTATAATAGAAGCTCAGATGGTAAAAGATGTAATCTTTCGGAGCATTAAGCAGTTCATTGCGATACTCATCGTCGCGAATCATCTGCACGTGTACGGCAAATAAGCGCCGTAAATGAAATTCCACGGAAACTCCGATTCAGTAAAAGTGCAGAAAAAAAGGTCAAGTCGAAGTACAAAAGCTCCGCGATGTGCGTCGGTGGCTTGCAAACAATCCCGTCGCACGTCTGAAAACGTCGACCTGGTCTTTCCATCAAAAGATAAACGACGCGGAGCGACAGCCGCCAGACTTCTTTAGCGTTCGCAGAGGCGGCGAGGAAATGTTTTACTTTCTCGCTCGACTTTGTCTTTTCATCGAAGCAACGGCGCCGTACCGGGGATCGAATCTCAAGACGGGAGAACGACCCGAATGGTTCGATGACTTTTTGCCGAAGAAAAATATTGCTTTAGGCACCTTATTTTCGACAGCCGGCGAAGGGGCAAACAAGAAGAAGACCGAGTTCTCGTACTGACTACGGACAATATTTGACGTCTCTGATTACTAATAAACTTTTTATTTCTTGCCTCGACTCTTTTATTAACTCTAACAGCGGAACTTAAAGATTATTTTCCGTCAAAATTTTTGAGACGAACAATTTTTTTTTTTTACAACTACAATTATGTTTTTTATAGTATTTTTCAGATGCACTAAAATGTAGCAGTACTACTGTAATGATTGACCACTTTGATGTACCATGTGCTGTTTATTTATATGTGCAATAATAGTAAGTTCTGTTTGATGAAATTAATAATTACTCATAACTATAAATCATCGTTCTTAAATCAGCATATACGTAACGAAATAATTCGATAAATTGCAAAGACTAATTCGAAGCGAATTCAAAGTTTTAAAATCACTGCTTTACTCACAAAGTTAAAAGTGCAGTTTCTTAATGAAAAGTAAAATTTAGAGAAATTAGATTATAAAAAAAATTTAGATTTATAATTTCATATTATATTTTGCGTAAATTACGAAACTTACTCAGTATGGAGAGTCTGCAGTGCGTGGCTTCAGTTTCAGTGAAATATCGTCCCTGGTGGTCGATGTTGATTCCATGACCCCTGGGATTAACCCATCGACAGGCTTCAATGATCTTGCCTGACTCAGGCAGTGGACGACAGATGAGATTTTTTTGTTCGCTGCTTTTGAAGACAACTACATCTCGGGCTGCCATCAGGTGAGTATCTTAATAATAGAAAATGATTGATAAAGTTATGTACTATTAATCAAATTTTACAGAAGCAGAATAATTTCGTCGAGATAGTCGAAACGAGAATTTGTATACGATAAGTTTTTTGCATTTGCACTTTGAAATAATTTACAAGATATAGTATTATAAAGTTTTCTGACCAAGTGTAGTGTTAACTACAGTTTTGACAAATTATTAGAAGTTTATAAATTCATACAAAAATATATATATATATGCAATATTGAAGGATAAGAATATACACCATCTTATCCGTTACTTAGTTAATTAATTTCGCGGTCGTATGTCGCGTTCAAATATACATATATATATAATAAGTCAGTGCCATCGCATTGCCGTCGTTGACTTCGCGAGCTCCTCACGAAAGTAGAGAGGGTTGAGTTATTAAGTCCGTGAGTAATGAAGGGGCTGGTAATACGCTAGACGATTCTATTTAATCCAATAAGCGGTATGCCCGGATATTAGTTTAGCAATTAGAGCGTTCTTGCGAAGTTCTACTTACTTGCGCTCTTCCCTCGTCTCTCTCTCTCTCTCTCTCTCTCTCTCTCTCTCTCTCTCTCTCTGCCTCTTCCCAAACTCGTCCCTGCAAAATCTCAACCCCTTCTTCGTCTTCACTCGACTCGGTTCTATGCATGTGTTGTCTATTCATTATGTCTTGTTTATAGATAGACTCCGCGCTAAAGAAGCAGACGCATCGCCGAAAATTGTGAATTAATGAGTGCGCAAAAAAACTGACGAGATTTGTTTGATATTTCCATACGACTTATCCGAATGTTTCATTTTTTTATTGTGTTGACTCACTTTCGGTTTGAGAGTACGATTTATTATATCGACCATAAAAAAGGAGAGTCATAAAATGATCCGCTCGTTAAATTATTTAACACTTCACGTATGTTTATAATGGATAAAAAACTGTTTCCGATCAATTTATGACAATACAAATTATAAATTTACTGATAATTTTAAATTATTCGGAAATCCGTATGTGATAATAAACAGAATTAGCTTACAGTGAAGAGTGAAATACTCTACAATTTATCACACGATAAAAATTATTTTTTTACAAAATATTTTAATAAATATAAGATTTCAAATTCTAAATTTTATTTTAGATTTATTTATAAATTTCTTTTCTCATAAAACTCTTCAAAATTCAGAGATAATTGTAATTATAATTACGAGAATGTCATTGCTGTATTAAAAATTTATTCTATATTTTGAATAGAGTGAGTATACGAAAATAAATAATGTGAAAATTGTACACTATGAATGGTTTACGATTTTTGTGCATCAAAATTCATTGAATCATTTTTAAATTTCATTCTAAAAATATTCGAATTTTCGAATATTGTTTTATACGATTTTCTGTGTAATTAAAAATATAATAAATTAAAATTTCAAGACATTTTGACTTTTGTTCTAATGTTTTTTTAAATGGATAATAAAATTCGGATATTTTAATGCTTATCAAAATAAGTGCGAAAATTTTAGACATCTTTTAGTATGATTGTAAAATTATTTAATTCAAATAATAAAAATTTCGATTCGAACATTTATTCGGCATATTTCTTTAGAAATATGTACATAAATTTTTCAACTAGAAATAATGAATTGTACTTGTATTTTAACTATATACCTAAATAAAAGAGTACGATACTTTTTGAAATATATTATATTATAAAGTTGACTAAAGTTTACTGTGATAATAATATTTATTTATTCATTATTAATAAGATAATCATTATTCGTTCTATATTAATATAGCTACTTATAAAAAAATTATATTTATTTACAACGACGGTTTGTCTTTAGATATATTAGCCACATACGTCAAATGATGGCCTTGAAGTAACAGAAATATTATTATTAAGTACTAGGGTGTCAGTAACGATTAGCGTTAATTGTTTAATAGACCATTATATTCATAATGCAAGTCATATGATTTTTGCAAGAGGGTAATTTTGCTTGTTTCGCAGCGTGTTTCATAAAAAACGTAGAAGCTTTTTCATATGATTTACGGAAGGAAGACATACTATTGTGAACATTCGAAAATGTCAGAAATACAAAGAAATCGTATTGAAATGTAAGCTTTCCACTCATGCTTCCGAAAATCGACTTTACTCCACTTTAAGCTTTGCAAGCTCAGTCGTTTTAAGCCATAAGTACCAACTCGAAGTCTTTCACCTACAACAGCCCTGACTCGAAAATTGTGAATGTTCCTCGGAATCTGTGCCAGCAGGCGAGTTACATTTCCAGACATGAACATACTTCAACTCGCTTACCTTTCAGGACGACGCGAAGACTGGCCTCGAGTTCCGGTCCATCAGAGACGCCCATATGACAGGTCCACTTGCCAGCGTCGGACTCGTTGGCCGCCTCAATGAGGGCCGTGCAGTCTCCGAGTTCGAGACCGGAACCCTCGTAACCTAGTGCCGGAAGTACGTTATGCACCGTGCCATTGGGACTGCGAAGCCAGCAGTAGCTCAGAACCTCCCCTACGTTGCACTTTATCTACGGCACAACGAAAGAACGGGCGTGTATCACTTGATTGGTTTCTCGAATTCCGAGCGCGTCGAGTCAATATTTTACAATAAGTAGAACTTCGGGAGGATAAAAATTCTTCACGCTATTGCCCGAAGCGAGTACCGCTTCACTTTATCCTCGGCGACTTTGTTATTACAAGTTTTTTTAGCTTACATTTTTAAACGCGGAACTGGAATTACTCAATTGCTAGATTTTCTCGATTATTTAAATAAAATATTGGATTTTCTATAGCAGTTGGTCAATACATAATTCGATAATTTGTCAAAAATTTTCATTCTAAGCGTTTTAACGCTATTAAATGCATTCTTTATTCTCATGGAAAGTGTTTACAATTTAAAGTTTAAAACTTTAACTTGGGACCGTACATTACTAGGGTGAATTTTTTTAACTTTTAAATTTCGACAGAAATTAATCAAATTAATTTGTTGTATAATATTATGATTAATAATAGTACGGATTGATACAAAAGCGCTTAAAACATTTTTTGAAGAAAAAAACGAAAATGTGTTTCTCAACTTCTCAGTAATACAAATATAGATATTGAAAGATATTCATAATACAAAAATACTAAAATCTATTAGTATTCAAGGCTTATTGTTTAAAACGAACTCAATTTCAAAAAGTTTTTTAAAGAAATGTGTAAAAGTGCAATACGAACCTTGAAGGGCTCACCGCGTTTTACGTAGACGTTGTTTGCTGAAGCCACGGATTTAAAAATATTGCTTGTTGTCGGTGAAAGTACTTTGAGGATTCTTCCTACTGTTTCGGATGAGCCAATCCTGACCAAGCATTTCCATGAACCAAAGTCGACGTCGCTAGGATTGTGTATAGTTATACCACAATCATTTATCGCATCACTTCCCATAATATAATATTCATGACTATGCGTCCCATTTCCGTAATATTCATATCTAGAAATTATAATATATTTATTGCAAGGCACTTAAGAGATGAATAATAAATAAAATAAACTTTGAATATTGTAGGTTAAAATATGTTACTAATATTAATTATTTTCATACAATCCAGTTTGTTTTATATTAAAACAGAATACATTTCAACGTATTTTTTATTTACTATTAAATAATAGGAAAGTCTACTAATTAGATTTTAAATTATGATCAAAAACGTATTTTCATGTTATTACTAAGAATTATAATTTTCATTTTAAACACCCATCAACTACTCGTTTGAAATTTCTGATGTAAAGATAACTTGATATCCACAATAAATTATGAAAAAATAGATAATATGGATACACGTAAACTGATTCAAATTTAAAAAAAAGTTTTAAATTGGAAGTAGTAATTGTAATCTGAAAATTACTTAATTTATTTATATTTTATTCATTTACCAAAGATGAGAAATAACGATACTTTACGTTTTTAAGCGTATTCAAAATATAGTTTCAACAATCTACTTTAAATAATAATCTAATTTCTTTAATTTTTTAAATTATACGAATAAAAAATTTTATTTTATAGAATTTGTATTAATAAAATCAAAAAAAAAATAAAAACAATTGTTAAATATACTTAAAATATATTTATTTAAAATATTTAAAATATATTTAAAAGTTAACTTCATGTATAGAATTTATAAATAAAGACTTATGTAATGCAATTTAATTTAAGAAATTTAAGAAATGATATTATTTACTTGCTGTTACCAATTCCAAAGGTCATATGTAATATTTTTCCATCAGGCCTAACAAAAGCACAAAACTTCATTGATTGGCTGCGAGCTTGACATAAAAGATTAATATCGCCATTTGACAAGTGAGTAACACTACTGTTAAAATGACTTATATCTGGAATATAAAGTAAATTAATCCTATGTTTATTATATTAATTTAAATAATATAAAGTAGAGTTATTCTTTAATTAAATTATAAATATTCATTTTTAATACTGGAAGTCGATTACTAAAAGAACGAAGTCTATTTAAAGAATTAATTTTTAAATTCTATATAAATGATTTGAAGAAATTACAAATTTAGAAATATCAAATCTTGCCAAAGCTAAAATTTTTTCAGCATTCAAGATACGTAAACATTAATTAAATACAATGCATTTGAATTGTCTTTTAATATTTTAAAATGCCCGTTTAGTCTCTTAATAAAATAGTTTTTAACTTTTGAACCAAATTTTTCCATAATTTTACTTTATTATTCATTTTAATAACAACACTTTTAAAAATTCAAAGAATCAAAGTAATTTTATAATGCATAAATATACCTGAATATTATTGAAAATTGAAATTACAGAAACTTTATAGTGACAATATATATATATTGCATAATTTAGAAAAAAAATTTGTAATTTTTTATCCAATTCTTACCATAAACCTTGACAACAATTTCTTGTTTAACAAGCTGTATTTTTCCTTCAAGACCGTAATAAGCTTTCCAGGTACCTTCATGATAACGTGTGATTACAGTTTTATAATTACAAAAACCATCGTGAATAGGTAATTTTACACCATGTGGATCCTCTAAAATACACATTTTTACATTTTCTGGTTGATTCCCACCAATTATTACTCCTTCTTCGCCTTTTTTTAATAATAAATTTATCTGTTAAATATAAAAATTATAATTATATATTCATCATTTTAATATTATATTTAAAATGGCTTAAATAAATTGAGGCAACGGAAATAAACACAAATATTATGAGAACTTGTAAAATTAACGAATATTTGGTTAATATTGATAGGTACTAAATTAAATAATAATTTATAAAATTAATATATTTATTTTTAAATAAAATAATAATTAAAATTTGTATACACAATAATTTTTTATTCCTATTGCATTTTTTCATATACAAAGATTTGTATTAACTTAGAATACTTTCTTATATAAATTATTTAGCGATGACGATTTTAGTTAAATATTGATCATATAGAATCAAATTTATTAAAACTTTTATGTAATTATAGTTTATAAAAATAATTTATTTTTTACTTTTTAAAATATTTAGAAAATTATAATAATTATTAAATCTATATTAATTAAAATATTTAAAAATAAGTAAAATTTAAAACGCGTTTAGCTTATTGGAATTTTTCCGCACTTTCATTGAACTTTAATAAGTACATCATAACATTTCTTATATCAATTTTAATAATAACTGAAACACAGGCTAAAATTAAGAATATATTATATATTAATATTATGTAAAATTGAGGAGCTAGATCTAGTCAGACCAAAACGTATAACATTATCATTTTTTCCATTTTTTGCACATATATTTTTATATTTATCATTAGTATATCACATCATATTATACTATGTTTAAATATTTTAAGAGAAAATTTTAATAAAAAGCGTCAAAAGTAGTAATTAGTGATCAAGAACAGCATTTTTAAAAAGTAAATTTTTGTGGTACTAACTGATATTTGAAACCGGTCCGTGTAAAATACAATTTTATATAAAATACAAATTATTGAAAACAAATTTTTTTTATTATAATAAATACAGATATTCGTCATAAAATTTGTTTACACGGCATACAAGATAATTATGAATAAATGTATATCTTTATTAAAGCTATAAGTGCTAAAATATGTAACTATTTTCACAGTAATATTGTTATGCTATTACATTTTTCCATTCTTTTTGTAAATAAATCTAAAAAGATGACTGCTAATTCATTTGAACATTCTAAATGTATAATTTTTTTTTCAATTTTGTTTCATTAATCAATAATTTTCCAAGAAAGAAATCATCGCTTATTTGATCGTTGAAATAGTTCAGTAATATAGTTTACTTTTATTTTTCTCAAAGATTTTTTAATATTTATACACCATTGTTTCGATAGTTTTCCTTTTAAATTTGTAGTATTAACACATTTAAAGTAACCAGTTTTTATTTTAATATTAGTTATCTTGACTATAAAAATCAATATAAATGAATAAACTTCAAAAAACTATATATATATATCTGCTTTTTTGCCTCCTTATATTATCATTATGTAACAGTTTTCATTATTAATTTCTCAAATCTTTTTTTTAAATACCTCATAAAATAATCAGAAATATAATTTTACAACTAATAACAATTTTTATAATAATAGAAAAAGTTACAAGTTTGTTATTAACTTGGTAATCTTATCTTATATAATTTAAAATACTACTGTTACAGCAATTCAAAAATTGATCAAGATATTTTTGAAATATTGTATTTTATAAAATTTGATTTTTTAATAATTGTAATTAAATGTAATTTCTTAATTCATGTAATGATATCTTACATTAAATTTTAGAAAATGGTAGTTACAAAGCCCTTATTCTCTGAATAAAGATCGTATTGCGCTCATTTATGTTTTTAGAAATTGTAATTTTGATAATAAGTTGTAAATATTTAGAGAGATAATTTTTGAATTTTTATTGCATTAAATATTGATTCAATAATTAACTTACTTGTTTAGGATTAAGTTCCTCTTCATTTCTTATTGAGATGTGAATATTCCCGTAAAATGCGGTATTATTTTCTAGGTCAGCAATTAAAGTCCATTCACCTTCAAATTCTGGTTTTATGTTCATTTTAAAACCGCATTGTCCTGATAATTTAATATCAGTTAATTCATTCGACTCAAGATCATATTCTGATTGCTTAAAGTTGTAGAAATTTTATTGTAAATAATTAGAAATATTTTACGGTAAATAAAAATTTTGCAATAAATGTATTTAAGTTTACCTGAGGATTTAAAAGCTTGCATGAAGCTAAATTAGGGAATTTTTCATTAAAGTGAGCTGATATTTGTTTATCAGGATAAACCCAAATTTTGGTTGTAGGAATTAATTTCTTTTGCTGGTAAATCTATAAGCAATATTAACAAGTAATTAAAGATTACAAGATTTGCTTTTAAATCAAGGATCATCTGCACATGATACAGATTGTCTATAATTATGCAATAAACTTTTTTCTAATATTTTTACAATTACATTTATTTTCATTGACAAACTAACATGGCTAATTTTATATTGCATTAAATAAATAATATTTTAAAAATTATGTTATATTAGATTAAAGAATGTTCAACGCAACGTAAAATAATGATATATTATTTTAAAAAACAATGATAGTCATTTGATTTTCGTATTAATAAGTTGCTCAATTAATTTTATAAACTAATTTTGAATGTATATTGATTGCAATTAAACTAACCTGTCTAACTTTTACATTATACGTGTACACGGAAACCTCAACTAGATGTTTGTCACCACTTGTCCTATTTACAGTAGTTCGTAATTCCCATTTACCCGCATCTTTCTCAGTCATTCTATAAATATTCGTTTTGCATGTTACCCACGGATCCAACCAGAATCTGTCATTTTCTTCCTTGTTTTCCGATTTTTGATATATTGTGATTTTGTTACCATAATTAGTAGTTATTTCACATGTAGTTTCATACTGACTAACAGTTTCTATTGGTGCCAATTCCAAGTTTTTACCACTCTTCACATACAATGTTTGCACTGTAACTTATCAATGTAGGAAATTAATAATACTATTTTTCTCATGGTATTATTTCAGTTTAACTTCGTTGAACTTTTATTCTTTCTCAGTCGTGAGTAAAACTGATAAATCTTTTAATATTTGATAAAATATAAGAATTAAATAATCTGTATGATATTATATGACGTATCTTATGAAATATTCAATTTTATAAATAAGTATTTTAAGTAATTACTAATTAATTTTTTAATTAATTATCTGCTTAATTATAATTTAAGTAATTTATCACATAATTAATTTAAAAAATATTTTATATATGTTTTTAAACTTAAGAAATATATATAAATACTTATTCGTACACTTATTTAAGTACCTACGTATGCATGCAAACATTTACACTAAAAATCATATGTATGAAATATCAAATAAAAAATCTATTACCTTTAAATAAAATATAAAGATGGAAAAAATAGAAATTCTTTCAACTATATGCCTATTATGACCGATAAATAAGGGTATAATCCCATAAATGTAAATTATTTTCTTTCAATTTCAAAAATATTCAAAAGATGAAAAATATACAAAATTGAAATTAAAAAAGGTTTTAAATACTTGCATAAATAATAATGAACTTTTAATTCCTAGTTTTAAGTGCAATTTTAAAACCTACTATAAAATATCGTTAATATTATAATTAATATATATTTAAATAATGGACTCACAAGATTCAACATTTTATGTTAAGTTATTATTTTTTTTTCAAGAAATTTAGAATAATTCATTTACTGTTCTTTATAAATTATAATCATAATTCTTTGTGTAAATAACGATGAAAAATTATTTTTCTATAATGCTAATAAAACAATAAAATAAAAATTTTTTAAATTAGAAGGTAACAAAATAGATTCATTATTAAAAGCTTTCATTCAAAATTTAGTTATTGGACATTATTTTTTACATATGTATTTTTATTATATCATAATTATAATGAAATATATAAAAGTAACAATTAGAAAAGAAAATTAATTTGTTTTTCGTTTCGGTTATGCATAGTTATTTACTTATCAAAATCGCTAATTAAATTAATACGTCATATATGTATATGTCATAATTTCTAAAAAAAATTCTTTTTTATAATTAATAAATTCTAATACTTAATAATTTTGTTAAATTAAATCGATTATTAAAAATTTAATGGATATTCAATTTTCAATATTTTAAATGAAGAATATTAGCAGATATTTAAAAATTTTATGGATCGAATACTTTAATTTTAGTATCTATAAAAATACCATGTTTTTAAACACAACAAATCATTCTGGTTAAAAAAAGAAAATATGTTTTAATCAATACATTATTCGTTTATTTATTGGTAAAAATTTATTATAAATCTTTATAATTTAAATATTTGTTTATATTTTTATTAAAGTAATGAAAAAATAGTGACCTTAGTGTGATATTATCATTGTCAATAGAATACAAATAGAGACTGATTGTTTTGATAATAAACCTGTCATTTATTGATTTTAAGAAGATAACTTGCGCCAGTTATCTTTTATATTTCTAATATTCTAAAATAATTATTGTATATAATATACAATTTCTTACACTTTATTTCACATGACAGATATAATTACAAAATATTTTCTATATAAAAAATTAAAATTTAACTGACTTTCTATATTACAATATTATATAATTTTATTCATCAAACAAATTTTACTTTAGCATTTTTTTATAATATTATAATTAGTGTTAAAAAGATTCAATAGCATAAAATACTACTGTTACGTAGTCTCACAATTATTTTGTTCTCATTCTAAATCACTTTACATTTTTGCGCAACAGATAGCAAATTTTTTAAAAGATGTATTGAGTTCAATTATATTTTTAAGATCAGAGATTAGATTATTTGCATTTTTTATATTGTTTGGAATAATCGATTCTAGAATCCGAAGTAGGTTTAGTGATTAGCGAATATGTGCGTGTGCGTAGGAGTTACCGTAATCAATTGTAAAGCTATTGTCTGTCTCCCTTACACTTTAACCCTTTGAGTGTGGAATTAAGTTTGTTTCTCTTTAGTAAATATTCGGTCTCATTTGATTCGACTATACACGAAAAAATTTTATATACAGCAAGATGGTATAAAGTGTTTTTATTCTTTTTGTACTTCAACGAAAAAAATCAAATATATAGTTTTATTGTTTAAATTTATCATAGTATAATATTTTTATAGAGTGTACGAACGATTTCGTAGTTAATTTTTTCACTTCTAAATCGAACCTTTGTAATTATTAAAAGTTGAAAAAATAACTATACGATTCGTATTGATGACTTTTCCGGTATATAATTTTTAATATATACCTTGGAATCATTTAATATTAAACATTGATATTTATGTTTGAATCAAAAACATTATTCAATCATCATTACAAAATAATAATTTAAAGTTCTTACATTATCTCTATTTTCATTCATAAAATGATAATTCAAGGACGTAATTCTCACACTTTAATTGGTTAATTTTTCGCACGTGGTTTTTTTTATTAATCGTTGACAACTTCACTACTACTTAAATCCAAAAAATATATGACTTTACTTACCTGCGGCCAAGCTTGTGCTCGTCGACAGCGCGACGAGACAGAAGAGCGTAAGAACGTAAAGCTCCATTCCGCGTTATCACTGACACTATGACACCGAATATAACTAACAATTCTTTTACATGATCATTTCTTTCGTTTGCGATAACAAAGCTGTTTCTTATCGCTCTCTATGCTGCAACCAAATCCACTTTTCGTTTTATCCGTAATTTGAAAATTACAAGAAACCCACATTTAATACTCTGAATCTGGCCTTATTTAAAGCGTACCTATTACTTTAAACACGTTAAAACATATTGATCTTATCATAATTATAAGCAAATAGTAATATCGACGAATAACCAGCTAATCTGTCTTGATTCGAAATAAAAATATAATTTTGATTATAAAATAATGCATTCATGGATCACGTATTAAATTAATACAATAAAAGTAGATTAAAAAAAAAAGAAAGTGCATATTTAATTGAATCTCATTTAAGTAACGTAAATAGTTCAAATGCAAATTTTGAATTATTTTATTATACATTAATGCTTTTTTACTGAATTGCTTCTAAACGTAAAGAGAAACGGTTCGTTTTTTCATCTGAAAGTCGCTTCGAAGATATTAATGATTATCGGTCTGGTAAATCTTCGAGCTGGTCGTATCTATATCTACTTATCGCGTACGTGTCATCTTTAAAAAACGTGGAATTTACTGCGATAAAAGTAGCGAGTAAATAAACTTTAATTTCGCTCAATTTCTGGAATATGGTGTGGGTTATTGGTATATAGCATGCAACGCTATTGCATTTTCAATTGTATAAATACTTTTAAAATGTGACGTCATAAGTGTCCATCAAGTGTGAATGCATTAAAATTTTTAACAAGGATATTATTAGAAGAAAAATTACGTATTAATAAGCTTTTTTGTAAAAGAAGATGTAAAAATAATATTTAAGGACGAGTGATTCGTGTTAATATAAAAAGTTATTTTTTTATCAAGGCTGATTCAATATAGATATTATTAGCTGTTGTAAAATATTTCAATATACTTCTGGAAATGTCTTGTTCCTTTTTTCATTACATCAAATTCGGGTAAAACTAAATAATACAAGTCAATACCAAGTAGCATTACTAGTTCATTTAAAATCACAAAGTAGTAATAAAAATTGTTTTATATTTAACTGATTAATAACTTTTTAATAACTATTAAATAAAAATCGTGGAATTATTAAAATATTTTTTTACTAATAATTTATATTTTTACGTAATTCATTATTGCAATCATTTTATTTAATTTTTCCTAATGTTTTAAATTAAATATGTTAATTCTTTAAAATGGTAATATTTTTTAAATAATAATTATTTTTCAAAAGCTAGATTATCTAAAGATTGTACATAATTGTAAAATTTTTCATTAATTATTATGTGTCAGGCTTATTGATATTTTGTTTAATGTTTTAACACTCATGAATTAATAAGATTATAAAATAAATTATGTACTATAATTTTATTATTAATAGAAAATTTTTTGCAATAAACTTTAATATTTATTAGTATATTTTTGGTTTAGTCGGGTAAATAATCACTAACTATTTTACTTCACTAACGGTTGTTTATTGTGGTGATTGGTACAATTCATATATTATGCTATAAGTATAATATGAGAGCCGAACGCGTGTGCAATCGAGTCGCTTGCACGATTCTAACTGACTCGGCCGTCGGCAAAGGATCGCAGGCTCCTTTGTGTTCTTTTCTACAAAACGCAAAACATTACGGATACTTATATCTAATTCTTATTTCTAAACTTTAAATAATAACCGTCGATACTCGACACGACGCGGGACACCTGATCTTTGTATTTATTATGCGCGCCGAATTGTCGGCAACATTGATCCGGCCCGCCGCTTAAGAATAGAAGTAAATATGCTAGAGTATACGCTACATATTGTTAATTGCTAAAATATTTAATATATTCGTTATGTCATTATAAGTACTTCTATTTATAATAAAAAATTTTACTTGAACATAAATTTTTTCCATCAAACCACAGTAAGATTGTTTGTCCATATTTTTTTAATTTTTATTATTTCAATTATATCATATTATATTATTACGTTATTTCTAGATGTATTAAATAGTATTTTTTCTTGATATTTGTTTTTAATAATAATAAAAATTTCTCTGTCAAATACATGAACTAATCTTGTTAATTATAACTGAAATTTCATAATTGAATTCCATTACAATTTTTTAAAACTTTCTATTTTTGAAAAGTCAATTAAAAATACATAATTATTGTATTCTATTTTTCAACATATAGAATTTTTAAAATTAAAAATAATTTGTTTCTTCAATATATGTAATAATGGTTTATACGAAACATTAAATATTCTGAATTAAAAAGTCTTTAAAAAATTGAAATGATAAATTAATCGAATGATATAAAGGTAATTGAATTTATCAATAAAGTCACAGAGTTCATCGTTTTTTTATAAATTAATTAAATATTTAAACAATCCTTCTTTCACCGAAAAATAATTTTGAACAGAAATGCACATCTTCTCATAGTAGGTATTCCTGATCGACTTTTATGAATTACCTTTGAGAGAAGAAAAAATGGATTTGGGTTCTTAATGTCTTTAGATAAATAAAATTCAGTTACCTCAACCCACAGGAATATAAAGCTTAAAAAAGGGAAGTTGTAAACCGGTTTAAAGGGATTGTCTTCCAAGTTCCAGGAAAGTATGTTTTTGACTAACGAAATAGAAAAGGGGGATATTTCTAAAAAGAAAGCTTTGATTGACAAAAAAATCATTCTAAAATTTTTTACTAATTCATATAATTAAAAACAAATTTGTTCACTTGAAATTTTAAATTAATAACTGATCCTACATCGTTTGAAATTTTTATTACTTTAAATTTAAAATTGAATATAATCCAGTTTTAAAAAAAAATATGAAGTATATTCTTATATCATTTTACTACGTAATATTTCAAACAATTAAATATGAAATAAATTAAAACTTAAATCAAGATTTATAATTTTTATAATATATTGTACATAAAAATAAAATAAATTTGATTTTTAACTTATTCTAAATACATTTCCATAAAGTATATGGAACTTTAGAAGAAATATGGGAGGCGCATCTGACATACAACGTTAGTGTTTGTTAATTGCAGAATTAAGTGATTTTTGCGTGAATAAATAAAGTTTTTTTATGATTTGCTCAAATGTATCATATGTATCTATCATTTTGGAACTGCTATATTTCCATTTAATACTTCTCGATCTATGTTACTCTCTTGTAAACATAAAATTTTATCGAATAAAAATTTATTATAAATATTGGAAATATTATATCTATATTATATCTCTAAAGAATCAATTAAAAAAATTGCACTTTAAACTTATCATTTAAATTTTTAAATTATAAATTTATAGCATATTTTTTCACATATCTTATCAAACTTATTATTTATTTTAGCACATTTTTATTTTTATTTTATGACTTCAAAAGTCTTATAAATTATTTTTATTTTAGTTCAGTATTATGAATAATATACAAGGTATAACTCATAAAGTTAATTATAATTATAATTTCTAGGTATTATTGTTAATTCAGAATAATAACTGAAATTTTTAATCATTATAAATACACTTCATCATTGTAAACTTATATAAACTTTTCGTGTATGCACAGTCACGTTAAAATGATATTATTTGTTGTTCTTGGTTTATTAAGAGCAATGTTTAATAATTTTAACTTTTCTTCTCTATATAATTATTACATCAAATTTAATCTACCTCACTATGTTTGATTTAATAAAAGAGTTAAATGTGTTATAAAAATGAAAAATGTATGATTTTCTTTTTTTCTGTTGACTTAACGTTGACTATATTATACTAAGTTAAATAGTGAATATTTATTTAAACTGCGCACAGTAAAATGTAATAGTTAAATTCTCGTTTAATATAATAAAATTCCTAGTTAAAATAATATTTATAAAATGTTTAAAAATAAAGTTTTTAGTTGTATTTTAAATTTATTTTTTATAAAATATTTCAAGAGTTTGATAATTGAAACAGAATATTGTATATAATTACAGAGCTGCAACGTAGAATTTTAAAATATATGATTAGATTATCAACTGGCAAATGTAAATGCTTCCATGGTTATTTATATAGTGTAAGAGCTGCGATATTACATCAAGGTAATATTCATCATAATTTATTTATAAATAAATTTTAAAATCTTTTATTTTCTAAATTATTAAAATCAATCGAATTTTTGCAATTAAATTTTTAGTATTTTTTATTCTTCGAATAAAACTGGTATATTCAGTTGAATCTTTCTTTGGACAAAATATTAAAATAAAAAAATGTTAATACATCATTAGATTCGTTGTAAAATAAAAAAAGTTAATTATTGCTTTGTGACAAATTTAAAATTAATTTTATTTTCTACATTTCGTTGATTTAAGAGGATTTTCCTAAAAAAAATTTTGAATCAATTTGAGTATGAATAGGAATAGTATATTTAGTTATTAACAATAATGTAAAATATTTCTATGATTATATTCTTGAAAATTGTTTGTACACTAATGTGTCTTTGAAATAATAGAAGGACCACTGAAATATTTAAGAAAGCAATTAACAAAAATAAATATTTATATAAAGTTTTTGCTATGTTTATAAAAAATTAATATTTTCTTAAATTTAGGTCGATCGTTTTAGTTATAATAAAAGTCCTGAATTTGTTAAAAAATTAACAAGTTAATTTATACATTACAGAATACTTTTAAGTTGATTAGCTGATATTACAAAAGCAAGAAACATATTTCTGCTCGAATATTAAGATTCGATTTTAGATAATGCAATTTCAAATTTTCGTAATTATCCGTTCCCATTTGCATCCATTTTCAGTTTATATATAATTATTTCATTTTTAGAAAAAATCATTACAAAAAACTATTATTTTTCAAGGTATGTATTATAATTACGCCGCAATTTAGGGCAAAGTTTTTTAAAACTTCGACTTCTAGAAAAGTTTTCTAATTTTTTCAATATCAAATTTTAGTCAAATTTTTTCACTACAACTAAATTCTTAGCTAAGGGAAATAAATTATTTATTAGTTGTGAAAATCTTCAGTACATACATGAACTGCACCTGATGCTTTCCGATCACAAAAATTTCTTCTTTTCAAAATCTCAACATTTTCTCATGGAAGAAATACAACCCATCTTTTTTTTTCAAAATCGATATATTTGATTTTTTTTTATTTTCTTCTAAAGGTACGGAAAAAACGGCTTTGAAAATTCTGAATACCTTAATATATACATGTTTGTACAAATCTTTTAAATAGCTCTAAATCAACGGATATATACACTTCCTATGATTTTATGCATCTGACAAGAATTTTATTTACTTATATTTAAATTAATAATCAATTGTTAATATAAATGATCGATTTTCTTAAATTTTCATTTTATTTTTTATATAAAATAAAAATATAAATTCAATTACATTTTATTTAAAGATCTTTTGTAAAATAACTTCATCTTTGGATTGTTGAAGTTCATGATGCTTAAATACAATTTTTGCTCAAACATTAAAATATCGGAATGAAATTATATTCTTTCAAAACAATATTTTTAAATCGATTATTTCTATTAAAACGTCATTCTGATTTATTCAAGTAACAAATAATTAAACAAATATATCTTACTTATTCAATGCTTATTTATATAAATCTTTACCAGATTGTGTTACTTTAATCATTGTCAAAATTTATTATGTGTACTGAGTATATATAAATAAATTCCTTGTATTATCTAGAATAACATTTATGCTTCTCAAATTGAATGATATTTTAAAATACCATCGCTTTAAATTTATTTGTTTACAAATATTATAATTATCTTACTTTTAATAAAAGTTTAAATATCTTCAATCGTTTAATAATAATATTTTATAATTTCTTTAATTTTTTGGTTATTAATTTTCTAGAAAAATTTTAGTGATATATTCTTTAACCATAAATATTAATTATAAAATAAAAGATTAATTATTTATGTATTAAATAAAAAGTAATAAGTAACACAAAAAAAATTTTTAAATACATCTTCATTTTTTAAGGAATTAATAATCCAAAATGTAGTCAATTTTCTATTTTCTATTTACTTTATTTGAAATTATGAACATGCATGAATGTTTTTACTAAAACTTTAAAAAATTTATGTTTAATTAATTATGTTTATTAAACTTTAAATGTAGAGCAAAAAATTCTGTTATGAAGTAATATATCTTTTAGATATTACATTATATATATTTTCATAGATTAGAACTTATATATATATATATATATATCAATATATGCGTTATGCATCTGCAGATTATCATGCGCAAACAAGTTATTTATTCATATTTTCCATATTTCATCAAATTCCAGCATAATGCAATTTTATTTGAAACCTAAATCTTAGAATATTATGTATAATAATTTAATATTTCATTAATTCAGAAATCGTATAAATATTAAAATCAATTTTAAACTTGATTTAAAAAATAGTAGAAAAAGTTAAATTTTGGTAGCATTTTAATATCGCATATTATATATGCTTTTATTATAATTACTATACACTATCGTTATCACTATAGAAATTAAGTTAAAAAAATTTGAAATTATAGAAAAAGATTATAATTATAATTTTACAAATTATGCTAACGATATTTAACACACCGTAAATCTCGAATATATAAATTATTTAATTTAAAATTTAAAACTGCTATTTTTTATTTAAATAATAGAAAATTCTTTAGCTTATAATATTACGTATATTCGGTGTATTATTTGTATAAATATTTAGTTAAAAAGTGAATTTCCCGAGTAAAATAATGATCAATCGTATATTTTATTATTTTGAACATAAAAAGGCTTTCGAGTTTTATCAAAATTCAGGAATCATATTCTCTGGTATTCCCTTTTTCCTTTATAGTATAAACTGGAAATATATCCAGTATGGCTGCATCCCTCGGTAATCATGTTTTGAAAAAGGCTTCAAACTATTGTTCTTATTATTTTAAATAATGCATGAGTTGTCTTTGACGAATTAATTGCTCTTTTGAATTTACAATAAAGTTTAGCTATTTTAAATTAAATATTTACTTGAGCTTAAATTTGCTCGTGAATTCTGTGTGAAATACTGAAATTCCAGATTGAAATTACAGGTCAGTTTAAGTATCGTCAATACATTGTAAAAAGTGATTTGCTAAATCAATTATCTTTAGTATTGTAGCAAAGATCGAGTTCACAATACGTAAACAGATGATATTCTGCTAATCTGCATCAGTGTAGAAAGAATCTCCGTTTTAATTCGTGGACGATTTTCACTTTTCCAGAATCATCGGTCCATCCATCAGCCAATTCCATTTTGAAATTAGATAGACGTAGAAGAGAAAATTGAGAGGTTACGGCCGTGCGTGCGAATTATGTTACACAGAGTTTGACTGGATCAAAGGCTTCTGAATTCTCGTTCGTGGTGGATGCGCCCGCGTAATTGATATGTCTGCTGGAGGAGGCTTTCCAAGTCGGATAGTCAATTACCATAATTTCGTTGTCAGTGGTATCTATGTGTACGTTACCGTGACGATTTCGTGGAGGTCACTGGTGTTCTTGTTGTTGTTTTTGTATCTGTTGTTGTTGTTGTTGATGTTGCTGTTATTGCTCTTTATCAACCATTCATATGAATTTACTTCGATGCTCGAGTACATTTGTACCTCTATAAGTAATACTTATTGAAATATTTGCGCGGCCATATAAAGAGCAAAACGATCGTTTAACATGTCATTATTGTAATACAGTTCGTGAAGATTCATTAGTGACTTCCACAGCTGAATAGATGTATAATTTAATAAATTCTCTTACTATAAATTATGAAAGACTAATGGAATAGTTACAATTTTATAATTAATTAATTTGTATGTTCAAAGTATTATGTGGCTTGAATTTCTATTAAAAATCAGGTACAATTTATGTTGGTATATTTTTTCAACTTTCATGTATATTGGATACCAAATTTATTTTTAATTAAAAAAAAATTTAAGATCTTAATTAAAAAAAGAATTTTTTAAAAATAAAAAATTAGTAAAAGGTGGTTTCTTAAACTAGTAAAAATTTATATTTCTTCATGATAATTTCACCATTATAGATTAGGTACCCTCACAAATTAATTAGTCTGAGTAAAAATAAAAAATTATTTATCATTTTCGTAGTTTATTAGTTTTTATTTATATTATATTATTCAATATTTAACATTAATAAGTTATTTTCAAATTTCTTATCCTAAATGTCATAGTAAATAATGTTTCGAAATCAGAAAAGTCAAAAAACCAGATTTAATTTTTTAATCTAAACAATTTTAAAACTACTTTAAAAATAATATTAAATTAACTGAACGTGATTTAATTGTTAAAATAATAATTTAATGATATTTTTAGCTTCTATCGTATATTTTCAAAAAATATCTGTACTCGATATTTCAAATATTACGAATGTTTATGAATTGAAGATCAAGACAGAATATTAAAATTAGTCACTAAAAGCTTGTTATCTAAAAAGTATGATATCTTTATCCCATATTATTAAAGAAATTGTAAAAAAGATATTTGAAGAAGCAATAAAACGCGAAATAATATTTCTTAGTGACTTTATGATAATAAAAAGTGATTAAAAAACTTTTAATCAGAATGTCATTGAATTAGGATATAAATATCGAGAATAATGCGTGTAGAAATTAAAAACGCGTTTATAAATAATTTGAAAAATCAACATAATGCAAAAGTAATAAGACCACTTAAGAGCGGTTGGAAATCCTTTTTTATTGCAGAAATGCATTTTCCTTAAAGGACACTATAAAAATATAAAAAAAGAGAATAAAAAAGAATTATATACCTAATAAAATTTAAATAGTTCCTTGTATCATCGAGCACTTTTGTTTATAGGCACTCTGTGAGAAGTATATAACACCGAGTCCAACTTGCTTCAATCGTTAGTTCATAAATTACCAGTGAAAAAAAGAACTAATTATTTCTGTCGTTTATATTCTCTTATTCAAAACGAATATCTAACCCGGTGATCAAGAACAGTTATCCTTATTCCCACTAAGAAAGTCGATTAAAAAATCGGCGACTTCGCAAATATTTAATATTCGTAATAAAGGCCATTGAATTGTCCGTCGGCTATCCGCCGCGATTCCACCAGCACATTGAGTGGCACTTTTAATCCACTAGAGTATTGGCGGGACACTACAACTACCTGCACGCATTTCATGTCGTTAGCTATAATGCGCATTTAATGCCGCAGAGCGAATATTCAGCAACTCTCACTCGATCATAATCCAGGACAACCTAGTTTTTGCGCTCGACTTACAATCAGCAGCCACGCGATTCTTTCTCCAACTTTCAATCGGCAAAAGCTTAATAATGTTTACACTTGTTATTGGTCAGCTCTTTCATCAATTTACAATGAATTGTCAGCTCAAGTGTTCCAGAGTTGATTACCGCTCCGGTAATTGTATAAACCTTTGTTATATGCGGATTAATGTTGAATGCTTGCTTTGAATATTCCTTTAGTTTACCCAAGTTAATTATAATTTTAATCAGCACAAGTTTCAATCTTAAACTTATAGAAAAAATCCCATAACACATCTGGAAGGAAATATTAATTCGAAGATTCTAGTCTTTTTTATGATAGCTTTTGGTTTTTGCTGATGACATTTTATACATTTCTGTTTTCTCAGAAGCATTAATAATTCGACATAATTTAAACAAACCCAACTTAACTTACTACTTTCACTACGATCATTTTATAGTTTGATGTTTTTAATTATATTCTATCTTAATATAAAATTAAGTTAATTTATAAAATTTACTCATTAAATAATTTTTAAATCATATTTTTGATGATTATTGATTTTATTTATTTAGTATATCATAGATATTTTATTTCAGTTAGAAAGTAATTATATACTTTATAAACTATTTACTAATTTAAAATTTTTTGAAACATTATTAATGCTAGAGTAAGTTTGTAATTTTCACGATAATAAATACATTAAATTAGAAAAGTAATTTTGTCTAAAAACTTAATGTTTTCTTTTTAATAAATATAATATATAGAAAACACTGTATAACGTAAAACGATGACATTCTAGATGAAAAGTCTTTAGTTATATGTAAAATTCAAAGGGAGAATCGTATTAACCTTTTTTAATAAAAATAATTTGAAGTATGCGAAACTTAGTTTGGAGGCTTTTTGTGATTTAAGTAATGTTTATTCATGATCTATGAGTATCAAATGCAGAGATTCATAACTACATCTACGAAAACTTAATGTAGAACATAGGTATATCGGGTGTTTGAAATTCGGGATGTAATGGTGAAGTCCATGATTGTAAAAGGAGGTTAGCCGCTGGCGCATTCGCGACGCAATCAAAGGCTAAAGGGGTAAACGTGTCGGGGTCATCAGGTTGTAGCCCAAGGGCTTGACTGTCAAATTGTGAATGTCACGCGCGTACTCGATAAGCGTGAATTCGTCTATACGGTTCTTTGTATTTGATGCTAATAAAGAGATTTTTCTTTTCTTCCACACTCTTATTTAATTTCCTTTTATGGGTAATGAAGTGAAACTGAGGCTCATAAAAATTGTATAATAATACAAATCGAGTGCTAGTTTTTGTAAAAAGAAAGACAAGGCTCATTAAAAATTCTTTTTATTGCTCGAAAATCGATCGAAGTCGGTATTACACACCCAATTATTTGAATCACGATCGAAGTACACTTTGCATAATTTAAATTGTATGTGATTCCAAATACGGCAATAAATAAATTAAGGAATATAAAAAATAAAAAAAAACTGCTTATTAATTAATTCGTTTTCAATGTATATAAATTTCAATAAAATAATTCGATATTTGATGCATCAATAAATTCATTTCAATAAAGAAATAAAGAAATAAATTTTACTTGATTTTTTATTTATTTAATTAAAATTACTTGTAATCATCGTAATTTTTAATATTTGTTGTATTTATAAATTTTCATACTTTATACTCAAATACGTACACTTTTGTTTAATTTCATATTCAAACTTATTCACACGATGCATAGAAGAAGATTATAATAATAGTGACATTATTAATTGACCCGGTTTCAATCTTCAAAATTTATCGATTTTTCATTTCCACATATCATTGCTATTATCATTTTTTATAGATACGGTTCTTGAATAATAAATCAAATCTTAATGCCCACGTATATATAACAGACTTTAACTGTGACATAATCGAATATTAAAATATATATTTATATCAATACAAATTAAATATTCATTAATTTTTAAGCGTTTTTTTTTTTGCATAAAAATTAACACTTATCGTATTGAATCTCTAAATAAAAATAGCAGAGAATAAACTTTAATAGAATCAATGGTCACTTTTAGGATCTGCGAGGAGTTAATTATTTTTTTCTTTAACATTTTTGTTTCGATATATTTACCAAATATTTAGTATTTATATAACTCCTTGCGCATTCAAAATTTTTTTTAAATTTTTTCTAACTCATACATGTGTAATAAAGTTTTTTTAAGTGTAAAATAGTTACTAGTTGGCAGATTACTTGTAACTAAATTTCGAATACATGTTGCATTACATCGAAAATAATTAAAAATTCATACGTATATATGAATTTTTCTTTTAGATCGATAAATATTCTCTTCAATTACAAGTGAATGTTTGTGCTGATAATACATTTGATCTAAATTATAAGAATTTAGAATATCATGGCAGAAAACAAAAGGCATTTTAAAATTGTACGGAATAAAGGCTGCTATTTACGAAGCAGAGGAACCATAAACGCTAGGTTATAACACATTTGCAGAAGTTGAGTTACATTCTAAATACGCGTATGTACAAGGATTGCCCCTTTAGTGTGGTTTCCTTGCCAATGCTCCCGTCTACTGGGTGCACTATAAAAGTACATCGGGCATCGGATCAGTAGTAAACAAATTCACCGTGCTGCTGTTTGTTTGGCCACCCACCACCTCATCGCGTACACTCAGGGCCATTTAACGTCTCACCTTCCGACGCCACTGACTATCCACATTTGGTGGGGAAGTGACGTTTCTATTCTGTCCAATTCCGACGATAGGCGAGAGTCCATTCGGTCCGGAAAGCGGATCTGGAAAGGGAAAGACCAAGGGGACCGTGTCCCGTTTACATTTCGTTTCCACCTCAAGAGTGTGGCTTGTGAGCCTCCCGTCACTTCACTCATTTGCAGGTTTAACGTTTTCACTGCTCGTCTATTCGTAAAGGCTATTATTGCGTGGCTCGTGAAAGGCCGTCTTGCACTTTAAAAGGAATTGAAGAAACGTAAAGGGTGCATGATATTGAAAGCTTATCAACTTTCACAACGTATTCTTTTTTCTTTTCCCGATAAGATTCTATAGATTTTAAACAGGATATATATAATGCGTATACTTATATATATATATATATTTATTTTCCGTTTTTCATTGAATATATTATTAAATATTGGTGAATGCTATTGACAAAAATTCGTAAAGGTGCGAATGAAGAGTTGTAAATTAAAATTATTTGATAAAATAATACGTGCTATTTTATGCAGCTTTGTTTTAATTATTCTTTATATTTTATTGTGTTACAATAACAATCATAATTTCATTTTTAATTAGTTCAAAAATTTATGAAGATACTATTCAATATTAGAATATTACACACGTGTAAATAGAAATTAAGTTTGATAGATGATGTGATACAAAGTTGTAAATGTAGCTTTTAAACAGATTACAAAATAATCTTACAGTATACAGTTACTCGTGAACTTTAATTAATACTAATTAAAATTTGAATAGTGAAAACGTAATCATTTATATAAATACAAATTTTTAATTGTATAAATACATAAATTTAGTTCGTTTTTCACTAATTAGATGAGAGATTTATAGACTCACAATACTTAATAGGATCCTAAATAAAATTTAATTGAAATTATAATAATTAAATTAATACATTTAGAAATTTTTGCTGTACTCCTATTAATATATATATAGATTTCGTTGCATTTAAAACAAATGCATATGTATTTAGAATATTTATTATTTAATAATAAATATTTAATGGTTTACAAATTTTTATATAATGACAAAAATAGTTGACATCATGTCAAATAGGCAGAGAAAGAATTTAATTGTCGATCCAAACATCCTCATACTTTCATCGAAACCTTGAAAATTAAACTCTTGCTTTATCGGGCAAGTGTACGAAAAAGCCGAACCAATAAATATTATTAATTTACTTTTTCGAATGCCATGACTTTTTATTTTCATTTTTCTTTGCAATAAAAACAGAAAAGAAAGAGAAGAATACGTAGTAGTTTGTTGACAATGCGTTGCATCTGCATTTTTATGACTTGAAATTCAAACGACAAACAAGAATCTTCGGGAAAAATGTTGAAAGATTCAGTTTGTGCGCTTTGTTTGTTCAATGACTCCGCGCGTAACGAAAGACTGATTCAATTTGAAGGCTTCGGTGAATTCGTTCGCATTGTACGCAATGCTTATTGACTTTTGATATCTTGTGTTATCACATTATGATTTTCGGCATTTATGTAATCTAAAATTTCAATTTCACAATATATTTTTAAAGTGATTTTTTCTAAAATAGATACATTGGAAGAGGATTTCAATTTTTGAGAAGTAAAGTTTAATATTAGGTATGCAAATATATGTATACACGTCGAGTTGCCTTTGCAATTAAAAATTTTAATTCACTTAAAATTTACTAACGATAATTTGTATAATATAGTTTTAATTTATTTAATGCTTGAAATTATGTAGTTGTAAAGTCCAAAGTAAATGCAGTTTTAGCTTAGGTTCACAAGAAAGAAAAAATACCACATAAATTATATTTAAGCCACTATTAAAACAAAATATTATAAGTTTAAAGGTAGGAATTTAAATTTTTAATTTAATTTTATGATATAAAGATACTAAAAATGTGTAAATATGATAAATTTCATAAAAGTTAAAACATTAATTACCTTCAGATTATTAATATATGATTGTGTAGGCAAGTTTCATATCATTTAATTATTTTCAAATAATATGAATGAATTATTTATTAAAAAAAATTTTATTTACACATTATTATATCAAAGAGATTTTAATAAAAACTTCATTATAATTTTTCGCATATGTTAATGAAAAAACTAATATAAAAGATAAAAATAATACAATAATAAAAGTCTTATAAAATCACAAAACATTTCATTAAAAATTTTCTTATGAATAATAGTTGCATATAATAATTTAATGTATAATATTTTTATATTTTTAATTTTTGCATAAATATCTAACTAATTTAGGATCGCTATTCTATTGAAGATACGAATATAGATTTATAAGTAAAGTAACTTGTATTTTACAGGCCAAATATTTTGGAATTTAGATATTATTTTCATATAAAATTAATGAAGAGCCTATAATGATTCACAAACATTTTATAGAATAAATTCATTCCTTATTACCCTAATTAATAAAGCAGGTTATATAATTACTTTTTTTTTAATTTTAAACTTAGAAATAAATATTAATTTTTATCGTTTTGAATCTAAAATGACCTTAAAAACGATTATATAATTTTTCATTATATTACACTTTTTCATTGCATAAAATTAGATTACAAAATAGACGATATTCGACCCAAGTATAAACCTAATATAGAGATTTATTCTGTAATTTGTATGTAATGATCTGCTTTATAATAAATAAACTTCTACATAACTAAAATATGAAGAAATATAAAGAAAAAATGCAACATTAATTTTTGTAGTGTTATGGAAAAAATTTATCAATATATATGGCTTGATTGTTTCTAGTTATTATATTTTTGGAAGAAAATAATTGCAAAAACTAATATATATCGTGAAAATGCACTTTCTTAGCTGTTAAGCTGTCAATTTTTTGAAAAAATGACAATTTTTTTCGTGATTGGTTAACGTTTCAATGTATATATGTTTTAATTAATGGACGGTATTAATAATAGTACATAAGAATGTAGAGAAATATGATTACTAAACACTTAAAAGGAACAGATGAAAGAATCTTCTGTAATTTATAAAATCTATTTTTGAAATCAAATCGTAACTCGTAATGTTATTTGCTATAAAAGTCAAATAACTTAGGAATTAATATAATAAAATTAATTTCCTACAGCTAATTAGTCATCAAACCTATTAATATTTAATTGAAAATAATTTTACAATCTGGTATATCACAATACTAATTATAATGTTCTAAATATTCTATTTATTAATTTTTTTTAATTTAAGAATGCCTAATATTTGTGCAGTAATATTGAATTGACTATTAATAATTCATATTTTTTGTTAATAATTCATATTCATAAAGTTAACTAAGTGGTATTTGTAAATGTAATTTCTAATAGATGAATTTATTCATATAATAATTAATAGTCAATCATGAATAATAAAAAGTTGATGTTGTTGCACTATGAAATCATTTGTTTACACATAGATCGTAGTTGATATAATATTTATGCGAAGGTTGATTTATAAATATTTTATAAAATGTGATATTGAATAAAAATTTATAATATGATAAAAAAATTCAAATTTACATTGAAAGTAACAAATAAATAGCTATGAAATAATATAATATTGATAAATAAAAGGAATTAATTTAGATTTGATTATTATTTTTATCCAAGTTATTTCATTGTTATTTATGGATTCAACAAGGGGATTTCTGAAATAAAAAGAAAGATTATACATAATAAAATTATTAATAAATACTTTAAATTAAAAAACTTGATGTGAGTATAATAAAAATTAGTAAATGAAGAAGATTATAGAGAATAGAGCAAATATTTACTTATTTTATAATTATATTTATGTATGTTTCGCTGTACAATAGTTTTCAAAAAAATTGCTTACAATCAAACTTTAAGTACTATTATCTTCAAATATTTCTAAGTTATAATTAATTCCGGAAATTCAAACTATTCAATATCTTGTGTTACAATACCATTATAAAAAAGTTGTGATACAATATGTGAAGATTTATTGTTTAAAATGATCAAAGAAAGACGAAAAGTATTTTAAATCGACGTTTCAGAAATAAAATAAATAGAAAAAGTAAATCGTAACTCGGATTACCAAAAATTTTTAGGTAAATGATACATTAATTTTAATTACAGAATGAAGTAAATAAAATGATCTAAATTATAGAATTTTTCGCACGAATAATTTCATTTATATCCTTGATGTATCAATAAGACTAAGGATCTGATCTTAGGCAGTGTAGAAGAACGTAGACGCAGTTATTTCTGCCAGGAGAGCATATAAACGTGTCCCTTGGTCCAAGAACAATTTCATTTTGCGAAGACCGCAAACGTGTTGAACGAACCAAATTAGGCACTTTGTACTTGGCAAGCTCTGATGTTCCCATTCGTGTTTCTGGCTTATTAATTCTTGTTTTTTATCTATTGGTACGTTTGTTATGAGTTTGTCTAAAAATAATTTACGTTTAATGAATTTGTTGGCTACGTAAATTAATAACATGTAATTAATAATAGAAAAGGTGAATTAAAAACTTTGTGTATAAAAATTTATTAAATTCATCTTCATAATAAATGTTCATATAACTTTATATCCAGTTAATTCATTTTTAACTCACTAATAAGAAAATATGCTATACTGATTTATACTATACGATCAGCGGTAATGAATATTATGCATTATTTTTTAATATCGTTTATTCGAAATTTATATTTAAAGGTTTATCGTAAAAAAATTATATATAAATATTTTTATTTGTTTTCAAATACGTGTATTGTATATTACTCTTTATTATTTTTTTAAAAGGAAAGAAATTTTTTTTTTAAAAAAGTCCGAAATATTATTATTACATGGTTCAAACAATTTACTGCTTTAACTTCTATCGCACAAGGAATAAAATCTGTCACTCTTAACGCTCAAAAGACGCCATTTTACAACGTTATATCGTGTCATTAAGTGATCGAAATTATCCATTAGTTTGATCATTTTGACGCATCATAGACATTAACCGATCCTAAAATTTAGCTGATAATCCGCTCTGTTTCTCTTTCTTCTATTTTCTCTATCTCCTTCCAACATGTGCGACCCTCGTCATAATATAGATAACGTAAAATGACGAAGAGACCAAACTCTTACTTTTGCTTTTAACTGCCGAAGGAGGGAGACATGATACACTTTTTACCTTTAAAAGTAACCACCTTTGACTTCCTTTAATATAGTTTAAATTGAAATCCGTCGATCATTCTTGATGGATTTCGCTATTTTCATGCACTGATTGCATGGTAATTTTGTATTCAGGAAATATAAATATATTTAAGGTAAATAATCATGTAAAAATTATAATATAACTTAATTATTAATATAGCTGCAATATGATACATTTTTAAGCTGGAGATTCATTTATTTGGATTTTTCTTTCTTTTTTACCTGTATTTATGTACAAAAACTTTAATAGTAAAGAAAAATAGTAATAAAAAAATATTGAAAATTATTTAATTATTATAAATACGTATATTTCTCTCGTATAAAAACTAACTTTTTCTAGAAGTATTATATAGAATGATTTAGGATAAATATTATTAACATATAATAACTGATAATATATATTACACGTATTATATTATTATTTAGGCTATTAATTCATAAAGATTCGGTGTATTGATTCAGATTATATATTATTATTATATTATTATATATATAAAGAGCATTAGTTTTTAATTGATTTTGAGCTCAATCACTTCTTGTAATATATTTAATAATATTGAAAAAATTAAATGAGAAGAAAATTTGTTTGAATTTTTATTATAGTATAATAATATAATTTATTATAAAATATTGTAATATAATACGATGAAGATAAATTTAAACATATAAAAGCATATAAAACTATGATCACATTATAATATTTAGGTAATGATGTACTGTATTTATTTTTTCATTTAATATAAAATTTATAAAAAATTATACAAAATTATTCGTTTTAATATTACGTTTGAATACCGTATATTACTTTAATATTAATTTATCCATAGATAAGATGTCTAAGTATTAGAGCAAATTGATGTAGTTAGAAAATTTTATAAATTCATCTCATTTTTAAATATTTATCTTACATCATAGTATATGTAGTAAAATTTATTTTACTTTTAAATGATAAATTTGAAAATAATATAAATTTTATATTTAACATAATTTACGAAACCATCATTCAATTAAATCAAATTTTCAATTTTTTTTTAAATTTTCACCTATCACCTGAAAATGGATTTAAACTATGTAAATTTGAGATTAATAATAAAATAATAAAAAATACGTAAAAATACAAAATCTGAATTTTTATTGAAATTCATGGATATATTTTACGAAAAAAGACATAAAAATAATTTAATTTAGATTAATATAATATATGTTATAAATATTAATAATATTATTATATATAATATAAATATAATAATAATATAATATAATAATTTTGATTAAAATTTGTAAAATTCAGAACTTTCATTAAAACATATATCTATGATTTCTTGTGAAGAATTTATCAATCATTTATGTTTTAATTAATTTTATATTGATAATAAAACTCAGAACATTAAATTCATAAAGTACTATTATTTATATTTGAAAATTAATTAAGCATCTGTGTTAATTATTTAAAATATTTTCTTGCAATTTTAGAAGTTTTTATAATTTATTATATTAATTGCTTATTAATCGTTTAAACTTTTATAAAAGTGAAAGTCCGTAATATCAGAATGTCGCATTTATTATATAATTAAATATAAAATAATAAATTTAAAATTTTTATAATGTTTTACGCTTATTTCTAATTAATTGAAATAAATATAATTTCAATATTAGTATATGTTATACGGGGTAGATATTGCAAATAAAATAGTAAAATAAAAATGCACGGTATTTCAAAGGTATCGAACAGCTGCAGCCGATAATATGCTGTAGAAATTCTCTCCATATAACAATAAGTTATATAATATGATACTCGTGAATAGTGCTATAAATATTTTTTCGAAAGATGATCTTTTATAGAAATTTTCTTGCATCATACTTCAAGATATAACATACATTAATCATGTTTAAGCATTCATTGTCAAAAGAAATATTACATATTTTCTAAAACTTAATTACTAATTTGTAACGATTTTTAGTACATTCCTTACTGAAATATTAGTTAGAATGAGAAATTTCATTGTCTCAGAATAAAATGCAAAATCTAGAGTATTTCGTAACTTTTATTATATAATTTACAATAATACTCGTATAGAATGAACTCTTATTTTAATAATAATTCACATAATAATCACCATCAAATTTATAAAGAAAAAATGTGTTTGATAATTAAATAAATTAAACGTTCTTGTTTAAAAAGCGTTTCACGAATGAAATTATTAACAGTATAGCTTTTTTATAATTTTCATTAAAGATTACCTAAAGATGCATTTAATTAATTAATGTTATGAGGTATATATATTTTTCATTACCATAACGTAATATAAATATTATTATCATAACATATTGTTAATAAATTGCTGAACATGTTTTTAGAGTAAGAATATTAAATATATGTGCGTATAAATATCTAAAAATATGATTTGGATTCAAATATCAGTTTAATATAAACTTATGAAAATTCATAATAAAGTAAGCCAAATTCAAGAAAAAATTGCCAATAATATTGAATTACTACCATTACTGAAAATCTTCTGTAAAATTATTTTTATATATATTATCTTAAAACATAATTTATTATAATTTTAATTATAAATTTTCTTTAATTCTTCATACAAACAAGTTTAAAAAACTTGTCTACAAAATTATCGTAAATTTAAAAAATTTTTTCTTTTAATAAATTTAACCAATATATTGCCTGCTTATGAGAGTGTAAAAAAAATAAATTAGGTCATATTAACACCTTTTAAAAAATTTGCAACTGATTTAATTCAAAATTGAAAACTGATAGTTTTATAAAGCTATGCAATATTATAACTTAAAACTGTTTACTTTTAAAGAGTACAAGATTAAATACATTGAACTGGAAAACATTACCAAACACAATCATTATTGCTTATTACGATGCTTTATTTACAAATAATATTATGTATTATTTTCAAAATAATTCTAACCAAACATAATAATACCACTCAAATTCTTGTTGAATATTTGGAAAATATGCTCGTGCATGAACATTTTGCGTACACTGTGGAATTCTGCTAAAATCGTACTTAATTAGTATTTTTTTCATACAGCTTCTTTATAAGGAGTTCTATTATTCTTTATAAGAAGAAGTAAAATTTAGGGACAATATAAGAAAAATTAATAAGTTTAAAAATAACGAATGAAGAATAAGACAGCTTTTTTAGAAGTGATTAAGAGTTAAATATTAATTTTTAGGAAGATAAAAATTGCAGAAAATATATTTATAATTATATTATCTTCATATAAATTACAATCTATTATTGTTTTACCTAGAATATTTAATATCTAAATTTTATTCCTTGTGAATTTTATGGTAGAAATTGTAAGTCTTTCATTTATAAAACATTTTTTATTTAAAGTTCTATTTTAACCTCATCAGTTAAAAATTTAGATAAAAAAGGAAATATTAAATAAATTTTTCAAAATTTCATTTTGAAATGTTTTTATATTTTGAAAATTTATGCAGATTTAGACAAGTATTTACAAACCCTAACAATAACGATGAAATTCAAAGAAATATTAAAAACTAATTACAAGTACTACATTAAATAATATAATAATAAAATCACACACTTTACTAATATTAGTGCTGATGTAGCGAAATGATTTAGTTCACATCTAAAAGTTTTACAAAATCAAATTTAAGTAAATCTAAGGAAATTTATTAAAATTATAGGCACTCCAAATACTTATAAAAACTTATACACATTGAAATTTATGGAAACTCTTGATTTATAAATACATAAAATTTTTTCGATGATATACATCGCAACTTTATCAATTTAGGACAAAAATAAAGATTAAATGTAAAAAGGATAACTATGAAAAATCTAGTTGAACATAGTTTAGTTAAAATAAGAAAAAAAGATTTATTTTATGTTTTAATAAAAAAGTATTTGATAAACGTATTCTATTGATTCAAAAATTATCTGTGATACAATCTTAATCAAAATATCTTAGTTATTAATTGTAAACTTAGATGACGAAGTAACAATAAGTATAATTTAAATAAATAGCTGGCCATATATTTTAGTATAAAAATACGAGGCCAAAAAGATACATAATTCTAAGTATTAATAGCTTAATATGAGTCAAAAGCAGTTGAAAAGAAAATTATAAAAATGATCTCGAATAAAAATGAAAGTGTGAAACAAAAACATTGAATAATGAAAAATTTATAAAAATTATAAGAATAATTTTAGAAGCAACTAAAAAATTAATATTTTAATGAAAACCAGTTTAGCAATTAATACCTCATTTATTAACTGAAATATTCGGAAAAAATGATACGTAATGAAAAGAAGTTGAATTTAAAAATCGTTATTTTTACTTTCATTTGCATAGAAAGACTTTAATTTATCAATCATTTGGAAATAATCAATAATAGATATACTAATTAAACGGATTAGGTTTATGAAATTAACCTATGTTCAATCGCATTAACGAATGTTGAAATAATCCAATGGCCACAAACAAATAAAATAAAATCTCTGCATACATAATAAATATGTATTTTCAACAAAACCGTTAAAACTTAAACAATAGAAAATAGAGTTAATCGATGAAAAGAGAATTCAGATAATAGCCATAATAAATCCGCAGATGGGCAGATAAAAAGCCCGAATCCGCAAAAGACTTTATTGGCATTGGCATTGAGGTGCAGGACCTTATAGCCCCTTAGTCGTGCCCTACAGTAACGAGTGGCTTGCATCCTGGCACGTGTGCACATCCTGCCGACTCATCGTATTCCCGCGCCGATTGGAACGCGGAACGTCGAAGCGGAACTAGTATAATCGAGGGCCCAGTGGAACGCAGCTGCGTGTTGGAGGATCCGCGGAATGCCGTGCCACCGCCACTGGATTTCTTCGTTGTTTTCTTATTTAGCGTATGGTCCATTACGGGCAGATAAGGGCCTCCGTATGAGATACCACGGATTCCGAGGAGATTTCTCGAACTCGCGTTGGAGGAAGCACGTGGGCCGCCTTTTGTGCTGCGTAAAAAGGGAGGCTAATGCTTTGTTATCGTTACTGGTTGCGCCGAGGACTCGTGAATATTAAACGGGATCCCTTGTATCTTTAGATCGAGATATTTACCATCGTCTTTCGCAAACATGATCCGCTTCATTTCCGCTTCATTTCCGCCTCGACAGAATACTGGCTTCTTGCAACAATTGCGAGGAGCTTCGTTAAATCAACTCGTAAACGTTCGTCCTAAAATTAAAATCTCTAGATATTTAACTTTAGCTAAAACATTGTTGCAAGTTGTATTTTATTAATATTCGACTGGCGACTGTGTACGAGTGGTAGTTAAAGAGAAGGTAAGTTTGGTGGACTTTTATGCTTTTTCCAAAAATTAATTAACAACTTTTACACTGCGATCTCACGTATAAATTACCAGTAATTTAATAAGTGTACGAATAACGAGGAACACCGTAATAGGTCAACTTTCAAAACTTAATTTAAATTTCTAAATTTTAATCTTTAAATTATTCTATTATTTGATGAAATATATGCTAAAGTTTGAGGAAAGATTTGCAGAAATGCCTCTTAATAATGTGTGTAATATCCTGGAGTTTCAGTCTCACAATGTAAAAATATTTATTCGTTAATAAAACATTTTAACTGCGAGCTTTCTTAGAAATTAGAACATAAAGCTTCTTTAGAACAGCTGGTAGCTGCTGTTATAAAAACATTTGCCCGAGTCAACTTTGTTGGTCCGCTTAACGAGGTAAGCTTCAACCGGAGTCAGCAAGACTATTAAATTTTTAAAGGAAAATTCGTATAATCCAACTATGATATTATAAAAGCTTATTAATATAATTATTTCATTCTATTCCATCCAGAGTTTCTCACTGCGCATTCATCTAAAATTCAATTATAATAAAATTTTGCCATGAAAGCTGTGCCGAGTAGTGCATAAAAACTACCGACGCTTAAAATCGTTTCGTAAATATTTTTCTTAATAATTGCGTAGATTACAACACGCATGCGTTATAAAGGTGCGGTAAATGTGAAAATGTCGATGCCCACTTGAGAAAAATTGTTAACAATCAGGCAGACTTAACACCCTCCGAACGAATACTCGGCAATCCTTAAATCCTCAAAGAAAGAAACCGAAAAAATCAATGTCGGCCGTGCGTGCGTTTGTATACACGTAGAGGCGCATCCATCAGCGTCGTAGCGTACAAAAGTACACTCGAGGGTTGGCCAGAAACCGCGCCACTACGCGTATACATAATCAGGTTCGAGTAGGGGCGCGAGTGGGGACACGTATCCAGTCTGCACCCTGATGCCAGAGATAAAGAATCGCTTGAAAAGAGAGAAACGAAAAAAATATACGCACAGAGAGCGCGGAGAGAGAAATGTATCGAATTGGAGAGAGCATCGGTCGGATTAAGCGAGCTCTCCTTTTCTTTCTGTCCTGCAAAGACCCTCGAACGCTGCGCCGGCGGTTCGCCAAGTGCGACAATGACACTGTCGTATACTCGAGTGTCGCATGAAAGAGGCAACACACGGGGGAGCGAGATGCCCAGAAAGACAGATTTTGTTTTGATACCAATTTTTATTTTTATCGACCAAAGGGCCACGCATGGGGTTCGGCTAGTAATTTGTCTAAAGTTACTTTACATATTTAGATTCTCGCCACTACAGTCATAGGCTGCTTGAAACTAGATGTAAGTACGAAGGTTTATCTACTCCCATTGTACTTATATTTCTACTATGATATACTCCCATATATTTCTAGCAATTTTTTGTAATTTATTGCAATATTCACCTAATTTAATAAATTATTCATAATTCTTTAGAATTTAAATAATCCAAGGCAGTTTATCTCTTTTTTCTTTATAAAATTCATGTAAGTCGCCAAGGTTTACTATTATTTTTCTTAACAATTACAATTAGCCTAAAATTCTATAGAATACATTTCAATATTATAAAAACGTCTTTGAACTCATTTTTAAAAAATTATAGATTGAAATTAATTAAATACTCAATATTTTTATAGAAATCATTATAATGGTAATTGTAATAATGAAAAATATTTTCATCGTTTGCAGCTTCCGAATAAAATTAAAATTAAATTTCACAGCAAAATTACAATTATTTATTAGCCATAACCTATTTTTATTTTTAAATATATAGTATCTTTGGAAATAATTATACAAATCCAGTACATTTATTTCCTTTCAATTAAAACAATCATGATTAAAATTTTTAATCTTACATTTTATATTTTTTTATAAAATAATTCACAATCTTTTACAGCAATATATATCCTTTACAAATTAATATTAGATAAGGGTAATAATTTTCTATGAATAATTATGAAAATACAAGTGTTCGTAATAGAATATTGTACAAGTAAATATGATATCTACCGTATAATTTATTAGACAGTTATTAAAAATACTTCATTACATATATCAGTACCATTTAAGTATTTCTGAAGACGTAATTTTAGTAACGGATTTTTTACAATAAGCCATTCTCTCTTATCCATTCTCTTCTTTAAAATTGCGACATTCATATAATACTAATTAATGTAGTTACTTAAAATGTACATTAAATAAACGAATGTACTGGACAGCTTAGAATAAAATATATGTTAACGAAAAAATAATCTAATTGGAAGTGACATTAATTTAAAAATAAGAGAGAAAGAAGATTAAAGAACTAAGTGGTGGAGGGGGAAGGAACACGGAGAATAAGCAGCACGAGCAAGCGAGACGGACTTGGTCACACATGCCACGGACTGATCCGGTCATTGTTGTGCAAATCCAACAAAAACCAAGAGAGCCCCTAATCTGGTTCGAGGGGTTAGTAAAAGCAGCGGTGCACAGCCCCACGCTAAAGAGTGAGAGAGAGAGAGAGAGAGATAGACAGACAACGATGAGAGGAAAGAAGAGGAGAGGAGAAGAAGTTCTCGCGGTTCCTACGGGCTGCACAATTAATTTTTATATGGGTATATATCCGAAGCACTTACACAGACCGCTCGCGTACCGCCTGGTTTCCCCATTGTAGCATCAGCGAGCCGAAAAAGCTCGTAACGCAGTAACGCAGCCCCCGCTCCGCAAGAGTAAGTACGCGCGCGCTTCTGACGTACGTGGAACGACGTGTCGTGTGTGATAATCCCGGATCTCGACGCAGGCAGAGCAGCTCAGCGAGATTTGGAGATTTGGAGATTGTAACGTTCGGTGCGGGGAGAACATCGAAGAATGAAGAAATTGAAAGTGGAGGGGAAAAATGGTGGCAGTCCAAGGAAATTTATCGATTGATTTATTGGGAGTTGTATTTTTTCCGTCGTCTTTTCCTTTCTTACGTTCCTCCTTCGTCTGCGACGTTTTCGATATCTGGTTTATTTTCCTGTTTGTAGCTCGTCGAGCGAAGGGAACAGGGAATGTAGGGGAATAGGGATTTTCAGGGGTCTATATTAATGTTTCGCAAATGTTATTGGCTCAGGGATGTTATGTTGCGGTTGAATGTGTTTACCGCGTGAAAAAAATATTTTGTTAATGAAAATGCTCCGGATTCTGCTGCTTACAGTAATCACCGTCAATACAGTGCCTGAGTTATTGCGAAGGTGGAAATAATAAAGTGACTTACAACTACTCGTCTATCTTACTGCGCAAATATTATTACTGATAAGAGAAAAGGTTCACGGCTTTAGCTCAGCTAACATCCCTGCAGTCGAATCGATTTACAATGCCTAAATAATATTCGATCTGAAAAGTGATACTTGTACAAATGTCATAAAGGCGGTTGACTTTGAATTTCATTAAAAATAACAGAGCACTTGTCAAGTAAGTGATATTTGTTGCACATTTTGAAAATACGTTCCATTATTCGACGAAATATATTTTAAAACGAATTAAAGCCCAGAATACATAGTAAATATTCTCAACTCTATCATCCGACTAAACACGAATGTCTAGCTTTGAAAAATGTTTTCACATATCCTCACAATTCATTCGTCGAATCGATAAATTTTAACCTCTGCCAGATTAAACATTAACGCGAAAAAATTTATATTTTTTTGTAGATAGTTGGCATTATAGGCGAGTTAAATCATTAAACTATTCCATCCACCTTTTATCCATTTAAATAAATTCGCAACAAAGGTTTAGCGTTACGTTCGGTTTGGACTATTTTCAACAATATTGGATCTGAACCAGCAGTCTTTAGCACTTGCTCAACTGCCAAGAATATCGGGCAAGATAAAAATATGAGAAATGGAGAATACAGCCCCTCGCTTTCATCCCTTATCGCAGCGGAACGACTATACTGTTGACACGACTCAACATTCAGTCGCGCGATTGCACAATGATAGACGTACGTACACCGCACACTGGGATACGCGAATTGAAAGGAGATTGATTTCCTGGGCCCCCAGGAGTTTCTTTTTTCGGGGCAGCCCTATTTGTACTGAGCTGGTTGATTATGCGAAAGAGCGAATGGAACGAGGCATTGATCATCATCGATAGGATTGTCATGAATACTGCCGATGTAGGATTAGTTTCTTTCATTCAAACTTATTGTTCGTTGCACACGTCGCAATACTTCGACCAAATCGAGGATTTCTTACGCCAATTATGGTGTTCCCTTAATTTCGCGCGCAATATGCAGGATAACTGCCAATTAGAATAACTTTTTTCGACTTTTTGTAGGAACTGCCATCGATCAATCGCATAAATTCTAGATTATTTGACGTGTCTATATTCTTAAGCCTGTGCCTGAAATATTTCGTGATATTTATTGACGGTGCTGGTTAAAACTTTTAAAAAATAATTCTATTTTCACGCATTTACCTTAAGCGAATGTTAAAAATTCATATGAATATACTCGTATTGTTTGAGTCTACATTTCAATGCATTGAAGTCTATTTTCATTTTTGGGATAAAAATATTGGAACACATTTTTCTATGATACAGAATATTACAGTTGTACTTTTAATACAAACTTGAAATTTTATCAAGATAAAAATTAATTTGTTTGTAAAATTAGATTAAACATTTGATTACTTTTATTCTTATAATTTCACTAGGGTTTTATTCGTTCAAATGTGATGCCAGTAAAGTAAACGAGTTTTAGCATGTCATTCTTATTATAACACGCACCAAATTTAATAACGTATTATTAAATATGGTGTGTGTACGTATGTGTATATATACATACATATTAAATGCCTGTTCAAATAATAACAACAATTACTTATAGGTGTCTCGTTAATTTTTAAGTTCCATCTAAAATTATCGAGTTAGTAACTCATCTTCTGTATAACACGATGACACAACAAACGTCTCGAATATAAAGAAGTTTCGCCGATAAAAATTACTCCGAGTTAAAAGTCCACGGGGACCGAGGAAAGGAAACAACAAAAACCGGCCTCTGAAAAATAAGCAGCTACAGACGGACATAGAGACGGGCAGGAGGCGGAGTGAAAAAGAGGTAGAAAGCTGACGGGCTTGTGCGCAGGCTCGTAGGATAGTCGTGGTCAGCTAAATCAAATTTAAGAGAATGACTGGCTCGGTTATTTCACCGCTGGGACAAAAGCCTTTTGAATCTCACTGTTTCGAGGACCTTTAAAGGTGTTTCACTCATCTTTCTCCTTGTGCTCCAGATTATACGCTTAGTCAAAAAGTATGACCGAAGAACATTCCACTGTAGGAGAAATTTTAAACCCCCTTATAACTCGATAAATTACCTTCTTGCATTCTCCGATGTATATTTAATTTGAAGATTTAGGTATAAATTATGTTTCTTAGAATGACAAATATTTTAATTGCGACTACGTTTTTAAAAGTTATTCAACAATTAGAATACACAGGAAAGAAAGGTATCCTGTTTGAAAAACATTTTTGAATGAACTGAAATATCAATAGATGACTGTTTTTAATAATTTTTTTTTTGTGTTTTGTTCATTTTTTATTTGTTTTCGCCTTTAATGTTTATTTATAAACAAAATATTTAATCCAATGGTTAATTACCATAATTTATTATCTTGTTAAAATATTAGTTGTAGTCTTATCTATTGATAAAACACCTACACTTGTTGCAGATTTTTTAAATTCAGCATGCAATTAAAAATTAAAAAATCTATTACTCATCCGAATTAGAAATCGTTTATAACTTATCCGTTTTAAGAAATATTAATAAAAATTTCTTAATACGTGAAACAATATATAAAATATTAAATGTCTTCACTAATCCATACAAAAATATATGAGTATATTATTTTAATGCGATATAATCTTCCTTTAAAATAACTGTTAGACTGTACTATTGCATAATAGTCTCTGATATTTAGGAACAAATGAATAACTCTCACAACTTTAAACAGTTGATTTAGCATTTTATTACTAGAATTGTTAGAATTCTATGTCAACGAATATTATTCTAATCACATACCGAAATTTTATACGTTAAATTTTTTTAAAACCCATTATACAATTGAATCAATGGGATAAGTTTGAAAGATTTCAAATAAATTAAAAAGTTTTAGGTATATTTTATACAGAAGTATCACGTTAATACGTTAAACTATTTGTTATTAATATAGATTTTGCAGTAAACTTAAATTTCTGAAGCGTTAAATATCAACTATCAAGAGATATAAATAAATGAAAAGGTAAATAATTACAGTCTGGAATTTCTTAAAAAATAAATGATAAATGCTAAAATGTTCGAACGCTTAAAGTGTTTAAATCTATTGAAAAGAATGGAAATGCATATGATAATCATGCTCGAAATATTTCATTTGACGTATTCATCTTTATTTTGCTCTTGGCGTAGCAGTATTTTTCTTTCGCAAATCCGCATACAATGGGCGAATTGTGAGCAAAACGTAAAATAGTTGCGCGACTCATTGCGGGCTTGTACACAATGTTTCCCGCATTTGTGTCGCTGTGACATGGACTGCTCCTTTTCGTTTCTCTTGAATAGAGCAGTTTCAACTTTAGACTTTGCTTCACGCGTTCCACCAAGTTACATGCAATATTCTGGAAGTTTTTATACTTTTTATGAAAAGAAAAGTTCGTGTAGACTAGAGAGTTAAAGAAGAAACAGTTTGCGATTTTAAAGTAGGAAGTTTTCACAAAACTGTACTTGAATTCGTGTCCGTAATCTTTTGACTCTCTGATACTCATATGTATTTGAATTAATATACTATTATTTTTCTGTAGTTATTTTAAGCAAGAGCATAAGATAGCATACAATCTTTTAGTTGTTCTACGTTAACAGAAACAGGAAATGCTCGCTTATTATTATTACTGCGTGCTGAATATCGTTCTTTAACTTTTTGTTAATATTATTATTATTATTATTTTATTTGTAGAAAATTATTCATGATTTACAAGATAATTAATTTAGATCAGAAGTAAAATTAATAAATTATGATAAATTATTTTTGTAAATTTATTAATTTTATTTTTTAATTATAAAAGATGTTTAGTCCTTTAAGATGGAAAAGTTATATTCAGGTTCAAAGTATGTCTATAAAAAAATATATGTATACATGTATTAATTGTTTAATTTATCTTTTAGAGATCTATTTTTATATTAAAAAACTATTATATAATTAGACATTAATATTCGACTTTGTTATAGACACATAATTCTTACATTTTTTCTCTTCACTCATAATTATCATGTTAATTCTATTTATATATATTTATATTTTTAGCGGCTTTAGCCTTTCTTCCCTCTTTTAATACTCAGTTAATACATCTACGAATTTGCTCATTTTTATTACATTGGCTTCACTTTTATTGGCAGTTTAGTTTGATTCAATCAATTGAATTAGTTTATAAATCTATAACTTCTCAATTATATATATTTATAAATTTTATAGACTATCTTGCAGTTGTATTGAATAAATATCTACCTATAATAAATTAATCTTCGTTTATTAATAAAAGATATCGTTTTCGCTTACAAATAATAGCTATGAATATAAAAAATGTAAAAAATATTTAATCGTATATACTTAATTGAGGTAATGTACACAAATGATGAGCATGTGTTTTAACGTTAAATTAAATTAATAAAGATTACAATCACTATAATAGAATTTTTTCGAATAAAACATTTAAAAGAATAAAATAAACCTTTATCTGAATATCTGCAATAAGATTGTGGCAAATATAATGGGTGAATAAAAATAAAGTTTTTAGGTAAACTGCTTTGAATATCCACAGTCTCTAAGGAATAGATGAGTTTAAAAAAGTTATTAGTGAGGTACAAAGGTCATGATGTCGTAGCAATTTAGAAAAGTGGCTAAAGTAGGGATAAATAACTCTGGATAACTATACTATTCTTTATGGTTCAATAAATTAACATAACTTAGTAAGAAACTACTTTCAAAATTTAAAACAATATCAGAGACCAGCTAGATTTAGTTTATAATTAATTGATATGAAAATCTATAACAATAAATAATGGTATAAATATTGATTTATGTTTATATAACCACAATTTAAAATAGAAAAATAAATTCTATTAAATACAATACCTAATTTTATAGATTTTATGAAACAAAGTAGATTCGTGATCTGTGATTATTTCACAGGAATTGAATTAATATAAATTAAATAAAAAAGTTTATTAGAATAATTCTAAATCACATTGATTTAACATTAATGAGAAGTAATAATTCTAAAATATAATTAATGATTTTGAAAATAATTAAAGCTTACGTAAATATAATAATATATATTTCTAGCGAAATTCAAAAGTTACATGTATCTATAAAATTAAAAGGAGAACAAAATTATCTAAGTTAAATGCTATTCGATTCCATCAAAGATAGATTTGTACACGAAGATTAAAAGTTATAGTTACTCATGTTAATTACATCAATAAAATATTTTCTAAAATAAATTATAAATAAATAAATATCTGTAACTAAAATCTTCTCAATATTGATCATATTAAAGGAGATACAGAAAATTATAAGAGTTTATATAAACAATCACTTGCGATAAAACGCAGTGTATATCCTGATTAATTTAATAAATAAAAATAAAATGTATAAACAGCAATTTCATCTGAATGAAACTTTATAGGAATAGAGTATTAATTATATAACTTCACATTTTATACACGTGAATATATTAATTTTGGTAAATATTACTAACTAAAATATTTTTTAAATACTTAAATAAAAATTTCATTATGTAATTAACTTTCACATGAAATTTCACTTTTTTACTATTTTATGATTATTAGATGGATACAAAAAATGAAATAATAGTAATTAATAGACGTTAATTTTAATTAAAAAATGAAATAGCTTTGAAGAAAAATTCTTGGTTCATTTTTTAAATATTCATTCCATGTAATGTATGTATGACACGATGTAGTACATTGTATAAAACTTTAAAATGATATCAATACAATACTGTAAAATTGATAATTAAAGGAAATTATATGTATTGAATTACTAGATTGAATTTTACTTAAATATATGATTTTTCGTATTTAAAAATTATTATCATATTAACATAAAAGCATTATTTTCCCCTATTTTATGCTAAATTTATTCAGAACATTGTATCATATCCTAGTTTCGTACTTTTTGTTTTTATATTTCCTTCCAATCTTAATATGATCTAGATAAGAGTTTTTTCCTCTTATATTTTCTGACTAATAATCGATAAACTAGTTTTTCATTTTATTTTCTAGCTATTATAATCCATCTTAATCTACGTAATATAATTATCTTCTTAATGTACGTTAAAATTCAAAATTCACTTTATAATCATTCAATTTCATATAATTTTTTGTATTTGCTTTATGTGCATTTATCTAATTTGAAGAATTTTTTTTTATTTTCGTATTAAAGAATTCTTTTTTCTATGTAGTAGTATATTTTTTATAGATTCCAACATATATTATATAATCTACATATTTTATATGGAAACATTTAATAATTTCTTAATGAAGTAAAAATCTATCTGTCTTAATCTGGCCTATTTGTCTTTTTATTAATTACCAATTTTACTAATATTATTAGCTAGTAATTTAACTGTCTATATTTATATAACAATACATTTTCATGATTATTTTATGTACAGTATTTTTAGATTTTATGTAAGTAAATTTTTTTATACGAGTAAAAGCAACTTACTTTAATGTGAATTTAATAATGTATTTTTAAACTAAATTTATTGTATATGGATTATAAAAAAACAATAAAGCATCTTGTTTTTAAATCTACTACACATTTCAATTCATAGTTCATTCAGAGATTCACAATATATTCATATTGTGTCCTATTCATATTCTGATGCAACAAAACTATTATGGTCTTGAATTAGATTTAACTTAGTACAAAAACGTTTTACAATTGAGTTGATACATACATGTATACTAAGTAGTTATATATATTTTTATTTTTATACGTAGGAAATTCTTTTTATTGTCTTGTGACTCTACAGTCTCCACTCGGGTTTTTTATAATATTATGATAATGTTATAACATTAATTCATCCCTTTCATATAAATTTTATGAAATTCATACAGGTAATTTTGTAGTATTCACTTAGAATCATCGAGTATTTTTCTTTTTTACCGTATTTATGACCTCGTAAGAACCTTTCTTCTCTATCATCAATGTATAAAATAATGCATATTTACAGAAATGTATTTACTTTATGAATTGTTTTATATTGTTTAATGTTTTATTAAATATAGTTGTTCAAAACATTTATATATTTCCAAGCTACCTTATTTTTTAAATTGCAATTATATCGAGCCTTATGTCTTATTTAACTGCGACCCAAAGATGCACTTGCTTGAATGAAAATGTAAGCAATTCACATAACAACTTTAATTTCCTTATTTACATTTATCTATAATTTTCATGAAGTAATTTGTGCAAAAGAATTCGAAAGGAAAGTTTCTTATCTCAATAATATTTTGCTATGTGCAAATTTACAGTTAATCCAATGTTAATAATTGATTTGCGTTGTATATTATTTTCGCACACCTACTGTCCTTTAACGTAGTGATGACTTATTGTACGTAAATTTACAGTTAATCTTCACTTCTAAAGGTCATAACCTCTATCCGCAAATTGAAAATCTGCTATAAAGTAATGATAGAGATATAATCAAATGCTAAAAATAACTTATACGTATTATTTAGCAAATATATTACAGATTATAAATAAAACATTAAAAAACTTAAGACAACAAAATATTGAATACTATAACATTATAGTATTCGTAGAAAATTTAATTTGGAATGTATATAAAAATAGTACTTGATATGTATGTATATATGTAATTAAAAATAGAAATAACTATAAGTCGTTTGTTTAAGTAATCTCAGAAAAAAATAGAATTAATTATACGTATCTTTTGCGGTTCCTAATATAGCAAAAATTTGATAAACAGGTTTTAAATTTTAATTCTTAAAAATAACTAAATACATTTCCATTAGTTAATTGTATTTAAAAATTTAAATGTAACTGACTTTTATTCAAATAAAAGAATAAACAATATACAAACAAGAAATAAGATTGATGAAAAAATTAAATAATTCAATACTTTACAATTACATTTTAATTATATTAATTTTTTAAGGAATAAGTATAACCAAACATTCGTACTTTTCGATTATATTGACATCTTCTGAGTTAGAGAAGTGGCTTACTTATATTAATATAAGTACGTTTTATAACAAATATAATTAATTTTTAATTTGAAAAATTAATGTAAATCAAAATCTTCTTTTCAATATAAAAATTTTCTAGACATTTAAAATGAATTTCATATGATTTTATTTCAACTCAATATTTCTTGAATCTTAAAATTTACACGAGTTATGTATATCTTCAAAATATTAAACATTTGATGACTTATTAAATAATAGATGCACGTTTCGAAAGATGATTAAGTTCTGCCATAGCAGCTATTAGCTTTTGAAATACTTTAAAAAAAATACTTTAAGAAAAACTTTAAAAAATTGCGGTATTTTAAGCAATTAATTCAATATAAATAATATAAAATTTCAAATTGAAAAAAATTAATTTGATTTGTTTAAATTAATTAATGTCTGTTCTTTTTATGAAGTTTTCACTATTTAAACAAGTTATGATTGGAAAAAATAATTGGATCTGATTCAATTACTTTGAAAGATAAATAATTAATTCGAAAAAAAGTTGTATCACATTTCTAAACTCTTTTTTAATTATTTAAAATTGAAAGAGTAAATCCTAACTTTCTTACACATAAGTAAGGATTATCTTTAAATGAGCACCAGGTAGCTTTGTGGTTATAAACACGTTATATACAGGTAAATTTAATTTTCGGAGTCTTTGAATTATTATCTACTTGTGAATCAACAAATTGATTTCCTACAGTTACGTATTGAAACTCATTTCGGTATCTGATACTGCCGAAAGTTCCCATTACTAACGTTCCATAATACATAAGATCCACAAGTCAGTCAAGCCATAACCTGTCCCGCAAGCCCAAAAAAACCAATCTCCCGCGCGTATCCAATTAACCCAAATAGTCGCACTAAATCAAGAATTACACTTCACAGTCATCCATAGACACGATACACGATATAATCATGTACTTGGGATTACTCCTCTTACTTCGGTACTGGCGCCTCTTACCCTGTCGAACCATATAATAGCGCGCGTACTCACGCACACGCGACTGTTTCTCAAATGTGTAACGCACGCGCGTCAAAGTGGAGGCTCGACTCTACGCCGTGACGGCTATTACATTCTTCAGGCCGTTTTCGACTATCCCATACTAAATCACGATCGTGACCTGCGCGGATAATGCTAGTGGTTACCCGGCTTAGGTTTTTCGGCACTCGGCTCTCCGCTGGCGGATTCCATATGGTTATTACTTTAATCGTTGTCGAGCTCTGAAATGCGCCAAGTGATGTGTAGCTGCTGTTGTTGCTGCTGTCCTTCTCTCTTCTCTCCCGCTAATTATAACCTTTTCTCTTTTCTATGTACAATATCTCACCCCGGGGTAACTATTTTTCTAATTTTCTAGATACCTGTGCTGCTGTTATTGATAAAAAAAGGATTCCTCATTTTTAAGTACTAGTACCTTTAGATCCGATGATTTATTGCTACAATAACGCAAAGAATAAATGTGCTCTATATTGATACTTTTCTATGCAATAACAAATAATAACAACTTAATATCTTTGGATCATTTTTACTAAAAAATACGCGTGAAACACGCTGCATTGTAGCCGTTAAACCATTAATCAGAAATAGGTTTTAAAAATGTATAAATTATCGATTGGAATCTGTTGGTACGGGAAAAAATTATATTTTGACAAAAATGCGAAAACAAATTATGGCGATAAATTTTTCTCGTGTAAAACAACTTTTAGCAATTAGCTAAAAGTGTGTTTAGCTTATTCGTGAACAAAAATTTTAGCAAATTTTTTATTTACGGCAATGTGGCTGGTAGTATTTGCTTCGTAAATAATAGGCAATATGCATACAGTACGGCTGCAGCTGTATTAACGTTTACAAAAAATATGTAAAACTGTAATACATTTCGAAATAATGAAGTCTGGATTAAAGAAGAAGGGGCATTGAGTCTAGTCCTAGTGCAAAGCACCAGAAGTAATAAAAATTCAAAAAGAAAAGGAAAAGAAATAGAGCGCGTAATTTCATACGCGGAGAATTGTATTAAATATGCGAAGCGAGAATCTCAAAAGTGCGGCTGCCAGCCTCGAAAAGGATGTCAAGGATTCATTGAAATCGACGTCAATCGTAAATTTGCGCAGGATCCTTCCGCTGAAGCTCGAGCCCTTCATCAAATCGAAAATTCGGGCCAGTCGGAAATTCCACGGCCGAGGGATCGCTGCCGGCGGGTGCACATCGCTCGAGCGGCCGGGGCTGGGGCCAGAGCCGGGGCCGTCCGGTTTTTGCGCGAAAATGAAGCCGCGCCCGGGGACAGGTCCCGGGCCCAGCAACTGTTGCGTCGCCGTCACATCTGCTCGCACACCTTTGAAAGTGATTTGCCCAGGGGTGCCTATGTGGGCTGGAAGGATGCGCGCCGGGAAATCAATCATATCGTAAATAACGCGCGGGCCCGCCGCGAATTATAACTCGTTTAGTCTTTTTCGCCTCCTCGGCGAGCTCGGCTGCGACCGAGGCACGAGGATTTATGCGACAATTATTTTAAACAATGGGGCAATGAAACGTGAATTACGCGTACGAGAGCCTCCTTACCTCCTGCTGTTCTCCGCGCGCATTTCTTAACGCTCGCTCGTAATACTTTACGTGCACTGGATGAAATTTTCAAAAAGCTCTTGTGCTTTTTAATAATTTCGTCTAATTCGCCAATATACTTTATCAAGATTCATTCTGCCAAGGATTTAAAGAAAATATTAGACAAATTATCGAAACGGAAATTATGTTTTGGCTCACAAAATTTTACACTTCGTCTTTCAACTTTTATCGATTAAATTCCAAGTATAATTTTATATATGGAAATCCTAAAAGTGAATATAGCCAATACAGTACGACATTTACAACAACACGTGTATCACTTACCATTTTGAGAGTTTTTAGAGATTTTTATGAAGATCAGTAACTGAATAACTTGGATGTTTTTTAACGTTACTTATTAATTTTTTATAATCTACAGTTCACCCATCTGTTGCATTGTATTTTAAAAATTTTAATTTTGTACTTTCATACAATCCGCGTGAAAATTCTTTAAAGTTGATAGTTTGCTCCATTAAACAATAACGTAGTGTAATACGTATTTAAGAAAAGTTATTTATTTAGATATTTCTTATAATTTCGTATTGTAAATAATTTCGTCATTTATATCGATCTGAAATTTTTATTATTTTGTGTCTAAATAAATTTAAAATTGTGTTTTTAATTAAGAATATTAATTTTTATAATATTTACGTTTTCATTACAAACTCTTCAAACCAAACGAATATTGATATTATCGAGCCAATATACCTATGTATTTTAAAAGAGTTAATATCGGTAATTAATATTAGTATTGGTGTACTAATATTTATAATAAAACATGATCAAATTCAATCTTTTAATGCTACATTATAATTACTATTAAGAAATTACATGAGAAATAGAGTTATCTGATGTTTCGTGATAATAATAATAATTTTATGTGTTGCTTTAAACGAGTAATGTAATACAATATATCCACGAATTAAATTCTAATTCATTTAGAAAAATTATATATATTAACAATATGAAATAAAATATATACATGAAAAACATCTTACGGTTGTTTCACGCACGAAGAGCGTTCTATACTTTAAGTTTCATTTCGTTATTAACACGGTAAGACAGTATACTATGTTCAGTGTAATTTATAATACTCTCATTATGTAATAAAATTAATCTCTACTACCTGTATAAAAAGTTATTCTGTTTTATTATTCAATAACTTTTTCATAATAATACATATTTTATAGGGGAAAATTCTTTAGAGAATTAATTAGTTGGTATTAAAATCTGTTAAAAATATAGTGTTTGCTTATTAAGAAAACAAAATTTTTCAAGATATTAAGAGTAATATGAGATTTTAAAAATAAAATAAAAAATAAAAGTCTTACAAAATGTTATGAATTTATCGTAATAACAAATAATGTTGTTATTTAAAAAATTATTTTTAAAATGTATACTTTTCAATTTAAAAATATAGTTATTAGTCATTTGTAAATTTAATCATATTTATAATATTAGCACAAAATCAAATTCACAGTTTCCAAAATGACCAAAAAATTTATTAATTATTCTTGTTCATGCACTAAGCGTTTATTTTATTCAGTTCTCTTGAAACAATTATCACGTTCGAGTTACCAAATTTGATAAATCTAAATAAATAAACGCAATGAAAACTTTCCATCTACAATGTCGTGATATATGACACTGTATTTTATATATTCAACAAATATCAGAGGAATCATAAAAAAATACTTGCACAATCCTGCGTTTTTGCAGCGTCAAATCAACAGAGTGCATTTTTAGGGGGCAGTCAAATCCTGGATTTCGTTTTGCAGTTCACCACGCACGTAACAAAAGCTGGTAACTTTTTGCTTTTCTAAAATACACACATGTTGCTGAAGAAGCGGAAATCGCAAATGTAAACATGTCTGGCTTGCAGTCGTTTACTTTTTTACGTACGAATAAATAAAAAAAGCTAATGTTCCGTGAATAGATGGAAATAGATAATTTTCTTTACGCTCACTTCCCCGCACAATAGAATTTTCTATTGTAGCCTCTAAATAAAGAACAACATCAATATGTTTATTTTAGCAAACGGCTAAATGAATAATAGCAGTTAAAATCTCTATTTATCCACTTTTCATTTAGTTTGCAATATTAAAATCAAATTCAGCCATCTATTTCCTGTATAACCGTTTGCAAATAAAGAAAGATTATTTTTGAATACAAGTTCTATAAAAAATATCCCTCGAAAAACTCATAAATTATATAAGGTATAGTTAAAAATAATGTAATCAATTCTACTTTTCTATCTTTGGTTGATGTTTTATTTTTTTTTTAAATGTAAATATGCATCAATACAACATAATATATAATAATATATATGCATAAAATAATTTTATGTACTTCAAAAAATTATAAAAATACTTGATAACTATTAAACAATTAATCTAACCTTCTATAAAATTTTAATAAAAAGTAGTTATTAGAAAAAGTAAGATTATAGTTAGCAACATGAACGTAATTATCTAAAATGATATTTGAGTTATTTCTCCGGAATAAGTATTCGAATCAATTATCAGTACATTTCAGGCTTTGTATTCTAGCTTTTATTGTGTTGCTATAGTATCCGTAAGCTGCATAAAAAATTTATGAAATATTATGAATGAGAATCGCAGTGAGAATAAAGCAAATCGCTTTAAGGAAGAAGTAAGTTAACAGGAAGATTAAAGCCATCGCATTATATCCCAATAACAAGATTAAGACTCTATGTATTATTTTCATAGTTTGTTTTTACCAACGTTAAAAATTTATATTATTTAAATTATATCGAGAAACTTTGTATTTAAGGAAATATTAAAAAAATTTTCAAAGAACTTTGTCACGAAAATAATTGTAGTTGAACTTGAGCGGGTTAATTCACGGCAACTTTATTAAACAAATCAGTAAATAAATTTATAAAATTAACATTTTATATTTTGGATGCGGATAATAACGTTGTTGAATAATGATTTTTTTATTGCGAACAAAATTATATTTTTAGATCAAAAGTCATCCAGTATTCTTTTGTAAAAAAAATAAAATGTCAAAAAAGAAATTTAATATTTACTTTTTTTAAACAGAATGTAACAAACAAAAAAATAATGAAGAAAATGAAGCCATGAATTACAGGATTAAAGTAAAAAAAGATCCTAACAGAAGAATCATTTATAATCTTTGAAATTACATTTTGCATAGCTTTCCACGTGTAGTATGAAAAGCACAGCCTTATTTAATAATGTAACGCAAATGACAAAGAAAAAGTGTAATTATGTAACTTTTTAGGAAAATAAGTACATTTCTATCCGCAACATTATACAGAACTCTAAATTCTGTATCAAGCTAACGAGCAGCATCTAGACTTAACGAGCCCGTAATGCCTCCCTTCTCTTCATCAAATATGCGGGTTCACAATCGTACATAACGAGGCGAGGAAAAGCCATCGGTGCGCTGGAACAACGCACGAGTTTTCATCTACAAAAACCAAGCTTTACATTACTCTTCCTGCTTCTTTAAATTGAGAAAAAACTTTCACTCACCCCTTCTCTCGGCCGTTATTTCGTCCTCTGTCAACACACGTCGCGCCGTCGCCTGTTGCATCGTCCTCTAGGCATTCCCAACCAATTATTCGTAATTACAAAGGAGCACCGTGACTGTTTTGATAATTGGTACGCGAGACAGAGCGAAGAGAGAAACAGAGACCGACAGAAAAAAGCCGTAAAATAACTTGTTCACCAATAAAGCACCAGAAATTTTCACGCGATTGAAGTTACGTGCGTTACCAAAAAAACATTTGGTAGGTGTCAGCTTACTACTGCTTTTTACAATTCATTTGTTGGATGTTTTTCTGGCTTTCTCTTGTTTTTTTCGTTTTTTTATTTATATAAATAGCTCGTGCAATGTGCGCAGTTACTGGCATTTGTATTTCATACTGTTCTCATTTTTTGAGCGTTTTTTCTATCAAAAAGCAAAAAACTTTCAAACATTTTGATTTAATCTATCATTGAAATAAGCATATGTAATATATGACTGAAACCTGGCTAAAAATATTTTTGTATGAAATAATGCATATATTTTTTAAATAATACTGAGAAAAATTGTGAGCTGAATTTTAATTTTAAATAATTGTATATGTATATATATTATTCTTTTTCGTGTATTATAATAGTTAATAAAGTTTATTCAGAAAATAAAGTTATTTGAAAAATCAAGATTTAATTTATGCTGACAAGTTACTCCTCGTAAATTTATCGATATTTTTTCTATTACGTCTATTTGTGTTTTATATCTTTATTATTTTACGGAATTTTACAAAAAATTATAATTAATTATAATAAAATTTTTTGTTTAAATATCTATGTTCATCTATAAACATGAAAAAAAATTTTAAAACTATTATTTGTATAAATTTAAATATTAATTATGAATTTTTAATATATTGTACCCAAAATATTTGTAACAATAAGCGTATGCTAATCAAATAGTTTGTGTTCATTGCTATATTTACACTTATGTAAATTTGTTACTTTATATTTTAACGAAGAAAACTTACTAAATGCATTTATCATTTTTAAAAATATCAACAAAAAGGTTAAAGAAATTAATTGCAAATTAAACGTGAATTTTACGTAAGGAAAAAATTATTATACATATCGAAATTTTTTATTTTAAATACTAACAACTACAGTAAATCTCATTATCATAATGTAGTTAGCGTTATAAAAGTGCTATTTTGTGTTGAGAAAATTATTTCAAGATTATATTGTTATATATGTTATTTAACATCTTTGGTACCGATGAATTATATAAAAAATGTTTAATTATTGGATTGATTAAATTTTCTTTAACAATTCAATAAATGAGAAATAATGCAAATAAAAAAATTAAATTTGTTAAAATAATTAATTCTGAAATAATAACTGCTACTAAGTAATTAACTGAAATGTAGATTGAAGTAACATAAATTAAATGAAAGTGTGAATGAAGTAGGATTTAAACCTGGATTTCGGAAATAATAATCAAATATTTGATCACATGAATTTACATAAGTGCATGAGGTTTAAATTATTATTAAAGAACTGTTCTGATGTTTTATTACGCATACATTTTAAATAAAGCACAGGTGATGAAGTATCATTAGTTTTTAATTTATAGTATTCGATATAGTTGTTTTTCCACAAAATATTAAAATTGTTGCAATTACAAATATTTTTATATAATATTTTTATATAATATAATAATAAGTGTATTAATAATCATATAATTAAATTAAACATATTTTTATACTTTAAATAATTAAGAAGAAAGTAAAAAGTTTTTGGACCTTTCAAATTATCTAACTACTCTTCAGTTTCAATAACTCATATGTTTATATTCTCTAATCTATTTGCAGGACATTTAAATATAAAGACGCCGTTAATTATCCCCAATAGTTAAAACAAAGTGCACGCTACTTGTTGTTTGAATTTTTCAGTAATTTGAGTTAATTAAGTTTTTAAAATTTTTTTTAACAGCAGGCATGTTTTGTGGTGATTTATAGTTATTGATATTAATGTTATTCGTATATGCAAATATTATTTGATATCTTATAAAAGTTATGATGTTTACATTATTTCAATTATATACTATCAAATATTATGCATGCCTGCAATCAATATTATAAAGTAAGCATTTTAAAACGAATTTTATTAAACAAAATGAAATAATTATTATTAAGAAAAAACGACTTGTAATTTCCGATCTCTTTTAAAAATGTATATTGTCTGTAGTTGCTAAGTTTATCTCATTATATTAAATAAAATAAAAACAACTCAATGTGTTTATGATATAATTGCTTTTTATTTTTCATAAATTAAAATTAATTCTTTACTCTCAATATTGACCCTAAAACTAAAGATACTTTTTATTATTAATTCATAGATTCTTGTTCATGCATCTTTCTTATAGTTATATTTAATACTTTTTTTCTATTTAATACTAATCGTGTAGATGAGGCCCAAAAAATTGTAAGTTTTTTACTGCTCCTGACCTAAATTATCCATACAAACTGAACTACAAGATTTATTAATTATAATACTATTTGAATTCTTCAGATCATGTAAATATAAATTAATCATTTTATTTAATAAGATAGAAACTTAATAATATTATTTTTAATACAACTGATAATAATATATTATTTTACGAAGTTACTTATATCTCTTCGTATTAGAATCAATGAAAGTGAAAATAATGTTAAATGTAAACTCAACGAAATTAATTAAACATACATTAAGCATTAAGTTTCTTAAAATTGTGTAAAAGTTTTCGAATATTTTTTAAATAGATATTATTTTAATTATTTTATTCTTAGTTATTTATCAAGTGTATTAATATAAGCCATGCAGTAATTGCCTTTCTAAGTCTATTGAATCATTTTTCTTATATTTAATTCTAATACTTAAAATAAACTGTAATAACAATTTATATTACTTAAAATGTTTTTAAATAGGCATAATTTAGCTTATGTAGATAATTTAAAAACTGTTTGTATTACAAGGGTTAATAACAACTACAACAACAGCGATAATGATACTTGATTAACACTATTATAATTTTAAGTGACATCTGAGTAATAAATATTTGCTAAGAATTAATGATTGTATGTGATTTATTTACATAAAATAATATAATCAATGAAGGTAAATATACTTTATTAAAATTTATTAAAAACAATATATAATAAAATTTTAGACAACGACTTGTTATAATCAGTATTTGTAACTATCCACAAGGTATTTCAATGATTTTAATATGTAAATATGAAAATTTCATCAAACAACGTGCAATCGATCATTTACCTGAATAAAAATTAATTTTTTATTTAATTTATCTGAAAAATGTTGGATATATAATATTATTTAATGCGCTACTTTTTACGAATTAAGTAATACTAATGCACGCCAACAAATGTTTCTATTATTATTATATTTCCATTGTATTCGTATTATATTACATGTTACTCATGGCATGGCTACCCATTTGAATTAATAGCCCTAGGCGGATTAATTACTTCGAAAAAGTATTTTCTCGTTTCTTTTTATATCAGATACTTTACAACGAAAGCTGAAGGGATATTTATTTACATTATAAACGATCATACAAGCGTGTGAATTTCCTATCGAAAACAGGCAATAATTACTTGGGAGAGAAAAGCCTCAATCTTTTTGATCCACTCTATCTGGACTATACACGTTTACCACCTAAAATAACATCAAACTAGCGTTTATCTCATCGAAATTATCCGCCAATCTCAATATGATGAATCGGTAGAAAAAAGGAAGGACTCGCGAATTCACTACAATTTTCTTGTCGTCTTATCTTCTTCGTGCTCTCCCTCAGCCCTCTCTCACTTTCTTCCTTTCGATTGATCCCCGACGCTCGACCCTTCCCTTTCTATCATCCTTTCTCAGCGACTGTCAAAAGAAGCACGCGTGCGCTTTATCATAACGATTGGCCCAAGTCCAGCAGTCCGTTAGCTCGATAGTTTCGCTCGCCCGGTGTCTGTAATTGCTCAAAAATTATACGGCATTTTTTCCCCCAATCGCTGCAACACCGCGCGAGGCATGGCGAGAGAGAGAGAACAACCTGATGCGCTCGAGGTCGCTGCTTTTTTCAGAGAGCAAAAGCAGAGCCTCTGCTGGCAGGACGTTGGGAAGGCGCTACGGGGCGTAGAGCCAGCGAGATTTTTCGAGTCATTCCGAGCGGCTTTTCCGTTTCGATGATTCATGCCGGTGCGTGTGTGCAGCGCTTAACTCGGCGATCATTTTTTTACTCATGCAACCCGGAATATAGGAGCCGAGCGGAAGGCCTGGAAAAATGAAAAAATGCGTGGATTTCTCGCATGTATCAGTGGTCGCGGATGAAAATACAGGCGTGTTTCGACTTTGACAGCGGGGCAGGAAAGGGTGAGCAAATGATGATTTTGCTAGATATCAACGAACCAAGGAGTTTCGATGCCTTTTTTCGTCGGGACCTCCCATCGCTTGTGCGCAGTTGCTCATGAATCATTTTAAATTCTTCGTATGTCTAAGTGCAACGATACGAACCAATTAGAAAGAAATTCTATCCACCTGGGAAGTGACTTGAATAGCTTCGTTTTTTAAACAGCTCCGACGCAGTTGTTGGAAATGACTAAAATTACAGAAATTACAAAGTGTGATTTTTTCAAGTCGCATTCGTTTAAAAAACTGTTACAATGTCCATCTATGCTACTCTATTTTATTTTACCTCAAACAATTATAATAAAAATGCTTAAATTCACGTTTCAATAATTGTGTTTAAATAATGTCTTCGTTCTTCAATGTAACAAATCACGTGTCAATTATGTAATCTATGCATAATAGTGTAGATATTCAAAATAGGATGATTATTCACGTATTTGTTCTACTGTTATTTTTTTATCCTCTCTTTAGAGACAATTCATAATTATCATTTTTGTTTAATTATGAAATTCTAGTTAAAAATCCAAAATGCGTTTCGTAATTCGTATTACTTATTCATATATAATCTTTTATAATAAGAATTAAAAGTTTTAATAACCTTCAAAAGTTAAAAAAACAATATTAAGAATTAAAAAGTAATTAATGAGAATTAAATAAGATTAAATAAGGAAAATAAAAATTTAAAACGAAATAAATTAAAAAATATCTAGAACTAGTTATTAATATTTTTTTAATCTGAGTGAAAAGTTTTATCGCACTTAACTAATAAAATATAAAGAAATACTATTTTATAATTTTTTAATATAAAAAATACTTTATAATTCAAGGTGATTATGATAGAATTAATTATTAAATACTAATATCAACTATTATGAAACATTTACAATTGATATTTAATTAATTGTCGATTAAAGATGTCATTTATGTTTAGAGAATTATTACGTGGAAGAAGCATAAGATAGAATTATATTGCTTATTATGAATAATGTGAATTTATAGAATTAAACTACGAGTTAAGTTCTATATTTACTGATATTCATCCATTACCATCATTTACTTCAAATTAATTTTAAGTTTTAAACTATACAAAGTAAGAAATGCTGTTATAACTGAATTTAATTGTATATATCTAACTGAAGAATGAGAGTAATGTAATTACTTCAAAAGCTGAAGTGAGAGAAACTGAAATTCGTAATGTATTTAAGCCAAAAACGAGAAACGAGTTATTTAAATGTGTGCCTTCGACTAACGTATAAGATATTAAAAAAGTAAAAAGTATAGATAAAATAAAAATATTCGCCACAATAAAAAATGTTTGAGAAAATAAAACTTACTATATTATAGATATATTCTGTGATAAGAATATTAATACAAATTTTAATTAACCGATCGGAGCTCTATAAATAGCATTATCATCAATAGTTTATCATAGCATTTATCAATGGTAGTTTTATATTTTGAATATATAATTTAGCAGCTAAAAAAATATATAATCACAAGTATTCTGTTTAGTAATCGGAGAAAAATGCAACGAAAAAAGATAAAAGATGAAATAAGATTTCATAAAGATAAAGAATAAAAAAATTGCGATAAGCGCAGCAAATAGTTGAATAAAAACAGCGAATAGTCAGTATTACATATTATATGGGATTCTTTTATTATATTATAGATTCTTTCCTACTCTCTTATTTCCTAATCTCCTATTCTGCTTCCTCAATTATATTCTTTTCCCTTGTCGGATTTATTATTCAACGAGTTATCTATCGGTGAAATATCTATATCATTTAGATTATTATCACTAAAAATTCTTGACAATTGACTTCGATAAAAGGCTCATCAACTTTTTATTTGTTTTTATTGTGTTGACAGTGGTTTGATTATTATTTTTGTATACATTATGTTGTGTAATTATGATCCTTTTTTGAATAGAAATATTTAATCTATAATAGCATCATCAATAACATGAAGCTTTGAAATTAAGCGTGAACATTCTTAAGTACAAACACAAATTTAATATCGTATCTTTTAACAATGTAATTTGCTTCAATCATCTATATTATTTAAATATATTATTTGTATTAACAATATTTTATTAATAATTATGAAAGTAATCGAACTAGAAACTTGCCATAAGGCAAGTTTTTATCAAATTTGCGTTTGTTACGCATTACATTTAAATCTTGCCTTTCCTTTTAACGAACTGTTATCTGCGAAATACTTATATCAATAAATTATAAACAATTTAATTTGTAGTCTACTTGAATGGGTTCTTATTAAATATAAATTATAAATTAACTGTAATATTAAATTTCACAAACAACTGAGTTTAATTCTGGAACAAGTTTAACGTTAAAATATTGGATGGATATTTTTTCCAATCAATCATAGCAAATAGAATGAAAAACTAAAGTTTACATTAACTTCGTGTACAGTGTCTCGAACTTTACACAGACAAAACATCAATTGAACGAAATTAAGATTGTCTACGAGTTTCGCTTTCGATCTTTTTCCTTCTCATTTGATACTCTAAGGGCGTCGAAATACTCGGAGCTCATCAATGGTTGACCGTCTTCAGACGGGCTGTCGAACAACCCCCGCAAACAACGCGATAATTAACAGTCTGAGTGCGAGTACAAAAAGCTCTTAATTGTCTGTGCGCCATGATTCTTCCCTCTCTCTCTCTCTCTCTCTCTCTCAAATACGTGCACCAGCTGGCGTTCGTTATGACTAAACGTTAGTGACTACCGTCTGCAACCATAGACCCTTGGCGATGCCGTCACCAGTGCTGGATAATTGTCCTTTTTACGAGAAGAGGCACAACAGGTGTCATCGGATTTACGTTTTAATCCATGGATAAGGGTCGAAAATGTGAATGCACGAAGTAGATTGCTCGATTCAGCTGAATTTTTTAAATTTTGAATATTAAGGTTTTTTGAATTATTGCTGAACTAAATTAAACATGGTCTCCGATGCGGTATGAATGTCAAGTTAATAGAAACTTTACACACATTGCAATAATTATATTTTTATAAATAAGCTTAAAGTGTATCTTTGGTGTAAAAACTTAAGTTTTTCAATCAGTACATTGAAAAACAAAAAAATATATAAAATGTTTAGAACCATATGAAAAAAATGTCCACAAAGTTAATGAATTGGCTTTCTTCAAGGAGCATTTTATTCTAGATATTTAATAGAATCTTAACCGTGAGCTATAAATCATGAGTATAAAATACAGAATGTAATATTTTTTTAGACGATAATATTTTCAAAAAGTATTTCGCATGAACGAGTACATTTAAATGGGAATTTTCGTTTATTACGTTTATTATCTTTAGTGAATTAAATTTTCAGTAAAATAATAATTGTATAAATGATAATTGAAATTCTGCTTAAATTTAATAATTATGGATTTATAAAAAAATTTTACTTTCTTAAATTACCCGTTGAAATTAATATGAACATTATTCCACACAACGATTTTTCGATTTATTTAAAAAAAAAATAAAAATAAAATACGTCGGAATATTAAATTGAATATTATTAGATTTATACGCGATATTAAATTACAAAACGACCTCTTTCTACTTTTATGGATTTCATCAAATTATTTTAACTTAGACTTCAATATTTACCTGCTATATTAATTTAGGTTAGTAGAAACGTGTAAAACCGACTTTTATTTGGCTTTGGTACACTCGCAGGTGAAATTTTCGTAGAATTCATTTACTCGCCAAGGGTACGTTCTCAATAGCAAGTATTACTACAAAATACCAAAGTATCTAATGGCTTGTGTATACCGGTAGATTCGTGTTAAGCAATAATTTCGGAGACTGTTGATTGTTTTTATTTGTAAATAATATTGATTATTTTGTCTCCGAATAATAATTCAATATTTATGTAATACATAATAAAGTGATATTAAAGTAACATTTTGCGAATGCTACGTGGAACTATCAAATATTTTGTATAATACAAAAATATTTATATATTGTTTGCTTACTGTTTAATAAGCCAACATATCATCGAGAGTAATTGAGATGACTTTTTTTATTGGCACTAATATTTAGCGAGAGCTTAGTTTTTCATGAAATTGTACGTATTTTGAAAATATTTCTTGCATTTTAAAAGAGGCAACGCTTAAGTCAAATTAACTAGGCAACTTTTTCTGATAGTTTCTTTACCATATGCTGCAGTTTGTTTAATGATTTTACAGTCGACTTACTTTACTCATATTTTTACTCTATAATAAAAACCAGACTCTTTAATGCATCAGTGTTTTCGTCACCTCACAATTGTGGTTTTAATGAAATTTATTGAAAGGAATTAGAATATATTGTAACCACGTTCAATTTTCATATAAAACTGTGCGTAACCATGTATAATGTAGAAAAACTAATCTGTTTATTATAAAGTATTTAGGATATCACTTAAAATGCAAAACTTTGAATAAAAATTTCAAAATGATAAAGTTGAGACATAGTTGTTGAACTTTTACATTCTGGTTAAATTGAAAAGAAAATATTATTTTGATCAAAAGAGATAGTCAAGTTTTCCTTCGAAATATTTTATTACAGGTAAATCATATTATGTACTTAATAAAAATATTATCTTTTCAATTATTTTATTTTATACGTCATTTTTCTTAAGAGAAACTCTTACTTCCCTGAAATTTTCATCTTGACACACTTTCTGGCAAAAGTATTCTAAAAATTCTATACATAATTTGTCGCATGAAAAATGTGCAAAAATGAAAAACATACAAGCTAGTAATAAAAATAGACAGAAATATTGCTATTTAATAAAAAAAATTGAATTTTTAATATTAATTATGGAGATAAAATAAGATTTTCATTATTGTGTAAAAGATAAGTAATATTTCCGTGAATAGAGTTAGATATTGATATTTACATTTTTATTAAAATCTCATCAACGACAAGATGAAATGTGTTTGTAAGTGTTTTTTCTTTAGACATGCATTGAAAAATTATATAAGAGACTAGAATTTCTGCCCGAACATGACTCGTCTTTGAAAGAGAATCAAGCCGAAATGCTGTCGCATCAATAATTCATTTTTAACTAAATATAGAGTTCTCATTAAAAGGTATAAATTATCTTTGACATAATGCTACAGTAAGGAACAACCAATGTACTTCGAAGCCTAATTTTCTCTGCTATGCACTAAATGCATTACCGAGTGCTTGGGCATGTACAGTCAAGCTTTCAACAGCAGTAGCAGCAGCAGCAGCGGCAGCAGCGGCAATAGCAGTCGCTCATACCTACGAGGAAAATACGCGGGCGTACCCTCGGCTAAGTACCACGGGTACCTAGCATTAATTAATTAATGATGACGTTGCTCGCGCAACGATAATTTTCATGCTTGCGCGTTCGCTTAAAAGTGCGTTTTAACTGCGCAAGTCTGATTGGCGCTTTTTTCCTCTTCCCTTTTAACCTCGGAATGCTTACTTTCCTTCATTGGTACCCTGCGATAATGTGTCACGCCGATTATGCTAAATGATAAAAGCTTTCGAGTCTTCGCGAAAACATGACTCGACACAGATGTACCAGAAAATACACTGTAAAATAATAAACCATAAATAAATAGTCAGTTTTTAAAATGAATTTTTCGTCGACAGATAATAGCACGTTCCATCAAACAGAAAAATAAATGTCTAAAGGGGGTGAATTTGAGTTGTATTTTCTACATTCCTCCGACAAACATTAATATCTAATAATAATAAATGGATTAATCCATTCTTATTATAATTACTATTAAATTAAAGATAAACGTAAATTTACAGTAATTGATTTATCGCTCAATGTCCAACTGAAATTCATTTCCATTTGTCTTAATTTATACGATGTTTTATATGTCTTTTACCATTAGTATTTATCAGAATTCGTTCCATAAATAGGGTATACTTTATTAAAAAAATCAAATAATTTTTTTTTTTAATTCTTTGAAAAGCTCGAATAATAATGTAAATATTTGCCAGAATAAGAAATTTCATAGATCAGTTTTCGCGAATTCATTTATTTTATAATTAATGTATATGAAAGCAGTTGAAATTAATTATTATTATATATTATATATTATTATATATATTGATATTATTATATATTATAATTATAATAGAACGAAAGAAAAAATCTAATATCAAACACGAAAGCTAATTCGATGCGTACACAGAACAATAAGACTATAGGTGCATCTCGAACATGAAACCGAGGAAACTTCGCTAATTCGTATATGCACGTAACCTAATAAATTTAAGGGACGTCAAAGGGCCAATTCTGCTTAGTTGATACTCCGGTGCAATGGCACCACTGCACCACATATGTAGTTCATGCGCGTGCGTGTGTGGGTCCACATATTCTTAGTCGGATTGGATTTAGTCAGAGTCGCGTTTATGAATATTGAATGTTAACCCTTTGGTTGCTGCGAATGAGTCCAAACTGAGTTGGTAGGCGCGCAAATTGTGCATTGGAGGGGTGGGGGTCGAAGTGTAGTCTTGTTTTTTCCACAAAGCTTCACCTACAGTTAAATTGTCAACGTAGAAATATGTCAGGATGTTGCGCGTTGAAATCTTGGAATAATTCGTGTTGTGGTTTTTGGCCTTTTAGCAACTAAGATGCTAATTATCCAAAGAAATTGTACGAGTTACCATATGTTTAGGGAAAATAGACACGCAAGGCTTTGTTATTACCTACAAATTTCAAGATCATACACTTAGAGAAACCTGATTAGTAATTGAATGTCTAATGAAAAATAAATTAAAAAGAAATAAACGGATTTAATATCCGATCACGAATTTATGAACTAGAAATCACAATAAAATTTTTATAAATAGGAAATAACATCAAAGCTTAATATATACCAATATCGAATATTATTATTTTATAAAACAGTTTAAAAAATGCTGAATACTCAAACACTTTGGATTTTTTTTAAAGCTTCTAATTTATTAATCTGCTATCAATGAATTTATTTATTCATACTTAATTATTACTTTGAATATAAATGTATATAAATTATAAAAGGTTTCTTATGCTATTTGAAGATACGAATTTGTTTAAGTTTTTAAAAGCTCATTTTTTAATATTGTTATAAAATTTTTATACAGCAACATAAAGTAAACTTTGGATGAAAACGAAGGTACGTATTAAAAATAATCTTGAAAATTATTTATGTACAAGTAAAAATATAACGACTTGTAATAATAGAGTAGAAAATGAAGTAAAAAAATTTCATATAAAATAATGAGTAAAACGATAAAATATGCTATTAATCTAAAAACGAAATGAATATCTTAATAGATATACTGCCGTTGTAATTGAATTTACATTACATGCCTAATTTTAACGATTAAAAGAATGAATTTAATATTTATCATTATGTAATTTATATTTAAAAAGGTGAATACTCAATATATTATCAATTTTTTATAATATAAAGTTAACAATCTTCTATAATATACTAGTATTTTCGTATACATATTTATTTATTTATTTATTTACTTATTTCTACCAAAAGATATCACGAATATACTACAATTATACTGTAAAAGTCAAACTTGTAGAAAAATAAAATTGATAAAATAACTATCATATCTAAAAATAATTTCATAATTTGTAAAAAGTTAATACATTATTAAGAATACAATATAAATCGTAGTCATTTATAGACGTCCGTTGAAAGGGTGAAACACTTAGCTATTTAGTTACAGTGTAATTTAAAACTACCTTCAAAAGTACTTAAGAATTTTAAAAAAAATTCAAATAAATATTTTTCGTGACAGAATATAAAGGAAATCGTCCAACGTCAAAAAAATTTTAAATGAAAGTCAGTCGCCCATTATGAACTCATAATGAAAGCCATATTATCTCGCAGAGATCGTTCATTTGCAAGGATGAAATATAAAATCTATCAATTCTGGTTAACATTTTTCTCAAATATCTATCCAATCTAGTTATTTTTTGTATCATAAGATTCAACCGCTTGAAATAAAAGGAACGATACAGGAGAAAAAAGAGAAGCTTATACTATACTGACGTTGCAATTCTAATTACGTCGTTCAAGGTAATGCACAATAGAGCCGATCAGCTCTTGATTAATGATTCTTACTTATTGGTCGAGTAAGCGCTTATGCAGCAGCCACGTCGCGTTATATGTGTACAGTTTCTCAACCCTATACGTGAAATACATAATTCAATCCGTAATAGCTAAGTACGTGCCCGACGCTAGATATGCACTCAAAATATTATTTCGTTATTATTTTAGATACAATATGTGAGGGATCATAAAATGAGGCTAAATATGTATGACCCACTGACATAGTTTCCATGTAAATCAGGTGCTTGCACTGAAAATGTTTTATTAAAGCAACACACTTGTGACCGAGAACTGGAAATCGGATACAAAATAGTTTACATAGGATTTCAGTTTAACTCGTGCATTAAAAAATTGCAGAGCACAAATTATAAATTTTAAAACAATGTATTCTAATTTAACCAAGTACGTAACTAGTGTATAGCAATTAAAAGTTGGAAGAATTTGTTTTTAATGCAGAAATAATTTCAAATTAACTTAAATTCAAAACCATAAACTGAATACGTTTTTTGGCTAAGTTATTTATATTTATAATAACGTAGAGTTTTTCAAATTATAATTTATTTATAGAAAATAATTTTTATTTTATTCTATAAATATATAAATATAAATTAGTTTTGAATGTTTGTTTATTTCTGAAATACTTACAATTAAAAGAAATGAAAAAAAAGTAAAATTTTTTAATAAATTACAGTATCTTTTTTAAGATTATTTACTTTTTTAAGTTCCATAAATATTATTTGATTTAATTTATATATATTTAGAGTTTATGAACTTTAGTTCATAATTCCTTTAAATACTTGGAAATAAATAAATGTATTGACTTTTTTAAACTTAGACTCAAACAAGAAAAAAATTAAAGATTTCAGTATTTTAACGTAAAAATTAATTTTTTACATATTATTATTATTATTATTATTACTATAATCATCATTGTTATCGTCATAATTATCACTGCTAATATTTACGTTTATTAAACATAATTAGATCATAATGCAAATATTGGATATATACCATAAATTAACTAAAGTGTATTCAATGTTTCGTCAAACACTTAATAAAATTATTTATAAAATTTTTATAAAATTTTTTTGAAATTAGCATAATTTACTATAGTTATATTGATATCAGTAATATTGAATTATAATAAAATAGTTTTGATCATCATGAATCATCTTAAGAAATAATTTTAATAATTTAAGTTGTCGATTAATATAAAAACAAAAAAATAAGTGCACTAATTGTATCAAATTTGATAAATATTATACTATTTTATATATAATATAAACTTAATATATATATTATATATATATATATATAAATAAGCACCAAATATAAATTTTTGTAGATATAACTCGATACTCGGCAAGTACTACCAATTTCCTATTAGCTAAGGTAGTGATGCATTACCGTTCATATATGACTATCAGTTTATGATTTCATACATATGAATAACTGTATGGTAATATAATGATGTGTAATTACACGATAAATATATTTGTTAATTACGTGAGTTTGAAATATTAGGTAGTTCATTGTTTTAGATAATGTAGTTTTTACTTTAGCATTAGCATTTTTATATTTTATATACAGATTATTTGATTAGAATTGATCTATACTATTTAAATTTTAATGTCATCAATATTACAAGTTTTATAATTATTTTACTAAAGGTTAGCCATATTTATTTATAATATAAATATTAAAATATACTTGTACTAATACTTTTCTGACCATAACTTAATATTTGTTTTATAAATTATTTGTACAATTTATTTATCAGACGTAGAACATACTTATATCCGTATCTATGCAAAATTTTACGATAATTTAAAGAATAAAAATTTCGATATATATCAGTAAATTAATAACTAATTTATCAATTAGTTATTAATTTATCAATAACTAATGGAATATATTAATTAAACTCAACTAGCATTGTTATACTTAATTGATATTAATAATTTCTACTTTTAAAATGTTGAACAATGTAACAATCAATAATATTGGATAATATATTTAAATAGCTTGATTGAAAGTATGTTGATGTTCCATTTTTAAAATATTGAATAATCTATTTAAATAATATTAAGTATAAGATTAACTGTAACGGATAGCAAACAGATATTATAGTAAAGTTTATAAAGTAGTTTAAAAGGCTATCAAATAATATAGCGCAGATTATTGTATTTAAAATATACCGACCAAATCTTAAGTCCATTCTTACGTCGAAGCTTTCTTGTTTAAATAATGGCAAATCTTCGATTCATTTTAAATTTAAAGTGATATGCGCGAATAATTGCGTACATTTAAGATTTATCGGGTGCGTCGTAACTTAGGGATGCAAATTGTTTTCGAAACGTGAAAAATCCCCCCGTCCTGATATCGGTTGACTTTCGGCCGAGTCAAGGGATAATCGGTGAGCCAAAGGACAGTGAATCATCACCCCATTTCATTCAGTGGCTACAATCGTTGCACGAAAGCCACGAGAAAGCCTCGTTCACTGACCAAACAAAACGTAAGCAATTGAGCGGCTTTAGCCGAACTCTCAGCGAAAAAATGCAATCCATTAGAGACGATGTGTCGACGTCGCACGAAAATCGACGCCAAGGACTCCCGCGATACACGGATCCCGGTCGTATCTATTTGCGAAGCCGCGGTCCCGGGTGCTTTGTTGCGGCAAGCGTGGCTAATCCCGATTAATATCCGAGATAAAGCGCAATTTGTCCAGCCGCGTGCCTCAGTACGCGAGCATTAATAAAGCCCAGGGCGAGGTAATTAAAGTTTCTTTTCCCGCGTGTCCTTTCGGCCGCAGCCTCCTCCGCCGTCCTCACTTGCTCGTACTCGCAGAGTCATTCCGTAGCGTGACTTGACTAGACGCGATCTGGAATACCAGCGGGTGATCAACGCAATTATATTTTTCATAGCTGCAGCCCGTCCGTTGCCTTCCGCGAGCTTCTTACGAAACTTGGGCCGCGTGAGCAGGAGAGACAAAAAACGAGGAGCCAACTCTTTTCCATTTCGGTGAGGCCGCTTTCCTCACCTTCGAACGGGATCGCGCAGAGGAGGCCTTCCTTCCGCGTGTGTGGCTCAATCACACCCACAAATCAACTGGGAATAATACGATACCGTGTCTCGTCCAAGTAAATGATTCTCGTGTTTCTACTATTGTAATCTGGGTTAACTGTTATTTTCAGGCTGCACATCGATAAGATCAGTGCGGCTTACCTGCCTAACGTTTTTTCATCAATACCAGAAAGAAAGTGCCGAATTTTTCAATCCTAATGCCGTTGTTGAATAATTTAATGAATAATTTATATCGACTTTATTTATTTGATTCATAAGATACTCGATAAATCATAAATATGTAAAACAACGAATACCTTATTATTATAAGTATATAATTAATAGCGTTAATTTTTATGCCTTTGATAAACGAATTGCTGTTGTAGAAAAATTACGTTTATTATCAAAAATAATACAATGAATTAAAATTTATTAATTATTTGCAGCTAATATTGAATTAAAAGTTTTATTACGTTGGGGATTTAGTGCTCAAGTGTATTTTTATACGCCATAATTTATTGTATATCATAATATAATTCATAAAATTAATTTGTAAATGAGGCGAAAATATACCATTAGAACAAATTGTGTACCAATGACAATATTGTTTTGTTATTGCACTGATAAACAATCGAAATATTATAAATTTTAGCTGTTAATTTAATGTAAATTCAAAAGCTTAAATGTCTGTTTTAAATATTATGTTCAATTTTTTCCTAGTATCGGTTTAGTTCAAATAGAATCTAGAAAAAGATTTTAATGTTGAAAAAAGCGTTTTCCAAATCTTTATCTTTTTAAAATTTCACATGAAATTATAATGAGTATAGAATAGAAAAATTCGAAAAACCTGTTTTGAAAAATTATCCAATGATTAAAGTATAATATACGCTACAAAAAATGCGTTAATAATAAATAAAATTTAGCTTTAAATATCTTCGTCATTTTATTTTTACTGCAAATAAAACAACATAATTATCAAATGTAATAAATATGATAATTTAAATTGAAAATTAATTGACTTATATGAAGCAGAAGCTGTAATTTTTATGTCTTAAGATATTTAATAACCTTCAATAATGAATGCAGATCTTTAGAATTACCGGATACCCCGGATTGTCTGTTGGGCTCATACTAATGCACACAAGCATGTAATGAGATTAGACTGGAAAACTAGAAATTAAATAATATTATCGGCTTCATAGTCGGCACATACTTTACTTCGCGAATGAATTTCATTATACGCAATTTACGTATGGGTTTCAACTTATAACTTATAATATTGATAATGAAGAATGGCTCCTTTCTTTTGATAATAACGATAAAGGTAAATTCATTATTTCGACGCATTCAAATTGTATTAACTGCATTGTTACCTACAGGATTATACAATAAAACAATATTAAAAATTACTTCACATTGAAAATTATTATTGTACTGTTTTTTGTTTTTATATCAAAATATTTATAATATTTATCTTTAAATATAGTGATTCACACATAATCCATTTTGAAATAAATACAATAAATTTCTGGTTACTCCAAATTAATAGATTATGACTTAATAAATTTATAGTAAGGTTCTTACGTGAAATAACTATAAGCTCTCATCGGTAATTCAGAAAATTAGTATTAGACTAATATCGAAGAACTATTTAATGCACTACTTTTATTCCATAAGCCTTTGAAATATTTTGAACCTGACTAATTTTTTCTCAATTCCTTTGATAGCAAATATATTTCGTGACTAAAGCACAAGCATAACGCTTTAAGCTGCTTCCATTAAACTATACTTGTGCATTTCATAATAAGAAAACTATATAAAACCACTTTTGAAGGGGATACAAATTTGTTCAGTAAAATAGTGCTGGAAACGCAGTAATAGTAATTTGAAAAAATAGTTTGCTTGGCTCATTGTGGAATTTAGAATATTAGCTTTTTCTAATTAAATATTGCAAAAATAAATAATTCAATTTAATATAGTATTGTCAAGTTGAAGGTAACGTTAATATCGGTGCTATTAGTACATCGTTTGTACGTCAAGACTATTACATCGAAAATTGTGTCAAGCATATTATTGGTGTCATTTTTATAATTTATATTATTACTATAAGTATGTTTGCTCCGATTACTATTGCTCGACTATTACTATACTTACAAAGATTCTATTGCCAGTTAATAGCATTGCTATCGTTGCTATCACTCGAGCTTCCAATGCTACTAATGTTACTGTACTGTATTTCTTTGCATTATACTAATCTGCTACCTTCTAACGTTTGAGTGGCGATTCCTTGCGTCGCACAATACATTTGATATGCGATTTTACCCTTGAGCGGGATCTTCGCGACTACAAAAGACGCATGAGCTTCGTGACTGAAATCTGGCGCTGCAGGCGATCCCGACTTGTGTTGAAGAGAACGAAACGTGTATTCTCTGCGCCAGACAAATGCGTATCGTTTGGCGCAATTCCGCGAAATACGTTGCATCGTCTTTTAAAGGATAGTTTAGGTACTGTTTCAACTCAAATTTTGGCATAAATTTCAATCGGTCCTGCCACTTACCAATAGCCCTCATTTTGTCGACAGTATTATTATCATTATTATCATTATTACTTAGTGGCACAAGATCTTTGTGAAAGCTCTCAGATGTGCGAAAGAGTGATTTTTATACAACCGAGTGTGATTATAGACGCGCGAATCCTCGATCGTGCGCTCTCGTGATCGCATCTGGATGCGTGCGATTGCATGTATGATTAGATGGAAATGCATATCAGCATATATAATTGTTTGTAGTCATGCCTAGTTAAATTAGTCTGCCAGAGTTATAATCAGATGACTGCTGCGCTACACGTACTCTAGGAAGTTGCACATGCCCGAGCCAGTTCGCTGAAGCGAGTGTCTCATAGCTGTCGAACAAAGTCTCGTCCTGCAATTTGGAATCTTATAAATGTTCAATCTTTAATCTGCCACTTTCAATCCGTCTCCACAACGAATTTTCACCGCAATATTGATTTTCGTATCAAAGCTACTGTATCAGATGTAATTTTTAATCGAATGATGGCTATTCCCTCAAAACTCACCGCCAACTCCGATGTATTTATTAAATTGAATAAATATCAAGAATTTATGGAATAATTTTGATTTTCTACTTAATAATACTTTCATTTTTCATCAAACAAGTACTTCAAATATAACGAGGCCCTAAAAAATTTGCTATATTCAATGCGATAGAACAGTAAAATAATAATAAAATACGTTATTTTATTAGCTTTTGCATAGATAATCGAGAGTAGTAAAAGCTGAATTGACTAAAACTGGTAAGTCTTACTACAGCTGGATTGCGCAGGATATTTCATTCAATATCGTCTAATAAAATGAAAAAATTTTAAACAAATTGTTCCAGAGCTTTTACGTTAAATTGTATTTAATATAAAAAAAAATCTTAGTAATATCAATTATATTCGAGGTGACCTCCGAGTGCATTTCTTTAATTATAGAATATTTATTCATAAAGAATGATGAAACATAATGGACGCTAATTTACAAAACTGTGCTGTTATATTATTTAACTTTTATATCCTATATTTAAAATGAAATAAAAAATTTAAGATTTCTTAAATCATTCAAGAAATTTATGACATATAAAGTTCAACTAAAAATGAAAAAGAGAATGATGTGGTTAGTAGCAGTTGTAATTAGTTGAAGCTAAAATCATAATAAATCATTTAGTATTAAATATCCTATAGTCAAATATCTTGCAATTTATTTATAATTAAAAAACCATGATTTTACAAAGTAAAGAGAATGATTCTTAGACAAATACGACTTTATATAAAATATTTTTTATTAATCACCTACATTTATTCTATTTATCCGTTTGTACAATAACAGGAGTGAGGTAAATATAAGATTATTTGACTCACTATTGTCTTTAATAGGTTTGACTCATGAGTTTAGTATGCGTAACTGTACAATTTAATTTTAAACACCATCATAATAAAAATAATAGAGTACTTAATGCAGAGAATTCAACAAGAAAATCATTTTAAACGTTTTAAATTAACCAAAGGTTACATTTTAAAGAAATAAACATTGTTTAATATTTATAAAAAGTAGCGAAAATTTTCAAAACGTTACGTGTGTATAAATATAATAAATTTCTTTATTTTAATTTTGAAAAGCATTATTTTTTTTAAATGTATTGCACTATTACATTTGTTATTATATTACATAATATTACATAATATTCTATTATAAAATTAATTACCAAATATTTAAATGTTTAATAAAATAAAAATTAACATTATCGTTTTAATACTAATAATAGTTTATTCAGAAATGGGATAAAAATAGTTAATTTAACAATTATAATATTTTTCAGTTTTTATAAAAAAATTTTATTTTATCTTAACATATAAGTGTTGCGTAATAAAAATTATATGGTATAAAATAATAATATAGAAATATTTCATAAAATTATACATAACATTCGTAAAACCGTGTTAAACTATAAATTTTAAATATAAATATAAATAAATTTAATAGAGAGGTTTCAATCTGTTTCGTGTAAATATAATAAATACGTCGCTTGAGGATGAGCAAATTTATTAATCTTTTTCATAATTATAATAAAATAATAAAAACGTAAAAATAGAAATTATTTATCAGTTATTTAATTTACCATATTTTATAATATTGTTAATATTAAATCCCTTTGAAGAATGTAATATAATTCAATAAAATCATAAACAGTAAGCCTCTAAAGAATTTAATGCAAGTATTCATGATCTTATAATTATGTTATAAACTGAAAATCTCGATTAAAACAAAATTCATTTTTTCGTGTAAGCTTCGATCATTTAAAAATGTTTTATGGAAATTAATAATAATTTAGTAAGTTTAAATTATTAGATTAAATATTTTTAAATAAATTTGAATCAGTGTTTATTAAGAAACGAGAAGTTAGTATTTGTCTATGTATTACACAATTGTGTAATACGTTTTTATAGAATACCTCTTAGCATTAATATTAGAATTATTTTCGTCATTTTCGAAAAAAGTATATGAATTTTTGTATTTATTTCATACGCTATGAATGCGATTTATTATAACAGTTAAAATTATATACTATTTTTAACTGTTTAAAATATATAATAAATAATATAAAAACTTATATATTTTTATTTTGTTTGAAATAAAAGGTGAAATTGAATATCTATATTCAATTCGTGTATTCTTATATTTGTCATAGAACACTAATTCATACTCACACAACTTATTATCAATGATGGGACAGAATTCAATATCGGATTCAGTGTTTCAGAGTCAATTTTTTACAGTCTTAAAATAATGTCATATATTGATTGGAAGTTAACTTCTATTACTTTATTTTAATTAAATTTGGAAGCGATAAATATTAAATTATTCGATAAAAAAAATAATGCAAAAAACTTATCTTGAATTATTAACTTAAATTCTTACAGCTATTTTTAATTATATTATTTTATCACTTATTATATATCACTAATTTTATAAAAGAAAGAAATAATTTTAATGTTTTAATTTTTTTTAAGTAAATATAGGAAAAATTCATAAAAATTAGAGAAATATATATTTTATTCTGAAAATTATATCCTGATATAATAATTGTTAACATTTTTACGTACGATTTCTATAAGTATTTTACAACCGAAGTCTGTGTAAGAGTCTTGCTACGAGTTCGGAAAAAATCGATATAGCATTTTCCTAGATCCTAATATTTAATGTGATAGCAATACTAGAATCTCTCAAATATAAAAAATACCTCGTGTACTTCTATCAACATAAAATTCGTCGTAATTTGGAAACTTCACCGGAGAATACTGTATCCTCATCATACAATATAGACTTTTAGAATTTTACATACAAATTTTCAAACACATTTACGTAGCATTTATTTTATAATGGCCGCACAAAAACGTACGTGTAATCCTGGTTCGCAACCTGTGACATAGTTATTTTGCTCACGCGTGTGAATGAGATCATTCTTCTTCTTGATACCAAATTGTTTAGAAATCGGCTTTCGTCACGGTCGATATATTAGTTCGTTGTCGTGAGAATGTATAAAAGAACCGCGTGGTAAAGAACAAGCAAGAGTGTATAACAAAGGGTCGAAGAGAGTGGAAAATTGAGCATGCAACTTCAGCACATTAGATCTCGAGGCGATCAGTTGTCAGAATTCTGAGGTCCATCTCTCTAGTCGCCCGACGACAGTTTCGAGCCCCAACTATACTTTTTTCGACGTCTTCAACTTCTTTGTAACTAAACACAGGAGAAATTCGACATTGTTGTCTTTACCATAGGTCCCATTCATAAATGCAGTGAAAATTGGAATTGTAATTACAAAGGATTATTTTCTCTATTGAGTAAATTAAAGTTGTTCCAATAGGAATGCCTGAGGCGCACTTATGACTATTATCATGATAAATATAGTTTCTGTGGCTTTAGAATAGTCGTTACACCGGGAGGTCAAGTTCGCTGTAATACACATCACTAATTTTAAAGCCACAAGATTTTTGTGGACTATTGTAAATTTTTATGTTTTATATAATTCTGTAAGGAAAATATAATCAATGAAAATACTCGGCACATTCATTATTCTAAATTTTTTAAATAAATTATTAAATTGGGTAATTTAGTATAAATACAGAAATTCTGATGTTTACAAATGTATTTTAAGTACCTTCTTACAAACTTTGAATATACCATTACAATTATTTATTTAAAAATTAAAGAACTTTTTTCTGTTTTCTTAAAAAATTGAAATTGATATAAATCACAAAGGATTACTATTAATTTATAAATCCAACGTTTAAAGAATATATTAAGTATATCTAAGTTATAAACTATTTTTAAAATGTATAAGAATGATCCAACAAAATTAAGATTGTGGTTTCGAGAGCAACTAAATAAAATTACGATATATTCGATTTGTCGATGTAATATTTGTATTGGAAAAATCTTTTTTAAACCTATCAATAATTTTTATTAATATTTTTATTAAGAATAAACACCTGTAATATGCAGAGAAATTAAAATAATATTATATTAATTTATTTATTAGTCATACAAGCTTAATGCACATAATAATTATCTTTAGACAATTGCTTAAGATCTAACGATTTGAAATTTTTTTTACTTGCTTTATTGCTCTAAATTAGACTTAGAAAGATATTTATATCTTCAATTTCATAAAATCATAAATACAAAACTAAAAAATAAGAGTTTACTGGGAAAGAAAGAAGTGAAAGATATTTTGTCGCAGAGTTTTATTATAAAATATTATTGCTTTCCATAAAATAAACGTTGAAAACCTGACTAGAGTGATGACCTTAATGAATATTAAAGTTTAAAACGAACATCTTAGAACTATAAATAAAATAAATCAAGCACAGACTCTGTATTGATTTGAAAAGTACTCCCGACATTTCGTAACTTTAGGCTTCTACGCAGCTTCACGCCTCGGATTTCTTTATCTCCTTTGTGTCGATACCTGTCAGCTAATGGTTAATTAGGTTCTATTTATCCCGGTCCATCAAACCGCGAATAAGCTGGAATAATCAGACAGTTAAAGGGATTTACAAGTTCCTATTAAAGTAACGACTGCCGCGTTATTTACGGCGGCCGCTCAACGAAATATCAAATGATCTATTACGGGATTCTCTAAATATTTCTCTCTTAACATTTACGCACGCCTCTTATGTATGGAGCGCCTCAGTTATGCGCTCGTAAAGTCAAAGAGCAGCGCAGCAATGCAGCTGGAGGCCCGTTCTTCTCGTTCCGCCGGGGCGCCGCTCCTGCGGAGGTGAAGGTTACTTAGAGGCCAGGAACGAGGAGCGCTCGAAGGCCTCTTTTAAAGATTTACTGGGAGTCAGAGGGCAGCGGTGCAAGCACGAGCCAGGTAATGGAAGAGCTGGTGACCCTTTCCCTTCGGAACGTCTAACGTATGCACCAAACCGAGCACGAAGATAGTAGCATTGTAATTCTACTCCATAGGATTAATTGCAGCAGGTGACGCGCGGGACTAATTGCACTTTATCTCTGTAAATTAATCCTGGTCGGGAGTGCGGTGTTTGCGCTGCTCGTATGCAAAGCGATTGCCGCCGAGAGCGGACACGTCGGTGGGGGTCAGTAGTCATCCGGCAAGAAGACGGACGCTCCAAATCTCCGTGTAATTCCAATTTGCCATCACACAAACGCCTTCTGCCGGCCCGGCTCGGGCCTTTGCTAACGCCAAGTGCGATATCCGACAGCTGCTTGACTGACCTGTTGAGGATCGAATCGTTTGCGCAAAGTACGCGAAGTCAGTGGAGCTCTCGATGCGCTCACGCACCTTTCTTACACGAGTCGAAACCGCTCTTCGGTATCACGTTCTGAAATTCAAAATCCACTAACTCGAAAAATTACTTGTACACTTGGCACATTTTTCTTTCCTAGAATCCTATTTACTGCTGTTCATTTACACGTTAGACACTAAAATCATTTTTATAATCCAGCTACTGTGTAACCCCGTTGGAAAAGGCCATTTGAATTATACGAATTTTATTGTTTAGGCAAATTTCTTCGTTTGCAATAGATAGAAAATTAATTTAATATAACAAATAAAGCTACGAGCGTTTAATTAAACAAAATAATAATCGAAAATAAATTATTTATTATTTTTCTTCGTGAAGTGTTCAGAATCGAAATCCATCTTTGTAAGGTTTTTCAAAAAATTTGCGTATATATATAATCTCAAACTAATACCTTTGTTACGTTTCTTTAATAAAAAAACTTTTTATTGGACAGGTTTTTTCAAAAGTGAAAAAATGAAGAAACTAGTTTTAAAATTATTTCCAACAGAAAACAGTAAATTTTTAAGAATGTATTCGTTCTTTTTAATCGATGATAAGAGAATAGAGCCATAAAAATACATGGTGCAACAAATTTTTTCAGTCCTGGATCCAACGAAATTAATATACGCCACCATTTTTTGCACGAAATTTTACTTTGCAAGATAAAAAATTCTAAAATATTATTTGAGTGCGCGGGTTTACAGAAAAATAACGAACAACATTTTAAAGAAAAACTTTTATTTTATTATAAGTTTTATAGGTTCAAAAAGCATTACTTTAAGAATTATTTCATTACATATGTATATACAGTAAGCGTAAGCTTAAACAACTTTAACACTTCTTTTTTATTTTACTGGTACTTAATCGTAATTTATATAAATTTAATCACCATTATAATTTAATAGCAATATTAAGAACGTTTCATAAATATAGATAAAAGTTATTATGGCGCTATTTTTATGAAAACATAATGTGATTCGCACAAAAACAATTAATAATGATAATTAAAACTTAAGTAATAGAATGTTTATGGGTCTATTGTAGAGCTTGTTTACACATTTTTAATTAAAGTAGCAAATTTTTTAAACTAAATAGTCTCGCATTTTTACGAACAATCGCGCGATAATAACTTATAGATATATTTTGAGATGCTTTGTTTATAGTCAAAAAGTTTAAAAAATCTGAATATAAAAAAATTCTTCATAATACATATATTATTTTTACGATTAGCCTTTATATTATATTTTATGTATACTGTGATAAGGTATTAAACGTAAACGATTGCATACTACACTTTGATTAAGCAAATTATCCCATTTATTTGGGTAATAATTTACGAATGTCAGACAATTTTTAATAAAAACTATTACAGGGGATTCTTGTGATCTGATAAAATCGAAACTTTATAAAATATTTTAATTTTGGTATTGGGTGATTTCGAAAAATAACTCGCACTTATCACATTATTATGATGAAGAATTTTAATTCATTAAAGTAGAGAAGAATAATATTTCATCAGCATGTCAATCGTAAGTTCATTCTCGTTATACAGGCTTACAAGATGAACCTTTTAAAATAAATCACCAACGTTACCTGCTCATCGCAATTGTATTAAGTGTCGAAATAATATCTCATAAAATTCACGCTCCTCGATCTATTCGTATTATTTCGCTTGAAAACTAGGACTGCAAAACAATTTCGCTACAGAGACAAGTTGTGTACTGTAGCAACATAAGTTTATCGCACATGCACCAACGCTCGCAGTCATTTATCCAGGTACAACCGGCGCTTAATGACTTATATTTATTCGCGTAACCTCGATCAATCCTCCCAACACTCTATGCGCGCGTACCTGCGTATCTACAACCATCAGCCAACATCAACTTCAGCCGTCGACGCACGAGCAAGGAACGCGTGCATATTTAACGATTAGTATTCGATTTTCGGACGATACGCTGATATGCCACCAGCTATTATTAATATTCGAACGGAAGAATAAAAGGTGTGTAGGTTAAATCGCGCAATTCTGCGCTCGACGTATTCAGCTGTAAAACTCGATAACCGATACATTGAAAAATCGAATTTCTCAAGAATGGTGCGTTGTGTGCGCGCTGCAAAAGAGCGGCCGAAGAGAGGAGCGGGGAAGAGAGCTCGACTCCGAGGTTCGTCGAGCTAACGAGCAATACCGTTATCTATTAGCGAATCGCAATTTGCAAACAGAGGACCTATTATTTTTCGACGAGTGCGCGTTTCAAGTCATTAGGCATCGACGTCTCAACGATTCGCGTGTCGCCGTCGCCGACTCGCGGAGGTGTGTGACTCCACGGATAAGTAATGGGCGCGCGAGGTGACTCGTCGGCCCGCGGTAACTTTTCAAGCGGTCTTCGTGTGAAAAGGAGCTCGGCGACGGCTCTTCCCAAGGGCCTCATTGTGAGTTCATTAATAAACGATAGATCGAGCGACCACGGCGAGAGCTTCTTCTCACTTACGGGCCGCTCGCTCTTGTGTTGTCGATGAGTGACAGCTGTCGGTGAGCGAATACACGCGTCTCTTAGACCAGCGTGACTTTGACATTTTGCATTGGGCAACGGGGATACGTGCCAGCATTTTTTGTGCGGTTTAATGATACGTACGTTCTGTCTTTTTTTACGAAGCTAAGATGCATGCGCCCCAAGAGCGGTAGAGATAAATAGATGTGCCGAGCGTTAGAGAGAAATATAGCGAATAGCTTTTGTGGATTTTTTTAACGGTCACGCGTAAAGCCGAGTCATGGTTTCGGTATATATTCATGTACTGGCGGTTCGGATTAAATTATAATGTGCTTCTTGCCGATTATCAATTAGAGTCGATTATATTAATTATACTTTCGATAAATGAAAAATTTATACGATTCTATAAATTTCTACAACGAGGAAGAATTCGAGTGGACGTTATTTAATTATAGCTGGAATAATTCCATTTCAATTTCTTTGAAATATCAAAGTAGAGAATAAATAATTAATAAATTTACGTGGAAATTTTAAAGTAATTTTTTTATAGTCTATATATTATAAATGAATGTCAACGTTCTACTGGCCAAAAAAACCTAAATAATCTTATAGTATTCAGACATTTGTTTAAATAACAATTCGTGAGTAAATCACTTAATTATGTTAGCGCTTAAAGCTAATAATATCATCCTTTTCCTCATAATTATCTATTTTCATCATTTTTACTCTGATAAAAATAGACTTTTACACGTTAGAAAAATCAATATTTATTGTTTTTAATTTAACATTATTAAATATGCACATCGCATATAATTTAATAAATAATATTTAAATATAAATACTCCATTATGAAATACATTTTAATAAATTTATATAATAATGTATAAAATGAAAAAAATCCACCAAGAACATCTTAAATAAGAAAATTAAATTTTATATGCGTGTACGAATTTATATGAATGAATGGTTATTTTACAACCCGTTTATTAATCATATTTCCAAATATAATTTCAATACAATGCAAATTAAATGTTCTGCTTTATTTGTGTTTAAAATGTGGAATCACGCATATACAGGAGATTCAGTAAGTCATATGCTTAAAAAAAAATTGATGAGATAATACTAGAGTAACTGTTATATAAAGAGTTTGAACAGTTGAATTTGAATTGAGATTCTTTCATAAGAGAATGAATATTATAAATAAAAATGTACATAAAGAGATATGGAAATCGATATATATTTTACAATATAATGATAGAAAAATATTTTCTTTTGAAAAGCCATTGATAATTGTATTCACTTTAGTTTCAAAAACTTATTATGAAACTCATAAATAAGTTTCTAACAATACCATAAAAGTATATGTAGTATAAAATAAAGAAAATTGAAAAATATATTTCACAAGATTGCTTCGTCAGCGCATTGTAAGAACAATATTTCTTACAATTCGTCTTAATAAGTATTACATTGTTTTTATGGTGTTACAAAAATAATAAAGTTCCACTCATCTCACTTAAAATCTTTGATTACAAATGAAATATTTTTTTTATAGTATTACGAACTTAAAATTATGTATTATAAAAGTATTCGAACAACACTATAGTCATTTAAATTCCTACTTATTAATATTTTCAATATTTAAACTAAAAATTTATAAATTTAAAAATTGCGTTGCAACCCATTTTAATACATAACGCATTAAGAATTTTTACAGTAAAGAATGTTTATAGATACAGAAATATTGTTTATTTTGTATTCATGTCTTACGTTAATTTTGGTTCTACAATCTTAAAATATTACAAAATATTCTTTGCATTTCTTTTCAGCAACATAACAATAAAAATAGTCTTAAATATATACAAAGTAATAGTTTGCAATGTGAATAAGTAAAACCTAATTGGCTTGCTAATAAAATTTTTTGTCATTTATTAGCATCTTATTATATACTTTTATAAAAATGATTAAACTTTGAAATATCTACAAGATTCATGAGATAAACGAGTGATCTTGAAAATAGGTGTATCGATAATTTGTAGGAAAAAGTTGAAGACGAATCCAACGAGTATTCTTCTGATAGGTGCGTTTATTAAAATTTCCATAAAAAAGTACCGCGAAGAAAAGTTGTGGCTGAGTTAGCATTTGAGATAAATACGTAAAGAGAAAAATAATCACTCCTCGCGAAGTGTCGAAGCTCGCGTCGCTCGTTTCAATGGACATGTGTGAATCTTTTCAATTTTCTTCTACTTTTCTCTCTATTTTTCGTCTTTCGAAAATTGCTCAATTATACGCCGCTGTGCCAATCGATCGGCCTCCGCTCCGATAGAATGGATTGAAGCCTCCGAGGGAGACCGCGATGGCAGAGGCCGCGCGGAGGGCGAGCAGAAGAGAGAGAAGTCGAGAGAGCGTGTAAAGTTCAAAGAGACGACGTTGACGGACGCAAATCTGTGTCTATCCCTTTGGGTCAATCGGAAGTAAGCCTCGCGCGGAGGGATAATAGTACTCTAAGATCCTCGTAATGAACAATCGATGATGCGAAAGTGACAGAGGTAGTAGTCACCGAGACTTTGATGGAGGGATCAAAGGAGGAATGATTGTTTCAAAGGCACTGCCTGAGAAAGTACTAGTCCTGTCAGATGAAGTAAGACAGAAAATGCTTCGGGGCTTATATGTGTGAGGGAAACTTACATTCTCATTAATATGCACTTTAAATCTTGGCTTATATTAATGCGGTGCGAGAAGCTGATGTAAACATGTGTAGTCCATCATCTTACAAGGAGGATGATTACTTTTCAGAAAAACTGGATGCCGGAGATTGCAATGTAATCATCAAATGCAATTGTAAAATAAAATTTTTAATATGGCATTTTAGAAAGCGATAAATGTTTGAATTTAAAATTTATAAAGTTTGTATTATCTATTGCGCTACTTTCTTTATGTTACAATTAACTCATATTGCATTGCTTCGAACAGTACTGAGGCAGCTGCATTAATTATTAACTTCACATGCGCAGTCTAATCGAGCTTATTGCCACTGAAAATTAGCTGTAAATTTATAAACGGAGAATAAGTCGTTAATAAGGAATTTGAAACAAAAAATGAAATGTTAATTTCTTACATTTTTCGAAAATATTTATTTAACATAATTGCTGTAAAATGAATTTTATTAATATACAGTAATTATAAACTACGTTAAATTTAACTGGAATTATAATTATATTCGACGTTGTATGTAAATAAAAAGACATGTAAGTATAATCTTGAAATTTATTAATTAATTCTATTATAAGAGTAAAATCGTTTTAAGGATTTGAGAAAACGAATTAAAATGATAATGAGATTTAATTAAATACTCTTCTTTATTAAAATATAATTAAAAAATCCAGTAAATCTGAGATCCAGTAACAAATTGAAATTTTTTCAAATATAAACCCTCTAATATACGATTGTGATTAAAAATATGTTACTGGAGAAAAATTTGTTAAGTCATAGTTCTGAATTGAATCGACGATTAAACTTACGTTTTTAAGTTCAGTGTTAAAGTTTCAGCATTTACACATAGAGCCGATGTCGTTTGTATTCATAACTGAAAAAGTACTGCAATTTATAAAAAAAAAAAACGATATTAATTCAATGAATAAAACAAGAAATATAGTGCCTATTATGTTTAAAAGCAAAATTAATTGCAGCCCGTGGATGAAACTGCGTACGCATTTTTAAGTACTAAGCTATTATCACCTTTTAGTAGAACAATTCTACTTTTGTTTTTATTATAGGCGAGATATAATCTATTCTAGAATACTCAAACCTTTTATATCTTATAATAAATACAGATTAAAAATATGAAAAGAGTTTAGTGCCTATTTTACTTTACTTTTTAGGGCTGTAAAAATGAGCCCTTATGGAGTTATTAACATTACGTAAAAGCTAGTTGAAAATGATAAAACGAAGGCAACGCATCGGTAGAAGTGAAAAAGGCTTTGAAACGATTTATAGAACCTTAAAACGTAATTCTTGGTCACTATCTGGCTCGAGGAAGTAAAATTGGCTTATCTCATTGAACATGTACCAAGCAGAATAAAGACATTGAATTATGTATAGTATGTATTAAAATAAAAAAGGAAATGATACTTAAAGTGAAAAGAAACAAGGACTACCAGGTAAATACGTAGAAAGGTATTTATGTGTACACACGTCAGCATGTGATATGAGTGTGTATGAGAGCAAAGAGGTGGAGGGACAGAGGAAGAGAGAGATAAGCAACGCACAGGAGATTACAAGGCATTTGCGCGACACGCAATCAGGAGCAGACACGGACGGACGGACATTGCGTGTGCCTTGGAGCGAAACTACCTCCTTCATTCGATAGAGGATCCTCGATAATTATCCGATAGCCGGAGAGGAATTGAGAGTAGATGCGGCGCGTTGAGTCGTGGCGGCCATACCGATAGAGGAAGATAATTCCATTTCAAGTCGACTTACCATGAATGGTATAATAGCGAATCATATTGTAAAGGATTCGTGACAAGATGTCGTGAAAAAAATATTTAATAAGGATTTGTCTCGGCTGCTCCACGAAATATAACAACTGCGCACAAATAAACGGCTTCGGTCGACGAATATCTATAATTCGAAGAATGACCAAGTGATGGCTAAAAATATCCCGCACTTTTTACACACCCCGTTGACTATATATTATTATATTGTTATTACTACTACTACTACTATTATTATTATTATCATCATCATCATCATCATCATCATTATTATTATCGTTATTATTATTGTTATTATTATTTACTTGTTTGTTATTATTATTATTATTATTATTATTATTATTATTATTATTTACTTCGCATAGTATAAAAATGTATGATTTACTATCTTATAAAACTAATGCAACAAATTACTTTTTAAAATTTACAAAAATTAGATATCAATCAGACTCAATAAAATTTTTAAATGTTCAAAACATAAATTGAAATAGAATAAAAATGCAAAAATAATCTAGCTGATGATTTATTGTATTAGGATTAAGAAAAATTGGCTAATTTTAATACATCAAGGATAAAACGAAAGAATCATGCTCAGAAGAAATTTACTTATTACCATCATATATTTCTGATACATATTCATAGAATAACTACACTATTTGAAAATGTATTCAATTTTCTTAGTCGCTTACTAGATGCTGTAGTTGAAAGAGTGTGAATCAAGAAAACATACTTACATTTATGAACAATTTTCACATAATAAAAACATACACTCCTAAAATATTTTGCGAATAAAATATTAAATAGTTTTAAAGTGCATTAATCAAGTCTTTTGTTTCAATTTCAAAGACACCAATTATTTTATGAGATTACCAATGAGATTATAATCTAATTAAGTTACTTAAGTACATAGTTATATCACATAATCAGATTATTAAAGCCTAATAAACATTAACTCAATGATATTCGATTTAACTTAATAATTAAAGTAAAAATTAATAATATTCATAATGTGAAAGTCGTATTAAATAATCAGATGAATATAGAAGCTATATAAGATTAATTATACGTGAGTATTTCAATATTTTATAAAACAATATTTTGAATAACATAATTCAACGCTGAAATTGAAACAAAACGTAAATTATTCGATATAAAACGAAAATATAATTCCAAAAAATCCCAACTGATCTTTCTAATTTATATTTGTAATAAAATATATAATAAAGTTGAAAATAAATAAATATATGCAAAAATCATTGTTAAGCAATCATTTTCAAAATATATCTGCCAACTATACAAAATAATAAATTTAATTAATATTCATATTCTGATATCAATCTTATTGTTTACAACCGATTAAATCCACATACTCGTGAAATTTTTATTTTATACGAAATTTAAAAAAAAAATTCACAAACGACTAATAGTGTTTCGATATTCAAATATATATTTTTCTGTAAAAGAAAGATTGTAAATATTTAAAAGTCTCTTTCAGTTATTGTGACAGTTTCTCTTAAGTTCACCACACAATGTTCGTACCGCAATATTTTTTTTTCGTATTAACATGTATATTACGGTTTTACTCTACTACAGTAACCATAAGCTGTTTTACGTCGCTGTCATTTCATTTTCTATAAGATTTTTAGTTGTAATATACAAAATGAGGCGTTTAAAATTTTTTTCGCATTATACTGTTAAGCATTATCATAATGTATAAATGCTTTTATCCTGGGTAATCATACAGAAAACATGCTTTTACATAAAAATATTTAACGATTTAATTTTTCAGAGCTACTTTGATAGAAAGAGTTTTGTTTATATCACTTCTTACACCAGTCGTAAAAAACTCATCGTACATCTACCGTTGCACTTCTTCTTTCAGAAGCTTGAAGCAACGATTCTTGTCTTAAACTTGTCGAAGCCGCTGTTGACGCATAGCTTCGTTTAAACATCCCCTTACAAATAATGATGTCTCTTTCTTTGGGGCTTCGTGTATTGACGCACGCATCATTTTCTCTATCCAATAGAGAATTTATCTCCTTCGATACACATTTTTCCTCTCTTACCTTGTATAAGTCGTTTAATGCTTCCTTTCCACTTCATTATTCGCATAAATCTGTAATTAAACTTAACGTATTTATGTATCTCTCTCCTGGTAATTTATTCATTCTTTTAAAATATTTGCATTCTAAAATATGATCTTCGTTTTTAGTTTTGTTTTTTCCTAACGTTATTCGATTTAAAAAGCACTATTTTTTATCAAGCTTTCCTGTCAATCGTTGTTAGTATTTGTTTAATTTTTATAAATTGAAACATTTCTATTATTTAGGATACCAATTTTTTATTCTTTCTTCTGAATTTCTACTTTCATATTAATTTTATCTGTAAATAGATCATATTTAATGTAATAACAATAAACATAAAAAAACATACTTTTTAATAGGTTTTTAAAATAGAATAATCTTAATTCGCACAAAAAAATAAAAACAGACGAAATTATCACAACGAGGACTATTACAATGGATTAAAAAAATGGAATGTTGAGTGATAACGAAGAAAGGGTGGATTGATGAAAACAAATTAGAATGAGTGGAAAGAAGGATGATTACAGAATACATTTATTTTTAAGTAGGATAGTTGTGTACATGTAGCGAGAGAGAGAAAGAGAAAGAGGGGAAGAGAGAGAAAGTGAGAGCAACGAAGGACCCGCGATTGATGGAATTCATAAGCTTCAGCCTGAGGCTATTATCGTACCATGAGTAAGTTCTCGCTACGATGGATCTTTGTCGAATGCGATTATACTCCAAAGATTCGACAGCGAGACAAATAAATTCGTACATAATTAAAGCTAATAAAATAGATAAAGAGGATAATTTTACAATTACAGTTACAGTTTTGTAATTCGTTGTTTATCTTTGTAATTAAATATTCTACCACTTTTAGAAAAACTTTTGAATTATTTTTTAATTTTTCACCAACTTGTTTAATATTCTTATGGAGATCATGCTTTATTTATATATTTTAAAAAAGAGACTTCAAAAAAAAATTCTACCGTTTTTTAAGTAAAATATAGTAAAAATTTAATATTTAATAGTGTCACGTATAACTGCAAAATATTGGGGTGTCAAACCGACCACACAGAAGTCATAAGGCCAACAGATATGTAGAAAAAATAATAATAACAAAGATGATAAGATAAATGAACACATCGAAAAGATAGTAGAAATAGTAGCTGAATTTTTTATTTTTTTGTTTTTTAATTGATCTCTTTTATTTTGGATTTTCTGTTATTACAAGATCAGTAGTGTGATTATTTATCTTAGTCGACTTGTTTATAATTATTGATTTTTTGATTATTTTAAAAATATTTTAATTCGAAAAATAAATTAATCGTTTTAAAAAGTACAGAGTTTTTTTTTGTGAAAGTATTTTACTAGATTGAATTACAATAATTTACACTTTACAATTTTTATTGTTATTTATTTTGAAAGATATTATCTTTATGTTCTTTTATACGATACGTATTAACTTACATGTATTCACTTTAGTACAAAAAAATTCATTTTCACTATAGTGTATAATAAACTTTTTTCCCATCAGTTCGCAGTGATTATTTAGATATCAACTTTATCCAAAATTTTTCTCTGGATGAAAAAATAAATGGAACACCATCTATTGACGTTTATTCTCGCAACGAATAGGCTAAGTCCCAAACGTACACGTGTCTACAGCAAAAGTCTATCGGTGAAAGTAAGAAAATTACTGAAAGAACAAGGAGAGAGTCGATGGAGTTAGGTGGAATAAATAACACGAATCTTCGCTTTGCGTGCAGGATTTGAAGAGAGTCCATTTACGATACCAATTTATCGTTTATTTAGAAGGAAAGAAATCAAATTACGTCGGAGGGAGAACTTTCACCTGATGTATGTTTTTTGGCGTATATATTTTCATATAAATCTAAAAAAGAAAGACGAAAACCGAAAATGATCGTAAAGTAAATAGAGTGATTTATATTAAAATATGTAATCCAATAAATAGGGGTGTATATTTAGCTATGAATATCAGCTGTATTAGAAAATTAATGTGATATTTACTTTCCAGATTGATGCAGAAATTTAAAAACGTTCGCAACGCTTGGGCTTTATTTGATGCTGGAGACTAAAGCAATTGACTATAAAGTGAATCTTGGGATCGTAGAGTGAATCAACAAAAAATGCGAAAATTTTTAATACATCGTGATAAGTACAAAAAATTGCAATCGAAAAACGTCAGTTTGAACTAGAAAGAAGATTAAAAGATTTAAATAAAATTATACATAAGCTAAATACTTGCTTAGGTTCTCTTTTTTGCTAAACATGTTAAATTTAGAAAGATCTTTGTTTTCGCCTAATGTTGAAAACAATATGGCCGTCAGATAGCTTGTAGAACACTTTCCACTAATGTAGTATTTCAGCAAGATAGAAGCGGTCGAAAGGGGTGAATATAGGCTACCTTGTGATAAAGAAGAAACCCTCCGTTTATCTCACAAGGAAGTGCCCATCCCTCGCTGCAATCAGTATGAAGCAAATGGGCACGGGTTTTGTAGAGGAGGAGTTACAGGAACAAAGAGCTAAGATATTCTCTCGTTTCACTGCGACTGCACCCCGGCTTTTAAATCAGGTATTTGTAATCCCTTAAAAGATAGTAAGGGCATGGTACAATGAACTGAAATAATTCGGGTGCCACTGGGACATCGCAAGATGACTCTCCTACCCTAAAATTAGTAATAGCTGCAGTCGAAAAAAATTACGAAAATTACGAAATTAACGATAATTAAAGAAAACTTTATTGTAAGATAATAATATTAATATATTTTTTCTAGTTGACACTTCTATGTATGTATCGTAATTTTTAAGGTGATTAGGGAAGAATAATTTAACTTCAAAAATATCAAAAGGTGCAACAAGAAGATGACATATATATTTGATAATAGAATTAAATGATATTTTAATCTAAAGACTTATGAAATTTATAAAAATTAATGCTAACAAAATATTATAGAAAACTATGGATGTTTTACCTTTTCAAAAATTTGTGATTTATCATCAATAAAATAATATGTACATAAAATTAATCAATTTTTTTAATCATTGATCATATATAATCGAAAACAGAAAACTCAATCAAATATAAAACAATTTATATCGCGTGATTTTAAAAATTGAAGTACTAAGACTATTTATGTGTATGAAAAAATTAATTATCTATTATTGAACTTGGTAATTAGAGAAACAAAAAATATTTTTTTGTTATATCAATAATATTTTTTGGAGTTAAACGTTATAATAACACATATGAGATATTAAGGATGTATGAAAAAGTAATGCAATATTACTGCAGGAAAAAGAAGTGTAAAAATCCAAGCAAGAAATGAAGCTACAATTTCTTTTGTTCCAAATTTCGTAAAATTAATATTATCTAATTTTTAAAAGGCTTTAATTATTAAATTGTAAATGACCCTAAAGCCAAAATTAAAATTAAAAAAGGATGTTAATATACGGTAATTTTAATATAGCATGAGGTAAATGCATTACTCTTTAAAATGTTATGAGAGAAAGAGTGAAAGGAAATGCTCACTCTCGATGAACGACAAGAACAGCAAAGTAATAGGATTATTTGGAGGTTATGATGTGCAAATAATTATCGAAGATAGAAAATAAATAAGCATTGATTCGTATAAAAGTGGGTGTGGCTTACGGGTGTACGTAGTGCAAAATAAATGCTATCAAACGTTTTGAGAGACCGTTTAACTCGATAGTTGCTTCATCGACGATTATAATAATCAGCTGAAAATGTGGAATATGTACCAATGTCAACGTATGCACATAAACATCTACGCTACCTTAGATCTAATTTTTGTTTTTTTCTCATTGCATTGTCGAGCTTCCTACGGTATATCATTTTTAAACTGACAATGCATATCTGTGTACATGACTAACCACGCTTACTTGTCCTCATCTTTTTAAGCGTGTATGTATTTTTTATAAAGGCATGTACATTTGATTTTATTAGTATATCTTTCTGAATTTTATCTTCATATACGACTACATTTGAGTAATCATATTTTACATCTCACCCTCATTACTTGCAATGATTGTATTTTATTACTTGTGCGTATAAAAATAACGTTAACTTTACTACTTAGGTATAGTTGTGCTGATCTCACGCAGCGCAACATTTAGCTCAACTATATTAGATAGTTACCCTTTTCATTGTCTTATTTTTCACTTAATAACAACTTACGCATGATCAACGTAATTAAGAAGTGAACTGCTAGAAGAATGATCGAGCAGAGCAATATCAGTTCCGGAAAAAGCGTCCTTTTATGTTTTTAACATACGGATGAGCATTGTTCTGCATAAATGTTTGCTTGCAAGGGTTACTTAGTGATAACAGGTTCAAATTTTATACTTAAAAAATTTTACGAGGAGCTCTCATTATCAGTGAAGATTACATAAGATCGTAATAAATAAGAACTCTGCAATTAATATTATAGTTGTATCGTTACATATATTAATGCGTGTAGTGGTTTTCTGTTTGCCTGAAGATATTAATTTTTCAGACAGTTTTTCTTTTCACTTGTGAAACGTTATACGTAAGCTAAGGTTTCTAAAGAAAATTAAAGTAAATTTAAGTATACAATAATAAATAAGACAAAAAATTGGTTTTTAATTTACAGCTACTTCATAATTTTTTTCAGTGTTAAGATCGTAATTAAAGTTAAGCAAAAATTTTTGTAAAATTATAAATCAACAAGGATTTTAAAACTGCTCTTAAGATTTTCTATTCTTACAAATAATTGACAGTATTATTTAAAAGCTTTCATTCATATTAATGCTGGAGAATAAATTTCTTAAATATTAAATTTACGCCTGAATATTTATAGATAAATAATTCCCTTAAATTCTGATAATTCAATACATAGATGCTAAGTATAAATAATAGGGTTTGGAAATAAGTTATTTTCTATTATTTTGAATTTCATTACTGAAAATTTGGTATAACGAAAAACAAATTAGATGTGTAATAATCATTTCCAATTTAAAAATTGATCAATATTTTTTTTTATTAAATATGAGGCAGTTAACCAATTAATTAATCGTACCATTTTGGAGCGATATTTTCATGTCAAAAGTTCGATTGAAATAACATGTAGCAGGCAAATTACAGGCTTTTTTGTAATTTCACAACAAAGTTTGTGGAAAAAAACACGGATGAAAAAAATTACATCACGCACGCCGCGCACAAATATGAGAAGTTCACGTGGACTCAAATCTCAACCAATCAAAGCGTAATTTGATTTGCCCCCCGAGCCCTTTTATAAATTTACGATGCAAACACCTTTCCGTGGATTAGCACTCGCTTGCACTTCCATTTCGCGGATATATGATCGCCTCTTTTTCAGTTAATTACAGTGGCGTCGAATCTTTTCTTCCACTTAATCGGTTTTACGAATTGGATTTTGGAATTCTTCGAATTGTTTTATAATGTAATTCTTATAAGAAATTGCAACAAATAGAATTCGGCAGTATTTGATGTATTCGGAAAATATATTTTTGACAATATTCAAATCAATATAAGCCCCTTACAAACGTATTTTAAAAATTTATTTACCGTTAACATATTGAAAGAAAAGCAATTAAAAACCATTCTATTTATTATTTTTTAAATAATTTTAGGAATGAATATTTTTAAATAATGAATTATTTATGATTATCAACTATTTATTTTGTTTTTAAACTTGAAGTTTATAGAATTTATTGCAATTATCTTCATAAGTATGTCACCAGTTTCTAGGTTTCGTGTATCTGGCCTAAAAGCTATCATACCTGTAAAGAAAGCCCGAGTTGAATGAAAGAAAATTTTAAACTAAATTGTGCATAATAGATACACAATCTTTTTTCCTTCACATCCTAATATATAAAAAGAAAAATAATTAATAAATTTAAAAAAATATGAATATTGATACAAAAAAGTAAAATAAATGATTATTTAATTGAGTAAATCAATTCATTTTAACTATCGACAATTGATTTTCTACTGTTTACATCTACTTGTGTTCACTTTAATGATTTTTGTGACTCTCCTTCTTATCATGAGGATTTTAATACCCGACGCACGATTTTTGCATCTCCTCTCGCGAATTTTTTGTTCTTTATCCTCCAAAGATCCTGATAATGAGATAGTCACTTATAACTCAGGTACTAATAAAATTTAGTTTCTATAAAAAGTAAATATGAATTTAGAGAAAGAAATAATATTTAATGTAGTAATACTCGTAGAAATATAGAATAAAATAGAATATGTTGAAATTAAATCGAAAAATGCAAAAAAATTGTAGGTAAATATTTTTCAAAAGATTTGAAGAGAAAAAAGTTGTAGTGATTACTAAAAGATATTAATAATTAAAAAAATTTAGAGGTCATTGATATAAATGAAACTTGAAATAAAATTAAATATTTATAGAGCACAAAGGAAATAATTTTAGAATAATGACAATAAATGCTTATGTTCTTATACAATTTAAATAATGGCTTTAATTAAAAAGAGGGTATCTATCTAATTAGTTAGATAAAATAATTAAAATGGAAAAAATTAACATTTGTAAAAATGTAAAAAAATACACGGAAGTGACAGATCGAAAAAAAGTAAAGGCAAGAATAATATAAAGAAAGTATTAGAAACTAGTAAATTAAAGAAAAAGAAATTACTTAAAAGGAAATATAAACAAGTACTATTAATATAAGGGAGAGAGAAGATTTATATTTGAAAAAAAGAGAGAAGAATCAAGATAAAAAGGGTAAGAGAACGAACAGGGAGAAAGAGAAATCTGAAAAGAAGTAATGGAGAAAGGAGAAATCAATATAATATATTGGAATAAACGTAGGGAGAAAATTAGAGGGTGAAAGGGAAAAGGGAGAATATAATATGAGCGAAATTAGATTTCGAAGAGAAATTTTACTATAAATTAAAAAAATAAAATAATATAAAATAGATGGAAAATAAAAATATATATTTTTTAAGTTGTAATAACAAATGATAACAATTAGGAAATATAAGTTATATATAAAAACGAAGAAAGAAAATGAAAAGTAGAGAAAAACTGACATGAAATAAGAGTAAAGCTATAGATAAAATAAAGAAGACAAATAGAGCAAATAATTGAAACAAAGTACAAACTTAAAAAAGTAAAGCAGAGATAAAGAATAAAAATCTGATGTTCACAATAAAAAAAGGAAAAAATTTAAGAGTTAAAATCTCTACAAATTGAGAAGATGAATAGAACAAGCAGTACAAAAATATATGTAAATATTGTATCAACAAAGAAAAGTAGAAAAAGGGAAAGATTAAATGTCGTTCAAAGAAAGACTAATTATATGCCTATACATAATAAAACCAAGAATGGACTGACGAGCAACATAATAGAATTAATATCTTATGAAATAAAAGTTGCATATAAGAATAAATGAAAAATTTTTCATTTATTGTATTTACAAATTAAGAATAAAAAAATCTTACAAAACTAAAGAAAAATCTACTATGAATTAATAACACAATATTTATAAAAAATAAAAAGAGTATTAATAAAAATGTATAGATATAAGTAAAAAAATAAATAAAAATCCATGAAGATAAAGGAAAAATACAGCTATGATAAGAAAAACTTTTTTACAAAAAAATTTTTATAAGAAAAGTGATCGATAAAATAATTACAAAAATATAATGAAAAATAAAAAAGAAAAAATTTATAAAGAAATGATTGAAAGCAAGTATTGATTGAGAAAAATATTAAATATACAAATAACAGAAATGCATTTGTTACAAAACCTTAGAAATTAAAGAATAATTTTAATGAAATTTAATTTACTTATTTTTCTGAGCGATATTTATCAAATCGTTCACTACTCTGTTCAATTTAAAAATAAAATTTTTAAACGTTTGATTATATAATACCGGAATGAAATATTATGATGTCACCGGTTGTTAATAAACTATTATTATTCATCATATCAAACACGTCATCTAATTTAGCTTTACGTATTGTACTTTTCTTTTTGTTTATTGTCTATTTGAAATTTTTTGTTGTATTTATATTCATTAATCAATTTTTGTATAATCTATCATTTATGTTATTAATAAATATTCTTAATTTAATTTTCAAAAAATTTTTTAATATGTTTTTGAAGTGTTCGTATTCTATGAGCAATATAAGTATATTTATAATTTACCATTTGTACTTAAATTATTTTTTAAAATAAATGAATTTATGAAGCAGATAATAAAAAATTCTTATTTTATAATTTTACCCGACTTTTAAAATATAAGTAAATAAAAAATCACTCTTTATTAAAGAAGAGTATATTTCTACTTAGCATAAATCATAAATTAAAACAATTAATAATATATTTTTTGTAAACTAATTAACTTTATAGAAAAGTATTTAATTGCAATTACTATAATATAAGTAATGAATCAAACAATGTATAATGATAAAATAATCTTTAATAAACTCTAAATTGTATAGAATACTGTACCAGTTTTAATAAAGTTTTAAACCTTACAATGTATAACATAAACGAAATTAAAAAAAAAAATTTTTTTAAATTGAGAAAAAAATAATTTTAAAAATACTTTTTTAAATAAATGAATAAAAAAAATAAATAATCTGTAATACGTTTTCCAAATCTGCAAAGAAATAAAATTAATGATATCACCCATAGTTTCATGTAAATAACAAGAAAGGAATGCTATAAATTATGAAAAAAGTACAAAAATTGATAAGAGATCTTCATATGTTGATGAGATGATGTACTTTTATTTTAATGGTGATACAATTTAATAGTGATACATTAAGTAATGGAGTAGTAATATTAGATTAGGTAGATTTACTTTATTATTTTTTTTTTAATAATAAAAAGAAATTTATACAAATTTCATTAATAAACGAATGAATAATAGCAACATTTTTTGCACATCCGTAGAATTTTTAATATTGTAATAAAATGTGTTACAAGCATTTTAATTATATCACCCTATACTCGTAAATTTGCTGCCATTAAACTCGCAATGTACATTTTTTAATTTCACTGTACTCTTCTTATGAATCTGACCTACTTTATAAATTCTTTTCAATATGGATGCGGATTAATAAAAACGTTTAAAAGCTTTCGTTAAATTTATTTTTTTTTTAATTATAATGAGAATATGCAGAATCAGAATACGCATAAGAGATAACAACATATGTTGATGAATAATTGTTATATAAACGTATACCGTTTACTTCAAAAGATATAACTACAACTTCCAAAAGCTTAAACGCATATTTTATAATAAAATTCCACAGAATTTAAAAAGTTTTATTTATTATTTATATCTTAATACATAATGATTTGTGCCAAAATTCTAATGTTGACTGAAAGGATTTAATGAATAATAAAATTCAAGGTCATAAAAGAATGAAAAATGTATCCATTACAAATTTAGAATAATAAAATTTTGAACTATACTTTAATTATTTTTTTACAGTATTCACATAAGTTTTCATAAATTTATGTTAACTTGGTGTAGAGTTCATTCGTCTGAATAATAATAATAATAATAATATAATAATAATAATAATAATAATAATAATAATAATAATAATGATAATAATAAATAATAGTAATAATTCATAAATGATAGTATTTCAGATGAAATTTTATTAGCAAAAATAATTTTAGCTCTTTTGGGAGAAGATTTGCTTTCAAATCACAAGCGTTGCCGCGCGATTTAGTGCCGGACTGATTTATTTAAGAAGACGATTTCCTTCTGCAAGAAGTAAATAGGTGTACTTATAAAGGTATTTTTCTCTCAAAAAGTACGATACCCCTTCAAACAGAAGTATGTCTTTTGAAATTAGTTATAATGATAAAACAAACATTTTTTTATGCCAAGCATTAAAAATAGCAGGAAAATAAGGAAAATGGAAGCAAGGCCGATTTAAAAGATTGTCAAGATGCAGGTCGAGTAAACAAGCTCGCTAAACGTGCCCTTGAACGCACAAACCGAGGGAGAGCGGAAACTTGACGAGAGAAGCAGAGATACACTCGTCCAAAACCCGCGTCCAATTATGCCTGGAAAAGGGTTTGCAGGAGCCGCTGCTCTTTGCAACGCCGTCGCAGCTACTGTGCCACGAGGCTTTTCGGCTTAATCACTCTTCGGTTTTTCGCCTTGCAACCCCGAAGAGAAGAAGGGCTTGACTGATCGGTCCATCACTTTACGCTACGTTTAATCTCGCCTTCTGCACCTTACGCTCCCTCGTTTGCCGACCGCCGCTCTTTCCTCCCTAACTCGTCTAATCGTTGCCTAAATCCACGACGACTGCACTCGGCTTTTCCTTTGCCGGTTACTTTCTATTCCCTTCTGCATTTTACCGCTGGTCGTGAGACCCTTCCCCTTCTGAAACACCAGTTTTCCGACAGTTTTTCACGCCTTTGAGCGAGGAACCAACCTGACGTGACGATCACTTTGTGATGAAAAACCTAGTGAATGTTTCTAATAGCATCATGCTTAAGATGACGTGCAATGCCATTTTCATTAAAATGACCATTCCTATTAAGCAAATTTTGTGGCTTAACAAGGAAATACCAATTCATTGATTAACTCACGGATTGTGTGTATATTAGTTAACAACTGTTCGTGCAGCTGCTATTAGTTGGATACGTGGCTTAAACGTATTTCACTTGCTCAACTTTAACGCAATATTTAATATTTTAATCTTAAGAATCGATGTTTTTCTAAAGCTCTCGAGTTTTTGTAAATTTAAAGATTCAAGTGAAGATGCGACAAGACTGTTAAATTTTATATTTTTTCACTTACTGAGAATCTCACCTTTTTAGAAATTTTTTAAAAACTTCTACGAATTAATTTGTGACATAATCAAAATCATAAAAAAAATCATAATTAAAACGTTTAATTAACTATCTTTGAGTTTTCCTTTACTCTTATTCTTATTAATTTTTATTAAAAATTTAAGCATTGTTAAATTATAGTTTTTTTATTAGCAATAATTAATAGTCTACATGAACCTGAATCTGATTTTATGATTGTACATGTTTTTAATTTTGATATTTACTATTCATTTCGAATATAAATATTTAAATATTTATTTATTACAGCTTCTATACCAGATACTTCAAATAAAAAATTTCAGATTTCAAAGTTAAAAAAGTAAAAGTAGAATTGCTTCTTAGAATTATTTAAATTAATGATTAATTATTTTATTTGTTACCTGAAAGAAAATTTAAAGTAAATTTTTCCTTGATCGCGATTATGTTTTATGTGCAAATTTTAATATAATTTTTCAGTTATAATTTCTAGAATTTATCAGACCATTTCAGAAATAATTTACATATCATTAATACCCTCAAATATCGTTATGAAAAAGTTTCAGTTTATTTGTTCAAATATTTGTTTATATACGTGCAATGTGTAATCTTTTGAAATAAAATATTCTATGATACTGATTTAATACTCAGATGCACAATAAATTAGTATATTTTTCTTTCTCTCTATCTCTTTCTCTCTTATTATGAGTACGAATATCTCCTTCACTCCTCTAATTTTCTCTATATCACCCTCTCACTTATACTCTTTCTCTTATAAAGTTTGACTCCTTCTTTGAAATTGTTTAGATTTTCATTGAAATTAATTAAAGTTTGCGAAGATGAGAAAGGTACTTGTTACTTGTTAAGAAACATGACATAAAAGAAATCACCTTTTTTATTTACATAAGTAATTATGCAAGTCTTAAATTTTCATCTCTTCCTTTTAGTTACAAGTTTTTAAGTAGAAAGTTTAAATAATAGCTTTAAACTTTTGCAATTTCTAAAATAAATAAAGTTCCAGTTTTACAGAGAAAATGATCCTTTCAAAGAATTATTAACTTTTCAAATAAATAATTTTTTTAAATCGAAGACAATCACTGATAATTTTATTTACTCAATATCACGCTAATTGCCGTATAACATTAGACTATTTTTTGCTGAATTTACATTAAGATTTTATATGCAATTGTTCGCGTATAATTTTAAAGATTGTAATTGTTAATTAAGCAAATATTTTGCTAATTTCAATTTATTTAGTGTAAGTGTAATTAAGTGTACATTTAATCAAAATCAGAATCAAGGTACATATTCATAATTTAAAAGTTTTCAAACAAAAATAATATCTTACGAAACTAAACTATGACTTCATAACGATAAATCTACAAAAGTTTATGCATATAATATTGTATTATTTGATTAAATTATTTTACACATTTTAATTATGTGTGCAGAATACACAAGAAAATATTTGCAGAAATTTCACACTTTGTGATAAAAAAATATTCAAATACAATGGTTTTATTTACTCTCTTCGGAAAGATAATGTTTACATTTTCTCAAAACTTGAATAAATTTGGTTAATTTAAAAATTAAAGCATTACTTCAATGTATTCAATTTGTTTGGCATAGTTTGTCAGTGATACCTAATATATACTTAAAATTCATATTTGTAAAAAGTGTCTAAGGAAGAAAAAAATCTATAAACCATTACCATCTATAAACAACTGTTTTGAATTATTTTAACGATTAATTCCACTACATTGGCAGTACTTTTGCATACAATTACTTTCACGCTTGCATGCGCCGATTCTTCACCGACGATCACACTTCATAGTGTAAGATAAGTCATTTAAAACTGTAGATCAAGTCTCGGTGAAGTTAAGGTCCCCTTTATTCTTATCCGTCAACAATCTAAGGAAAGCCGATGGGTATGAGAACTTCACGCGAGTAATACACGCGTGACTCTCTTAATGTAGCTGACTTGGATGGAAAGTGCCTAGTGGACAAGCTAAAGGGAACTTGGGAGCACTCGAAAAAGCATAAGCGGCTTTAATGGTGCACTCAGAAGTTTCCAAATGATGCCGGAAGCCGGTATGGCTCCATCAAATGCGCAGTCTACGAGGAAGCGTTCTACAAGTAGTTCCCCGAGATCCATCACACCGCCCCACACGTCAGCAACGATTAACGATTTTACGGACAGAAAAATTCAGCCTCGAACCGGGTCTACTTGAAATACATTGGGATCAGTGCAGATCTATTATGGCAATAAAAATCAATAAATATACAGCGCATCCCGACTGGTCGAAACGACACTAGACAGCAGACCCTTTGTTTATGCACTTACTCACCCTTATGCGAACTATAGTAACATTAGTCAGTTTACGAGCAGCTACGACGTAATGCAGAACGGCCTTGACTGAAAGTAAACACAGGAGCAATTGAACTAGCGTGCGCTCGATCGGCTCTCATTGTGCCATTGTTTATCGGAAACTCCCGCCTGTAAACTCACGATTGTCAAACTAAGCCGAGAGTTACCTGCGCAAATACAGTAAAACAATGTCTACGTAGAGATTGTTTTTACGTTTTTCTCTTAAAGGTCTTATAGTCTTAAGGTGTTGTAGCGACAAACTTACGATTTATCTACATAAGTCTACGTTTGTTAAACTATGCTTTTTACGCTGTATGTTTACGCTCTAATAAATAGTAAAGCACTGGTTTATAATGTAAGCCTCGTGATTTGCATTTATGTTTATTCAAATTAACTATTTAAATAAATCGCGTATATTGCAAATGTCGCTTATAAAATAACGCAAGATATACAAGCAACGGCGTTTTCAAAATATTTCAATGTATAACCGAACGATCGACACTTAATTGCGTAAATAAACATTTGTTTTTAATTCAACAGTATACTATTCCTCTAATAAAACGAAACTATTAACCTGCTAACGAAACAACGCAAAGTCCACTTTTTTGTTTATAGTTTTAGGGATGTTGTGGAAACAGTGAAATTCACTCGTGATCCCAATACGTAATTGACTGTTAACTCCCGGAATCCAGATTTCGATGCCGATATTACTTCCGAAAACGTTTTCTTTACTTCTCTTTGGAACTTTTATTGGTCAAAAATACCGGATATAGAGAGTCGCAGTATGTATTGGCACTGAGGATATTAACTGTAAGGATGCTTATCTATATTATATATCAAGTTTAAATAATATGCAGTCGCACTATCCAACAAATGCAACCGATCTAAGTAAAAAGTGCATGTCGCCTTTTCATCTGCCTTTGTATCAGCGAAATAGGCTATTCGAAATAAGCATCAATGTCTTTCATAGCGAAGCGATTATTTATCTGTGAAAGCTACGTGTAATACACGAAACATACAGCAAAACACGAAACTGCATAAAAACCACCTAGATATATTTTTAAAATTACAACTTTTTATATAAAATTGGCTATTAGTTTAAATTGCATAAATTAACACAGTTCGTGAATTTGATATTGCAACGTTTAATTAACTATTTTTTAATTATGGTCGACTATTCAGTTTATGTATGCTAAGCACATAGAAAAAAGTATGAGTTACGCCTACAATTGTCTGTAAAATTGAACCTTAGTACGTGCTTAATGATAATAGCGTTATGGGGTATCTAATTTCATAAAAAATTAAATGTTTTTCGAAAAGAAGTTTCAATCCTAAACACCGATGTAAATAAAGAGATGATTAATAATAATGACGATGATAAAGTGTTCTGAAAAAGTCAAATTATCATACACATGTAACGATCACGGTGTATAGTTCCTGTTCGTTCATTTAAATTCTTTAATTACCTTATTAAATTATGCAGTCGGTTATTTATTCATTTTTTACATTAACCCACGGACAAAGGTCGTTTGTTTATCTCGAAAACATACGCAACAATCATTTTTTTAATTAAATGACACGCTCGTATTTTGCGTTGTCCTTGTAGGAAGTCTGCGCGCAAATCTATGACAGTTGAGTTACGATCCTGGCTTATGGGAAAACTCAGACTCGCAAGAGATATCTGATAATGTAGTGTTTTAAAGGGTATTTTACTACATTTCAAAACATTCCTAACAATGTATAATTAATATCGATAATGTCTACATATATTTATTTATTTATTCGCAATAGTACGTATGCGATTGTGAAAACGTTTATAAATTTAAAAAGAACACGAACAAAATTTAAACGATTTTTACAACATTGTTGAATCGCGTAGTTTATTTAAAAAAAATCATTTCACTGTGATAATAATATTTTATTAGAGTTAATATCCCTTAGTAAATCTTTTCTAATAAAAAACAAATATTTTTAGAAGAAACTGTAAATATAAAAAAGAGTTTGTCGAACCAAGGAGAGAATATGAGTTACTTTTACTATATATTAAAGCTAAGTATCAATTTTGAGATTTAATTTTTACGAAGTAGCTTGCGAGTAGCCTCAGTTTAAAACTAATTTCCTGCTTTATAGACTTAAATAAGTATCAACTTTTAATGATTTTATGGCAATTAATATTATATATTTAATTAAGTAGACGACCACTTTTAATGCATTAAAAAATTTATTGTACACCACCGTTAATTTATAAATTATAATCATAAATGTACGTGATTTAATAAATGATTAAATAAATCACGAGCTGTGTGTTTGTATTATTAACGATAAACTTAATTTTATTCAATGATAGCTATTACATAGTACAATTATTACACATGCATATTGCACTCAAATTTATCGCCATACATTTTTTAGTCAACTAAGTAATTTGATATCTTGGTTTAGCTTTATTAAGTTACGATATATTTTACGGATATATTACATCGTTGATGACTGTGAAAGAAATATTTTTCAAATTCTCAATCAGACATTTGTACATCTAAGCACAACTACGTGTAGGATAACACTGTTATATGCGCTGTTAAAATTCTTCGCCTTGTTGATACCTGATGCCGCAGGTGCAACTTAAGTCGCTTGGGAATTAAAATCAAAAATAATTGAATTCACGGCCATTAGTACCTAATAGCGATGCATGAATAATGAGCTACTCACACACAGCTGAGAAAGAAGCGACTGAGAACATTAGAAGACGACGAAAGGAAAGTATGTAGGTTCAGAAAATGCCAAAAGCAGTCAGGGAAATAAATTTACCTGCGACACATCAACGTCAAATACATCAACCTTTTAGATGCACGAAATCAATTGAGGAAATCGTCGAAAAATCTTCTCCGAGGAAGATTGGAAGTCGAAAAAACGCAATTAGTAACAACAAAAAGGAAGAGCGAGTAACGTCGAATACGAAGTCACAGGCAGCAACAACAAATATACGGAATGAATTAATTTCTGTAAATACGAGCACTTTCTATCTCTTCTTTATCATGCATGAATAATTTTATAAATATGAGTTTTGTACGAAGAACGAGACTGTATATATTAACGTCTGTCGTGCAATATACTGAGGAAATTTGTAGAAATCACTTTTTTATTTACCTGTATATTATAAAAAAGATAATATTAAAACCAGTAAATTAATGTAATTAAATGTTACAGAAATTTTTTCTTAGATTTTAAAGGCATGAAAAAGGAATTAAAAATAGTTTTGAAAAACTCGTTACTGTAAATCTATAATTATTGGAACTTGCATTAATGTTTTCTAAATCAAAAGGGTGACTACATTTTTTCTAAATCATATTTAAATTTCACAACATATTTTTTGGAAAATATCTTATTTCCAAAGACAACAGTTTCAGCTAAAAGCTCGTTTTATTGATTAAATATATAATCTAATTTTAATAAGCTGCAATTCGCCTCTATTTAAAAAATAATTACTTATAGTTAAATTTAAAAAAATGGTTCAAATACTGTTTTTGTTTTTAAAAATTACGTGACAGAATAATCACACTCTCGTAAACTTTTGCTCTTTTATCTCAAAATAAATGATTATGCAACTTCAATGATATCTATTATTTTCATTACAAAAAAATCAATTGTATCTGTTCAATAATCCTAAATTATATATAGAAGGCGATTCCGAGTGGCAGATTAGGAAAATAAATAAATGAGCTAGAGTATTAAAAGGGAAAAAAGCAAGTCTTGAACACACTAAAAGCAAATTAGTCAGCCACAAATCCACGAAAGCTCTTAAGCACATAAAGCGCCATTGCTGGGATCGCACTGCAGGGCTTACGAGCATCTCGATGTAATGCAATTTTGTCAAAATCGTCAAGCCTCGAGCGCGGCGACCCCTCCTTTGTTCGAGTGATCGACACGTCCACGCCCAGGCGATTAAATGCGCTCGCCGGTGTTCGATCCTAATAATTAAATCCATACGTCGTGTATGCGCCAACAAGCCAGACAATATAGCTCATGACCGCATACATCGTCCGATACGTCAGCCACTAGCCACCCTAGGTATCCCCAAAATGTATAGAAATGCTCATCTGCCACACTTTCGTTACGATACTGGAAGTGAAGAGGTGAGCGGCTATTGGTAAGTGCGAATGATTGATCGAATTTTCAACGCTGTGTTATCTTTATGAAATTTAACGAAAGAGTGATTAGTGCAAAAAATTCCGGTTATTTTATATCCCGTGCACTACGATCGATGCCGTCCTGTTGAATAAAATGGAAAAAGAGAGGAAGATTATTCATTCAATGTCCAAGTTAGGAATGTTATTCCTCCGTACGATTCGGACCAAGTTTTGGAAAATTAGCAAAAATAAGACGAAACTCGACAAAATCGAATTTCACGATACGCGCTGCAGACAAATATGAAATTAATTAATACTCCAGAATGTGAATTTTGAAATGCCATCTATTCATTAAGAGCCTGACAGTCGTATTCGTTTTGATTCTCGTCAGAACTCAAACGAGTGGATACGTTAATCGATATATATATATAATCAATTACCGCTACTTGGTAAGAAAATATAAAAAAAAAACACTTTTAAACTTTATCCAATGTAATCTGCATAATAGAAAAGTTGGAAAAATGGACAACTCTATCTGTAAATGGCTATTATTTTATGAATTCGGTTGCATTCGTCCACCGCATCGTTTAATTAAGTATATTGAAAAATTAAAAAATTTTGAGTTAATTTTTGAAGTAATTTAATTTTAATAACAATGGGATTGAAAGCAATTAATTTCCAAATAATTCGAAAAGTTGGACAGCAACAAAAGTAATTTAAAAATTAAAATTATTGTACGTAAATTATAGTGATTAAAATAAAAATTCAGTTTTATTTAGCAACTTTATATTTATTGTGTTTTGAAATTCAATAGTCAAAGAGAAACAATTAGTACAAATATGTATCGTAAACGATAGAAAAGATATTTGTTAAAATTAAATATTTTTATTCGATTTCATCCAGTTGTATTTTCAGCATAGTCACTAAAAATAAAATCAAAATTAAATTGTAGAGCTTTTGTTACACGCGTTAAAAACATAACTTTTATACAATGGAGGATCATGAAATAACAGGAATTTATTTATACATATATATTTACGAAAATCTTGCGTTAAATATCTTTAACCTATTTAACGTTCAGAATGTATTTTAAATAGCCATAATTTATTAAAACAAATACTAAGCTCAAGTTACTAAATAAAATAAAATGTAAATTAAACAGATCGACATTTTTTCGATATTTTTGTGTAAATAAAACTTTTTTTAATGATTTTGATTGCGAATAAAATGATTAAAGGTTAGCCTTAATTACGAATTTATGCAGCGAAATGTCTAGAGGGATACCGAGGTTGAATTTTCAATATGAAAATCATATTCCAAATTAAAGAAGATCGCATATACGATGAAGTTCAGCTACGCGTACCATTTGAATTCAGTGCTCGTGTATTTAAGCCGTCATGTCAATATTCCTTATTTGAAATGTTTAAGAGAGAGAGAGAGAGAGAGAGAGAGCCACTGACACATAGTACTTCTTAAAGGAGTAATATAATAGAATAAAGAAGAGGAAATAAGAAGAAAAAGTGATTCGTGAGAGGGATTCTATGATTTTTTTATGAGTATAGTAGTGCCTCGAGCATGAGGAGGGCCTCGTCTTCTTTGGAAGAGGAAATCCCCGAAGACGTGGGTGGGAGGATGGATATTCCTCCTTCTCCGCAGCAATTCAATGAAATTTATTAAACGTCAGGCATTAAGGATATCGTATCAGAGTAGCAGCACCAGCAGTCGAGTGAATTTCCCTACGGCCGACCAATCGCAATTCCTTGCTGGGCTTTTAGCCTAGACACCCGAGCGTCATTTGCGGATAATAACGGTGACGTATTAAAGGCATTATTCGCCTCGACTTATTTTGTCGCTGACTTTTTATCTTTTATGTTTAATCTTTCATCTTTTGCTACAGACCGCATCGTCGGTGTGGAATCTTAAAATTACAACTCATGCCCTTTTACAATACGATTCGACTCTTATTTTTTATTGAATTTAAGGAAAAGGACGAATCATGGCACTGTCTTACGTGTTTTACAAACCCTTTTACTTGTAGCTGTAAAGAAAAAATTGAATTACATAAAAGTTTTATCGAGAATCGTTTAGTTTTGTCGAGAAATGTAATTATTTAAATGCACCGTATCGATAGATTTATTTTCACCACTTTTGCTTAATACAGGTATAATATGGTTTAACTTTCATAAAAGTGAGTATAAAAGTTTACGATTACGTTACTTTAAAATTTCGTGTATTTATTGAATTTAACGAAATTCAATATTTACTATGCAATGCTATGTACTTATTTTAATTCGTGTATTAAATTTCTTCTTTAAACGTGTTTAACATAAACTCAAAATTATTGATTCAGCTAATGAGTTGAAAGGTAATTAACCTGATAAAAATAAAATTTTAAGACCGATATATTGGTGTTAAATTATACGTGTATACGTTAGAATTTCAAGGAAACTAAATTTTACGAGACAACAAATTATCGATAATTATTTTCCGTGCTACAACGTATTTTATCGAGCTAAATTTTAAAAATAATATTACAAGGAATCATTGCGTATATTTGAAAAATTTTTTTGATACTAATATAATTTCCAATAGATTTATTATACCAAGCTATTGTGAACATAAAGTTTTCCACAAAATGTGAATACTTTAATATAGTTACATTAGATACTTGCAACTATAGCCGATAAAACGCCTTGAATCATTACGATAATTAAGATATTTTTTTGTAGTGAATTACAGATCGAACATCTTAAACTATCGTTAAATCTAATGAAGTAATCGAAGCATATGTTTTAAGCGAATACTGATTCAATTCCCTTTTATCTTCTCTATCAGCATTCTAAACAAGCTGTAGCACCTCCTCGTTAATCATGCAATCTGTGCCCAGGTGTCATTCCCGTAAAGATTCGATTAATAGCATGTAGCAGTCTTTGTTGTAAATCATCTCTATACCCACACCTGTATGGATATTATTCTCTTTCTCCCTTTCTCTCTCTCTCTCTTCCTCATTCCCTCTTCCTATCTTCGTGACTTTCATTTTTTTAATCCTTTTTTCATATCCTAGAATGAAAAGTTTTCATATCATCCTATAGATCAAAAACGAAACGCAAATACAGTTTATTTCATTTTAAGTAATAAGAAAATAGTTTAGTACAAAGTAAAAAAATTATTAGAGTGCGTATCCTATATGAAAATAGCTTCATCAAAAAATGATATATTAATCTTTTGACCATTTCATATTTCATCACCTATTGTAATAACTGAAAAACCAGATAATTTAAGGGGACGTATAAATAAAAATATAAAATCATCCACTGTGGTAATTGATATATAAGATACTCTGATGATGTCAATTCTATTATTTCTATCGTAAGATTGAACAGATTTTACATACAATATTGATTGTACGTTCGATAGAGAAAATGTATATCCATCAATTTAGTGTAAATTTGCTATTCAAATTTTTTAAATTTTTTATCAATTTTTTTTTAATAATTATAAAATTTATTATTATAGAAATTAAAGTTATCTAACGTAATTCAATGCTTTTTTTATTTTTTTATTTATTTTCTTATTTATAAAATCATCAAAGAATTTTTCACAAAATAATCTTTTCTTATTAGATACGTAGATAGTCATAAAACTTGCGGCTGATATATAAATATCAGAAGAAACATTTTTGTAAAAATGTCAAACAAACTTTTCTTCATTTTTATTTAAAACCTTATTTTTATAATTTTATAAGTTATTTAAGTCATGTAAAATAGATGTTAGCTTATTTTAATTAAGTTTTAAGAAAAATGCAGTTTCCATTTATTCTTCTACATTGTTAAAATGAGTTGTTATATTTTGTTTTAAGTTTAATACACGTTTAAATCTCCTTGACCTTTAGACTTTTTATTTTAACGTTATTATCTAAATTCTGTTTTATATCTCGCGCGTTTTAGTTAATTGGCGTGCGTTATTATTATGGAAAAGACTCGAACTATCGGCTCCATTAACGTAGCCATACGGTCCTAATAAATTCAAGTTTTTGTCCCCTCTCCAATCGGGCCTGCGCCTGTTCATCATTCGTCTTTCACACGATATTTGGCGAGGACGGTCCAGCTGATTTAATGCACGTCCAAGGGAGTTAATTAGCCTTAGTCCTTCGCAATCACCGATAAAGCGAGAGCGTGTCGAGCAACTAGACCTAGGATGTCTGATTGGAACGCCTCCGGCCTCGACAACTGCACTGTCCTATCCTTCTACACCTTTTTCTTTCGTCCTACTTTTTTCTCTCTTTTCTCCATTCTCCTCTTTAAATTTTATTTGTCTTTTATTTTTACTGGCTTTTTATCTAATTCTACATCTCTCTCTCTTTCTCTCTATTTCGCTCTCCTTTTATCTGACTGTTATTCGCCTTCCTCTTTCTTCATTTTATTTATTTTTCCATTTACAATTTTTATCTTCAATTTCTTTTACTACTTCTAATATACATTTAGTGAATTAACGAAACGATTGTAAATGATAAAGTTTATAGCTTCGCTAATGATACTAAACACGTGTTACAGGCTGTATATCATATTTATGGTCGTGTTTAAATTAATTTTCGGAATTTAGGTTCTAAAATTTATTGCCTATTATATTATTTATTTCTTTTGACTGTAGTAATTAAATATGACAAAACATTTTGTATGCTGGTATACAAAAGTATACAAAAACCTTAAATAAATTTACATTATCAATCACAGAGCGATACAAAATCATTTTACTTTGACTAATATTTATTTAGTATATTTAAAATTTTCAATGTTATTAATAATTGTTGGAATAAGAATATTTGTTATCGTAAATTCTTCGTTAAATTGTAGATCAATATTTTCTTTAAGAAATTTCTCGAGGCACTTGTGTAGTTAAGACTACTAATAAATATTCACAAATTAAATGGATTAATTCCTTGTATAACCAATATTAAAGAAAAAATAAGCAAAAATCTCTTATGTTCCCTAATTCATCTATCTTATGAAAAATATAAAGTTTAATCTAATAGACCCACCATTTTCATCATACTAACTATTTATTTTCTATTTCACGCTATCATTCTGTCGACAACTGTATTATCGGGGTCGATACATCGGGATCCTTTGACGTGCGCTTCAAAAGAGTGCGAACAATTGACAAAAGTGGAAATCGCCAGTGAATCAACCTATCGGCTGAAAAACGCGAAGGTGAAAAATCGAAATAAAAAGGGATGAACTGAATGGAAGCAGATAAAGAGTTTTAGATAGGTAATAGAAAAACTTACGGGCGCAACGTCTATGAAATTGAGAGATTCTGCTACATACGAGTATATTGGGAAAAAGAAAAGGAAATCCATGTCACACGTATGCGCCATTGTCAATAAAATAGAAATTGGTGAGAAACTTGAAAGTGTAACGAACCATAGAATGAGATTTTGATTTTTTCGCAGGTATTAAAAATGCTTGTGATGTTAGTTTTATAGTAAAGGTGATAGGGTCCAGATTACATTAAAATCAAAATGCACCCTATACATCTAAACTTAAACTTTAAAATAATGTAGCAACGTTTGAAGGTAATTTTTCTTTATATTATAGTTCGAAAACTTGCACACCCAACGTGTGTAACGAGATGAGATAAAAATTGTCGCTTACTTATTTGGGTATAAATACTTGCATATGCTTGCATCTAATCAAATTACACGTAGTGCGAATATGCACGCAGCAATATGTAAGCAGTAGGCACCTGAAATATTTACTCGGCACTAGCGATGAGCCGTCGCTGGCATATTGGCATTTGCTAATTAAACAAATAGATTCTCGAGTAATTATATGATTTCCTTTAATTCAGGACTAACGAGACTGTAATTAATACTCTAATCGCAACATTATAAACCCCGTTTCATTGCTAACCGTCACTGCATACCGGATATCGCACGTATATCGAATTACGTTTAAAGCAGACGCACAGGTGCATCGGTGTGCAAGTGAGTCGAAGAGCAAGCTGCCGACATCGCTGGGCATAAAAAACGTAAAATAAGTTGATACAAGTTGGGTAAGTAATTTCTAACTGGAACCCCAGTCGCCAAACTCGCCGAAGATGCCTGGACTCGACTGCATCAGCTGCATCCCAGATACACACGCCGGACTTGTACCGTGTGCGTTCATCCTTACACAGAGTAGTTACGTTGCAATACAAATATGCATAGAAAACGAATTCCCACTAAGAGCAGTAAGGAACGTACGTGCATGTAGGACACGTTGAACGCGTAGTAGAGCGGATGGGCCGATGCCGATGCTCTCGCATATCGTACGCCCGGGGACTTCGTGTACGTTCCTCCTCACCACCCCCCCTCCCACCTAACTCCTCTCCCGCTGCCACGTACGTGCGCTCTCGACGGTACAATAACGAGGCACTAGTATGCGCGCGTAGCCTCCGAAAATCGTCAAATTGCATACCGCCCTAAGAATACACTCTTGTATACAACCGTGCGGAACTTCCGGTAAGAAGCGAACCTACTCTCACGTACATAAACGTTGGCCAATGCAAAAACGAATTGACGACGAGTAAATATCATTCAATTCCTGTAGTGGCACTCGATAGATTGACCGTCCGAGTTACGAGATTATAAGGCTCGGATAACTTTCCAGCGGAATTAATGGTAATCGATGCTCGCGTAAGCTGCGTTCTGACCTTTAATTATGCTGCGTTCATTCCGATATTAAATCTGCAAAAGCTTATGAATGAAATGGTAATACTTTTAATGGTCGCTCACAATCGATCCATAACGTGGAAGCTACATTTTTTACTTAATTACTATAATGTACTCGATGCAGCTTTGATAAAATAAATTTTGCTCAGTAGTGAATAGTAAGCAGTGCAGTGACAACGATGGTAAGATGGTAATGTAACGTAATATCACGAATGTTTCCTTACTGTTCGAAATTAAGACATCGTGTACAGTCGTGGTTATAAATTAAGTACAATTATCCAATAATTCAACGAAATAAATCTGCATTAGCAAACACGAGATAAATTAATGTGTTTTTTTACAATATAGCCCATGCAACAAGTGAAAAAATGACAATTTTATTCCCATCAGTCAATCTTTATAATATAACTTATTTTGTCTCTTTGTTACACGAACTATCCATTCGCCTGCTTTTATATTCCCGACGAGAATGATAACACCATTCCACCTCGGCAATCTTTTATGTATCTTTTTACTTCACACCTTTTTTTCTGTACCGTTTTATCCTCCTCTTGACATTCCTCTCTTTTCTTCTCATCTGAACGATCAAGTGATCACAAGATCTTTCAAAAGGAACATAATAGCCGACAGACTCGAAAAGCATGTCATCTCAAGCGCGGATGTAATAAGCGAAGTCTGTTCCACTAGTTCTTCTTTTTCTTTTATAGAGGGGAATATACCGCACGCCACCATTGTTTATGTTACGTATGCATTCATCAACTCTTGGTATACACGCTGTTAAAAGAGTATTATAGCGCCCACCGTTGGAATGCTTGATTACTAAAATTATTAGAAAAATGAAGTTTCAGTGATTCTATCTAATAAAACAATCATTCTTCTGATGCATAAACTACCACTTTCAATTTTTTAATGTAAAATTGTATGCATGTAAAATGTAAATTAAATGTAAAAATAAAATCATTAATTATTACATTTTAAAAAATTTCAATTGCAAATCTCATTATACTAAAGTTTATCCATAAGTGTTTTTTCATTATTTTTTTCTAAACCATGCAAATTATAAATATAGTAAAAAATATTTTTAAAGTCAACATAACCTTTGATTAATGAATTAATCAAATTATTATTATTATGTTTATTTTCCTATATTTAAATATTTAATTGAAAAATTAGTAAGAGTTCAATAAATATAGGATGAGTTACCGAAAATCGCTTTATTTGTCATAATTTCAGCATCAAGTGCATAGATTTGCAAAACATTGTTAACTGAAAAATAATTATCAATAAAGTTACGTTATTTTTTTTTAATATGAAGTAATTTTAGATATATAGTTTTAAATTTATTAAATTATAAATATGCCTTATACAATAGTTGCGTGACAAACGTGACTTTAAAAAAAATAATTGTGTATAAACATTTATATTTAGAGACTGCATTATTTAAGAATTTTTAATTTATTTTTTTAGATTCTTAATATTATTATTATCTACTTTTTCTACTTTTAAATAAATCGCTTCAAACAATGGCTTTTGTCAATAAGATCTTTTTTTATCTCGCTGATTTAAATATTGCTTGAAAGAATATAGCAGAGAATGAGCAAGTTTGGAATATCATACGGTTTTCTCAATTCTCGGTCAGACAAAAAATTTTGATTTATCTTTAAGATTGCCTTCTATGAAAACTTATAAATTTATAAATTTATACATTCAATATTGCTCATAATGTTCTTGTAGGATGCAACGTAAAATTTTCCTCTTTCTGATTTATCATGTAATATTTTGCAAATAAAAAAAATGCCAATCCTGTTAAATAAAAATTATTTAAATACTTCACTTTCAGTATTTATAAAACGTTATAAAGCCATTGAATAAAAATAAAATCTTTCTTTAATAGACGATAAATATTTGGCTGGTGCAAAAAATGCAATTCATTTTACCGTACGTATTTCAAAGATGCACAATAAAATTCATATATTAAAACATAACATTATATGAGCTAGAAAAATTATTTCTCTTTTTCGTTTTAAGAACTAAACAAAAACATTTAAAATTAGGCTTATGCGTTTATTTTAATAATTGTCACAACAAATTATGTAAGACGTGGTAGAAAATGTTTTGCGTCATGGTGAATATTACACAAACAACAGCTAACTAATGAATCATAGTTTATCATAAGTAGATGTTATTGCTGTAATGAAAATAAATTATATTTTGTAAATGTAAAATTATTTTATAAATATTTTTCTTTCCATTTTCTGTTTGGTTATAACCAAGTAAAGTTAAAATTAAAGGTTAACAATTCATTGTAGTTGATTAGAAGCGAAGTGGTTAGAATAATTTCAGTGGTTTCGACAATCGTACCGAATCAACAATTCTTTAGATTACGATAATAAAATAATGGAATGGTGAATAGATACTACTCAACATCCGAAAGATATATCAAAGAGTAGTTTAGAAAAATAATAAAAAATGCTCTTCGGTGTAATCATTTTACTAATACTCAAAGTCAGCATATTCTTATTCCTGAAAAGTTATTTTGCATCCTTGTATGCTTTTGTAGTTGATACTCATATTTTATAACTGTTGGAAGATATTAAGAAATTTTTCCATTAATTATATATTAAAAATACTATTTATAGATTAAATATATATTTTTAATTTGATACTAAAAATATTTAGATCATAACTGGTGAATATTTATAAATTAGATATTATATGATACGTTTCACAAATAAAATATATTATTCAATTACTAAATTTTCAAATATTTTCAAAGTGATATTTGAAACTATTTCTGCATTCCGATGTTTTTAATTTGTGCAACTCACGATCAATCATTGAAAAATTATTAATTTGGTATATAGGCTATCATATATATTAATCGCAGAAATTATTAGGTAATATTGTGAAAGATTTCAAACAATTTTTATTTTTTATAAAGTTATAACAAAAACTTTTAACATTATATCAATTAAAATATGTAGAAAAAAATTTAAGTAATTTTTTAAATTTATAAGACATTACGGAGAAATGGCTGTGCACTTTATAACAGTTTTGTTTTAAAAATAACACTTTAAAACTTTAAGAATATAAGGACAGTTTCGAAAACAGTACTATTGTGTTATCAATAGTTTCGATACTGTACAAACGCTAAACCTTTTATAACCGCTACGTACAACTTCCATTACGTGAATACCGCACCCGGTAATCTGTGACCTAATAATGTCATATCACCGATTCACCTAAGTATAAAAGCTTAAATGCTTTGAAACTCATAAAACTTTATATATTAGTGTATACAAATATGTTGTAATTGATAATATTCAATCGCATATGAATACTAATAATAGATAACAGCATTAAGTCTTTCATAAAAGCAACTAAATAAAGAAATAAAAATTGTAATATAAAATAATGTATCGTAAAACAAATTGATTTATTTCACGTAATAAATTAATTTCCTATACAGAGATTCAATTTTGCAATCAACTAAAATATTTATTTTTTTAATTTGAACATCTTAATTACTACAATAAATTTTAGTTGGACAATATCTAAATTATAATTTATATGATATATTAATTTTCAAATATTTGCAGAATATAAGTATTTATTTTTGCTAAAAGATGCTTGAATGTTTTAAAAATATTTAGCATGAAAATTTTTAAATCAAATTAGTAATTCAATTAACCGAGTATCCAAGAAAAAATTTTCCAATTAATTTTTAACGAAATATTTGCACAAGAAAATTACATTTAGTAAATCTTTAAATTTTTATTATAAACTCTCTCTACACATTTCACACAATTTTTAATTTATTATTTTATTCGTTTATATTATTTATAATAAACTATTTTACAATACATACATATACTTTTTTAATTTAGTTGAGTGTACGGGAAAAGTTATATTTAATTTAAAAAATGTTATCGACTCGTAATTTACTATTTATACAATAATTATATAATAAAATAAAGTCGCAGGTGTGTTCATTTTTTTTATATAAGATATTAAATATTTTTTGGTTGAAAAAATAAGTTTAATCTATTTACATATTTTTTCTTTATAAAATTATAATTTTCTCGTAAACTATCATAGAACAGAAAAATTTGGTTAAAAGCTGCAATTTAATAATATGTGTTTTAAATTATAAATGTGAACGAAATATTTTGCGATATAAGAAGTAGAATTATAATTAAATTTAAACTGTTGGTTGTGAAAACAACATTTAATAAATTAATGGTATAATTAATAATAAAGAATTAAATTCGTATAGTACAGTAAATAAAATATCATTGATTTAGCTTTTAGAAAAACTTGCTAAAAGTTAATAGAATATGAAAAAGTAAAATGATTTAATTGAATGTTATAAAAATGAACATTTTTTGCAACAATAATAATCTTTTCGAAAAATTTGTACTTTACAATTTTTTATAAAATCAATAATATAATATAAAACTGATTATCTTAAATAGTTACGAAATTTATCGCATAAATCATCAAATAAATTGATAAATTGTTAACAAGTTTAGTTATTTTTTAATATTAAATTTACCTTAAAATAGTGTTTTAAATGAATAACGTAATTAGGTAAAGACATTTTAATTGTGAAATAGATTAATTTATTAATGCAACGAATATTATTTTTTAGGATGATAATGATAATTCAATTTTAAAAGTAAATAATACTCTTGCAGCAGTTAAAGACCACATAAAAAGTTCTAACAAGATGAAAAACCTTTTTTGTTACTGCTTTAAGTATAGTTTAGATAAAGTTCATTATATATAATTAGATGAGATGATTATTTTGAATATTAAATTTAAAATATATATTAGAATATGAAGGGTTAATATATCAATTGGTTTTTAATATTAAAATATTATATTTCAGTAATAAGCGTACAATATATATATATAATTATAAAAGTAAAAAGAATAAAAAAAAAATTATTGAATCACAGATGGCACATAATTAATATTGAATTCACAGTGAAAACTTTGCTTGAAATATAGAAATAATTAAAACATTAAAAATTATATAAAATCCTTAAGTTAATAGTAAGGGTTTCATAAAAGTCTCGTGTATATCGAGGACTCCTAAGAAGAAACATTACTCAACTATTAAATTTTCTACAAATAACTTACTATTTCTTGCCCACGGAACATTAAAGTGATGTAGGTAAAAATAATATTATTTGACTTATAGTACTTAGAAATACGTTTAAAGTACTACTTCTTAAAAACCTTTTTCCTCTAAGTACTTTATTTAACTAAAACAGACAAAGGAAAAACTGACAAATTTCTAGTGACTGAGCTGACCCCAATTAATCATTCACATACTTGTCATTGCATGATAAAAAGTGGGTTGATTACTAGCTTTTTCAAACCAATAAATAAGAAGATCAATGTATGCAAGCACAATGACTGGAGAATAAATCAGACTAACGTGCAAGTATATTGGTAACTTTGTATTACATATAGGTTTCATAAAAATAAATAAGCTTAGCTTCTTACAGATATAAAAACTTCACTATATGTAATATATACCGTTAGATTGATTATTATTAGTTGATACGTTTATTTAAATAAACAATCACTGAGTTTATAATTACAAAATTTACATAATTAATTAGTAAAGAGCAAATAATCAAAGTTTAAATTGTATTTACGAAAATTTTCATATATAGTTTGATCCAAATGTTATATTAAAACCATATTTTTACCTTTAGTCTGCAGATAGTAATTTAATATATATTATATAGTTAATACACATAAGATCTTAGATAAATATTAAAAAGTAAATAGACATAGTATACCTCATAGTTGCAATTTCATAGATCAATTTACTTGATCTTCAATAATTGGTTTAGTATTTGAGGTTTGAATTAAGGAGTTTCCTATTATAAATTAGATATTAGACTATTTAAATCTATAGATCTTGACGATTACGAAGCTGTAGATTTTGATCTTTCAGATTAATCATGAAGACTGCTTTTGAAAAGTTTCTTATTAAATTTATAAATTCAGTGAATTAGGAATAATAGTAATTTTCATTTGATTGTTGGTAAATTACTTAATTTTTTAAATTGTATATGTATTTCATTAGAAAATTTGTTATTTTCAAAATAAATATCACCTTACACGAAGCAAAAGATTGAATCCTCTGACATTCCAGTTTTCGATTCAAATAGAAATTATATCCCACCTCGATAACAATTTAAAAATAAATAGACTTCTAATTTTTCTATAATTTTTAAAAATTATTCTCTTATGAAAATAAAAATAATATATTAAATAATATTTGTACAAGGCTAATCGAAAAACCTTTTTCCAACTATTATTATTTGAATAAATAATGGTTTTCTATTCATGTACATACATTCAAATTTACGAAGACTTTAATTTACCGATTTTCCAAAAAGAATTTACGTTGTTTTTTTACGACATTTGTCAATATCATAAATGCACAAAACAAGAAAAAGTGTAATTTGGCGCCAGTGTGATCAAGCGGAGAAAACAATAAACACAGGTCAGCGAAAACTCATCAAAACTCAAACAAATAATTGCACATAGAATCGTTCTGAGAATCTATTCGGAATTTATATATACAATTTCACATTGTAAAGTATGATTTCATCTGTACTCGTGAGTTGTCTTACTTTACATAACTGGACTTTACATAATTGTATGCAATTGCGTTTAGTAAATATGCTTTGACAAGCTCATTATCGCGTATTTTTATAAGTTAGCTTTTCCTTGACCCTTGCACAATGTATCTTTCGAGTCGAAGAAGGTGGATTCGTTACGAAACTTTTAAAAGGAATAAAATTTGCAACTTCATATATTGTACATATATAGGCTTGAGAGTAAAATAAGATTTTCATACATGTAATGTTATTCGGCTTAATTCATTATATAAATTTACGTATAACCATAGAAAAATAAAGTTTATCCCAGAAAATTGTAAATATATCAAAATAAAATATAACATAAATATAACATAAAATAAAATATAATAGCAAATATACAGTAATTAATAAATAAATTTAATTTATAAGTTTAATCAAATTTACTAAAAGATGAATGAAATGAAGAACACTTTGGCTCCATTTAATATAGAAACCTTATTATTATTTTCAACTGTAAGAAAGTTTTAAAAGATATAAATTTTATGATTAAACATTTGATTACTTCCAAAAAATATGATGTTTATATTGTTTGTATGAAATTTATAGAAGTTATAAATCACTATTTATCTATATTTTTTAATATTAATATCGGATACTTTAATATAAAAATTTAATTATATAAACAATATTATAAAATTATATAAATTAAGAACATATGACGATCAAAATAAATTTTAAATACAAAAAATTAAAGATTCGCTTTGCAAATATTATTTCAGTCATTCGAATTTCTTATATCTTTATATTTTAGCATTGATATTTTAATCTAAACAGTAATGAAATCTGGATAAAATAAATATTTGATTATCCTGTAAGTCTAAGAAAGACAATTAACTAGATAAATTATAAAAAGTAATTGGATATTTTGAAATAAAGAACATCAAGAATCTATAAAATAAATTTACAGAAAATATAAGCTGTACGAAAATGAAAATTATAAATTGAAATTTAATAGTGCAATGTAGCTTTCACAATATCAACTGCAATCCTATAACTTATCATACGTAGCAAAACCTAGTATACAAGATCAGCTTAGTTTGACGAAACTTATAATGCATGTTTTGCACTATATTATGAGTTTATGATTTCATTCGTGGCAAAATACCTATTTATAAACCATAGCTGCAAAAATATTATTTACAAGAAGCAAGGTATTATGCATCTATAATTTTAATTTTTATAAAATTCAAAACGATACAAGGTACTGTCTTCAGATAGTATATCATATCTATAACAGATATATTTATCGAATTGTAAACGCTAAAGTCTTGAAAAAGTCGAAGTTTTAGTATTGTATTGTAATAAAACTAAATTGACTATCGACTTAACATTGTTTAATTTATATATATATATATATATATATATATATATATATATATATGTATACCTATTTAAAATAGTAGCGATTAAGTTACAGATTTTCTTAATATTGCCAAATTTAAGTTCAAGGGAACGAAGCGAAAAACTCGTGTTACACAAAATACATATACATTTTCATTACTATATACTCCTCATCTTAGAATAGTACTATTAGTGTCCTCGACGGAAAGCTCAAGTCATCCTCACTCGCGGGTAGAAAACTCCTACCTTAATTGTCATTTTTTTAATAATGTTCTTTATATTACAACTGAATTTACAATCACAAAATTTGCATTTATTATATTTCGAAAATAATTTTCAAAATGGAATAGATGCATGAATTTTATATTTATTTAAAATTAATATTATCCGTTACAGTTTAATCACTTCATTTATTTTATTTTATAAAGAATTGTTGTCATAAAACATCTTAAACAACACGAATTTTATCTGCTTCTATTGTAATAAAAATACTAGCTCATAATATATTTGATCACATGTAACAAAATATAGTTTTATTTTAGACAACTTTTACTTTACGACTTTCTTATATGGTGCATCTACGATTGAGGCGATTAATATAAGAATATTTCAGTTATTTCATTCACGCATCATAAAATCTTATTGGTTACAATTGATATTTATTGTACATAAGTGATTTAAAATATAGTATAAAACAAATAATTTAATAATCGCTAACAATTGTAAATAGTCCCCTGTTTATTAAAATCTAAATTATGTCAAGTCTGATTAATAGTCGAGGATAGAGGTGGATGAGAGATGAAACGAAGATACTATTTATTGTAGAAATACTTTGATATGGCAAACGATACTTTCTGCGTATCGCCGAAGAGCTTCTGCTGTTACGCCGAAGGCCTCTCTGTCGGCGAGCTTTAGGTGTTTGTGAGCTACTGCTGCTGAGACGACTTTTTTGCGCGATTATTAGCCAAGGTTCCCAAAATCCCAACGGAGTCAGAGTTCCCCAAATCTGATCGGGAACGAGGTTCTCAAAACCTCAACAGCGGTTCCGTTTCTTCCCGAAATATTCCATTGATCGTCGTTATTTTTTTTTCTTTTTGCTCGTGAAGAAAATTTTCTAGATTTACGTGAGTCGGCCCATCATTGTCGGCCGAAACGCGTCAATCGATTTAAGAAAAAAATTTGTTCACCTGATAAAAAAAAATGTTTACATGAAATGTATTTTGCACTGTATATTTTAGATTATAAAAGATAATTAAAACGTCAAAACAAAAGATGAGAGAGCTAAGAGATATTTAACCTATTCGTCAGGATTATTCACTGAAGCAAAATTTTTTTTTTAATTTACGTAAATTGCATATGAATAGTTAAAGAAGAGATCTTCTACGAAGTATAATGTGTGCTGAAATAAATCTAAAATACGCATAAGAATAGTAGAAGATTCAATTTACTGATAAAAATATGAAATTTTTAAGGACAACACAACTATTTTGAAAAATTTGTTTATGCTACATTGAAATAAAGTGAATTATTTAACAAATTTTAGTTACTTTAAAAAAAGTTTTGATTTAGCTACTGCTAATTCTGATAATAATTAATATTCATCAATAGCGAATAGATTAGGCATTAAAAGTTATTATACTAATAATAATTGAAGTACTATTTAGGAAGATTATTAAAACCGCTAGAAGTAATGACATCTAAATAATTCTACTGATAGTATTTAATATATATGGAGATATATATTCTCAATGCGAGTGTGCCTGTAAATGGATACGATTTTCTCATAAATTGAGTAAGTATTGTTCGCTTGATTCAATTACTATGAAAAACAAAGGCCTGTGCCTTAAATTTTTTCTACAAGTTGAATTTTAAGAGAACTCGAGTGTGATTCACCATCTGCACGAAAGGCTAGAAGCGGATTCCAACATATCGTTAGTATAACAGCGATTGTTCGATATCTCCTTTGGTACAATGGCCCATCCTACTTGAGTATTTCTTGAGAGATGGACTTGATCCAGACGGCTAGTTCGGTTCGGATCGCTAAATGCCAAATCATTGTGAAGTGAAGCAGTGCTTTGGTTACGGTCAGAGCATCGACGATGGCTTTAAAACAGCTTGCCCAAGTCTGGGTAGCTTTGACAATGAACTCTACTTATTAGAGATGACGTATTAAATAAAAAATATCTTTCGTAGCTGAATTCGCTTATTGTAACCAGAGACTAGGACAGTCTAGCGAATAGTGAACAGGTGAGAGGATTCTCGAACAGTAGTAAAGATAAAACGTGTTCCTGCTTGTAAGAGGAATCGGTGGCCTAATTAGGTATTGCTCGGTTACATAATAATAAAAATATAAGATATAATGGACTGTGGATTGCTCAACTAACTTTCTACGTATTTGAAACTAAATAGGCAAAATTTTTCAATTTATGTACCTTTTATTAGCGCTTAATACACGAAGTGAATTTGCAAATAAGGACTTAGTTCTCAAAGATATTACATACAGAAAATTGACGTGAAATTTCAATTGCAAACGCATTTGCACAGTCTTTATTTAGTTTGATTTTTGTTAATAATTAATTATTAATAATTTATATTACAGAATTTTATATAAGATTTAAATGTGATATCTGACACACACCATATATTTCGAACAAATGGAACTATTTTTTATTTCAAGCATATTTTAAGATTATACTAAGTAATATACGCTTAAAATATGCTGGATTAAGTTTTGATGAAACGACACAATAACGCGTTCTTATAAATTTTATTACCCATTAGACAAAAATATTTTAACTTACTCTTTGCTAATCAATTTCTTGGAATCGCAAGATTGCTACATCTAAATATAAGATTTAATAATATAAAAGTTTAAAATAATATTGTATTATAATATTATAAATTAATAGCAATTCATAAGTGATGGCCAAATAAGAAAGATTTACAATTTGGAAACAATATCAATTCATCAATATCATTCGTTACATTATTAATGATTTTAAACAATTTCTTAATAATTATATACTATAATTGATTCAGTACCTACACTGTTTTCGTTAGTAATGGTACTAGACTTATTAGACGCATTTTGCTTTAAAAACTGATAAAAACATAAAAACTTGGTTGAAGCCTTAGTTAACACAATGTTCATCGCTTAAGGAAGTATGCAATAAACCACTACAGAAGCATAGCCATTTGGTGGAGAATTACCATATCACTTTTTTAAGCTATGCAAATCCTGCGAATTACATACGCAACTAACAGCATATTCTATAATTATTATTATATTTGTTGTTGAAAAATTCTATAAAATTGAAGAATTAAATTTCTTACTAGAAGAAAAATATTAATATATATGGAAGTATAGGAACCTCCATGCAATCACATTCTTAAAACTATAGTTGGAAACTTGATAATTGTTATCGCAAATGGTCAAATGTATTTTTTCTATGGAAAAATGAAATTTTTTAAATCATAATACTCTTATAAATAACTCATTAAAAAATCTCTGTTGTGTAGACACTTTTACACTATCCGTCGATCTGGGTGATTAATAATCCAAATGTTTGTTATTTAATAATAATATCACAGACAAAATTGTATCATTGTAAATATTAAATAATACTTATTTTATTGTAGACATATAAGAAATTTTTTTATCTTTAAGACATTATATTTTCATTACTTCGCTATAATAAAATTTTCGAATAATACTCAATCATATAATTATTTAATTTAAATAGTGCAAATTAATTTTGTATTAGAATTATAATCTTTAAAACAAGACCAAAAAAAATATTCTTTTAAAAACTTAAAGAACACCAGTAAAATACTTTTTAGTAAATGTAATAGATTTTTTAAATTGAACGGAAGCACATGTCATTTTATAAAGTTGCACAATAGCATGTAGATATTTTCACAAATACATGTATGTCTAACATTATTTATTTTTGTTGAATTTATAAAAGCTTCAGTTTAATAATTAATTACACTCTATTTCTCTTCCTGCACAAATATTTTCGTAAAGAACAAACCTACGTAGGTAATATTATATAAATTTTCACTATTTCACAGATTTGATACATTTAAATATATTAATTAAAAAAGAATTAGAAAAAAACCATTGATTGCGAACAAAATTTAAATTATAAAATTTTCTTAATGAATCAAAAATAATACTGCATATTAAAAGTTTATTATTTATAAAATCATTTCACACACCTTATAGTATTGTACTAAATTGTATTATCAAAAAAAAAAAATATATAAATATGGTATTACCACGAATTTATCAATTTAATAGGCTATTTCACGATTTATTTTCATCGTATACGTCAGGAAAATTGAATAAATATATTATTGTATATAAAAATTTTATCGTAAAAAAATATTTATTGTCGAACAGAATACTTTTACGAAATTGGTATAAGCGAATTAATTTTTATAATATTTTTAACATGAAAGTTTATTTTATTTTTTTTCTATTTCAGTTGTTACTAATTTGTAAGTAAACTATTTTTAAAATACTTGAAATAAAGTAAAATGTACATGTATATACTTTACCTAACTTTGTAATATGGTTTTACTTAACGAAGATTTCATTCTTCAGGGAATCAAGATAAATTATTATGTGCAAAACCATTGATAGGAGAAAACGTTGTAGATGCTGGAGACAATGAGTTTCCTTCGGCTGTTGCTGTTTTAGTGTATCGCGGAGATCACCTAATGATGGAAAATGACGTCATATGTACCGGATCGCTGATTTCACGCGAGCATTTTGTAACAGCTGAACACTGTCTTTATATGTATAATAACTCATATGTTACATTTATCGTAGGATCAAATGACGTCAGAGAGGGCTTGAAACGTTTTACAATGTGGTGGTTATCATATAATCAATGGATGAACACCTTTGGTCGACAGATTATTTACCACATGAACGATATCGCTGTGGTTAAAGTAAAATATAGTTTTAATTCTCAATTACACGCACGTGGTTGTTTCAAAACTGTTAGAACATGAATATTGTATTAAAATTTAAAAAATCATCTTGCAGTTTACTAGGAGCGTGCCAAATTTTATTAATCCAGTAGCCATATCTAATGCACTAGTTGGCGATGTAGTTGGATGGGAGATCGTAATGGCTGGATGGGGATTAGACGGAAATCAAAGACGTGTAAGATTCTTAAAAAAGGCAACTGCACATATAGTTCACAAGCGTGAATGCGAACAAATAGCAGCTAGAATCCAAGGCCATCGAATTTCATCTCCTTATCAATGGTTCTGCAGCCATGAAGATCCTTATGCACAGTTGGAATTGGTAAGTTGCAGTTATTTGTTGTACATTATTATCAACTCAAAATGTTATTACTTGATTGATAAAAAAATAATACTCAATTCTATTATGTTGCTAATAATCATACATTCAAATACCTCATCACACCCTTTTACAATCATTCTTTATCTTCTAATTAGACAGCTCAGAATACTGAAAAAAGATAACATCTTTTTATTTTTATACTACGATTTTTATACTATATATTTATAAATGTTTAAAGTTCAAATTATTAACTAATTAATTAAAATCTTTATAAAATACTTTATTATTTTCATTTTGATAGCATTTATTAAACATAATTCATGTTAATCTACGTAATTAAATAATCCGTGCCATAGCTTTTAATGTAAAAATCTCTTCTATATTTTCAACGTATAATTTCCTATATTTTTTGTTTTCTTCGTTATCTGTAACCTTGAGTATTATTCGATTAAAATTTTTTAAATAAAACGTGCCTTCTTGAAATTAACAAAATTAAATTACTATAAAAAGAATTTATTTACTGAGTTTTATGATTATATTGAAAATCTATGTTATGTTTAATGTATGTTAACCGAGAAAAAATGGATATCGAAAAAGATATATTCAATAATTCACAAAAATGAGAATTATTGTTGAGAATAATATTGAATAAACAGTTGCATATGTAATTCACATGCAAGTTTAATATTAATAAATTTCTTTAATATTTCAAGAAAAATAATCACAACAAAAAGTGATATCATAGTCATTAATTTAATGGAATGTACTAAACAATTCACAACTAATAAAACAATTATATAAAAAATCCATATATCCATCTGTATTTATTAATTTTTCAATTTACTGAGAAACCTGTAAAAAAGTATGTAAATATTTTTTCGTATAACCTGAAAATGGAAATACTTTTAACGCATAATGCTAATATTTCAGGGTGACAGTGGTGGTGGAGCATTTTATCAAAATAATACACTTGTCGGAATTAATATAGGAAATTTTCCTAATTATCAAGGACAATTCCATCCAGAAAAAATGAATGTTCATCTTTGTGTAGGCCATTATACAGATTTCACTACCTTTGCCATGGGGGAATAGCATAAATTATACGTCAATTGATATAAGAACTTATGTGAAATAACTAATAAAAAGAATAGCAATATTCAGAATGTATCTATATACGTGCCCATATACTTGTATACAATTTAAAAAATAAAGCTGTATATATGATCTTGGAATTCATTAAATCAATTATTAACATATTTATTTTTAATCTGTTATTTAATATGTTTTTGTATTAAATTATATCGTTCAATATTTTTTATAATAATAAGACATAATAAAATAATAGTTTGATTTAGTTTTTATAAATTTTACGCAAATATTTTATTCTTATGAGTTATTTTTATAAAATATATCGGATGAAATTATTTGAAAATTAAAAAACTGTAGAGTTTATTTTAACAAAATATTTGTTTTTTTTCGAGATAATAAGACAAATAACTTTTAATTATTTTAGATTTTTTAATTTTTTTTATTTCGAAAATATACGTCTTCTTTTAAGCGATAATTTAATTAATATAATTTTTAAGAATCGCGCAAATACCTCGACATTCTTCCAATGCTTTTTAAGGAAATACACGCTTTTCCATTAAATTAACAGTCGACTCGAGCTTTATTGAATATCCAGCCATTCCTGTAAGTATTAACGATAACATGACATGTTATTGCACTAAGGAATTGTCTCTTAGTAATATGAACTTTATCAATTTCATTCACTACGGCCAAGTGCACTCTTCGATGCTTTCTCAACGTCGGTTTCTGTTTGCATCTTTAATGTAGAGTTGAGTTGAGTAATACTCGCTTTAATCACAGACTATATCTAATATCATAAACTAAGCTCCAAGTAGTCAAGGTATAATGGAAATACGAACAATTATACGTTGTAAACAATCTTTATTAGCTAATTATATACACTTATAACTATATTATATTATTTGAAAATAGTTCAGTTTATTTATTAAACGTTCTTGATTGTTCTATTAATCAGAAAAATTACTAAATTATGTTTCTATATTCAGGCATTTTATTTGCTCAACCTATAAAAAAGAGTATTAGAAAGTAATAACGTTCAACAATATAAGAATAATTATACACCACAACAATATTTAAGATTCAACTAATCTCAGATTTAATGATAAATTTGTATTCGATCCTGAAGTCTGACTTATTATTTAAGTTCATGATAACGAGTCTGACCACTTACATTGTTATTTCACTCGTCACCGTGCAATCTGTTCAATTTCTATATTGAAAATTTATTTATAGAAAAAAATATTCTAAGAGAGTTAAATATTTGTATGAAAAAACTAATCGACATTTTAAGGACAGTTGTTGGTTTAATAAAATATTTTTTTCGAAAAAATAGCAGTGTATCAGAAAGTCTATTTATGAGCTTTTGAAAAACTTATTTATAAATAACCTTATTTGAATCATAATTTAATTATTATACTTGAGACATCATCTGTTTTTAAAAATTTACTTGATCAATGACCATACAGTCTATCAATACCTGTACATTATCAATCCTTAAATTTCAGATAAACTAAACTTTTAATTAATTTTATTATAATAAATTAAAATAAAATTTTATAATAAATAAAAAAATATTATAATAAAAAAAACCAAAATACGAACAATAAAAATTGTTCATAACTGTAAAATATTCACAGCTAGCGGTCTGAAATATTTTAGGTAACTGGCGGAGAAAGTGTTGTATAATTAAACATAAAATTTCATTAAAGTATTGGTATAAAAATATATAGCATAAGTATGTTACATTTGATGATTTTTTTTTACAAATCTCCTATATTTATTTTTCTATCTTATTCAGAAATTAACACTAATATTAGTAGTATTGTTCACGTGATTTTTGTAAAAGAAGCTGCAAAGTCCACCGTCATTCTCAGTCCAATGTTATGAATCAGTTTAGGTTTTACGTATGACGTTTGCTCATGGACAAAAGATGCATCGTCTGTTGTTATGAGATATTTTCAAGTCATCAAGACACTTTTTTGCTTACATTTTCAATGTCAAGTACTTTGGCTCGTGTTTATTCACAAATCGCTATCTTTCCCCATTTTTCCAGACGTTATTACTGAACGTGGACCTTCTGTATCTCCTCGCGGTTTCTCGTAACTTGACGGAGTCGTCGGCACGTTGAATTCTGCCCCAAGGCTGTTCTATTCAAACTCGAGTGATTACTCTGGCCGTTGGTAATTCTGGAAGGGATTACTTGTAGGTATTAAATCACTTCTTTGGAGTTTACGATGTACTGTTACATTACACGTAAGTATGTTTACGTTGAGTGAGTTGAGCACTAACAATTAATTTTAAGATACAAAATAAAATCTACTATAAATAAAATAAATTGTTAGTGCAATTAATAGTGCAGCGTAACGCTTAAACTAATTTTAATAAACTATCGTTATAAATTTCATAAATATCACTGGATAATATAGTTTACGTATTTTATTGTCTCAAGTAAAAAATTTAACGCTAGTATTAATATTTGATTTAAATAGATTAAATAACACGTTAATATCAGAAGGTAAAATATAATGTGAATGATGATATTATTTTATTAAATTGAATTCCCAGTACTAATTCAAGTCTTTATTAGTAGTCAAATATATATCACCAATTATACAAGATACATAATTAAATTTATATATCTCATACGGAGTTATTGATTATAGTAAATTTATATTTACTAAGACATAAGTATATTGTCTATATCGTTGCATTATAACTTACTAATTACGAAAAGTATTTTTGAAAGGTAATTTTATTTAATAATTATCAATTTAACTACAAAATTATCTGACAGTAAATTAAAAATACAACAATAATTTTACGACTGATTTTACAACACGCGAATTCAATTATTATTTTTTAAAATATATGTTTTGCTACTGTTTCCTGGGAAAATATTCTACATATTAAGAATATATTCAAGTTTTTGATTATTTTCTTATTTCAACAATGCAGAAGAAAATCATTCTTATTATTATAAAAACTGTCATATTTTGTGAGTAGTATCATTAAATCTTATGATTTTATACGAAAGTAATAGCAACTATGTCAAAGCTAACTATGATCATACTGAAAAAGGTTTCCATTTTTTTAGACAATCAGCTTATTTTTATAAATGCGTCAGCACTACTTGGTCGGAACGTTAAATTGGTTAGGCCCACGGAATTTACTGCTACTGTTTGCATTTTGAAAGTTTTTAATCCGCACCGTCCACGAATAGAAAATGTATGGTGCGTAGGAACCCTAATAACATTCGAACACGTGCTAACTGCTGCACATTGTTTTGATGATTTAGAAAGTGCAGTTCTTCATATAATTGTCGGATCGACTAACGTAAATACTGGTCGAATTTTTTACCCGACTTGGTGGATATCATATGATGACTGGATAACAACTAACAATATGCCACAACAACGTAGACAGAACGATATTGCCGTAATGAAAGTATATGACCCATTTAAATTTTCTAAAAAATAATTAAAAGTGATATTTATTCATTAAAATCTCTTTGCGATACCTTTAAATGGTTATTCTATTAGTTTACTCGAAAACTTTCTTTCAGCTAAGCGAAAAAGTAACTACTCAATTCACTCATATTGTTTTACCTACTCTTTGTCGTTTACCGACTGCCAACCTTTATGAACTACATGTAGTGGCAGTTGGATGGGGTACTTCAAATGGTGGTGATTACACAGTTGACTTGCAAAAAGTAAGTCTACAGATTAAAACACATGATGAATGCAGAGCAATAATAGAATCTATCGGAATAAACAATCGGATACACACAAGTAATATACCTCCACATATGATGTGTACTAAATCGAATCCTGTTGCACATCTGGGTCATGTAAGTATTGCCATTTATTTATCATATTATCGCATCAAGTCGAGCTTTTAAAATCAAATTAATAAGATTTTTCAAATAAAAACTAAGATAATAATTTTCTCTTTTCTAAACCATAATAAAAACTCTTTGAGCTCGGATAAACTATAAAAATGTGTATGCACGCACACTTTTATAATAGACACTTATGTATTATGCATATGAAATACAAATTAGTGAAATATTTAATAAATATATCAATGCCTTTGCTAATCAGATAATGTGTAAATTTCTTATATACTATATTTCACAGTAATATTTAATAAAGATTAAATTCTGTATCAGCTTTATTGTCATCTCACGTATACATTAAAGATGTACTCTTTAATAAGAAATTTATAAATAATTTTTGTAAATAATAGAAATATTTGTATATTTTCACAAATAACTGATTGATTTGAATAATTTTTTAAACGATAATAATATACGCGATAATAGTATACGTGATAATAATTGCGTTTATGATCAAAGATGTGTAAAAAATGTAATTAAAAACGAATCTTATAGATGACTGATTTTCAACAATGAATTAAAAAAACTATTATTTATAACAACTTTTAACGCTAAATCATTAACAACTGCTATATAATTTTGATACTAGAAAATCACATAATAAATTTTCTTAAATTGTTTCTCAAATGAATAACTCTATGTGTCTCATTCATATCGTTAACAATACGTAATCATCGTTAGCACAACTTATCGATTTAGAAATTTTATCGCGGTTATTCAAATAAACAATAATTCTTAATATATATATATATATATATATATATAACGTTTTAAAATAATATTAATAATTTTTAAAAAAACAAATACTTTTTTCACTACTTTAATTATTTTGCACATAAGTGTATTAATATTCTTGACTCCTAAAACAAGGAATCAATATATCATCGTATATAATTAAATTCCTTTCCCATATAAAAAACCAATATTTTAACTTAATTAACATTAAAGATCGTAACTTTAATATTAATAGTAGAATAATTTTAGAAATATATTTAATAAATAGCTTAGAGTAATTAATCAATTTAATCGTAAAGTGTGGATATTTTTCAAAAGCCAAAAGCAGTGTACTTAATTTGTTATTATGATATTTTTATATTAAAAAATATGTTTCATGAAAATAATACGATGAAATATATTTTTTAACTTTAATAAAATCATATTAAATTATTATTCTTGACTAATTATATATTATTCGTACTTTTTTAAACCGACGGTAATTCACGTGTAAACGAGTTTGATCATTTTAATACGTATAAGAAAAATTGAGTTTACTTAAGAAGAGCACTTTAAATTTATTGCTTCTTTTCTGTTATATCTTCCAATCAAATTTTCAGTTTCGTTTAAAAAAGAAAAACAGCATTCTTGGCTAAAATTGAATCATCTCATCATTTCTAATTTATTCTGATAATTGATATTAGTTAACTTTCTATTCATTAACTTAACATAATTTCAAATAATTTTTCACAAATACTTCTAATTATTTTCCAGAATTTCATTCGCTTAATTATTCATTTATTACTAAGTCATTATAAGCCATTATTTATTATTATTAATCTATTTTTATGACAGCTAAATTTCTATAAAAATGAAAAATAATTAAATTTAAAAAAAAACTGAAATAAATGAAAAAATAAAAACTAATAAAAACGAATTTTAAATATAATATAAACCAATATATTAACAATATTCTTGAATTTAATGCGAAATTATGAGAAACTCAAAATGTAATTAATTTTCTGATATATCAATTCACCTTAAATTTGGTGTCAATTTATTCTTTCCATTGTAAACAAATATTTATAAGATGATATTTATCAGATGCATTTTCATTTAAAAATATTTTAGCATCTAATGATTTGTTATTCTTATTTTCTGCTTCTATTTGCAAAATATACTATTAGTGACATCGAAATTACTAAAATTTTGTACTGTTTATACATTGAAATTTATGTACAATCGTATTCAACCTTTTTTTAAGACTTTCAAAAACTTTTAAATATTAAATTTTTAAAAGTTTTTCATATTTATAATAAAATTCAGTATTGCACCTATAGTAAATAATAGTAAATAATATAAAAATTTAATATAAATAATATCAAATATTATACAATTTATTTGTACATAACTAAGAAAAATTAATATTAAAGTGTATATAGAGGCACATTTATTAGTTTTTTTTGTATTAACATGCATGTGCGTTTCCAATAAAATACTCTGACGTATTATCTACTACTTTTCAGGCCGATAGTGGTGGTCCCCTTTTCTTAGAAAACATGCTTTTGGCTGTTAATAATGGAAAGGCTCCAAAGACGACGAATCTAGCATATCCCGCACGATCAGTAAACATTCACACCGCTGTTTCATATTACATGAATTTTATTGACGCTGTCTCAATAATATAATATAAAGTACATAGTGAGGAACAAATACTCACTTACATCCAGTTTTATTAGTTCACAATATTATAATGAAGAATATTTATATATTTATAATTATAAAATTGTAGTTTATCCCAAAAACGAACATCTGACTTTTTTCATAATTTATGAAAACATGAAATTCATTTTATCGAAAAACTTGAAGCACATGAAATTTAAAAAACCTTGAAATTATAAAACTTAATGTTTCGAGTAATCGTCTAGCAAGTCTTATTTCATTGCTAATATAAAAAATCTTGATTAGTAAACAAGTTATACAGATTATTATTATGTATCAACATTTAAATAAATGATAAAAATTTCATAAAAATGTAATTTAATAAAAAATTAATTAATGACAAATTAGACGAACTAATAATTTTTTACTTTTGCTTTAATTTTCTTACTGATGCAAAAAATTATACAAGATTAATTTTCACATATTGTCAAATCTTTTTAATGTAAATACAAATTATTAAAAATATCTTATAATCATATTTAATTTGTTAAAAAATAATTTTTTTTGTCTCGATCTCTTGGAACCAAATGTGTATTTTTGTTGTACATTTATCAATAAAGCTCTATTTATTTGAATAGTATCTTAAGTTTAGATAAAATTAGTTATTGTTAACAAGACGTTTAATAATAATACCTAATAATATTGCTCATAAAAATTATATTAAACATTTAAATAATTTATTGATTTTTAGTAAGGAAATATTTAGAGGATATTTAAGTATTTTAATCGTTAATAAATTGCGTTGCCGTCTCTGTAATCCATTTGGAAATAAATTTCATTATTTTTTTGTCCTAAAAAATTGAACAGTATATTATAATACTTTTGCCAATGCATATGGTATTGCTTATGTATTTGAATGCGATATCTAGTCGATAACATACCTTAGCCCAAAGTATACTCAAATAATGTTTAGTTAGTTCAACTCACGTTGTGATTATACTAAGTGCAGATCAACTTGATAAACTGTCTACAAAGAGGGATTCACTGAAGTTTCTAAGATCAGTAAGTCTAATTGATCATTAATTTAAATCAGTATGATAACTGTTGTTTTCGGCAAATACAATAATAGTGATAAATATTCAAATTCGAAACCATTTAAGAAAAATCTGTGTTTGTGCATTTTTATACTATAAACATTATAATTTTTATTTTAAATAATTATATTTATTTTCAACAATTTTTCGATATAAATTAAGCTTTTTACTTTTTTATTAGTGTACAATCAAAGAGTTTTTCAATAGTGCATATTTTATTTATTATAAGAATAAATAAGGAAGAATTCTTAACCCAATATCTGTATTACTATATTAATTGATGTTAATGTATGTGCACATATATATATATATATATATATATATATATATATATATTACTATCAATATTATTTATATTCTAAAAATTCTAAATATTTTTTTATAAAATTGTATTGATAATTAATTATATATATATCTTGCACCAAAAATTCTGGGTATATAGAAAATTTATATGGGTTAATATTATATTCTACTAAATAAATTATGAATTTGTATTTATTTATATTAAGATAAGCTTAGACAAACTTTAATAAGCTGTGATTATGTTACTTACATTCGCTAAACGTTAATACGAGCTTTTTAGTAACTATAATAAGAAGGTAAAACAAAAAATTCCTTATAGACCTGCAAAACATTAAAAATTGTTAAATAAATTAAAATTTATATTATATTTAATTAAATTCAGACTAACATAAACAATTACTTATATTTAGATAAATGTATTTAAATGTATTTCAACTTTCAAATTTCTAAATATAATTTACTGTTTAAATTCGTTAGTAAAAATTTAATTCAAACAGAGTACAATTATAATTTTTTGAATTATTTTAAAAGTTAAACACATTAGATTAAAAAATAAATAATTAATTAAAATTAAAATAAATAATTAAAATCGCAAAAATATTTGCATTTCAGGATTTTTCTATTTGAATCAGTTGTATACGAATATTAATGATGAGCTTTATTCGTGTATAACCAATAATAAATTTAATTAGTTTTTATTACAAAAATTATTTTATTAATTTTATCATAAAAAATAGTTGTAAAAGTTGAGATATATCAAACGCTTATTTGATATTGAACAAAACGTACACAGCTGGATATATAAACAAATTTACAATATTTTTGCGAAATATAGACTGGAAAATCGCAGTAAACTTTGAAATCAATGCGTATAATACCTTACGTGACATAAAAATGAATAAATTTGTATTTTTTATTACAAGCATAGTATTTATTTGCAATAATAAATAAATACATAATTTTTAAAGTATTCTGAAAATATACTTAAATGTTATATATAAAAGTAGTAATAATATTTAATAATTATAAATTGAAATATAATATTATCTATTGGTAAACTCAAAATTTAATAATATTTTATGACAAATTTTATAACACGACAAATAAGCGTTTATCTTTTGAAACGTATTTTACGTGCATTTACTTTGCAAAAAAATTCAAAATTTCGCATATGATAATTTATTTAAGTTGAAATATTACATTTATATTTTTAACATGGAGTTTAAAATAATGATATTACTCATTAATTTGGCGATATTTTGTAAGTAATAAAAATACACTTGTTTCATTTCGTTTAGTAAAAATGTAAAATATTAATAATATTTCAAAAAACTCGAAAACTTATTTGCGTCTTTTAGGCAACAAAAGTAACTTTATAAATGCGAATCCATTGGTTGGTGACAATGTTGAAACAGCTCAAGAAGGATCTTATACGTCTGCTGTTTGCATTATAAAATTAAATCCAAATATTACGAGAATCCACGAAAAAGTTTGGTGTGCTGGAGTTCTTATTACATACACTCATGTTTTATCCGCTGGTCATTGTTTTGAAGATTTAGAAAATTTTGGAATTCAAATACATATTGGTTCAGTTAATTTAGGGCTTTCACAAGTTTTTTGGCCGATGTGGATGTTACAACATGATATTTGGGTTAAAGAAAATAACATACAAGTTCCTTTTGAAAACAATGATATTGCCGTGATGAAAGTAAAGTATTTTCTGATAATTAATTTAAACCTTTCAAACAAATATTTAAACAAGATTTTAAATGATAAAAATAGTTAACGTACTCTCATAATTTTAATAATTAACAAGTAAAGAAAATGTCTGGACTTGTTGATAGAATTAAAAATCATAAATGATAAAATATCTTGCAGCTGCTGACATACGTGGATCCAGCTAAGGTTAATATTGTGTTACCGATTCTTTCTAACAATTCATACTTCGACATATACGATTATGGTGTTGAGGTTTCTACAGTCGGTTGGGGTTTAACAAACAGTGGACAACGTTCACAAAATTTGCTCATTGGGAAAGTGAAAATATTAACCCATGAAAATTGTAATATAATGATAAGAGATGTCGAAGGACGTACGTATGCTATACCTGGATCGATGTTTTGTACTTCAGCAAACCCCTACCTATTTTTGGACGATGTAAGTTCTGTATATTTATATATATCCTGTACATACTTATTCATAAAAACAAATACTCAAGTAAAAAATACGAAAACGACGATTGTATGATTTTCAATCAAATCAGGTTCATATTTTATAAATATACAAACAATTCGAATCTATAAGTATCAGCTTCGTATTCTTCTCACCGTTTCATATTGAAGTTCTGCCAAATTTTTTTATTCGTAGTTTTAAACAGTTTTGACGCGATAAATTTGTTCATCAGTAATATAATATATTCCAAAATTATATATTAACTGGATAGTAAAAAAAATTAATTCAATAGTTTACTCAAATATTTTATTTCATTTTTTTATACCGGTGAAAGTCAATCTTATACAATTAGAACGAAATTTGCAAGTGACAAAACCAATATAATAGAAAACTAGTAAAAAATATAACATTTGCATACATATACATACATATATATATATAAATTTTATGAAAAAAATTTAAAAAAATTGAAGGTAACAATATTAAATTCAAAGTAAACAGCATGTAACAAGGTACAATGGATTGTTAATATTATTTTATATAATTTAAATTAATGAAATATACAATAATCTTAAAGCTTTCGTAATAAATGAATTTCTTAAATGTGATCACGATTGCGAATGGATACTCAACTATTTATCACTTGCCCATACTGAAATGCAAGGAAAATTATATGTAGACAAAAAGTATTTTCGTATAAAAACTTTTGTTGAATTCAATATTAAACTGTGAGTTGATATTAATTAGATATTTTGAAAAAGAGTATTATTTTTGCTTATTATATTTTTAATTCTTTAAACATATTATATTATTAAATATGAAACATACTATTCAAATAGATATTTCCTACTATATTTATTATTCCTTACGTCACAAAAAGTATTTTGTTAATATTATTAGATTGGTAAACTTTTCTTTTCGAGCTACACGTTAATGTCAAACTCTACTTCTTAAACAAATAATTAAATAAATAATATATTTAATTTTTTATATTTTACAATGAGATAAAATGTAGTTTTGTCAATTCCATTTTATTAAATTTAATGCTTTTTAATAGCAGCCATTTGAAATTGTATTACGTATGTAATTAATTTTAAATATTTATTTCGCTATCGTGAAATAAAAATAAATTTTTATATAATTTACTTTAGAACTTTGCATATTATTTAAGTTATTTTGAATGTTATTTCAGCAATGTTGTATCAAATACGTTTGTTATTTCATTAATGTGACCATCAATTATGGAAATTCACAGAATGTTTATACGAGAACTTTTTATTTTCACCTGATAAAAAAACTATAAGTTGTATTTTATATAAATGTATACTTTCAAACTGAAAAAAATTTTAGATTATTTTATCAATTTATTCTTTATATACAGACTTTCAAAATATTATAAAAACGACTGGCAAAATACTGTAAAAATACTGTGTGTATACTCGTGTAATTTTTAATTTTTCAAATTTGTTTTTTTCTTCAAATTTTATATTTTTTTCAATTAATGTTTTTAAGTGCTACATTTTTCTCGAAGTTTAAGTGATATAAAATTAAACTTTTACACGTAATATATATAAATATTATTTTACACTATTCATGTTTAAAAATCAATTTAAATATTTAATTTACATAATATTTCTTTTTAGGGTGATAGTGGTAGTCCCCTTTACTGGGAAAACATACTAATTGGAATAGGCACTGGAAATATTCCAAAAAATAATGGCCGTTTTCACCCGCAACGAGCTAATCTACACATTGATGTTTCGTACTATAGATACTTTATAGATACAGCCCTGGCTATGTAATATTAATACTCGATAATTAGCAATTACATATAAATATGAGTAAAATAACAATAGTAAAAATTATAGCTCATATTAACGCAGCATTTGCTAAGGTATTTTAAATATAAATTACTATAGTTCCTCATAAATAACGAGCTTAACATCTTTTCTCTAAACATTTTGCGAGAGCCACTTGAATTTTCCGATTTGAAAAGCCTGTAATGTTCATGATTTCCAATAAAGTAGTACTTGTGAATCTATAAACGTGGTGGAAAAGCTTTGCAATTGTATAATGTATATTGGGAGTGAGTATATTTTATTGCGTTGAATAAAATAAAGTGAAAATAATCAATGTTGTTTCTTGAATAATTACCAACGATAATAAGGAAATTAACCTCGAAAAATATAAAGTTTCTTCCGCCTTAGAATCGATTATTGGCGCGAAAAGAGAAAGCATGCAGGAGCAAAGTCCCGCTTAAAAAAATATTAACAAATTTGAACATGTGAATTAAAGAGAAAGGAGTGTGTCTGGATTCGGTTAGCTTTGCTCGGAGTACGAATGGACGCACGCGCAGCAGATTTTTTCGACTAATAAATATTCAGCCGAGTCGCACCCCACGGTAACATAGGAAAAGTATGTCTAAGTGTAGTGCTCGTCCACCTCGAAAGAATTGACTCTGACACGCCATTTATCACGAAAGCTGCGTACTCCTCCGGAGTGCAACTACAATGATATGCTATATATGATTGTAGAGGCAGAGGCGCTGTGTTCCGGTGTTCCCCTCTAATTGATCGGGACAACTTAATCTCGCATACGGCCAAAAGTTGATCTCTGCGTAATTTCAGTCTGCGGAGTATGGGACAAGTTGTATTATAATGACTTACTCGCGGGCAATTTTTCATTGGGCTTGGGGAGGGGCGGGCGCGCAGGAATCCTCCTTTCCTTCGGCGCTCTGTGTTTGCATAAGAACATCTGATAAGTCAGTCGGACGAACGCCGAGTTTTAACGAGCAATCGTTAATTAAATTAGATTTTACGTTTTAATCGTGGCCGAGCTACGCTTTATGTATGTTCTGTGTTTATTTCTGTATGCGCTTATGAGTGTGTAGATGTAGGCGAAACACAAAACACCTGCGCTTATCTGAAATTCGTGAAAGTAAAAACTGGTCGGATACGTTTGCGTACTTTATTTACTTTTAATTAATGAAATACAATGAAATATTATCTGATCGAATTCCGCTGTAATCTTAACAGAAAAACTAATCTAAATTACTTGTCTGCAGAAATACTAATTGAAATTCTTCTCCCACACAAAGTGCGCGAGCAGAACGAAAGAGAAAATGAGGCGACCGCCGAGCCACAAGTGAATTTTTCGCGCCAGTTGCATTTAGAAATACAAACTCTAAGAGGATTAAATATACTTGCGGGATTATTCACGTAAATGAATGAAAGTATCATAAACCAAAATCGTACAGTATTTTTAATCGTAAAACTTGCCTACCTTCTACACGATACAGTTAAGATACTATACTTCTATAGTTTTACATGTTCAATTCAATTGTTTAATGTGATTACTTCTTATCAAAATATTACCAATAATCTTTAGGTTTTTTTCTAATTATATCATTTATTTTTATCAACAAAAATTTTTTATTCTCAAAAAACATGTAACTTTCAAATTTACTAGTCACATTGTAGTTATTTATATATTTTTTGGAGTTACGTAAACGTCAAATAGTATCTGATTTAATAAGCTCTATTCTTTTATGATGTAATTGTAACAGCATTATGACTGAATTTTTCCACAAAATATCTAAAGCATTAAAAACTATTGGTTAAAGAAAAATCTTCACATATGTGATAGAAGTATCGATCATGATTTCTAATAATGAAATAATCTTTAAACAAATTTCCATAATGCACAATTATAATAATTAATTTTATAAGATACGATAAATTACAGAAGTTATTTGTTAATTACATTAACGAGTTATAGAAACTGAACTAACAATAACGAAAACATTTTTAATTAGAATAAATTAATATGTGTTAAAAGTATTAATTTTATAAGAAAGTATTTGTGTACACGATGACGTACATGTTTTTATTTTAAATTCAATTAATATGATTTAACTAAGAATGATTTACTTTTTAGCTTATTATAAATATACAAAAATGTAATGAAAAAATTATGTTATGAAATTGTGAAAGGCATTACAGTAATTTTATTTTATGTTATTTATATGCTCGTATTTAAATGTTTAATAGCTACATGGATCGCGCGGTCTTTCTTGACAGTGAAGCCAGACAATGAACCTAAATTACAAAACCGGATTTTACGTTTCACGATGATTTTATTTCTTTTCATCGCTATAAAACTACAACACAATTATAAATCTCTACAAATAATATGTAAATTTAAAACGTTTTTATAGACTTATAATACACTGTTGTAGAGTCGACTTAAAATTAACATCACATTTCTTGACATCGAAAAGACATTGACAAAAAAAAACATTCCCATTCGTCAAGTTCTGACAAACGAGTTACAAAATTATATCTTGCTGAAATTATAGTAATGAAGTATTCATCTTCTATAAAGTGAATCCGCTATCTTACCTATTTTATACACAAGATGACTTTTCGACGATAAATCCAGAGGAACACCCGCAACTATATCAACGATGACGACAGCGTTTGAATTAAAAAAGGCAAAAACGAAAACCAGAGGAAGAGAGGAAGAGGAAGAGAGAGACAGACGAGAGGCAGTTATGCACGAGTTTCCCCAGAAGATTGATTAGCACGCGATGCGAGTCAGAGATGGCGAGAACCAAGAGTCTTGCATTGTCTCTGGACTTAAATCGTGAATCTGCCTCTCAAAGACAAATGAGCATCATGTCGTTCGTGCCACCCATGGTTACACAGCTGGTCACTTCCTCTCCTGAGCGCGACGTCGCACGCCCGAACGTGTGGAACGACCTCGCGAAATGTCGACGATATATTATTGAAGGTATGCTGGTGCTGCGAGTCGAGGTGAGATCTTGAACGGGGTGAAGAAAACGAGGCCAAAGCTGCAGAAAAACTCTCGAAGATTTAGTTGCGCGAACGTAAGGTACGGGTATTGTGCATAATGCCGAAGGGATAATCAGATGAAATTCCTCTTCGCCTCTTTCCTCTCCTTCTTTTAACTTTGCTTTTGTGGTTTCATATTTAACGATACGTAAACAATCGAACAATGTATCCCTCTCCACCATCACTTCTTCATCAATTGATTTGTAAAAATGATTGCAGAGTATCAAGGATCAATATTACAAGTTGGATCTGGCAGGTAAGAACTCGTTGAAATCAAATGTAGATATGAAAGTGAAAAGAGTCGAATCCCTCAGTTATTCTTGCCAAATATGAAGAATACTATGGACACTAAAACAATTATTCTTTGTTATAAGTCAAACATGGAAAATAAGTTCAAAATTTTTCGATAACATTTGTTTAAAATTGGTTTTAAAATATGCTTTGAAAATATTTTTAAGACATTACATCAGGAATTGCCCTTTAATGAAGCAATTGTCTTTTGATTTTTTGCCTATAAAATAATTCGACTTAAAAATTATAAAAGTTTTTTTCTAATTTAATTTATTTTATATATTCATATATATATATATATATATGTGTATTTTAAAATAAATTTAACATGTAATATTGATTTTTACATCGAATTAAATTTTTATAATAACATATGAAAATTTTTAATGAATCATAAGTGGAAAAAACTTAATATAAATATTCATATAATAAAAATTTTTATTTTTAGAAAATGTTTATACAAATTTTTGTTTTCCGATTCATGATATCAACTACGATTTGTGTATTATTTAAAATGAATTCGTTTAAATCATCTTTTATGTCATGTTTATGTCACAGATGTACTGCTTATATAAATTTCTTACATTTTTCAAAAATACTTCATTACACTTCTTGGATTAAAAAATGACATTTTTTATTTTACAAACTAAATTTAGTGAACTTCAATTGTTTTCAATTGTGTAATTAATTAAATATATCACTATTATTGATACAGTCAATTTTAGGCTTAGAATAAATCAATTATTAAATAAATATTTAACGCACATTTATATATGTATTTTATTTAAGGTCGCGTGATTCTACTCTATTGAATATAAGTATTTTGATATTTTAGTTTAATATTATTTTAAGTTACTTTAATTATCACTATATTTGTATGAAAATATTATTCACGTATAATTAAACCAAACATGACACGTGTTTTATTAACGTACGCATCTTTAAATTAGATATTTTTATTAAATGTGTACTGTGTATATCAATTTAAATTTTATATGCATAATTTGTAATATGTACATAGTATATATGCTCTAAAGTATTATACTACTAAATTATGCTAAATGTAATCTTGAAATAGATTTTATGTTGTGCGGGTAGACTTTTATCTCATCTGCTAAATGATCAAGACAAATCGAATGAAGAATTTAATTTATGATTAAAATCCTTTCTTTTGCTTATAAATATAATATATTTAAAATAAAGAATATTTGTCTTTTTTATCGATGATTAATAATTTTTACGTGACATTAATTTTTATTATTACTTGTTATGACTGCAAAATAGTAATACTAAAGTCCTCAAAAATCTTTTACGCTTATACTTTTGTATGTTCTCAGATCGAGTATTATTTTTGCCATCTTATATATTGTAAAAATAAATCATGATAATTATATTAGGTTGTTAAAGTTACCCGAGTAATTATTGTACATATTATAATAATTAATCCACGAAGAAATTCAAAAATATAAATGCTATACGCTGCAAAAAATTTTGTGCATATCGGAAAAAATATTTTAATAAATCTAAATAAACGAAATTTCCTTACCCAAATATGATAAATTAATACTGATACACTCAATCAAACTTTCTAAAGTCAAAGATTACATAAGTTATATATCATAGTACATAAACAACGCAAACATCAGATTTATTTGAACTGTTTCACAAAAAGTATTTCAACATATTCAACTATCGAATTTCAATGAGAATTTAGGATCAGTCTAATTAGCCTGTTAACTTAAAAAACTAATCGTATTACTTTTGCAAACATTTAACCAATACTATCTTTTCATTAATAGAAAAATCACCAACTATCAAGAAAATTATTAACTGTAACAGATATTTCATTTTTAAAAGTTAAGAATCTAATCCAAGGACACTAGAATATCTGTATTCAATTAAGAAGGTAAGTTCATATTGCAGTCCTGGATAGTATAATAATCTGAATTATTTCGAGTAACTACGGACTAAAGAAGCTTTTTAAATTCACGGTATAAAAGTTTCAGTAATGAATTTTATATTCGATAAAATACTAGTCGCGTAATGAAACAGTAGCCGGTAAATCAACATATCCATTCAGGTACAGATTACTCAAGTCAAATACACGGCTATGCCAACGTAAATCCTGACGTAAATAAGGTAATACAAACACACGCTCGTGTATCAATGTATATGGTATATAGTAATAATAATTAGATACGACTATAAATAAATACCAACGAAAAATTATTGTACAAGACTTTCAATCTTTACTAAACAATAGAATTCAAATAAATTATTGTTAAATACCCATTACCTAATAGAAAAATTCGAACATTGAAAGTTTACAAAAAATAAAAATTTCTAAGGGTTTTTAAAGCAAATTCATATTTTCTTTGGAAAATAAATTATTCAAATTCAGAAAAAATATTTAAATAAACAACTGTATTCAATTAGAATATAAATTTAATAAAAAATAGCAACTTTTTAAAAATCTGTAAAACTTACAGAGCTCAATGGCAATTAGAATATCTATTAAACTGTTCAAAATTTATGAAAGCTCGTATATATGTGTATATATATATTGGTGTGAACATTTATTACGTTTACTAATCATATGGTGTATGAATAATATATACAATTTTCTATGCACGTTGCGTCAATGTTATATTAAGCTGATGAATAGAAATACAAACAATAAATCTACCGAAATTCACAAAAAGTATAAACCTACGCTGCCTCAGATACTTATTTAAATTCAAACATAAAATATAAGTTAATACTAAATAAATAAAATTAAATGTTATAGTTGTCAATATGGGAACAAAAGAAGGTGTCCAAATATACATTTTCGTATATCACATTTTTTAAATAGCGGTGAATTATATTTATTGATAATCCTTATTTGATCTTGCATTCATCTGTTCTAGAGATCTATACAAGTTATATTTAAAATATTGTGAAATATTTTTAGGGAAAGTTCCTTAAGTTATTACGAAAAAGATAGTTTTAATTCCCATTTACAAAAATAATATAAAAGATTACAACAATTACCAGACACTTAAATAAATCAATACGAATATAAAGAAATAAATAATTTCATATTCAATAAAAAGTTTTAAAATTCATTAATAAAAATTATTATATTTTGAATTTAAATGACGTTTAATTTCAAGATTTAGAGTGATTAATAAAAAATTAACCCTTAAAAAATTGAAGTACGGAATATATATAAAAAAAGTATAAATATAAAAATTTTAAACTTACCTCAACCAGAAAAATTAAAAGTATCTCCCTTCTAAAATCCTTTTCGGTTTTAAAGTATTCATCAAGAAAAAATTACTAATAATTCTACATACGATGCACAGCTCAATGGTATTAGCTCAACCGTATTGATAATCTTCATGAATATCTACTTTATATTTCCCTTTGTACAATAGATTCAATAGATTCACCTGTGCTTTGCAGCTATACAAGGTAATTTATTCATGTCATCGTGTACCCGATATTTATTTTAAGTAATATTACCACCATCGGATAAATGACTTTTCATTTATTTATAAAAACTAATATTACATAGATTCATTGATTATTAATGGTGCAATATCATTTTATATTATATAATATTTAATTCGATAAAATACTGTTTTAGGATCTTCGAAGTCTTATAGCAGAAACTTTGGTAATCAAGAACTACTATTATTTACTCACATTCTTTGGACAAAGACATTGCTAATATTTCACTATATTTATTTGATGTAAGAAATTAATGTAATATTTAAAAACAATTGTGTAAATTTATATTAGCGAAAAAATAAATTTTTCAGAAAATAATTGAAAAAATACAGAAATTTTATTATAATTAATTTCTAATTGTCCTTTAAGATTAATTAATTCTCTTTATCGTACAGACTACTTATTCATACTTTATCTTAATGCTTATTTATCGACTCCGAACGTTAAGTTTCCAAACATCATCAAGAAAGCAAAGAGTTAGTTTTTTAAAAAGCGATTAAAATAAAAAGATAAACAATACCTTTCAATGCGTGCAAGTCAAAATGAGTGAATTGTGTGTGCGTATATGCATGTATTTATGAAAAATGCAAACAAAATTAAGTATTTGAATGATTGATGAAGACTTTTGATGTAGATTAAAAATTACATTAAAAAAGAATGTATATGTACGCGTAAAACTACTTAAGTAATACAAAATTTTTTAGCAATATAAGTAGCGTATACAAAATTTCTTTTATTATATATTCTTTTTATTCAATAATTTCTTTTTGCATGTGCATTGGAGTGCACACACGCGATAGGCACATACGTGCATAAATTGAATAAGCGTTCATAAGTTGAAATTGGCGGATCTAACGAATATAAATTTCAGAGAAAAATGTACATACGTGCATGTTTGAAAACTATAGGATTAATAGTTATTATTAATATTAATAGAAATCACGAGTTTGAGATCATTTGTTATTTTCGTGTAATTTACATTTTTTAATATGATTAAGACTGTCGTTTATTTTAAAATAAATTTAGCAAAATAATTTTTACTAAACTACATTCCAAGAGACTATAAATAAAAATTATTTCAACAAAGTTAACCATACAAAATTAATTTTTAAAGTAAATTGTAAACATATTTGACAATATTATCTATATCTTGAAACAATTTGATAAAATATGAAGCAAAATTTTTTTAATTTGTAATTAAAATAATATTTTTAAAAGAAAAAATAAAAAAAGTTATAAAGACTGATTATATTATGAACTACATTATTCTTATAGTTAATTTTGAGGGCGTAACATAATATCATGAATCAATGCCGAGTATCATTAATTATCATTTACTAAAAAATTATATAACTGGCTTATAATGACTTTCAATATTAATGAGTGAATTTAATTTTTATAATGCAAACAGAATTATATTACGAATATATTTTATTTTCTATACAAAAGTGTATGAGCACGTACTTGAGCGTATATATAATTTTAGAACTTGAAAAAATAATGTAAAATAGTCTAAAATATTGGTATAAGTTAGTTTTATCTTTATTTCTCAATTATTACAATTTTGAATTTTTCTACATGATTTCCCATTTTTTAAAAAGATTTTCTTTATATTCCTTTAATATTTAATATTATTTCGATGAAATCACTGATTCTATGAGTGATAATATTTAATTGTTTCATACGCATCCAAAGTTACTTATGCGATTGTATCATTGGAATATATGGCCAATCGGTTATACATTTATTAATAACCCTTTTTAACAATAAGAAACGATTCCCCTATACATTTTTATGAAATATGTATTCCTATAGTAATACTACTATATTTGTGACATTACAAACTAATAAAAATTATATAAATTATCTTCTTATTTGAACTATCAAACTTTTTATAAAGCTGATTTTAAAGTTATAGAGACAATATTAATTCTAAACCTTTGAGACTATACCAGCAGCAAAATTGAACTGATTTTTTATGATTTAGCAAACATAATAGGTAAAAATGTAGCGTGAAATTATCATACTATTTAAAATTCATAGCAAATCATTTCCATTTCGTCAACTATGTTTTCATATATTATTCTTTTAAGTATTATTGTTTCATTATAATAAAATCAGATTTAAAAAATAAAATAAAATTGATTAAATTTATAAAATAACAAATAAATATACTTGTCATTAGTGTAAAAATAAACGATCAGCTTTTTTCTACAAAATAATTGTAATTGTTTTATTAGTGCATACTGGAAGTATTGGTGAAATAATAAAAGAATTCTGTAAAGTTCGATTAATTTAAAAATAACCGAATGAAGAGCTTCTCATGTTGATAATTAAAATCCATTCTCAACATCATTAAATAATTCATCAAAGCTGGCACTTATAAGTTTGCTGAATAGGTAAATTCGCGGTATCTTTTTTTTATAAATAAATACAGTTAATGACTTAATATAAGCATATATGAATAAATAATTAAAAATATGTATAGTTCAGTTACAGAAAATTTATTTATATTTATTAACTAAAATTTAGAACTATAAATAAATTGAATGAATAATTTAGATTAAAGAAGTAATTATAATCGAATTTATTAAAAGATTATTTTTTATCCACACATATATATTCTAATAAAAAAATAAAAAAAAAACATTTCACAATTAAAAGATAGGTAATGATAATTCCTTTAAATTAAAGTAAATATTCACTAAAACATTAAAGTGATGATAAATGTTATAGTAATATATAATCGATTGACACTTGACTGTATAAAAACATAATGTGCAAATAACTAGGATATTTAATAGAATAGCTATCAAAATATTGATTTGTAAAAAATATAAAATCTTTAAACGTCACTTAAATTACTTGTGTTTAATCAGATTTGAACTAAGCACTTTGAAATTATTTAATTTAATCTTTCAGTAACAACTTTTATATTAAAGGTGACAATTATTAATGAAGAAACTGATAAAAAATAAAAATTATTTCAAAACTATTTTTTAAAACCTACTATAAAATAGTAATTTATTTGATTATATACTGCAATAAAACTACTCATGTGCATGTGGATGCATGGCAACATTTAACATGGCAATATATTCTAAGAATACACGAAGAAATTTTTTATTCATACTTTTACTTTTGCTTGATAAAAATAATTTTTAATCGAATGAATCGCTATTCAGATTAAAAAATTATAGTATATAGCCAGCATTATTTAAACATCTTGCAATTTCATAATTAAATTAAATACCAACAATTACTTGATATGCAAAGTTATATTTACATCTATTAAGAATCATATATAGATGGAAAAGAGAAACATATGGAGACCTACGTATGTGTAGTATATTTTCCTGGAAGGAATATCTTTATATTAGATTAAATATGTAAACACTACTTTAAATAAACACTTGTGTGTGCAGATATATTAAAATTATCTAACAGTTAAAATGAAAAATTAAATTTTAAAAGTAAAATGCGGTAAACAATTTTAAGATTAAGAATAATATTAAAAACGATACGTATTACTTCCAATAATTATTAATGTACTGCATAAAATAATTATATTTTGCCTCTGTCGATCATACAAAAGACAATTTTTGCTATTTGTAAAATAATGTATTCGGGCTCAAATAATAAAGAATCATTTACAAATGGTTGACTTCTACTGAATTATGGTGTTTATTCCTAAATTTTAAAAATATATACTGGAACCATTAGAGTATAAGAAAAGCAATTTAATCTTTTCGCCGATTTTAATTAATATTACATTTATTTTATTATATTTAACGTAAGAACGTTTGTTAGCGATAATAAAATAGTACTATAAAGTTGTTTATCCATAAATCTATGATCAATATGCTCTAATATTTAATTTATAAAAATTTCATATATTTATTTGCAACTATCCGGTAAACTAATAAAAAAAAAATTAATAAAATAATCGCGTTTTATAAACTGTGCTTATAATTTTACCAAAATATACCAAAATAGAGGAATACAAACAATTATTTATTTAATTACGCAATTATCCGTATGAACACTGAGACTTTTATGATTCTTTTACGACATGCTTTATACCAGTAAAGGCAAATTTTTTATAATACCGCGCGTAACTCAACTTTTATCTGTTAAAAAATAGTTTTAATTATAAGTGTTTCGTACTAATTTTTATCATGCAAAGTAAAATTATCCACTTTTTTGTTCAATTCCTATTATTTTGTAAGTAAATTTATTAAAAAAAAAAAAATGCTCGTTCGTGTCAGAATAGATATTGAATAAAAATTAATATCGTTTAGGCAGTGAGTACCATTTCATCAGGGTAAATGCATTGGTTGGTGATCACGTCGAACAAGCCATAATCGGGGAATTTCCTTCAGTTGTATGTCTTCCGGCAATCAGTATTCAAAATAATGAACCAACAGGAACTATCATCTGCTCCGGGACATTTATTTCAATGCAGCACGTCTTAACAGCTGAGCACTGCTTTGAAGACTTGAACGACATATATCTGCAAGTATACAGTGGCTCGATTACGTTAAAACGGTGTCAAAAAAATACTATAATGTGGTGGTTAACATTCGACCAGTGGGCCACGGCGTTTAGACAAAACATACTCCTACCGAGAAACGACATTGCTGTACTCAAAGTAAATCGCCGTTTAACTGACAAAAGCTATTTGCGCAAAAATAAAAGACCATTTTTTACGCTTACCTTTATTATGATATAGTTGATAATTCGGTAATGAGGGTACGGTGAAAAATTAAAAGGTAAATATTTTTTAGCTGATTCAACCAGCACCTAGACAAAATATTCCAGCCGAACTTTCAGATACTCCCGTCAGACTGCTGTTTGGCCTACATATTGTAATACAAGGATGGGGTGACACGAGTGATAATAGGTCCCCGACGAATCTGCAAAAAGGAGTTCTTAAAATCATTGACTATGAAGAATGCAGCAGCATAATCCGAACCTTTAATCGTCGAAGGATTGTACTCGACGAACCATTTCTCTGTACAATAAACACTCCACATATACAAGTGCAACATGTAAGTGTCGTAATATTATTTGTAATTATTTAACCTTTTAATTAACTAACAAACATATTTTTTATAAAAAAAATGGTAATTTTTAATATAAAAATAAACATTTATAATTATGGGACGATGCATGCATTATGGTTGCATAATGCAAATTTAATTGCAAAAATTAATTTTAAGATATACTAGAAATTCTAAATCCCTTAATTTTTCTAAAGTCGTGAACTACGTAAAAACATGTCAGCTCTTTTAATTAACTAAAATTAGTCTTAATAGAAAATTTTCTCATACAAATCCTCATTAAAAAATTTTATATTCAAATTTTTTGAGACTAAAATTTTGTAAAAAAATGATTTAATAGTTTTATATAATTTTTATTTGAAAGTTTTTTTATATTATATAAATATTATTAAAATATAGTTAACTTAATGCATCTTCAATATCAAAAATAAATTTAATATTACTAAAGCTTAAATTTTACGAAATGTCTAAGGAGTTTTTTTTATCATTTTTAATCTATTTCAAAATAATCTATCAAAAACTTTTTGAATATACTTGTTTGAGTGCTTAAAAATATAACACACTTATTATATCGAACCTTTTACGAGATATACAATATCCTTTTAAATAATTCTTAACTCAATATTTTCTATGAATATAGAAATTTTTATAGATAAAAGTAGTCCGTATTTTTTTAAATTTAATCAAAAGATAAATGGAATATAATTTTTTTAAAGCATTAGGTAATATCCTTTTTTTAATAAATGGAAATTCTCTATTCTCCATGTAAATAAAGGAAATAATTAATTTTTCAGAGTATCAAATTTTTAATAAAAACCATTTGTTTATGTTTTTTATACGAACAGACTTAATATAACGTAAGATACTGGCAGCACGCACACGCCCGTAGAAACAAACGGGCACGTGCGCCTTCTTTCAGTACACTCAAACATACACACACACACATATATATATATACATATACACAGTATTTATGCGCACACAGTTATATTAAAAAATTTTATAGTATAGTGCATAAGATATTCGCACTTTATATATTACAGGGCGACGCTGGTGGACCAATTTTCCACGAAAATACGATACTTGGTATTAGTAATGGAAAGTGTCCAGACATTGAAGGCATGTCTCACGGTGGATCAGTAAATGTCTATTCCAGCGTTAAGTTTTATAAAAATTTTATTTACTTTACCACGACGCAATAGTATTAAGTATCAAAATTAAAATAAACGAAATTTATTATATATTCTATTTTGTTCTGAATAGAATTGTAAATATAATACAAAATCATAGCATTATAAAATTATAAAAATAATAATTTATTTAATATTTTTTAACTTTCATTATCATTAAAAATTGTATTGTAATGTACATATTTATGTGTATACAAAAGTTGTCGTTATTTTCAAAATAATTTATAACTTAACCGCTTCAGTAAACTGAAAAATGTTAAATAATATTTTAATTATTTAGTTGCTCAAAATTTTATTCTTAAATAGTATCATTGAATTAAAGTTTATTGAGTGATTGCATTCTACTATGCGCAATACAAAAATTCATATTTATATTATAAATATTTCCACGAATTGGCTTGTTTTGAAAAAAATAATTTTATTAATTTTTTTATTGATTTAAAGGCGTATAAAATTTTTAATAAAATCATTTTTTATTTCATACAAAAATGTAATTGTAAAGCAAAAACATTTATAGCCCCAAACAACTTATCCAAGAAATAAATTCTCTTGAAATCAGCGGTTGGCAATTTGGCTTGTCTTAGCATGTTAGTAAACTTTTTACCATAGATTCAAACAAAAATCATAATGTAACATTATATCATGTCAACACGCTCTTGTTGGATAATATAAATGGCAGTCGTGTTAATTTCGTTTGCTGGCTGATTCTTCCCCCGTGTGCTTATTCTACAACATATCCCATACACGGCTAAGCTGTATACGTAACATGTGATCCAGAACGTATGATCAGTGAATTGTTGTTTAATGAGTTGACCAAGTACCTTGAACCTCGGAAGTCAAACTTTAAATCTAGAATTTTACTTTATGATATTCTTCAATCATCATATGTATAACCATTTACATTTCAATATAGAATCAATTCTCTACTGCTTGAAAATAACAATAATGACAGATTATTCTACGTAATATAATATAAAACCTAATCTTTGTAAAAAAAATTTTAATTGCGATAATAATCACCGGTACATTTGACTTGAAGAAAACCTGATTATTAATCAGCATCGTAATTGGACGATGATTGCATTCTCAGATTACTTTTTGCATTGTTGGATTAATTGCATTCTTGCATTATTAGACAATGTTAAAATAAACTTTAGAGAAGCTGAGATTAACTTTTCATTTTTATTCGATGTTCTCTTATATTTTAATGCACAACATAATTATTTAATGACTTATTATTTCAAATTATTACAATATTTAAATTTACTCAAACTGTTTGGGTAAGATTAACCTTTAGAAGAAATTGGTATAATAAATAATTATAATAGCTACTTTAATATCTAAGAATTCCAAACAATGGAAGATACCGTAATATGGTATGCATTGTTATATTTTATATTAATATAATTCTAGAGCTTTAAATTAATTTATTAATTACACTCATATGAACGATTAATTCGACAAATCATAAACTATTATTCTGTGTACACTTATTAAATATTAGTAATTCAATAAGTTTATAATAATAAGCATTTGTTAATACTTCAATTAAATAAATATTGCTAGTAAACTACTTGAGAATAAATCGATAAAAAAATAATTACATATTAAAGTAATTAATCTGTAAATCTTTTGTTATTGACTCAAAAATATATCGTTCACCATTATTTTATTTTAGCCAAATTTTTTTTTAATACGTTTTAATAACAATAAATAATGTTATATAACTTCAACGTACATTGCAGTATATAGATAGATCTTTTTAACTCTATTCATATTGGCTACGCAATTCAACATTATTGAGCGTTTAAGCTTTTCTGTGGAAAGGTTGTTAAGTATACTCGTAACCATATCCGTAAATAATGGATTCATATAATTTTTTCATAGTTATCATAAACTAAACGTGAACGATAGCAAAATAAGAAAAATATAGCAACTATGTATTTCTCTTCATAATACCAGATCATTTACACATGGCGTACAAAATAACGTACTATCGATCATATAACTTTCTGACTGAAAATAGTTTCAACCATTATACTTGTCTCGGCATTTATAAATGATGATTTCGTAAAATGTTTTCATCTGCGTATGAAATCAATTATAATCTTCTATTGTTCGTGATTATTATTCTATTATGTATTAATATTTATGAATAACAATACTTTCGTTGAGTTTGGTAAGGTAATTTTGATTATAAAATTCATTTTTTAAATTTTACATAATTCTGAATATTTTGGTACGTTATTCGTTTTAAGATACTGAAAGAGGGATTTTAAAAAATTATTTATATAATAAAATCATTAATTTCGTATTTATTAACATCTACTTACTTATTAATATATATCTCAAGAACTTAATTTACAAATCATTTCTTTTAATTCAATTTAATAAAGCTAAATAAAGGCTATAAAAATGATTTTCATTTATTCATACTTTTCATGTTATAACTAAATAATTTGTACTCCAATTTTTCGCACAGTGTATGTTTTTTTATTAACTACCAAATTAAGTATGGAAAATACGTAAAGTATGTTGTGCGTTAAAATGATTGATGAAAGCACTCGATAAAAATTACAATACAAAGAGATGAATAGAAATACAAGATCAGAAATTTTGTGAGAAAGAAGGAGAAAGAAAATTTTTAAAAGTGTATAATTTAATAATTCATATTCTATTATATTTTTGATTAGTTATAAATATATATGAATATTATAAACAAAATTATAACTGTAATATACCAAATATTGAATTTCATCTTCGGAAATTGAAGCATTTTAATCAATAATTTTTATAAATAATACGGGTAATTTTCAATGATAATAAAAATAGTTGTAAATGATTCGAGCTCTTCACAAGTACATAAAAATTAAAAAAACCTTTAGAATATTAATATTTATTACTTTAATCATAAAAAATTATAAGCTGTTTTAGAAAAATATCTAAAAAGCATTAATTTTAAATAATAATAAAACGAGTCGAAAATACATTTTATAAAACGTTTGTATGTTTTCAGAAGAAATACTGAAAAAAATAATGAATTTTTCAATTAAAAGTTATACGTCAATTTTAATATTTTAAATAATTTTCTTTCAAAAATTTTAATAAGATAAATTTTATCCACGTTTTTAAAATCAAGAGAAAAATATGCCGAAAGTATTAAGGGTGTACTTTATCAATTAGCACAATTAATTAATTAAAAAAATATAATAAATTCTGGAAAAAATTTTTGTTTGTGCATCAGCTGTCTGTTACAGCAATATATTATATAAACCGATTACATGCGCAAGAAAATAACTAATTTTCTTATCTCATGGTAGGATACGTATTTATCATTACAATTACCTTGATATAAAACAAAATTCAAAGTAAGAATTGGTTTTAATGTGTTTATTTAAAGTTAAATGAAATGAAAGGCGTGAGGCGGAGATGTTTTCTGTTTCAATCAATACTTGAGCTAATATTCAGTGGTAGCGACAGTGATAGAGTCATTATTCAGAAATCAATCGGGGTTGTATCTATGCCTCGTAAGACAAGTGGACAGATTATGTCTTTTACGATCGGCCGCTGCTACTCAGTGTGTAAAGGCTGACGAATTTGAATGTGATACATTGATAAAAAGCCACGTATGTAGTGCATACGTTGCTTCACTCTCTCCGCCATTCAACCGTCTTGTATATATATTATCAATTTAATGCGATGCATTGAATCAAAGAGAAATTGTGGGATTGGCTTATTTTTAAATATCTATGATTACCGCTCGTTTTTAAAGTCGTGTTTTAAAACCCGCGTGGGATGTTCTTCGAAAGGAAAGTATTATTTTATATTCTAACCGAACAATGCCAAATATAAATTCGCGTAATTATTATGGTTACGAGTACACGCTGAGTCGGTATTATTATGCAGGGCTATTTATTAGAAATATTATTGAGTGATGTAATAGCCGTATTCTCACATCTCTTCGAATAAACTTTTGTCCTAAAACTTTTCTTACGATTTTTTCAACTCGACCGAACAATGAGCAAGAGTTGTCGATACCCAATTTACGACGTGCTCATACTTTTCCTAATACATTACTCCTAAGTTTATTTTATTTTATTTAATCCATTCCTTGTACTTTTTTTGGAAGAGATATTTTTATTATTTTTACTCGAGACTATATTTCCTCTCTTTTACAAATTAAATATAGAAACTAAATAAATAAACAACGAATATTCAGATTGCAAAATAAGGTTTTTGAATATTACCACTAATTTTATTGGCGATGTAATTAGACTAGCAAATTTACACTTCTTTGACCAATCAAGTTGACTCAGTGAGCTGCACTTGCAAGACATAAGATAAATCGCCCGATACGTCGTCCAGCTTTTTCCAAATAAATAAGAACGAAATAAAAATATATCTACTGGAAATCAAGGGGTAAGAAATATTAAGCCTCGAGAATAGTGTTTCCTTGTTTTTATTGTAATGCCCTCGTCGTAAAAGTTTTACTATTTAACTATAATTCTATTCTCTTACTCACGTGAATTTAGGAAATTATAGTTACGCTACAAGTATTTCGCTCTCGATTCATATATTCCGCCTGACTCCTGACTCATAAGAACAAAAAAGCTAACTAGTTTCTCCACGCACAAAAATATGTCGATATCGCCAACTACTTTGCATACAAAACGCACATTTGTATATAAATGGTGAAAGCAAAAGATTTATTCGGTTTTCTCGTAAGCTCCCCTGATTTTTAGAAAAGGCGAACAAGAGTCGTGTATTTGAAAAATCCAGAGCAAACAATATCCCTCGCAACAATAAAAAGTGGCGCTCATTTGCTCCTCCGCGTATAACCGTGCAAGTTTGCACCGCGTGAAATATACCAGTACGTACGGCGCGTGTAATGATGCAATTACGCAAGCAGTGGGTCAGGGAACGCGCATCGAGGTCAGGAAGGAATATTTTCTGTGGTCGCGGGAGCGTTTGTAAAAGACGTCCCATTACCGGACGCTCGCGTATCGATTTCTGATTTGTACCGCGGCAGCAATTTCTCTCGTTCTCCGATTGTGATCGCTCGTTCACGCGAGACGAAAAAGGAACGGAAAGAATCGTCGATGTGTACTTGTGCGCCCATTCGGCGCTGGTGATTTTGCACTTCCTATTTTCCAAGACGTGCCGCGGTAAGTCCACACGATTGCTAACCACAGGGAGGAGGAGCTTATTTTTTAAAGAGGACTTAACGCTATTGAGCCTAAGACCAATACTTTTCGCGACTCCTTTTGTTTTTATCAGAATTGATACTTTCATTTGATTCTGCTTGGTAATGTTTGTTGGCGATGACTTTTTCCTCGGGGTTTCAGTCCTCGAAGATTCCATTCGAATAACGTTGAGAAAAAACAATACAACTTTTATCGCTATACATTATCTGTATTATACCTAATCCTAATGATTTTCATAGATTTTGTGCAATTTGTTGCTTATTATTAAAATCATTCACTGTAAACTAGAATTCAAACATTTTCTTGTTTCTCTACGTATTGTTTAAATTAAGAAAAAACTTTATGTGAATCAAAAGGGTTATTAAAATTTGTTAATAAAACAATATTAATAATATCAATAAAGCGAAGAAGTAATTCGTTAAACAGCAAATTGTGCTTCAGATTGGATCGTGTAGATTTATGAATTTTTATTTTGTCCACATTTTTCTTATCTAAGTGCGTACTATGCGTTACATTTAAAATACTCGAAAAATAAAGTTTTCTAGTAAATCATAAAAATAAATATTAAATAAAAAATTGACAAATGCTTAAAGTAAAGGAAGAACCGAAAATAGTTATAATATGACATGTGAGAAACAATTAAAGCTCTAAATCTGTCGGTTCTACTCGTGATTCAGGTGTTTATGCTTATAAAAGCTTGTATAATGCAGAGTTGAGATATAGTTTCGAATGTAAAAGAGTCTGGGTACGAAAGAAACAGAGAGAGAGAGAGAGAGAGAGAGAGAGGAAGGAAGAAGATAAAGATAAAATGCGATGCAACCGGCCGACGCGTGAGCAGCAGCTGGATATTATTCAAGGTGAATAATTTGCATTCTTGCTCGTCAAGGAGAAACCCACATTATTAACTGGACAGAAATGGAATCGGGTTTTGGCTTTTGTATCGAATCCAATGGCTGTGTACACTTCACACGATTTCATAGGCTCGTGTGGTTTCGTTTTGGGATTTTCTGGCTGCGGACGAGTTCGCGCGTGATCATTTCGTAATTAACCCTCCTTTGCGCTCGCCCTCTTCATCCGCATGTGGGCGCGCGTGCGCGCATACCTTTGTCTCACAAAAATTTCAGCTCCTCGTACGGGCCGTAAAGTACGATGTGCGTTATTTATAACGGATTCTGTCAGATTTACGTGTTGCGCGCGAGCCGCTCTTGTGGATGTTGCGAAATGAGTAATGCGTGGGATTGTTTGTTCAAATAAATAATATTTGTATTCGGATTTTCGACACAGCGATTTTTGGCAATTTATAAATTAATAAACATTTGTCGATGATGAAGCGCGTAGACTCTAATGCGAAGACCCACTGTGCGATCGCGTTCTCTAATTAAAAATGTTTGCTGCCGATTGTATTGAAAAGACTAGAGTTATAGTTCATGGATTAAGCACTGTAAGATCCATCGTCTCGTTGGTTTTCCGATCTTCGATAAAGCTTGCATCGAATAAATAGATACTTAAACAGTATTCTTTGTCAAAGATAAATAAACAACCAACGTAGCATCAGCAGTAGCGAAGAAATGAATTAATTTTCGGTTGCATGAAAAGTAACTTAGTAAACCATAGCATTAAATTATGCAAGGGAAAAAAGAGAAAGAAATTGGAAAACGTAAATTTTGCATCGATCCGTTCAATCAAATGAAGATTACGCAGAAGCTGAAGTAATTGTCAGCACTAGAATATTTATGAAAGAAGAGTAGGGGCAGCCTCTATCGAGAGGAGAACTAATCGAAAAGATTCTGTAAATGCAGGTAGAAATGAATCTCGCTGAGGTTTTTTGTACACGAAGATGCCTGGTACTGTAGCATAAAATATGCCCAGACATCCGTAACCGGTAATTCATCCAAAATCCCCTCCGTGTATTAATAACAATATTTTTGTACACATCGTTTTCGAACGAGAAGCGACTACATGCGTTCGTAATCCTCACACATGTTTCTCTCCTTTCTCTACTCACCATCGTCTCTCCCCCTTTTCCCCCTTCCTTTATCTCTTACGCATCTTCGCTCTTCTCTTTATTTCTCGTATGCACGGGATAAATTTACGACGGCGGCGAGATTCTTTTTATGACTTGATTTCATACGTCGAGGAGAGGCGAATTCTTAATGCGATTATGTTGCTGTGATGACGCCTTTCGTACATTCTCCTGCACCCGTTGCTCCGCTACGCTTTTAATTGAAAATCAGCGCCAGGCCTCTTTCTATCTTCTTTTCCTTATTTCTTCTCGTTTTCCGTTTTTATCCTGAAAAAAGAAGGAGAGCAAATTTCAATAGGAGCTCTAGTCGCAAGATTGCGTGAACAATAATTGCCAAGCAGATGGGATTCTCGGCTTTTCATTTATTAATTTATGTCTCGGACTCATGACTCGCGATCGCTTGCACTCTCGTCGCGCGAAATTCAAATTCGAGGCTCGGGATTGGAATTTTTTCGAACGCACATTATAAAGTAGCAGCAAAGATATTATTGAGTGGGACAAGTCATGATATCATATGTAAATATCGATATTTATTACGAAAAGTCCGACTATGCAACAATGAAAAATGAAATGCTTTAATTTTTAAATTAAAATTTTTGTTGGAAGTTTTACGAAGATTTATCTGTTTTGCGTTTATTAGTTTTAATTGTTTAAAAAAATCTTGATAAATTAATTCGAACATTTTTAATTTTATTAATGATGACCTGAAAATTTATCAAAATTTAAACATTTAAAAAGATTTATTTTTTACGTTTTAACTAGAATAAAGTTCCTTTTAATTATTAAGTTCGTTTTATAATAAAATATAATGAATGTTATAAATTGAACTTCGTCTTTTACCTTGCACATTTTATAATCAATTTATCCTTCCGTTTAGACTTTTACAAAGACTAAAACTATCAAAAAAGTTAGTTGATAAATTATAATAAAAAATTATTAAGCATTATAAAAGATTCCCTATATTATAAAACAAAATAGCACCGAAGCATGAAAAAATAATGAGATATTAATTAATTTAAATTTCTGTATCGTAAAATCCACTTAAAAAGGAAAAAGTTTTAAATTTTTGTAAATCTCTCGGTAAATATTTTTAAAGAGTTATCAAACTTATCACGTCCAGAGTAATTAGCGCTGCACCAGCTGAACTTCTCAACTTTGCTAACTTACTTCAAAACTCAAAAGCACGTTATGCGTCTCTCATGGCGTCAGGCCTCAGGAATCTGCAGAAAATTCGAGCAGTCCCGCTTCGACGATCTAATACATTTATATACACGTGATGGCTTTTCTCTTAAATGACCAAAATCAAAATAACGAAAAATTCTCTTACACTCGGTAAATTACTTTCAATTTAAATAGTTTACTAATAATGTTGACTTGAACAATATCTAAACTTTAAATTTACCTTACGGACATTAAAATGCGTTGAATTTTTATTGCATTGCTGCGCGATTTGAACGCGTCTATTTTATGAGTAAATTGTTGGTATTTAATTGATTAGTGTAACATTGAGTAATACAATCGTTAATGACTTTAGAATATCACCGTGTACACTGCATATATTACTATTTTTTGCTTATTTTCGTAGGAATAATCGAATCATTGAGTATGATAAAAAATAAATAACATATATTTAATACTAATAAAAAAATACCAATAAAATCATAAAAAGCTTAACGCCATCGTAAATTTATTCTTTGCATATGTAAAGTGAATAAATAACTAAATATTGGAAAAAATTTTCAACTCTTTTTAATAGTTACAGATTTTTTTTAAGACCTACACAGCGTTTTTAATTGTCAGCTTAAAATTTTAAATAAACATGAGTAAATAATATTTTGGAGAGAAATTATAATTTTTTCAAGTATCCAACTGATATTTTTACCGCGTGTATTTTATTGTTATATATATATATATATATATAACATAGACAAAGAAAAAAGCATCATAAATTACAGGTGAAATAATAAATGCTTTATCTTATTGAAAATTAAATACATTTTTTCCATTACGGGAAATGCAAATAGTGAAAATTACTGGAATATAAATTATCACTTAATTTCTGTTTAAAAATGAGAATAAGTAATAAAAAAATTCAAATGTGAAAACTGTGAAATCCAAGATTTTATTCGTAAACTAGAGAGCGCGCAATTAAAATCTAATTAATTTCATATTAGTATACTATACGTATAATGGAGGTCTAATTATTAAACATCATTTCTATTCAGCGTTAATCTTATTATTTTTATTTTTAGTGTTACTTATTTTCGAATAAACTTAAAAAGTTACTTATACTTTAGAAAAAACTGCTTATATTCCATATAATAAATTATTCATCGACCAATTTCTCCGAAAGCTTTTTAATTATAATATCATTATACGAAAAGGTCAAGACTTACAGAATAGCAATATAACGATATATAAAATTTCTATCCTATTTTATTTGCAATTAATCAAACTCTTATTATTATTATTATTATTATTATTATTATTATTTGAAATTTATTGTTATAATATTAACATATATAATATTTTGCTATAATATTCGTAAATTTTGAATAAGAAACGTGAAGAATACTTTGCTCTTTCTCGCAAAAATATTAGATAAAATTAAACATCTTTAGCTGGTGCGTCTGTACCAATGTACTGCTCCTGGCTGTACTGTTCCTCCATCAGCATGTAAAGAATCCGCATCGACTTATTTCTCGATGTCGATACGTAAAAAAATTGCTGTGTCCGACTGGCGAAATTCATCGAATAGAAAATTCCACTCGCCGATTATTCACAAAAACAACTGCGATCGAGATGCTGCGAGAGAAAATGAATGAAAGCTCCTTGGCCCGCACGAGCTTGATGAATTTTCTAGAATCTCTATCGACTGCAGCCAAGCGTTAAGTTGCAAGACGCGCATTTAATGCCAGAAAATGAGCGGTTGCCCTCCTTCTCTCGCTGTCTTTCACTATCCTCTCTCTGACTTTAACTATGTCCCTTTCTATCTTTCTCTGTTCCGATATCGGCAAGGTCTATTAATGGCCATTGCAAAGGAGAGAAAAGGGTGAAAGTACGCATTCAGAGAAAAGGAATAAGGGACGCGCGACAAGCAATTATGGCGTCGTTTCCGGCTCGTCCAATCTTGCACTTGCAGGCTTCCTAAGAAGAATTAATCTACCGGCAAGTCGAGTGAAAAGTCTCTCTCTCTCTCTCTCTCTCTCTCTCTCTCTCTCTCTCTCTCTCTCTCTCTCTATCGCTCTGTTTCTCTCTCCTACGTTCTTTACTTACGATCTCGATTCCTTTAGCTTATGGAAGTCGCATCCTCAGATGCAATATCTTTGATGGCGTTTTAATTCGTCAAGTCAAAAAGTCAAATAAAAGCAACGTGCAGATATTGCTTTTGTGCATTAGTCGCTTATCGAAATTTTGGTATTATTTCAAGAAGACGTCTAACCCATTTTTCCTAGGGTATTATGAATATGCATCGTGGAGCAACAAATGCAAAAACGACAACATATTTTACCAAGTTTCGTGAATATATTCGACGTTACGTAAGTTATATTGTACGAAGTTTCGTGTAAATAATTAAAAAAAAAATACATCCTAACTTTCTCTGTTATTTTATCTTAACATATAAACATATATACGTCTTTACCAATAATAAAAACACATAACGTAAATATTCTTTTCTAAATTATCGATATCGTAGATATGCACTACAATATTAAAGTTACTTAAAAAACATAAACTTTATTTTCTCAGGCATTGTTTATGTATTTAAGATCATGGCTCAGAGATAGACATAATACCTATCATATTATTATGAGTTTATGCTATAGTATTCAACCATAATAGAATAGTTGACATTGTAGAAAATGGAATTTTCATTAATAAGATTCAAACACGACAGTAGAAGATTTGCCCTAATTTATGTGCATTGTTTAAGTATTCTCGATATTAAAACATGAATAAAATCGGATGATAAGGCTTGCATTGATTAACCCCATGTTCTAAAATCATAACTGTGCTACATCGACGTACAAAAAGTACGTTTGTACTTCCCCACATCCAGATAAAATATTCAACTACATATAGTACAGTTACTTTACATGCGTAGACGTCATAAAAAGGAGAATGACATATTTCTTTAGAAAAAGCTATAAAATACTCTCCTGAAATCTCATCATCGGATATCTAATATATGTGGACTTTGCGTGCATTCAAATAGAATATTTAGCTGCACCAAAGAGTAAAATTTTGAATCCAGATTTCTTTATCGATGTATCCCGATACGCGCACGTAATCATTATAAATAAGTTCTGCTACATTAATATATTCATTATTTAACATTTATTTTATATTAATTTAAAACATCCGTATTTAATTATTTTAACTAACATTGAAACAAATGTGCCATTTTAAACGAAATGAAACGATTCTAAACAATTGACTTTCAATACAATCGCTTTTATAAGTATTACAAAGGTAAGAAAAGATATCGATGAAGCTTCATTTACTTAATTCAATTAATTTAAATCTGTTTTTTCATTCAGTTTACATAAATAAAGTTTATAATATCTAAACAATTACTTATTTAAATTGATTTTGTTTTATCAGATTTTACTGCAATCCGAGCTCTAAAAAAATTATTGAGTTGGTACCGGCAAACCATCGTTTTACACAGTAACTTTGCTTTCTCTACAAAATTGACCAAAACAACTGAAGTTGAAAAACTCGTTATGTTCGAAATTGAATCGAAGACCAATAATAGCTATTTATAATGCACGATTGAGAAAGCCTAGGTTCAAACGGAGCACTGAATGGAACATTAAGTAAATGACATGCTATATGATGGTATTCGAATTACAAAATCTGAAAATAAATAAATAATATTATTTGTTTTAAATGTAGGCTACGTGCATAATCGATCACTATAAAATTATATTAGAGCGATAAAAGTTCTTCGAGAGAAACTTAAAATGAAGACTCAGCTTTATTTTATTATTATATTATATATTTTTTATGATATTATATATTATTATTATATTATGTATTTTTTCCTAATATTATATATTATTATTATATTATATATTTTTTATTTATTACATTTGAGGTAAATTTTGAAGAATTATCATATCGAATTAGAAATTTTCCAAGCTAGCATTTCGAGAATGTATTACGGAGAATAATTATTTATCAATATAATTTCGCTACAATCCGAGCATGAATTAACTTCAAATTGTAGTTAACTGTGGCTATTAATATTGTACTACTCGCTAATAATAATATATTACCTTTACTTCAAGTGCCGAAAACAATTATTCAAAATATCTAATTACTTTTAAATAGAGCAGATACTGCAATAACCGATCAGTAGCAATTTTTCACGCAAAGCTCGATAACGATTGCAATCGCGGCTCTAATCATCGAAACGCTGCCACGCATTTGTAAATACTTTTTAAAAAACGGAGAAAATAACACGTCTTTTATATTAGTAATGCCGTTAGTAAATTATTCCAAGTCTACGAGTAATAATAATAACAATAACAATAAGAAAAAATACCAACAATGATAATAACCAGCAATCGCAATTGGTAACGATATTTAAAGCCAAAGTTTGTAATTAGGTAACTATGGAAAAGAATACAGCAGGAAGGTCAATCACAAAAAGATTAATTTTATTTTAAACGCGAAAAGCAAAAAGCAACTGCACTCAGTCGACGAGAGGAAATACGCATTCGAATACGAATGCGCATCGGCCGTCAGCAGCTACACTCGAAACCAAGAAAACTCGTACCCGCGCTGGACAGCATCTGCACTCTGCATCCGACTGCGAGTTCCTGCATTAATTGCAAAATGCATCGATAAGGAGCGGAAAACAGCTGGAATCAATGTAGCGCGGGAGTTGGTCAGCTGACGCTCGTCTGCATAATTGGGGGTCACTTAGTGCCGGGCTGTCCTCGGTGTCACAAGCATGTTGCGAATAACATTATGGCCGAGTGATTATGACGTCGAGTTCGTCTTTAAAGTCCACACTTAAAGGAACCACCAGGAGTGGGTGCGTGCGCTCATTGGCTTCGGCCGCACAGGGATCCAGATTATCGCATTGGGTCCGGACGAAACAGTATTTAGTTGACTGGGCGCATCCAGAGTTTCGCTTTTGGCGAGTTTCGCCGATGTCTTGCGGAGGAATGATTCCCGTAAACCGCAGTGAATGGAGGAAAGTCTGTTCGAACCGAACGCAGGAATTTCGGAAATCGCGCACTTGATCGAATTTAACCATCGCGGGATTTAACGAGGCCGCTTGATGAAACGGGCCCTCCCGAAATCGGGCCTCTGAGGAACGGGGTCACTTATTTGGGCTCCGCGGCTCGGGCTGATTACTTCCCAAAGAATTTCATCCGCTTATCTGACGGTCGAACGAGCAAAGTGGCTTTTACAAGATTCTTAGTAAAAAGCTAAAGTGACGGTTGCAGATACAACGCGATGCGGAATCCGCTTAATGTAATCCCACACATTAGGAAACACTTTTCCGGTCCGTGCAGCATAAAACACAATTTGTCACTATAGCGAGACAAAAAAAGCTTTTGTCCAAACCAATCAATAACATTTTTACTTAAAGAACACTGGTTCTAGAAATCATTGCCGATACATACGCTATTGTTCTACAAAAGCAGAGTCTGATCATACACTTTAAAAACTACTTAGTAACAACAATTCTTTATGCTTTATACTACTTTTGAAAAGATCATTCGGTGTCTATAATAAGATTATTTCTTGGAAAAATGCCTTAGCCAATTAAAATTTCACGATATTGTACACATATCTTTTATAATTATCTAAAAACATTTTTATTACTTAAAATGATTCAAAATTTACAAAAATTACGTTGTTCGTATATTTAAATCATTTAAAAATTGTATCTCTTTTTTACAAATTTTTCTATCCTGCATAATAACTAATTTTTATGTGCTGCTCGAAAGAAAAAAGTATACATTTAACGCAATATTCAAAGTAATTTTTTCAGAATTAAATAATACATATTAACGTAAATCATTATTCAAAAAGTTTCCCTGTGTTATTGAGAATTTGTATTATTCATGAAATTCAAACTCGAAATGGTAATATTCACATGTTCATTACACAACGTACTTTTTTTCATTATACATAAGCAACTTGAATAATAAAACTCTTTTTCTTCAGTTTAAAGAAAAAAATTTTTTAATATAAACTATGGTACTGTAATTCTACACAGACAAGCCTATAAAAATTACATTTTATCGATCAGATTAAAAATTTCTTACACGCGAATAGAAAATTACTTTTCTATTGAAAACTGTACATAAATTTTATTACGTGTATTCAAAATTTATAAGATTACATTTTCACCTCTCGGAATACACGCATAGTACGATTTTATAAGATAATTTTTAATTATTTATTGCAGCAAAATAGAAATAAATAATAGTTTTGTAACAGAGATACTCGGAATAAATTTATAATTGATTTTAAGCCTGGATGCTTCATATTATTTAATGAGATCTTGTTTCGTAAAATATTCATCGTAGAGACAAAATGTACAATTGGGAAAAAACTTTTTACTACTTTCTTTTGAAATAGCGAATAATAATTTATGATGAAACAATTTGCTAAGAATAAATTTCAAACTGAACTTTAATTTTTTGATGGAAAGATAAAGATCTAATTACGAAAGAAGCTTAAAAATAAAATAAGATTCTCACATGAAAAATAATTTTAAATTACCACTTATAAAAGTTTGGCGCAACTGTTAAGCACAAATTCTCTACGGTTCCAGACTGTCGCATGACCTTTAAAATCTGCGCAGCGCATAAATCTTGTTTATTTTAACGGGGCAATTTGTCAATTAAGTATCCGAAAGACAAGATTTGTATTAAAAGCTGCAGGAAATCGTTTAAAATATACTCGGAAACTTATATATTTTTTCATCAAGATATTTTATCTTTTAAGCAGACGTCCGAATATACCTACAGGAAGGTACTTAGAAATGTGAAACCACAAACATCAATCCATCATTCTCTCTGCTTTAAAAATAATGAACTTATCCTTCTTACAATCTCATGTTTTTCTATGGTAAAGTCATTAATCAAATGAAATATATGTTAACACTTCACCTAGGATTATTTTTCACTTGGTGATCGAAAGAATTACATCTACGTTAAACGACTTCTCCGGATATGATAGTGGCTTAAACGCACTGTCAATTCATCTAAAATTTTAAGCGCACATTTGGTACTGCACCGACACTTTATAAACTTGCGAAACCAGACAAATATTTGTTTTATTTTTATGTGCAAGCAGAGACTTTTTAATAGACAACTTATCGGAAATTCGTTAATTGCCCCTCGATAAATCCAAGTCCAAAAGTACAGATTCGAAAATTGAAATCTTTCATTTTATCGCAGACCTTATTTTTTTTTCTTTCTGAAAATAATCGCATTAGAATGCTATTTATGTTTCTACTAAGGAGCGTTAATTCACTTTTTACGCCTTCCTGGAGAAAAAACACTACAAGATAATATCGTTACCATTATAAAAGTTTGTAAATTACGCTCAAAAAAAGTTTTATCAACGTTCTCATCTTCGACTATTTGTCAATAATTAATTTACTGCTAACTTAAATAAACGAAACAACATGTAATAAAGCACTTATTATCACGAAACGACTATACCAAGGCAAGGATTTTCTCACGATTTTAAGAGTATCGATTCCTTTAGTTCGTAACGCAAACACGAAACACGAATAACAAAATCAAAGAATCAATCGAGTAAAGAGTTTTCTTAAAATATGTAAAGAGCATGAGAGAAAAAGGGAACGGGGTGCAGCAACGGACCATCAGACGCGAGCCGTTTATAACAAGCCCTTGTCCCACGGACTGTCGCGCCCCGTTTCGCTCAACTCTGCGACGTTGTAATTAAAAAATACGTCATAGAATCGGCGTTGGTCTTACTTTGTCTGACTTTGCGCGAATGAACCGCTGAAAGTACTTTCGTAGCCTCGGAACCGCTTTGCGCGCCGGCGTCGCGGAAGCATCAGAGCGATGCATCATCTCGTTCAATTTGATAGATGTCATGGGCAGCTTACAAAGGATGTATCTTATGATCAATTACGAACCCACTCCTACACCTATAATTATTACACAACTTTTTACCGCGGAAATATTTATACACGCCGAACTTTTTCGATGTGCTCCCATTGTGGATAGAAGCGAATATTACTGTACATCAATTTGTCACGTTGCGTATTATATTGTATAATTGATCGATGTTGTCCATTATCTATTTTTTAAGTTTGTGTAATATTCAAATTCGACACTTAATTATTCGATTTAACACCTTCGGTAATTACCCTCTCGATGGATTTTAAATAATTAATTATTAAATACTTTGCCGAAATTTAAGGAAAGAATTTTAATACTTGTGTCAGAGGAGAATTCAGTTTGAAAAAATGTTTCCAATTTACCAAGCTATATTTATTGAATTTAAAGTTTAGACAATGCAGTCGTGTAAAATGTTACACAAAAGTTGTTTAATAAGAAATGACGATGGAAAGTTCAAAGCTTCGTTTCCTAACTAACAAATAAAATTAATTCAAAATCTGGTTTTAAAATCTGCCAAATGCTTGTAGAATGTGCATGATACGAGCACAAGGCTTTGATTGAGTTCTAAAAAAGAAAATATTTAGATGTTAATGTATTTAAAAAAATTAAATAAGCATAAGTAAAGTTAACAGCAAACAAATACAATACTTACACTTCCTTTTTGTGATTTTGTTACTTACACGAGTATCTTAAATACATAAAAATGCCATGTTGAAGAATACAGGTTTTTTTAATCTCCAGATGAATTTTGTTTTTCAAAAGTTAAAACTTTTCAATTCTTTCACTTGGTAATCTTTCGAAGTTCACCAAGTTTCTTTTAGTTTTTAAATTAATTTCAGCACAAGATTATTAAAACTAAATTTTCAAAAATTCCAGGTGAATAGTTGAGGTTACAAGGCTACACGAGGCTCTTAATTGCTTATCTCTCCTTGTTTAGCGATGAAAAAAGGTAGCAGCAATACAAGAAATGGTAGTTCGATGGGAGTGCATTGACTAGACGTTACGTATTATTCGGTTTTAATCAGCTGAAATGGAAAAGATGCGGGAATCGCTGAATTGATAATTGAAATACAGCGGTAGATAATGTAATATTTGCAAGGGCGAAGAAAGACGAAGGTTCGATTCAATTATGCGTCGCGTGTAAATGTACTTTTCGAGCGGACGTCCCTCCTCCCTTTCTCTCTCTCTCTCTCTCTTTCTCTCTCTACACTCTTAAACGTAAATTGCGCTTGAGCAGCTGTGGTCATGCATCACTCGCCGTGGCGCAATGGTGAGCTTAACGCGCGCACGGCGTTTCTGCGCGGGGCAACGAGTTGGAAGATCCATATCTCACTTGACTGGTAGTTGTCTTTCCTCCCTTCCTCCCGCCGTCCCGTCCTCAGCACAGGTCGCAGACGCGGCGTATCTCCTAAGAGCCTTTTCCCCTTTGCCGCGGAGGGGAAATGCATTCGCTGCACAGTCGAGCGCTTATACTCGTTCGTATAGGTATTAGGCAGTCAAGCTTGACCCGGAAGATCGCTTCTTTACCTTCGCCTTCTCTCTCGCTCACGCTCTCGATGAAATCCGTTTGCTGCGCTCATGCTTCTGCCGATGCGCCTTCGAAGCTGCTCTGCCTTATCTTAATTGGGACACACGACTTTTTGTCTGAAGCGAGGCTTCGAGGCGAACGTAAATATCTTTAATATCTTCCACTGGACTTTATTTGTAAGAAATATTGCCCCGATATCACCATGAGTATTTAAAGATGCTTTACTTAATTCATTTTCGATAGATTGTCTTTTTCATGTTTTTACCAGAGTTTTGGTGCTTCTAAAAAACTTTGTACCGATAAATAAATAATTCCAAATGAAATAAACCTTTTTTTATTCCACCCGTTTAAAACTTATTCGGTCCTGTAACTGGCGTCTCTTTCGCATGAGATTTCAATCACCATTGAACAACAACAAAAAAATCAATTCTTCTTCCGAATTGTTCTCGTATGAAAACTAGTTTCTCAAATCTCAGCAAATTATAAGTAAACTTTATGAATTTCCTTGTGAAAACGTAACTCGCGACAAAGGAATCAATGAATCATGTAAAAACTTTATCCACATATTCTTTGCACAATTCAACTCTATTGATATTAAGTTATTCGCTCGCAATGCTTTAAAAGTAACTAGATCTAAGGAAATAGGATAAATAAAAGTTTAAGCTTTTTATTTATGTACATAACAAGAATGCTCGGACGAATTTGTAGCCGATTATTTTATTTTTAACATATTTCCATAAGCCCTAATTTTCTGTATTTATTCCCATCTCCAATACCTTAGCATTTGAAAATTCGATCGACTAAACGAATGACATTGATTTGATAAGATGGATATTTCTCAATGTTTCTCGCCTAATATATCCCACGCATAATTTTTTACGAGAAAGGATATATTTTTCTTTCGTTTGATTTAGAAATTGACTATATATTGTTCCGATGACGTACAAACAGAAGTCAAATAATAAGAAAGATAAATGAATTGAATTCTGTAGACTCCTCCGAGTACTGCATGTATACGGTAATATCTTATCATCCAACATTTTCAGTGTCTTCCTAATATATATTATTCAAAATTTAAAAGACAACAAAGATTAAGGAGCAGTATGCGAGTTTTATCTACGAGTAAATGCGCGCTCATCTTACTACACCAGCCGATTCTATTAATTTATCTACTTTTCATTTTAATTCATCAATGTCAACTGCTCAAGAAATTATATTGATAATACTCAGATAATTAACATTTATCAAATCCAAATTTTTAAATAATAAAACTAGTATTACAATTTTTTATTAATCAACAATACCTTACGAGTATTTTCTTAAAAATCGACTAATTAACGACTCACAAGTTTGTCTAATTATAAAATACACAGGAAATATAATTTCTATTTATAATTTATACTCATAAATTATTTAAATTAAAGAAAGTTCAATGATTATTTGATCGCTTAATATTCAGGGAAATGAAAGTGATTTTGTTTAAATATCCACTTTTTTAGGTATTTCTTTATTCCAAATATTTTACTGTTAAAAATTATATAATTATAGATAAAATGATCGCTGGTGTAAACTAATCAAAGTTTAAGTAACATTAATATCTGGAATGCTAAAAATCTCTTTAAAAATAATTCTGTTCGTAGTATTTTGTTGAAATATAGAATTTCATTGTAAATCTGAAACAAAAATTAAACGATTGCATGAAAAGATTTTCACAAAATATAACGTACCTTTTATTAACAAAGTAGAATTAACTATCTTTAATTAAAATCTTTAAATTAAAGAGTTTTTCACACGACATTATTTTTTCAAATGAATTGAAAATTATTCTTGAAATATTCTGCTCGTCTCGTCTCAAAATATTGCAACGCCTTTTGACAAATTAATTTTAAATGGATTTAATATCTTGTGAAATAAATATTCAATCTTATAAGAAATTTCGATTGATCAATTCATTAAAAAGCCTCAATGTTAATTCAGTCAACAGGTTTAAATAAATATACCCGTCGATAGGAATAAACCATAAAAGCATTTTCGATTTTTCAAATTTTTCTTGTTTCAAAAACGTGAGTTTCTTGTTAATGGTAAGTTTCTCCTTAGCTCGATCTACATGTGGCTGTGTGGACTAACTTCAACGACTGTACAGTTGCTGGGAGAAGACTCGGCTATAACTATTAATCGTACATCAATTCCATAACTTTGGGAAAATGCGCCCGACACCAGTTGAAGCTGCTCCCTTCGAATAAGAAACGAGTCCCTAGCCCTTCGTTCACAAATGTATTCTTTAACTTTTAATGATACATAATATATTATTAAAATTAATTAATGCATTTAATAATTTCATTTCTTTTATAATGACATCTTTATGATTAATCATTCTTACGTTATAAATATGATTGGCCATCAATACGTTTCGTCACTTTTTAGAACATCCTGTACTTGCCCGTCGAAAACATGGCCATTTCGTATAAAGGATAACTACAAATATACAAATAAACAGTCACGGACAGTTAAATAAGAGTTATTATATGTATGCAAAGTTTACTTAATAAACTCAAATCATCTACATAGGAAACACAAATACGGACATGTATTTCTTTGGAATATTGCGAAGGTAAAGTAGCCTTTGATTCACATATCAGTGATACTAGCAGAAATCATAGTTGATAAAGGCAAGCACCACTCGCAATGTGAAATATTTATTTTCTTTTTAGATGAATTATTAGCAAGGTAGGGTGTACTATTGATTTTTAACATTTTAAAAATTAACAAAAAAGAAATAGCGAAAGAGCCAATACACCGAGAAGATATAATAAATATTCTGCTTATCAGGGTAGATTATTGTTTAGTAACATGTAAATGCAATGTAATATAGTATGTGCACGTACTTGAAAATATTTAATGTTTCACATAAGATACGGACAAAGATAAATGGGTTCCGTTATAAACATGAGCAATTATTCCGTAAATATTCCTTACGATCCAAAGGTATTTATGATTGATTTTAACATTAAAATTTGAAGAGAGTCATTTTTGAAAATTACAATATTACAGCTTAATTTGTACGACATCGGTAATAAAAAAGAGTATAAGGAAAAATAAGCTATATATACAGACGAAGGTATATCTTAACGAAAAACATATCTAAGTATCATCCAATCAAATATATTTCGTAAGGCTATGTAAAATCCGATTATTTTCTAATAATTAGAAGATATCGAACAAATATTTTAGATTTGAGAACTTTAAAAGTTGTATTATAATATTAATAATTTTTAATTACTATCACATTATATTTGCAAATAAATGAAAATAAAAATAAAATTGCTGTTTCAAAATTAAATATAAACAATATAAAAGAGATTTATAAGATAATTGAATAACAGCTCACTCGGATAATCCAGTAGAAATGACCGTAACAGAAATCTTACTCAGAGCAAGAACGGAACCAAGATTAGAAGTAAAAACAGAAGTTCCAAAAACTTATAACCGATATAGAAGGTAGATTTAAATTATGACCGTATTGACTTCAAAATTTTCAATTACACTTTTAAAAATTTTTCAAAATGCTAATATTTCGTTAATGTTCATAATATGAATAACGATAAATAATGTCACCATAATAACAAAATCTATTACTTTAAAAAAATAAAATCTATAATTAATAAAAAAATTAATTGAGAGAAAAAATTAGATTATAATTGAATTTTTAAAAAATGATATTTTCATTCTGTTAAGAAAGCAGTCAAATCCGAGTTACTATTGCTTTATTCAAAAATTAAAAACAATAATAAAACCCCTGGTCGTGTTTCATGTATATGACATACGTAAGAAAACTGCATAGTTAAAAAAATATATGAAGTCATGTAGAACAGAACAGCGAAATTCGTAAATACAAAAAATTTTGCAATCAAAATTATAAATTATACTTTAAAGAATATTGTCGGAGTAATCAAATAATAACAAATAAGATGAATTATAATAGATAATAAACAGCAATATATAGCGTTTTATTAGCAAAAGTGAAATGTAAAAAACTTTAGATAAACCAAGAGGAGTACGCTTATATAAGATTAAATTGGATTTTCAAAAAGTAGGTTACTATCAAATTTCCAAATACTTTTGTGTAACATCAGTTAGAATGATGAATATCCTAACTTTTAACATTTTAAAATAATAATAAAAAGTGTTGTAAGAAAAAATAGCTTAAAATTTACTGTCATTATTTTTTGTGTTAAACTTTTTACGTTTTTTTGTGCATCTAGACTTAATGGACATAATCCATGCTCTTACACACATTGCTGACTAATTTTTAGATTTATTTTAATTTGAATTATGTAATTTATTATGTAATTATTATTATGAAATTATGTAATTTAAAGGATTAAAAAAAGCCTTGAGGTTTTATAAAGATTAACAATATTTTTACCATCACGTCATTTAACGTAGAAATTTATAATTATAGTTTTTTTTTTAAATATATTTTTTTATTTACCAAGAAAAATGAATTATTTTTAATATTATGGATATTTATTTATTTAATGCTACGTTATTAATTTGACGGTAATTTAGAAAATTAACAAGTACATTACTTATACGTGATATCGAATTATATTTTTTGTAATTTTTTAATGCAAATACTTTAATTTCTTGTCAGTAAGTAACCTGATATTGCAGAATTTGAATTAAATATGTAAAATAAATGTATGTTCTATCGCTGAGTTCAATCAATAACGAAAAAGATGTATTTAATGGCATGATAATGTATTCAAATTATCGACAAGGACAAATTTTTAAATTTAATTCTGCTTTTTATTATACAAATTTTTGTTAGCTTATTATATAAAAAGAAGTCAATGAAACGATATAGAAAATATTTGTTGTCGTTGGTGATATCGTAATCTATACAACAACTATTTCGAATTTTTAACGTGAAATTTGTAGTGACAAGATGTACTAGATTCCGAAATATGCATATTCAAGTATTTAAATGAACCCAGAGACCATATAACTTTCTTGGACTTCGATACAACATAAACAAATAAATACAAACATTTTGACCGTGAATTGATTTGCCGTTTAAAGTCGCAATGCACGCTTGTGTAATCACTGCATTCGATTCGTGGAAATCAAACGCTTTTTTCATTAAAAAATACGTCGCTCATGATACGAAAACATTTTTCTTTCTACCAACAAACATTCGCCTCCGGAATCCCGCGCGTAATTTTATTTTTCAACATTGCGTGGTATCCGTCAAGCGACATTTCCATAACCTTCCCAAGACGCTCTTAAGTTGTACTCGAAACATCTCCCTCTCGGTTCCTCTGTCCTCTCTGTCTCTATCTGCATGCCGCACTATTTCTATGCACTACTCCGATATTCTACATCTAATTCAGCCGCGCCATCTCGAGCGTAGCCGGCATTCACTATTGGCTTTCGCGCACAACTGTGCAAAACTCACACAAGCTCGCTCGAGCTTTTCAATGTTTCTGCAGGCTATTAAGCGCTCTTTCAATTCCAACGCATTCACCCCTCTCCCACACGTACACGCACGCACGCACACGCGAGCGAGCGCGCGCACGTAAACGTACATACATCCACGCCTACAAATAACATTGCTTACTGTTTCTTTACAATGCCGGCATTTGGCGAGAACAGCAGAGTGTCTTCCTCCGTGCATCTCGCTCTCTGTCGGTCTTTATGCCCCCTCTCCGGCTCTTCGCTATTGAACTGAGAAAATCGACGAAGACGATGAGGAGAATTCCAGTAAAGAAGGAATCGCGTTTACATCCTCGTCGTCGGAATGGCTGTACGGTTAAGGTTGATGGAAACTATGTTATCGTTAGCGAACCAACTGCGCCCGCGTGCACATTTCGAGGCTCAGCGTGAAATTACTCTTCTCCTTCTATAAACACGCCGTAAACCCTAGAATCACTGGAATTCTACGGGTTTGACAGAGTCCTCGGCGCGCGCGCGTGTGTGTGTGTGTGCTCACGTGGACGCGCAGGTCTGTCAAGACTAATTTCCAGGGAGACGAGCCCTTACGGGGATCCCACTGCGCGTGTTCTTGCCGTTCGAATTAGATCGGCAAATTGAATAAATGTAGATGAATGGAGCGAAGATTCGAGAGATAAATTATGTATGTATCTACGCAAGGTGGTGAGGTGAATTTTTCATCGGCCCGAATGCGAAGGAATCATGTATATTTCATCGGGAAAATTATTTGTGGACTCGAACGACCCGATACGAGCTGCAGTGGATGTGCGATACGCGCACAGAAAGCGCCATTTAAATTAAAGCCACGGATAATTTTGGCTAAGCTGCCGACTCGATGAACTTTGATAAATTAACCCCAGTAACAGCTTTTTATGGCAATGGCTTTGATTGGAATGTCTATTAAAACATAAAGCTTTAATGAAAGCTCTCCAAGTCCGAAAGTGCGTTTGCTTTATTAATTAAAAGCCTTTATTTTTAGCAACAATTCGGTCTGTTGACGTAGTTTGATTTTATTACTTTTCATAATGCGTTTTACAGGAAAAAATATCGAGCTCTAATTTACGTCTTATTGCATTGTAGCTATAAAAACTTCTAAAAATATTTGCAATTTATTTGTAAACTTTGGATTAAGCTTTACTCTTAATAAAACAAACGTTAAATTACCGATCAAAGACTCGAAAATGTTTACCTTAAACTTCGATAAAGCTGACCCCGTTCCCCATAAGCCGCAAACTTTGAGCATAAAGCCTTCGTAAAGTCTGTGAAATCAGTATTATCAGACCCCCGAAGTTTGCTTTGCTGATTGCATTTTATTTTGCCAAAGATTCAACTACTGACGAGCAATCGTCTTTTTTTGTCACCATGAATTCTAGGTCGTTGGAAAAAAGGATCGGCACGCACACGAAACAAAAATGCACTGACAAGCAAAGTCCAGAGAATGCAAATTGTTCAATAATACATTACACACTTAAAGGCGCACCTGGTCTTCCTCTCAACGGTAAATCGTACACAAATGGAAGGTATGCGACGTGCGGCCGGGTGTCCCATATTTTCTCAGAATATCGCTCAAGAAGAATAGATCCTTCGAGCTTTCCTGATGAATTTTTTCTTAGCTGCATTACAGGAACAATCGCACTCTTGACTTATTTAGCGCTTGCTATTTGACGTCTCATTAATATTTGTAAGAGTTTAAAGAATTAACGTATTCCCAACTATTCCTTACAACACGAACGAATAAAAAATATATCACAAATGATATTCGGTGTGCTTTAAACTAAATAATATTGGTCGTACCCGAAAAAAATGAAAGAAAATGCTATATTTTGCTTTCATTATTATTTGACTATACTAGATAGGAAAGGGGAGGGGCCAATATTTTAACTTTTATATATTAGTTTAAAAATATTCCTAGCTAATTGGATAGTCAGTTTATACTTTACTTTATACTCTGTATATGCTCGTAAAGTTTCTACCCAACAGCTTTTTTAAATTAAAAATTTTGGACAACGCGAGTTCATATTTTTCATTTGCAATACACTCATTCTTGTAGAGAACAAAATGTTGTATATTTATTCATTGTAAACATCGATATTTTTGCTTTCATTGAAAATAATACTCTTTTAAATGTATGAGTGCAAATGCATTATGCTTTGAATTAAAATTTAAAAATACCATTATGAAAATAATCTGGTGATTTTTATTGGATCTACATAATTATAATTATAAAATTATTGTTATAAATTATGGGTGGACGGACAAACGTTGCCATTATCATAATTATCTCGTGATTAGAAAAATATAAGCAATTTATAATTACGATACGATCAAAAAGTAGAATCATATTAAAATATAACAAGATGATTACTGACGAACTTTTCCTTTATAAATACTTTAAGTATGATTTTTATTATATTATATATTACCATTTATTGAAATGCGGCTAAGATCACGTGTACGATAATTATTTTCTAAAACTAATATTATTAAAAATAAATCTAAATATAGTTTTTTTACTATTCAGCGTGAAATATTGAATTTTTTATAAATTTATAAAATAATAAAAATATAATGTACTAGCAGAAATATTTTGACATAAGGACTTAGCTATTTCAAAAAATCAATGTATTTTTACGAAATAAGAGAGTAATTTTAAATAAACGGAATCAATTTATTTTAGAGTTTTCATTGATAAATATTTTCTTAAGCAGTTTGCAAGAAACCATTATACAGCATCCAGTTATACGCATAAAATTCAATATCTAGAAAGAAACTTTCTATTGCTTTCGCTGTGCACGATTTTCCATTACTGCGTATAATAGAATTGAATTTAATTAAGACATTTTCCTAATTCTCCTTAATGTCCCGAACGACACCGTTTTCTTGAAATTTACATTTTAATCTTCTATTTGACTAATTGCATTAATAATCATAAATAATCTGACAAAATAGAAATAATTAAGAAGTAAATGTACTTTGCAATCATTAACGTGAAATTCCTATCTAAGAAATGGACGAAACCTTGTTTTCAGCCGTAAAGATTTTATTTAGTTCGATTCGACTGCGAAGTGAAACGAAGGCTAAAGTAAACAAATTTAATCGTTTCCTAGATTAAAATTCTAGGAAAGTTCACATAGCGTAATTGTATTTTATATAAAACATCTGTTTCTTAAGGTCGATAGAACAAGGTATTGAAAATCTGGAGACTTTGGCCGAAAGCTTTAAAAACCAGATGCTACTCTTAAACTATGAAAACAAAAACCATTAGAAAATCAGCTTAACAGCTTTCCATTCACACAAGCACGAGAAAGTCACCGCTTGCCAGATGATCAAAGATCTCCCACAACACGTGCATCTCGTCAAAAGCTACGAGAGATTAGATGTGGATCAATGCGTGAAGCAGCCGAAAAAATTGACGAACCAGCGGCATCTTTGCACTACTCGGTGATCGTCCGCCGTCGAGCCGATGAAACGTGGGAGGCGCCAGATTTTTTATGCGTCAGGTTATTTTTTTAATCGATTCTCAAATGCAGTTGCCGAGATCTGAGCTGCGACTTTGAGTCTATTCCAATGGAGCGACTGGGAAACCTCGCAGTCGTTTAATTGGAAATAAATGACCAATGTTTATACCGAGTCAAATTTGCGCATAAAGTTCATTTTAACGACCACATGTTCATTATTCACTTTAGTTGTTTAGTTTAGTTGTTGAGGCACTCGGTTAACTGAATAAAATATCGCTTTACTCCCTTAGAATTAGTACTGGTTGTTCTAAGTGAATAATAAGCACCTAATAGCGGTACTTCATTTAATCGGGTATGAACTCGCACGATATCCAGAGCTTCCCTCTTTTTAGATGAATAATTTATATTTACTTCAAAGGTATAAATCTTTATTTTCATATACTTTAATACCGGTAAGATCTTAATTCAACGACGATACGATGACAAGAAATTCTTTTTAAACAATTTTTTTTCAATTTAGACTGTCATTACGACAGAAACATTGTTACGATTATTACAGTATTTTGAGTAAATGAATCTGTAAACTAATCAACGGATTATGAAATGTTGAGATTTTGGATCAAGTCGAAACAAACTTTCCAACCGCTACAGAATCCTAAACATATAATTAAATGATTATCAATGACCGTTCGAATTTCCGGAGCTGTGACAGCTTCTTCATCTTGGTTTATATTTGCTTATCAATTGGATGGCACCCAAGCGTCGGCAATCGTTTCACACGGTAAAACTGTACCTGTCAATCACTTATAGTATAGTATAACATTTATTACTGCAATTGACAATGCGGTTACTTAAGATGTTGCGTACGGTGTCAAACGAGCTTGAGCCACGAACGCCACGTCGAGGGCGAGGGCTGCGAAGGGTTTAAACGAAAATAGGCCCTAGCGGCCCTAGCGTGCGACTATTCGCGGAGGTCGCAAGATCGCATTTGCAATTTAATGACACGCGGTGGCGACCCTCGAGCCTTCGAGTTCATGAAAGAAGGCCGAACTTAAGGAAGTAACGAAGAGGCAGGTGTCTAAAAAGGCGTGGAATCGCGCCACTCTCGACTCGGCGTGAAAAATACGAAAGTGATTCGGGGGTAGATTTCTGTCAACAGGAAAGGCCTTCCGTGCTTTAGTGACGAAGGAGCTCACGCTCCGAGGGACTCCGGACCCTCCTCTTCGCTTATAACCTATCTCGACGCCTCTCCCTCGTTTTTTCGTCATGAAAAAAGAGAGGAAAAAATTGTCATGGCTTAAGTTGTGAGACTAACCTAAATATTTGCACGCGATCGATCTACTTCAGATATAAATATTTACGTCCGCTCCTTTCAATTTTTTGGTCGCGAAACTACATAGCCTTAGCTATTCTCGTGACGAGACTTCCAAATTGAGTTTATTCACAATCACGATACCATATCTATCATCATTTTATCAAGATGTAATTTAAATGCATGTATGTATATCGAGCATCAACGTCGATAATTATCAACTTTAAAAAAACTTTATTTGAATTTTTTGTTTGAATTTATTGATTTACACACACAAATCTTGGTCAAAAACGTCCAAATAAATAAATAAAGCCAACGTAAATTAAGTGAAAAATTGAATTGGAAATATAAAAGAAAATGATTATAAAGCGTATAATTTGTCTCATAACATATTCATCTGATTTTTATTCCAACAGTTACAAGCTAAGCGTTCTTCAAACCTTAATGGGCGCTTTCCGATTATTAACGCGTCAGTTGGTTCTAATTGATTTCGTTTCTACTCTGAGCTATAAATCCACAACTTTTATCTGCTTTGTAAAAGCTTTCATTTTAATTCATATTTTTTTAAGTAAATACCTCCCGTAATTTTAAAAAGTTCATTTCCGTTGATAATTATTTATCAAATAATATAAATTACTGAAGAGATGAGAACCAGAAGGTAAATTTGAAGTAAATTAGTTTCATTTCACTAACAATTTATTGTTAAAAACTAAGGATACTTATAATTTTTATTAACGAATGCAAAATGTTACTAAAGAAATATTTGTTTAAAAAATTGAAAGAGTTTTTAAAAAATTTAATCTTTAAAATTATTAATGACATAAGAAAGCATTTGATTAATCTGTTCCACGGGTCGAATGTTAAAAAAATTCACAAATCTTTTATTTCTCGAACTAAAATAATTCGTAAAATAATAAAATAATGAGTCGAGTATAATGCGTATTTAAGCTTTTTCAAAATAAAATTGAATTTTCATGAGAAAGTTTCGTAATAATATCTATTAAAAAACGGTTTTAACGAGGATCATCGTTAAATTGTAAAAATTGCGCCACTCCTTTATAAAATCAAATGGCTCGCCTTTGTATCGACTATTTATTTACTCGCATTTCCATTCTCCACCCAATAAAGATAGCGACAAGTTTTTAAACAAATACAGAGTTACTCTGCGACAGATGAACGTTTTCATTAACTTTTTATTAGCAAATTCGAGACACAATTAGCTGTTTCTCGCAATATCCACTTTCTTAAACTTTATTAATAAATCAAACAATGAATTATTTAATATTTAATATCTACCTTGTTAATTAAACAGAGTAGAATATCAATATATAATAAAGTTGTATAAAAAATTTTCTAAAACAAATAATAAATTATTATTATTAAATAAATATTGAAAATAATACATTTTTTACAAATTTTACATATCTTTATATTTTATTAATTAAAATTCAGTCATAAATATTGAAATTTGATAACAACGATAAGTTAATACTGAGTAAAATTAAAATTTTCATTATCTATGTTAATGACATTAAATTTATTACTTTGCTTCAGAAAGACAACGTATAAAATTATCAACTGTCGTTGAATTGTCGAGATTGACAATGACAGAGTCATGAGATTATATTTTTTGACATTGAATAGTTTTAATAAATGAAAACTATTGAATTCGTTCAAACTTTTTCTTTTTTCCAAACAGAACTGATAAAAAAGAATTTTCACAATTTACAGTCAATGAACCCTGTGTATTCTAATACCGTAAAGCAATTTAGGTTCAATATATTTTTATTTAATTCAAATACATTTATTGGTCGTGAAATAAAATATATCATGATAAATAAGATAACTTTGTTATGCATCCTTTTATACGATATATATATAATTTGAATTTGTGACGCCGAAAAACCTAATCGAAATACATCTAAACAACCGTTAGATATGACTAGAAACTTTTTCTCACCATCGTAAACTACCTTTAAATGGTAGACCATAGACCATTACACACAACATAACTTGAAATATCTTAATTTTCTATCAATTTGGTTAAGAAAATTTCTTTTTTCATTCCCTAAAAAAACTTGCTTCTAATAACTTGTGTCGCGTGTCTCATCGTATCATAAAATTTCCTCGAGTTCCAAACTCCGTTGTTAGTCGTCCCAGAAAATACTTGTTTTCTCTCTCTTTCTCCCTTTCTCTTCTATACCTGAAAACTTCATACACAGATTTGCCGTCTGACCGATTTATCGCACAGACTTCCTCGTTAATTACACATAGCGCGTCGGGGAGATAAAGTACCTACATGAAAACCTGCGGCTTCGTCGAGAGAAGGTGTCGAGTTACAGTCAAAAGTCTCGATGGGTCTTCGCCATAATTTAATGGACTTTTACATGATTCTTAAATATGAAAATCTTAAAAGTCAGAAGTTTCTCGCCACGTTTATAAAGAACGTATGGACAAAGCGGAACTATGTAGTTCACACGTATGTTTACGAGAAGGCCTTGTGTGATTGTGAGTCCAGTCGCAAAAAACAATTGATTTTACTTTGTTTTAAATGATTTTAAAATGAATCTCTTAGGATTATACGTTTGATTTCACATTTTCTTATTAAAACTTGTCAGTATATAAACTTTGTGCATGAAAGTTCAATAAAAATGTATTTCGTTCGATGCATTTAAAAAATGATATTTATTTAAAATAGCATTATTCAGAAAAATAGTATAAACTATTCGCTAACCGATTTTTAATATCATTGTTATTCTAAATAAGCAATAAATATTATTACTCAAATTTTTTCCTGAAGATGAGATGAATAAAATAAATATTTTAAATCGGAATAACTATAACAATTACAAAAATAGAATTTTTATGTAAAAATTAATATTTTATCTCTGTTGTAAAATCCTCGACACTTTGTCTATAGTGCATATATGCTGGCAATACTATAATTTTCAATATTTTACGTATCGAGCAAATCTGATATCTAGTCGTTATATTAGCTTCGTATTTTGAAGATAATAAAATAACGAACTACGTTTAAAAATAGAAATATAATTTTCTCAGCTTACATTAATAATTAAATCATACAATGATTGAAACTACAATATTTTTCTGCAGGACGTATCAAAGATCTTATGGGAAATATTTTTTAGAGCGTATCGTATTGTTGGTGAGTTTTTATTAAATTTTATAATTAAATAACTCAACAACGACACGCAATATTTATTTTTACATTATCTAAATCTAAAAGAATGAAAATCGCTCGATGTTAAAACAATTTATTATTCGTTTAGTTAGAAAAAGCTGACAGGATATCGAAACAGTAAATTCTGAATTTTCAAAGTACGATATTTTTACTCTTCTCTAAAAGAAACTGTTTAATCTCCTTTCGCAAAGAGAATTGATAAAAGATATTTAAAAATAGCAAAAATTGATGCTGTGCAATTTTTCCAGAGTAAAACATGCAAATAAAAGAGGTAAATTGAACTTATAAATCATTTTTTGTTTGTATCTGTAAGGAATTTTTTCTCTGCAATCGTGTATCTTAATTTCGATGGAAAATAAAAAATATTGAATAAATTTCCAGGTACTGTGCGTACTGCAACAAATCTTTTATTCTTTTGAATTCATAATCCAATGCGCATATAAGTATACAGTATTATTGGCTGGTCTGTAAAGCAAATAAATAAATTTCACGTGCTGCTGCATTCGTAAGATAATACTTACGCGATAATTTCTATCTAGTAAAATTTAATTATTATTTAGCCGCAATGACATTCTAAGCAGTTTATGCTGCGTTAAATCTTAACGCATAAAACGATGAACATGGGGCTTGTGCTAACGTGAAAAATTGCCAGAGATATATTTCTTCAGATAAAACAGTAACGCCTATGGCAAGCAACAGACTTTTACACTAATGTGCCGTAGCAATAAAGTTTATATTATTATTTTACACGCAGCTGTCGTCAAACATATTTCTTACGATGAAAAACTAAGACCTGTTTATACAAGTAACGTCCTTTCGAATTGAAGCAATTTTAATTTCGCGATTTTAATACTTCTAATTTCGCAACATAAGTGTGCAAGTGTTTGTCGAATTTTTTATCAGATCTCGAATGGAATTTTATTGCATCTAGGCATTGATTTGGGACAATCGCTTGTCACATCCCAATGCTACCGGGCAAACCACTTTTGACCTTCCCACTCGATTTAGTTTTTTTCAGTCTTCTTATTTTTTTGTAGACTCCCCCTCGGACATTCGTCGATTTTACGCCACCGTAGAACAAGTTACAGCAGGAATAGTGAACAAAATTTGAAAAAACCCAGTAGAAACGATACGTGCCAACCTTTGCCTTGGATAAGCAACGATGGCCGAAACCTTCTTCTACTTTTAAGCCAAAAGTTTGACGCTCGAAATCACGGTACAACGCTTTTCCGTTCAGTTTATCAATTTATGTAATAATCATAAGTTAAAAAACAGAAATAAAAAGGATAAATACATAGGATGAGGCGTGTTTATGGACAAGTTAACGAAACGACTAATTTTTAGTACTCGTGGCCTGTTTTGTCGATGTGTCGTTTAAGTTGTTGAACAACAATGATCAAATGTTTAACTATTTCGAGTTTTCATTTATTCGGAACTTTTATACTATTAAATAACGTTTTTCTTTTGAATTGCGGAAGTTTAGTCGGAGAGCTAGAAAATTAAAATATATTATTAAGATAAAAGCATGTATGCAGACGTCTATACATGAGAACGCGCACGCGCAACTGCTTATCTACAAACTCAATACTAGAAATTGATTTGGTCGATTGCACGTAGTACGAGGTTATTAAGTAATTTTTCACACGTTTTTATTATCCATTTGAAAACCATTTTACTTGTAAGGCCGGATGAATTAAATCACCGCATACTAATCCCGTTTTGTACGTCGTTAAAAATATTATCACTTTAATATTATAAAACGGGCGTTTTTTAGTAGTTAATTAATATATATTAAGAATATTTTACCAATATTTTTTAATAATACACGCTATGCTAATGGATATAAATTGATGACATTTTGATAACATTTAAAAAATAATAGATATTTTAGAAAATAAAACGATACTCGAGTCGCACATCAATTAATATAATAGAATATTTTATTTTTCGTCATCGAATTAGTAAATATGTTTCGTACTTTATACCGTTGGCGTTAACTCGAGACTTTAAAGCAGAAATAATGAATAGAACTGCGTATTTGACGGATTCAGATTGTTTTATGGGCAAAGTTAAATATGTACCTCTGCATCTGAAGCAAAATTACCAGTAAGCTAAAAATAGAATAGATGGAAGATAAAAATAGAATTAAGTATTGCAAATTGCATGAATGAATTATCTAAATGCAGACATACGTAATGAATATTTTAGCCGGTCTTTGCAATAGACAGTCATTAATACTGCATTCAAAGTTCGAACAAAATCTTATAGCGACATATTTCAACTCAACCGAACAAATTCACAATACAATAATTGATAATGCATTCTACGGACTAAGGTAATGCCGTTAGTAGCGAATTTTATTTTTAAATAAAACTATACTATGATTCAAGTCGATGCTGCCGTGCAATTGAAATGATCATAGTCTGGGCAGAAATGTATTTTTTATAATATCTAACCAACGATTAAACTTTAACTCCAGTAACTGGAAAGCTCCAATATATTATAAAATCAAAATTCAAACGAGAAATAAGAAATATGATAACTGTAATTTGAATGTATTGTTCGGATTGCATTCATATTTGATCAAATATTGCGCATACCAGCTCGTACAGCACAATAGTGTTAGGAAGACGCTTGAAAACAAACGCGTTCGTCGGAACTCTGGTTTTTTTAAATGAAACCTAAAAGGTTCTTCAATTAGCCCTTTGAAACCCGCACTCGTTTACCGAAGAAATAAGGAACGTGAGCGATTTCTCGAGGCGAGTGGCCGAAAAAAATGTAGCCTGCACTGTATTACGCACTCGATCGTCGGCCACGGTAACAGGTTCCCAACAAAAGGAGCCTCTATTCATAGTCGAAAAATAGATCTAACGAACAGTGGTACCGTCGTCTCTCAATCATCCGACTGCAGCGATCGGTTAGAGTACAGGGTGCGCGTGCGCGCGTACGGCTGTATTCAGTTGCGCATGAAAAGGCCGCTGAAAGAGGCATATTGAACGCAAACGTTAATAACTGGGGCTAATCTTCGTCAGCGATCATGACAGCGGTTAAACGCGGCGCGCGCAGACACCCAGCGATGCATGCTCGCTCACACACGCACGCACACGAGAAAGCGAAAGGAAAACACGGTGCCGATGCTTGCGGTCGAGCGGAAGGGTTGTGGAGCCTCGGTGCTGCAAGCGTAAGCTTAAAGAACGAGAGAGGCGAGTAAAAAGTAAAGGGGAGCGATGACGAGCAGCAGAAGAAGTGAGTGATGCTCGCTCGAGGGCGAGGGGGAGAGCGAGTTAAAGAAGAAGAAGAAGAAGGTGGCAGTGTGCCGCGGCGGTTTCGCCAGAAGGTCCCCCGCTGAGGAGCCTCTTTCAAAGAGCGCCGCTCTCTCTATTTCTCGCTCACCCTGCCCCCTCTCGCACAATCACACAGACGCACACGTCCTCGCCCAACTCACCCACTCACACATATCCTCGTTCCCAGCTGTCCCGTGCTTCTAACCTTCTCCCACCGCGGCCTCGCGCTTCTTTGCTATAAATCTCGTGGCTAGACAAAAGCCGGAAGAAAAAAGGGAAGACAACGAGGAGCGTCAATTAAGCCAGCTGTGCCCTCGGCTTCATTTTTCTCCCGAGGTCGCCCTCCTCCCCCCGTTCTTTATTTTGCTTTTCTTTTTTCCCTGCTCCTCTTTATTCTTTATTACGGCTCGCAGGCCCTCGAATATTTCGCGACGCATCGCGAAGACGAGCCACGCATTTCGCGCTTCTTGCCTGCGGGCCAAAGCTGCAACCCGTGTCGGTCGACTCGCCCCGGCTAATTTTCATTACCGAACGACTCGCACGCTTGAAAATTTCGTTATTCGACCAATGCGACCAACTTCTTGGCTTCAGGTCTGGAGTACCGTGCGTCGATTTTACTCGGGAAAAGCTGCGGCAAGAGGTAGTTCCCGTTGCCATTCGTGGCTCCCATCCAAGTCGCCAACTCTAGTCTTCAATGCGGTTCTTTTGAACGAGTAGCTGCTAAAGAACTTGCGCTACATCCTGATTTATATGCGGGAGTCTCCGGCGCACGTACACATGTAGAAGGTAAAAGTTACGCATGAGTTATTTCGTGTAGATCTTTGGATAAAGGCTTCGAATGATTATTATGATTCAAGAGCATTTTCTTGCGAACGTGAAACATGAATGGTACGACTGCACTTGCAGTCCATGACATTTATTCGTAATTCATCGTAAGTGCGATAGATAAATTGAAAGATGCCCTGATTAACTAAAACAAAATTGTATAGTTAATACTTTAACGATAAATTCTACTGATTCAACTTTGTTCAAATTACATTCGATAACTTTAATTTCATAATTTATGATTGCAATTCTGATGGGCGATTTGAAAAATTCGTAGATCTTAATGCTACACGAGAACGAGACCGAATTCTACGAGTTAGAAAGAGTAACGAATTCGCCATTTAAATCAGACATTCGAAGATCCAGTTGTTTTAAATCATCTTCATAAAATGCCTCGTAAATGCAGAAGCTTTCGGATAAAACTTGTTAACATTAGATTCGCAATATTCGGCTAGACGTTGTTTACTTGGAGAACGATACAAGCTAAATACACACTGAAGATTAAATTGATCCGCAGGAGGAGGATGAGCAGCAACGATGAAAGTTACCATTTGATTGAAACTTTTAATAATTACCGTAGTTGTCGAGAAGCAGCACATCATAATCGCAGCAGACTGTTGATTGAAAGCTTTGTAGGTAATTATCGATGATTAACCAAAACGGAGTTTGAGCTACGCACGCTACGTACGATAGAGAAATAATTGGAATCTGTAAAGAGGAGGCGCAGCTATTCAACACTGAAATTTCCAAAGTGTAATCCGTAAGGTAAACAGCAAAAGAAGCAAGGAATGGCCTGAAATAAGATACTAACCACTGGAAATCCACGGACCCTCGGAACGGAGCCTTGGGCTAGTGTAGCCCAATCAAAGAGGCAGTGACGACGTCTGGCTGGTGGCGGGAAATCCGCCGCGAATCTCGTCGGGGGAAGCTCATTATGCTGGGGTTGCGTATCTCGTTTCGCGTCGCTAATTTGGGTTTGAGGTCGTTTTGAATTATGGAAATGAGAAAGTTGCAATCAAAAAGTTCGGGGATATTCGTTTGTTGTTTCGTTATTACGCCGTGATTGGAAGTCTTCGTTGTTTTAAGCATGAAAATTGGTTGTACGACGACAAAGCGTAACAAGATAAAGTAAACAGAAATATACTTGCGGCCTTATCCGTCTATTTACTTTCCGCGCGACTTTTCTTCTATTCCGTCATTTACTCTCGAATTTCATAGCTCTGTAATGATTTTTCTCGCGACTTATTTTCTACGAGTTATTTTATAGACTATCAACAACATACTTGCACTAAAATAAATATATTCTTGTTTAGGAACAATAATATATGCATAAATACTTAACATATATTGCGAAAATAACTGATCTCATTTATAACGTTGCATATTTAGCTGACATTCGGAAATAAGATTCATTATAAATATTGGGTCAAACGTGTTTTATATTAAGTTTTTTCAAGCGACAATCATATAAATTCCAATATTCTTTGGAGAAAAGCTTTTGGAATATTTTTTCTTTCTATGTAACATTGATCGAAAAATATATCTTTTGACTGAAGAGGGAAAAAATTTATGAAAATCTACCCTTACTTTTTAGGCAAATATGATTTAAATATGTAATTTAACCAAATTTTATTAATAAATTCAAGGTATTTAGAATTTTATGAAATTCAGATAATAAGCATAATTTATTATTATAATTTAGCTTATTTAAATGTATTGAAAGTCACAATTAAATTGTGACAGAAAATTTTGTTAAAATAATTGTACAATTCAAAAACATAAAACTATTGTGTACAAATTTTCTTTATAATAAGCTCTAAATAATTCTAACTTGCGTATGTATTGACCTCGTGTATTTGTATACTGGTTTAAAATTCTTTAAAATAAAAACATTTCTGATACTTTCTACTGTGTAATATAAAATTATTTATTGCATCGTCAATAATATTACTAAAAAATAATACATTTCGAATTTATTATTTGTATGTTAATTTTAACTTTCAATTTTACTATGAAATTCGTAAGATAATTTTCTGCACTATAAATGCAAATTCCTTTCCAGATATCGATTTATAATATTTTAAGAAAAATATTTTTTTTATTATGTATAAACACGCGTATTTCTAGAATTATTAAAATTAATGCATATGTAGTGTGTATAAACATTTGCTGTATTGTTTTTAATTCAATTGATTTCGTAGTACTTAAAACACTGATTCCGAATATATGAAATTTTCTCTGAATCTTAAACAAAATTGACAATAGAATAAATATAAAAGTGTTACATTATAAATTATGTTTAACAAATGAAATCAAGTAAATATTCTTGAATTGAATGTATTTGTTAATATTATTTTCAAATTTATTATTTATTATAATTTTATTTTATTAATATTTTTTCAAGTTCAAGAATCTCGATATAATCATGCTTATAGTATAATACAATAAATAACTAATTCTGAAACAACGCAGAAATATTTTATATAATATATTTATTTGCTTAAAAACTATTATACATTTAAATTATAAGTTATAAAAATGCGTATCTTCTCTTTATTTAATTTCTGTAAGATAAATTATTTTTTACAAACTTCTACAAAGAAAATTTCATGTTATTAATCAAATTTATAAAACCCATACATACTAAATAGCTGTATATCAAACAATTTCATTAAACAGAAGAAAGTTTTTTCTATCTTCGAAAATATCACTTTTCATTTACAAAGAACTGTGCATTAACAATTGATAATTTTTTTTGAGTAAATAATATAATACCTTATTAAGTGTAATTTTTACCATTCGATACTGATATTCTTTCCATATATGAAACGATAAGAATTCTGACTTACCGACGGTTTTGGAATTTAAACCAACTGCGAGGTAAAATTTATTGTGATTTTATGGTAAAAATTCAGGACGTAACTGTGCATTTTTATTTCACTTTTTAAAAAAAGTTTTCTTATCGTGAAATTAATCATGCACTAACGTAAAATTTATCATAGCATCTAATAAACAGGTCATTAAATACAGTAGTAATTGAAAAATACACGTGCGAATTCTCTACGTTGTTGGGTATCTGTAATTACCATTACTTTCATGAGCGTTATCATTAAAATGTTTTAAGAATACCATCAGAATAAAATTTCCGTCAAATTTTGATCTTGCAGTAAATTTTATTCAATTACTTAGCTTCAAAGAATCACTTATCTTAATTCTTATGTGCAATTCAATTTTATATAATGTTACAATTCTGAAAATATATGATAAGAAATGTACTTAAATTTTCATGATTATATAATGGATATCAGATGTTTATTTTTTCAAACTGCAAATTTTCCCACTATCTAAAAAATTATATTGAATATTTAAATCTATTATCGAAATTTATATGTAATTATGAATTTAATCATTGTAAGTATTTTTAAAAATTAGTTATAGAAAAGTTTTTAAATATTACTTAAAATAATACTTTTACAAAATATATATTTTACTATCTAATAATATTAACTAAAATAATATTATTTACAATAAGTTAAAGTTTCAAGACAAAAATATATTATTAAATAATAAAATTATGTTAAAACTTTATGATATTATTTATGATAAATATTTAAAACCGTAAAAAGTATAAATTTTTAAAAATAAATTTTGTACATGTTGTATACATTTTTTTTTGCATACAAAACATTTCAAAAGCAATTTTTATGCGAAAAGTAAACATAATTTTATTTATTTATTAGAAATCAATTTATTACATAAATAAATTGTTTTGGATTGTGAATTAAAATGGTACGACTTTTAATGAATTATCGAATGTTTTCTGTTTTAATTGGAAAACAGTTATAGAAAACGTGGTAAGATATATTTTATAGAAATTTAAATTATATTTTATCTTGATCTCTGTAAAAATAAAATTTAAAAATAATTTCCAACCATTATACACGCATTCACATCCTGGAAATTTCTTTAGAATTTGCGTGTTTTGTATATAGAACCGAACGTTAAGAAAGTGTTAACTCGCGCATTAAAACATTATATTCACGACTCTATTCTCCGTATCTACAGGTTATCGTAATTTCAATAGAATTTTTAACAGATTACAAAAAGCAAAATATAACCAATTTACATTGGAAAATTATGAATGAAAGTATTTTATCATTTATTTTACAACATCGTAGCTCTAATCTTTTATGCATTAACTTAACCAGTTGAAGGACTTGTAATTTTTATAAATAACTTTTCTTAAGAGTAGTTAATTTATTATCTAATAAAAGGAAATTAATATTGCAAACGTAAATTACAATGAAACAGCAGATAATTTTCTACATTTCATCAAATTAATATTTTTAAAATTCCTATAAAAATGATCTTGTCTTTTCCTTGTATTTTTCAAATGTGATGATACTCATTAAAAATGTATAAATGTATATATGAAGAAATTCTCATAAAACTGTTTCATTTTTTATTTTCTTAGAAAAGAGAATTAGTTGTGGAGAGGTTAATTAGCTTCTCGTGTATTTCTCGTTTTATATTGGAAACATTGAAAAAAGAAAGCTAAAATTCAAATATTATTTCATTTAAATAAGTAATGATTTAATTTTTCTTTAAAATTTTACATAGTGTTGTACATAATATTTTTAATAATGTCTAAGTAGTTCAAAGAATGATATTTTTCAATAATAACACATTCATTACTGGAATTCGTTTTATTAACAATTATTTAAGCAAATTAAGTGTTAAAACTTATTTGCACATGTTCTGTTGGACACTATGTTAGTCAGTTCAGCATTATACTTACTAATCTACAATTAATGAATACGATTTCGAATAAAGTGGTATTGTTGCTAAAAAAAGTCTGAAAAGTAAACAGCTTCTTTCGGAAGATTTTAATCAAACATTCGTATTTTCGCGGTTCCCGTCCGTAAATTCGTCGCGGACAAATGACTAATTAACCCGTATATATCGGGGTAGAAAAAAAAATTAGAAATCGGCGAAGTATCGGAAAGATGGGTTATCCGCCTCAATTATCCACTCTTGCGCCAATCGAAATGTGTAACAAAACACGTGTAGGTAGATAATTCAAGAATGCGGTTACCCGAGAGAGAGAGAGAGAGAGAGAGAGAGAGAGCCATACGGCAAATGAGAAAGTGTGGCTGCGTGCGTGTGTGGGAATGGCACGACTCCGAATTTATGCCGCGGTCCTCTTTTAAAAGCATCTCTTGGCCCCTTGGGGCTATGCGCTAACGCTCGTTTCGTTTCTTGAACGGATATAAGATAGAAAAAAAGGAGATAGTCTCGGTCGGCGCGCGATAAAACGCATTAGCGTCGTTTTATTTATTGTGCGGGCGAGAAACGAGGGGTAAACGAATAAGGAGAATAGAGAGAAAGAATGAGAAGAACAAGAAGAAAGAGTTAAATACGTAGATAGAGGAAGTGAGAGGGCCATTACGGATTTCGGGTACTCAAATCGCGTGTGAAATTTGAGCCCAAAATTCGAGAGAGAGCTTTGCCAAAGTCTTAAAAGATCTTATGGTTTTTGCGTTAGTGATGTTTGGCTAATGCCAAGAATACCAGGGACGTCTTCCATCAGAAATCTTCTATAAATTGAAAACACTTTTAGTCGTTAGTCCGTTCTTAAGTAATGAAAACCAATTTTAATTCATTTGTTACTATTATTCAATAATGAGTGATTTTATTTTTCCAAATTGAAAACACTGGTTTTAAAAAATTAACGTCGATTTTGAACAGAGGCGGGAAAGCTGCGTAAAAAAAATAATTGAAATTCGTTGATTCAACTACATATAGAATTTGTATAAATTTCGGTTTTGTTTTAACGAAGGGTTTCTTACTTATGTACTTGTGCAAAAAACTAAAAACTTTTTTATTATATTATCTCAATCGCCATTATTTTAAGAGTATTTTGAAGATCTGTAAATGTTGAAATTCAGAAACTTTACGAAATTATATCCTTTCGACTGGAATAATTTTCATTTGATTGCATGTAAAATTAAAAGTTTAAACACAATTTTCATGAAACATAATTTCCTAACTTTAAAAAGATGAACGTGCATCCCTTGTTAATGAATGTTGCTCAAACTTTCATAAATATTCTATAAAGTTTTACACATTTTGTACTAAAATATCGAAAAGAAGTTATTTTCGGTCTATAAATTATGTCACTTTTTAAAATAATTTTGTTTCGCAATGCCTTTCTTTTTTTTCCTTTCTTCACTGACAAAAAGAGTCGTGCAGTAAATCAAACATCGCAGCCTTACAAGTACAGTTCATCAAATAAATTTAATCTATCTGAAATGTTCATCTATTTGTTTGAAATCCAGCCAACTTGAGCTTACAAACGACTTCTTTAGGACACGAGTAAAAGATGCTAAAAATGACTCAAAGCTCATAAATTTCTACAATAGTTAAGAAAACAACTATGAACTTGAAATTTTGAATGACATAAGCTATGCGGTTCCGTTTCTAATTCAAGCAAATGAAACTGTTTTTTTTAGAATGCGATAAGAAATTTTTATCGCTTAAAAAACTTTCATTCAAGAATCGAAGGGATGTTTTTAATCATTTAGCAAATAAAATCAATTTATTCCAGATTCTTGTACACATTCTGAATCACTTGTTTGGAACTTTTGAATCTCTTGAACTCCATTTAACACGTATAAAAGTTTCTTTCATTTACATAATTTGTTTTCTTATCTTGCATTTATAACGCTGGCATTCGCTGCAGTTTTTAAAAAGAAAATATCAAAGGTACAAAAACCAGAGAAGCAGAAATATTGGTCTACTTGTTTATCCAACTCATTATTATCGAGTCTTCCCTGCAAAGAAGCTTCAAAGAACGAGCGACTTGAAAACAGCGAAAAATATATAGTAGCGGGGGCTGTAACTATCTAAACGCTCGGTACAAATTGAGAAAGAGACAAGGGATCAGGATCGCGCGTCATTGTTCACAATTCAAAACCATAAACACGAAATTCCTCTGGAAATAGTCGTCATTCCACTCGAAACATTCTTCGTCAAAAGCATTCATGTATCATATGAGTAAATACCATGGGTGCGGTGCGCCGCGAGCACACAAACTTCCAAAAAATATCCATCCTTTTCTCCCTCGACCTTTTTCGCGGCGCACTGCTCGAGAGGTGGTAAAAGGGCTAAAAGCCGGCTTCTCTTTTCCCGCATCTCGCGTATAACTGTATATCAGTGGGGAAAGGGGGATAAATTTGGTGGGCTTTCACGTTTCGCCTTTTGTTCAAACGCGGTAAAATCGGTAACGCGTGCGAGTGCGCGAGGTGCTAGTGTGCGGGCGTAGGTGTGTAAAGCGGCGGCGGAGGGCAAGAGGAAGAGCGTTAAGAATGTGCCTCGAGAACGATAGGGTCTAATTAGTGGGCAATTGAAGGTGCAAAAGATTTGACGCTTCTCGTTGCATTTCAAGCAGGTACGTGCGAGGTACGAGGACCTTTTATTGACCAGTAAATTTTCCTTCCTTCCATCTCTCTCTCTCTCTCTCTCTCTCTCTCTCACTCTCATCTATCTGTCTTAAGAGAGAAAACGCGCATATTAATGGCGTCGAGACGGCTGCTTCAATAGCCGATTTCTCGATGCACGCGCCGGCGCTTACGTGGACGTTTATTGGGATCCTGAGATATGGCGCGCATAACATTTCGATGGAAATGCCTTCCTTTTCTTTCATTCTCTTTATATTCTCGAGCTCGTACACGACGGCCCGACTATGTGTGCAGGTCGAAGAGACTCGAAGAGTCGCGGCTTTCGAAGGTGCTAGACGCTAAATGCGCTGAATAGCAAGAGCCACACCGCCAAGTCGGCGGTGGCGAGATCCGGTTTTTCGGCTAATACCGTTTTATTAACATTTTAGAAGGTTTTTTGAAACTTTCAAATTTGTACGTGTGGATTAGATGACATCTCGAACTTGTCACTCGCACGCACTGTCTCCATTGAAATGTGTTGTACATGTTTTTATTTTATCATCTCCAGCTATACAATTAAGCTGCTCAACTAAATACTTGTAAATTGCAAATTTTTGCAAAGCTGGCTGCAATAACGATGGAAGCGCTGCTATAAATGGTTACTTCATTAAGATTTTCTCCATTTACTCAAGAGATACGATCGTGTTTAAAAATTAATGTTTCACTCGGGACGAAAAAAAGGACCGCAGCTGATACGAAAATTCTTTCACGATATCAGAGATAAGATTAAAATCTTTCGAATATATTTTTATTAGATTAATAAAATCAGAATCTCTAGTTGGATGACACCGAAAATAAAAGACATTATTTTAGGATAGAAATACACGGAGAAATTGAAGAAAAAAAATTCATTTACAAAATTCGCAAAACATTGGCAAACATGGATGAAGTTTGCACATACTTACTTCGAGTGCAGTTATTTAAAGTGTGAAAAAATTTGTTTTCACTCAGGCATCGAGAAGAATTAATAAAATCTTTAGTAAACAAAATAAAATAGTATTAAATTTTTCACTCTGCGAAAATGTTATTTTAAATATGAAAATTTAATTAAAAAATTATGATTAAAAAATTATAATTAAAAAATATAATTCAGAATTAAAAAATGGGATTTTTACTGCCTGACAAATGAAATCTATATACATCGTTTGAGCTCACCAAAAAAAAGCAGACAGTTTAATATTATTTTAAATACATACCGAATAATTAAATTCACATGAAATAAAACAGAAAAGCCGCTTTAGAAAAATAAAATCTCATTAAACGTAAAGTAAAGAAAAAATCAAAATATTAGTTTTTACTCGAACTATTGTAATAAAAGATAAACATTCGTATATGTGCAACCGACTGACAGTTAAATATGGTGCATTTAATTTTTATAATATTAAAACATGCTCCTATGATATTATTTTTCCGTTTTCCGCTAAAATATTGCACTCTACTTTAAATCTTGACTTGTGCTAAAAAATTTAATAAATTCTTTCTTAATATAATTTGTTACAATAGTAGTCTCGTCTTCAATTAGGAATTGTAATTTGGAATGAGACTTACAAGTATTGTTCCCATCACCCGAGGTTTTGAAATACTACTAAAATACGTAATAAAATTAAGTACTGCTCGACGTCTTATTTTGGTAAGATCTAGCAAGAGGCTATGAAATTATTTTAAAAAAATAAACGAAATAATAAGTTGAAAAACGTATTTGTGACTTAATAACATTTTTATCGATATTCATATTAATTGTAAGTAGATTAAAATAAAATAAGGAGCTTACAGCGAATTTAAGCGAAATATTTATTTAAAAATTCAAACTTCTAAAGCGTAAAAGCTTTCGTGAATAAATATTCGTATTATCTGTAATAAATTTGCCTAAATCGTTAAAATAGTGATAACAAAAACATATGTCAGTGTAATAATAGGTATTCTTCGTGGATTTCGATGTGCTGGTGCTTAGGACATTTATTGAGACTAGCGAAATGGCTCTTATGATATTTCAAAGGAAATTTTTCGGTTTTATTGCTCTTTTATACATTAAGTTATGATGTAAGCATCAATATTTATAGTACCCAAGGGAAATTTGCAATGCATAAATCGTGGCTCATTTCACTAAAGATTATTTTCTTAAGAACATTTCAACTATATTTGCAGAGTCATGGCTTTAACATCTTAAACAAATAAATTTTAAGAAGTAACTTTAATAAAATATGGAATAAATTGAAAACAAATAATAAATTTGTTTTATGCAATGATATAATAATTGGTGGTATATTGGTAAGCTTTAGCGGCGATCTCAAAGGCTGAACGAGATAAGTCGATAGAAGTCTTATTCAAGTGATTGATAATGCAAATTTCCAAAATTCTTTTCGCGATAAAAATCGTTTCTTATTCAAGTTTCTTGAGAAAAATCGTGTTTCACGGTAGCAAAGAATCTACGCATACTCGATAAAAAAGGCAACAGTTTATGACTGATGGCAGAAAAAGAGCGCATTATCATTTAAAACGAATTTCAATTGTATTTTTAATAAGCTACACCTACAAATTTAAAAGCTCGTTTTTATAATGTATGTAAAGTGGAATTGCTTATTTATTTTATTTTTAAGTGTTGAGCATAATTTCGCAAGGTTTTTATGCAAATACTCAATCGGATCGCCAAATAAATAACAGTATAAGTATAAATGTTTATTAGTGCGAAAGAGGTACTTTCGATGCAAGGCATCGAATCTTCGCTGGGAAAAGAAAGAGGCTGGTGCCGTTTTTGTTAAACAAGGTTTCCTCGAGAGGAGCGCCACTCAAGGTGACGCAATAAATTTTGCCAACAGGCGCATGCCCGACCACACTTAAGACACCACTCGCGGAGGTCCACCCCGATTATGTTATGTTTCTCTTAATTCATTAAGCGCTCGCGTGATAAATACTAATTCTTAATTCCGAATTCTGCGGGCTTTCGTTCGATTCTATCCTGTAATTAGTGTATGGTCTTATATTTTGAAAAGAATGCCTTCGAATTTCCGCAGCCTCGTTAGCCAAGAGTAATTATTCAGCATTTGTCACTTCCAAATGCCACCGAAACTTTATAATAACGAAACTAAGCCTGCGCCTTAACACTTTCTATCGGCGTTACAGCGACACTATATTTAATGCCATTATCTTTATATTAGACAAAACAATGCACGGTTATTAATATTTTGAGAGTATGAAAAATAAAAATAATAGTCTTTTTCTCTGCTCTTAAAAAATATTAATCAAATGAAATGAGAAATTAGTTGGTTAATCCCGGTGCTGATTACGTTTAAGGATATCCTTAAATTTTGCACTTTTTAAAGAAGTGATAATCCATTAAAAATAATATTTGAATTATACTTGTTAAATGAGGATGGAAAATGCTATCCTTTTTTCAGAATTCGCAGTACTTCTTAATTTAATACTACAAATTCAATTAAAGTTATGACACTTAATTTTAAATACACTTTTATTTTCGTTAAACTGTAGTAGCTGGATGCGTAACGTCATTTTGGAAAATTTGGAAGAAAAAACTTAATAATGATCAAACTATTCAACCGTTTTACCGAAAATTGTATTATAATATTGTATTTGTAATGAAATGATGTACCAAGGAATCATATTCGAGGATGTTATGGCTGATTAAAGAAAATATTATATATTTTTAGATTATCAGTTTAATGTTTGAAAAATCCAATTCCGAGGTTAATACAGTCATAAGATAACTTAAACATTCCAGTACAACCATGACCATTAAGCAAAAATAAAGGAAAATCGCGTTAAAATAACTAATATGAATAGTGCACTAAAAATGTAGGTTATAAATAAAATAAACGAAGGGCCAAAAATTATCGTTAAATAGAGTTACGTGGTAAACAATATAATTTGATAAATCAATAGACGCAAGAAACGTGTACGAAATTCCACTTGTTTTATCTGGAGCTTTGGCCCTCTCTATTCTATTTCCTTCGCTCCTCGAAAGTTCCTCCAGAGCAAACGAAAAAAGTGATCACGTGAGGCAGATCGTTTTTCTGATTTCATCCGCAGCCTGTATCTGCTCTGTCTTCGTATCTTTTTTGTAGCTCACTTAAATGGTGCATGCTGTCTGATGTACCGAACATTTATGTAAGACGTGAGTGACGTCCAGACGTGCTCGAAAATACAGAAAGACTAATTATTTTCATAAGATAATATTACGTGTCTTCTTCGTTTTGAAAATGAAAAACGTTTCTGCATTAACAAGTCGCACGGAAATATTTTTACAGGCAAGCATTACTCTTCGGGGTAATTTCTCATCATGACCAAAAGTAATTATTCAGAACTTTTGACAGTATTAAATAAATAAGTAGATTAAGAAATATTTACGGAACATTGTATTTACGCACTTTCGAGAAATTCACTGGTTTCGCCCTATTTGGAAGCATGAACTTTCAGAAATATGCTCTTATATTTTCAGAACGAAATTCGGATTAGCCTCGCTGCTATAATCATTTATAACAAGAAAGCGCAGCCGGTGTTTCTAACCTCTTTGGGTGTAAATTATGTTATAGTGGAAAAATGGGACTTCTTTTATATCTAAGTAATATTAATGCTCTAAATGAAAAAATAGTAATTTTTAAAAGGGGCAAACATTTTCTTTCAAGTTTTTTCCTTTATTCGTAAGCGATTTTGCTTTTAAATAGTTGTTTCTCTCACTGATATCAAATTGCAAATGTTATTCTAGATTTCTTGTTTTATTGTAACGATTAATGCCATGCAGGTGTCTCTATATAAAAGTGATAATAACTTTAGATACTTGTAATATATTGTTACAAAGGTGCGTGGAAGTCAAAAGCGAAACTTTAAATTTTTTCCTTCATCTTAGTTTATTTATAACATATCTCCTATTTCAGGTTTAAGTGAGAAAGTTTATTTGAAAACCTCTCGAGTAGTCAGAGTTTTTTAACGAAATTATCGATGCTCTTCTTTTTGCCAATATCTTAACGAAATGATAGTAAAGGTAATTTTTTATTTCAATTCATAGACTCTTTAATTTTCTTCATGTTTCGATTGACCCAATAATAGAAATAAATTAAATGATTCTTTGAAAATGAATTTTTTATATAATTATTCTTTTATAAGTTCCACCTCAGCGCTTATCTATATTATAAAATTGTTTTTACTTAAAAGTGTTGTTTTTATTTTTAATAAGAACATTTTCACTTGCCAATCACTCAGCTGGCAAATTAAATGCTCGAATTATCAGTACCGTCAACGATAAACAGAGTTGGATAATATTGGAAACCCATTTTATTTTAATTTCGCACCTCGTATACACAACGCCATTATAAAAATTGATGACACGTGTAAATAGTAGAGCTTTACCTGTATTGGGGAGGGCCAAGATGCACCTTTAAAACAAAAGTAAAAATGAAACTGCCGCAACAGATGTAAATTCCAATCATCCACTTAACGAATGACACGAGAAGCGGCTGAAAGCGCAAGAAATGAATGAACGGCGACGCGGTAAAAACCACAGCGCAAAAAATATTACTCGTTGTCGGACCCATCAACCCTGTCGGTGCGGAGAATCATAGAGCGACTGCAAGGCCTCGCCGTATCGACTCGTCCGTCATCCTTCTTGCGCCGACGGACGACATTTCGGAAGCCCTCGCACAGCTGCCACTCGATCGGCTGCCGTTTTTTGATTCGGCCATCGGGGAAGGCTCGCGACTGTCGCTGATGGAATCCCGAAGGCCGAGGAGGACGAGCGGTGCACCGACTTCTTGGAGTCGCGCTCCGTTAGCTCCGTACCGGTGTCGCGGTGCGGACCTAGAAGCTAATGAACGACATCGGAACCGCGAGACGAGAACGACCAATCGTTGCACTAAGTGCCGTTAGCGCTTCCTCGACGGCCTCCGGGATTTATGAACGGAGGCCAACTTTTTTCATAAGCGCTGGAAAAAGACTGCAACGACAGGCTGCGCTGCGCACGCAACTACGCAACCGCTTGCCAACGCGGCGGTTTTGTTTAAAAAACCCTCGAGAGGATTTCACGATTTTTATTTTTACAAATGGCCGTGAAAGTGCCTTGGCGAGGGTCGCACAAGTGTGTGTACGTATGCGCTCGATGCCATAACTTTAAAGCCTCGCCTTAATATCTCATTTTACAAGGGATTCGTTACATTCGAATCTTAACTACACGTAAATAAATAAAAGTTTTGATTAATCCGCGCTCGGAATTACAAAAACTGCTTAAAAAGACAGCGAAAATATGTTTTCGGTGGGATTCGGAACTGTTATCCTTTGCGTGCAGCAGTTGGCAGACTGCGTCTTCAAGGGTCGAGAATGAGTAGCTCGAAACCTCGAAAGCTTGCCAAAAACATCCGAAACGTCAGGAGCGCACATTGTCGCTCGCTTGAAATTTATCTGCATAAATACCACCAAAGTGTTTCAGTGTAACTTACGAAATTTTTGGCACACTTTATTTAAATATGCATAAGATCTCTCCCACTGCTACAAAGACAGAGAGTATTTATCAATTCGTAAAACCTAATAGTATGTTTTCGTGAATGGTTTTCGACTTTCGTGCTTTTCGCATTTTGTGTTGCTCATCAAAGTTCGTGCTCATTGAAAATAAGCGTACATTTTTACGGTTTCTCGTACAGATGCAATAGCTTATTTCAATACGTATATATATATATATTTATATATTTGATAAATGAACACAATTTCAAATAATTTACGCAATTCAAAAAAATTCGTAAACATTTCTCAATTGCAAAAAGTAAAATATATAAATGAAAGTACTTTAGTAGAACACAGTTGCTTATATTTCAGTTTCATACTTCGTATTTGTCTGTTGTTTTAACCAAACACCGTGATGGAATTTCTATAAAATTCTAGCAACTTTTTAACCTCTTCCATTTTTATTGTTGATTTCTACAGTTACAACTTCGTTGCTTCGTCAACCGATGAGCTGAATATTTTATTACTTTTGCTTTTAATTAGGATAAAAAAATAAAGAATAACAATATTCATCGAATAAAATAATAATGTGAGATATATTTGGATATTAATTATTCTAGCTTAATATAAATCTGAAATGAAACAGACTAAATTTTATATTAAAAATAACGTAGATAAAAATTTAATTAAATTAAAACTTCAAGCCTTTCCTATTTAAATTGTTTCAATGTTCATAAAGGAAAAAGTTCACGAAAAATTATACGCGGCTGATATAAATTTAAGCGTCGTTTGTTACATATTAAACGAACCATACTAACACAATGCCAAATGTATCAATAATTAATACGATTTTCAACGATATTTACGTAAGTGACGAAATTAGAAACAATGGTAAAATAAGTTAAAAATATGTTTGCAAAGGAAAAAGTAGCTTTTTAGTCGTTCAACGCAGGTTGAGTATTAAAATGCAAATCTGTTTTATGGTAGGAATGACAGTAAAAAAAAGGTAAAAACAAACAAAAAACATAGCATTCCGTTGAGCAAATGGAAAAGCAGCGACGGATGCCTCCTCATTCCCTAAATTACCTCACAAATCTGTCGATGAAAAGGAAATAACGAGCTACGCTCGCCGATGGAAAAAAGATAATCAATAAGGCTAGTCCTGGAGCAAAAACCAGGACGGTATAACAATTCGCGGGTGGCTTCCTTTTAAAATAAAGGCGACTAAGAAGTAGCGCATATACTTGACTAGGCATATCGGTTGTTCCTTTTTATTAGCTTTTACAATTGCCGAGGAATTGGAAATGGGGAGGCGTCGGAGGGAATTCGACCCACTCGAATACAAAATTGACTGCGGTGTTAAGATGAACTATAGCCAGCGACTATTTAATAGAATAGCAACGACCACCGCGAATTCGCCAGAACTATGCGAAAATCATCGGATTGGGGGGGGGGGGGAGCAGCGGGAAGCACCGAAGCGAAGATGCGAAATTTGGATAAAAGTGGCTCCACTTTTATTGTACAAGTATTTTTACGGGCAGCCGCGCGCGAATATGAATTTCCAGAAGAACGATGCAAGTACGCTAGCCCTGGAATTATTTTATTTCATCAATGAGTTACGGCGTGTACATATTTTACGCTTTCCTTGGGATTAAATTTTTCCCTTATTTCTCAGAAACTCTAGGTTTCGTTGCTCGATCGTGCTGCCCTAAGCTCGAAATTTCAGAAGAACACTTTCGTAATATCCGCAGTGCGCAGTGTCGTACAAAAACGCCAGTCTTATGCATCGAATCACATCCCGTCGCAGTCAAAAAGTACGGGGAGCAGCTGCACGTTGCGCCGAATAAAATTTGATAATTGTCTTCGCGCTCGCAGTGGCTCACGAGTAATAATATTAGGCCCTTCGCGCTCGTCGCTCCAAGTTGAATGCGGTGCAGCTCCGTGGACTCGTTGGTATCCCCGGCGTCGAAAAGAAAGAAGTCGCTCAACGGTAAATGACACCGAAACTCATCACGGACTCTTGAAGTTTGCCGTAATCTTCGCGGGTGTACGTGCGCCCGACGGAAAGTTGGAGCCATCGGAAAGTCATAAAGAACGAGAGTGGACGCGAGTCCTCTTAAGGGCGCGAGGGCGGATTGCAGGGCCCCGTGCTGATAACTACGACGCCCGAGGCATCCCGTCGAGAGCTGTTGTTGGTTTCACAGCTACTGCCTTCTTTACGATCCCTCGGCGCATCGCGCGAGGGGGAAATGTACGCAAGGCGCGACTGGGAGACTGAGAGGTCAGGGCACAATTTGTTTACGTCCGTCCGACTGCCGAAAAGCGATTTCGTTCTGCCGGCTACGCGTATACTTGGCTCTGGGTTATTTCTACGATGGAGACACCGGACATTTGCACGAGATTTGCTGCTTCTTCTCTCGTCATTTTCCTCGCACTTCTCTTGGACTTTATTGTATGGTGAGGCATTCGGTAAAGTATCGGTGTGTCTTTCGGTGAACGTCTCTCGTTTACGGAATTATTTGTTCAACTTTATAGTCAAATGTACAACTTTCCTTATCGTACGATGAAAATGAAACAAAGTTATTAAGTTTAAAATTTTCGACACGCAGGATACGATAACATCCCCCGGGAAAAATTGTAATTGAAATCGTTTCATTTGGTGTAACGATACTTTTTCATTTCGCAAATAAATTTATCAATTTTTCAATTTTTACATTCAATTAGTCGTTGGAAATGCTGAACCTTGGATTACAGTTTTCAATAATAATCTTGGATACAAAATTCGTATCAAATTTCAAAGTTTATTTAACCAATTCGTTTCAACGAGTTACACGAAAGTTGTATCTAGGTATTGAAACATTATATTTGGTAATAAGGAAATGCATATTATTCATTATCAAAATAAAAATGACGCGCGTAAATAAAAGGCTGATGTTGAATAAATTATATCGTGTGTATTACAAGTTACACAAGAATTGCGAATGTTTTCTAATGCAATGGAAAGTTTTGCTTTGCAACAAATATTTGCAACTTAAAACGAGCTGTTCAAGATTTCTTATTCGAATTTTATTGCCATCTATAGGTTATGGTCTCACCTAGTTTAGACAACGTCAATGTTTCAGATTTTTACGTGCGTCTGACTAATTTATTAGAAGACTGACATTCGGCATTATAAGCTTAATCGAGGCGCGCAAAATAAATTAGCCATACGAATGTAGAGTATAATATCTATCGAATTGCTCCGAAAATTACGACTGCTTTTAGTGTACGTAGTGACGATTTAAAATTTAGCTAAATCATTAATAGCCAGGCGATAAAAACAAGTCTATAAATAATTTAGCCTCAGCTTTTTTCCAAGAATGAGATATGGCGTTCCTTATTCCATTTATAACGTTTTGCAAACAATGAGAATACTACATCGTAAAATCGAAATCGCATAATTTTCACGAATTTTAAGAGGCATGAATAATAACATGATAGTATTTATAAAAATTTCCAGATTTTATTGCCACGTTTGATTTTCTGTTTCAGGTGTCGCCATTTAAAATCATCAATTTTTACAATTCAAAGTAAAGTCTGTTAAAATATTGATTTAAAAAAGTTACGATTTCTATACATCAACTTTTACGATTTCAAATTGCGTGGGATACAACGTACGTCATACATTTTTATGATTTTGTTTTTTAGCTTAATAAATCATCGTATGAATAAAACTCTTGCAGCCTTAAAAATTAGGAAGACTTACTTTTTACGTTCAAAGAACTCTCATTCAATACTGTCACTTACATCTACTCAAAGTTCTCGTTCGTTCTTTAACATAGAAAAAAGTTGTTGTCGTTCATTCAAAAGTGATGATATGCAGCACTTATTATTAAATATCTATGAAAGCTATTGAACAATGCTTGTAACTAAGTCACTTTATTCAATATAAAAATTAAAAAATTATAATGATTGCGCTTTGAAAATGATATTAGTTTTAATACAGGAATGTACATTATATGTAATGTGGTAGGAATTCGGGATAAAATATAACTTTAAAAATCTGATAATGAGATTTTTATTAATATTATTATTTTCTTTAGCTACTTTTTAAAAATTCCTTTTTTAATTGAATTCCCGTTTCTTCTTGCATTGTTATTTTATACTTTCGATAGAAAACTGATTAATATTTTAATATTGTTTAAAATAATATCAAAAAGAAGTTTTGCATATTTTATGAAATTCTATTGTGTTATTGAAACATGATTTTAAAACATTTAATTATAAATAAAAAAATTTACATATGCTCGAGATCACGTTTATCTATCCACGAAATATTTCCGGAATAATTAAAAATTTATTGCTCTATTGTTTTCCAAAATGTTCTAAAAACCAATCACACTTTTAACTCTTATTTTTCCTATCAATTATTACTTGGTTTTACTAATAAAATAATTATTAATTTTAGTAATGGTTATAGTTTTAATATCAATTCCAACTATTTATGCTTCAAATTTGAGGTTTTTATCCTTATTTTCACTTTTTTTTTAATTTTTATTTACACCGATTATTTGATTTATATTGGAAAAATACTGTGTATTTGTTCTTAATAAGTTAAATATCGAATTTATAGATAAATTTATTATTGCTAATTTCTTTCTAGAATATCCAAATCTAACTTTTTGACAAATTTTTAATTGTTAATTATGCAAATCATAAGGCTATATAATCAAGAATTTAAGCAATAACTATACGTCGTGTCGTAAATTATAAGTTGGATAGATTTATTTATCAGATCTTTGAAAGATTCACAAAATTGATATATTTATTCATTTATAACAAAAAATATCGATAGTATAAGGAAAAAACTGTATTCGTATAAAAGATATTCGCATAAGATTTCTTGAGAAACTAATTTGTTTCACGGTAGAAAATTGATGTTGTTCTTGAAAAATGGTAGAATTTTAGAGAATACAATCACTTTAAAACTGTCGTATAAAATACGTTAAGATGAACTTCTAGAGCTCGTTTTTTATTCATAGGCTATCGTTAAATTAAATTCATCAATATACGATTGCACATTTCATTCTCTATGACGTAATTAGATTTTTCAAAAGCTCCTAAAATGGGAAATCGATACGCAGTATAGATATCTGAATTCATAATGAAATAATTTTATTATTGTAGATTTTTATCAGGAATATGCTCGTATCTTCGTGTCCTATGAAAATTGCAATAAAAAAATCCCTGCTCCGATGAAAATAAGCTTACGAGTAAAATTGTGAATGACAACGTAAACCGCAATCCTCGAATCATCGCGATAAGGCTAAAAAAGCAGTATATTACTCCATTTATTGCATTCGAGCCATCAATCAAGGTCAAACAGTCTCCCTTTCTCGTTCTTTTCGCCGATCGCCAGAAAAATTCTATCAAATCAAAAGGCGAATTCGCTGAGGGACAAAGTCACGGCGCACGCATGGTGGTGGCTCGATATACCGGCTCGCTGCGAGTTCAGTAACGTTGACAGGGCCCTTATCAGTTTCGCGATTATTTCTTCGCGACACTGGCACCCTTGTTTATCTGATTACCTGATCCGACAGCCACCCACGAACCTTAGCTCTCAACCCAGACAGTCTGAGCACGGTGGAAAAAATAAAGGGCGTGACATCTCCACCCACTCGCGCTAGGAAGTGGAAGTCGCGCGAGGTCGAGCCGAAAATTCTTCTTCTCCCATAACGCTCAACTTATTAAGGCCCGCAGACGTGATCCATGTCTAAGGGCGCAATAGCCCGAGTCTGGCTGCACCTGCTTCAGTGCATGCGTGTGGAAATTTCCGCGTCCTTTCTTTGGTCTCGGACACTTGATTTTTGTTTGATTACCTGTAGGCTAAGCTCGACTCGAGGCACTAGCTCGAACTGCTTTTTCCTTTGATCGAATAGCCGTCGTCGTATTTTGTAAGTAAGACAAAAAATTGCGAAATGATTGATGCGCTATCTAATAGAAGATCGCGAGCAACTGTATTGTTTCAAATTTTCCAAAAAATCAACGGGTATATATAGGAAAATGTAAAAATCCCGATAAAACTGTCGTAAGTACTTGAAAAATGATCCGAGCCTACCTGTAATTAATTTCAAAAGTTAAACGAAAAATTTGTAGATAATTAAAAACTAATCAATTCGTTTTGTTATTGACAAAAAATGATATACGAGTATAGTTGGTACTGCAAAAACCTGTTGCCGATACAATGAAAAAAATCCACGAAAATCAGCGGCGTGGACGGCAAAAATACGTTATTAAAATCGGGTGCGAGCACTTTGACTTTATAAAATTTTGGATTTAAAATTATATTGCTATAATTGAAGCGCAATAATCCTCATCCTCCGACGGAAGCAACCTTACCGAACGAACATTAAATTAAATTTCGAGTGCGACCGTATTAACAAAGAATCACCATTTCAATTTACTTTAGGTAATATCGCTAATTGAGTAAACTCTTAATACTTACGAACTCCACTTGCGAATTGATATTTATCAATAGTCAATTCAAACAGAAAGTAATTATACTTTAATGTAAATACCGCTTAATTTTAATTGCAGTCTTAATACATATTAATAACGGCACGTATTTCAAATAAATTTTACATTGAATTAATTTCAAATACATTGTTATTCAAACGCATTGTAAATTACATTTAGTATTAAACTTTGTTACGGGCACGTGTTTGTGTTGTATTACATATAATATTTGTTGTGAGAAAACTTAATGTTAATTCAAATAAATCACTTTTAATAAATAAAGTTTAAAATACCAACGCAAAGATTTAATTTAATAATTTGAATTCAATAGATATATTATTTACTCTTCATTATCATTTAAATATTCGCTTCTTTGGATTTCATCAAAATAAATGTTATCGTAAAAATTAAATAAATTTGTAACTCGATTGCAAGATGGAATTAACACAAGTTTGTTTCATAAAAATTCATGAAATAATAAAAAAAGTCGTCGCAGGAGACTTGCCGAGATCTTTCTATATTTTTGCAAAATTTACAAAGAGTCAAAATTCAAGATCATTTTATATTTTATTTTGCTCGATGCAAAATAAAGAATTTTTTCCGATATATCATCTTATCTGCTTTAATATTATACGAGATGATATATTTCAAAACGAAATTATTTAAATTTTAATTAAATGATAAGTTGAAAAATAAGAAAACCTTAAAATCATTGATAATCAACTAAATCAAAATAAAACTTAATGTATGCTTGGGGTCTATTCATAAATAGCGAATCATGTACTTAGTAATAATAATAGCAGTTTATTTTAGGATATAAATCTTATGACATGTTAAAATAAGTGTTGTAAATCAGTTTTCACGTATTTACAAGTATGTGTTAATTATAAGTATTATTGATGAAAATCGTAGCATATAAATTTCAAACCCTTATCGATCTCGATATTTTATTCATTGTGTATTATTCATGTCCTTAAATTTTGAAATTATTGATTTAATTGCACTATTTATACTTTTAAATTCACTGTAAAAACAGATAATAATTTAATTGTTAAGCATGTAGTTGCCACCTAGTCGGAAAAATATACGGAAATAATGACGGATGAACTATTTAAAACTAAGTAGAATTGTTAATTTTCGCGAAATGCTAGTTAAGCGGCAACTGCCGGAGAGAGGAAGAGAAAGAAAGAGAGAGATAAAGTCGGCGTGGCATTGATATTCGTTCGACAACGTTCATATCGTTACTGTTCCTACAATCAAATTTCGCTGAGCTAGACGAATGACGAGGAAGTTTATTTGAGCGAACGTACATCGTCGAGGGAGGGGATAAAAATAAGCTCTTTCCTTTCATCTCGTAAATTTGGAATTCGTTTGTACGTATAGAAAGTTTGGAGTTTGAAAATGGCAAGGCGTGCGATCAGACCCTTTGAACCCTGATAACGGTTATGCGTCATGTAACAAACTCCCAATCGTCTTATAGGAGGAGCGCGGGCAACGTCTTGAAATTTCAAACGCACCACTGGAATTGCGCTCCAGCTGTTGGACCAAAGCTACTATGTACGCGCGAGATGAGGCAAACTTTCCGAGAGCGCGTTTTTCGCGTAAATGTGCGCCGCTACCGACTCGCAAACAAGAGAAAAGAACTTCTTTAAGGGAGCATTCGAAGAAAAATCCTTGTAGCGGAGTTTTCCTCCCCTATCATTTGGATTTATTTATAACGGAACTTTATGATGGAGCTTTTTATTTTATGCATTTATTTGTTCTCCGCGGCTACTATGACAGTATTATTAAGTGCTCCTCCACTTTGTGCAAACAAATTTACGATGGAAGTTTCCTTGGTTCAATTAACATATTTTCTACCAGTTTTTAGTAAATAAAATATGATATTCGCTCGTCCAGCGATAAATTTCACCAGACAAGTCAATCAATATGTTTATTCGACTTCCTGATTAAATCAACGAATCATCTGACTTGTTAAGTCGACTTTTGAAGTTTAAGGGGCTACGAGCACTAGAAAGATGGAAAAGTCACGTGTTGTGCAATCTTTTATAACTATTAATGTCCAATTGTACGTGATTTAAAGAATATTTAATTAAATTTAGAGTTAAATTTATAGAGGACAACATAAGCTGCTTGTAAAAGGTACTTTTTGGGTTAATAATAGTTGTGCAGAGCTGAATCTCCAAATCGAATAAAACAGAAGAAATTTGGATTTCAAACGCAAGTCTCCAGTTACAGTTTTATATTCAATACTTTAAAAAATATTAAGTTAAAATTAAATAATGGATAGTCGAATATGTAATTTTCTTGAAAAAAGTTTACTTTCATATATTAAATTAAAAACTAAATTAAAAACAGATAAAATTAAAAACTAAAGTTTAAAAAGAAATCTTTGATTACAAAAGTGGTGTATTTTTGTTTAAAAAAACGGTATAGAGAATTTTGAATCGATTGGCTTAATTTAAATGAATTTAACGAATTTGTAATACTAACGTGGAAAATGCAATTCTGAAAACCGATATCATTTGTTAGCAAAGGCTAGCATCTATTTTCAAAAAATTTGTTGTACTTTATTGTATGACTTTAGTAAATTAATGAATATTAATATAATTTAATTATCAATAAAGCAAATAAAAACTGTATTGAAGGAATAATTGATATCAAAATAAACAATAAGTCTAGCATTAAAATTATTTAAACTTGACACCATGTTATTTATTAAATGATTAAATACGAATTTACTTCCTTACATAATATATATTTATAAAAACATTGCAGTAGCTGTACAAAACTTGAGAATATATTTATAACGTCGCTAAAAAAAACTTTATATGACAATCTATTATAAGTATACCTTACTTGAATTTAAATTTAAATTCAAGATTGAATTTTAAATTAAATTTAAACTCGAATTTAATTGAAAATGCGAGAAGATGTACTCAGTTACTATATAGTGACGAACATTTTCGGTTAACTAAGTTGACTTACACTGTTTATATAACAATAATTTGGACAATTTTAAAGTAAAAACTTCCAAATATCTATACATGATTTAAAGTTAAGGGAATATATTCATAACTTTAATTATTTTAATGAAGTAGGGTAAGATTTAGATAATGAAACTTTTATATCGACCGTTTTAACTTATATAATAATACAAATATGGTGAACAAATCCATTTGTTGTGCGATAAATGAAATTTATTGATTTATTATTACCAAAAATAAGAAATATTAATTGTAATTACATTATTTTAAAATTTTATTTTTTTTTATTCTTCATCGTTATTAATTAAAATTTAAAAATAAATCAGTGAAATTTTATTTTCAATTTCATTCTTTATCAATATTTCTTTACAATATTTATTTAATTAAAACTTCAGTTAATATCAGTACATTATCATTTTATCAATCAAAATTATATTTTATTTAAAAACAAACTGTTTAAACCTTCATTCAAAATTATTCAGTTCATTCGATAAAATCTTTTAAGCTTCACGTACATTTGTAGAGATATTTTAGGAATATCAACTGCGTCTTTAATTTATAATACTTCGATTAAGAAAATAATATTTTAAAGATTCATTGAGATATACGAAATGATATAAAAATTTTAATTTACACATATAATTGGATTCATATCATTTTTTATTTGATTTAAAAGAAATATATTCTGAAAAAAGTAATAAACTAATTTATTTTTATATTATTGGTTAAATATATAGATCTATATTAAAAATTAATTTCGAGTTTAATATTGAATTCTCTAAAACATTTTATTAGAATAATAAAAATACATTTAAAAAATAGCAATTTTTCGTTGAAATCGATTAACCTGCAATTATTTATTATCGATAACTAAATTAAATAAATTTTTAAAGTTTAAAAGGATCATTTTTAACTCATTTATTTGAAAATATTTATTTGAATATGAGCTCATTAAAACGTTACCTTTCACTAGAATATTCTTTGCAAAGAGAAATGTTTTTTCATTTAAAATAAATCCTAGTACTGTATGAAAAATCTTTATCCTATAAAATATATATATATATAACAAGACAAGCTCTTATAAACCTACGAATTTTTTTTACCGAAGCCTCTGGAGCCTAGGAATGACGGGGGAGGAAAACTCACAAGTAACGTCTGCAGACGTGGCTTGTATTCTCGGTGAAAGAGAGTGTAAAAGTGTGCGTGAACACTATAGTTTTGCTGCTGAATGCTCTTACAGACCGAAAATAATCCGATTTATTCCCGGTAAACAAGCATGCATTCCTATTATTCGCCATTTTGCACAGTCAAAAATATGTATTCAAACTTTACCGATTCAATGACTCGATGGCGGTTTGCCTGACAAATATTTTTACCCCAATAGTTCAAATCCACACTCGACCTACACATTGTACAACCACACCGGAAATTGTCGGTGCAAAGAGCGACTGATGAAGTTCTCATCTATAACGTAAAAACCAGTAGTTGCATAAAAGGCCGTATAAGCCGTACAAGGATGTTGGTAACTCGATCGATCCTCGCTCTCTAGGAAACGCTCGATCAACATCCTGGTACCGATGCCGGTGCTAGGGATTTCCAATGCTCGGTCGGACGCGTCGATTAATGTATTCGGGAGTCGATCCACCCGGAGCTCGTATCAAGGCGTCCGTTCCATCTTTCTGCCGGATTAGCATCCATATTCATGGGGTTGCGATCGGCCTGAGCGTTTAACAAGGGAAATAACATCGCGCCGAAATTGGTAAACTTGTTGCCTGACGGAGAGCGAATGAATATTCGGGATGAGGCTCGACTTCTCGCAACTCAGGCCCTGTATCTTTAAATTAGGAGAAATATGGGCCAAGAATATGATGTCTATATTGTTCAGTAAAGATTGATCGTGTAAAAACGAGTAATTGCTAGTTACTTGTGTCCTTCCTGTAACTTTAATTAAACTTAAATATATGGTCGAGTTACTTTTTGCTATACTTTTGGTTTTCCTAGAATTGTTTAGCTGTTGATTTAAATTCTCATTAAAGCTATGTTTTGTCCCTTTAGTGTTTATATTACTACTCTAATCAGCTTCAAATAACAAATACAATCAACATTAGAAAATTAATATGAAGAAACATGATATCGTAGTTAATTAAGGATTGCTTAACTAACGTTAAATTATTATGGTACATGTATTCAATAGTAAGAAATAAATTAAAACCCTATAGGTGATAAAAAAAAATTTAGCTATATTCTTTGTATTTTTCTTATTCTTTTATTCGTTTTTCCTACGGTCCTAAAACATACAGCTGGGTTTTATAAATAATATCGATAGATTTCTATTGAACATAAAATTGATTTAAAATACCAGATTCCATAAAATTTAAACAGATGTCTTGGCCGGTATAAAGAACAGTATAAGAGAGATTGTGCAGTAAAAATCTTTCGAAATCGATAGAAAAATTCACTCTTGTAGATAATTCTCTTAAATATTATTCTGTCGTTATGATACTTTTACGAGTCAGTATCGTGTATCTTCTTTTTATATTATTCAAAAAGTACTTTGATGATAATCGTTTTAAAAAAAATAGCAATAAGCATCATTATAATTAAGTTACTTTTATAAATGAAAGACTTCAAAAAATGGCAATTGACAATCATAATCTCAAAAAATATAGCAACAAGCAACTTGGGAACTACTTTTGTTTTATTAATTCATTACTTTGAAAATTATTTAAATAAAAACTGAATAAGAAGCAAATCTTTGTTTGCATTTATATTCCAAAATACTAATAAGAAAACTTAATTATACATGTACAAGTGCATTATAGGATGTAGATACATGTAATTCTTATTAAATACACGACGTTGTCCAAGAAATAAACCATAAGTCTTAAGATGCATTAATTTGAATAAAATCAAAATCGCTCATCTGATTAAGATTCTTATGCTATGATAATTATTCACGCGGAAGGAAAATAAATAGATTAGCATCTCTCATAAAAATCTTACAAAAAATAGGCGCGAAGATTGAATATCTTAGATAAAAATTACTTATAATAAAAAACAAAACTGAATTTGTGAATTAATAATAATAAAATTCTGAATCATAGAAATAATTACAGTTGTAATGATTGAAATCTGTGTATTGCATAAACATGAGCTGAGGCTTTGAGGATTTAAGAAAATTGATTTCATAAATTTTTGTCCACGCTAGCTACTTTCAACAAAAGCTGTTATTATGTAGTGTAATCTTAAAGATTTACATTATGAAATACATGCTCGTACAATATAAAAACAATTTTAAATACTATTGGCGGATTGAAATCATAATTCAAAACCGCATTATTGAAACGTGGCGAAAATTATTTATTGTTACTCCAATTAATTACAGGTAAATTTCAAGTTAAAGTAATTAGAGAGTAGGCAACAACTCAAACCATTTGAACTGATATAAAAAATGTTATTCAGTAAGATAATATTGTAAAAAGTCGAGTGCACAGGTGGTATCAGAGAATTTAAATGAGGATCTTTGAATTGCGAATTCAATGGATAACCGAGTTGCCTTGGTTCAATACTTATGAACTTAGAGTTTGAAAATATTTTAATAATATTCGAATAATGTTGAAGAATTAGATTCAATGGGGAAAAATTACATTTGTTTAAAGATATTTGAGGAATAATGAGAAATCTAAACTAGATTTAAAATTAATTTAAGAATTGTGATACTGATACGTGAATTGTGATACTTATGTATGATAAATATTATAAGAAATTAAAGTGTAAAATGAAGTGCAAAATGAAGATATATTACGAATAACTTCAGTAAATATTCGAAAAGTTGTATTGTAGCTTGAATACTACTACAACGATAATTATTGACAAAGTTTAGCGCTTGTTGCAATACGATTTAAAATTATAGCAATCGTTAGGGCTAAATTGCGAATGTTGAAATATCAACGAGGCATTTTTTTATTTTTTCGTTCGCCAAATATACAAATAATAAATACTCTAACTTCGCGTAATTAAAGATAATGAAAAATGTTATCCCAATTTTATAGCACTTTACAGAGCTCTAACAACTCTTAATTAATAAAAATGGTTTCTAAAAATGCATTTGCGTGTATTTTCATAAAATAAAAAGTTCTCAAAATATGACAGATTTATGTTTAACAGTGATTTTGCAAGTTTGGAACTTTGCAAGTTTGCAAGTTTAAATTTATTTAAGGAGAGAAGATTCATGAAAAGTATTATTAGATAAAGGAAGAAGGGCGAGAACGAAGAACATGCGCGAATAAAGAAAGAAAAGAGAAGTTGAAAAAAGGGACAAGAACGGTTTCATGCTAAAGCAGCAAGTATGTCTCAATCGCATTCCCGATATACTAGCGTCGTCGTCCTTTTGCTAAAATGTTTACAACCATCTGATTCCTTCGAAAGAGCGCGCGCGCACACTCGCGCGAGAAAAAGAGAGAGTGATATGGAGAGTGGGGAGGACGAGAGATCCTGTGGGACGATAAGACAAAAGTCGAGGGAGCCTGCGTGCGCTGCTCTTGAGAGATCGAAACGTCCTGTGCTTCTCCTCTTTTCCCTTTTCTTTTTATTCTGCGTACTCGATGCGCACGCGAGTGAGTCCTTTTAGCGCATGCACCCAGCGGAGGGATGCAAAACTTATAAGTCTGATAAATAATGCACCGTGTACGTACACGGGCTCTCGTATGCAACTTGTTCCGAAGCGCGAAATGGGATTGCCATTTTACGAGTTATCGATGAGCAATCGAGCTCCATACGCTGTACAAACTTTCTGTGAAATTAAATTCTTTTTTCTTCCCCCGAGAAAAGGACGAACGCCGTTTGAAGTAATGCCTCTTAGTTATTCGGTATCTTGTCTCTGGTTTATTGTCCTTGCGAACAAGAATAACCGAATAATAGACTCTTAGCCGAACAAACAGTCGTTTAAGTTTTGAATAGAGCACTGCAAACAGGTTATGTTAGCTTACATTTCCTCTGCCGCTACACCAATCAAACTCCCGGTAAATATTATTATTTTTTATTCCTTCGGCGCAAGTTAGCACTTTCTCCTTCTCCTTGGATGTAAAACTCCCGTCCGTTCTCCCCGCATTCGTTAACCCTTTTGTGCAGCGCATTCCCATAGCCCTTGAATCTGCAAAGCCCCCAGCTTCAATAGTCGAATAAACAAATTAAATTTATTATTTGACCCTCTCTTTGCGCTTAATTCTGTGTAAGTGTATAACTGTATATAATAATATAATTGTATAAGTGTTGGTTTAAACTGATCGAATGATTAATCAGTACATAAGCGCTTGAAATAAGCCGTTGGGAGAAATTTATATCGAACTCACCTCAATCGTCTTTAATTACTCGACGCATGTGCGTTCGGTGTTTTTTAAATAAATTTTTATAATTCTCTAGCATGAATTTATTCAAATTATCCCTAAGGAGATAAATTAGACATATGGTATAAGAAATAACATTCGCCTTGCTAACTCGATACGGATCGCATGTTCTTATCGCATGTTCATTACGGCATGTATAGCAGAACCAGATGCCGATTAGACAATTCTATATGATAACACCAGTTTCAGAGTCTCGTTTGGATTTTCATTTCCGATTGATCGAAAATTATGCACGAACATTATTACACGAGCCCTTTAATCCTTATTTCACTCCCGGTCGTTAAATAATTTCATCACAAAAAAACACTACGAACTCACTCACGGCTTAACGCGTCCATGTAAATTTGTTGCTTTATTTTTTAATTGATCGAGCAACATAATCGAAATGTGCATGCGAAATTTAATACAACCTTTGCTAAATTACGGCGAATAATTATTATAAAATATTACGTCGAGTATTTAGTGCAAAGTTGGTTGAGGAAATTCATTTAATATGTCATGCGAGATATTACGTGATAATCACATTAAATCTCATTTAAGATCTTCCGCGAATTCTTACACGCAATATTAGGCCAGAACATGATATAATTTTTCTTTAAACCATTTCATCGGATAAGCAATTTCGAAATCACATCTTTTATCAACAATTTTTTTAATAAATTATACGTATCGAAACATTGATATAAATAATAAAATAATTTATATGCGCATGTATTGTATTATTGTTTTAATGAATTTATAAACATTATAAAGTATTTTCTTCAAATATTAAGATATCATAATTAATAATTTAACAAGAGTTAGTAATAACAGTTTCATTAAAAACTGAATTATTATTTTTAATTGAAATCCGAAAGAAACTAAAGTGAAACTTAAAATGTCTACCTAAAGAAAATACTAAAAAAACTCAAATATGAGCTTCAAGCTCTGAAGTTAACCAAGAATCACGAAATTTATCAAGTTTATCTTAATCATTGTTTTCCTGAATTCATTTTATTTTTAAACTAAAATATTGTGCTTTTAATTTGCTTTACTCAATTTAATATTCTGAATTCAAATTTAAACGAGATAGTATTATTAGAAGTCACGAAATCTCGATTGAAAATATAATAGAATCAGTAGAATTCTTGGTCGGAAAAGTTTAAATAATTTTCAAGAAATATATTACTTTAATTTAAAGTCTGTATAATAGAAATCTTATTGAATACCAGTTCGTTAAACGGAGTCTTTTTATTCCGTGAAGTAGACAATTATTATAAATATAATAGCTGAATAGCGCTTTTAACCAATTTTCATGTTAATTATTATTATTATTTATAATTAAGTTACTTTTGTTTAATTATTCTCAGTAAATAAAATATATACTAGATTTAACATTGGATTGTAAATTAAATTCACACTGAAAGCTTAAATTCGTTATGAACGATTTCTATTGTCATAAATGATGTTTTAAGTAGGCGGTGATAAATAATAATAACCTACTTTTATTTGAAATAAAATGAAAATAAAAAGACCAAATGCAATAAAAAGTGTACACCTGAAGATTCTAACAGGTGAAATTTCAATTTTATTGAAATAATAGAACAGGTTTCACTGATATATCCACAGGTAATACATAAGGTTAAGATAAGGAATCGCTATTAAAATATACGTGTATATTTTACTGAACGATTAAAATTTTATTTACTCAATTTTATGAAATACAACTTCTCATACAACTTTGGTAAGTACGGGTTCAACTTAAGCAAATGTTTCTTCGCGCACACTTGCTTAGAACATCAGGCGATAATTGGATGAAACAAACTTGTATTGCATCGAAGATCAATAACTAGTAAAATCGAATGCGAAATGGCGTCGGTACAACATTTGCCTAAAATGATCACCGTTTGTCGCGGCTAATTGTTAGCATATAAAAGCAACTGGAGAACTTTGATATACGAGTAATAATAATAGATAAATCAAGGCTCTTTCCCGATAAAAACGAAAAACGGAAATGACTGCCGGTGTGCTTTCTACAATCGCTGGTGAGGAAAAAAGAAAAGCACGCAGTCCTTGAGAGCACTAACGGGGCATTCGGTCCCTGCTCTCCAGATTTTTCTTCGACCCCAATCTACTCACAAATTGCGCGGCCTGTATCGGGGCCCAATCTTGCCTCATTCCAGTCCAACGCTCGCGAGTAAATTTTCCTCTCTCGAAAGCGAGAGTGCCGCGAGCGGAAAATGCTCGTTATTGCGCGAAACAATAAACGGATGCAAAATTACTGGTATCGTACGCCGAAGTCGTTACGCTGGCTGCAGCCGCAGAATCTTAGGGCGTCCCGGCGTCCATGTTGGTAGCGTAGCGTAATTAAGGAGCGACGATTACGAGTGTATTCCAGCGGTTCCCAGGAATTTGTCCCGACTTTCGTGCTGCCCTTATCATAGTCGCATCGCGCGCCAGACGTCCTTCGTGACGAATCTCGGGGATCTGCATTGTCAAGTAGCCGGATTATTCGTGGAAGTGAGTCGCGGGGAGACGACAACCTGTCCCGTCGACGATGACGCGATCCGAGGATGCGATATTTCATTACGGCTCGCGCAATTCCCTTGGGCTCGGGCTCGGGGACCCCGACTGCGCTTTATCTGCATCGCCACCCGCGACGAGCGAGACGCGACTTGTTTGTGCAATCATCGTGGAAACTTCGCCCGAGCGATTGAAAAGACGCGGATGATGACGATTATTCGGGAGTTACAAGGATGGGATTTTCGATCGAATGTCGCGATTGGGGATCTTCTCATCGCGACTGCTTCGCCAGCTTCTTCGGAAAAACCTTTGAATAATGCACTTTGTGTTATCTGCGAAACAGGCCACGAAAGATTTTTTGGCTCAATCTCTCATATTCTGCGAGTTGCGAGCCGATAATTTGCTGCTTCTGTAACATATTAATCGGGAAACGGGAAACTCTATATCTCCGGTTAGAAAATAAACTTGAAGTTTCCACTCTTATAGCTATTGTCTTATTATGTCTTTAAGCCAATGGGAAACTGTCAACTGGAGACTCCCGAAACAACGATTATTTTCTTTTTCAATTCTCATAGACATTTGCTCCGCCCGCACTGGACCGCTATAGACAATTTACATTTAAATTGTGAATAATAATTACGAATAATTTGCATTTCATTCCATGCAAGGTTAAAACTTTGAATATGATTTTCTCAAATAATATTTTTCTAACTTTTAAAAGATGAAGTGCATCTTTTTTATGGAAATTGTTGAAACTTTCAGGAAATACTCTATATAGTTTCCTAATGTAGGTTAGAAGTTTTTTATAATTCAAATATTGTGTATGCATTAACTTTCTTAAATTCCAATACTAACGAAGAATACTTTTTAAGATTAATTTTAAGCTTTTCGGACTAAATATTGAAAATTTAACGTTTATTATTCCCAAGATTAGAAGTCCATCTGAATTTATTAAAAAACTTTCGTTATAATGAACTATGCATTCTTTTAAAAAATGTAAGGCGTAAGAACTTAACTTTTTCTTAAACTCGTTAGTCACTGAACGACCGCTTATTTTAAAGATTAATAAATATCTGAGTCGTATAATGCTGATAAATAAAACAAACTAGCGAAAAGCAAATCCAATTTGCAAGATATCATGCATAATAATTGCAGAGAAACGCGTTTCGTCTCTTTACATTGACACAAACAAGTTATTCTTATTTAAAAAATGTGTGAAAGCAATAGCATTTCTTAAAATATAAAAATACGATTATTAATTGCGATAACTTCTAAAACTTCTAAAAATTGATCTTTTTTCAATTTTTAATGATAGTTATTAAAAATTAAAAAAAATTGAGATCTTTTTTATTATATGTTGATGCATGTTTTCCATCAAACACTGTATTTGCAACATTTTATAGGCTCTTAAAGTATAAACGTTATTTACCATATCTAATAATTTTAAAAACGATACATACATTGAAAATAAAAAACCTTATAATTTGTTAATGTTTTATTATTAAAGAGGTGACTGTAACATTTTTTACGACTACTTTTCACGTAATAGTTTGATAATCACCGTGATTTATAATTTAAATTTACTGATAATTTTTCGTGTCTATTTCAAATATTATATTATTTTCTTCTATACTCGTTGCACAATTTGCGAAAAATGTGAATATAAGTATTATTATTGTTTACATATTTTTAATTTATTCAATATTTTGAGAACTATATACATTAGATAAATTTATGAAATAAGGTTAGAACAATTTTAGTTTAACAAAGTTAAATAAAAATTGATATAATTTAATTATATATATATATATATAAATTATTTTTATTCTTAATATATGCACTTTATTATATATAATTAAAAAGGATAGAAAAACTATTTATATAAATCATTGATAATAATTGCTTAAACTGATTCGAGTACGCTATTTTATAAAAAAATTTTTATTTTTTAAATATCAAAAATACTTTTAATTTAAATAATTTGCAAAATACAAGTTTGTTATGAATACATTTTATTTTAAAATCATTTGAATATAAAATATAAATATATATTACGAGATTTTTGAATATGAATGCTCACTTCTCTTTAATTATTTTTTTAATTAAAAAACCATTGGTATTCTATAGTATTTTATGCTGACCTGAATTTTATCTCTTTTATCCTCATTCTATCTCTCTCTCTCTGTTTCTCTCTGTTTCCACGTTTATTTTAGAAAAAAATATTGCGTGAAAGAAATTTTGAATAATAAAAATAAGATTATCAATTTACAGGGGTTTCCTTTCACTTTACCGACTTAATCTATGTAAATTAGTTATTATAAATATTGATGATTATATGAGCGACGAATTACAGGTGAACTTGTAAGTCTTTCTGCTTTATCGATTCCAACAATACTAAAGAGATTATTTTCATCGGCTTATTTCAATTTACTTACATTAATTAATAATTATTTTAAATTTTATATTGCATCGAGTTCGTTTCGTAGACAAATTAAAATACTTAAAATAAAATTATTGTTTTATCTTTACTCCAAATTATATTTATACAATAAAAATCTATAGAATAATTTGACTTGCACTTAAAATTTAATTCTTAATTTTATATTTATCCATTATGCGCATTGATGCTCTTTTTCAATATAACAAAGAGCATGGTTTTTCTTACTATTATGTATTATCAATGTACTTAGCAGTTTTTTTATGTAATTATTTTAAATAAATTTAAATAAATTTAAAATAATTAATAAGGTGTATGGTTTATGCATCGTTCTTGTAATTCGAGAGTTTTTACACAATTTTTTATATTTTATATGATTTTATTTTTACGACATTCAAGCTTATTTTAATAATCCAATGAAATACTATTTTATCCCCTCATTTTTTCTTTTTCACAAGGTTTTCATTTAAATATATATTTACTTTACTGAAGATTATGCTAATTTTGAAAGCATTTTTTTACGAAAAGCTTACGATGTGAACCATATTTTGATTTTAAATTTGCTTGAAAGGAGAAACTACCGTATTATAAAAACTTATTTATGCACGTTCAACTTTTTGAGAATAGGCGTATAGGATTTGAAGCTAAAATAAAGGAAAATATGAAAAAATCTTTATGTATATCCACGTGATGTAAATAGATGATTTTTAAATCAGGAAAATCTTTGTGTGAATCTATCTATTTTTACAAAAATAATTTACAGAACAAAGGCTTATTAGCAAGAATTTCGTTTGAAAGCATATTCTGCGTTCAAAAACCATTTTACCCGTAACAGACCATTGTAAATATAATTATAAAATTTTAACATAAAGTTGATAAATATTGTAAAATTGTATTTTGTTGAATTTCTAAAAGCTTTTTAACAGCTTAAACATAGTTATGTAAAATACCCTTTGATAATTTACTATTTTTTTGTCAAAAGAAATTATAAATTACGCAATGCTACTACAAATCCAACTAATTTTTAGACGAAATTGTTATTTATAGTGATAACTAATACGTTATTATATTCGTAGATGGAAACTTCGAAAAAAACTAATTTAAAACTGGGTTAACCTTTACTCTCGTCGGCAAAGGATCCTTTGCAAAAAGATAACTTTTAAATTACAATGATCTTGCAAAGATTTTTAACAGAAAATTATTTCTAAAATAAAAGTCTACTTAAGACGTATAATAAAATCTCCGAAAGTGCAATGGTGTTGGTTAAGATTTTCGTGCTATTAATACAAGCTGTAAAAAAGCAATCTTAAAACTATAGGTTCCTCTCTCTAAGTATTATTTCCGTGCAGCTTCTAATATTAAAAAGTCTTCGGAAAAGTAGGACAACAATAAGTAAGCACTTTTGATATAAAAAACCTTTCATGGATAGAATAATTGCAAAAAGTACTCGTAATAACTCGTAATGCTAGTTTTGAATATTACTTTGTAAAAAATTCCTCGTGTCGCGCCACTCGTGCAAATACAGCTTTGAGAATTATAAAACCATAGGAAAACATTGTAGAAATAACGTGCGTCGAAACCTATTTCCATCGCTAAGACACGCGAGATAATTTTCAAAATTAAAAGATTTTCCGCGGAGCCACTAATCCCGCCGAAGGGTGTTTTCGAGCTTACAATAACTTCGGCCCAACTAGATATTTCTAGGAAAGTAGTTTTAAATTTTGCCTTTTTAGATGACGTACGAAGATGAAAATGCTCTCTCATAACCGCAGTGGCCTTTGTGCGAGCGAAGCTTACACGTTAAGAGACTATTTTTAAATCAAAGGACTTTCTGATGATTGGATGTGCGAATACGTGCTTTTAGTGTCTGCGCAGCTGTTAAGCGCTTCGTATCACGCGTAGTTAGAGTTAGACAGAGCAGACGGCTAATCGAGCCCATATTATATTATAATGTTAAATATGGCGCGTCAATGTATAATGAATCGATTGTATAGCAATAAACTGATAATAGCAAAGCCAAATTGGTAAAGTGAAGACCTGCGCACTCCATTATTCATAAAAAATGGCAATGACCCTCTCGCAGGGAAGCTTGGCTTTAATATTTCCTTGCTTTCTCATTTTCGCTGGCTTTCCAGACGAATTGTATAAAGAAATGAGAAAAGAAGGAATACAAGAAAAGGAAAAGAATATGTAAATTTACGCATCCCTATTATGCGGAGCTTTTACCTCGACTCTTCCGAGTTCATCAAACCCTCTCTCTCCTTCTCTATCGTTAGTTCGAATATAAAAAGCTCAGAAGGGTGGCACCGGCAGTGGCGGCGGTGGCGTAGAAAACGCCTCCCCATCGCGGTCTTTAATCTCGACCCGTTGCACTCCACTAAATTGAAAGGCGATCCGCTGATCCGCGGCCGCCGACTCCATCTGAAGAAGGGCCAGCCCTTCGCGAAACGAGGAACTTTTTGAAGGGCAAATGCTCGCTAACTTCTCAGCGAGCTGCACTACTTTTTATTTTACTTCTTTTTTCTTTTCTCCCCCGCTCGGAGGTGATTATCGCGAATGGGCGCGCGAATGTGGCTTGCGTTATGGAATTCTTAGCTTTTCTCGTGTGCCTCAATTTGGTGAAATACTTGTAGCAGGTACGCGTTTACTTCCCAGACAAATGCTTCCAGCGCCTCGCACGATCCACGCGCCAAATTTCCTCGTTTATGCGTTAGTACAAATTACTTCCAGAGCAACGGTGAATTCGAATGATAAAAGTTGTAGCTGCATTTTTGGGTAAATATTTATTAGCCATGCGCACTAAAAGAAAAACTCTTGCGCTTTATATTACATCTTGCACTAATGTTGGTTTCCCCAAGCTTGGTAGCTCCCGAGTACAAAATTTTATCCTAAACCGAACGAACGGGATGAAAACTAGAATGCAAGACTACATTATTCAAAGATTACGAATATTAAATCTTGGCATAGAAATGCCTCTTCCTCTCTCCTAAAAAATGAATCATAGATTCCTAGCATTGGCTCTTCCTTCTTCTTTCAAAGAACAAAAGTTGGAAGCATTTATCTTCGATACAATTCGTAAGAGTGCTTATAAAAGAAACAACTCCGAAGTAGAAGAGGCATAATTGAGAAGTTACATAAGCGCGGCCGGTATAATTTATAAATGTAATTTAAAGTAAGACGTTTGATAGATAGGAGTACTTATTTTAAAAAAAGAGCTACATTCCTTGCTCAAACTACCTGCTTGAATCATCAGTAAAGCACAGGTAGTATCCGCGCTCAGCACAGCTTGATGCTGTTTGAAGAGACCAATATTTTAAATTACTATTACTCAAAAATACATCACATTAGATTTACTATGAGTAACGTATTACGCGCGCGCGTGTCTGTTGCGTTTTAATAATAACCTTTTTATTGTTCGACTCAGAAGCGCTTTTTCGGTGGGTTTTCGAACCAAATATGAAAAACTCGCTGTAACACGCGATCTTACGTATTAATTATCTAGAAATAAATTACTCCCGTCAGATAAATTATGCACTTATTTAAAATGTATGCAAAACTCACACACAGTGGTTCTTCGTAAGTTATGGGCTTTTATTTTACAAAGTTTCGAGCTAATCTCTCACAGACGTTTGGCCAATGGCACTTTGCTAAGTTTTTAAATATTTACTCGTATTCGCAACTTTGAGGGACTATAAATCATTGCTGCACGAAGGACAGATGTATTTACGTGCCACATACACCGCCTTTGCTCTTTAATTCGAATCGCTTAATTATGGGCGAACTTGGACGTACGGGCTTGAATAAAATTAATAATTGTAATCTGTTAAGTTGGTGTTACTCGAATAACAGTCTCGCATTAGGATTTTGAATACTGACGAGTTGCACTCGGTTTCGGAACATTCGTAGTTAAAAAAAAAAAAAAGCAATTGCCGAGAAGCCGAAAAGACGATTGGCATGCTTTGGTAATTTATGTAAAAATGCGAGGGTATCGCGTCGTCTTAACAATGTGAGATTACGGAGGTTCCCGTTGCACGTAACCGAAAAGTCGTCAAGTGCAGACCTAAGAGACCTCAAACATTGAAAAGCAACAGAATGTAGAAAGTGGACGAAACATTGCGTTTCTGGCGAGGCTCTTTTAGTCCGTCGAGATAAAGGAGCGCTTTCATCGGATGAGCCAACCTTACACTTTATTTAATTAATTTTTCATAATAAAAGTAATCTCGCTCTCTGGGGTCGTTCGACTTGATTGCGGCAATCCGCCGAAAGTGAAGAGCGCCGCGCGAAAAATAAGAAGACACGAATATTCCAATATTCGTCGCCGGCAGGAACAGGAAAGGGTGGGGGCAGCTCTCCTCATCTAATTTCTGAACGCCGCCGGTACGAGCGTCTATTTACCGGGGGCTCTTATATTCGCGAGCCGAGCCCGAGCCCAGGAGTAGGTGTCCGTCTGGCAATATAAGAAGGCGACGACGGGGCTGCGCGCGGGCGTCGGGTCCCGGTTGAATTTATGATAATCCCGGCATTTCGCAGTTCGCGTCGCTACACCGGCTCATTTGAATAATTAATGCAAAATACATCCCAAATAAGCCTGCGGGGGCCTCGTTTTCTGCACCTGCAAGAGCCCCTAGTCCCCCCGACCCGCGGCGCTCCTCTTTTTGATAAGTTTATCGGGATCTTGGGCTGTGGGGCGGAGGCGAAATCGCGCCCCGGATTATGTTTCGCCGGGGCCTCCGAGATGCGCTTGAGTAATCGCCGCCGCGCCTGTATTGGACCGAGCCAAGAGTTCTCGAGGCGAGACCGAGAGGGCAGTGCGAGTCTCTTTTTTTCGGCACCGAGTCCTTCCCCGCGGCCCGCCAACCCGCTTTTGCTTTTGATGCGAGTGCATTCGCTCGTTCCGTCTCCTTCCATCGGCTCTGGCCGCTTGAGAATTTGGAAGCGGTTCAACGCCGGCCGCTTGAGATCGAGTCCGCGATATTGAACTCGAGCGGAAAACAGCTTTTTCGCCGACTTATCAAATTCGATTGCGCCACTGGAGCTAAGCTGCACTCGCGAGACGTTTGTTAGATGCTCGCTAGACGCGTTTAATCAAGATGAAATAAGACGGTTAAGGATTTCCGTCGATATCAGCTCTGGCATTTATGGCTTCTGTGCTCGTGTATATAAAACTTAGAGCTGCGGTAAAAATTACATTAAAATTCGCGTTGGTATTTATTTTATTTTTCGGATTAAATTTATAACAATCTTGGAATAAAAAATAAAGAGAGTATGGGTTCCGAATTTTCTACGAGAAACAAGAAACCAAAGCTTTTGCGATATCAAAGACAATTAAATCTGGAAAGATTCCTCTGCATCATTTTTACATTATTTATTTTGTTCTTTCATTTTTAACTTAATTAATAAAAATTACTCTAGCTGCTCACTTATAAATTTCTCAATCCAGACTTTTGCAAACGAACGAAGGTAATTTTTTCGTATAAGAAAAAGCGTCGCACTCGTATATATCATTCAACATTTCGATTCTCCGGAAAACCATGCACCGAATTATATAGTTACAAAAAGCGCTTAAAGATATTCTATCGCATTATTATATCTTATCTATACAAATGGCAACGTTTTATGGTTATTTACCGTAGTAAATAACGCGTATTTGTATAAAACTATTTGATTTCAATCTGAAAATCTTGTAATTATCTGTATAGGTTTTGTCGAATTTCAAATTATTATTAAATAAATAATTTCTTTAGTAGTTACTTTGCTAGCTTCTGTACTGTAATAAAATTTATCTGTTATTGATGCGTGAAATGTATGTATAAATTTATACGTAAATTTTTATTAAAACTATATTTAAAAATGACATCAATAAAACGAATTAAAAAAATGTTTTTTTAACTGATCATTTATAGCCATCAATTACTCGAAGAGACAGGTTATTCATCTTCTACTATTATTTTTTGAACAAACAAATAGTTTTTATCCGCAATAGTCTTTAATTGCGACACTGTTTATTCATAAACTGCAAACGATGAAAGTGAAACGATGAATTAATTCGTGTACTTGTGACTCGCAAATGTGATGCAACAAAAATTAAACAACAAAAGAGAGTACAGAAATATTTTACCTGAATATGAACCAAATGAGTTCTTTAACGACATTTTTAATCGAATGTTTTTAGGAGAACTGTGATGAAATAAATATAGGAGTTCTAAAGCTAATCAATTGTGAAACCCGAAACATCAAAATTAGCCACTACGATATCATTTTAGATTTTTTTAAGATTTTAAAAACTTTTCTTAATCATCATAAAGTTTCGAGTGAAATAAAAAAAATTTACATACGTACAAAACAAGAATTAATACATATTAAGAAAAAAATAAAATAAATGAGTTTCTTAAAATGTGTTTTAGCATTCGGTTTCGATCAAATGTCCGAGCGATCTTATACCCATAAAACCATTGTTGAATTCAATAATCAAGAATTTAGAGGTTTATTCTTTATTTGCAGTGTTGCAAAATAGTGTTGCAAAAATAAATATAATTGATACTATTGCAACCAATAGTATCGTAGACACTTGCATCAAATAAAGAATGGAATTAAGAACAAAGATGCACTTTTATCCAGGACTGTAGAATCGATGCACTTTTGAGCATCTGCAACCTTTTTGATATTCCGCAGGACGAAACAGCTCCGAGTCGATGAGCGATAAAAATTTTGTTTCCTTTTTTGTCTTGGCCAGGGTACCGAGCTGGCGATGCTCCTCTTAAATCCGCTATAGGTGCATTATTTCATTGGCGATTTCTGTGTTCCTGAAATTGTCCAGTCCTCCCGTGTGCTTCTTTTTTATGATTGCTAAATGAGCTTAAATGGCAAATTAAGTTGCATACCTGACGGATAATTTTTTGAGAAATTGTTTTGTCGACAGGATTCGGTTCCCGCAGAGACGCTCGTCGTTAATGTCACGAGATTAAATTCAAATTGCACGTCCTCCTGTTATAAGATCGGTAGTAATAATTGAAAGCAAAAATTTTTCTTACCCTTCCTTTTGGTAGTCTTGAGGGTTATTAAGTATGAAATTTAACTTGTAAATTGGAAGGTGGTCGTAAAGTTGTTTTGTCCAGCATCACCATACCCAAATATTGGTTTTATGGTAGAGATAAAATCATTTTTTTAAGATGGTATAAATATGTTATAAATAATATTTCATTAAATTTAAGCGGGAATTTTGGAGTTTTATAACTTTTATATTTTCGTATTCGAAAAAAATGATAACAAAATAATTCACATTGATATATTGAAATCGTTCGATTTAATAAGACCATAAGATTTTACGAGGCCTTATAATGATATTATATTCCGCCTAAAGCTCGTACCACTTTTATCTTGTATGCCGATACACTAGCATATTTTTGGCTTTAACTCAAACTTACATCCCATATTGCAATAATATTGTTTAAACTATAGAATTAATTTCCAATAAATTTACTGCACTTGCAGGGGAGCATAACAATCTTTAAACAGAAAAGATCAAATATGATCCCGAGATAAACTTAAAAATGCTGCGAGCAACTTTAATTTGCAATTTTATGTAGATTTATATAATAACGTCTCTAAATAATGCCAAGGTCACTCTTAGTTTTCGACACGAACTTCCCAAATGTTTGTTGGATAAGTTTATTATATTATTGCCAGGTGTTATTTCAAAAAATAAATTTTACGGAATGATAAACATCGACTTTAAAGCAAAAAAAAACATTAAGAACTCGAGTGAAACTGGGTAAATATTTTGATAAGTTTTTAGGGGGATTAGAAAATCTACGTTTTTAAATTTTTTGTGAGCCTTCGTAAGCACAACCATGCTTTAGAAGACCCAATGAGCTCACAACTATAAAAACACTTGCAAAAAACATTCATAATTTAACGATCGTATAAAAGATCAAAAGCCCATGAAATTGCTACGTTACTAGTCATTTTCATTTAATAGAATGTGTAATATTTTATACTAATTTTATTTACAATTGAGAAGATAAATTCGATGCTTGCGAGTAATCAATTATAAGTAAGACCGTACGAATCATCATGCGACTACGATTTTTAAATATTTCAACGCCACCCAAAGAAATCTGTTGCACTACTTCATAACCATTGGTGTAAATTAGAACTTTGCTTTAATAAGAGGAAAATCTATTTTGCCAAAAGAAAAAATGATGCCCAATATCCTTTGAAAGGCTGGTGACGTAATCTATATTAATTTTTCGAAAAAGGTTGAAATTCTTATATATTTTATCGTATATATTTTAATATATACGATATATATATATACGTATATATATATTTATTCGTGTATATATATATATACGATACAATATATTTTATCGTAACTAAATTATGTAAAAGAGGAATATAAAAAAACTTCTTTTTCCCAAAGATAATAAACAATAATAGTTTGAATTACTTTACGGAATTCTTACGCTTCCTCCCCCTATCTATTAGATTTTCTACTCTCCAGCCATTATCTGTATAATAATACGAAACGATGACTTGCAGGATAAAGATACACTTCAAATGTTGAAATAAATGTCAAAACGACTGCTCACTTTGAAAACCTTGATAAATCATATTATATGAATAGTATCAAAGAGCTCGAGTGTCATGGACCAAGTATTAATGCCTATAAGGAGATTATATTCATAAAAGAAAAGCGATTATTCACGAAACATTTAATGATCTTTATTTTGCAAGAATTTATTGTAAAGTCCTGATAAATATATATATATATATTTATATATTTATATATTGGCGACTCTTAAAAATTCGATAAATGATAAATCGAAAAATTTTTTTTGATTAAATCCTGTTAATTAATCTTTTTTTCTCCTATAAGGAAAGAAAAAAAGAGTGAAAAGTGAATTGTTAAAATATATGAGAGGAAGTAGAAATTTTTTTTTCAAGTTTATATGATGAAATATACGGAACTTCTATGATATCACATTTTTTTAAATTAACAAAATTTATCCAAACCTTTAATTTTATTATTTTGTATTTAATTGGTGCTCAATCAATTAATCAGTACATCTCATCGATTTCCAAAGTCAATAAAAAATATTTTTATTTTTACTAAATTTTTTATTAAATTTTTATTATTTTAGAACTTTTTTGAAGAATATTATACATATTTTGTTGGATAAGATATGTATGAGTCTTTTTCTCTATAATACGTAAAAAATCTGAAGCGTCGTTGTACTTAAAACAACGATAAAATTGTATACACTGACTGAAATGTAAATTGAAATATTAAAAAATTATAGGTAAAAGAAACTCTTATATCGAGTACTATTAGTGGGATAAAAATTTATAAAACTATGTACAATATTTTTTTAGTTCTAAGTTAACTAACACTAGATTTAAAATTACCTATTTGTCATAATATTTATTTTAAATAACTTCTCACACAAAGTCTACCAAAAGCAAAAATAAAATTTAATATAATTCGATATAAAGCGATTATCATATTAGTAAAATCAAAACAGCTACGTAAAAATTGTCTAAAAGTACAATTTTAAGCAAAGTAACATTATAATTTAATTTAAAATTCATTATATAAAAGTCACTCTAATGTAACTAAAAAAACTTGTACATAAAAATATAATAAGACTCAGTGGCAAAAATCATTAATACCATTACAATTTAAAAAATGTAACTCCAAAAAATTATAAAATAAACTTAAATTAATTAAATTAATTTAATTTTTTTAAACATGGTATTTTCACAAAAAAATGTATTTTTACCGTTATAAATGAAAACTTCGTTAAACAAGCTACAAAAAAGAAATTTTTTGATACAATTATAATCAAATAGGCAACATAATTGTATTAAAAATAATAGTTAAAAGAATAAAAACTAACCATATAATATTTGATACAATGAAACCTTTTCCGTTTGATGAATGTTAAATTAAAGTTTTGAATTACTTCCTACAATATTACGTATAAAATATTACGTATTTTTCAAGCTAGTTCGAACATTATTCAGAAAACTTGAATTAAATTTAAAAATATGTATTTTTTAAAGGGGACCCTAATAACTTGAATTTAGAATAGCTTAGTTGAAAAGGTGCAATTAATAATATCACGTTATAAAAACTTGATATGCAACCTGTATTGATAAAATAAACGTCGGTGACGACGTACACTTATTGCAAGCTTTCCCTTTTTCATATCTTAAATCGATTTTGCCTTGTCAAGGTCATAGTCCTTATTCGGGTGATTCGTTGCTATGTATTTTATGACAAGTGCTTCTGCCGGAGAATCAAATGACGCGAGTCGACTGCTGATTTCTTCCATTTGTATTCTTCGCCATGTCGCTTCAGATTACTACGTGCAGTCTAGATGAAGCTACAGGTCAAAACTAAGTAAATGAAAAAGTTGAAACGTTGAGGCGGACATAGGTACGAGCGACTAGTTCATGAAAAGCATCCGAGCAAGCGACGGCCTTCAACGAAATACAAGAGAATATTAACCACTTTTAAGAAAAATCTAAAATTAAAACATAATTTAGCTAAATGTAACAAACATTGGAGTTCTCGATTTTCTTTCGAGAATTATTGTTAAATTTTAATAACGAATAATGAGATAATTAACATAGTTTTAATAGAAAATGAAAGAACAGCTAGTGGTTTTCGTCTTCTACTATTCTTAAAAGCTTGGTGCTTTCAATAGACTCAATTATCAGATCGATTAATATTAAATTTTAATATATTCTGTAATTATCTGTAAATATGCATAAAATATGAAAAACATATTTCGTGAAATAACAAAGGTATGGTAAATTTTTTAAGCACCTTTTTTTAGGCTACTAGTTATTGGATCACTGCTTTTTCGATAAATTAAATATTTTCTCTCTCTATATATTTAAAAAGCGTACAATATTATTTTTTTATAATTCCCCTTTTACGCTCTGTTGTATTTAACTATATAAATAACTATTTACATTGAGGAGTTTGAACGCCCACCGATTAGTGCCACTCTTTCGTAAATACTGCATTTGCATAATCTAAAGGTTAATTTAACTAAATTTATATATTTAAATAAAATTTTTATTTCTTTAAAATAGATAGGTGTCGCAGAACAAGTAACCGTTAATCATCATAACTAAAAAAAATTTAGACAATATTATTTTATGCACACGAGATGCATTGCATTCAGAAAAAATTATAAACAATTTAAAAATAAATTTCGGCATTTTATTCTATTTTAAGTAACAATACAAATCGTATTATGGAAAAATAGTACTCTAAAAAGGCTTTAGAAGTACTTAAAGAACATGTGTGAAAGAGTCGAAGGATTGTAATTGAAATTGTTAAAACGATAAGTGGAGAGGGTGGATGGAGAGGAAAAAAAACAAAAATAATAGAACTCGGCCTTTTTGGTCGATGGTCCAAACAAAATACGGTGTACAGTAAAAAGAAAGTAATGAAAAGAGAAAGATATTTTAAGAGATAAATAGCGGCGAAAAAGAATTTTAATAGAGCGAAAAAAGAAAGAATAATAAAGAGAAATATGGTAAAAAGTAAACTATGACAAAAAGGGATATGCAAGAAGTTGGATGAGAGAAATCGCACAGAGAAATAGGGAGATAAAAGACAGAAAAGAGGGAGACAGACGGAGGGAGTCGTGATTGAAAAGCTTGACTTGCCGGAGTCTGCCACAAGAGATCGGTGTCCATTGATATTCCACCCCTGATTTCGAACGCCAATCCAGCGCCGGGCTGCTCCTTTTAAAATCCATCTCTAGTCGAGCTTTTATGTACTAGCTGATTTCGAATTTTCGAGGTGAAATACACAGTGTCTGTTTGATGAAGACCTGTTTGAAAAATTCGAAATTCGCGCTTTGAACATCTAGGCTGATTTATGGCACCGCCTCTTGCCTTATAAGTGATATGAAAATTCAAAAGTACTTTGCACGTGCCAGAGATATTTTAATCTCCTCTGGTGCAAGCCCTCGCGTTTCCTCCTCGTGTGTTCTTTAGTAATTTCGGATATACAGTGTGATTTTATATACGAGCCCAATGGAGTTATGTCGCGCGCACCAGAACTTCCGGCTTCGTATTACTCGGTGCTAAACCGCCAGCCAGCGACGTATCTCCGCTATTCTCCGCATTCATATTTCTTATACGCTGGAGTTCCCGTGTCTCCGCGTCTTGATTGGAATCATCGAGAGTGAATTCGCGGAGAATACTAAAGAAAATACTAAAGTTGTACTCTGATGCTGGCCTCGTGATATGAATCAATAAGCAGTCCAATATTTTAATACAACGCTATTGACTTCTCGTGCATGATAAGGCCACTGTAAAAGCTCAGCGAAACTCCTTAACGTTGGTATAATCGAAGAATCGACGTCGTGCATTGATCTAGAACGATACGGCCGCGATGATGATTGCAGAACTTAGTCTGCACTACTTATTATCTACTTTATCACTACTTGTACATTATTGCTTCCGACTCGTCGCGTAAATTACAAAAGCGCTGCAGAAATATTTACGCGAATCTAACAATATATTCCTTATTTCTTTATTGGGATACTAATATTCTTTCTTATTCGAATCATGCTATACGCAATGATTTCTATTTACTTGCGTTCAAACCCTATTGACCTATAATCATTGTCATTAATTCATAATGCGCTCGCAGCTCTGTGCCAAAGAGAAACATAACCAATATATTTTAATCAAAGTACAACAAAACTTAGATTGCAATCATGAAATAAACCATCAATTCATTACGATAATATTTACATTGAATTTCAAATCATCTATAAAAATTATTTAGCATTGGAAATTTAGATAATGTTTAAAAAAATTAAAGGATTCTTCACTCCCTAATTTTAATTTCTATTCGTACTACTTATAATATAATTTAATCTATACTAAAAACCCTTGAAACTACTGTATACACTATTTTCTATTTAATGATTAAGTTTTATCGATAAATTACAAACTATTTTATTAATAAATCTCTGTTGTTAGAATCAGTATTACAACTAAATATTTCCTAGAAACGAAATCGACAGATTTAGAACTCTATATTTATATATACATTTGTGTAAGCAAGAAATTTCGATAAAATATTAAATTGAATATTTTAATTTGTAAAATATATAAAATATTTAATTTAGTTGATAAATAAGTCTAATATTTTTAAATGCTGTGAATATTTCTGGTCCTATAGACACATGGCTAATTCACAGAAATTCGAAATAAAATAAAAATACGATTTGGATGCATTTGTATTATACGTTACTATCTGAAAAAATATAGGTAAATAAATACCTTTTAATTCATGTTTGCATAAATTACTTAAAATTTTTAAAATTAGAATACTTTTTAATCAGTGTTAAACGATTTTTTTAATTTATAATTATTAGCGAAGTAATCAGTCCTTTACGAATTATTGAAAAGTAATTTGAAATAAAGAACCCTCTCCAGAACACCATTTATATTAAAAATGCACTAGAAACTTAAATAGAAATAAATAAGAAAAATTCAGGATTGAAATTTTCTCTATGCTGGTGTTAAATATGTATTATTTCACAATTAATGACATGCCTGGACAGTTTGTCTGTTACTACTTATTAAAAAGTGACTCGAATGCTATGCATTGCGTTCAATGCGCTATCGTAATTTTTTATTTAAATTTTACATTTACATTCCCTTTTACTTATTCTGTCTTATTTTACAAGATTTTTTAAAACGTATAAAAAGGATTTCTTCCATAAATTGCATCCAATTGATAAGTGAAACTGTAATCATGAAGTAAGACCAATAGGCTTCTTTGAAGTGCTCAAGCTTAAATTTATGTACGAGTATTTTAGTATGTATTTTATTAAAAATTCAAACTACCGAGGGGATTTGAAATCTGAAAGTAAAAGTATACAATTTAGCAGAGGCAAATACTCGGTAACAAACGCACAAGCAGAGACAATGCGATTTTTTTATCCGTATCCAGATCTTGTGTACTCATCGACTCTTAAATCGTCAATCCTCTCATAGAGTATTCTGATCGAAACACTTAGGTAGTCCGCGCACCGAAGAATAGCAGATTGCCATTTCAGGAAAGCTCTTCAATGTGAAATGTCCTAAACAGGATTACTTCGTAGCGAACCGCCTTCGTAAATATTTCCCAGTAAGTGTGCCGACAATATGGTAGGACGTAGAAGGAGCCCAGAAAAATCCGAGCCACTCTGGATTTTCTAACCGGAGATTTTTCAGCAGCGCACGATTCATCACGCGAGACGAGTGAGATGGGGCAGTTGTGCCAATTGTGCCAGTTGCGCTAGTTGCGCTAGTTTCTTCGACGCCAGTGAACTCATAAATATTTCCGATTCCCGAGGCACACGTGGATACGGCAGCAACGAACAGCCGCTTCCAAAATATTGCGGAGCAGCGCCGCGGGGACGGGGGGAATGCGCTCGCCAAGACTCTCTTTACCAAGTTGGGTAGTTGGTCGTTATTTCGTTTCTCTCGATGCCAGGGTCTCTTCCCTACCTTTGTTTCCGCTGGTCGGCTCGCAAGCACTACCCGCGGAGGCGTGGATATCGGCTTCTCTGCATCTCTTTGCGTTTGACCGGAGCTCGCGACCGCGATGCTGCGGCTTCCACCATCGACCACCTTCCACTTTCCACCGGCTGGGGGCTTGACCTCGCTTTCAAAGCACTAAGGGGCCACCTCGCACACGCCTAACGCACGCCCTTGCCCCGCGATTTATTCAAACGGAAAACAATCCCGCGCAGCGGACTCCCATGTCCCGGCCAGGAGTATCGCACCCCGGCCAAATTCGTCGAGCGTGCGACGACGAGTCTGTTGCGCAGAACAAGTCTGGCGGTGCGTCTCCGGTGACACCAGAGTCGCGGCTAATGCTCGCTCGATGTGAAACGCGACGCGCGACCTTTCGCTGCTTTCACTGGGGTGGCGACGAAATTTTAGAATCCGCTGAATCATACGCAATTGTGTCGCCTTTCCGCCCATTTGTTAACGATGCGTACTAACCAACTTTTTACAATGTATTCGTGCAACTGAAAAATTTGTCGAGTTTCTCCTTCCTTAAACTTTAGTGAGAACGCAAATCTTATTGTAACGGCGATCCCCGCAACTGTTTGTGAAACTCTTGTCTGCTTACTCAGAAATTTAATCTATGTATTCTGACGTTGCATTTTGAGATAATCAGTTTAAATCGGATAAATTGCTGTCAATTTTTGTTTGTCCTCGGTTGCAAACTACGTATTAATCCTAAATCTTACCGACAGCAAACGTAATCGTTATAAATTTAATTATTTTTGGGCTTTCAGACAGTTGCTAAGAAGAAAAGTCATTGAAAAATTTAAATACTGGCAAGACATTTGGAAAGGTACATTTGTCAAGTGCATTATATTAATGAACAATAATACACGCATGATTGGTGTAATGATTTCATCGAGCGGTTTTGAATTTTTAATTTAATAAAAGAAAATCAGCGATGTAATCATACGTTACTTTCACGGGTCAATTGAGACGAAGGGAAATTTTGCACAGAGTAGAAATTAAAACATCGAGGACTGTAAGCTTATAAAACTTGACCAATATCCTCGGTAATCAGCACTTGTTGCTCGAATCGATGATTTAATTTAGCATTGAGAAAAAAGTTTTAAACGGGATCCTTTGGGAGCGCGTGCAGTCTAAAATTCAATCGAGTGGATTTTCAAAAAATTATTAGCCATTGAAAGTGACGAATTAACATCTAGAAAATCGCAGGCGCTCGCACGGAGTTCGGCTAAAGTACGTCATACACGGAAAGTTTGGGCATTCTCGAGTCAGCGACTCGAAGCGCCTGAGAACATAAATTTCCAGGAAAGTCGAATCACTCGGCGAACCGAGGCTCGAAGCTCCGATTATATGCATATAGTATATGCGCGGCCCGTTATTTAGCGCCTCGTTATAGAGATTGAGAACTGACGTTGTCACGCCTAAATTATGCAAGTCTTGTGCGCGCCCGATGTTTCCGGGCGCGAAGCTTCCGTGCTTTCAAGGCCATGTGCCGCGCACGGCGCCTTAATTCGGTAATTCGACATGTACAATACGCGTCTCCGACGACGAAATTGATCCCCGTGGAAACTTTAGCAGCGACGAGGATTCATTGAGCGCATTAATACCTAATTACTTACATAAAGTAATACTGCACGCTGGCTGGCTGTCGCTACGTCTCGCAGCGCTTCTACGAGCTGTAGAAAGGAGCTGTAACCAGATGTGAAGCTTGGCTCGAACATACGCGCGAATAGACACGCGTGTGAGTGGGGATGGGCACTAAAACTGATGATCCTCTCGTGAAGTGATAACTTTTGCCTTGAATTGCATCGTCGCCTATCAGGCCCGTAGCTTCTTTTATGTTGACGCCTTTTTCAGAACGTCGCGCGCGAATCGACGTTAAAGGAAAATCGTACGTCTAGTTTTTTTAAGACGTAAAGATCAATGCATCTCTAGTACATCCACATTCAACTTCATAAATGGAAAATCCAAAATGTCTATTAACAGGCACAGCAATTGTGTTATACGATCAATATTAATCAGACATTTTTTTCGTTTAAAACAACTATGCTTCGAAGCAAAGGTATTGAAGATAATAGTGCATAAGGTCTTCCGGACACTTTCAAATAAAATCAGAGCTTTTTGGATAAATAATTTTCGATTCGTTTTGATACTTGATGTATCAATTAAGGGTTCTAAATCTCTTCAAGGTAGTGAATAAGGAAATCTAAGAATTTCTTACTACACTTAGTGTCAGAGAAATTTAGCAAATTAATACCGAAAAATTGAATAATGTTCCAACAGAAGATTAGTTACAAAATTAAAATTTCTAATTAAATTTTAATATTATAATTAAAATAGGAAAGACTAAAATAAGCGTTAAATAAACATTATAATTTATATCAAATAATTACAAACAATATAAATTGCTGACAAAACTATCGAAACAAATTATATTTTAGCATTTAATGTACAGCGAATGAAATAAGAAATGACGTACAGTCATAATGTTATAATAATTAATTAAATGATGAAAATGAAATACGACATGAAAAAATCCATAGTAATAAGAAACTTCAATCATATCGTTAATGTCAAGATGTATGAAAAAGGAAAAAATCCAAATTATATGAAATAATGATAAGAATAATAACACCTGCTAACCGTTAATAAACATAAACTTTCTTAGGAAAGATTTCCAACTTAAAATAAATCTCTTAGATAGCGAAAATAACTTAGTTTCAGACAGGAATAAATCGCTTATTAAATGGAGAAACTATTTGGATGAGCTATTTAACACTCGTAAATGCGAAATTGAAATATTATGATATAATATGTAGTACGAAACTCGATGTACGAGTAGAAATACTTACTTCAGAAGTAGTAACTCTTATCACTATTGATAAATTTGAAAAGGCTAAGTTGAGAGTTTAAAATAAAATTTTAAAGACTGGAAAATAATTGGCTGAATAAATTTAATCCACAAAATTATAATGTCTAACTTGATGGAACATAAAATGGACTGCAACAAATATTATAAGAATTTCATTATTCTCTAGCTGATGTCAAAATTTTAAGCAATAAAAGCAATAAAAATACAGATTCATTATGTAAAATATTTTTTAGGAAATTATTAACGAATTAGATCTATTAATAACTAAATATAAATAACGCAGTTTTTCCAAAAAGCAAGTTTCCCAAAATCATAGATTTACCATTTAAAAATTTATAAACGATGTAAGCATATTTTAAAATGCGACTGAATAAATTGATTTCAAAGTATCGGAAACTTTATTCAACGTAGACAAATTTTCCTGAATAGAAATTTAAATAACGTAAGAGTAAAAAGTAATATATTAAAATTGTCTAATACCTTTAATGAATGAAACTAAGTTAATTAAATCACTTCAATTGCTTTATTAACTTTTAAAATATATTATTCCATTTCTACGAAAGAGTGAAAAGGGAGTACTATGAGTGATATAATTAAAGATCTTGCAAAAGTGGGTAATTTGAAATTAATATGATATAATGTAGAAATTATAATTGAAAGTCTAGAGTGTCCATTAAGAATTTAGTAAGAAATAGAGTTTAAAGTGAGGGAGAAAAATAAGATACGACTGATAAAGATTTAATATTGAGTTACTCGTGCGTCATCTCAATTTTTACGAATTATATCTCCTAAAGGTTAAATAAATTAAAATTTCTAAACAACAATAAACAACATAAACTTAATTAAAAAAGGAACTAGTAAAAGATTAAATTCGAAAAATGCAAGCTCTTACTTTACTAACAAGCTATTAAAATTCCAGTTAATGCTGCGTAATTTAAAAGTTAGCGAGTAACAAACTGGTAGTATTAATCATAGTTTTCTAAGAACTCTTGTAAAATATGGAAACGATAGATTTAGGGCATTCGATAGTAACATTTTTTCGAAAACTGTTTGGAGAGAAATAGAGCGAAGAAACTCAGATTGTGAAACGTTACATAATTAGAAGATAAAAAAGTCTACACTTCAACTTATTAGCGAAAAACAAATTTTCCTTCTTTTACGGAGTCCTATTTCTGCTTTCGGCTTTTAAAACAGTCGGAGTTTAGTCGATGGAAGGATAAATTTAAAAAATGAAAAACCGGTAGAAAATGCAAAGTCGTTGTTAAACTCGAATTGGAAAGCTGGAGAAAATTAGTTATAGTCGGAAGAAATTAGTTTTGATCGCTACCACCAGACGGTGCACGGCCCTAAGTATTGCAAAGTTACATTAAAGTGACATTTCCGAATCTACAATTACTCATGAAAATCACAATCAAATGTAATTTATAACTAATGAGATAGTAGGAGTGTGACTAGCTAATAAGATAGCGAAACTTGTCACCAGCGTCTCATTGCGAATATTAATTAGTTATCCAAATAAAGACAGACAGCGGTAGCAGGGGCACATCGAATACTTCATAATGACTAATTTTTTCCGGGCACATCCTCCGGCCTAGGAAGTCCCGTCTAAGGAATCACAAGGTATAACTCAAGCAAGACAGGTAGCAGTAGTTGCAAGCTCAGTGAGCGTGTTAAGACTGCCAAAGTTGAAGTCGCCTCGCTCGACAAAGCGCGACCGTTCGAAGGGAATCGCGCGGCAGCAGGGCGTGAACTTCGATTCCCATCTTATATACCTCTGTCCTACAAAGTTCAAATTACTTTAACGCGTCTTCTCACTCTGTTTCTCTTTCTCCCCGTCCCGCTGCCCCCCCCTCGCTGCCTCACGCTCTTCTCTCTGTCTAACCCTACGGCTCACTCCTTTAATGGTCGTTATAACTTATCAATGGATGAATAGACGTAATCGTGTCTAACTGTGACTCGTTAGGGCTTTCAGCCATTTGCTTGAGTTTAGAAGTTGGCCAAGCGCTAATTCGACGTAGAGCGCCGGTAGTGCGCAGCTCACTTTCCCGAGAAGACGCGATGAGCTTTGGATCCATTTAGACATCCGGATGCGTCTAATTAATACAGTATATTTCTAAACAACTATTTTCTTCGAATACTGGAAAGTCTGGCCTTTATTACAAAATTGTATTTTATTCTCGTTTCTTAACGAGCAGACACCTTTCCTAACACCGCTTTACAGTTTTTTATCGTGCAACATTCAAACTTTGACGTTCACGAATAATCATGCATTTTGTATTCGTGCGCGCGCGCGTACGTGTCTGCGTGCATTAAATATTCACACAACACAAGCGGCATCGACTTTTATTTTGTCTCTTCGCACCGCGTCTATACTTTTCCCTAATTAATTTCACCTTCACTTTTCCTCCCTTATTTCATACTGCAATTATGCATATTAATAGCACTTACAGACTATCGTTAATCAGTTCCCATAAGAAATTCTAATAAATTTTGTATCGTCACGTTTTTTATATATCTAAAATATAAATTTTTTTCACTATTACTGCAAAATTTATGTATCCAGGAACGTTATTGATCGCGGATGACAGATAATATTGTCGTTTATTAAAAATTATTACATCGTAATTAAAAATTCCGCTAAAAAGACAATCATCAATTGCCTGCTTTCAATTTAACGTGGCACTAACCTTTATTTAATTATTTTTAATTAAGCTACTATCGATTGTAGGAAAATTAAAAAAAAATGTTAATATTATATAAAATTATTCGCAATTATCTTCAATATTTCAAATAATTATTTGCCTGTAGGAATTAAATATTTTTTTAAATGTTCGTAATAGGTGATATAATAAAATATTTATAGGTTATTCGGATTTGTCCCTGAAAATTTTACTTCTCTTTTACAAAAATCTTATTAATTCTATACTGGATTTTATCAATTTCATATGCTTTATATATCAAAAAACGAAATGATATTAAAAAAATTTTGAAAAAAATCATGTTATTTCTGTAATATGCTTTGGATAACCGTATTACTAATCCGATTATCATAATGATGGAAAAATATAAATTGTAATTTATTGAAAAACTAAATACGATTTCAATTAAATGTTTCTTGAATAAAATTCTTTGGAATAATATTTATGATGACATTTATACATTTGCGTTAATTCGAGAGGATTTTATCGTAAAAGAATTTGAATATTTACAATAGATTTATAGTACTCTGATCAACAGTTTTGTACTAACAAATATCTACATTTGGTATACCGAGTAATAAGAACTCATCGTATTATCTAATCGCGCAATGCAACAATCTTTAAACCAAAAAAGTGCGAATGATTTAAGTTAAGTTATTCGAGAATTCTTGGTGAATGAATTCTTTAAATACTTAACTGCGCGGTGGCTAACATATTTAATTATTTTCTAAATTTTCGTGTATTTAGCTTGTTTATAATCCAATAATAATAAGAACAATGGGTATATACGAGTATATAAGGCAGCAGAATGTCTGCTGCCTGCTTATTTTACTTAAAACAATGACAATAAAAATATGCTTACAGCATTTGCAAATAATGAAAATAAATGTAAAAATTTGTAAGTGAAAAACCAGATAAAAAACTTTTGGCGTCAGTACTAAAATATGCTCAAGGTTTATCTAGTTTTCTTGTATAACAGTTATTAATAATGAGACCAAAATTTATTCGAGTAAATATCAAGACATAAATTCCGTAGCGCAGAATTACTGTAGGAGGCTGCTCAAAGAAAAGACATTATTCATAAATGATGTTAAAGAGAACTTGAAATTATACAAGTGGATTGGAAGGATTAAAATTATATTTGAATGCTGCATAGCAATATTATTAATATTTATGTTCATTTGCAAATTTCGAACGCACGTCTTAATCTATAATTAACTTTCTCGATGGGTCCGAATATTTATTATGATTTAAATAAATAATAATTTTTGCCAGTTGCAAATTTAACGTACGAATGTCGAAACTATAAATGGATTATGCTGTATCGGTGATTTTTAATTTATAAATTTTTTTATCGTTCAATAAAGTTCACATGCGCTGTGCGGCTGGCATTAATCCAATTATGTACTTTATAACGTAACTAAGTTTGAATAATGAATATTTCGTTCAACAACAAGTTTAAGTTTACTGAATTACCCGATAATCGTAATGAAATTATAATATTTTAGTTTTGCAGTAAAAGCAGCGAACCATGTGATAAATACGTGAAATTCAAAATGAATAGATGTGATGCAGCTTTATCTTTAAAGTAATATTTACTGAAAATTACTTTGAGACACGACAATATCATAATTGTACTTGTATAAGCCGATACGCAAGAAATGCCACTAAAAATTGAAATGTTTCTACAGTGCCGCTTAATAAAAGAAGGAGAAAAGGAGAAGAAGAAGAATCGACTCGACATCGATTCGACGATACGAGTCTTGTATTTTTATCAGAAAACACGAATATGCCTCTAATTTTGGTGGAGGCAAAAATTGCTTGTTAAATGCTTTGGGGATCGAAAGTTTATTTCGCAAACTCATTTTCTCGGACTTGAGCAGTCCGGTACGTAGTTTCATTAGGCCGAGCAATAACTGGTTCGAAGAACGCAACGTTGGTTTTTGCAACAACGAGGGCCGATTCGCAGAGCCCTTGAGCACATATCTCACAGCAATTAAAGAAGCGTATAAACGGACGCTGCCAAACGCCTAAACGGCCTCTCCAGATTTATACTCGGGCAAGTCCATCGCCACGCGCATAAACATGAATCTCTCGCAATGCTCCTGTTCGATGAAACTCCGTCCGGCCATAAGAATACAAATTTCTCGGAGGCAGCGGGTAGGAATTGATGGAATCAGCGGCGGTAAGCGCGACATTCCCGGGCGTAAGAATGGCGCGGGAGTTTGCGCCGCGCTTACCGATATACTCGCGTAATTCGTGCCTTCCTCGGGCTCAGGGTTCGCTTTGTCGGCGCTTGTCCTCGACTCCCTAACGATCGCCTCGAATTCTTTCTCGCGGCCGGTCTCGCTATTTCGCGCTCGTCCTCTTCGCATTTCATCCCGAATTCGTTCTGGATTCGTTAGCGCTCCGAGGCGACTCCCCTCCCTCTCACGCACACTCGCTCTCGCTCCCTCTTTCCCGAATTTGTCGTGTGCCCTTTGTTTCGCGAGTCCGAAGCCTTTTCACTACCGAGGAACTCGTTTTAACCGACAATTTATGCACGATTCGACGACCTTCCCCCCACACTATCCTCCCCTTCGCCTCTTTCTCTCCGAATAATCCTACGTGAGAAAATACATCTTTCCATATAGATTGTGTTTCCCACTCGATTGTTCTTTACATTAACGTTTCTCCATTGTTACGTCTTTTGCTGGTTCTTAAAACAAATGAAAAAATCCAATTGATAATTAATTCACTCTATTTACTTCGGATTGGTTATCATCCTTAAACTCGGAAATCATCTTTTACTGTCGAGGTGAATATGCAGTTGACAAATATATTTTCCATAGCTAACTTTCGGTAATACAAATACTTGATGTCTACCATCGTTCAGATTTTTTCGATTTATATTTTGCTCTATATGGCAAATACAGTTTTATCGCTTGAGGAATATCTTTATCGTAACGTTACAACTAATAACGGATTTTATAGACTCGACCTCCGTAAAATACTTGGAATTTCCATTTGATAGACGAGCGAGATTAGAACGTTTTCCTGAATTTAGCTAATATTTACAATAGTAATATGCATCTACTTCGTATCTGTATATCGCGTTCTTTATATTGCAAATACTTGTAGTTTGAAAATTGTGTCTTTAAAATTTAAATGGCAATATTGAAATATTTTTCTAGTAATGTCAGTCTCTATTATACAGTTGTTTATAGTTTTTAACTTGACAGTTGCGTAATAAAAAAAATCTTTCAAAATAAATTATTAAAATTCAAATTCAACAAGAAAGTATCGATGCAGCTTTACTATATGCTGGTATTAAATTACTATAATTGTAAAAAAATTTAACCATTTCTACACTTTTTCGAACTTGAATAGTTTCAGATTAATGGTAGATAAATTAAAATATTCTACTTCTAGTATATATTAGAATTAAACTTTAATACAAATGTTTGAATATAAATTGACTAGATTATTTGAGAACTTAATGATTTTTTAACGGAAAAGTTAATTTAAAATTTTTTAATTTAAAAATAAAATTATTGCGATAATTATATAAACGAGTAGAGTTTACGAAGGCCAATATTTGCAATAGTAAAGAGTATTTTAAAATAATGAATTACTGTATTTTAAAAGGTTCCTTCATTCGTATTAAATTAAGTAATGAAAAATTCCAATACTCATTTTGTTTCTGAGAACGAACCTTGAATTCACAATTATTTTTAGGTAATTAAAATTAAACAGTAACTCATAAGAAACTTGGTTCACTTAAATTTGAAACACGTAATTTTTGTCGCTGTTTTAATTTGTGAAGTGTCATTAAAATTCTCGCACGTATCTCGATTTATGATATTCTTTTCATTAACTAGAATAAAGCTTTATAATTTATGTAAAAACGAGGCAATACGAGAAAAATTATTATTAATTTATTTTGCTTTGTTAAGTATAAGGCGTTAAAAAAGTATGAAGTGAAGGTGTAAAATCATTTTAATCGAATGAAAAAGCATGAATGAAAACTCGTAAAAAAGGACTCTCGTCAATTTACGCAGACACGTAAATACCAATAAATTTAACGACTATAAATTATCGGGGACATAATTCAAAGCCTATGTGCGGTAAAAGGAAAAAATAAGTAAAAAATTATTATCGTTTATTGCCAAAAATCTGGTTGAATTATTTGCAATTGTAGTTTACTTGAAGATCACTTTTTATTATCCAAGTTCTATTAATTCTTTCATCCACTTCTCATTAGCTGCGTAAACTCTAATAAAGGAAAAAATCATTCCACACCAATTTCACACCTTTTAAAAGAAGCAAGAAGAGTCCAAGCAATCATTAATTATGACTGCGCGATAAGATAATTTTTTTAAAAAGCAACCTCTCAAAACGTACATTATCTAATTAGATGTAATATAAAAGTAGTTAAAATAAAAATTTCACGTACCAATTATGGAAAAATTTGCGTACAAAATAAAATATTCAATATATTAGATCGACAAATTTTCTTGGACTTTATATCTAACATCGTGAGTTAAATTAAGCATTCGTTTTTCGAAGGATAATATTCAATTGCACGGATGTCGTCAATTTTAGTTAAAAAAAAAATTGAAATCACAATGTACCATACGTATGTTGGCATACGTATTCGTGAAAGCCGAAAAATTGTAAAACAGTACGGAACTAATAATTACAGTAATCAAATGAAAACATGACAAATCGTTATTTAAAAATAAACTATCCCACTCACAAAAATGAATTTATTTAAAACACCAGTACACCTTATAATTTAATTAATGATTAAATAATCGGTATGCCAATTTATGTCGTTGCTAGGACATAAGGTAAAGTCTTCTACTTATATCCGAATGGATTTTAATGGCGCTTTTATAGATGCCTTCTATTAAAAATGAAAATTAACTTGCAAATCGGGTCGCGAACGAATAAATACAAAAAGCACAGTGTAGTGAAACAGAAAAGTACCAAGTTATTTATGTTTAGTTAAAAGAGAAAAAGAAGCAGCGCAGGAATGTAGAGAAAGAGCAAAAATTATCTCGCTATCTCGCGCATAATAAAGAATGTAATGACGCGATGCCCGAGAGACGGCTCGAACGCATATCTCGTCATGCATGCGCGTGCGTGATAGCGTATTTGTTTCTGTGCGCGCGGGTGTGCGTGTGTGTTTGTTTTCACGTGCGCGCGCGCGCAGGAGGACACGAAGGTTGCTAGAAAACGCACGCGGGTACTTTATATTTAAATGTAGTTGCCCGTTAGTTAAATCGAGACCTCTTTGCCTCGCCGTCCGTACTTTAGCTGGATCTTCGTTAACGGAGGGTGTTCCATGAAGGAGCTCTCGTTGAAATATCCTTTTGCACGGTTTCCAAAACAAGGAACCTCAGGATGGCTTTTTCTTGTCGTTCGTGCTTGCTTTACTGTTGCCCGTATAAAATAATGAAGGAAGAGCAGTGGCTCGTAATAAGAGCGAGGAATGCAAATAAATTGGAACGCGTAGGAAGTTACTCGAATTATGAGGAAAGAATGTTGCAGCACTTTCGTGTGTTAAAAATGGAGTTTTGGTAACGAGTTCGTTACATCCGATGAGATTCCAAAAATACGATCGTTTAATCTTAATCGCCGAAATACTTTTAGTTGGTCTGCCGGAAGAGGAAAATGCGCGTGCGATACACGAGCATAACAGGGTGATTAAATTAGTTTTTAAATATTATTTAACAACAGGAAGACCAAACGCGCGTCCATAAATTTCTTTCTAAAACCGAGGCATTTTATTACAACTTTGACTACTTGTTTCTTAGCCAATATCCTAATGTCAATAAAGTAGAATTGAAAACAGTAACTATTTCCTTCTTTTAACTGTTTAAACTCGTCGTAATACTAATTTATTTAAGCGCATTACTGCCTTTAGTTTATGCTTCCTCAATAAAAGTTTGACTAAAATAAAATTAACTAATAGTTGTCATTCGCCATATTACTCCTAGAGCACTTTATTATTTACATTAAATAGCTTTTTGCTTATCAGCAAGTGGTACTTTTGACACAATCATTTTATTAGTAGTAACAGCTTAGCCATTACGAACAATTCATTTTAATTAATCATTCAACTTGAAATTAATTCGCGTCTCCGTTGTTGAGAAATTGCAGCGAATACTCGAACGAATAAACTTAAATGTAGCATCCACTCAAAAGGAGAAATTGACAATATAATCCAACTTTCGACTAGTCAACGGCAACGAATCATCAAAACCTGTAGTTGCGCGCTAATGAAAGTAGTTTGCGCTCCTGCCGCTGCCGTACTTCAATTAACAACATGAATCCTTTTCATGTCCGATGCTTTTTCTGCTGACATTTTCATTTCAGTACCAAACTTTAACACATTAAACATTCCAAAGCTCGCTGCGAGTCTACAATTAGATTTTTGTTTCTAAAGGTAACGGTTAGTTAACCAGCAGTTCTCGTAATAACTTACCTCTCTGCCACGTGTCTTGTCCGCAACCTAAAAGGGATCAAATTTAATATTAATCTCGGCCTTCTTATCATTATGCGGAAAACTCGGAAAGGCAAATGCTGCGTAGGTAATAGAAAAAGTCAAAATTTAGAAATATACTTTTAATCTCGAGAACTTCGATAGGATAAAAGCTGAGACGTCACAAATTTATATTATTTACATTTATAGACTCGATTCATTATAGTTATATATTAATCTATATAACTTTTAAACCGTCTCTCAGGAAAGTTTTTCTCTTTGAATCCTTTTTCGGGGAGAGTAAAACTGAAATTGAATATCGCATTCTCTAAGTTTTTTAATAGAGACTGATACGGCTTCTGAGAAGAGAATTGTTAGTTCTCTTGCCATTAGAGTCAAAAATTTAATTTGAAATATTATTAAACATAAGTACGAAATATGGGCTTGCGGAAACAACAAGAAAATTAGCCGAAAGTTTTCGATGACAAATGGTCGTGGTAAATATTTAGGACTAAACAGAATTAGCACAGAGGAGAGTGAAGAAAATTACATAATTCCATACTAATAATAAATCCTAAATAGAATCAACATCATATAATGGAGTAAGTGGCTTTATATTTATAAATGAGTACGTTTGCTAGTTTTCGTAGTGATGCACTACGATTACCTTCGCGTGCAAACTTTTATAACGTCCTAAATCTACTGCATTATCGATCTCGTGTCAAATTATTCATTAAACAGACGCGTTTTACTTCTGAATTGCTTTCCACGGAAAGTCGAATACTCGGACTTTGTCCACTTGTACAATGAACCGTTAATTTGCGTAAGAAACGTAGTAAAAGTTGATCCTTGAATCACGGAGCATTAACGAAAGGTCGGCATTTTACAGGCAGACGTATCATTGGAGTTTGAACGAATTCGTCGAACGGAGCAAGAGTAGCCCGGAAAATGGGCAAATAGCACGAGGAATAGCATGCATATATCTGATATAGGAAAAGCATTAAAGAGCATAATGAAGGAGGCATACCAAGGAAGGCGGAGTAGCAAAAAGCTAAATGAGAGGAAAGCTGAGCGAAGAAACTAGAGCAAGCGAAATGTAATGGAACCACCGAGGTTGCGGTCGTTTACTAGTTGGCCAGTAAGCCAACAAACAAGGCGCCGGCGCCTCGTTAAGGCCGCGCAAAACGGCAAAATTGCAAAATGATTACTGCGCGGGACGGAATTTCGCGCGTGTGTACGCCGAGAGTCAAAGGCAGAAATGAAACTCGCGACGAAGGTGGATGCGCCAACGATGCGGAAGAGATTATTCGAATCGAAAAGTAGATAAGTGTAGTATGCGCGCGTATGTGACGCTCAAGTTCCACTGCGTCAGGGATTCAAGCACCAGGAGTCGCCCAACTTTCGGATTCGTGACTTGGAGTCAGAGTTCGATGCGGATGCTTCGGGAAATCTGTTCTGCCTGATTTATATCTCATTTTATTGGCGAGCATTTCGAGAAAGTATTTCGATAATCGGGGCTATCTTGTTACGAGGCCGAAATATAAATATATTCGGCGATATTATTTCATTCGAAAGCTAACAATTTCTCGACAAGATTTTTCTTATCTCAAGCCGTAATCGTTTTATTCGAGAGGTACCTCCTCCTCCTCCTCCTCCTCCTCCACCCTCGGCAGGTGTAATTCTATATAAAAGAGGATTTCGCTTTAACGACTTATTTAAGATTATTCCACTTGAAACCGAATAAGCATCTCTTTGGCTATGGCAACTTAACCACTGTAACCGTATTGAATAGCTACCAGCTGCTTTTTTCTAACTTACTTTAGCTCAATTTTCAGTAATCTCATTTTATACGTAAAAAACGCAAATAGCCTCAACCGGTTCTTCAACTTTAATTAAGGAAGAAATTCAACTTGAGATGTAAAAATCCACTCATTTTTATTGCGTGTACTTAAAGTTCGAACTATTCTTTTACGCGCGCGTTAAAAAAAGACCTGTTAAATCATTAAACTGCTACGCATGGACGCATACGCACGCACGCGCTTTTCGTGCCTTACGCGTGGCTGTGCGCGAAAATACTTATTTGCAATAACTTAAGATCCCGGCGAGATTTTTTCACTCCGACCCCGTGTACTTTGGATGCGCTTTTATAAATAGAGTTATGCTAATGGCAACAAAAAAGCGAATAAAAGTAGACTCGATAATACCAAAAATACATTTACTTACGTGTAACTTATTTCACTGTATTAAATTTCAGTCTCTGGGGCTTTCGGTGTAAATTACAGCCGAACTTAATAAAATTTCCAACCAATTATAATTGTTTCACTACCGCACCCCCGTGTTTGCGTATAAATATATAGATATTTATTTATCGAATAGCGATCACTGAAACGAGCTTAAGATTAATAATTGCTTCGTTAAAATTATCAAGATCTATAAATTAACTCGATCATTGATTAAGCGAGTAGTTTAGTTCGACACTATTAGCAGCCAGAAAAAAATTTTCCAACAAGCTGATGGCTGATCCCGTACTTAGATATGATAAGATACTTTTTAAAAAGATTTAGATTAAAGCGCGTTATCACTATTATTAAATTATTAAACAACATCGGTCGCGAGGTGAAAATTTCTGATTAGATTTCCCAATGACATAGTTTATGCTTAACTTTGTAATAAAAGATTGCAACGGCATGCAAAACATTTCGTCTTAAAACTATAAGCCAGATTTCTATTAGAATGGATTTTCTACTCGAGTTGCTGCTTTCGTTCAAAATTGACGTAGAATTTCAAAGCCCGCAGATAAATAGGTCAACTTGGCTTTCTAAATCGAAAAAATCCACTCCAAATATTGGAATCGTCCTTTCCATGGAATTTCATTCTAAAAGGTTCAGCGAATCCCACGAAATACTGTCAACTTTATCAAAATATTCAACGCTAAGCCTGGCTGCCTGATTCCGCCCCCCCCTGCACTGCAATTACTCAGCCGACAAATCTTCCGGCAAGCTTAATCCGCGATTGACGCGCGAAATCCAAACACGACACAACTTGGTCCTCCATCTAGAAATAAAAGCGCGAGCGAACCCTCGAGTACGGCGCGGCACGCGACGACGCCAAGGACGCGTGGCTCGCGAACCCCCGATAAAGAAATTTCCCCGGCGATTAATTAAGCGGGAGTCGACGTCGCAGCGCGCATTCGTAAATAATGAGGGGAAATCTCGTTGCGGATTTAATTTCCCAATTAACTTGGAGATTAGACTGTGCGCGCGAGGGAAACAGAGGGATCGGCTCACCTCCCGGCCAGCGGCTGAATTTCGACGTGCAATTTGCGGTTGGAGGCTTCTGGGGCAGCCCGCGCACATACAACACATTTACCCCGTGTGTTGTTGCGTGCAGGGCGGAGTTTTCGCCGATTTTCCCGGCCCACGTTGCCCCTCTTGGTCGAGCACTTAATTAAACGAATAACATATATCGCACCAGCGGCCGCCTGACGCCACCCCATTCCCGACTTCCGGCAAGAAGCCTCGGAGATGTGTTGTAGCGTTCGGGGCGGCCCCAGACGCGCCGTCGCTGCCGCCGCCGCCGTCAACTCGTGCCCGGGGCTCCGCGAGATGCGGTGCGCCTTCCAAACGGCTTAATGCCCAGGGATTTGCTATTCACCTGAGCTCTCCGAGGGCTTCTTCATCTTTTTTGCTTTTCTTTTTCATTAGCGCGTTATCCATCATATCCTGATGCTCGCCCGTGCGCTCGAGTACCTTCTCTCTTCTTTTGTTTTCCCTCCTCGGCTTTCTATTCCTTTTCTCGAATTCCCTCGCCGTATCTTCTTCCACCGACCTTCAGCTCGCGCATGCACCTTTGCCTTAAATACGCTTCTTCCCCTGTCGTCCATTACGCGTCCACTTCTGCGCCCGAGCGCTAATATTGTCTTTTAATTATTTACAGCTTTCGACTTCCTCCTGCCTGTTTCTGCAAAATCAATACTCGAGCCGCAAGTTCAGCGATATTTCGCTTGCGTCTCGAAATTACAACCCCCCCCCCTACATCGAGGGACTGCAGAAGCGCTAATTTCGTCTCAAACTTTTTACAGTGGGGCTTATCCATCTTCGTCATTCTTGATAATTTTCATTTTCATTATTTGACGAGAGATCGAGTAGATTATAAAATAAAACTGCGCGCAAGCTCCATTTAATGTTAGCCAACTAAATTTTCGTATTATATGATTATTATTATTATTGTTGGTATTGTTATTATTATTATTAACTCGATTTCAAACATAAAAGTGCGTCACCGCCATCACGTAAAGGTGCTCCTTTTCCGATTCGGTCCCATTCACACCCACGATGCTCCAGCTTATTCTACATCTTTAAAATCTAATTTCATATTATTTCTTCATCTTACCGAAGATCTTTTCCCGCTCAACAATTTTACGGCCTTCACAAGACATTCTTTTATTTTGAATTTCGCCCACAGGTTCGGCTTATCTAAGTCTTAAGTACATGGCTTAATTAACTTTATAATGTGAGCTATAAGGTTTTTCCCTCTCATAATTACGTAATTTTTCATTCGTCTCAGTTTATTCGTCCTTTTTTGCTCCGAATATTTCTTCAATCATTGAATCATCGGATACTTTGCTAGCTTTGCTTTATTTAAAGGTCTTTTTTACCCGAGTAAGACTATCGCCAATATCATAGATTTATTATTCTTTGTTGTTTAAATTACGTAGAATTGGTTAGGATCTTAATAGCTTTTGGAGCTGAAAAATAATGATTTCCTAAATTAAACTTTTTGCCAATTTCCTTTTCTACTTTGTTCACGTTATTTATAATTATATCGAGATATTTACATTTATCCGTCGGTCAAGAGTATCGTTAACAACCATTGTAATGGTATCGTAACAATTTAATCTCAGATAGACATACTTGTGGTGAACATACTTATTCGTTTCCTTTTTTTAACTTACGTTCCTGTCAACTTTCTTCAATAATTTCGATAAAATATAAAATACAACTCCTGTACTTTTAATTATCATTTCTCTGCTGTATCACACTAAATCTCGATAATTTGCATACTAAAGTACTTCAACTATACCATCCAATGTTGTTGTTCGTTATTATTATTATTATACTATCCTACCGAGTATCCTAAAACCAAATTGAACGAGAAAACTGATATCATATCGTATTCTTTAACTTCTCGGCAGAATTTTAACGGCTCCTATTATTTACTGCATATAATAACAACTGGCTTGATTAATATGAAAATAAATTCACAAAGATTTAAATAACTTTTTTGCACCTACAAATACTTGAAACATTCGCGTATTTCAGTTTTTTTGACTGTAAAATTTATTATTGACCCGTTAAAAATTTTCAAAATTTCAAGACTTTCATTTTCTCGCCAGTACTCTTTTACTTATAAAAGAGTATTGGTATAAGTACGAGAAATATCAAAGTTCTAGTTGAGCTTTGAGTCTTCCTAACAGAATTTAATGAAAGCTGAAGTAAAGTATCGTAATGAGTGAAGCTGGAGGCATAAGCGTAAAATAATTGTTAATTTGTTTCATTTGCTTTTTGCAACTTCTAATAATAATGACTTTATTCTATCGCTAATTCAACACAAAAAATACACTCGTGTCACCAGTAATCATTAAAAATATTTCTACTTAACAAAATTGAATTTTTCATTATCCAAAAAAGTGGACAATTAGCTGCGAAAAATAGTTGCAAATGCCTGTAATATGAAGCTGAACCACACCAAGGCGCACAACAATCTCATTCGAGACTAAAGAGCCATAATCTTTGGGTCACACATTCTACCTACCACGACGAAATCGCTTCATGCAAGTTTAAAAATACAACTCCCGATGACGATTCGATTCGCGTCAATTTAAGTAAATTACCAGCTGCCGAATGTAAACGTTTTGCATTTTGCGTTTGCATGACATTTGTCGTTATTCGTTAAAGCGAATTCACGTCTAGAGAATAGAGATCGATCGAGGACTCCGCGGCACATCTTCACAAGGCGAGCTCTTGTTTCGTCAGTCTGTGTGGCAATGGCACATTTCACAGCAATAACGATATTTCGTCGGGTCAATTTTATTACACCTGCCCAATAGTGGCCGCAATTTCGCTCTCTGTACTCCCCTAAAATCATCAAGGTGGGCTTGATAATAAGCAATCGCCGGCTCGTCCACGGGGACCTCTGCGCATGTGCAGATACACCGTGTGGGCCGCGTACATTTATTCGGCCTTAAAAGCGCAGATGGCGAAACGCGGGTGCGCGTCGTAAAATGGAAAATCCCTTATGCAAAAGAGCCCGTCGGCGAGTACGATTGCGAGTGCTAGTATGCACTAGTATGTATACGCACCGGATGGACGAGGGCATCGTCGTCGTTGTGTTTGCGGGTGTTTCTCCATTCATTTCATCTCTTCCACGCCGTGTTAAAGCGCTGGCAAATTGGATGGGACGCGCGAGAATCCCGTTTCCTTCCCCCTTCCCCGACGCAGTACTCGGACGAGTATGCTCTTGTTGCATTTTGAAATGCCCGTTCCAACTCCAACTTGCTCTTGCTCGCACGCGCGCTCCCGATCTCGCGGACTCGCTGCAATAGACTGAGAGAGAAAGTGAAAGGAAGAAGAGATAGTTAAGCCGCCGATGAATGAACTTTAATCATAGGTCTGGTTGCTCGACTCCCGTATTACTCTCTTCCTTTATTAATTTCTTTTTCGCTGTAACTCTCGTTGTTATCTCTTTCGCATCTCCACCTTCGCTTCTGCCACGAGCTGAGCAAAGAGCAAATTAAATTGATTGTTTCTCAAACATCAACCTTTCCTTATTACCTATCTTTTCTCTATTTTCAGGGGCTCTGAAGCAACTCGAACCGGATTCTAATGGCTTTGAATACTATGGATCTTCTTACATGGAAATTAGATTTTCGCTCGTATTCAACATTGTACCGCTCAATTTTAGTAATGGATGTTTTGAAAAAATCAAACAAAAACACAATATTTATAGTTTATACAACTACCCCCTCACCTACATGTCTTACATTATTACAAAAACAGATACTGGCTATTTGGGATATGTTTTTTTTTGAGCGAATGAAGGTTGTGGAAAGAAAAACTGCGGCAAAAATGTGAACTGTTAACACATCAGAGTTGTGCGAATAAAAATTCGAAGGCACTGCGATGTCTACATTGTTAGGACGAATATGCGGTGGAAATGAGAAAATGAGAGCTCCGTCGGTTGAAAACTCAATATCATCGTTAATTTTACCAAATGCGGGTATTTCGCGCTTGACTCATCTGGCACTACACCTTTATTTGAGCTGAAAATAATTGTCTATCGCATATACGAAAATAATTCGCTTAAAATAGCATCGATAACAGTACCGGCCTCGTGGAAAACGAAAGAGAGATAGGCGTGGAATGCGATACATCACGAGGGCCGCGAATGTGCAGGTGAGTGGACCCTTGAATAATGTACACGAAGGAAGAGATGAAAAAAGGAAAACGATCGCAAGACACATGTGCGTGTGTGTGTGTGTGTGTACGCGCGTGTGTGTGTGTTTGTGTCAGCTCTGGGCGCGTTTCGTTTGCTCGTCCGCTAAAATGCCGTGGCCCGGCGGCTTTAGCGCGCATAATCCGCCTCAAGTTTTACGAGAAGATGAAAGAGATTGCCGCGTATTAAAAGAGTAAAAAAAGGGCTAGAGAGAGAAAGGGTTCCCTTTTCGCGCTGTACGTTAACGAGTTTTTACTAATCGTAAATGTGACGCGGTGACTCGTGTTCGCGCATCGATCCCACCTCGTTATTTTTAATTTTTCGATGTAATTCTTTTATGAGTCATGCAAAGCTTTTATTTCAGTTCAGGTCAGGGCATATACAGTCAAGGCGTGTCAATGACAAGAAATTCATTTAGCATTCGGCATTCTATTTTTTCCGTAAAATTAATTACGCCATGGTTATGCACTTGTCTCATTATAAAAATTCGCTATTAATGCTTATATTCCAGTGCAATTTGTATGATTTAACAATAACGAACGCTCGAAAAGACTGCCGAGTAAATGCTTATCAAAAATTAGTCGAGCGATTTTGTATTCTCTTATTAAACCTTCATTACAAATACCTACGGGTACTGCTTCACTTATTTATTTAATACAGGATTGGAATGATGTATTACGAGAGGAATATTTTAATACCACGTTAAACACTGATAAGATTAATAAGCAACTCGTAATGTAAATATATTTAAGATTATGCGTAATTAGAAATTTCAAGTTATGTTAATCCTTTACAAGAATTTTCGTTAAACAAGAATTCAGAAAATACGTTTTATAGATTCATAACTGTTCGATTACATTTTTCTCAACACTGAAAAAACCAACAACTTGGAAAGTTATCGCATCACGCTATATACTTTGATTTACTTTTAAGTAATAATTTTTGTAATTAAAATATCGCAGAATTGACATAAAAAAATTGCGTTAAATAATATAGATTATCTGTATTTTTCACGCGTGATCCGAATAAAAATGTCGTGAAATAATTGAATGCAGGCTCTTGGGACTTGTTGTCAAACTTATTAAACTAGTCGTCTGTCTGCCGGATTAAATATTTTTAATGTATACTGTAGTGAAAGTTATATTTTCGACATTATATTTTCAAAGTGAACGAAGGTGGAAACAACACGTAGAATTCTATATGGATAGTTATATAATGTCGAATTCAAATCAGTTTATAATTATTATTAAATGATGAAAACACCTTCGTACCCTACAATATTTTTCTATAAATTATTTTTAAATAATTAATTTTATTATAAATCAAAAATTATAATAAATGCACATTATTATTAAGGAGAGTCGGGCGGGATGCCGACATGTAAATAAATGCGATGTTTTGCAATTGTGATTAATTGCATTAATTTCTCTCTGCTCGAAGAAATTTAACCATTGCATATTTTGCACTTTTAATGCAAAAATAAATCAGCAATCTAAATTTCAAACATGAGCTTTAATTTTACATTTTTCATTCTAGATTCAAACGACATTTTGGATCGATTTAATATTACCGAGCAACGTTGATGCCACGGGTATTACTTTAGAATGCAGCGCAATATAAAAAAATAAATTGCACAAGTAAAACAAAAAAACATTTGTTTTATTAAAAGTAATACAGCCACGGTATTCTGCAAAATTTCTAATAGAACGTAGTGCAGATGCAGTTAATTTAAAAAATATATAACGAAATAGAATGTGTAAATTCCCTTATAGAATCGTGTAGTCCACCTACATATTTTTATGTTAATTTATTGCTATTCTCGATTCAAACGTTGGATTAAAAGTTTGCAGTTTAACCAACACGGGCAGCGTATTCTCCTAAATCTCGCAGAGCTTTATATAATATTATCTTTCGTTAATACAACTGCAAACTTTGATGTGGTTGTGTTTAATAATTTTCGTCTCCTGATTTATCGCATTGAACATCTTAACAAAAATTAAGAAAATTACAGTACGAAAAATCATAAATTACTTGGACTAACGTATTTGTATCATTTAGATATATTCTATTATTATTTTACTTCAAAAAAGCGTTTCTTCATTTACTAGATTTATCGCTTTGAAAAATTTAAAACACAAGACAGAGAGTGTCGTAAACTTATTTAATAAATTATAACAGAAAAGTCGTGAGAACTATGTTAGCGAGAAAGAAATTTTTATTTCGTCAGAATAATGTCCCTCGTCTCAAGTTAATTACGGCGATAACTTAATTTCTTCACTCATACTGTAATTTGTTTTCTTACGTGTCTGATTTATTAAACACTGCATCAATTGCCATTGTTGTATGTTTAATTGAAAAATATGTCCAGATGATAAAATGCCCGACTCGACTTCTGAAACTATTGCTAAGAAGCTAAAAGAGACGTTTACATGGACAGCAATGACACTAGAATATTGCTGAAAAGAGTATACAGTGAAAAGTAAATAGATTTGTACACGGAAATTTAATCAATTGTGTTGGCAATCAGTCATGTATTCAACTAAACACGAGCGTCAAATGTAAACGAAAAGTGTAATTAAATTAGCCTAAAAGTTGGTTTAAGATTCATCGCAAAAATTTGTTCAAAGGGTAATTTTCAAACTGTTTATTAAATTTAATACCGTGTAATTATAATCTTAATAATAATCTCTGCATAGGCAGTGTTGTCAGTTATAGAGAGAAATTATTATAGAATATCCACTGAGAGAACGGCTAAATGCATTCGCAGAATTTCCATATAATTACAAGTTAGGCTTGAATGAGTGTGCGCTTATGTTAAGGCAATTATATGAATCGAGATATTGTATCTGCTGGAATACTTTGCAAGATGTTTAATTAAACACATATTATAATCAAAGGGATAAGTTAATTCTACGTGCACATTTATATGTTTGGAATAACATCTACATCTACTTTTTTCGGAATTTAATTATACCGTGATATAAATATCTGTAAAAAATTGCGAAATTATTCCAGGTCTAAATCTTTAGATGAAAAAGATAACCGTTACGAGTTGCTAAGCAATATTAATAATGTTTCGGTTAACGCGACGCATCTGCGCATCGATAAATCTATTGTTCACGGACTGATCGAATGAGATCGTAAATATCTTCTTCCCGAGACTTAACGAGGGTCGCTGTTTGAACAGTAGCAAGGTCATACAGGTCAGGATGACGTCGCCTGCTGGGTTGACCCGGAAGCAAAGATAGTCAGAGCTTCTGTTTAGCAATACCCACGAAGCCCAGTAGGCGATTTTACAACCGGCGCTGACAGTTTGCTTTCCCATCACTTATCGTCTAAGAATTGTGCGCACGGAACTGGCACGTTCTAAAAACAACAAATTGTAAACTCCTCAAGCTCAATTTCACGTGTACTTGTTGTAAATGAAGCTGTTGCCGGCGGTATTCAACTTATTTGTCGAAACTGTTTCGATATTAGTGGATCAATGGTAGGCAGTCGCGAAAACCAGCTCTTGCCATAAAGTTCCCTCCCCCTTTATCAGTTTGAATATCGCATTTAGAAAGTGTACAAGCTGCGGACGTGCACAAGGTCGTCGATGACGAGAAGCAGACGGAGTTTTACTAGATTTGGGAAATTATAGAGCGAGTTCGGGTGAAGTTCGCCACCCGGGAGGTCGCTGTCGATCCATCGACGTATTTTACCTGGATATGTAAAGGTGACCTCGTCAACGACCCCGTACACGTAGACATCGACCTGCCCGAATACCACACCTTATAAAACTGCGGAACGCTCTACTCGAGCTTTGCCATCGGGAATCCAAAACACGTAAAAATTACATGGATGAGCATACGAGCAGAGGAACAGGCTTTCCTCGGTTGCCTCTTCTTTTTCCTCTTTTATCCATTCTATAAAATACTGTCGAGGAAACGCATTTGTACGTGTCGTTTAATTTGAAAAGGAACATTAGCATCTTGCCTATCGGGGAACGTCGCACATTCGAAATATTCCTAGAGAAAATCAATAAGATTAATATTTAAAGGAACAGAGGAATGGACTGCACCGAGCTTCGCCCCAAGCATCTGCAATTGCTCCAGTTGTCCTTGAGTAATTGAGTATTATTCGTTAGTGGTACTCTTAGCGGCAACGACAAATAATGGCCGTATGAGCGACAAAAAACGACTGACCGTGTAATTAAAAGTATTTTTATGCCGAGCATTGTGCAAGCGATTAAAAATTGACTCTTTTTAGAAACTAAAAATTATTTTATAATTTGTTCGTTAAAAGTAAAGCATTCGAATAAAGAAAATTAATTAATTAAGTTAGATATCAACATTTTTTTTTAAATTAGCGTAAAATTTATAATCGTTTTATCAATTCTAATCGATGGAAACTCCAAAGTGATAATTAGAATAGCATTCTGAAAGATCAGCTCTCGAGCGTAAAGAAATTTATACTACTTTATTATTATAACAGAATAGAAATACTAGTATTTTTTAATATGTATACAATGAAATTAAAGTTTTTCCAACGACTGAAATTCGCAATGATTCAACTCACTTAACGCGTACGGAATGCTTATCGGATTTCTCTCAATGCAATATCAATAAATTACATAATACGTAAAATTTTGCGCCCAATTATAATTACTTGCATATACTTTTGAGCAATGCTAGAAACAACTAATGAAAACTCTCGTTAAAAAACGTTTCTCTACGTTTAGTATTGTCGAGTAATGCACCGTTGGTGCACATCCGTGGTAGTCCATGATAGAGCCAAAGGGCCTGTTGAAAGAGGAAAAATCAATTACTATATGTCCAACACTTGTACGTCTCGGCATTTATTTTGGCGCGATAAATTGATTGTTGCCCTTTGTACTCGGTAAAGTTACCCCTCTAACTACAGTCCGAAGCCCCCGCACATACCTCAATTGACATTTTAATGAATCCTCGAGGGGATTCTTGATGGCATCCTGAACTCTGGTATTCTCTCGTCTGCGCGTATAAATTTTATTGAAAATGCAAATAAGCGGGGCAGTAGACTCTTAATCGACTTGGTCGCAGTTTCCTCGAAAACAAACGTCGACAGAATTATTTCTTTCGGCTATGATTAATTGCAGTCTCTCGTCCCATCTGCCTCTTTCTCTCGCTCATTCCGGAGCAGTGGTCATGTCACCGACGACGACAGCACGTTTCCTCGATTAATATTCCTTAGAGGAGGTAGAAGCGAAGCCTCTTTCCTCCTTAATGGTCGAGCATTTTACCCCCTGACGTGTCGACGCGGAAAAGCCAAGAGGGAAAAATCACAAGTAGAACGACTAGTCGTTGCACCGTTCATTTTTTATGGTAATTAGGTAAAAAAGATTTGGCCGTAGTTTTTAGGAAGTCTGCATTTTTATTTTCAGCGTGTTGGATAGGGCAGAGTGAGGGGTCGCGTCATACCAGCAGTGAACCACATGTCCTCTTTACTCGACTACGCAGGACTTCCTAATGACGAATACTTTGACTATTTTAAGGAAACTTTCCGAAGATACGAGCTGGAGCTTAAAAACTCTCGTGATAATGGAAGATTAAGTAAAAGGCGCTCAGTCGCGTTAAATTTTGTTTCACTCAATAAAACAAAAGTATACATTAAGATATCATATCCTAAAACTTCAATTTGCAGTAACAAGTTCACGTCAATTTTATGACAAAATTATAGTCTTGTTTATTCTGCAGCTGAGATTTACAAACTTTACAACAAAAGCTTTTAAATATTTAAATAATTATTCAATACAAATAGTAGGTTAATCAATAACGTGCTAATAATGGGAAAATTAAAATTTTTATTTTATCAATCATTTCATACTTATTTAATAATCTGCACATATTGATTTATATAAATTCAAAAAACACGCAATGGTATGTAAAATTATTGTGCTATATGATAATTGTATTTCCATAAAAACTTTCTGCAGCGCTTTGGAAGCAGCGCTGCTACTTACAAGAGAAATTTGTCTAAGGAGTTTGAATCAAATAAATTTTTTCTAAACATATTTGAGTTTCGTTATAATGTTTAACAGTACCTTTAAATTAATAATTAACAATTAATAATTTATTCTCGTGCTTATTCCGATTTTTTCATATTTTAGGAAAAATTAATAAATACAACGTTTATTAACAAATAAACGTAACTAAAACCTTACAAATGATTAATAACCTATAAACATTTTCGGAATTTAATTGCATATTTTCAATTTGCAAAACAATACGCCACGTTAAGGATCTCATTATTATTATTTTATACAATTAAAATTATTGACAATAGTATCAACTCTTTTCTTTACCTGCTATAAACTCTTTTATTTCTTTTCATAAATTTCAATCATCCGTGTCATTTATAATAAGAGTAATTATTAATCAGAAAACTTGTAAATCAAATATCTCCACCAGGAATCGAATTCGACATTCGATCAACAAACACTTACACCGATACAAATAAGCGACTCCAAAATTTACACATCGAGATTTTAATATCCTATCTAAAAAGAAGGCTTTATTCTATATCACACTATACTAAGTGTCCCAAAGACTAATTTATTGGCTATCAACCAAAATTGTTTTTTTGATAAGACATTAGATTACAGTTGTATGACAATAAAATAAACTCCCCAGACTAATGCATCCCCTCGTGTGGGATCCCAATCACTTGTCTCCACAAACACAGAACTAAATTAAATAGACCATTTCAATGTCCCACTATCTAGATCTTGGCATAATATCTGAAAGTTAGGTGGTGTAAATTTTCATCCGACTTTTAGCAATTCTTTCATTGAAACGGAGGAGATCTTTGCTCGAGTTTTTTTTTTGAGGAAAATAAAATCTCTAATTCAGCCCTAATTTTTATACATGTACACGGATTTTATACATGAAAACTGTAGGTGGCCCGACCTAATATATGTCTACAATCTCGGCCGGAAGTATCTAATGCGGCGTGATTTTTCAAAATCAACTTGATATTCGTTATTAAACAAAGATGCGATCAATATCAGTAAATAGAATTTATTAGACAATTTTCTTAACAATTGGATCACGTAATTAAGATATGGGAAATTTATTGTATCTTGTACAGAAAGACATTATTTTTTAGACTTGTTTTGAGTGACTTAATCGACTCATCGATATAAACTAATAGAACAAATACCTAAAATACTTTATTCTTTAATAAAGTTACACACTTTACAGTATTGTATACACTAGTACTATCCTTATTATGAAAGGAAATAATTTTCTTGAAGCTCATCAAGTTTATTTGTAAAAATTGTTTTCGTTATTTAATACGTATATTTAATTTATTTATTAATTTCAATTTCACTTTTCATAATTTATCTAAAGAGGGTATTTTTCTAAATTTACCTTTAAACTCATTAACGAAGTGAAAAACATTTAATTCTATTATTTCGTCGCATCGAAAAAAATAGGAACTCTGCCAGCAATTGTATTGCTAGAAATATAGGAATACTTGGAACAAAAATCTCGTCAGCGAAAGTGTTTCTGACCGTTTCCTAAAAAAGTAAAAATCGTCTTTGTTTTCGAGAGTTGCCTTAAGGGACAAGAATAGGCGTACAAATTCAAGCAAAAGACAAAGAGTGCATCCCCCTTGAAACGAAGAAACGTATGATGAAATATTCAATCTCGACCTTTACTTCCACAATGTTCATGACTGGAAATTACTTTTGAGGAGTAGTGTATGTATGCAGAAGAAATTCGAATCCCAGAGTCGTTCGAAAGGGTCCCTTCCCTCCTGACCCTGAACTTGGCTCGCGCGCGTGCGCGAAGGCGAAGGTAGGTGTGTATATCCAAGCATCAGAATGCGAGCGCAACGAGAAGAAGATGAGGGTGAGAGGGAGAGAGAGAGAGGGAGTAGGAGAAGGAGCGGGAGAGTGAACAGAGAAAGAAAGAGGAGGAAGACGAAAAAACAAGACTTATGATGCGGCGCGCGAGCGAACGCCTGTTTTGTATTTCGGTCTCTTCCGGGTCTCGGTGTCAAAACGCGGGCAAAAGCGAAATTCGAAGCCCCCCTAGTCCAACACGCATCCCTCGTGCGCGTGTATATATCCGAATGAATTCGATGAAAGAGAGCAAGGGATGCGAGAGAGCGTAAGACGGGTGGTAGGATGGGAATAAAGAGGCGGGGGAGTGAATAATGTTCGGGGAAGAACGCAGGACGTGGAGATGCCTGGAGATAATTGTGGATGGAATCTGTAGGTGTCCTTTGTTTGCACCAATGCTTATCGATTGTTATGACACGTATTTGAATGGACAATTTCATTCTTTGTGGGATGGAATATTTGAAACTATACATTCAAAGAAACGTGCCATTGTAGGAAAATCTTTGAAATTTCGTAACTTATCTCAATAATAGAATCTTCACGACGCAATCAGAATATCGTATTGATGTAAGCTTTCTTATTTTCTTTCCTTTAAACACGTATACGTTTCATTTCACAGATTTTAAATTCCCTTATTATGGGTGGCAACTAGTCACTTTTATAATCAACAGAGTGTTAGAATTCTGTTATTTATCGCTCACGTACCTTTACCCGAGAATCATACTTTCTAAATGAAAAACAAAAAACAAACACTATTTCCGAAACATGGAAAAAACTTTACTCGAATCATAGGCGTCGTACTTTCAGATTTAATTAACAATTAGGTAACACGTACCACTTACATACTTTCATCCACGAATCAATCACTCGAACGCAACTTTTTACACATATAAAGAGTTACTAAATCGAAAATGTTTTATATTTTTATTAAATTATTAAATTAATTAACTCTTGATCATAATCGAGAAATTTAAGAAGACTCCAAAATTTTAAACAAACTTGAATTACAATGAATATGAAACTTACGAAGTCTTGCTCGAAAAATATTGCGAGTGTAATTGCATATAATTTTAATAAAATCTAAAATAAATTCACTTATTTCCATAAAGACATTTGCTATATTTTTGTATTTTCGATATTGCGAATGAAATAAATTAATAATGGATTAATTACTCGTGTACCTTTGCGACTGACAAGTAATTTGATTTTGAAAAATGCACGCGTAAAGCAGCGGTACTTTTTACATTTGAAAAAACACAAACCGTATTATTGAATTATGTACAGCAATAGTAGAAAAGAGAGAGAAATAAATAAATAAGCAAAAAATAGGAAAAAAGAAATAATCTCGCACATTTTTCCATAATAAACAGCTTGTTTCTAGACATGTATACACCAGGGAGACACTAATTTTCTGTCTTTTTCCCTTGTGGTCCTGTTTCATCTTAGGATATTCTACTCTCATCTTCCCTTGGGAAACTTCAAAAGCGGTCACGTGGGGTAGATCGTTCTTTCGATTTTGTTTGCGGTTTGTATCTGGTCTGCAATCTACTTTACTTCTGTTTTGGTTAGGTGGCACCCGCCTGAAAAAGAATTTTATAATCGACACCTAATTTTCAATTTAAATATCACTAAGATACAACACAGCATATTTGATTATTACAGTCCCAGGTAAGCATACGAGAGATAAATCTATACGCTCTTAATAAATGCTATGGAAAAAATAAATCTAAAACTAAACAGCAAATATATTTGCCTTTGAAGATACTAATTACTCACAGAATAAATTAATCAGTTACTGACTTATAATCAACAAACGTATTCGGCACATGATTTAATTATCTGATATACACATAATAAACGTGTGCTAAATATCAAGTTTTTATAAAAAAATAATATAAAAGGTTGTATTATATTGAAAAAAATGCGACAGACATTTTACTACATTTAGGAAAATAAAAATTAAACTGAATAATTATAAATATATTATTTCTACCGTGTAATTCGTTTAAACAAATACCCTTTTGTACACAACTGTATTTTTACGAATATCAGGACGTACTATCTTTGCTTTTTTCCTCAATTGCACGAGCGCGCGTGACACATTCATACATCTGCTACAAGTCACATCTAATGAATGCTTAATACTTCCCTGTGTCGGTAAATGAAATCGCCTTCTTACAAGATTGACTAATACGAGCTTTCGTGGTATAAATATGTGCAATTTAATCAAACTGTATACAATCGGAATAAAAATATTAAAATATTTTTAATATTTTAAAGATATGTTGATTAAACACCAATTATTATAATCTGCAAAATGTTTAGTTAGTTTCCGTGAAATATTGTAGTTATTGATGAAATTAATTGCTGAATATGAATTTATCAATTTTTCTAAACATTTCTCTGCTAAATAATAAATACTTGTAATAATTTTTGTAATGTACAAGTTACGATTGCGGATAAAAGTATGATGGATTGGATAGGTAATGGCTATTCGTTGTTAAGATGTTATTTAAAAAGATTATATAGTATTCTCATATTATATTCAACAGATTTTCTTACGCTAAATATAAAAGGAAAAAGAAAAATTCAATATGCACTTTGCTAAGTGCTTCTTTCTTTGGTACAAATTTCTTATTTAGAATATAAAACGCGAATTCTGCTTCTTCTAATTATTAATAAAAATTGTTAATTCCAATGCTAAATTAACAAAGTAGTGTTACTTACGCCGATTGGAGCTGATGTTAGCATTTTGATTGTATTTCAATGCGTATAAATTTACATTTCGAACACTGAATCATTATAAATTAATATTATTACAGAAAAATATTATAGAGAAAAAACTACACAATAGAAATGATAATGGTGATATTTTCTTATACGTATCATCATTTTCATCAGAAAATTACTGTATTCATACCGATAAATACTGCGTGGATAATTCTGAAAATATAGTAATTTTCTAACAAAAACGAACAGATACCGAAATAATCCGTAAATATTGTATACAATATTACAACAAATTCTGTCCTTACACTCGTTTAATGAAATAAAGTACACTTTTAGAATTCTATCATGAATAGATAATAAAGGAAATGAAGTGCATTTTCTATGAATGATTCATATCCGTTGCTATTAGTTATTTTAGTGTCGCATACAAAAGCTGCTATTGATAATGGGCTTTCCACAACTCCAATTACGTTTTCCCCCGTTGACGGTCACAAGTAAAAAATCAAGATACTTCAAGACGCCTGAGACTCAAAATACTAAAAGTATTCCTGTGCTACGACTACAAGAAAACAAGAAATCAACCTACGATTATCACATTATATATAATCAATCAAAATTCATCATCACAATAAATTCGGGTGTATTTTCTTGTACGTACTACAATATGCAGTTTATATAAATAAATTACTTTTTTCTAATTCGATAACTTGAAATTTTGAAGACATTTTGAACCATATTCAAGAAACTATTATTAAATTTATAAAATTAGACATTATTATGGTATATTTCAAATAAAAAATTTATAGACTATCAATCGATGTTAGAAGAAATAAACTGAAATATAACTGTTCTAAACATTTGTTTTATTTATCTTTTCATTTTCTTTCAATTATGTTTTTTTCATTTTTTTATTTATATTTTTAATTATTTTTTTCTAACTTAACTTTAACTTGATAAATGCATTCTATTATTCATCTAATAAATTTCAAAATTTTCTTTTCTATTATAATAATTATTGAAGATTACAACATTTAGATAAGTTACTTTTAAAATGAAAAAATTAATGTTTAAAATTGTGATATTAATAATTACAATAATTAAATATATCGATATTTATTATCAAAATAAAAATTTTTTAGTCATTAAAAATTTAATCGTTTTTAAATATAAAATTTAAAGATTCAAACATTTTATGATGAATATATTAAGATAACGTCCTGGACCATAAAGCGATTTTTTCATGTGAAACCTGTACTGACATTTTTTTTTAAAATAACTTTTTTTATTTCAGATTCTTTTTTAAATGAGAAAGTAATTTATATAAAAAAATCCTGAATTAATTATATGATTTAAATTATTAATAAAGAATTTCATAAAGAGCTGCTTAAAGTCTTATCGATACAATTTCAAAGTAAGTGGTGATACTACACAATATCAACTTATTCTTTATTCTAATTAGATTAAATATTTAATCTTTTAAAGAATAAAATTTAGTATCTATTTTCCTATGAAGTTATTAATTTTCTTTTAAATATAACATCTAAATAGTTTTTATTGAAAATATGCTTATTATAATACACAAATATCTAAGCTCTTAGAAATTAAATATGTGAAGAATAAAAAATCTTGCTTATCATCATTTTATTTTGTAACATTTATAAAATACAAAATATAAAATCACGTTAAGATCACATAAATTTTACAATGTAAGAAAGATTTTCGTAGTTTATAATTGAAATCATTTATTTTTCTCTGCTATTTTAGTTTTTATATTTATCAAAAAACATGCTAATCATTAACAATAAATATTAAAAGGTGACTCTTGAAACTTGTTGCTTAAGTGAGTAATCTTTAAAGATAATAAAGAATCTCTAAAATTTGATTAAATAGTTATACTATTGAGAAAAATTTGCTAATACCATTGAAAACATGATTAATTTCCAGTTGCGTTCTGAAAATAAAACTTGAATACTACAAATATAATGTGTATCGAATTTGATGCGTCGAGATTCTAATCGTAGTAGTGTTGCAAGTGATGCAAGTGTTGAGAGATCGTTTTTAGAAGGCTTTAACTGAAGTGCAGATTGACAAGAGAAGAAAATAAATTTATCACGTTTCGTTATTATTTATATGTTTATATACAAAACCAAATCATAATCTAGTCACGAAATAATTTGTTAATAGTTTATAATTTAGGAGCAATTTATACTATAAACTGTAATTACTAGGAAATAATAACGCCTTAAACATTAATGAGAAAGACCACGTATAAATGTTATATTAAGTATCATATCATATATGATTTTTAAACCTTTCTGAACTTCGTATCTTCGATCTTGTATAATTTAATTAAACCCTTACTTATATTCTATGAAGAAGATGTAGGTATTTCCGAGCTTTTATTATAAAAGTCTGTCTGAAAACTTATGGTTTCTCCTAGATTCCGATTTGATAAATAAATATCTAGCATTTAATAACATTCAAAATTACACCGTATAAAAAGTATTTCTAATTTTTTAAATACCATAATAACACGTGTTATTAAATAAATAACAGGTTTTATTCCACTACATTTAAGCAATTTAGAATAGTTAGATTAACCATTAGCCTTCGCATATTTAAACTATTAATTTTTCTAATATACTGAATCAAATGTTCAAATGATAATAAAAATTTATCAAAGTAATTCTTTAAGTTAACATTTTCACGGAAAAACGGCTTTATAAAGATACTAACGATGAATTATTCATCGACTGCACAAGTTTCGCTGTAATTTGTAGATTAGTACAAATCCGCAAACGGTCAGGCCAGGGTCCGTTCATGCCATGTTTAACTCCACATATTTCCCCCTATTTATGTCTAACAAAGACCGAAGAACAACCGGCATGACCTTATTTTGCAAGTTCATCGATGAATCTGCTTTGTGGTTTTAAATTTACGCGATACTCGTTAACAGTTTTAACTCTTGATATTAGCGTGTCCTAAAAATGTATTTATGTATACATATATATAATTCTAGATCGCATTTTAAAATAAATTTTGAATTGTATACGTTATTAAGACTTCTTTAAATCAACGCACGATAAATGAAACAGTAATTTTTCCCATGTGTGTCAAAAATTTATAATCCTAAAAATATTTGTTTAAGTATTAGCTGCAATGAGCTTTAAGATTATTATTGCAATAACTCATAAACGCGTAAATTACGGAGTTCGAAGCATACTATGCTTCAAGATTCATTAAAAAAAAACATCAACTCTAAGTTGAAAGTATATATTTTTCAATTTTAAATCATTAAACATATATACTGCAATATAGGCAGGAAACTATTGAAAGTTAAAAAGTTTATTGTATTTAATTGTATTTGTTGCCATTTTATTAATCTTCGAGGCAATCGCTATACTCGAAATGTCTACTTGAGGTTTAATAATATTCGATAATTTATAAATGAAAATTTACTATTTGTAGGCTTCATCACTACGTTCACAAAATAAAAAATTTTATAATGAATAATTATAGAATTTAACATTATAAAATACAAACAATTTGAAACCATGTAAATAATTAATTAAATCATAAAGTAAAATATACTATCGATAAATTAATGTAATTGAAGAAAAGAAACGAGAATAAAAATAAGTAATATTGTTGTTATTTACCGTCAAGAATATCATAAATTATAATATAAAGTGATATAATTAATCAAACGATGAAGTCTATACACGATTTTGTATAAAAAGTTCAATTTTTGTTCTCAAGAGTTGTTTACACAGTCTTTGTAATCGGAATTGCAATCAAAAAGAAGAAAAATATATATTAACATTTGATTTCGTTCGAATTACTTAAAGGTATTAAAAATAAAAACAATATAAATAACACATTGCACATTAAATTTTTTTATTAATATAGTAACCCGAAAGAATTTTTTATATTTAATATATTGTTATTCTTTCGGTATCGTTCAATGTTTAAGAGTATAATGGTGTTTTCTCTGTATAAAAGTCGTACAATATACATTCCGTATTAATAAAATCATTTTATTTAGTAATTGATATTTCAGCTACATATAAAATTTGAAATTTAATAAATTATAAGTTAAACATAGAATAAAATGTTTAGAAGGTAGTGTAAGCAGTTATTTCTTTATATATTCTATAAAATATAATACCAATGTATTTATGAAAATAATATATGGTTTTTAGATATACGAAATTATAAGATATTAACTACGAATAAAAGATATTAGAAGAACAAAAATAGCTAATGTCTAAAGTACATGGAAACTATGTCGCTTAAATTATAAATAAACCAGTTTTATTTTCATGATGGAATATGCATGACACTAACAAACATTTTTCGAGATTATGTTGCATAAGTAGTATTTGAGACTGTGGAGATTAAAACATATGAATAAAAGTGCTTGTGAGTGTGAATTATATCAAATATTACGTCTCGAAAATGGATAAGTTGTAAATAGTAAAAAGTAAATAGTTTAATCGATTAAAATATTATAAATTATTACTTAATTGCCAAAAAAGATGAATAATTTAACTTAATCAAAAATCTTAATGAAGTATGAGTCTTAAGTCAAAGGCAATGCAAATTGCTATAAAAATTTTTTTTATATATTGTTTTAATTTACTACAATAAAAAAGATTTTTTTAAATGAACAAATTTCAAATTAAATTAAGATTATCGAATTTTAAGAAAATATTTTTTAAATATTATCTTGATTTATTTAAATTATTATAAATTGCTGTTGTTCGATATTGACAAAAACATTTTTAAGCAATAAAATTAAATATGAAAACGAATTAAAGACTCTATTTGAATTCTTGCTGTCAAAAAATTAATTTGGATCAATAATAAGCATTTGGATTGTTCAGTTATAAAAATATTTGAAGTACATGTACTAAATTTTATTATTTTGTAAAAAGTATATTATTAATAATTTTAGAATTGTCGACCAAACTTTCTTATTTATTAGTATTTTATATGTAATCCTAACACAGTTAATTTTTGTATTTTATAAGCATTATATTACGAATTTATATAAAAAAATTAATTTTTTAATATTTATTTTTTAAGATTTCGAAAGCCCTCAATTAATAGAAAACGATGAAAAATATTTAATTGAAATATAAACAATATTTTTTTTTGTGTACATGCTAATCTATTTTCTTTAAATAATAGTAATAAATTTAACAAAAATTTTTAATTCTTTTTTATAAAACATGTAGTGAATTACGGAGTATAAATAAAAATAAACAGTTGTTACGCTTGTTAAAATACGAAAATATTATGTATTATGTACTATAGCATATTTTAAAAAGATGTTAGATTTGCTTACTGCCTTTAAAAAGTTTAATTTTCAATTCTAATATATACATTGAATTATGTATAATTTAAAAATTAAATAAAGAATTAAAAATTTTTAGTTAATAATAAAATGAGTAATGTATAGAAAGAGTAGACAACATTAAGATCTTTTAATTAGATGTATATGTATCAGGTAATTTGTTGAACATAGATATGGTTAAATTCCGAAATTAGGAGCCAAAACTCAGAACTTCTAAGAAAATATCAGAAATGAAACTAAAAATAAGATACAAGAGAAGATACACATAGAACAGAAGAAGAAAGAAAAAAATACAACAGATAAAATAAGAAAGATCAGTAATTGAGAGTACCATGGAAAAAATAAAAAAGGAATGAATGTAGTAGACGAGTAAAGAAAAGCATTACGAGAAACTTGAGAAAAGGCAAGGAGAAAAGTTTCGAAATAAAAGTATGCGTGTGATTTCCAGAAATGAAACATAAAAAGTTTTACTAAATTATTTACAGAAAACAGGTGAAAGGACTAAATGAGAAAATGATAGGAAGTTTGAGACGTAAAAATAAATGGCTCGGTGCTAGAAATTCGATAAAAATAATGCACACGGAAATGAGAGTAGAGACATTCCGTGACTAGATTAAACGATGTCAAGGTAAAAAATTAATTGAAAGAGTTATAATAAAACAATAAAATATATCAAGTACAATAAAAGAAGCATTTCAAATATTTTTTAAATTCCTACATTTTACCTAATAATAACCTCTGATAACCATAAAATAAAAGTAATGCTATTGATTGCTTAAGTTTTGTACCCATTTATAAAGATACAACTAATCACAAGTCCTTTAATATCAAGAATCCTACGAGTTTTTTAATAGAAATTGCACGTTATCTATAGACTGCACTCGCTTCAAAATAATAGATGAATTTGGTATTACAACGACAAATTCAACCAATGAGCACCTTAAAATTTACACGCGATGGAATATGATTTAATACGTGATATGCATTGCATTAAATTTTAATCAATTATATAGGAAATTGAGAAAACGTAATATAAAATAAAATGAAAAGGAAATTTAATGCTTTAAGATTGAAGTTGAAGTATCGAATTAACATTTCTGGACCTAAATTTTTAAGCATCGCAATTTACATTTAATTAAATTTATCGCTCCATTGTCCCAATCTAAATTGAATGACGAAGAAACGTTAAAAGCCTAAACGTCCGACCGTCATCTCGCATTTCTAGCAAAAGAATTGCCTCGGCCCAGGTCCGCGTCTTTCTTACGTTTTCAAAATCCAAGAACGCGAGACCACAAAGATCGCGAAGATAGAATTGATCGAGAGCGGACCGTAACTTGGGAAGCGCAATCGTGACGTCTCGAGCCAGTGCAACGTGCGTCTACTGCCGCTGCCGGGTTCGACGCGTTCGTCCTCGGCTTTCTTTCCTCTCTTCAAAATTCATTCTCCAATTTGAATTCCTCGAAGCGCACGTACTATACCACCGGCGTTGAGTGACAGGCGCTTTAGGGTCCGCGGAACGAAGGGTTCTTGAAAGAAAGTGGAGTGAGAGAGAGGGAAGAAGGAGGTGGAGAGCACCGGCATGTGGGAGATGCGTACGAAAGCGCAGTGAGGCCTCACCAAATTAATTCGAATTATTTTGATTGAGCATTTCCGCGGACCTGTCCCATTATACCGAAGCACGTCATTCTCCTCGAGGCCGATCGGCCGATCCGGACTCGGGGGCGGCGGTTGACGCGCGTGCGGAGACCGACGTTAATAACGATAAATGCGCCCGAATATTGCGCCTTTCCTTCGAAGCGACGTGCGCGTGATTTTGCCTTTTCTTCAGTTTCTTTACAGGCCGGCACTCGTTGAATGAAAAATTTCGCCCGCTACGGGACAATTATTTCATTTTTGTTTCGTAATTTCTCAAGTCCGTTCACAGCCCGTAATCACATTATCGCGCTCCTCTTAGTTCTCCTAACTTTTAAACTCTTAAGCGCGTTACTCGTGAGGGAATATTTTGAATAAAAATAATTAATAGGATCCCCTCGTTTTGCTCTGGTAATCGCGAGGCTTCCGGGGATTTCTTTTTTTCGTCGTTGCGCGCAGCTTTTCAGATAGAAAATTTCGTAAGAATTTAAAGTACGAAACGCTTCTGATCGCCACAGGAAACAATTAACGTTACACGAATTTCCTAAAGATCTATGTTCGACAGGCATTACTCGTATTCGCAAAAAACGCAATAATCGTAGCTAATGTTCCACTCTTTTCAAAATTATCATCCGACAGAAGATTCTCGCGAAAAACTTTTATGAGATGCGAAATGCGCGATAAAACGCTGAAATCTGGAATGGAACGGGTGCGAAGGGGTTCGCCAACTCGAGCCGAGAGCCTAAACTTTTCCCGCGTCACTTTGAGCAATAAGACGAAATGCCCTTAAATAAATTAATGCGCCAAATTCAATTTAATCAGTCCTTGCGCTGCGACTCTTGCATTCAACGCAACCCAGTCGTTTCGACGATTGGATCAAACCAATTAATTATTTCACGGGAACGACGGCGTTTTGAAATGACCATTAGTAACAACTCGCACGTGGAAAAGATCAGCAATCCGTTGGGCTTCGGGGGTAATTGTTATGTTGGCCAACCGTTGAAGCCGAAGCGAGTCTGCACTCGATCGCGTCGGCGTTACGGTGTTTTCGGCCATTACGCGGCGTCAGACGTCCTAAACGCCGGTAATTTTCCGCTCGGAGCCTAAACACACGGCTGGCTCGCGAGTTGATTGACGTGTTAAGACGACTTTTAGCCGCTCGCCGAGGGTCAGCCTTCCGAGTCCCATCTTCTAGTTCGACCGGCTCGATTTTTAACGAACCCTCTCAACAGCCCGGATACACGCACGCACTTTTGGATGCGCCGACGAGTATCGCAACGGGAATGACAATTAAAATCCTCCGCTCAAGACTCTTATTCGGTCTGGTGACTCTGGCGGCTTCCACGAGTACGCGGATTAGTCGAGGATACTTTATTTAAAACGCAACGCCTCCTGCTCCTCCTCCGACTCGGGCATATTATTGGTTTTCATTTTCACGTGGTGGTACAAAGCGGAATGTATCGCACGTCCCTCGCGACAAATATTTCACTATCTCCCGATAATTTAATGAACGCCGCGGAGCTCGTTAACGCGCCTTTTCTTCGCTGCTCATTTATTTCTTCAAAGTGCGCGAATAAATATGCTTATTTGTTAAAATACAAAGCAAACAGTCTCCGGCGGTTTTTTATTCCATTCGTTTTATGCGCGCGTGCATATCGCGTCTCCATCGTTAATTAAAATCAATATTTATTCTTAATTGTATTGGTGCTAATATAAATTTAAATGCAGACGAATAAAGTCCTGGAAAGATAGTCTTCCAACGTCGTCGACTCGCTAAATGCGATATCGATTGTCGTTCGAAGTGGAGAAAAGGGCGGTAATTGACAAAGTAGACTTAGCGTACAAAACAAAGATCATTACAAATGTAGCGGCGCTGTTATTACCGAGTTTATTATACGATGAAACTAATGGATGCATCATCGTCTCGATGTTTTTACAAACGTAAAAATTAATGGCTGATTGAAGCGAACGTGTTATTGCACGACTACTTGACTCCGACTCGTCTACAAGGTCCGAGGTATTATCTGCCTTGGAGGCGTAGGTAGTCGAAGCCCGACTCGTATTTATACGAGTCGAGTTGAGATTTCTTCGGTTGTTATTTCTAGTTATGACTGCTACTACGTCGCACTGCTCGACACGTAATAATTTATTTTAATCATCATTGAAATATTCTATAGTTATTCATGGAAAATATGTTTTTAAATAATACGTTACGAAAGCTGGCTTTTTTAATCCATGCGCGTGTGCGTGTGCCAATAGAGGCCGTGCTATGCCGGAAGGTCTATTTTTAACTGAGTAAAACAGCAGTTCTCAAAATTGTAGAGGCGCTGTAACGATTTTATTTGTAAATTAAGTGCAAATTAATTTATTGAATGGAGGTAAAACGTTGCTATTTGCTTATACACCGAGAGCAAAGTTGACGCGCGACCAAAGAAACGCTTCTCTTGAGGAAAACTCCAATTTTTTATTGTCGAGAAATTCGTGGACTATTATTTTATGCAAACTTGAACAAATGCCGGTCACCCAACTTCCTGTTATTGAATAATCGACGCTGATTGGCTCGCAAAATGTATTCAAACATTTTAATCACTTTACGGTACACATTTCAGATACAAGCCTTTGTGTCGACAACAGTTATTCTAATCTATTACGAAATTGCCGCCATTATGACGCTGCTCGATAAAGTTTCCCGTATAAACTCCAAACGTTGTATTGAAAAGAGTCCGTGAATGTGTAGTTTTACATACGCACGCAACGAAATAATTTCACAATGCACGGCGAGCTGCTCGTAGCAACGGCAATTATCTTGTATGAATCGTGCCAAAATTAATAGTAAAATTGATTGCGCAAATAGAAATACCGAATATATCATTTTAAGAAATATTAAACTCGCGCTTGAAAATGCCAAATTTCCATTTCAATTTGAATATAATAGCTTTATAACAATTTATTGAGCAGATAACGATGACGGTATCTAAGCTATACTTCATTAATATTATTTCATTTGCTTGCTGAGTGGAAGACACGTCCTGTTCATGTATCGGTTAAATGATGAATGCTTGTATAATATTATGCTTCTACAATACATAAATAACTGAATTAGCGGCCACAAAACGGCATTCGTTTAAAAAAAGCCGTTGTTACAAGATAATGCTCTACCGCTATAGAGACATCAGTTTAAATTAAACCCGCAAATAAATCTTTAATGTCTGCATGCATCTAATATCTAAATTTATGAAACAAACCCGTTAAAAAATTCTTTGTGAGATCCAGGTTTACTGCGCATTTTACACATACTTGCCGGAGCCCAGGGATTTTCGAAATACTCGAGAAAGTCGTTGGAGTTGTGCACGAACTGTTGCTTCTCGTTGCGAGTCGTCGAGACGTATGTAAAAGTACTTGAGAACAGAAAAACATTGCATGTAGGCAGTCATCGGACTTACCTCCGGGGTTATTCCTGTTATTTAATAACGTCCCAAAAGAACGTTTACACATGCATCATTTCTACTTGTAATGCGACTGCGAATGTGCGTAATTGCTATCCGTGAAATTAGCTGCTCAAAGGACCTCGCGCACTTCCAAGTTTGACAATTAATTTAAACGCGGGCAACTTTTCTAGGATTATGTCAACGTGTACCGAGTCGGAGATTTTATCGGTTTTCGATAACTTCGTATGTAACGCGCACCTACGGGTACCTATTTAACACCAATATGTGTAAATGCACGTCGCGCGATAGTTTATGCAAATTCGATGTAACGCACTATACTTGCGCCATATATCAAAGGTAATACTGGCCAATGGAACGGCGCGAAGTAATCGTCTTTTATTACGTACTAAATAACGATTGAATTCGCACATTTTATTAAATAATTTCATCTACATTTTTCAAAGCCATCAGCCGAACGAGAAACTTCTCTGATTAAAACTTGAGTTGAATTCGAAAATTTAAGAATAATTTTAAGTGCTAATGAGCGTCGTTTGCTAATTGAATATCTTGCGCGTTAAAAATATAAACTCTTTATTGGAGTCGCACACTCTTGTTGCTTTCTGGACATTAATTTGCATTTACGAGCACAATCGCAATACTATCGAACGACAATTCAATTTAACTGAATTCGAATGCATTGATTTTTGCAAATTCCTTCGAATAGCAAACAATAATCGAAAGTTTTGCTAATTCTAACAATGCACATTGTTACTACTGCAAAATGGACATTATATACACTTGTTCAGGAAGTGAAAATATTATTTTTACTGGCGCAGCGACTACAACGATTTTTTAACTGGACTTTAAACTGATTTGCAGGCGAAATTTATAGGGATATGTTTCTAGTTTTTATTTTTCGCAAATATCGTCTTGTCGCCAAATTTATGGAGGCCGCAATAATCTTTTATTCAGCAGCAATAACTGCGCAAAATCGCAAATCATGGAGCTAACGATAAATATCATTTCGCTATTTCATTTTATTAGAGGATCGATACTGGCCGGGGGGTTGCGGGTGAATCGGTAAAGTTTCCCCACGACAGGGACCAGTTCTCGCGATTATCGCATCGATGCAACTCGGCTCGATCGTTTAATTCGTTGGCTGGCAATCAACGAAGTTAGTGGGAGGTGTGGTCCGGCTCCGGTATTTAAGCCTGGAGAATGTGCCATAAACACCGAGACACCAGCCCAACGATCCTTCCTCGGATGGCTTTTCTTTTCCGAGTTACGATTTTGCTCCCACCGGCCGGCCCCATTACAGGTTTTCCTTGTCCTGTGAGTATCGCGCACCGGGGCTCGATGCGGAAATGATGCGGCACCGCGCGAGGAAACGCAAGCAATACTCGACTAGAACAAGTGTGCGTGAACGAATCGTTGCGTGGGAACCAGTTTTTTCTCCGCTTACGCTCGAGTGTATAATCGTTCACGTACGGAGCTTCGGAGCGAGCAATAACAATAGACCGCCAAGTCTCTCTTTGACACCGTAAGATGGAACGACTGGGCGGTAAATTGATATCTTGGCTCGTACATCTGCATTACTGCCACGGTCGATCGATTTCATTCGCAGAGCGTTTGATCTCGCAATTTCAGCGGAGCGACCTTCGTTCCGGATAATTAGAGCTCCGCAAGGAATTCGGGACTATCGACTATCAACTATCGTCTTCGCAGAGTCAGGTGATTTCGAATAACCCGTCGAACGGTTACTCGTTTATCAGCGAGTCGTTCTTCCGTCTAATCCCGTTCATCCGCTCGCACGAGCCTCCAAGCGCAGGCCACTATTAATAAATTTGTCGAAAACGGAAGCTCCAATGTTAGTTACGCTCGAGAAGCTCGCGAGCGAAGGGTTGAAACGAGATACTTGGTGAGCCGAAGGGCCGAAAGGAGCATGAGCGAGGAGGAGGCCTGCGCACTTGATGCGACAGAGTTATCCGACAGTTTATGCCGAAGGGGAGGAGAGGTGGAGCATCGAGATCAAATGCAACGGAAGCTCGTGTTCGGGCGCACGCGCGTGTTCCGATCACACTTGCACGGTGCGCCTCGGCGTCGATCGGTGACGACGAGACAAAAAAAGACGGAGGTAAAAAGGGTGAAAGGAAGGGTGCGAGGACATGTGCTCGGGCGCGTGCGTGAAAATATTTTCCGACTCGCTCGCTCCTCGAATAAACACAGCCTGTCACGTTTTCTGATCCTCTTCTAGTGCCCGTGCACGTGTATTTGTGCGCGGGGGCGTGTGAGTCTATATGCCCTCAAAATCCTCGTCTCTGTGCTCCTCGGAACCCTCGGAAGGTGTCCCGTCCGTTTGCTCTTTTGCTCGGGCGCGCGCGCGCGCACTCGATAAATCCGGGCGCGCCGGAACGAGTTTCTTGCTTTATTTTTTCACCTCCATGGCGATACCGAGCTCTCGTATTTGCCCAATGAATAACGTTCCACGGGCAACATATTTTTTCTGGTTGATACGCGCCGCTATGAAAATGTGGGGCAGAGTATATATGCCCGAGGACGCCGTCGCCACCGTCGCAGAGTCGCTAATGAAGCGAACTTTTCAACCTATGATTCTCCTCCCCCACCATTCTTCCGCTGGGATTTTACGAAATTCTCTCGCTGATTTATACTCTTTTAAGATCGGCGCGTTAAATTATTTTCTAATCTGTACGAAGGATGTTCCTATGATAAATAAAAGATCACGGACATGCGCTTGGCTTACTTCTCGATTTATCTGCCATTTTAACACAAGAAATGCTCTTTCAAAACCAAATTTATTTCCTATTGTGCACGAGTCTCTTGTTCGAAAGCTATTGTTATGTGCAGCGCAGGCTTATAAATTATTCACCAATTTTTGCTTTAATTACGATTTGTCGTGTTAGAATTTTAGTCATGGGCTCGACTAAAACATTCAAATGTCCTCGGTTTAATAACACGCATTTATGGACATTGGTATACGACCATTTTCATCATTTTCTCTTCATTCCCAATGAATCTATCGATTGTTTAAAATCATGTAATTCATCTTTGAATATCGTTCATATTTATTGAATGATCCTGAAACGGAAATTTAAAAACGCCTACGACTTCTAACGATTCCAAAAATAAATTTATTCATGCGAATTAAATAATAAGGAGTACCTTGTTGAAATTAAAAATCAGGGCTCCGAATGGCGTTCTTTAATGTCCTTTTGATTGAAGTTTGTCGATGGTAAGCTTCGTTTCATCGTTCATGGATCAATTTCCAAGGAAAAAATGTTTTAACTTTTGTTAATACAGAAACTCACACACCCCTCAGTAAATAATATATAGCAAATACCGATAGGTTTGTGCTGACGTGGGAGGCACCAGTAGTTGTTATAGCCTGACAACATTAATCCCACCATTGATTTACGGGGCCAAAGCAGCGAATCGATAATTTAAAAAAATTACGCGTCGACCTATTTTTTTCACGCCGTGTGCCTCTTCCTCGTCGCGGACAATTTGCTGCCATCGCACAACCGATCGCATGATTATATTCCCATTGACGTGTAGTTTCGCTTTAGTCTCGGCAGCCGCAGCCCAACAAAGCGTGATATTTGTTTTGGTTATTCTCCTTCCCGCCCGCGTCCCACCCAAGTTTTCCAGAACGATCAGCCAACCTGCCTTTTTTCCATTCTCCCTCGCTCCTTGCCGCTCCTCCCCGCTCCTCGAGTTGTCACGGGAATATCCCCCGGATCGTCGATCGATCAGGTATAAGCGTCAGCTCGTTTCTTTTCTTTCGCGCGCGCACGCACACACTTACGGCCGCAACTGTCGCGCAGGTTGCGCGGATTTTAAAGCACTCGACAAAAGAGCAAACTTTTTCTATTCACTGAATGACAGAGAAGAAGGGAATAGACGCCCGTAGGTATGAAAAACACCGGAGGAGAAAGAGGCATAAGCACATACGTATATGCATACATACGCCGGAGCTTATGCATTGAGAATATATGTATATATATATATTTTAGAAGGGCGGTACAGGACAAGTGAAAATACAGAGGCGAACGAAGAGCATTGGTACCTTCAAAAATTTGCGTTTTTATCAGGTATTGGCCGAAATTTCGCAAAATGGTGCAACGACCTCGCAGAAAGCACCGTCTGCTTCGAATAATTGCAGCCTCGAATTTTGTTGCGCTTACAACTCGCAAACTGGTTGTTAATATAAATATGCATGTGAATCTCTGTATAACTGAATACGTAATGCGCAGTTTATTTATTTGTATATTTTAATGTTACTCGCATACTCGGTCTTTTTCTAATACTCTATCTCTTGTAATCTTTATCTAAGCGCAGTCATGATTTTCAGTTTTCGTAATTTACATACTTCCGTCGTAATCGTTGCACCGTACGTGTTCAAGCTGTTAATTACACCAAAAAACAACGCGAAGATTGCGCAAAATGTATTTTGCGTGCTCCAAGTGTTACATTTCATTCACACTGTTTTCGAACCTGTATTTAGTACGATTTAAAATATAGAATGGACAATACAGCATATGGATAATTATTATGGCTTCGAGAATTCCGAGTGAAAAAATCAAATGTAAATTGTTTCTTAAGAATAATTAAATACTATAATTTACACGTGAAAAAAGCGCAGAGAAAATAGGTAAGCGATATCAATTGTACGTATAACAACACGTATTGCGAGCTAATTCGTACTAAACTGCACTTAATTAAATAATTATAGGCGGCAAGACAAAATCATAGGTTCGAAGCGGCTGAGACGTAATAATTTACATCACTCGCGCAAGTTCATCAGAAATAAAGAAAGAAAAGCAACGCGTGCGCTAACGGCTACATTTGACATTATGTTTCGAGGATTTACTTCGAGAAGCTGAAAGGATTATTAGAGGCGGTCATAAGTAGAGTGCGCCGGAGTGGAAGCTGCAGCAGCGCGTGCTGTTGCATCGTAAATACGAAGGTGAGATCGGGGAAGATAATAAAAGCGATAATGCAAAGTGCATTAAGAGCTCAAAAATGCTGGGAGGATGCGCGTTTAATTTGAGCGGATGCTGCAACACGCCCTGCATAGCGGGGCGATTTCTGAACGAGACTATCGGCCGTCACGCGATACATCTTTGAGAGGAATTTAGACCGCGGCGGGCCCGACATGTGTGAGCGCACACGTTCGCGCGCACCTTCCCGGGAGTCTCATTGTCGAACCTAAGCATGGGACCACAATGGGCGACAGCTGAAACGAGAGAGCAAAACATTGAGACGTACGTCGTTGTTGCCGTTGTTGCCGTTGTCACCTTTTCTCGACCCTCCCCATTTGGACGTTATTACGAAAACATTCGAAAGCAGTATAAGCGCGGGCGCACCGTCGGACCATTATTATTGTTGTTGTTCTCGTTATACGGCCGACCGGCATTATTACAGTTTTCCGCGCGATACCTCGTACGCGTCCTACATTGTTACCAGGGTGCAGTGGTAATGGCGGGAACACCCGGGTGAACTTCATCCGTCTCCCCCTCTTGCCCCGCAGGAAGATGATGTGCCGGCACGGACGCCGACCACGGGGACGGAAAGGCACCAGAAGAAGAAGAAGAAGAAGAAGAAGCGCGCCGCTGGAGATTTTCCGTATAATGCGGGCTTCCTGCGCTTTCACAGTCGAGGAAAATATTTGGAAGTCGGGACAATCGCGTCGGTCGTTTTATAGCGCGCGACGCGAGCCTCTCCCCCACCCCCGGAGCGTCGTGTTGCGAACCTTCTGCTTCGGGCTTAATGGCCTCCCCGAAATCTCCAAGGATCGCGAGGATGAGCGACGAGGACTCGTTACGCGCGTCTTTTGTCGCCTGCACTCGCGTTTATTGTAAAATGCAGATGTTGAATACGACAAAATTACGGGCGGAGGAGCGACGCACTTTGCACTCGCGCCGACCTTAATTACACGTCCCCGAGCTTAGAGACGCGAGTCGAGTCGCATCCCTAATTTGCTTATTGTTGTTTCGATCGAATTCATCCACATTACGGGGCAAGACCCAAAACAAAATGCGCAATGCCTTTTTAGCGAATGTTGTTATAAGTGTAATTATCTCGATGCAAATCGTTAAAGGCTTAATTAATAAAAACTCTTGAAGCCTTAACAAACAACCATTTTGACGCATCAAGTATTTTAGAACATCTTTGGATCATTTAGTACATTCGGCTATTAAAAGTGGAATACTCAATTTAAAAGGAGCGAAGCTGCCGTAAACTGAATTTCATCTGTCCGCCGAATCTAAATAATCTCACGTTATTGTTCCAAGTTCCTAGCAAGTGTTTCGATGCAAAACTTGTACAAACACAAGTGCGATAGCTTACGTTAATTACAATCACAAAAGCGTCGACGTTTGCACGAAACGCTGTTTAACGGTAGATTAATCCAGCACAGAAGTCAGCCGAACTTAGATTTAATGCAACGAGTATTTTTTAACGAAGGATGATTATTCGTTATTTCCAAGCCCTCGGCGAGACCCGCAAAGTTTATCGCTCACGTTTCAAGAAATTCGTGAAAGCTATCGAAAATCATAGAAACAATCCAAACGACTTACAAATTTATGATAACAATATTCCGATTTTACAAGCTGAGTTAAAATTTGTTCCCGATGCATTCGTATCTTTCAACGGTTCGGAACAACTTTGATTAATGGCCTTAAGGAAGTCACGGAAAGCTCTACTCAAACGCAACGGTCGGCATATGGATTTCCGAGGTCGTATGTGCGGCACATGTTTATGATGTTACGAGGGCCAGATTATATTTATTTACACAGTAGCCTCGCGTGCACCGTCGTAAAGCCATTAGAAAGGTATATTTATAAGCACTCCACGAATGCGTCTGCAGGTCCTCGTGGCTCACATCATCCTTTGCGCGAGTATCAACAAGAGAAGAAGAACTCACTCCTCCGATTACTGCAGTAATTCCCGGTAAAAGCTTGCCAAGGCTGTGTCAAGTACGCGGGTCTCATCCCCTGCAAGCAGGACTCGCGCTTCACGGACTCGTCGAAGCTTTGATGTTGGAGGACCGGAAACAACATCACCGGCACATTACGAACGGCGGCGAACGCTCGTCGACACAGCGAGTGCTCCGGGTGAGGAAGTGTCTTCCCGGCGGAAGGAATCACCGATCTCCGAGCGGGATTAACTGGACCGTTAGAATTCGGAGCACCGAAGAGTGTCTCGCTGGTCGAGCCGTGCCTCGTTGATCGGATGATACGATTTACGCCGGCCGAGTGATGATCGGAAATCGTCGCCAACGTCCAAGTGATTGGCCGACCCGAGGAATCATTGAGTTCTGAATGCGATGGTCCTCCGACGTGCACTCAGCCGCACTTTACCTCCGGTTGACGTGCTTCCATTTATGCGATTCTACGATTTTATCGCGAAACCGATCGACGACGTGGAACAAATTTTCCACGATTTAAGACATCCCCACGAATAGCCCGGCGACAGACCTTCGCTCCAACTCTTTTCCGTCTGACAGGCCGCACAAAGTGCTTGTCATGTTTACACAAATACCCACGCGATGTCGTTATTGGATTGGAACGAGCGAAAGCTACCTACAGAACGAGACGGTGCGTTCTTTTTGTTGTCGAATTTTCAACCACACACCCACTTTTGATAAGTCGTCGATTTGCTTTTAACGACGGCCCCAATGTCACTCGACGTACAACCTTTTAATGAAATCATAATATTAAGAGTCCTATGAGCTGTCTTCGCTTGATATCTTAAGGTTGCCGAATGCGCCATGTAGCCCTTAACAAGGTTGGTTTCTCCATTTAGCAGTCGATCTTGAAATAATGATTTAGGCCAATCTATTGTCTGGCATTAATTTTAAACCATTGATCAGTCTTACGTTAATGACTGTGGAATTTTAACATTAGTCAAGGTGACAATAAGTAAGTTTGCTTATTTGGACGTTACGTTTGAAAATATAAAGATCGCTGCGATCGATCAATTGCACGTAAATTGTTAAACTGTTGTCTAAAATCGCGTTTAAGTTACCATGACTAATTGATAAGTTTCCTGTGATAAATCACGCGCATTAAAAGACGTGGCATTTCACAAAGTGTCGATTAATTTTAATAAACAGTGTGTGTGTGTGTGTGTGAAATCAGATCCAGTGCGTAGTAGAGTCGACCAAACGGCTATTACGGACTCAGCGCGTATTCTATCCATTTTATCTGTTCGGTAATCGAAGCAAAGGGCTATCGATCAAAATGACGCCGTCTTAGGGTACAGCTTCTCACACTCGCCCGTACGTATCGCCGTGAAAGGGAAGTCGAATCAAGCCATAAAACCCCTTGTAATCAGAAAAATAGTGTGAGAGAATATCAGTTTCAACGCGAGCGCACGTCGGGACCCGAAAATACGAATTTCTCTGCTCAGTGCGTCAGTCGCCACCGTACCACCGGGACAAAGACTAGGCCGCGTGGAAGGGCCGACGAAACAGGGCCTTTGAAGCGTCGTGCATTAAAAATTCTGCCGGGAAATTGGGCACGAAAGGGCCGTGGCCCGTGGAGGGATACGGCATTCACGCGCACAAAAGTCGAGCGTAGAACGGAGCCCGTGGCCTTAAAAGCCGTTAAATGCGCGCGGCCCGCTGCGGATCCGGCGTACGATTGACTTTTTTGGGACCCCACCCGCGGCTACCACCCTAGGAGGTCTCCGCGAGTGCTTCCTCCTCCGGTCGGGGAGACACCGGTGATCGACCCCAGGACGAAATATGAAAGTAATCGTGAATATTTCTTTTCTCGGTCCGGTGATGCATTGAGGAGTCGCTTCAGCCCCGTCGGACCCGATCTCACGTCGGAGGGACCGCCGCCGCCGCCGCCGAGGTCGGTATCCTCACAGAGTCGGACTTCTCTCGTTGACTTTCGAATCTCGTATTCTCGCTCTAGACGCACTGGACAGAACTGCGGAACTGGAGTTGGACACACAAGAATGTTGCGACAGTGCCTTCGCATTCAGAGATCCAGATTAGTGCATTCATCACGCACATTTTCCACGTCTCTCGAATGAAAGCAGCGCAGCCTTTTGAAAATGAGTTGGAGTGTGCGCACCTCATGCAGCACATCATTCAGCTGTAAAGGACACGGAGACTTTTTTGGAGGAAGCTTACTCTCTCTGTGTGCTTAATATCTTTATAAATACCGTCGATTGAAAACTCAAATTGGGTACACTTAATGAATAATTTCATTTACGAATATTGTATCAAGATTTCTGTCGATCAAACTACACCTTGTTAATACTTCATGTCCAAGAAACTTTACTTTAAGAAATAGGGAAACTGCTTTATTTAATAATAAAGTCAATGGATTGTAATTAGAACAATTCAGTGGTACAAACAAATTTATGGCCTTACATTCTTCGCATCGTTGGTAGGATAAAATGTCTGACGATTTCCCATCGTCTCTTAAATATAAATATACGTTTCTTATATTACAGTATCGTTTTTTAAACATGACTGTTTATTTTATTTACTTGAAAATTCGCTTAAGTAACATGCTTTGGCCAATTTTGATAGCAAAATCTATGCAACAATCCTGTTTTTACTGAAAATTTTATACCTTATACGCACTTCTTTCCTGATCCGAACTAATAAGTTTGATGATTTTCAATTTCACAATGAAAATGTACACGACTCACATTGACTTATTTATAAAAGTAATTACAAATTTTAAATAGATTTAAACTACACATATAATATACTGAGCCTTGAACTATATTTAAATCCTAAGTTTTCGACTGAGCTTCACTTTGATGATTTTATCAATAATTTTTATAAATGGACATATGCTTATCTAAAATTTTAAAAATCTGTCCATCATATTCTAGATTAAGAATGACAATAAATGTATTGAATGAAAATCATATTAATGTACTCATTATCTCCATGTTGAAATTACAAGAACTAAATAAATAATACTTGAAGCATCTTAATAATACTTTTGAATCTAAGTTAATTTTCTATAAATATGCCAAAAGTGATACTCTTGTTGTTATCTAATTGCTTTACAGGGTCTGTGTAAAAGTGTACGCTATAATTAAGTAATCCCAAGGAGGATAATTTCCTACAAATATAAGTATATAAAGAAAAATGATATACTAAAGGTTTGTTAAAACAGGGCTTGCTCTCTAAATTATCGTAATGTTCGTGGGAAAAGTCTCGTGGAAGCTTGAAAAAACGACAAGTAAGTCAATGACTTTCTGTATTTCATCGTCGAAAATGAGAATTTTCACATTGCTATGTTTGTCAGTGCAGAACTACGCTACAAAAGAAATCCCATTCTTTCACAGTATCAGCGTAAACAATTGAAAACAAAAAAAAAAATAAAAAATGAAACGCACCAGATAGATGCTAATGAAGCTCCTAATGCGTCCATCCGCTTTTTTCTCCTATGCTTCCTCCCCCAATTCCTATACACTCTCTTTTTCCCCGTTAAACTCCCCTGTAGAACTCGTGGGCTCAACCGTAAAAGTGGCACGTGAACGGTCATTTGTTTCCGAAAAAACGTATTTTCTCTTCGACGTTTGGACGGGCGCATACGCACCGGGCATTTCCTGCGTGTCGCACTTCCCGTCGACCATTCCTCATAATTAATGAGGCGGCGCGACGCACTGCCCGAGCGATTTGCGCCGAAAGGGAGCCTCCGCTCCTTCCTGGGATTCCTTCGTTCGCGCACTCGACACGACATGCTTCAACTATCGTATCGATTCGAACGCGACATTCTCGACTACGACTGCGACATGACATACGGACGATTTGGTTTTCCTTTCGGCCTCGCTTATGCGCGCTTTTCCGTACCTCGACATGCGTCAGGCATCAAGAGTAGCCAAGTGAATCACGAATAGCACGAATGCGTTATTTCTGTTTGTCAATCACTTATCCTGTGTTTTATTGTTTCCGTAAGGGAACGATGGCAAGAGAAGATCGGATGGATTGGAAACGTGAATTACAAATTCCTTTCACAAAACTTTTTTCCCGCTCAGTTACTCGTAATAAATAAATTTAAATAAATAAAGAAGATTGTAAGTTTGTAAGAAAGTTTATATTTAATTTGTTCCATAATTCATATACTCTGTTTGCAAATATCCAATCTTAATTGTAATTGTAATTGTAAAATTTAAATCCTTGGCTTAGTTTATCATCTATTTTGATCGTTTCGATTTCCTTTTAAAAAGTTATTAAACTGCAAGACTGTTTAAAATTATCATCGTTTTCACCTTCATCGTGAAAAATGAAATTTTTGAAAAATTTAATTAATAACAAATATACACATATATTCGTTTATAATGTAAGATTTAAATTGAGAAACTGTTTATCAAAATCAGTTTTTATACTTCGTGCTCGAAAAAACATGTAGCCGTTAAATATTAATGAATAATAATTTAAGCTTTTTAAGTAATTAGATATAATTAATACTTGACGTAAATAATAATAATAATACTCAACAAATTATTGAAATATTTATCATATTTAAGTATGAATAATTATTAGTTCTTTGATTTTAGCATATTTTCTGATTATTAAGATTTAAAAAATTTTAAAAAACAATTTTCCAACAATCATAAGACTTAAAATTAATAATATTTATAATTTTATCGTGATTTAATAATTAACATTATTAATATCTATTCTTATATGTATTAGAATAAAATGTTTAAAAATTAAATCACTATTTGAACATTATTGCGTTTTTATGTAAATAAAATAAGTTATAATATACGAATGGTCTTTGACAAGTGCGGTTCACTTATTTAAATTGTTTTCTAGTTTCCGCTCTTATTTCGAAAAAGCGGAAAATTATTCATATAATCAATTTTATTAAATATATTCTGAAAATTTTAATATTACATTCTGTTCGATACTCTTTCATTCATTTATAATGATATCTCACAATTTTTTTAAAATATTATAACTACATTCAAATCTACATGGAAACAATAATAATTGTAGATTATGTATTTCAGAGTTTTATGAATAAACAAAGAGAGGTGATTTCTTGTTAAAATTTAATATAAACAAATCCCTTCTTCCTACCATATAAATACAACATTTTTTTACTTTTTACGACGAAATCATCTCGTTTTTTATACGGAAATCTATTTTTATACAACTTAAAATATATAGAGTTTACAACTACTGTTGATTGAGAAATCAACTTGAATATATTTATAATATATGCAAATGAAGAAATGTTCTTTGCTTTTCCTACTGTCCATTTTAAGTTAAAGTAAATTTTAACTTCAATGGAGTTTTTAACTTGGGAATGAAAAAGGAACTGCAATGAAACTGTTGATAACGAATTTGTTATCACAATACTGTGAAAACTTTAGAAAAGTAGACACTTAAGTCATCAAAATAAAGGGAAATATTGATAAATTTTTTTTGCTATTCAATTAGACAGAATCCATTAACGCGACAATAAATGTCTAGCTTAACTTATGAAGCATAAGTGTTTTTAGTATCTAAATAATAAGTATAAAAAATATTGGACGTAAAAATTGAAATAAAATACGTAAACGTAAAATTATATTAATAATTTTAATTTATAAATAAACCATAAATATTTATTAACCTTTGCTAATGCTCGTTTCATTATTATTATAGGCGAGCGCCGTTTTACTAGGGTGGCCTATTGTTAAAGGCCTCCTATTCTTAAAATAAAATTTCCCAACAGAGAATCAAAGTATACGTAATGGTGTTATAATACTCTCCTTAAAAAAACAATCTTCTCTGCTCAAACGAATATAGGACAGAAGATGATGTCGTTTCGACAAACGTAATTAGGTTGACAAGGAAAATATGTTTATTTAAGAAGTGTCGCGCGCGTATTCAGACGATTTTCTAGGATACCGCCTTTAAGATCATCTTCAACTGATCATCTTTAGCACGTTTATGAATATTGCCTCGACAAGTACAACGAGTATTTATTTAGTGGACAAGACGGCGTGCATCGATTTATCAATATTCGGTGCTTCTTGTCGCTTCTATCACAATTATTATACACATTTTAAAGAATGAAATATAGATCAAGTCATAGAGAGAAAACAATATTTATTCTACTAGACGTGAAATCTTTGAAGATTAAAAGATCTTAATCTTTGGTTTTTGGGGCCCTGAAAATAAACAAACGCAGGATGAAAGTGATGTTCGGGTGTTCTTTAAATCGATCGCTTTGGTCCGGTTAAGGTTTCAAGAAATATATCCGCCTAAGTTTCGAGCCGCTACAAATAGACTACTTAGCCGCATACCGAACTCCCCGCGAAACAGTTAATTGTTATTTATAACTGCAAGACTGGGACTAAAAAGTCGAGAAGCCTTGCAGGATCGAGGTCCTCGCATTTTTCCTCGTTCCGCCTCGCCGTAAATTCGCGATTTTTGCCACGAATCCCCTTGTGGACTCGTGCGCCGTCTCTTTTCTAATCAAGCCGAGCGAGCGACCGAAATTCCATCTCGAGCCCCTCCTCCCACCTCCACGGGTATAAATTTGCGCTACGACTCCGCGGCCCGGCCCATCGGCGGCATTGGCATTGTTTTCTTAGCCGCGGATCGCCGCCTGAATGCCGAGCCGGTCGCTCGTCGAATTTTAGCGCTAGTGGGAATCACAGTTGAGCGCAACAATGAACCGACTCAGGAAAACGTGACTCTGCGTTTCCTTTATTGTCCGGTATATACGGACAGTTTCGTCCCAGTCCCGGCTCATTTAGCAATCGAATCGCAAATCCCTTGTAAAACCTTCCACGGTTCTAGCGTTTACGAATAAGGGAACCATCAAAGTAACTTTGCTCGTGTCAAAAAAGTGTCTTAAAGATTGTTGAACGACACTTTGATAGGCTTCTTGCATCGAGCGCTTACCGGCGCGAATGCTTATGTGGCATGACTTTGCAATTCCACGCGAAAACCTACAATCAAACTGAAGGACATTTCCGCTCTTCATGAATATTCAAAGAAAAATTCATACGGCCGTTATAAGCCTTAGTAATCGATCCTTCCCCCAACAAACGTTTCGCTATTGAATTTATCGGACTAGGGATATTGAGACGAGTTATAAATAAAGCAAAGAACCGTTAATCAAGAGGAAATAAAAGATAATCGATTCCGTGAGAAATTTTTATTTTAGATTCTTTACTCGGTGTTCGTTCGGAGGTGGTGAAATCGCGGGGCTAATAATTGACCGAGAAAATTCGCTAAATTTTCCATACTTTTGCGATTTCGCGATTTTACAGTCGAAATTTTGACGAAACTATCGCAACTGCTGCACAGCGTCTACGTGCCGACAGTTCAATGACCGTTACGCGTATTCGTTCGCTACAGATTCAATCGTAAATCAAACAGCTCGGAAAAACCTCCCTCGCAGTCGATAGCAAATTTTTACATCTATTTTGAAAGGTTCCCCTCTCTCTCCTCTGTATGGGCATACGAAACCAACCGGCTAACCACATGCACCTAAGCGTGAGTAAACGCGAGCCACACAAGCGTTAACAATAGCGCACACGCAGCCTACAGATGCACGTGTCCATAAATACGTATGCACTGTCGCGCTCGGAAATCCGTGCGACATATTGCATCGTAGAGCTGCGCGACTCGGGGGGGAGGGGCTGACATAAGTGCCACGGGGCTAAATCCTAGTGGGGGTGGGACTGGCAGCAACATTTACGCGCCGCGACGTCGCGTCGCCCGCGGCGGCAACAGTAAATCGAACGGAAGGTGCACACAGCACGTAGACGGTGTGTGGACGGGAAAGGGAAGTTTGCTCGGTGCCGATTTATTTGCCGTCGACGCCCGAGTCTCGCGGGAGCGTCAAATGCCGCGCGCGTCGGATCGGAAGCTTCGCGCCACAAAAGCGCACAAAGGTCGCGGATTTCGAGGGGTCGGCAGAGGGCAGCCACGATAGCCGTGTTTGCGCGCGTGGGGCCGAGGAGGGGGGAGGCCCCCGGGACCCCTTTGGGCGTCGCCGAATAAATTACGACCGGCATGCTTTGTCAGCTTTACGGAAGAGCTGAAAATTTCTTCGAGGAAGGTCGACGACGCGAGGATTTCCAATCGAAACGCGCGCGCCTCGACCAATAAACACGTGCTTGACTCGGAATCGTTTGAAGTTTCGATTGGCTAGTCCCTGATGCTTCTCTTTCCTCACCCGCGTGCCTCGCTCAACAGCTTTTCCTTCTTTGCCTTCCTTGGAAAATTGTTATTCGAGCATATTTGGAATGGAATAGACTGGATGGCGTACGAAATAGAAATGAAGTACGCAAAAGTATTTACGAAATGAATATAAGTTTGAACCGTATCATCGCGGAGTTGCAGCGTGTCTCGCGTATTTTAAACCCTATCGCGAACTTTTTTAGTTGTACATATTCACCGGAGTTTTATAAAATTTGAAGTTTTAGACCAGGTGAATTCGTATCAGGGAATAGATCCGTACTTGGGAATATTTCTTCGAGATTTACGGGCTAAAATATAGTAATGAAAATAAATTTTCTAATAAAGTTGGGAGAAAGATGAAAGAGTACACCGAGGAAGAATAAAACTTGATTTTATCCGAATGAAATAAGTAAATTTTTTCAATAATTCTACGTGGTATCTGAAATGAAAATTCTTGCTAAAGTAAAGCATTAGATAAAGGGCTAAATTACGACGGCTCGATTCAAATCGAGGACCCCGAGATAAAGCGTAGATTATATAATATGCTAGTTCTTTTCGAGTCGGAAATATCCACTAGCAACAGTGACGAGACTTTACTTCCCAACTTTTTAATTTTTTCCTCCAAGTTTAATCGCGACGTATTTTCATAAACCTTAGGAATCTTGGCTCTATATCTCCAACGGAACTGGTGTAAAAAATATTTATAACCATACACGTACTAAGAATGTAATGCAATGTATAATGCATCGTCGGTCTCTCGAATACCAAATTTTGTAATAAAAATGACTAGATTCATTTTTTGAAAATCCACTAAATCTGAAACTATTTTCATGACGACTCTATGAATTTTAATTGCAGATTAAATTGGATTTGAGAACAATCGTGAAAGCGTTGAAACCCATGCGTAAAACGCTGGTATGAAAAAACTGGATATTCGTTACGATCGTTTCGACTAGACTTGGAAAATTGATTCATTTCAATGTTCATGTGGGTATGGCCGTCCACAAAAGACAAATATGATGAAACGATTGCGTCACATTCGAATACAAATTTTCATGTAACTTTAATAGCGCTGAAATTTTCATTAGCCCCACACTATATATTAGAGCAATGACAAACGATATTTAGTTCGATCGAGCATCCATTCATTTAAAATACAAAACTCAATTGAAAAAACCCGCCAAAGAGTCGCCAAACTGCTTTGTTGCAGATCGAAGAAAGAAAGTAAAGTTTTAAGCGATGGCGTCCGTACGCGGAAAAGGACAAAGGTGCAAACACGAGTAAAAATTCCAAGAGCTTGTTTCTTAATTTACACGTGTACATTGACTTGTTTCAAGTTGACAGAGATTGGTGTGTTAATTTTATGGGCGACATTTTTTCCAGCAGAGCTTGAAAGCAGTTCACTCGCGTGCTTTCGAGTCGCATACATAAAAGCACTCGAGAAAGTGTTGACCAGGTACACGGGTACGTAACAGACAAAGCGAGAGAGAAAGACAAAGAGAAATAATAACGAAGAGCGAAAGTGATGTATTGGGTGCTACACGGTGAGTCCAACTGCTCGTACGTATATTGCTTCTGCGGAGGCCGGAATACTCGGATCGAAGACCCGCGTTCTGGACATCTATGGTCACGTAAGCGCCCAAAATAAATAATACTCGTGTGTTCGTGTTAAAAAAATTGTTTTACTTGCGTAGTGGCACGAAAACAAAATGTGAAAAAATCGAACCGGACTGACCAGCGAGCTGTAAAAAGCCGAAACTGCAATTTAACGTCATTTCAAACGTGCGACTAGTAATACTATACATTAAAAACGCATTCCGTGCGTCAGGCGTGATTTGTTTTGTATACAGTGGCTCGCTTAAACTCGAAAAGTTTCTCAAATATTATGTATTAACAGCGACGAAAGCTTCGTTGATTTTTGTTTTAAAAACTACTTCACCCTGAGTAACTCAAGCATCGTATCTTAGCGGATCAAACACAATCAAAATCAACCGATCAAAACGGATAGTAATTGTAATTATCCATTACTAGTACAGTAAGCGTCGCAGCATCCAATTTTCCGGGGTTAAAAGTGGATTCACCAGCTCAACCGCCCCTAAACTGAAATATCGAAAATTAACACAACAGCCCCCCCCCCCATTCGGGTGAATCTTTGGAAATGTTCTCTAATTTGGGATAATAAAGTAAAATAACAGCAGCCGTGTATCGCAGAGAAACACGAAGCAGTAAAAACGTGAAAGAGGAGACACAATTGAGGGAAAGTAAGGCAGGCGGAGCGCGTGTCGAAAATTACGTCTCCTCGATGCACGTATATTTCCAAACGCATTACGACGCACTTGGAGGTAAATAAATTCACAGGAGCGGCGCGCAGTGAGAGACAGTTTCGAAAGATGGATAAATATCCTCAATTCTAAATGCTACCGTCCGGATGCTTTGGTTTTATTTATACGAAAACAAACTCGGTATGAGCTGCATTGTATTAATACGCTATAAATCGCAACCGCCGGTGCGCGCATTCATCTTCTGTTTTCTTATTGACGCGCGTTTCGCCGCGCCACGTCGTACAAAGCCCCGCCTCGATAGACCGATACACCAGCGATTTCAAAGTCACGTCACAAAGCCGCTGCTTATTCCTGTTAAATTCCGCTCGCGCGAACGTCTGGGCCTCGCAGTTGCGGTTCGCTCGTCGCTCAAGCCTCCCTGAGATGTCAGTTGCAGCTCTGAACGAAGCGCGACCCGACGTCAATGAGCTCCGAGCGTTTGAAGGCTTTCACGCTTGCATAATATGCCCCGCTCGCGCTAAAAGTAGCTGTTAGCGCCAAGCGCTGCTAGCGACGCACGCCTCTCCTTATCTGTACTCGCGACTGGGTAATCCAAAAGACTTCACCCCGGATATTAGCCTCCGAACGTTTAATAAATGCGATGATAATTCCAACCAGCAGAGCTTCTCGAACTTATCCTCGAATGTCGCGTAAACTCGAGGTTTGCCCTCCTTTTATCGCCTGCATAATTAGTATCCTTATTACCTTAATCTCTTACCTCCAGTTTCGCGCTTCGACTCAAGTGCCACGAAAATCCTACTTTGATACTTTAGAGGAATATTGTACGAAGGGCTTGACGGTTCGACTTAAACTTTTTATCGATGCGAGTAAAACTGACTTTTTATTTTACAGTTAATTTCCATATGACGCAACCGATAATTTTACTAATAGGAACGAAAACGCTACGTTATTTTTTATTTGTAAGGGCTTCAAATCGCATTGTTAACTATTCGTATCTGTATAAAGCTCCTTACGCCGGACCTAATTTTACAGCGATAAAGCCGTTGAAAAGAGCATTTCACCGGCTATGATGGCTGCCGCGCGAAAAACTGTTTTGCTTGCCTGGATTGACAAATTGGATGTTTAAAGAGCATTAATTTGCCAGGATTGAAGGAGAAAGCCGCGGGATACGAAGCACTTGGAAATATTACTCGGCCTTGCTTTCTTAACGAGAAAGATCATTTTTTATTTTAAATTTTGCTCGACTCTTACATAAGAAGCTGTTAAAGCATATCGCATCCAGAGCCTTTTTCCGTTCGAATGAAATATTTGAAAAGAGGCAGGCTGTTGTCGCAGTGGTCGAGGGACGAAAATACTCTGACAGAGTTGCTCGCGATTATCATAAATCCGTCAGAGACAAGTTTGATGCACGAGGCAATAAAGAACGCGCGGTACGAGTCTGAAAAAGCAGGGATCGGTAATGTTTTCGCCACTTGGATTGAATTGCGTAACGACGAGACGGCTAGTCACATCCGTCATGAAGCAGTCAGCGTTCGCGCGCCGACTCGATGACCGAGAAAATGACCGGCGGTCAGGCGGGGTGGCTCGAGGATGACCGGCTCGTAAACCCTGGCTTCGGGCTTCCACCTTTTGTTTCGCTTTCGTAGGAACGCGCGCCATGATTTACGGCGTCGCCACAATCGAGTTTCAGCGGGAAGTTTTTTCCGAGGCGCCGAGGCGATCGTAGACGCGCGCATCTCGATGACGCGCTCCTACGTCGCGGCCGTTTTGAAAGGAGAGCAAACGTTTTGTGAAAACGGATGCGGGAGCTTGGAAAACTGGATTCCATTATCGACGCTCGGCTTTGTTCTACGTCAGGCCGCGCACGAGTTCTTATATTTCAAAAATAAGGGGAATCGAAGCTACGAGATTCGCTCAGCTGTATAATCGAGCGATTTAATCCGAGTGAACACGGAGAAGGTTTCCAACGTTCATTGCGCGTATTTATTTATGCAAAAGTCTAAGTACCTGCGCCCAAGTTAATTCACTCAAAAGATATTATACTTTACGTCTCTAGTATGTCGGCGATCAATTTTATTCCGATAAAGTGCTTCCGCAATAACAACGAGCGCCGCCACAAAAAGTAACAACAATATTCACGGTCGATGCACGGCCTCATTAAACGATATCAGTTTTAATAAGCTAAGAAACGTGTTGGATCCGTGTTTACACGATTTTCCAAGGATCCTGAAAAAGTACGGGCAACAATATAAAATTTGAATTATAGTATTCTCTCACTCGCATTATTTTCCACATACGTCCCGAGTTCCTCATTTAGGCATTTATCTTGGGCTGAGCACTTCTTTCTTTAAGGGTTACATCTCGATGTGTCAGATTCCTTCTATAATCCTGTGAGCGATCGCTTACAAACGTGACAAAAAACAGACATGGTGTTGGGTGTTCTAAAAATACGCCAAAGCAACACGCGCTCCTGGTTGTCTCCCGCGAGAATTCTCATTTCAAATGGAAAAAAGGAAATACCGTTACTATCGAATGACACGTTCCTTTCAAAACGAATTTCAAATTTAAGCGCTGTACAGATATTATTTATCGCAAGCTGCAAATTAGACGGGATTATGACGTGCGTCGGATTTTAATAAACTACCTTATTCGTCGGCGTCTTTTAAACGGTCGTACATTTGCGTTTAGAAGCTGTTTTCACTGTTATTCGCGCATCAGAATTAAAAATTATCGATAATAACGCGTGACGTTCGAGCCTTCGTGTGTGTGCACGCGCTGTTCCACAACGGGTTTCACTGCCAAAATATTAGTACATAGTTAAGTTTACAATCTTTACAGCTCATTGAGACGAGTTTGGAGAAAATTTGGTGCGAGTTCGCGCAGAATAGTGAACAGTAACGAACGAAAGTAGAGCGAAGAAAAGGAGCTTCGTCCCCTTGGGGAAGGACTGGGGAACAGAGGAGAGACGGCGACACGTGTGCCGGAATCGTCGAGAGGCTAAAGGGTGCGAGTAGTTCGTGCTCTTCGGCCGGTTCCCGCGGATGCCGGTGCAGCTGCCATCCGGGGAAGTCTCAAGTTTGCGGCTCCCGGGACGAGCGATCGGTGCTGCCCTCGCGACTCCGTTTCTCTCGCTTGAATTTCTTGTCCGTTTTCGCAGAGCGGAGCCAACGTTTACAGTTCGGTGTGCCGACGCTCCCTTTGAGTGCTGCAGCATCATTAATAATTCTATACGCTCGTTTTTACTGACAGATAGACTTTTGCCTTACACATCTTTTTCGAAAGCGTAATTTTTAAAGCCAAAACTACTCCTTTTACAAATGTATAAGTTGTCGGACGCATTACAAAAAATTAGCTGCCGCATAATATATGTGTAACATCTGAAGCAATAAGAAAGTGAACCAAGTGCTGTATAAACATAACGATAATACTAATGCTGCCGCTAGTTGTGAAAGAATTAAACAGCTAACGCGTTATGAATTTATGAAGGAAATATTTAAATTTCTCTGCTTTTGAAATTCACTCGAGCTCTCGAAAATATAATGCAAAGATTGAGCACAAAGCAGCAACATTTTGCTGTTTAAAACAAGTGTTATTGCGGAACATTTAAGATACACTTAAACACCTTGATAAAATTGAATAGAATTTGAAGTAATAAATTGCGAACCAGTGACAGTTATTTTAAGAGTTCAACTGCTCTAGTATTCAATTAAAAATGCTTTAGGGTATAATAAAATTAATGCATCTGTAATTGAAAAATTACTGATATTCGTGTCAATACGCTTGTGGTTTCAGATTTTTTAATTTCGCCATAAAATTCACGTAAAAAAATTATTTTTTTATTCTTCTTTAAATCACTGTTTTACGAGATATTTGATAGAAATAGTCATATTGTGGTGTTGAATAAATCTCTATGAAATAATTATACGTTGTCAAAAGTAATTATACGATAAATAACTATATCTATGTATAATTCCCCGTGTTCGAGCAGTCGGTTCCTTTATAATTAACGTGGTAAGAATATATTTGAGAAACGAATACAAATGTACGAACGATGCAAACTTCCATTGTTTAAAATTGATAATTGTAGATAGCATAAATACTAATTCATTCAAATTATATTGTATGGTTGTGTATCAGCTTGCATAAAGAATTTGAAATTCCTTCTTAACTCGCGACTCTCCAATTTCTCAAATAATTAACGGAAAAACAGAAGAGGAAAACATCATAAGCGAATAATTGCATGAAAAAGGGATTCGATATCAAAATGCCCGCTAAGTTGAAAATCAACATTTGCACCCAGCAGTCCTTTCAAGTGCGCAGGTATGCACTAGTATATATCTAGGCATAAAATATGAGTAACGCTTCTATTATCTGGTGCATGCATCGTGAGATTTATTCAGCAATACAATTTGTATGTAATTAAATGGCGCATAAGGCCCTTTGCATAAATAAATCTGCCAAACTCTCATGCGCACTAAAATCTATATACTCCAGATCTGCCAATAGAGGAGCGCATCAATCACCATCGCAAAGGACAATAAACGGGGCCAAAAATAACTTTTTCAGCGTGGCATCCAATGGTCCCTCACTTGCACGTTCTTTGTGCTGCGAAATCCCCGGTTTTATTCCGTACTTACACGATCCAGACGCGATTCGCCGCGGGACGCTGCGATAGATATAACATATATTTGCGCGTGTGTGTGTGTGTGTGTGCGCGCGTGCGTGCGTGCGTGTGTGTGAGCGTATGTATCCACTCTTAAACGAGCGCCAAGTCTGTCTGTTCGATTGTCCCTCGCCGCGGGACCACGAGCGAGAATATAAAAACACGCGCGTGAAAAACAAAAAAGGCAGGGGATAAAAGGTGCGGCTGGAAATAAAAGTTCGCGCGCGAGTTTACGGCCGCCATCACTTTCGTCGCTTTATATCTCATTACTCCTTGTGAAGAGGTCGCGTAAAGCAACCTTTTTAAGATTCGCCGTACCCTGGGAGCTCCGCACGGATGCGCCGCGCGTATGATGCATCGGCCATTTTTCGTCGGTAACGAGACTCGCCAAGGAAGAGTCCGGTTTTACGCGTAAGCCATACCCCGCGAGCGCAGACTTCATGTGGATAAGGTGGAGGAGGAGCAAACTGGAGGACGACTGAGCAACAGTCGAATGGTAGACGAGATGAAAATATCTCCGACAGGACAAATGTTCGCTCGTATTTCATCCCAACCTTACGGGCTCCCACTCGATTTTTATATCATATTTACAGAACGTACGTGTCGATACAAGAATACCTGTAAAAATGGCGCCCCTCGCTCTTGACATTTAGCCTCCACCTTATGCGGTATTACAGACGGTAACGCAGCATTTTGTCGGAAATTTGAAAATACGAATGAAGCCCCTGCGTATCCTTCAGCTGTTCGCCGTAAAAACTTTTTACGTAAGAACACGTAGGAACAATGCACTTAACGAGGTGCGAGGGGAGTGTACAAAATGCGCACGCCAAACACACTGTTGTTGCGCCGCGATTAAGAGTTTTTTCCATCCGTGATTATTATTTTCACGGGGTCGGGGTACGCAACTTGAATATTCCGTTAAAAAGAAGTAAGCGCTGCTCGTAATCGAATATCAACATCTCTGGATCAACTTCCTTCGCTTTGGATTAAAATGAAACGCTGTTAAAAGCTTTTGTTTTCTTACTTAAATGTGAAAAATGAAAATACAATATTATTATTACAGTTCAAGTGGGAAATCCTTTTGCAATCGATATGATTTTATCAATCAAGATCGGCAAAATATTTGCGACGATTCGGGAGCTTAGCCAATCATAAAAGAAAACTAATAGTATATTTGCTTTAGCTTTTCCAATTTTTCCAATAAAACAATAACAATTGCTAATCCATTGGTTAAATTCGATGGTGCTTTAACAAAAATGTATTTACCGCATCCGCGCGATACGAATACGCAAAGCTGATAATCTTATTATTCCGTTTGAAAGTAATTATTTCGAAATCCCTTATTAAAAAGTGTTGCTGAAAAAAAATTAAAAATGCTGCGTGAAATTTAATTTCGTAATAAACGCAAGCTTCGTTAGCACTATTTCGCTACTTTGGGTCTGTCCTAATTCTTACAATTATGAAAGTTACATAAAACCACGTCGGCTAACTATTACATTAAATTCTTGCATCTTCTTAAAAAGGAAAGCGGCGCGCGGTTTCGAATTTTGGCTCAGCTGGTGATTTATAATAGCTTACGCCATAAATCGTCTGTAGGCAACAAAGTCAGCTTTGTTAAGAAACCGTTTAAAAAACGCATCAGAGAAGAAAAAACGAAGAGAGAGAGAGAGAGAGAGATTGAAATTTAATTTCATCCTCCCTGAGTATTAGTCTAAAGTGTAATATTTTCTCTTAATGGAATTTTTGGTTTGCTCATCATTAAATTCAACAATTTAATTTACAACTTGGAAATATTAGTCTTCGATAAAATATAAATTATATTGGCTCAAATTATATAGCTACTGTGGGAATTGTAAATCTAATCACACATTTTTGCATTAGATGCACTTTTCCTTTTCCCGCAAAAAGTTTTATAATCTTAAATCTTAAATCTAGAGCCTCGGTTTATCCTCGTCCCTCGATACCATAATTTTATTTTAGTACTCAAAATATGAAATATCTGTCCCTCCCGACAAGTTGAGTAGACAAATTCGACAGAATAACCACAAATCTGAATTATTGCAAAAATAGGAACTTATCATATTAGCTTATAATTAAATCAGTTCCCAAGTACATATTTTTTTAAATCCCCATTTTTATTTAGTAAAAATTTGCTGTCTCCGAATTTCCTCTTCTGGTAGTAAAAGTATAATTACATTTTGCTCCTTCCAGGTTCCCAAGATGGACAACAATATGATGGCTAAAAAGGTTCGTTGTTGGTTTAAGTAGTTTCACAAAAAAGAATGTAATTTAATTAGACTCCGGTGTATAATTCTTAAAATTCTTAAAAGAATTCTTTATATTTTTAATATTCTCTGAAATATTTAGGAAAGTATGTCGTAAACGAATTCGTGTTTTTGCATTTTAATAAGATGTCATTGGAATTTTTTTAATTGTTCGTACTAAAATTGTAGAAGAATTTTCGGCGCAATAAATTCAAACTAATGGAAATATATTTCCTCGGTAAAGGTATTAAACAAAGCCTGATTTCGTTTAAAAATGTTGCGCGATTCCCGTTGGAATTATTGTTCTACCAATGCCGTAGACGAAGTGTAAGCAAATAAATCGTGTGCACTTATTGTTTATTTAAATTTATAAGTAATGCCGGGCTTACAATTTATTCGAGATTTAACGAGCGGTAAATAAATAAACGGGAGACCGAGGGCTGCAGTACGAATGAGTTCATCGAGGAGTCGAGCAGCGCAGCCGAGAGATGCAGCCAAGCATATAACATACAACTAATTTCGTCTCTGAAAAGAGAGTCTGAAGAATAAGAAATAGAAGCGAAAAAATGGAGAAAGAGCAGAGATGAAAAGACAAGACAAGAAAAGACGGGCAAGAATAAGAAGAGGAAGTGGATTGGAAAAGGACAAGGAGAGAAGAAATAAAAGGCAGGGAGTGGGGGAAGGCTTGGCTGTCGTGTTTACTGCTACGAAAATTACGAGCGGTAAATCACACGCTCGTCTCTCGAGTCGCGCGCCTGGAATTTCGCGTACATCGAATGCAAAAGTAACAAAACTGGAGGTCACTCGGAAGAGGAAGCGTTGGCGGGGAAACGCAGCGTCCTTAAGTGAGGCGGCATCTCGCGCGAGCTACTCGGCGAACAATCGCGATAAATCAGCTCTGGAGCCCCTTTAAGTAATCGCTTACGCGCAATAAATGGCCGCGAGTGTCTTTATAGATATACACGAGGTCTGCGGCTATAAACTCTCCCTCTCTCTCTCTCTCTCTTCGCCTCTCCCTCGCGTTCGCAGACAATTAGAAGCTCGCGCGTCCCGAAATAAAGACGCGCGAAACACCATAAGCGCGCCAATGCCAGTCACACTCGTAAATTTTCGGCCGGCCGAGGAAAGTTGCGGCTTCTGCTTTTTCTAGCGCATGCCATATCACCCGGACACTGTTTTCGAGCAGCCACTCCCGCCTCCCGGTGGCGGCGGTTGCCCGCTCGGACGGCTAAATGCCGTATAAAGCGATAAAACGATATTTATGGCTTTTGGATAGCCGGATAGCGCGACTTCCCTTTATGCACCCGCGAGCACTTTTTTCGACTTAAAAACCCTTTCTTAAGAGGCGTATTTCATTTTGTTCTCGATTTATCGCGGAAATTTCTGCCCGCGTCGTCGATTCGTCGAGCAGCCGTCTCTGTTTTTTGAGGAACACGAGGCAGTATTGTTGTCGCCGAGTATCCGTATGCCGGGAATGGATCTGGTACCGCGGCCGCCCAGCTTTTCCCGACTGCAACGCCTAATTATTTGCCCGAGCTTCCCAAACTTGGGCCGAATTTTCTCAAACTTGGTCCGTTTTGCAACGAAACTCGTCCCCTCCTCCCGGGTATCCTCTCGGCTTAGAATAATAAAATGTAAATTCGTCTTAATAATATCTTCTTATGCGCGACTAATATTTCCTCGAGTATTCCACGGGGCCGAGTAGTGTATTAATGGTGGATTTTATTATACTGCGCGACTCTCTTATTGAGATTATTATTATTAAAAAAGAAGAAAATAATATTTATCCCGAATTCTCATAACCAGATTAAGGCTTTTGAATTTCCATTCCAACGAATTAGTTAATTCTATAGATATCGTTTTAGTGTCACATAAAGTTTATCCCGAAAATGTACTCCAATGAATTTTTAAAATAATCGATACGCGACGTTTTGTAGTATTTTATAGCACGATTCAAGAAGTTTCATTTATATTTCTGAGCTTTTGAAATTTACAACAGCCTCCGTGAGTAGCAAATTGTGGAAATTGTGGAAACGAAAAAAAGAATGTTCTTCGAAAAGCTCACACATTTTTTAATGGTTTAACTACAATCGAAGAAACCATCAAGCGTCTTGTCGACTTTATGACGGGCTTCCATACTTGCTGCTCATAAACGCATAAAAATCCTTTCCCTCGTAATTTCCGAACGTTTGGCATTTGACTCCGACTAGTTTCCTCGACGCAATAATTTTTAATTTTCTAAAATTTTAGATACTAAAATATACGATTATAGCCGTTTAGTGACACTATCCAATAAAGTATAAAATGCAAATATTCAAAGCGATTTCTAGTGTCTGCGAGCGCGACGAATAAATTATTCGCCTTATTAATATGTTTAATAAAAATCCGCCATTGAATATTTTCCCGACACTTTTTTGTTTAACTACGTACTTAATCACAAATGCACTTTTATTTATTATTATTCAAAGCGTACTTACTAAAATTTACTATACTTTCCAGACTCCCTCAATTTTCCACCTGAAAATTTTGTTAATTGTTCATCTGCTATAAATGAAACCTTAAAAGCTTTACCGAGTTTTATGACAGCTTGTGTTATTCGCATCGTTTTCGAAGAAAAAATCGATACTTTCTCAAGTCTCTCAAACTTTCTAAAACTTTTGAAATCAAATATTGATTAACTGGGCGTACGGTTAATTTAATTTTTAAGCCTCGTTCACTTGCACTAAATACGATAACCAAAAACGCGTTTTATAACACAGGAGGTAAATGGATAACGTGTGAAATGATCACTAAACGATTTTTATTCATCATTACATTTCTATAATTTATTCGCCGTCGTCAACGATTTAAGTTTAAAATATTTTTCAAAATGCAACATTGCAGATCAATGTAAAATAATTAGATTATTTAGATAATTTATTTACTTCGTTCAGACTGCACGTAACATTATTTTCACATTTTTCACCGTACAATTTTTATAATAAAATTTTGAGTATTTTAACATGGTGCCGGGCATTGAATGAAGGAATCAAAGGGAATTAAGAAAAAAATTTTAGATTACGGAAGCCGAAAAGGGAAAACCCACAATCAATAAGCAGATAATAAATGTTCGACTCGCAAACAACATTTACTCTGGCCATAAAGAAATTATTCGCAAATGGAACGTGTTACTAGTGACGAAAAGAATGACCAAATACAGAATATAGCAAATAGTTGGATAAGAGCTACGGAAGCGGATGCGAATGATATTAAAGGAGCGCATAATGACTTACTGGCATGGAAGCAGAAAGCTGGAGGTACGTGCGAAGAGAAGATAAAAAACAGATCGAAATCAGATAGAAAATAACAATGCACAGCAGTAAGAAACTTATTAAAAAAGTGCACACATTACTCTATAAATAAACAAAATATCAGTAATTAAGTATGCGTGTAATTAGAGTGCGATAACGATGTTTAAGGAAGAGCGAGTGTTGGCACGATTCTGCGGCAGATCGAGGCAGAAGCACAAGAAGAAGACGGGACGTTCTGATTTACGATTTACGCGCGTGATGCTTATGATTAGAGGTCGAGGAGAATTTTTTACTACGCCAAAGTTGTTAAAAATTGTAGCTTCGGCGAACTCTAGCACCTTTCTTTCGACCTCTGCTTATTATTGCGAGATGTGCTATTTTCAGCCCATAAACCAAAAAAGCAGTCCCTCGCCTCGTCAAACCCCTTGGCAGTTGGGATCAGAGGCATTCGGAGGATCTCGAAAAAATATTCTTTCGTTTCCAGGTGAGATTGCGCTCACACAAGTGGCCGCGAACTGCTTTGGCCGCACCTCGAAGTTCTCGAGGAATTTACGAGGGTCTCCGCTGCAGTCGCGTCGCATAGGAAATATAAATTAGTGAAAGGAAAACAGTTAGGAGTCAATTCCGGGGCACAAAAGCCATTGCGCCGACGTCAATTAAGGGGCAATCGCGCACATGATTTCGTCCCGCCCCTCGAGCCGCTGCATCGTTAGTCCCGACCGCCCCCACAAAGGAAACCAGAAAAGAGAGAAAACCAACCGGCGAAAACCCGGCCAAACTTTCACTTCTGGTCTTTTACGAGTTCAGCGAAGACCGATTTCACTTTCCTTTGTGTCAGTGCGCGCTTTTCCTACGCGTCTTTATCTCCACTCACGAAGAATAATGGAGGCGTCATCCCAGACGACGAGTTGAGATCTAAGCCCGTGGATCCGTCGAGCCCTGGAGCCGCGGGGCCACCGGGAAAAGAGAAAGTTGACGGCAGGTAGGGGCGTCTCTTTCAATTATACCTGTGTTTCCACACACGGGGCCAAGCCCTGGGGCGACAATGGGTCAGCCCTTGTTCTCGGGGCTCACCAGATAAACGTGCATTCATTACCTTACCGCCCGGTCGCAGCTGTGCCGACGACGCCGCGATGATGCGCACCGACCACTGCATTATGACGTTACGACGCTAGACGCCGGAGACACCTTCCAGAGGCTTTGCCGCCACGACGCGCTTGGCTTTCGCACGAGCTCCCATGATTTGTTGCGTCTTGAAATTATGTTATTCGCCGAATGAAGGAGGATAGAGAGAGAGAGAGAGAGAGAGAGCACGAGTGATTTCTCGTGTAAACGTAACGCGGGATTAAGCTGCGAATGACGGATGTATTACGAGAGCGCGAGAAGCTTAATTTCACATCTTAGTGGCTCCTCCATAAATTGCAGCCCCGCCATTCCGATGAAAAGCCGAGAGGCACTTGCCTTTCTTCCAGAGCGACCGGTTACTGCCTGTAAATAAGACGTACCACTGCTTGGTCTTTTTATGAATTTTCTTTTATTAACCGAGCGCTCGGCTATACATTTGCAATGGCGCTCGGATCCACGCCCTGCCTTGTAAAAGCCTTAAAAATCCTTTTTAAATACTTTAAGCTGCGCAAGTAAGAAGGGAATGTAAATTCACGAATATTTATGTACACTTTCTCGGATACCTACATAAATATATATACACTCGCTTATTAGGAAGTATGTAACGAGTGACTTTCCAATAAATTTGCTATTACACTCTTTGATTTTTCACCTGATTTTTCACACTTGCAGCTCCAAACCAATATCGATATCAAAGGCCAGTCATTGACTTATCAGTAACAACTTTTATTCAAGATTACGTGTTAAGCTTCAGAGTATTTACCAAAAAATCTCTTTCAAGCAATGCCGTGTTGCAACTCTACTTGGCGAATGGTAAATTAAAAATTTATAAGGAGCCCTGTACTGTACAATGAGATTGCATTTTATTATTATCAAGCATTGGAAGTATTGTAACTTCCAAGTCTGTCGGCCTATTATGCGCACATGTACATTCCCGTTTTACAGAGGCTGAAAATAAAATCCGGCAAATCAACTAAATCAAGTTTCGCGGATGAAATAAAAATTGAAGCAAATTCGAACAACACGTGATGCGCAGCGTCAACCCCGTCTCTGATCATCAGAAGGGCTATATTTATCGCGCTACCCGGCTCTTGGAACATTATCCTTTAGTGATCCTAAACGACATGGCCGGACATCTCCGTCGGGAGTCGAGGAAGATGCAGTTTTCGAAGAAAACAAAGATTACCTTCACGAGCAGGATGTTTGGTATATAAGCCTAATCCCTTGATCTTTCAATTTGGCAGAGAAACATCTCTCTGTCTAACCCGGCGATATCTAGGAAAAAAATCTTTGCCATCCCCTTCCACTGGGCCGAGTTTAAATCGTGTATGCGACACCAAGACCGTGAATGTGCGCTAAATCTGTCGCCGTTCCAGCGATTCTGCGTATACTGCGCATATCACTGATCGAAAATTTATTTAACTATTTCAAACGTGCCAAAAACCTGATTTTTTTAATATTAAGCAATGCGAATGATTACACAATTAAAAGTGAAAACTAGGGTTTTGAAAAATTATTTAAACTTGAGAGCGTGGAATTTTTATTTTTTACAGGCGATACAATTTCGAATCGATCAATCTTTGCAGTTTACTCATTTAAACGGTATTACAATATTTCACATTTTTAGCAGATTTCATTTTGTCGAAGCATTAAATTTACACATTGACCTAATAATACAAAATTTATTATTGTTAAGATTGAGTATTGTAATTATTAATAAATTGTATTATAATTATAATAACAAATTAAAATTTATAAGTACGAAATGGTTCGTTTTTTAATAATTCATAGCCGTATACAGATCATTATTTTATAAAAATCCCCATTCGAACGTTACTTTTTCGGTCCGTAATTATATTCTACCAAATTTTGTGATATTACCGAATCAGTTCTCTATTACTTGAAAACCGGAATCAAAATTTAAAAGTGCTCTTGCGTTTCGCAATGTTCAATTTTCAGCACATTTTATTGCCCAATTATTGCTACAACATACAGTTATTAACAAATTGTTTTAGTTTGAAGAACTCCAGCAATTTCTTTGAATGTTTTTCGTGCATGCATCGTATAATATCACGTTTATTGTCCAATATCAATAAAATACGATATCGTATCGGAGGGGATACGGGACATGGATGTAGCGGTCACGAGTACAGCGATGACTCGCGTCAAACAACTTCTCCTTTAGAGTTCGTTTTTAACGTCCAATAATTTATTACCATAATTTTCTATTCCTGTCTTCTCGAGATTCTTCACACCCGATTAACATACGAATCTGCGTCAGATAAAAATGAAAATGCATAATGCACGAAGCATTCCGTACCACCGCCCCCCCCCACCCCCAAAAATATCCGAATTACGTACGACTGCGATCTAAGCGGGGCAAAACAATGTCGTGTCGAGGCCGATAAAGAAGTGAAGCGCAATCGCGTCGGGACTCGAGAAGCAAGGTACGTGAGATGCAGTCGAGAACAGCAGCAGATGCCCTTCTTGAGATTACATTCTGAAATGCGCAGGGCGCGGAAACGCGTGTGCGCAGCTCACGTCATCCGCCAAGGAGAAGCGCTTCGTTCGGACGCGAGGAAAAAGCTGCCTGACTTCTCGACTATTCTTCTTAATTCATGAGACGCCGGCTGCGTGCGTTCCCGACCCGCCCCGCTCAGTATATCCCGCGCCCGTATGATTCCCAGGTCCTTGGCAACGGACGCGCGCCGCTGTCAGTCGACCACCTCCCCGACGACTTCCCGGGACAAAACGTCGGAGCGACAAAGTTAAAGAAACAATGAAGATCTCGAGAGCCTTAAGGCAGAGACGCGCCTTGACGGTGTCAAGCTCACTTTGTTATTCAATCGCTGTCGAAAAGGTGGTCGTGCGCTCTTTATCTGATCGGAATGACCCACACGCACGGTTTTTATTTCTAGTCGAGCCGCGACTCTGTCCGTTTCTATATTCAAGCGTTTATTTTCGGCTTTCGTGTCTCCATCCGTTCGCCGTCGCTCGTTCTCGCCGTGGTCCCGGTAACTCCGTCGAAAATTCTAGGCTCGTTTCCGTCCGCGGCGAGGTTCGGGCGATAAAGCCGGAGGAGGAGGAGGAGGCGGTGGAGACAGGCATTTGCATCTCGCGAAACGCAAAGAAGCCTCGTGCGCTTGGCTGTACATCACGCGCATGAATATGGTAAACTCGGTCGGCGAGTTCTCGCGTCATATTTTAATAAGTTTTGGGAGTTGTTCCATAAGTAGGTCTTTGTGAATCCCGACTGCGCGGCATTCGTTTTTCTCGATATTTGAGCCACGGCGCGTATTTATGAACCGATGACGTGCGGCGATAACGTGACTCCGTAACTTAGACTCGTGCCAACACAGAGAACTCGTATGCTGCCATTGTGGGCTCCGAGATCTATAGATTCTATTGAATTATATTTCAATTATTAGTGCTTAATGCCAGCGATTCTGTCAATAACGATTGCTCGTTATTGAAATTATGCTTATCGAGGTAATACAACTGGATCTGTGAACTTTCAAAATTTCGTTCGCTAGAAATACTATTAAATTGTAATTTAAAAATTATACAACCCGAGGGAAAACTCGGCTCTAATAAACGTCTGCGATTCTACTGATTTTATGAAAATCCTAAGCATCCATTCCAAGTCTGTTTCGAGTTTCTTCGCAAAAACGTTTATCACACTTAATGTCCGAGTAGCCTTTTCTTTAGAGAATATATCAGTCATAAATTTTGAAACAAATTTCGAATTACGAGTTTAATTGGGAAAAGTTTCTTTGGAGGGAAAGGAAATTTTTTTAGCTTCGTAGAAAATTGACACTCGCGATGACTTCTTTTATCTTTGCCTCACAAATGCATAAAAATTCATAATAAATCACGATTGACGAATCCGTTATTAGCCGTCGTTTGCCTTAATAAAAGATGCTGGAAATCTAAATAAACCAAAGCAATTGCACAAATCTCCCGCTATATTTTTTGAATAATTACGGGTGCGAACGCAACGCTGGTAAAATTTGGATACATCTTTAAAAAAAAATATAAAATCATTACCAAGAGGACGGGACTGATGCGCTTTTCATTGACCATTCGAAAGCGACAACCGGGCCACATAAAACTTTCACGAATATCCGCGTAAAATCGCCCGATTCTCTAACTCGGACCAGAGTCATTGGCAGTTTTTCCACTGGGCGCTGCAATAAGCGTCTTTCGCGTGGCCCGAAATTTGTCGGAAGCGCTCGCGGTCCCCGCTAGTGAACTTGACGCACTAAACGGAGAGTTACAATTTCTGCCTCTCGTCTCTCTCGCTCTCTCTCTCCCTTTTAGAATTGCATTAGTCCGCGACTGAAAGGTATTCCGTCGGGCAAATGGCTCCATTTTACACGATTCGGACTCGAAAAGCCCTCGAAATTCGCCAAAGCCGCGTGTTATGACAGGGACGGACTTGGCCGTGCAGCCTTGCCTGGATGCCAGTATCGTGATCCTATGTTTCTCCAGCCGACTGAGAGGGACAGCGCGAGCTTTGAGCTTCCAGTCGCTCATTCCGCGTTCATCGTCGTGCGTGTGTCCTCTTCTTGCCGGAGATAGTCATTGTTTTCTTTCCTCCTTGTCTGCTCTCGCTATTGCCATTTCCCTCTTTGTTTCACTCTGTTTCCCTTGGCGTCGCGCTTGCAGAATGCCGACGTCATATTCTACTGCGCATTCTACATCCTAGAATAATTTAATTAATTAAATCGCTTCTGAATTAATGAACGCGCTACTTTTAGGTGGGATTAGCCTCGGACAAAATGTAGCCAAACATGCCTATCAATACGTGCACGGGCACATGTGTCGTATATTCTTCGATAATAAACATAATCGCTAACGTTTGTATTTCTTTTGTCCATTATAACGCGGGATTATTCAACAAATTTCAATATTATTTCTGTGGTACGACGTTGCAAAATTCAGAGTTCCGTCAATTATAAATGATAAATAATGTTATCGCAAAATCTCCTATTCGAGTAGAGTTATTCGAACGAGTCTTTCATGATTCAGTATCGGGTCTTAATGTATAATAATATAATTGGTAATTTCTTGGATTAAAGCAGCTTCTCTCTTCTCGCTGTAGTTAAAGAAAAAAATTGACGATTTCACGAAATTAGACTCGCTAGTAAGTTCGTAAAGAAGTTTGAAGAAAATCAGACCTTCCGCACGAAATGGTAGATATCGAAAGCAACACGAATTTTTCTCAAAACTTATAATTAACCTTCGTTCGAGTTAGGAATTCCAATCTTCTTTATCTTGCACTGCTGATCTTCGAAAGGCATAACTTGCAATTGTCGCAATTCGGATGCAGCCGCGGCAACACATCTGCTCAATTAGTCTTACGCTTGAGCTCGAAACGTCAGCTGAAATGTTCTAGCGTAACCAGTCATCCGCAGGGTTCAGCGCAAGTACATCCGGGATCGGCGCCACCCCGGAGATCGGGAGCTGCTGGTGATGTTTACGCTGCCCGGACTACGAGATAATGCAATGAACGATGAGCCCGAGTACGCGTTACCGACCCCGGCTGAGCGATACACTACAACGACCCTTCGAAGCTCTTTCAACCCTCGAATATGCGCTCGCGCCCTTCCCAATATCAGCGCACACGCAACCAATCTATATCTATCGTTAGTTCGCCTCATCGTTTCATGTAAACAGCCTTCTTCCGCGAAGCCGATAGTCCCCCATCCTCGGTACTCGCGTGTAAAAGCTCTTTTTCTTTTCCATCCCTCCCTCGGACGCCAGCTACCGCTTTCCCTTTGAGTCCGCGCATATACGCGCCCTACCCGACATCCCCTCAGGCCCTGCTTTCGCCAACTTTCCACTTTCTTTACCTTTTCTTCTTTCGCGTTTAATTACCGCGTCGATGCGGGTGAGTACTCGAAGCAAAGGTTTCGTGAAAGGATACTGTGTTGTTGCTTTTTCGAAGAAACTGCGCTTAAATCGGTTTACATACAAGTGTCGGGGTTAAGAATTATCGGTGAACTGTAGCAGGAAAGGCAAGTGCTTGTGATTTATGAAACCGGTACCCTAGACGTATTTATTGAAAGCAAAACGATGAGGAGAGACAACGTATCCGAGCGAATGCTCCGATTAAATGTCGAATCGAGTATTGAAATAAATTTCCTCCGTTTCAAAGGTGACAGAAATTACAAACAGTTAACACTGAATAATATCTTCGGATCCAAATTCAGCAGCAGTTCCCATGCAACTTATTCGCCACTCAACTCTCGCTCCTTACGAACAATAATCAGCACTCGATCTGTAAACATTCAATACCCTTTGTTATTTCATTGGATCTAACAGTTCCATTATCTCGCAGAGCATCGGGCGCGCCAGCGGAAAACAAAGGCCCCCAAAAGGAGGTGAAGCAGGAGGAGGAGGAGGCTAAAGGAGCTTTCCCACGACCTTACCTTCGCCACGAATCCGCGTAAATAAGTAAGAACCACGTGATGAGTCCTCATAAAATTTGCACGATAATGGAAGCGAATCGTGCGAACGTCGCCGCCCTGTAGGCCTCCCCCTCGCACCGGCGCATCTGTCGTTCAACCAAGTGTCGATGAGCTCCCGTCTTTCAATCCTCGCCGCGACGTATCCTCGCACCCGGATATCTGACGCTAATCCCCGGCCGGAAATTAATCCTCAACCTTTCGGGATTAATTCGCCTCCCCACCTGTTTACACGCGGCCCCCGTTTTCGTCTCTTCAAGGACTTTTCGTCGCCCCCTCCGTGGGTCCGCGTCGTTAAGGATGCCACGCGCCAACCCTTCGCGAGACTCGAAGACCTCGTAGACGAGGAGGTCGAGAGACCGTTAGGAAGGATGACGCGCGAGAATACTTTTGATTACTCGGGTGGGGGAAGCCAGATGCGCAGCCGTTGTTTCTCGAGGCTTAAGACTACAGGGCCGGGGTCGCCGGCAAACGCGGATGTAATTACAAGGTTTTTGCTAATCGCGGCAAGTGTTGCGCCGTCGAAATTCATCTGGAATTACACCGCCTGAATTACAAACGTAGGCAAAGATAACAAGCTTTTTTCCCTATCCTTTTTCAAAAGCAACTACTAAAAATGTTTTCGCATAGAGCAATAAAGTAATCTGCTGAGTGATTGAAAAGTGCCCGCTCGTTTTTTCATTATTTTTATTACTTTCAGCGCAATACCCGCAGTATTAATGCTTATAAATTTATACGAATAAATAAAGATAACGGAAAGAATTATGCCGATCTCGAGTGCATTGCGAAAATTGCGCGAAATTGGCTGCCATTGCTCGTCTTCGTATTCAGTCGTGAAATTCCATGGAACCGGTATGAAATACTCAACGACACGCATTAGGGCACCTCTTTTGCATAATAACAAAAATTTCATCTTTCCCGTATATAATCGTGAAAATTATTATAAAAATTTTCAAAATTTAGCCGAGAGTGTAAGAAGAGAGCAGAGATCTCTCGGGATTGTTTGTCCACCCCCCCCCGTCTCTCTTCAAGTATTGTCACTTTTACTCGCCCTGGCTATTAAAATTTGATACTTTCCATGTGTTATCTGAGATTGCCGATTCTCAGCTTCGTTTTACGATTATTCTTGGTAAAATTCGCCAATGCGCATAAAAATTCGTACTGCTTTATGTGTCACTGTTTATTACTTTCGATGTAGAGTTAATAGAGTGTTTTTAGTTTGACCACAGCATTGTAGTATAAAATAATTCAAGTGCGGTAAAAGTCATATTGATTAAAATTTATAGTATGAAAAACAAGTAATTCAATTTAGTAAACAAAAATTTTACTGCTTATTGCTCAGAGCTAATAAAAAATGACTTTGATTTTAATCCAATTGCTCTATTAATTATTAATATCTTATTGAGTAAATTAGTTTTTAAAGAGATCAAAATTTTATTCATCAATTATAACAGTATGTCATTAAATTACGATCTTAAGTCTTTTAATATTATAAAAAATGAGCTTCATAGAATATTATAAACGGTAGAGCTGAACTACATGTGTCATTTAACAAAAATATTAGTTAAAGAGCCAGTTATTGATAAAAAAATACTACACATATGTAAAAACTAAAATCTGCGTGATGTATCGAATGTAAAGTTTGTTAAATATTTTAAGCACAAACTTTAAACGTAATAATATGGCTGTGATATATTATATTTCCTTTATTCCTGTATTATTTTATAATGAATGCCCTTTAACAAAACGGATAAGGCGTAAAATATAATAAATGTTTGCAATTAATAGAGATACTGTCTACTATGTGGGTTTAACTTTTTCACCTGCTTATTCTCGTGAACAAATTATCCAAATTTATTTCATTTGGACATCTTAAAAATGATACATTTATCCGAAACAGTCTGGAAATAAATCATTCGGAAGAGAATTTTGCATTGTCTCAATAAACGTTTCTCCTGCGGCGAAGATCGTATTTCTTAATTAGGGAAAGACAACTGTGAGCTTAGAACACACGTTTGCACCGAAACGAATTCGAGCTGCGGGGTTTCTGCATATATATGAAGAAGTGGAAAAACAAAACCGCATAAACTCAAAACTTACCATAACTCTTTTAACCAAATATATAGTTTCTAGCAAGCACTGCAGATTTGTTTATTTTAACTTGTGTTTGCGAATAAAAATACGTTTTATCAATATTCATTCTCTGAATTATATTCGAGCAAATAATAAAAATTGCTCTTTATTTGAAACTGCATGAGAAATGTTTAATCTTATTCGATAAAATCAAAAAATCTGCTTGAATTTTTCAACTGAAAATAAAGCCGTATGTTAGTTCGAAGCAAGCGTAATTTTGCTAATAACTTTTAACCTGAAATCTGTGCAGCGCGTAAAATTTTTGCGCAGAAATAGGCTTCTGATTCGGCGCAATTTTCACTACATCAGTTTATAGCAATTTAGAACAAATAATTATTTCACTCAAAAGTTGTAGTTTCAAAGTCACAGACGTGTTATTAAAGCGTGACAATTTCTATACAAATAAAACTGTAGTTATCTATTTTGCTTTGCGTATTTTAGACTCGCACAATAGTAATAGAAAATAAATGACTTCAAAATGTAGCAGCAGCTCTAGAATCGATGATTTATTCTCCTGACGCAGCAGTTTTGAAAATGAAAAACAGGTGAATTCTAAAATCCATAACATTCCTGAATAACTTCATCTGCTTGGAATGTTGTATTATGGAATAATAGTTTCGCAGCAACAGTCCAGGGAACATCCACAGCTGTACTTTATAATCATTGATTGCCATCAAACGTATCTTAAGAGTCAAAAAAATTTACTGCAAGAGATACCAAGATATCGCAGCCAGAAATATTGCCGACAATAAACTACCTTTGAATTTGATATATTTTTCAGGGTAAAAATTAGTGTGTAGAAAAAATATTTGGTTTGAAGTACTCGTGAGTCCTCTAATCCTCCACCTCCTGGAACCACTCGGCTTTGGAAACCTGGACAGCTAGACTCGTAATTCTCGACGAAGGAGCGCCTACAAAGGATTTCATAGACAATTTTCACTTCAGCTAAGTCCATTTGTAGCATTTGATGCAGAAATCCAGATAAAAAAAGAGAAAGTTGCAGCTTCCAGTGAAATACCAAAGACACAAGTCTTTAGATCAGACTGAAATTCAAAAGGACGCAACACGACAACTTTCTCTCGGTCATCCCCTATTCGTTTCTATTCCTTTACTTAATTTAGACATGCAAGCCTCGTGCGCAGCATTAGTTCGTTGCATTCTGTACCATTGGTCAGGATTGTAGGCCAGCGGGACGCCAATTGGCCGAGGATCGGTCACCGGTGTCCAGTCAGAAGTCGTTCGCCACGCAACGAACAGTGGATAAGTGGCTTCCGTCCCCGGCAACTTTCACGCTTCCTCTGTTCACGTTTTTGGGCAAATTGTGAAAAACCCGGGGATCATGCGTTGGGTCGTTGGGTCGGTGCTCCACGGGTAAGATAATAAAGAGGAACGGAAGCCAGCCAATGCCCCCAACTCTGCATCCATTCCGAACTTTGGATACAGCCCAGACTCCACCTTCTTCCCGTTACACTTCTTATACTCCACCTTCCCGCTGGGTTCCGTGTCTCGGTTTCGCAATCCGGCGACTCCCTCCGGCGAAGGAGACCCGCGACCTTGGATCAGGGAGATGATTTGGGGACGCTCGCGAACTTCTGGAGCGACTCTTGGCTTCCTCCGATGGCACAGAGACCGAGTTCTTGTCGAAGGTTCGTGAGTCCTTTTGTACAGCTTCATGGCAAATTATTGAGCGGTTGCACAAGCCGACCAGTACACATGTGTCGACTGTAAGACGAGATGCCGACGATTTGCAGTTTTGACCCGGTCACCAATAATGGACTTGGCCGAGTGCCAACAATGCTCTTTTCTTTTTCAAGACTCGATTGCCGAAGCTAATTGTGGATACGTAAGTGACGTTACTCGTATTGCTCGAAAACTCACTTGGTAATGATGCGCCACGTTGTCAAGGGACTATTGTTCAGGAGACAACATTTTTCACCGTCTCCTTCCAGGAGATTGGAAGAAACCAATTTTTAAAATGTCTATGAGCGAGCATTAAACTAAAAGCATGTGCTAGGAACATTTTTGCGGGTTTTAAAGCAAATTTCAAGTTTTCGAAAGACTTGTGAAATAACTGTTGAGGGATTGTCATTACGTTTCCTTATTTTATTTTGGTTTGCAAACATGTGATGTGGCGGTAAAATATTTATTTTTTAAATCTTAAATTCAGAAGTGCACTTCGTAATTTTAGATCTGAGGTTTATTATTAATGAACTCTTTATATTTTAGGCGTTTTGACGGGACTTTACTTCGAATTTTATTTTCACGCACAACGACTAAAAGCTTTTTCTTTAAAATTTGCATAAATAAATTGCACGCCATTGGCATATATATATATATATATATATGTATAATTTCAGACTATATTAAAAGTTGATTATAATTTTAAAAAGCATGGAACGTAATTCACTACAATTACTTGTTCATTCTGAAAAAATAAATTGAAAATTATCTTTCTAAATGAAATTCAATTTGTTTATTTCGATGCGTTTAATATAAATATCAAATTGTATGTATAATAGTTAATCATCGTTGTAAGCCACAAATCATACGTTTACCGTTACTTAAAAACACCAGATGTTCGATAAAAAATAAAGATATATTGCCTTAATGAACTTAGTGTAGCACGTCTTAACGTGACTATAATTATAAAAGAAGTAAAAGTTAGCACGTTATCGGCAAGACCCTTATTACCCATAGTCCCTTAGATTAGTTACACGAATTAGTGTCTGCGTTTTCATCCTTTTTTCGAAACACAATAACAAAAAGAAATGCTTGGTCAAGATCCCGAGTGACCAGCTGTGGACACTAGAAACTCGGAGGAAAAAACGTGTTCGGTACTAAGCGCGCGTTAGCGTTGGCCTCATTAACTGCGTTTTACGAAGCCGATGGTCGCCTAGATTCTGCGGAAGGAAGTACCTGAGAAGGGAAAAAAAGAGAGAGTGACCCTGACACAAAGACCGAGTTTTCACGGTCGGCATGGAAAATTCGGTTGAGACGAAGGGGAAGGCCTGGCGTCGCAGCCCGTTCCTCGAAAATGTGCCTCGGGAGACGTCGCAGCACGAGCGAGAAAAAAGCAAACACTCCCAAGGTCGAGGGAAGCCCCTGCTGTCCCACTTTCCGGGCGTCGAGCGTCACATTCACAAGATCGCCGTGAGCCCCGAGCGCACTCACCTACCTACCTGTTCCCCGATCCTCGACGCTCCGCTAATAGGCGTCGGGACGGCGACTGGCTTATTTCTCGGAAGGCGGATCGCCGACGATTTGTCAGGGAAGCGCGAAATCTTGATGGAGCGTGCGAGTCTTTCCCTCTCCGCGACGCTCCTTTTTCCATCTTTTTTTACTCGACGTTTTTTAAGAGGCTTCCGCGAGGCGATATTTTGCGAAATTGAAATCAGAGACGAGAAATTAGGAATGCAGAGGCAAGAGCTCCACCAGCGTACTTTCCCTTTTTGTTTCGTTTTTTTTTTTTTTGGTTTTTTTTTTTACCTCTCAGATGCTTTATTTCTCGGTCATTACGTAAAATTAAGTTTTTTGCGGAGTGACAGATGAAGCCAAGGCAACGAGATTTGCATGAGAATTAAATCGTCGCTGTCTCGAGATTGAATAAGAGTGACTTCACGCGGGTTCAAGGGAATTTAGAATAACGCCGCGGATCAGCCACTTCCCACTAAACTTCATCATTATTTTTAAATTACTCATAGATACTTTTTTATCGTTTCTAAATAAACCAACTTCAGCTTCAACTGTAGTTAGTTATTTTATAAAACAAATGCAATGATACAATCTAAAAAATCTTATTTGGTCGTGCGAATCTAATCAAATATTTGTAGAATTAAATAATTTGATTATCGCAAACCTAAAAAAAAAAAACAAAACTAAAATAAAAGACTCAGACACGCTGAATGAAACAAAATTCTAGGTTGCGGAAAATACGTTTCACTCCACTAAAATAGTGCACCAAACTTGAGATGTTTATAATATTTTTTAACGAGACGTAAATTCACGAATTCGTATTCAGATGCGTGGAGGCGGCTTCGTTTAAAAAAATGCGAGAATGTATAGTTAAAAGGAACGACGCACTCACGCAGAGGCACTTATAAGTTTTCACGATATAAGTATACTCCAGGTTATAATTATACATTCTGTACACAAATACGGATCTTGCGACAAGGCCGTAACCATTTTCACCTATTACCGTGACTACCATTTAGCGCGATAATATTTAACAGGATGCATATGGGTTTTCTACGAGTATTTCTAGGAAGGAGAAGCAGTCACGGGACTAATGATTATATTTTGCAAAACGTTTGGCTCGCACGCAGAATATTTCCTGCTCTAATCAACCCCTAGTAAAATAGAAATACATTTTTCAAAAAGATTTATCGACGCCGGCCAAAGGTGCTATTAAGCAATTTATGCATTTGCAATATAGACATTAATACAACAAAATCGCTACCCAGAAAAGTGATAATTCTTTTACAACGCCCACGCAACATAATTCCAGATCCGTGCGCTTTTCGATCGTTATTAAATAGTATTACGCGCTTTTACGATGAGCCGCCGAAATGAAAGACATCAAGGGCGCACGCAGCAATAATACCGACTCCCATAAACGTCAAACAATAAAGCTATTGGATTAATTTACAACCGGGTACCGACTGCATCTAGTCCGGGCCGAACAAAAAACTTGGCGCGTACGCGCGAATACGTGCTCGTATAATCGAGCATCGGCTCTCTCTCTCTCTCTCTCTCTCTCTCTCCCTCGGAAAAAATGCATTTGCGCAACCGAACAAATATTCGGCGCTCTCCCGGAGCTCGACCTTGGCGCGCTCGGAAACATCAGCCAGGGCTCATTAATCCTCCCGATTATTAAAAAGCCAAACAGAGGTGGATTACACGCGCGTTTTGCGGCGCTCGCCCTCGATCGAATCTTCTTCCCCGAACGATTTTGCACACGCGCACGCGCGCGCACGACTACGGAACGAGAGAGGAGACGCGGAGACGAATGAGGGATTAGAGCGGGCCTTCGCATACATATAAATCAGCAGCAGAGCTGACGCGTCCGCTCGCGAAAGACAGGTAAACTAATCGTCGAATACGAATTGTTGGGACACGACGTCTGGGATCTGGGAAGCTACGAGTTTCGAGGTTAAGTGCGTTGATAGACAAAGATTAACGGCTCCGCTGTTTTCGATGAATTCGCAATTTTTATTTGCAATTGGCACAATTATTGGGCTGCGACGGCAGCTTTCGGCGATTGTGATTTCCTTCCCAGGCGGATAGAGCTTATAAAGTTCGGGAGCTCGCGAGAGACTCTGATTGGAAGCGAAGAGTTATTACGACGTCGGTGACGCTCGGCAACTCCGAAGCTTCGCACTGTTCTCATGATAATTCTCGGAATATTTTCAAAGATAATACAGAGAACGACACTCAGCTCGCGTATTTGCATTTAAAAAGAAACGAAATTCATCCGTTAAAAAAGCAATTGAACGCATCGATGGAGCAAAAATTTACATCCCCAACACAAAAATGCTCGGGAACGTTATTACTATACAAATACACGACCGAGATTTATTAATTATATTATTGGGACACGTAGGACAAAAGCTGAGCCGAATAAATAATGAGCTACAGCAGTTTTTCCATTGGACACGTCAAAAGTAAATAGCCGAGTATTTTAAAAGTAAAGCAATGACCGAAACATCGATTACTCCTAATTGAATAATTTTTACGTAAAAATTATTGTACTCTCGACTCGTCGCAAACGCGTATTCGTCCATTTGATAAAAACAAAATGTTCCTTAAAAATTTAGAGTTCGAGCAATGCATTAAGATTGGCAGATAAGCTCGTCATATATAAATTTAACTCATTTCGTCTACGAGCGCTAAAAGTTACTGCCGCCAGTCCTGCATATTACCAATTTATTTAATTTATTTGAAATCGCGTAAAAAAATTAACACGCAAAATTTAGTGTAAATGAGTTAGATTTAATATCCAGAATAAAGGAAAAATTACCATAAACAGTTTTTAGGCGACCATTAACATTGTAATATTTTACTTAAACATCGTGCACGTACGTAATAAAAAGATGTGACTATCTAATTTTGGAACTACGGCGTAAAGATTTTTGTAACTTTTTGTGCACACGAAACACGTAAGCTAGTATAATGGCATTCTTATCCAACACCTAACACGCTTTCTCTTTCCCGTCCTCCGCTGGTATATTGGTTTCCATTATTTAGGCTTTCACGAGCTTAAAACTATACGCTAATTAAATAAAAGACGATTAATTAAATTTTCAGCCTAATTTTTAATTTTTTACTTGTGTAATTACTATCACTGCTGAATAATTTAGAAACACTCGAATTCAAAGATAAATAATAAGTAAGCATTTAAATAACATGCTGTTCAAGGCTAAATACTTACCTTCCCCCCTTTCGAGTTAGCAATCTACTCTGATCCGTAATCTATCTCGTATTTTATTATGATGTATGAAGATGTATGGAAACGTTAATGCCCTTTACTTTTTTAGTTTTATTATTGAGCATCGCATCATTGATGTCGTTTAGTTATAACGATAACAATTCCAAACATCCTTCGACAGCTTTAGTTATTTCAAAACATTTATACGATTTTCTTATTATTTCCTTTTTACATTCGATTTACTATTATTGAATGTTTTTATTATTTGTTTAAGGCAACTGCAATATTTTAAAATGCACGTTATTATATTCGGAATACAGATATCGCTCGATCCAATTTTCTTAAAAATGTAGCTGCTACGTTTACGATAACAAAACCATTGCTTTATAAAACTGCGAGCTTTGTAATATTCTTGAAGTATCAAATAAGTTTGAATTAAATTAGTAAGTAATTCAATGGAGTAAAAGTATTAGAAATGTTAAATTTATCTGGAATTAGTATTAGAACGTATAAAAAGCTAAAAAGGAGATGAAAAAATATTCAATACCTTGACGTCACATCGTTTATTAATCGACAAGCGAAACTAAAATTGTTTGCTTTTAATCTTATAATTAAATAATAAAGTTAATTTTCACTTATAAATGGTTCGCGCTAATTTCAGCATATCCAGACACATTTTTAACATTTTTTCTAAACACGGAAGATAGTAGACTTACCTAAAACTGGGCAAAATTATGTTATTTATGCCTGCGTAATACTTGTGCGCGAAGAAGGCCCTTTTTTGATTAATTGTGTATAAAATTTATGTAAAACGCCGACTTTAATACACATGTAAAATTTTGAGGTAAAATTGGCGTTAAATTTGGATAAAAATTCTCAGAGTGCAAAAGCAAAACACTTTTAATTATTCCTACGTATTTTGGAGTAACTACGGTAGCATCCTGTCGTAAAAGTAATGTCTGATACTTTGAATACATTGTATACTGATTAAGCAAAATTGCTGTACAAAGTAATGAAACAAATATTTCAATACCTTTAAAAGTTTTAAAGTTATTTCATTTTAACTTTTAAAGTATCTTATGCAATACAGTTTCATTATTTCTAAATTTATAATTTATACTTATTGATTTGGCCTATAATTAACTGAAAAATTATCGACGAAATATCCACTTCTTAAACTATGGTAATTTAAAATTTATTCCCAAAAGGTATAATTTTGTTCTAAACTATAATTTGTGCTACTAAGAGGGCAAAAATATTTAAGCTCCCAATGCCGCTACGTAAAAAATGTAAGAGCCTCAGAAAGTTTTATTCAAAATCTTATTTATCAACGACAAATAAAAATCGTAGTTAATTAATTGAAAGTCAGTTTTCCATCGAAATAAAGAGCAACCTTTTTTTAAATCAAATCCTTATTTAAGTTCACATACTAATCTCTACTTACTTATTTCAGCTATAGAGGACACGGTTAATAGTACTTTAGATTATGGATGGAAAAGAAGGCCAAATCGTAGATTTGGGCAATAGTGTCTCGGAGAATTGCAAGGATTTGCGGTCGATAGGATTTTCATGCTTTAGGATGCCGCAGAGCCGCTCAATACTCATCATTAGCAAGATTCCATTGTCCTTGAAACTATTTCGGATAACGAGGAACTTGTAAGTATTTTAACGCTTACTATCCGTCTCTTTTACTCTAGAAAAATACAAAAAATAGACTTGGTTTTATCGATAATTTTTCATGCCAATGGTATATTCTTCCTCGAATAATAGTCTGCAAAATCTGTATAATGGAGCGAAAAAATAATAAACAACAATAACGCGTTGCTTTTTATAAATTTATATTGCTTTAAGGTTGAATTAATAATTCTTTCGAAGGTAAATGTGCTTATGTAATCTATTGACGCAAATGCTTTTGCATGATAAATATTAAATCAGTTTTGCATTTCTTTAAAATTAGTTATCAAACGTAGGTGCACTGGTAGTAGAAAACATTGAATTTTACTGCTTATTTTGGTGCACGTGTTTGTCGTGCACTGGGTTTCATTAAAAGGCCTCGTAAGTTTTAAAAGATCGTTACATATTACATTGATATAGGTTAGTACGTAAAAGAGCTAATGTGTAAGAACTGATTTATTTTTATTTTTCAATACATTTAATAAATTTCCTCTAAAATGAAATTTTTGCAAACTATAGATCACAAGTCCTTACTTAGCTTCTTAATTTGTCTATGAAATTATTTTTATACGAGCAAGATTAAAACAATGAAAAAAAATATTTCTCCCTTCATTAATCGTTACTATTATCGCAATTTTCTTTCTATTGCACTAGTATTTCTGGGATTTCGCAGGTTTATACGCAGTCGATAAGAAATCAGACTGGAAGTAGTATAAGGCAATAGTTATAGTTTTGTCCAAAAACATGTAGCAAATGAGAATCGTAACCATTTATTTTATTTAAATGATCTTTTGGAACATTTCTAGTACAACGAGCTTTAAAAAGGCACTTTGTGTAAGCCGTATGACATTCGTACTTTCAATATTTTCATTATTTAATTGAAATAATCTGAAAGAAAAGTTAAAAATTCTGAGTTTAAAAAACCCATCCTCTGATTACTGATTTTTAAACACGAATTCTTGCACATGCGAGAAATATTTTAAAAAATGTATTCCTCTAAAGTGATAAAATTATGAAATTAAAATAATTAATAATTAAAATTTCCTCGCAAAAGTTGGTATCTCCATTGAGACCTAAGGAAAATTCTGAATAACTCGAGGCACAAAATCGAATAGTGTTTTTGAATTCATCGACAGATTTGTTGATAAAATTATCGAAAAACAGCGTCGCTTCTGCTGTAATACAACCAAATGAGGAAAGTTAAAAAGTCACTTCTATCGTTCCTCGTGGAGCCGGTTAATCATTTCAGAGGCATTAATAAATACGGCTCAAGATTTTGAAAGCAGCGGTAACTTTGAATGATCCTGCCTTCCAACAAAGGGTTTTTCTTCCCCGAGGCTCGACGAAAAAAAAATCGACGAGCGCAACAACAAGTGCACACTTATTAGCCCGCGAGGATCAAATTCAAAGAATCCATTCTTAATCGCCGCTCCGTTCCCCGGAAGTCGCGAAGGTCCGCAGCAATTACGAACAATCGTGCACGTCCCCGTGCGCATTTATTCCCCTTTGTCCGGGGCCTAAAAACCCATCTCCATTTAAGGCTCGCGAAACTGGGCCTCTCGGACTTGGTAACTCGGTAAGAACCAAGGGCGATATCACCGAAGGCATAAAACTTGGCTCTGTTTTCGGCACGAGCGCCGGGAGCCCGTCGCCGAATAAAGGACGGTGCGGGAGGCTACGAAAAAAGAGGAAGGCTTCTTTTGTGCCAGTCCCTGATTCCCCGGGCCCGGGTCCGGCCGGCCGCTCTACCCTATAAGGCCCAAAATGACGAATGCTAACGAATTGCGCGCGCGCGCACGTGTTTTATAGTATGAAGCCGTTGCCGGGGACGCGTCGACGCTAAGCGCTTATCGAGGGACGCCCGAGCACCCGATCGTTATTCGTACGATAAATCAGCGACAGTCGAACGGAAATTATGCACTTTCGAGTTGATTCTTTGCCTACCACGTCGAGGAATGCGAATTTTCGCGGTGTTTTTCGCAATTTCGGCTTCGGCGAACCTCCATGAACGGATCGCTCTGGATTTTGTGCTCCAAAACTCCTTCATTGCCGTGTTTGCTTGTTTTACCTTTTGGGATGCAAACGAGCACTTCGAAAATGACCGCTCAAAAATTAATGTCCATTTCAATGAGAGGGACTTTAAAACTGCGCTCGTTAAAGCTGCGCCGCTCGGCTCGCATCTCGGACTTGGTTTCAACGCCGAAATCATTAAAAATTGTACAAGCATCGGTAGCGGCCAATTTATAAAGCAAATTCCCCAAACGTTTCCCGAGAGCGAATACAGGAGGCGGCAGAAAAGCGGAAGCCGCCGTCTTGAACAAACGGAGTCCATCTTTCGACAGGGAGAGGCGAACGCTCGCCGATTTCCGCGGGCACTTAGCTCAGAGCGCCCATATTGGAGGCATTTCAGTGGGCGCGCGTGAATCCGCGTTTGCTGCGAGTCCACGCGGCATTTTCGAAAGAGGCCGCGCGCATTATGCAGCTGCAGCGCCTCCCCCTCCCCGTCCGAAGATCGGGACGAGCGCGCGATATTTGCATACAAGCGGTGCGCGCACGTGGGAATCGCGGGACTTTGCACCGCACCCGAACTGCCCGTAAAGTTGCCCGGAGGAAATATGCTCTCACGAAGAGGGTGAACGCGACGAATGGAGCGCGAGATTTTCAGCTCCGAGCCGAGCGCCGGCATAGATTCGCGATAAATTACGAGGCGCTCGGTTATTGCCGAATCAAGCGGCGGCAGATACGGTGCCGCGCGCGGATGACCGCTGCGGGTCGAAAGAGGATGCAGCGAACGCGGCGCTCTTATCAACTTCTAGCAAATGTAACGCCCAGTGTCTCTTGTATTTATTTACAATACGCGTTCTCGTTCGATTTATACCTCCGTCCGATAAAATCCGAATGCGCTGCCCCATTAAGAAAAATAGATAAGCTTTGAGAAATGAAAGCTCGTTTTCTGTGTGTATTTATCGAATTCGGGACGAAGCTTGATTGATATTTAGATAGTCGAAAGCGAAAATATGAAACGCGTAGTTCTGTATTGTACTTTCAATTCGAAAAGCGAAGACGGAGTTATTTTCGTTTATAAGCGCAACTTTTAAATTGCCTGCTATTGACCTAATAAATTAGAGCCCATCCTAAGCTCGCCCTTTAAAATCCATCCCCTTCTCGATATTAGAATACATACATATTCAATTCCGCACTGTACACATATATTTAAAAACGATCCGGTATTTTCGAAACGTCCTCTAAAAAATACAGTAGGATTGAAATTTATTTGACAAATCAATTTATTCGTCTTTAGAATTGCTAAATTTGCGGAGCTCGCAGTGCCCGAATCGATCCGCAATTCAGCCCACGGATTACAAATAAAGTGCATTTATTAATTGCGAGAAAAAGAATCTTCGAAGAAGCGTCGAAAATCGAAAGCTCTTTGACAATTGTATCACAATTGGACAACTGGGCGCAAAAACGCGCGTACGGCGAGATCAATAAGACGAGCAGCGAAACTGTTAAGGTAGCAGGTGGAAAGGGTAGAAAAAGGAGACCGTAAAAAGTAAAAAGTTGTCCCTGCGAGGGATGTGTGAGCTTCCGGAAGTTCGCGGAGTAAGGCACTTTTAATTGGGCTGAATAATTGAAATTCTGCGAAAACTGCAACAGCGGCAGAATCTCATGCGGATCTTCATAATTATGCGGAGGCCCTTGCGTTTGCGAGTTTCTTCGACTACCTTTTACGGGTCGCACTGCTTACACTCCGCATTATATACGGCAGGTTACGTTTGATTCAGTTCGCTTTTTATTGGCTTTGAAGTTGCACGCGCTGCGCAACAAAAATATGATCGATTTATGCGCACGTTTTCGAAATTCAATGTTTTCGAGCCCTCGCTTCCTAGAAGATAAGGGCCATTAGAGTACATTCGCAAATAAAGCGTATTTTACGAACTTTACGAGGCGAGTGTGTGAAATGAAGATGCATTACAGGCCATTATTTATACGCCTTTATAAATCACTCGTTACGCATTCGTTTGTTCGCGCGCCTTTTTTAATATAAATAATAATATAAATCCGAGAGTATTAAGAACAACGCGATTGCGTATGCGATATTCGCGCGGCGACCAATGAATCACTATTTGTCAATGTTTCAAAGCTTAAGCGGGACGAAATATGCGCGCACCTGCAATGAACCGAGACATGAAATCCTAACGACTCTTTGCGGTATTCAATTTTGGATTCGGGAGCGACGGCTTTTCGGGGAATTCTGCTTGAAAGTAATTATCGCGAGGACGCGTCCAAGTAGCGGATGGTTTTTCAAAACAATCGACGAGCCGTGATTGCGCGTTATTTATTGAAATTTATTATGGAAAGCACCGAGTGTCGACCTAGCAATTGTCGCCGTTAAACATCGAAAGCCTTCGAGTAGAGTATCGGATTACGATGAGAGGAAACGTATACATATGCAAAAACTTTGACATATTTGGTAATAAGAATATTCGCTGCCGAAATATCGCCCAACAGCATCGGCGGGTGCAGCTGTCGCCCACGCTTTAGCACTCATTTTTAGGAAAATGAAAAATTCACGCGAGATAGTTAAAAGTGGGTAATTCGACTTAAAGCCGAGATACGAGATGCGGTTTAAAACGACGGAAATGATTAATCGCTGATACTCGCAATTCAAAGCCCTTAAAAATGCGCGAATTGTTAGCCAATGGCAACTAAACTTGAAAGCGATGCATCATTATTCAAGTCCGAGCCTCGAAAAATTTGCATCCTGCAAAATCGTAAATTTACGAGCCTCGCTAGGATTTACAAGGCTACTGCTCATAAATGCGAAAAAAATAATGCCTTTAGTACCGCGAAGTAACGAGTCGTCCATTGCGATCAGAGTGCGTCATTCTAGAAGCCGAGTCCCGAGGAAGTAATGAAATCTATCAGATGCTCGCTTTTACGAGGCAACGCAGCGAAAGAGCGAAAAATGGCCGGCATTAATTAAGCACGGCTATCAACTCCGTATCACGCACTCCGAAGACCCTCATCAGCCGCGCCGCCCGATTTTTCCGCAGCGCTCCCGTGTGCATTACTCCCGACCGGAGTAGCCGCATCTAGAGCTCCGCCACACGGGCTGGGGGCTTGTAAAATCTGCAATTAAGCCGAGCAAAAAGAGGAGCTGGTGGAGCGAGCATTCCGGGTCAAACATCCTCATCGATCGACCGTACAAAAGAAGCCAATTCTCGGGCTCGAGCTGGAAATTGAAAGTGCCGTAGGAGAAAAAGGCGCCTCGCTTTCATGTAACGCGAAATTCGATCACGAAATTTCCCGCGGCCACCGGCTGAACGGAACCGAGGAATGGAGCTTGTACCATCGGATCAGAGCATCATGGTCTTTGTGGGGGCACTCAAAGGAGTGGAGGCCGGATTCGGCGGAGCGTCGGAGGAGCCTCGGCATCCCTCTGGCGCCGACATCCTCCTGACTTCCTAAATGGCCGCCGCTCTCTTCCGCTCCCGTGGTCTTTGCGAAATTACACGATCGGCCGGGAAAAGTTATAGCTCTCGGAGGAGAACGTCGATGAGTATACTGTTGCTGTGTTGCTGTTGCTGCTGCTGCGCTGTTGCCTGCTGCTGCCGCTGCTGCTGCTGCTGCTGCTGCTGCTGCTGTGGGTGCCGGCCGACGGGGACGACGCCGTCGCCTTTGTCTTCGGAATTTGCGCTCCGCGTGGAGCGTTGAGGAGAACTCGGGGGCTTAGGAGCGGAATTATTTAACAACATCTCTTATCACAACCGCTGCCTCCTCGGCTCTTCGGCTTCTCTCGTCATCGGGATCCGCATTTTTCGCAACTTGCGCATTCCTCGAGGCTCGGCTTCGTTTTTGTCGCATTACTATTCAATGACAGCGCGTTCCTCGGCTATTTTCGCTTTTCAATGACCTGGCGACAAATGCTATTTGCCAGTTTCTTGCTCGCGGCTTCCGATTCGAGGACATTTGTCTTTGCGAAATACGACACTTGGAGACTCACCATTTACTCGCCGTTTAACGTAGTCCTAGAAACTCGAGTGAAAATCAGTTTGCGCGTTATTGCCGACGATCGCAGATGTACTGTTTTTGTTCAGCACAAACAATGACGTGAAAAATATAACGATCGATCGTTTCCCTCGTGTTTTATATCCGGAGAATGAATGTGCACTTTTTCATCGACTCATGAGTAATGCAAATTAAAATATTAATAGCTCAAATTATTGGAATTTTGAAATCGTAATCGAGTCGAATATGTCGAATTAATAACGCAGTTTTTCATGTAAAGGCTGTTCTTCGTTTGATCGCATCCATTCAAGATACAATAATAAATTATATTTTATTAAAAAATTTTACCGGTTTGATTATTGATTACAGCTTTATTCGACTCTGTTTGATTAAAATCAAACTTTACTCGTTGTCAATAATTCGAAATTGTAATTTAAACAAATAGCTCATTTTGTATCATAATAGTTTTCACCTCCATTTTGCTAATCTTTGAATGATTACGAACAGCAGGTCTTAAACCAATAAAGAGCAAATGAATATAAAAATATTTTATTAAATTATCCCTTGACAATGTATCTTATATATTTTACCACTTTGACAATTATGCACACGCATAAATATATAAAATCAGTGTGATTAATTAAAAGTTGATTGTATTTAATGGAATAAATAAATAAATGAACACACAAGCAATTTAGTTTCGGTAAAATAGCTTGAAATATTTTAAAAATAACATTGAATCATCAATTCTAGACAATTTGTTTTTATGTTTATTCGAAAAAACGATATGAGCGAAAAAATTTTACATTTCATTTACACGACTTCGTTAAATTTATGCTAAGCAATTTATTACAATAAAAAAAATATGAGTTAATCCTATAATTTACACGTTATTTTTAATTATTAAATAACGAAGAGTTTTTTGCAAGCTTCGTAATGAATTCAAAATTTAATGAATAGGCACATTTATCTTGACAAAAAAGGATTCTCAAAAAACTGTGAAATATAAATGAATTCGCTTATTATTAAATGCTTTTTTATTTAAAAAAAAGTGTAGTTTGATGTCTTAATGAAGATGTGAAACTTTTCTGAATTGATTTGGAACTGTTGCGCTGTCTTTTTTTAATGTTTTCAATTAAATTAATTAAATTATTGAATGGTGACTTTTCTGTTCTACGTATTTTAAAATGTTTGTCACGGTAAATGTCAGTTTCGTTGAATTGACTTTTAATGCGAATAATGCATCGGTATTCAAACTAACAGAATATTAATTCTTATTTTTATCGGATCATATAAATAGACTTTATAGTTATATAATTTTTATGAATCTTGAATTTAATTATGAATTAATTAACTACTTTTTCAGTGTACAAGTAAAATAATAATTTCGAAATGCGTAAAATTCGAAAGCTAATGCTTAAAAATAATCGGATCCGTATCTTTTAAAAACGCAGCGCATAATTCGAATAACGAATTTATTTTAATTTGGATTTTACGTTTTTTTTATCATTTTGTTATTTGCGTTGATTACTTTATTGTGCTAATTTTACGTTGTGGACGCAATATTGTTTTTTGTTCAAATTTACGATCCTTACTTTTTTTAATGAAATAATATTTTTATCAATAACATAAATAATTAAAAATTTATGTCGGTCGAACAGACGTTGTTGGCATACGGTTAATATAAATTATATTTTTCAATAAACTGATCCAACGCATAAACAAACTGATTAACTTGAAATCAACAATTTTATAAATATTTAAATTTCTAATTTAAAAATTTTTAATTATTCTTTGAATTGCAATTGTTGGCCTAATTTTTCATTTGCGCTTCTCTTGCAAAAAGAATTCTTGGATAACGCGCGTTTCATTGTTTCATTTGTATCGCGTATACGACCCTGGCACATTGTATACGTATATGTCGTAAATATTCAAAACGAGTTGAAATTCACTAAAATTAATCGGTGTAATTTAAATGATGATGTTTAATTTTGAAGCTTTCCCGGCTGATTTCCACATAAAAAACCAGAACTAGCTTGAGCAATTGCGAATTCATGTAAATAGCAGGTTCTTTGTTACTTTCATCCCAATGAATTACGGTTTAAAATTCATACGACTAAAGACCAACTTTGAATTGTCTCTGGTCTATTAGTTATACTCTAGTCTCCAAGTTCGCCGGCAATTCTCTCTACGAAAATACCTTTTCCCGACACCCGTATCAGTTTCAACGCAAACGAACAGAAGGGTTTTTTTTCGAGCCCACGTTTCACGCGCACGAGCATATTTTCCGAATGTTGTAATTGTTTTCTCAGCTTGCAAAGAGCCGCCTCTGAATGCCCAACGTCTACAGAGTATCGAGGATAAAAGGCTAATATTTAAGTGTAAAAGATCTCTGCCGGGCGTCCCGCTCCCCTCGTCGGTAAAAGCAGCTCGGAAGATTGTAGCGGTCGATCGGCCGGCCGCCACCAAGAATACGAATCGAAGACGAAGCGACTCGCGCGTCAATTAATTCGTCAATTATTGCGCTCGCCGTAAAGGGACGGCGCGGTGGTCCCAAGGCGGCGGGGCCCGGGGAGGGCGCGAGCGAAAAGGTCGAAGGCGTGGGACGGAAAGACGGAAAAGGAAGGCCAGGCAGCCCGAGCCTCGAGTAAAGTGGCTCGGGACATTAGCGCGAGTGTTTATGAGACGGCGAGCGTCGCGGCTCCGGGCCCAATAATGTAGATACGGCCGAGCGTCGCGCACGAAATAACGCAACGCTATCTGCCCGCGCCGTATACATGCCCGCACGGGAGGACGACGGCAACGAGAGGCTTCTAACTGGAATTCCGGCGAGCCTATAAACACTTGAGCCAAGTATGAGCTGTCCGAGAGCGGCCGAGACCGGGACTGAATGGAGATTGCCACGGAGAATGGAAGCGAGAGGACCGGGAGGGTGAGGCGGAGAATCGAACGTATATGCGAGTAGATAAAAGAAGAAAACGGCCGGAGCGAAAAGAAGCTGTAGTAGTTGTATTTATAAGGGATTGTTTGTATAAAGTGGATAGCTCCTTTATCTGGCTTTTGGATTCTTTTGGATTCGAGGGCATTTAAACGAATGGTAATTTTGTGCTCGGTCTGCGCCACGCCACTCCCCCCTTTTAACCATTTTATGTACCCCGCTCGTTTAGTTACGCGAGAGCCCGGGTACAAATTGCTGGAAATTAAAATTTTATTAGACAAAGGAATCAAAGTATCGTCCCTGGACTCTCCTTCTTCTTTATTCCTCGCACACTCGGCTCGAGTCAATACTATCTCTAATGTATTGCTTGAAATTTTTCATTTGCACTTCGAGCACGTTATGGTACGTTAAAGTAGCCAATAATATTGCCTGCCGCTTGTTGCACTCGCGAATAAAAGCTCCGTGATACGAAATGGGAACGCTAGTGACGATGCAGCCAATAGCGACTGGCCGACCTACGCAAAAACACATATCCAGACTCGGACATCGAAATTCGGTTGTTTTATAAGGCAGTTCATTTTCGTCAGTTTTCACGGGATTTATTTGCACTCTTGTATGCAACTGCTTTTTACCTCGTGTACGCGGCAAAGCTATTGCACGCATAAGGAGAACAGACACCAGTTGAGTAATTCGCGTTCTATATAAGCGATGTTAAACAGATAATATCATTCGTGCGCGGAAAGAAGTTTTGCAAAATCTTCAGCTGGCTCTTTTTAATAAAACAAGTTGTAGCGTGTTTCGCTAAGCATTTCAAGGCGGAATCTGCTTACCCACGTGTAATTCATATCTGCGCTGAGTATAAGAAATCAATACGTAGGCATAAGCAAACGTCTGGCGATCGAAAGATCCTTAGATTAACTTACTGCAATGCCCAGACTTTTTTATTTACTTTGAATTTAAATATTTCACTGCGCAATTGCGGTAGAAATATTTTATAGCCATTTGCATAAATAACAATAACATCTTATGTGGCATTGAAAATAATGACTATTATGATTTTCGATCTGTGGATATCCGTTATTTTACATTACATAAACTGTACAACCAATTTTTCATGAAATAGGCAAATGCAATATTTAAATTTATAGACATCGATGCTAAAGATACGAGTAAAGTACTATACGTTTGTTAAAGCTTCTCCAACTGTTTTACTAATGAACAAAAATTATAGTACAATGTAAATAAAATTTGCAATTAAAAATAAATTGTGCTTTTTTCATAACGAACAAAAATATCAAGAGATATTTTACGTCATAAAAAAATGTTTAAATACGTTTGAAATGAGATTTTCAATTTTCGTTAAGAAGATTTTAGAGAAAAAATTTTTTTGACAGAAAAAGTATAATGCTACGAGTAAAACCGCGGTATAAAACGAAAAGCCATAGAGTAAAGAAAAGAGAGGGATACAATGAAGAATCTGTGGATCGGGATGAAAGAGAAGAAAATGCCAGATAGAAATTTACAGTAATGGAGAGAAGGAAAGAGAATGTGAATAGAGAAGAGCCGGCGTATATACGTGTCGCGACAAAAGTAAGAGAAAGAAGGATAGACGCGACTCGTTATTTATTGAAAGTACTCCTGAGACGCTGCCGGCTTTTTTGGGTCGAGGATTGGCTAAGGAGGGGATGGATGAGGTACAGGAAGAGAAGACGGTGACAACGACGATGAGACAAATTACGAATGCCCGCGACAATGCCGAGGAAAATATTGAAAAATCAGGCTGAGTTTATGCGACGTTGAGGGCATTCTGTTGCACAGAGTCAAAACATTCTCTTACGTTCACATAAACTTTATCAGCGGAATGGAAAACGTCTTGTGGAGTTATCAGAAGACAAGTGCCGTTGAGGCCAATAATTTTATCATCGACCTGACGTAAATAAGCGACGGGAATCCCGTCTTTCTCTCACAGAAGAGTAATTTGTGGAAATGCACCGGCGCCGTTAAATACCACTACACGAGCGAGCTTTTCAAATTAAATTATGTGACATTATGGTGAGTGACTCAAGTGCGATTGACGCGTTCTTGAAATGAGTCTACGAGTAGAGTTCCGGGCGTTTAATGCGCCGAAGCTGCGCACTGAAAATACCTGAATCTCGATTAGGGCTCCTATACGCACGCCATACGCCATATTTACATTTATGTTTATATTTATACTTATGTTTGTTCCATGTACGGATAGGGAAGAGGCGCGTTTCCCTTCAGGAAGAAAAATGTGAAGAAGACAGCGGCGCTGTCTTATAAAATACGGGGAAATTTCGTTAGCTCGCGCGAGTCCCTATCAGCGAGTAAAGTTTTTTGCTCCGCTCGATCTTGTGGAGTGTTTTACTACCGTGGCGAATAAGTTATTACGCAGGATTTTTAGCACGCGCTAAGCGAAATATTTTCTCGAGCACAATGCACCCCGGCCTGTTTATATTTTTCACTTTACTCGAATTCAATAAGTCAAAATTTTGATTGGCCGACCCATTTTCGTGCAGTTATAGGCCAAAGTAACAAAGCCGAAACCCTTGAAGCCGCAATTTGCATAACGTAATTATTTGAAAGCGACTGGCTCTCAGGCGCAATTCGTCTCGATTTTCCCCCGATGATTTACAGACTCAAAAAAAGTACGAGGACGAAAGTGGCAAAAGACGCAGCCACGGCGTTGCGTCAAAAAAAACCGCATAGAAATCATTTAAAGAAACGCGTAAATAATTTCACCTAAGCAATTTGCATTTAAAATTCAGAAATTACTTTTCAATATACACTGAATCATCGCAAGAGAAACTGGTGGCAAGGAGGAAGGAGAGAAGCGCTCGGACGGAGGAGTAAAAAAAGCAGAAGAAACGGCAGAAACTCAGTGGAGTAAATCACTCGGGAGAAGCGACATGAAATCCAGCTGCGGTAATGAAACTGAAATTTAGAGCTCGTCTCGTCTACAACTCGCTGAGCGCAGCGCAGGTCTAAGAGACCGACGGATGTCCGAGCAACTCTACCTGGGCTCTGAGACTTAGACAGCAGGAAATGGAAAGCAAGAGAAAAAGATAGACCAAGGGAGGGAGAGAAAGTAAGAGTAAAGAGTCACTCGAGAAAAGTGATTGTAAAATAAGGCGAAAACAAAATTGTTTGGTTTCTAATCATTTTAGGCCGGCTGAATGCAGCTGCAGCTATCAATGTCGCCCTCTTTTATTTTCGAACCGGAGAAATTGAAGAATTACAGGAATAAGTGCCATTTGATCCACCAGTTTAAATGCGGCTCGATTTAAATGCATTCCCGGGATGATCGATTAAGATTAGTATAATTATATTAACCTGATTTTTGTCCGTCGCTTTCATTTTTGCCACTTTATTAATCTGCAGAGTCAACGGATGAGCCACTAAATGCACGTATTTTATTTCATGCGGGTAGAAACATAAACAATATTTAAATCAAAATCGCTTACGAGCGGATTGCAGTTTAACGAAGTTGAAATATCGTTAATAAAATTAGATCGTGCTTATAAATATGCAATGTGAAAAACTATATTATCTATAATTAAAATCGCACTAGAAATTCTGCTGCCCCTTTATCTCGCCCAGATTTTATAATTGCTAATTACTCTTCATTTACTTTATGTGAAATAAACAATAAAGTGTAGTATTTACTTTTGAAAAATGATAAGTTGCTGATAAAATTTTATTTCACCCTGTAAAACGTGCTACAGTAGTTTACTTGATTTTATTTTGAGGACCGAATAACTGTTTCATAAAATTAGTTGAATTAACAAATATCTTTTTTTCTAAAATTTTATATACCCGTTACATTAACAAAAGCAATAAAAATAATTTATTTTATTGTTTTTAGAACAGCTCAATAATAACAGCCATTAAACGGAGATAAGGAAAATATAAATAGAAATATAATAAAAAATTAATTGTAAAAATAATCGTTTTCGTTTAAAGTAGATTGGAAATTTTTTTAAATCAAAGTTATAAAATTGTAAGAGCCACAATAAAAATACTGCTATTAATATCGTTTAATGATATGTTATCGGCGCCTGCTACTTCAATCGCAATTCAATAACTAAATCGATTTTTTTTAATACAATTGCCGTAATTTCATTTTGATTGCGATTCAAAAAATTATCTTTAATAATTTTCTTATGCACTCAGTTTTTAAATTCAAAGTATTTTAGGAGCACCGAAAGTTGACCGAGCAAATTCGAATCGCCTGATTCCGTTAACATAACTAATATAATTAAGTAAACTTGATCAATATATAATTTACTTCAAATAAATTCAGAACAAAAGATGTAGAAAAATTTTAATTACATAAACTTTTATTCCATTCTAATCTTCAAAACGTTTAATTACTTTGTGTATTATTAATATAAAAAATAATCTGAATACAAGATAATTAGGGTATAAGATTTATTTCCTTACACGAGCCCCGAATTCTTAAAGCTTCTGTGAATTGAATAGCTGAAGGTAAGAAATTCCGTTTTAAAACTTTCAAAGCAACACTCGAGAAAAAAACTTTGAAGTAATTCTCGTAATTTTTAAATAAAAAAAACCAAATAATATTATTATTTTTCCCAAATCGTCTGCATAATTTTTAAAATAATTCAAATATATTTGCAAAACTTGATTTTAATTTTCTTACATCTAACTGCTTTTATTCCAATTAAAATAGTGTTTGTATTTAAAAATACAATGTTCATTATATAATAATGCACAGACTTGAAAATTTATATATATATTATATAATGAATATTATATTTTTATGTTGCATTAAAAACAAAAATTCATTATTAAATAATTGTGTTTTAATAGATGAAATAGATCGAAATGAAAATTAGCAGAAACCTGTAAAAATTCAGTTAAAAGCTGATGAGCTCCGAAATAAAAATAATTATCAGAGTTTGTATGTGGATGGCATATGGATTTAAAGAAGGATGTAATAAAATATGTTCATATTTATAAAAGTATTTTCGTGCATGCCATTTACGAAAAAATTAGGTTTCATTTAATTCAAGAAAAATATATATAAAATAATGTAGATTTTCGTTCATTAAGCCAATAAACAATGAAATGTTTTCAGGGGTCGATTTGATCGAGGAAAGATAAAAGTAAAATGAAACTCCGGCTATTTGTATCGTTTAAGTGAAGAAAAAGGACACAGGATGCATCAAGAGAAGTGAAATGCATCCATTTCTAGTTCACTTAAGAGTACCAAATAAGATAATTAAAATGACAAAGATATATCTAAAAGGCACTCGCAGTCACAGCAGCATGTGACTAGGAAATAACAAATCAGTACTATTCTTGATCCTAGATGGATAAATGAAGGCGACACGCTTTCGCTTTATTTATTCAATTTAGTTTTAGAATACATTACTAGATTCATATAAGTGAATAAAAATAAAATTCATTCGAATGCTACAGCTACAGTACTGATCTAAATTTATCAGGATGGAGCAGAGAAATATGATTGGAAATATGGAGGTTAGATCGAGAACAGGAAAAGAAGTCGGTAAAAGATGACAAAAAACAGATAAGAGGATTAATTATAAGTGCATAAATAATGAGCTGAAACGAAAAGAAATTAGACTAACGTTATATGCGAAAAGTATATAATTGTTCATTACGTTGTCACGCAGACAATATTTGCAAATAATATTTACACTCGTAATAAACACATAGACGATGACAAAATATGAGAAGAGCATCTGCGAGACGCAATAAAGTTACGATCGTATCTATTGAAATGAAAAAATTAGTGTTTCAGCGTAAAGGAACTCGCATCAAGACAACAATGGAAAGGTTATTTTCAACTCAATTTAAAATAACTTATTCACGAATCATAGATAAGGGAAAATCAAGGGAAAAGTAAATAAAAAAAGCACACGTCGACGAGATAAAGAATCTTTTCATAAACGAAAACGAAATTTATAATTTATAACAATAAAGACATCTTATTGTTTCGTAAAAATTGCAGCACATTTTTCTCATATTTGCAACGCGGAAAAATGCTATGGGCAATTTTGTAATTAGTCCATTGTGGCTTTGGTAAACACAACTCCGCCACACAATAGTTTATTTACCGTAACGTGATTTCCGCCTACCCAGCTGTAATGGATGACGCTAGAGTTTCGAATGCGACGCGACGCTAGACGGTAGCAATGACATAATCAGAAATGCCCACAGTTTCCGGCGCTACAATGGAATACTGCATATTAATGCACTAACACCAGCCCCGAGAAGTGCCAAAAAATCGAAGAAAAAGCAGTCGCCCGGATGATAAAAATCGGCAGAACAACTTTTATCGCGATCCAGCCTGCGGGCTCAATTTGTTTTTGAAAACGTCGCGTGAAAAATGGCTACTATTAAAATGCAAAAGAAAAAGTAGGGAACAAAGAGCGACTCTAAGACGAGGCGTCCGAAAGTGAAAGTCTAGTCCCAAGTCGAAGACGAAGATTCGCATGGTTCTACGGATGCGTAGGGGCCAGTGACGGAGAACAGAAGGAATCCGGTCGCCTCGCGTGTGTCCATAGGCACGGGAATCGTCGCCTCTCTGGGGCAGAGCTCCACAATGGCCGAGTGACCCGCAGGGACCGTCGGGGTCTCCGGGTCTCAGGGCCTCGGGGCCTCGGCTCCCCCCTGCAGTCCTTATTAAACCTAAATCATTCGCCGAGCGGTCTGACCCGACCTGCCATAATTCTCTCTCTCTCTTTCTCTCTCCCACACTCGCTCAGGGACCACCGCGTGAAATATGGGGAAGCGCGCGCGTTTCGAATTGCGTTCCCCGCAGCCCCGACTTCTTTCTTTTTTTCGCTCAGCCTACGAACGCATTATGCCGCGCGACTCGCACTCGTCGTTTTCGCGATGCTCCTAAACCTAACCGACGCTGATTTACAGCTCTGCGGCAAGAGATGCCTATTTGGCTTTTAACCTCGGATGCGCGCCTCCGAGTCCCGGTCGCGCCATGAGGAGCCTCGACCTTACGAGGATACCGCGTCCTCTCTCTCTCTCTCTCTCCCTCGTTATTTTTCTTTTTGCCAAGAGCGAATCCTTCCATTTTTGGGAATCCCTAGTCGCGAGAACCGGCAATTACCGATTTCATTGCTTCGGCACAGTGCCGTGACGTAAGATATTGGACATTCGACTGTTGCCAAGACGAGAGAAGCTGCGCGAGGGGCAGAGGAGAGGAGCGCGATCGCTTTGGATTTATTAGACGGTCGGCCAACGTTGTATTAAATTTGGGTTATTTTTATTATCTCGGCCTTTTGCTCTTTTTCCAGTTTGTACTTTCGTTTCTGTTATTATAGCCGAATTATTTGTCTTTATTACTCGTATAATAAAAGGCTTCTTTGAGTCGAACAGGAGCTTACAATAATGGATATTAGTGTAAAGTATTAAAACTCTAACGGACTTGATCCCTTTCTTCTCGTTCCCATATACATTTTAATTATACAGCTTTTATCTCCGCTTAGAACCCGCGTATGATTCACGTTTCTGAATGATTTTTTAGTAAATATTGAGACCTTGATCCAAGTACTATTTTTATAATAAGGAACGGAATAATTTGAAAAATCCATCGTATTGTTTAAAACTTAATAAGTACGAGTGAAAATCAGAGATTGAAGTTCAGCAACTCGACATCCGATTACAAAACCAAACTCAAATTGGTGTCAACATAAAAATATTAATTGAATCATTAGGCCGACTTGCGCGATTCCTCTAAAATCCATGACTTTCTGTATTCGAACTCTAATAAACATCGACAACTCTATGCCACGACCTTTATTTTTAAACGTCCTCTCGACCCATGTCGAAAAAAGACGGCAATTATGTGCAATTCTAGATTTATTAATGTCTGTTTTTTAGATTTTAACGAATACACGTGTTCGTTATTAATTCTCATCTCGAAAGCCACTTTCAGATTTATGTAATCATAAATCAATCCACGTTTAAATTCTCGCGTGATATTTCGTGTCCAATTTATCTGTCGATTATGATAATGCAGACCTAATGTGTAATTTTTTATAAACTATTTGCATAATATAAGGAAATTAATAAAAATTAGGAGACGGGTACACGAAAAGTATTATTTATCACGTGCACTTATTTTTGATACAAATTACTAGCCATCATCATTACTAAACGAAACTAAAGTTGAAATAACGGCTGCCCAAAAGCATCTTATCTCTGTGTGAACTCTAGAGTTACACGTAAGTAGTACAGAATTAGTGATCGTGACAGCCGAAAATATATTACGTTTCGGACGAAATCAACTCGAATTCCTTGAACGTTTAATCATCGAATGTAAAATAAAATTTTTTACCGACATCTTTTATTAGCGAAAAATGTTGTTTATTTTTGTTTCTGAAATCAAATTATAAATCAAGGTAAGTCGACTCCGAGAAAATGTCGTGAGAAAAGTACAATTTTGTACGTGAAAATTTCAGGAGTGTATTATAAAAGAACAGCGTTCGACAACTAAACATTCTAGTAGTCGTTGGGTGGTCGTAAACGTCACGTCATCAAATTTTAATGAAATCTAGTGCGTATTATTTCAATTTTGCCAGACAGCAGAAGCACACAGCTCGGATAAGAAGCAAAACCGAATAGTGGCAACAGGATTTCCACCCTCGCCTGAATTCTAAATGTACATCCGCATCTAAATGTACTCGTCCAACACCCGTAAACCCAACAACCCCAACTCTAATTTTCTCTTTCGCGAAAATTCCCAATCCTAACTCGTAAAAATGCGGATCCATTGACTTCCGCGTTGCCTTCGTTTGGTCCAACCTCACGCACGGATCCTCGTACTTTACTCGATAGCGGCTGGACTCAGCAACTCCCGGAGGATTTGCTCGGGTCATTCGATCCTTCTTTCGAGGTCGAGTAGTCGGCGCAAACTTCCCGCGGAGCAACCAAGTTTTGGCCGCTCCTCGACGTCCGGTCGTTCCCCGAAACGATTGCCCGCCGACTTTCCTCTCGTAACTAGTCTTCCATCAAACTTGCCAACGCAGTATTACACGGCGGCTCGAGGAAGACGGAGACGGCGAGGCGAGGACTATTCGGGGAAAAGGGCTATTCGCCCTTCGAGCTCCAAGCTCCAAGAGCGCGACGCTCCTCCTTGGCTGTTATAACGAGATGCGACGAATCTCTTTATTGCGCGGGCGGAGTGTAGGAAGTTCGGAAATGTTGCTAACTCGACTCGGTAACTCGATCAAAGGACGCGGCAATAATTTCAGCGAGGGCATTCCCCCATACTTCCAGCTCCTCCTCGGCTTAGCCCCGCGCTTAATTAATTTAACTCGAATTTATATTTCAAATTTTCAACTTTGGCGACGGCCCTCTCTTTGATGCCTTTTTAATTTCTTCTTTACGGGCGATACGCGGAGGCTGTGCCTAACTTCGTTTCTCGTTTTGCTTATTCCCTTGTCTTTGGGATAAAGTCGTTACGCGCACAGTAGCCTTTATTGTTTAGTTGATGCAGCATGCACCAAGCAGGGGAGGGGGCGAAACGAGTAATTCGTTAATACGCCAAGTTTGTCTTTTCGAATGAACATATACACGGACAAACGGGTTTAATGAATACTTATCGCTGGTTAATGGTAAAAGATCCTAAAATTCGCTCTGCCACTGCATGCGTACACTCAAAAGAAGTGGTGCGATTTATTATTCATTTTCCAAATCATTCGCAAGTGCTTCGCACTGAAGCTCCTGTGATTTGATTCGCCTTCGTTGACTTCACGCATTGCTACGAGAGTTAAAATAATGCGATCGTTCAATTGACATATGCTTTCTGCTGTCGCAATGCACTAGTATTCAAATTTTTTTCCAAATACGAATAAGTACGTTTGCCGTTTCTTATAAATAGAACAGCCGTGGTTTGGCGTAAATATTAAGTGTAACGGTGTTTTGGTCACTAAAAAGAGATAAGTAGCCTTGTTTGTAATAATTACTTGTTCTTTGAATTCTAGCTAATTGACTCTTTCCGAGTAACGCTCCCGAAGAATTTTTTAATATAATTAAAATCAAAGTCTCGTAAGAAGGTTCGTTTCGCTTTATTTCAGTTCGATTAGAGAGTCGAACTATACGGAAATAAGTTTCACTCGAGCTGTATGAGAGCGCCTAATACTTAAATCAATACACTTCATCTGCAGTTACAGTTATTACTTTGCTACTTTTCACTTAAAAATTTTCTCGAAAAATTAAGGTAGGCACAATCAGCCTTAATGGAAAAGTTCTTCAGCGTTAAAACTAAGTTTTTTTTACTACGGACTTGAAATTACTCGCGATTTAAAGCCACACTTTAAGCGGAATGATATTGTAAGTAATATTGCTCAAACATAATAGAAATTTTAGAGTGACTTAAAAAATTTTTTAACGTTGGAATTAGCAAATATTTTGAAACTCAATATCTTCGGATTAAAGTTTACCGTAGGTATAACGAAGGTTGCCTCGTTCGACGAACCTTTCGCATAATAATGGAATAAGTGTAATAATAATCGTTATAAGTCGTAGTACCGAAAATTTGAGAATTAATCTTCTAAATTAGAGAGCGCGAATCGAGGCCGTGAGTGACGTATTTGCTCTTATAAATATTCAATCCGGATAAGAGTTTATTAAAATCAGATTAGCAATTAATCGCGAATGCGGAGGCTCGTTGCGAAGATTTCAGTTTACAGCGCGTAAATCATTGATAAAAATCTGAACGATACAGCATACCATAAAAAAATGGAAAAGACATTGAAATAGAAATAAAGAAACGAAGCAGCTGCGAAGGAAACTCGACGTGCAGCAATTTGAAGTTGACAGAAAATTTCGCATTCGAACATTATCTCAACAAGCGACAGCTTAATCGTTCCGACTTCGAAAGAGGGAAAATTACGCAAAAAAGAGTGCGCGAGCTGCGCAAAGAAGACGCGCGGTCCGTTGAATGACGGAGCCGCGCAAAATGCGCACGCGCGTACGTGTACTGGAGGAGGGATCGTGCACGCAGAGCTTCACAATCAAAAGCTCGTTAAAATGATTTATAAATTGCTCGGGTCGTTTGCATGTACGCCAAGCGCCGCTGACGAATGCCTTTTTCTCCGATTTGCATTGCCTGCCACCCCCCCCTCCCTGCACCCGGTATCGCACTTTTGTGTCTTGCGATGGCGGAGAGGAGTGGACGAGCGAGGGGGGCTCCGCACTCACCCGGGTCCAAAAGCTAATCCACGCGATCGCCCAATTGCGTCGAATCGTTGCGGTGCGCCGTTCAGTGCCACACGAGCTTTTTTCGGGCTTGTCGGCGCCGATATAAATCAGGATTTCGTGAAAATCAATTACGGGGATGCGCCGCAGCCGCCGTCGCCACCGCCGCCGCCGCTCGCAGAGAAAGAGAAGCTCGGACGCGTCGCCATCGTCCACCAATGAAACGAGTGCGCGTGGGGACGTGCCGAGAGATGCCTGTTTATACTCGTAATTGTGACTTCAGTCGACAGCAACGGCGGTCCACCATTGCTTGTACGGACACGCGTCCGTGCGTCAAACGCATTACACCAACAGATGGACGCCGAATAAAATAAATCGTAAAAAAGACGTCGAGGATGCCCGGCTAATCCACTGGTTTTGTTGGCTGAGCGGTGCTTATTAATTTGGATAATTGCACGGAAGGTGTGTAAGGGCACCTAAATTAATTGCATCGGGTCGGCTAATTTATACGACTTTTCTCTCGAGCAGTACAAACAGACTGGCCGGCAGGACTTTATTGAGATTTATCGTCCTTGTGCGGACCTTTGTACCGACTTGTGCCAGACTTGTATTTGGCTTAATAAAAATTTCCGCGCGGTTCATAAGGACACACCGAGTACATTTGTCGGACAATTTTATTTTCCATTTCGCTTTCGCTGCACCAGTATTTTGCAGATGACGCTGCTCACGGTAGCCAACTTTTTAGAGTCTTAATAAATACAACAAATCCCCTATCGAACAATCATACAACGGCCCACGCGTCTTCCGGATTATGATTTTCAATTTTGAGGCCTTCCACTTTTACTTAATTAAGGAGCCCCTTTCATTTTAAATTAGTCTGGGCTGCGTGAAAGTGACAATTTTTTCGTAATCCTTGAAACCGGCAGCTAAACCAGTAATTTATTTTTCTCATTCTGCATGCGCTTAATCCGATTATAATCGTTAAAATTACGCCAAGTGCGTGAACCATTGAAAGCTGCGGAAAAAATGTTGGCATTTTCGTCTTATCGAAATGACTATAATCGGATTGTCGCTATCAAGAGAATAAGAAAGAGCAGTCGATTCGACTTTCTCGTCCGATTCAGCATAAAACAAACGCTGCTTAGTTGTGGCATGCTATAAAGTTTCGCTATTCCTGCAAACCTCGTGAGTCTAAATTACGAGCATCGAGTCGTCTGAAAACGAGTATTTCGATAAGAGAAATTCTGACAATAATATTGGGCGAGTGAGACGTTAATTAAAAGCCGTGCCTCGAGTGAAATACGTAATCCAGTTCGATGGGGAGCCGCGAGTTTTGCAGCGCCAGGCAATGCCTCGGTTACAACGAAACGTCGAGGCAGACATGCGTAAATCGAGTAAAGCCTAGGGCATGTACAAGTGTGCAAATTCGAAGACAAAGGCCCGAGTGAACATCGTAAATCATTAGAACATTTAAAATCAACTCGACGCGAAAACGGGCGCGCAGTTACTTCCAAGCACTTTATTTACCGCGTTACAGTTGGCATCAGTTTTCGGAAGCGAAAGCTACCGAGAAAGAGGGAGAGAGAGAGAGCGAGCGATGGGGTTGCGCGGCGCTACTCGACTGGGCGTATTTGCTGAACCAAGACATCTACCGGCTAGTAACCCCTTGCTTCCAACCCCAACGAGCGCCGTAAAAAATGCCGTTGATTATAAATTCAAATGTCGCCCGCAAACATAGCTGACTCGTTTCACTTATGCTCCTAAATAATGGCGAATGTCACTTTTAAGATCAAGACAACATTGATTGAAGTGTAACGCAATCACTGGGTGTGAAATTTAAAATTGGAAAAATTATTAGTGTTGACGGTGTGGCAAAGATTAGATACCAGAGGCTCAATTGTGGAACTTTGTAGATCAGAAAATTACCATTTCATTTTATACACTTTATCAAAAATGTTTCACATTTTTCCTGGAATAAATTGATAATGATATCGTGCAAGCGTCGAGATCGTTTTATTTATTGTTCTCGAGATGTTATAGCTAAAATGTGGTAATTTTAAAGAAGACAAGAAAATATTACCAAGTATTCAATCTGCAGTTGGCACAGTAATATCATTCAAAACTGACGCAAACGTTGAAATAATAATTAAAGAAGGACTATATTCTCTAAAGCGAGTCGTATAATCAAGATCATATGAAATATTGCGAAGAAAACGAAAATAACCTGAAATATTACGAAATCAATAAGAGTTCATAAATTACTTTATAGCACACAAACATTAAGAGCAAACGGCTACTTTTTTCTTTTCTTAAGCAAAATATTTATATCCGAACTGTTAAACAAATCTATATCGTTTATGATTTGAATAAAATTATACGTTTATACGCATACTTTTTTATAACTATTTTTTATTTAATCCGCATCAATTTCGAAATGTATTTGCTGCTTTAATATTATAGTATAAACTGTTCACTCTTATGGAACACTATTATCAAAATTGTATTAAAAAAACGTAATATGACCGTGAGTTTTATTGATATCAATAAAAAATGCGCCATACTGTTCAAGGAAGAAGTGAAAACTCTAATAGTACATTCACGGATAGTTGATTTTAATGAAGCTATAAAAGCATTTTCTAGAAGGAAAACTTAGGTTCACAATATATACATGGTTCTTTCCAAATGGTTTCTATCATAAATGTTACCAAGATAGAACAGATAAAAAAATGATGAGCGAGGTTTTAAAATAATTTAATGAATTAACATTTTTTAATAAAACAATTATTCAAGGATTTTAATCAATAATACAAATTCTTTAAAAATCAAATTTCATATCTGTTTATCTAAACCAGTAATTTATTTTTCTCATTCTGCATTTGCTTAATCCGATTATAATCGTTAAAATTACGCCAATTGCGTGAACCATTGAAAACTGCGGAAAATTCGGACGATTTTCCGTCAATCAATAATCAATCAATAATCAACAATTAAATAAGATTTACTTTGTAAATCAGAAAAATTCATGACACTATTTAGGACTTTTTTTCATTATTTTTTAAAGCACGATTTATAATCATGTAGTCTCATCAACTTTTATTAATTAGAATATGAAAACTTAAGTTTGATTAATTTGTTTCTTTTCTCTGGATTCTTTTTAAGTTATTCAGCGTTTGAATTGCAGATTGCGAGTTTAATACGTGTTGTTTTAAATATTCGATTTAAAAATCAAATACCTTAGCGTCTCAAAATAGAATTTGAAAATACGTGTACGACTCAAAATAAGTTTAAAGGTCTCTAATTTAATAAACGAATTCAAATAATAAGACTTCTGCCTGCTTTTATATGTAAAATCAATATATTGTAAATTATTGGATAAAATTGTATAAATACAGTTGCCAGCGCATTTTTACCACGTAATTAATACTCGCGAGAGCTCGTATTTAAAGAGATTGGTATTAGTATGGATAAACGAGTTTTTCCAACTGCTCTATGCCGGAATTGCGGAGTAAATCGGAAAAACAAAATTACATATCTATAACGCGAAAAAAATAAAAACGAGTGCGACCCTCCAGAAGTCGCGCAAACTTAATTACGAGCAAAAGGTGTTAATTAGAGAAAATTATCTCCGAAGAACGGCTCATTATTCAAGGTTTGTTACCTTAGCCGTCGAGAAAAATCTGCCGTTCAGCGACTGGAAACGAGAGGCCATTACAAGCTTTTAGCTGCAGACAGCGCCATTTTTTGGCAAATTCAGTATCAATAAAGTCTGTAATTGAGTGCCATTCCGAAAGCGAAAAAGCGTGATTTTCATCGCGATTATCGAAGCATAAACGCTCGGAATTAAAAGCAGAACACCGCAAGCAGAAAGACAATAATACGCACGCGCTCAGATCAGTCAAACGCGATGGAACAATAGGAGTCCAAGAAGTTTGCGTGTCCGTAATGGGTTCATTTCACGTATGGATTAATACGTGAAATGAATTGTTGTGCTCCGGGCAGAGGAAGACAGAGCCCGGCGTTCAATGACACAGCGACTTTTCGAGACCCCAACGCGGGCGCCCCGGTAACTGCCATTGTTCTCCGCTGAAGGAGCACGATATCGGCCGACACCGCAAAAACCATAACTCACCACGTGCTTACCGAATCAAGACACGAGGAATAAGCGTTATCGCGCCGCTGCCGCGATATCCATCCTCGGCCTTTCATCATATCGAGCCCTAGATTACGCCCATGGCGTGCATTCCGCGTCGCGCGCCCACGCATTCAACAAGTACCGGGAGCGTAGCGCGAATCTTTCGTTTGCTTTTCGCTGCCGCTGCCGACGCCGAGATTAAGTTCGTTGTACTTATCGAGCCCAGCCTCGAGAAAGGCTAGACAAAAGTACGAGGCCCAGAGGAATTTACGCTGTTTACTTATTCAGATGGAAGCGGGGGCTGAGGAGTTTTCTTATCTCCGCTCGCTCCCTATGATTTACGGGGTTCACTCCTTTTAGTGTTACCTTTGGTAATGCTCTTACGCGTCCGTTCTATTCAATGAAACGAGCCGCCTCCCGTTTTACTTATTCAGAGGCGATGAAGGCGCCGCACGATCCAACTCGTGTTTATACGTCACTTATTACGTTTGCTATTTTTGGAGAAACTCAAACGTTCGCAGGCTATTCGTTTCGAGCCGAGTCTTCAGAAATACACGACGAATGCTCTTCCTCGTTCTCACTCGCTTATTCAAAATTGCTCGTCTATAAATATGACTTTTATTCGACTCAGAAGGGAATGGCTGCTCGAAAAGAATGTTTATTAAAGTACGTGTCCAACAAAGTTGAACCGAACGAGAAAACCTATTACTCGTACGTCAGTAGTTATACTCGACTCGACAGATTTCTTCGCGGTCGAGTGAAGGCCTTCCGTACAAAAAGAATGGAAAAATTACGACCTTGATTTTCCAGGAGCGATGATTAAATACCCTTGTCGTTAGACGGAGGAAAACAGTTGGAGCTCCGCATGCGCATTCTTCGCATTTTCCAGATTCAAGCAACGATTTCGCGCTCGCGTGTCCCATCAATCACGCGAAAATTAGAGACCCCCGTTGCGGCTCTCCCTTCGGAAACCAAGTGACCCAGACGATATCCCACCATGGAAGCCGCGCGCAGGGAAACGGACTTCTCGTTTGGACGAGTGATAGGAGAAGAAGAAGGGCAGGACCGGTGCACCCATGCGGTGAGGCCCCGCATCAAGGACGACTCGGCGTCGCGATTATTAATTCAGCGATCGGCGGCTAGACGTATTAGGATTCCCGCGAGGTGGTCTGCGTCTGCGGATGGCCCGGGGTGCGCTATGGGCCCGCGTATCCACCGGGGGTATCGCACGCGACTCCACGGGATCGCGACGCGGCTCCGCAAAGGACGGGGGGAGGGGAGGGGAGGGGACTCCCCGATGTTTCGCGCAACCCCAAATTAACGAGAGGCACACACACACACACACGCCGAGGATTAAAGTCGATGCGTCAGCGGTTTCTGCTGTGCGTGCGTGGCTGCCTGCGTGCGTCGTGCGTGCGTGCCTGCGCTCGTTTCGTCCGCACGGCTAACTGTTGCCCGAATTCCGTCTCGCGCAGCCCTTTCTTCTTAATCTGATTATCGCTTGCGAGGCTAGTAAGCGTTCGCGTTATTACAGATTATGATAGATTACGAATGCTCGATACCTTACAAATGGCGAATCATGTAAACGCGATTTCGGAACAGATTGCAACCAAGAGGGCTCACCCTTGCGCGCTGGTAATGGATTAAAGTTTAAGGCTTTTTAAATGTGGGCTTTCCCCCCAAATTAAGTCAATTTACATGAGAATAGAGACTTTGCCGTGGCTTCGGTCGAGGCGCTTTATTGAAATAATAAATTGAGATTTGATAATGCGCAAGAGAGCAGAGGAGGAGGCGAAAGTCGAATTTCGGCGAAGAGCAGGCTTGTGCTTTCTTCCTTAAAATATTCCGATTTTTTATAAATGCGAGTAACTAAACGAAATCAATTTTCAGGTGTTCTATAAAAAGGTTATATTCGACGCCAATTACCATCCAGTGGTTATTTCACTTGACGTGTTGCTACTTTCATTCTAAATTCAATTTAATCGGAAATGCGAAGGAAAGAATCTGATTCGTAACGCTTATCCGTCGGGTTGTGCTTCACCGTCATTAACCTTTGCCCCGCATACAATACCAAAAATGGACTCAAATATTCCTGTCGCTCCTCCAGTGTAAATTTATCTCTAACTAATGGCGTTTTGCTATTTAAACGTTTCGACGCGGATAAAGAGAATCTGAGTAGTACGAGAATTCCCAGTTATCATTTTAATTCGATACTGGCGGCATAAAATACTCCGGCGCATTAAAGGAATTGCTATATATCAAAGTAATACAAAATGCCCAACAAAGTCCTTTTCTTTGTCAATGGGTTGTTACCCGCCTGACAGCCGCAACATTTCAATTTGAGTCTTTGCTTTTAATTAGATTCAGAGGAAAGGTTTTTTCGTTCCACGACATAATAACCCGAAAGCAACTTTGAAGCTCATATTCTCTCCGAATTTTGATTTATTATTGTTGTTGTTCTTAAATCATCTGGAAGCGATATTTTTGTGGCACATGCACAATTAGCAGAGCGTCACTTTCTTAACTTTAATTAATCGCTCTGCGCACGTGGAATAGGATACGACGTACGGCGGCGGCCGATGCCTGCCTCACGAGTATTAAAATCAATTAAACGCACTCTTACACGCCGAGTCGAGAAAAATTACGACGGCCATTGTTGCGCCCAGTGATGAATTAATAAAATAAATCAACACTTCCTCATTAAGGGACGCAACTCCTCCAGAACTTTTCACGCTGCAATTACGAAGGCCAGGAGCATTCGCGCGGCATTGATTCGCCGTGAGCACGAGAGCTCGGGCCTGGGGTCTTGTCGAACATAAAAAGTTGCTCGCAATAATAAGCGGAGCGCAAGAATAATCTGGGCCACCTCCCGGAGTTGACGCGCGAGCCCAATAAATTTAAAGAGATTGTTCCGATTGGATTTGCCCGACTGCAATACGGTTCTGGAGCCGAAACCCCTTTCATTGAACCGCATCGACGGGACTAGGCTCTCATCAATTGGGCGTCCGGGGCTCGCACGTCGTCCCGTGCGCTCTCGCTCGATTTAAACTCTCGGCTTCTTTCGCCCCGGCGAAAGGGGTCGGGCTGGGGCTCGGGTTGGGGCTCGGGCTCCGGCTCGGCGCACCACGGCTCGAAGAATCGAACGGTATAATTTTCCCCCGACGATTACGAGTATGAGCAATAACGAGGACCGATTCTTTGGCTCCTCTCGGCCGTGAAGACCCGGGGCCCCCGACGCGCGCTCATAAACGAACATGACTCTCGCGTTTTCCTTAATACGAAATTGAGATGCCGATCATCGGCGGCGGCGGCAGCACGACGTGGGATGTTGCTCGTTCTGCCGCTCGCCTTTCCCTGGGAGTCAGATGCCGCGGCCACGATGGCGCTTCTGGGGCCTCCCCCTAATGAAGAGATCGGTCCGGATATCTGCCTTTTTCCTGCGATCTCGCCGAAAATCATTTTTCAGAGATCTTAACGAATCATCGCGACTCTCTTCGGGGCCGATGCGCGACGGGCGCTCGCGACATCCTTGGAAGTTGGAAAGGCCGCAGTCGCTCGCACTTGACTTTCTGCGGCATCTTCGTCTCGAACTCGGTAGCGATCGATAACGATTCGCCTACTTTTCGGACCCCGTTCCGTTGAACTTGGTTAGATCAAGTCGAAAGGTCTCGAAAGGCAGCGAGCGGTTCTCTAGAATAAACTTCTGGACGAGGAAGAGACTGAGGCAAATGTGGATGAACGAATAGGAAGAGCCGACTCTACTAAACGCCAGTATTAAGCAGATTGTTTATACTATAAAACGCTGTATATTGTTCTTAGTTATCGATAATTGCAATGTTGTCGTTACTACGAAAATTGGATTGTGTCTTTCATTTTACCGTTGCATATTTATTCCATTTTTAGGTATTTAGTTACTTGTAAATACATCTTTGAATTCTTTATTCTCAATCCTCATTTCCTCCTTTTTCTATTCTATTTTTTACTATTAATTATAATGTAATGAATAACGAAATATTGATATGAATTGGTGTCGTATGAGTTGATGAATATAAATATGTTTGATCTACTTAAATTATTGTATTTACCTAAACATAATATTTACTTTACTCTGACCAGATTTCAAATGTTATTTAAACTGCTAATTCTTTCCTGCAAAAATGAATAAATAACGTTAGTATTGTTATTGCTACTGTTGTTATTATTATTATTATTATTATTATTATCATCATCATCGTCAAATTAATCATAAATAATGCAAAGTGTAAACAGCAATAAAATCGCATCATGTTACTGCGCATTTAAATTTTAAAAGTGCTTTTATATTTTAAATAACATTGAACATAATTTACGAACCTTTAATTAAAATGTATGGATTTATTTGAGTGATTCTGTTAGATTATGAAAAGAAATTTAATTAATTTCAAAGTCTTTTATAAACCGCTACAATTGTATTTACGTGTTCATATTCTTTATTTCTACATGAAATATGCTTGGAAAATTAAGAAAATAAAGTTTATATTAATTAAATTGTATTTATTTTATTTCAAATTTAATTTGGGCATTTTATAAAACATTGAGCGATTATTGTTAATAATTTCTAAAATCTGTGAACTCGGCAAAATTGGTTAAATAATCATGAAATTGTAAGTTGAAAATATATAGCAAAATCGAATTATTTGTATTTATAATTTTATTCCAATTTTAATTATTTATTATAATTATGATAATAATTTTGATTTATTGAAACATTATATTTGAAGAAATTTCTGATTATTTGAAAACCCGTTCACTAGCTCTTAATTGTAATCTTATAAATGTACAATATCGTGAAGAAGTATCACCATGATACAATCAAATACATTATTTACAAGTGTATAATATAAAAATGAATGAATATATAAATTTTAAAAATGAATAATTCGAGTACAGAATGTCCTTTGTTCGATCATTTTTATTAATTCTAGATTATTTAATATATTAACTTTATTTCGTCCGCTAGAAATCTAATCGAGTAAATTTATTTTAATACCATTAAAACGTGCGCTGCATTTAAATTACATTTATTCAAATTTCACGTGAAATTTGTTATTGCACGAAGCTAATTTAAAAAAAATAAGCCTTTTCTTCTTAAATCAATGGGTATAAAGATAAATCTTAATAGTGTCTTAAGTATACTTTCGCCCGCAAAATTTATTGTATATGTTCAAAGTTTCATAAGCTGCCTGAATGTGCACTTGTATATAATCCAATTAGTATTGGTAAGTAGGAAGGGGAGCCCAAATCCAAAATAGTAGCCTGTAGATGGTTACGTATCATCCGACAAAATAAATAAATGTATGGAATTTCGAAATACGGGTCATCTTTGATCATAAATTATCTATTTTAGACGTTTTCTACCATTAATCGCTTCTTTCAGAACATTCGGGACTGTTGCATGTTTAATATCTACGTCTCCCTATTGCGGTCTCTTTAATTGAGAATATGTTGAGCTGTAAATTATTGAGCAGTGATGGATCATAGTCAGGGAAGCCTTGTATTTAAATTATTTTTTTATCCCCACTAACGTAAACAGATCGCCTTTTCTTGACTCTCGTTTGCAAAAATATTTACACTCGCGCAAAAAATAGTTTCGAAAACAAACGTATTACTGATTCTTCCATCTGAATTATGACTAATAAGTTGTAAAATTCTATGTATCTTTTAATTGACTTTCAAAATGTTAAGATGTAAATTTTAGATTTTTTACAATATATAAATAATAATATTTTTAGCGCGATATAAACCTCGGTAATTTTTTGAAATGCAATAAATCGACATAAGAATACTAAAGAATCAGTTGTAAAGTAAGTTGGTAAAATAATCATGTACATACAGTAAGGTATATTTTATAAAAATAAAATAAAATATTCTTAAAGAAAAGCTTTGTTTTTGTGGCTAAAAATTGTTCCACGCATTATATTATTCGATTCGTTTCACTTTAATATTAGATTTAACTTTATGTTTTTGATCGAATTTATTAATAATTCCTTAAGAACAATAGAATATTAGTTCTCGCTTTATTATCAACAGCATCAAAAGCGTTAATATAACATTTTTGACGTTATTTTTTCATCAATTAAATCAAATAGAATACTTAGAACAGCAACGTGTGCAATTAAAAATATTATATTCGAATGAGTAATTATGCTGGTATCGTCAGCAAGAATTAAGTCTTCGATAAAAACCATAAGTACAATTTTTTAAAATAAGTTGTATATTCAAATTCTTTCATTTTTTCCCTGCGAACGAAAGCGCTCATCAAAAGTTTGAATTTACACGTCTTGTAACGACTTCTCATCAACTGTTGAAACCGGAAACAAGACATGTAAAGATTCTGATTACAGAACTTTTTTCCGACGTATAAATTTAGTTATCCTTTGCTATGACAAATAAATCTTGAAAAAGGAATCATTGAAGTATTGCGACTTAAAAATAACAAAGTTGGATGTCTGAAATTGATACAACAAAAATCAGTTTTCTATTTCAAAGGTTTTTATTATTTTCTTAATACACTCTCACAATTTCATTTTTAATTGCTTATTGTAATTAATGTATAATTATTATTTGTACTCGAGTGTTTTAAAAATTTGTTCAAATTTATTATTCGAATGTTATTTTAAGCTGTAAAAGTATAAATGACTTAACCGTATCTGTTTATAATGCTTTTTGAGTTTCGTAGAACATTCAAATAGATATGTAATTTTAACTTGAAATCGGAACATCATGCAATAAATGGCAGATAAGGTTTATCAGTTTAAAAATAAACTAATTTTTTATGAAGCTGCTTTGCTTCTCTTTACCGTTAGTCCAGTAATACTTTTTATTTATTACGGCTTTGAACTATAATCGTTCCGATGAATATTTACAATTATCTTCACACGCATATTTCTTATAGTAATACTGTAAAATAGAGTTCATTGCTGTGGATATAAACAATTTTTTAATGTTTTAAAAATTTGCAGTGATTTATACGAAACTTATACAAATATAACAAATAGTCTACATCGATGCTTAAGCTGTGGAGCAGCTTATCGTCGTCCACAACAAATGCAGAAAGCTTATTATCTTTGGTTTTAGGTAAAACATTGGACTTCTGCTTTAAATAACATTTTTGGCTCGGCATACTTTCACCCGTAGGATTCGCTTGCGAAAACAAGGAATACGCTAAGAAAACGACAATTACTCTCGTACCGTCTATTCGTGCATTACCATTTCCTCGCTCGTGAATCTTTTATTGCCTCGAGGATCCTTTAAAATCTTTTTACGGATCTGCACTGCAAATCAGTCCCCGGACTCGGAGCTGTTAACAACTAGACCGCGCCGCACAAACTCATCACGTGCCTTCCCCTTGCCTTCGCCAAAGTTATTCGCCGCAGCCCAAAAGCGAATGCGCGAAACTAATCCCTAAATTTGCTGCCCGAGGCTCTGCCCGATTAACTGCGACTCGCGTCGGTCTACCGAAGCTAAAAAACTGCATCGATCCATTAGGTTTACGGGACCGAGCGCGAGCCGCCGCAAATAAATCGCTTAGCCGTGAAAAATTTCATCTTGACCAGGAAAATGTTGTCCCTCGGCCTCTGGCTTTCCCGAAGCCGGCGAGCACCATTTATCATCTCGCCGACAGTAATTCAAGAAGCCCCCGATAATCCGTATTTGCGATCGCGAGCCCCGGAAACGCGCTAAAATTCAAAGCGAGGCGAAAGTGGATTTACCGCGGCGCTCGTTCGGCCAGGATTCATTCGTCAAATCGAATTCCGAAGGAAACAGCGAGCGAGGTATTAGTGCCGCGAGCCTCGTTACGGGTGCTTTCTTCCTCGGGCGCGCCCGACCCTCTCTCAGACTCGCTCGCCGCCGCAGCCGTGGAAAACATCCAATTCGCCCTCGCAGCTCGAGAAATTGTCCCGGGTGGCCGGCGGCCGCGTCTGCCACTGGGCCAGCCCCGGCCAACGTAACGACGACGATTGCGTTAGGCGGAGGGGGCGAAAGAAGCGTGGAATCCCGTTGGGCCGATGAATATTTGATTCCGACCGCCTCTTTTCATCATCCTGGCAGACGTGTTTTGCGGCCAACTTTCTTCCTCCCTCGGCTCCTTCCTCTTTACTTTTTATCCCTCGTCCTGGCCGGCGCGTTTCCCTCCGTTTCTCCTCGTAATCCGTACACGGATTACGGATTACGACTCGAGAAGGATTTGCATTTTTTGCTCTCGACGGTGAGGCTCGGGTGTACATTGTCGAACGCCGTCACTGCGCAAACGAACAAACGGAATTTTTTTGCCACGGGGCTACGGGCCGAGTGTTGCAGATGTGTTGCATGTTTTTTTGATAGCTGCGCGGCATTTCGAGCGCAGTGGAAGTGGAAATGATATTGCATTAATTACTATCAGCTAGAGATGCATTCTGCGGAACTTTGTAACGCGCATACAGGAGTTGAGAGAAAGAATGGAATATTTATGAGGCCGGTAACTTTGTGGGCTTTTTTGATTAAAAATGCTAATCATTTATGATTATGTTAACAATTCCAATGTTGTAAGTTTTAATTTCATTAATGCGGGAAATGCAATAGGAAGTACGTGATATCGTAATGGCCGTCATGGCGTAATAGGACTTAAAAGTTAGTAAAACTTTTCAATAAATATTAAATTTTATTTGAAAGTTCGCGTTTTGCTCGTAAGTGCTGCACTTCATTCAAGCGAGAAATTCAGCGATGAAATCACGGCTCTTTCTGTAGAGATAATATCGGAGATTTCGCTCTTTATCTCTTTCTAATATAAGGCTTTATTCTATTTTCAAATAACTTTTGCAACGTAATTTATATTGCGCGCATAAAATTCACTCCTGCCGGTAAGAAATCGTTGGCAATCCGCGTTCGCAACAAATGCTAGCCGTCCCTCTTCCTTTTCCCTTAAGGGCTAAATATTTCGAATCGTCACTCCTCGGATTTTGCGAATATAAGCCGATTACTTTGAATAATTATGTCGGTACGTACGAGTATCTTTCCTAGGTTTTCGAGACTTACGCGGTACGGTTTGTTGCTCACCTAAGTTCGTTACGCCGTCTGTTCCCCGGGTGAGTCGCCCGACTACCTTTCGAATACCATAATTGGATAAAAATACGTAAGTATTGATTTTTTTACGTATGAAAAAAGCAATCAACTTTAATACATATTTTGCCATCGGTTTTTCACGAATTGTAATTCACGCTCCCGCAGGAAGTGGAGTCGTAGCGGTTTGCAATTTACTGCATGCTCTATTGGCTGCAGCCAGCGAATATTTTAGTTCGGAATTCAGGAAATTAGCAGTTAATCCGCAAAACAAACGAACTTCGGTTATGAAGTTTCAAGGAGATCCACGGCCAAATGATTTGTAAAACTCTTATCGGCTCTCGATAACTTGCAATTTGACTCTCCGCAGTCAATCTTCGAGCCGATCCCACTCGCTTTTATTTAAACGACTCCTATATCCTTTTACATTGACTCAGATTTTACGAATCCCTTAAAGAAAGCAAAAAATAAGCCTCGCGTCTATACAATATAACTCTAGGCTCTTTAAAATATAACGGAAACCAGCACGTGGACGTGTAGTTGGCTTTACGCTCTAAGGGAGATAGCCTGGGGTTTCACCAAGGGAATACAGGATGTAATGAACTTAGCTGAACGTAGCAAACCGTACTTTATGCTCGCTGAAAAAGTCTCATCAGATACCGCAGAAAAATAATACCAGGTAATAAACTTACTTGGACAGATAAACAAAATCGATTTTTCCCGACATTTCCTGCCCCTTTTACGAGCAATAAATCAAAAGAACAGCAAACTGACGCAGTTAATCAACTCGGTGTCCACGACTCGGCAAATTGAAAAGGTCCCTCGAAAATTAAATGCGCGCGCGAGTGTGTGTGTGTGCGTGCGTGCGCGCGCGTGGCGCGTCAATCCCCGTAAACGACGAATTCCGAAAAAGTGTCGAACGATTCGCGCATTCGCCAAGTAAAGCGATTCGCACGGCCCTCGGCAGCGATTGAAAAATCGAGCGCCGAATAAATGTTCCTAGGATATTATTTTACACGACCCCGGGGGACGAGCGTAAGAGCTCCGCGCTACTGACAAACGGATTTGTCGAGGGACGTATCTCCTGGCTTCCCTCGATAAAGGGGCGCGTCGCGTCGACGGTCGAATAAATTAAGGCGCTGGACCTGATGTCGTTCCGATTTCCCGGGACCTCGAGGTCCCGCAGATTGGGAAAACCATCGTGACTCTGCGCGTCGAAAGCAGGAGGCGGCGCGGAACAACTTGGAAATACCGGGGAATAGGGGATGTAAAATACCGGTATTCTAAACTACACCGACGCTACCCTCAAAATTAGCACTACACGAGTTTTATTTGGGCGTAATATTTGGACGCGATTAATGCCTCCTCGTAAAAACATCGGTGACGTTGGCATTAACTTTTAAGCGAAGTTTCCGGTCTTAAATTCGTTTAATCTACGAGACGCGCACTTTAAGGGTTTTCCCATTTGAATATTTTCCAGAGCGGAGTCTTTTACTATCTCTATTTCAAGACAAAAATTCGAATATTTGTTCGTTTTAAAAAATTTATCGTTCCCAGATCGTGCGATATTCGAGCGCAAAAGTACGTAAACTCTCTAATATATTTTGCAGATTTAGAAAATGTATTTTCAGCAAAGACTTGGGACGAGTTTTCTCGATACAAGTAGTCCTCGGAGTAAATTTCGCTTGAAAACTGCATTGCAAATTAATTATTTAAACAGGGAATCTGGCTCTGACAAGGCCGAGGAAGAACCTCAAAGTCCGGAAATTCAGCAGGATAAACAGCTCCGGATTTTTCAGAAGTTCCAAGGAAAGTTCCGCGAGCAGGGCTAGTGACAGCAAGGGGAGAGAAGAAAGAATCAACTACTAATCGCGCGTTAAACGCCGACATGACGAATGCGCTTCGCTCGTGGCGTTCATCATCGAGAAAAAAGGCTGGAGCAAATCGGTGGAGTTGCTCGAAGAGTCATTTTCCATTGTTAGTTTGGCAGCGGTTCTGAAGGTGTTGCGGCCAGTACCGCGGGACGTCGGACGTCCTTAAAAACAAGCGGTCCACTGACTCCCCCGAGAGTCGCGGGAGCGCGCGGCAGCAACTCCGCGGAACAAAGGCGAATTTAACTCGCCTGGAAAACACTGGCGCGCACAATAAAAACGAGATAAATCACCGCCAGGGCGCGGGCAAACAGTCGGAGGAGGAATCTCATCTGTTAGGATTAGGCGGACGTGTTTGGACAAAACCTTTGAGTCCGCCCTGGAAAACCCCTTCGCTCTTCCCCCACTCGGTGCTGCTCCTTTTCTCCCCCCACCGTGCTGGGGGTTCGAGCGAACTCGACTATTCCACGAGGCCCGTACGGGCGTGAAAATTCCCATCCCGATTGATCCATCATTTTATTTCCATTCTTCTTTATTCGCCTCGCCTTCTTTCCACTGTCCCTCCGCGATTTGTTAGAAATCTTTATTCGCAAAAAAGGAGACTGTACAAGCTTAAACGGATTGCAATGCGCTCCTCGATTCACGCTGTATTCACTTTTAAGTGACAGTTTCCGGCTGTTGGACGTTTTCTTTCATTTCCTACTAAATAAATAATCGATCGAGTTTACAGGTGGTCAGGTAAATTATTCCTGGAAAACATTTAATCTCGAAGCGACAACTTATTCCGAATAAGATTTAAACGCGCGAAAATTGATTGATGCGTATTTTTTGTTCCCGAAGAATAGAACACGTTTCGAGTGCGCTCGGCGTATTCTTAAATTTGCATCAACGTCGGTACGCGGATAGTTTCTCTTTATAACCTGTTTACCGATCAATTGCTTTAATCGCAAGTTCATCTAATAATGTTATGTTAATTTTCTGCAATAAAAATTTTTATCGCAATTTGAAATTCAAATTGTTGTCAATAATTACGAGTAAACTTTTAAAAGTAATCTTTCCCTTCATTTAAATATCGTGTACCGAGAGATAAAGATGGAAAAAAGAATTTGGTTTTGTCAATAAACAAAATATACGAGTACGTAAGCATTTTTCAAGTAGCATTAATTTTAGCGTTTCTTTAAATAAATTAAACTTTAAAACAGTTAAAATATAAAAAAAATTCAGAATCTTATACTTAAACATCCATCCACCAAGCTTATTGAATAAATTGCAAAATTATATCCTTTCCGTTATTATTTTATAAGTTCGATAAACATCGTTAATAAATTAAGTAAGCGGATCGACTTGTTTCTTATAGTGCTCGCCAAAAACACACTTTTAATAAGAAAAAGTACCACTCGCAACGAAATACATACGATGTGGAGATACACGAGCGCGTTATTTTAAATCGAAATTTAACTCTTCGAAAGTCTGTAGTATCATTCGTGATACTTGTTCTGGTGTGAGTGTATTTGGAGGAGCAAATAAAAAAGGTATTACGTAAAGATAACAAAATCTCGCGAATGTTCGCGCATACTGTTTCATTAGAATCGAATTGTCTGCATTTAAAGACACGTACACAGCGACAAAAAGAGCTGCGCATTAGTTTGCAGCAACGCCGAGGAAAAAAGTCGACGCACCGATCGATATACGATCTTGACACGACAAGTCAGACGTCCCTCGCCAATGTTACTCTCCTGAAGTTTCACGTTATAACGCTTCTTTCTTGTGGCGACCATAAAGAGCGACTAGAAAAAAGGAAGGAGCGGAGAAGAAAATAACCCGCCGGCCCGCGGCAAGCGAATGGCGATTCCGACTCTACCCGGACCCCGACCCCGATGGAGGATCCTCGACGTCGCGACGGCCGCGGCTTCGAATGTCATTGCTCCGATTACGCCGTGACCAGCTCGAGTTGCTCCCCCTTGATTCCGCACGCACCCCATTGACCGCACGCTAATTAGGCACTGCAATTACGGGGCCATTCTAATTATAATTCGTCGGACTGCTGGTAATATGGTGGCGGCGCGCGGTAGTCGTGGGTAACCGCCGCCGACTCCATCACCCTCGCGGATAATGCACCGGCTCCCGATTCATGGATCAGAGCCGTCGCATTTCCCCGACGAGACACTTTTTCCTCGTTTTTCGGCTTTTGTACTTGCCGGCGCTGCCTCTTTGTCTCGCCCGGGCAAAGTCGCGTGCGGAAAGGCGATATTTTTCCGACGGCGATGCGCGCGCGTCGAGCGTCATTGTTGCCGACTGGAATTAAAGGAAAATACGATAACGAGGCTAACGAATTTTCGTCGGAAAATGGGGAATGCCGGTGTACTGTTATCGCTGCCGGCCGCACGCGCATCACGTTTTAGGCGAAATGACAAAGAGATTTATCTTAATAGTTACGAGGGCTGAAATTCAATTTGTTTATTTAACCTTTTTGCTTATAGTCAGTTGCGGAGCAAAACGAAGAATGAAATTCTGAGATGGATATTCGCGATCGGTGTTCGAGGAACTTGGTAAATGGATATTGTTGGAAAATTTTAATGGAAATACTTGACGGCATTAAAAATTTCAATCTTATCAAATTCCAATACCGAAAAATTCAATCAGCCGCGGTAATCGAAAGAAAAAGCATTCGTTGTTCGATTACTTAATGATATCGATGGCTCTCAAGGTGCGGGCACTTTAAATTGGAACCTTTCCATTTCATCAACCTTTCACCTCCTCCTCCTCCTCCTCCTCCTCCTCTTCCTCCTCTTCCTAGTTTCACGAACCCATTATTTAGTAATTACCGTACTTTTTGAATACTAACGTTTTCATTGTGGTTCTCTGTAAATAAATAACAATAAACGGCAATCGGTTATGTGCAATACGCTACTCGTATCGCCTTCTCGTAATGTTGTGAAATTGCTCATTACCAAAATTATCTTATCGGAAAAACGATCGTGCGTTCAGCACCAAACGAGAGTTGTAAAATAATAAGTACGATAACACGAGCAAAAGCATAAGCTATTTTTTGTTTACAGACTTTATCTTTTAAAGATTTACAGGAAACATTTACTAGAGCCCAACCCGTAGTCACGGACAAAAGTTGGAGAAGCATTTAGTCTCGGATCGGATTCGAAATCCATCGCACCACCGAAGACAGCTTCAAACGCACGCAAACACGCGCGTGGACTCGCCGTTTGCTCGCTTCGCGTGAAAACACTCGCGAATTAATAGCGCGCAAGTCACGCGCTGCACCGCAGGACAAAAGCCCCGTCAATAAAATGGCGTAATGAATGGTCGAGAAGTGCGGGCTGGGAAGCGCTCGTCGATGACAAAGTGGAATCCCCAGGCTAAATAGCTTTCCCGCGTTTTCGGCTGCCGCGCAAATCAAAAATCAGGGGTGCCAGAGCGGCTTTGCAAAATTCGCCACGCGTCCTCGCGTGGCCTATAAATTACCGGTGCCAAACGACGCCGGGAGTGTAATTATTTAAATACGCGCACTCGCCGGGAAGGAAGCGCACGAATTGCGAACCACTCGGGCGGAGGATTTTCGAACGCGCGAGGGTAGTTTCCTTTTTTTGTGCGCCCGCCGCGAGCGCCGAGTTCAAAGGGCGGCCGGTAATCTTGGACGCGGAACGCGCCAAACTCGCCGCGCCCTCGAGCCCGACGCTAGTCGCGCAGTCGCACGGCTCGACCGCGTCCTTCGGTAAATGCACGAGAGCGGCGCAACGCCTCGCTGGGCTTCGACCGAGTTTATCCGATTCTCGCGGTAATCGGCCGCGTGATTACACGGCGCAGGTGGGACGGGTTCCTTTCCTTTTTTTACGCCACGACGCGCATTGCGCCCTTATTCGGAGAGTTGGTTTTTAAAGGCTGCACCCGGATTGAGTTGCTCGAGTCGCTCGTATCTCTTCCACATGTTGGTCGATTGGTCACTAATAATCACTTCAAAGTCCTCGTCGTCCGTTCCTCTCCAATTCAACGCAAGCTAAAAACGCTAAGATTCGCAAAAGTCGTTTTTACTACGATCAAAAACAGATGTGGTTGCGTCCGCAATTACGCTTCGCAATCCTCGATCATAAAGTTGACGATAGCAGCAAGTGTTCCAAGACACATCCTCCCTGCACGGCGCCACCCCCCCATCCCTCAACCGCTGGAATCTCGCTCTACTTGATATACGCGCTTTACTGCCTTTCAAAATAGTATTTAAAACAATCGTGCGCGTGCGTCGTAATTTTTAGCGCTACCCATGGTAAAAGTGCCTAGTTTGCACAGAAAATTCGTAAAACTCCAATCTTATGCCGCTGTTATTCCGTTTTAGCGCAATTATTTCGTTTGCACGGAGAGTCGAGGCAGTTTCCGTAGCGCTGCATCTTCAATTTGGTATTCGAATCCGGCCACTAAATTACCCGCACATCTTGGTGCGCGATGAAAAAAAAACGGTAATTTGCGCTAGTTTGTCCGCGTTCCGATGTTCTAATTCGAGAGCGAGGAACATTGTGAGGTCTCGGTTGGACAGCGACCGACAGTCGCATCCTTAAAATGTTCAATATTTCAAAGACTCGTACAGATGCGCGCACAATAACGCTAAAATACCTTAAGCTAAGTACAGTCGTCGCGTTTCGTAAACGCATGCAATGGTCGAACGATTATTCCGCCTCGTACGAATCGCTGTAAAATGCATCGTCAACTTTCGCATGGCTGATGTGAAAACAGCAAATGGCATCGTAATGCAACTTCTCATTGAGATATGGGTGCGAGTATAAAGTTACGGATAGCACGAGCCACTTGTCCGTTTAAAGCATCTGCCTTCCTCGGGTGATCCAAGGAGCGTAAGGTCGTCCGGAAACGATCGGCAAATAAGTTTTATAAATCGAACCGTAGGACAAAAAGTTCCCATCTTTAATAAAAATTACGAACCGAATGAAGAATTTGCATACGTATACTACTGTTATAAAGTTGGAGCCTTCCATTCTCTTATCTCATAAGCTTTCTTACTCCTACATAAAATTCCACATATTTTTACATTCAGTAGCCACTTTATATCAAGAAATAAAAAGACTGAAACATAAAAATCCCTCGATAAAATTCGGGCGAATTCTTCGGGCTCGGTAGCTGTCGATTTTATTCGACGCGGAGCGGCCGTTGCGCTCCAAACGTCATAATTGAAAGACACCGGCCAATAAAGTCCGCTTCCTTATTCAGGAGCCGCTACGGAGCTCCTAGAGATGGACGGTTTTAGGGTGGATAATAAATAGTGGCAGGTGAGGCCGTATAACGAAATAGTTGGCTCTTGCCGGCGCTGGCCGCGGCCGTTCCCCGAACTGCGCCTCTTTCTAAATTCTGTTTTACGCGCGCGTATGCCGCGACAGCCAACCGGGCAATAAACTGTCTGCCGTGCGCAAGCACACGGCGAATGCGTGACTGCGCGAGTGTTTGCTCGGCTTCGGTGGCTGCGAGAGAAAAGAGAATCGAGTGGCTTGAGGAACGCGCGAGAAACGCCCTTGCAGATATCTCGGTCGTTAATTATCGCTATTGTTGCGCTTCTGAAAAATGACGAAATCGCCCGGCGATTAAGAGGATGTGCGCGCGCGCGCGTGCGCACACACAGGAAGTGACGGCAATTTGCGCCGCGCATTTGTGCACTCGCACGCGCATATATAGTATATTGTTTTTTACATTGACGACGTGTAATTTTTGAACTTGGCAGCGCGCATATGAATAAGTGAGAGAATATAAAACTTATACGCTAGCAAAGAAGTGCACTTCCTTATTTTTGCGCGCGAGAGAGAGAGAGAATAAAATAAAATTTGTTATGGTAACCCAAACACGTGTTTGGATTATCTGCAACAGTGAGGAAATAACTTCTCTTGTAACGTGTTTCCATAAAATGTTAAGTTCCGCGAAGGCAGCTTTATGAAATTCGAATCACATCTAACTTTAAATCGCACGCGAATAATGGAATTAAGAATATAATTTTTCGAAGGAAGTATTAATTTGACGCGATGAATTGCGCAATGACGAATCCGATGATTTTTCATTTCGCGAACAAAAGGCGGGGAGCCATATTTGCGTGTAAATGCTATTAAAATAAAAAGAGCGGCCGTCTCGAAACAGGTTTAAGCAATTTATTTCAGATAAAGGTTGAAAGGTTTTATAAGTAAATTATGTGATATTTTATAACGTAACTTTTGATAAATCATTGTCCTCTTAGTCAAGTTTTTTCGAGTGCGCCTCAGTTGTGTGTTATTCGCTAAAATTATATTTTCAACTTTTTTGCTGTGCCTGACAGTCCGAAGATCTTTGTTCATTGTTTCTTCATTTCCTGGTACTGAACCGAAAGCCGAGTGCACCGGCGGGTTTGTTTAGCCTCCTCTCTTGTTTTTCCAGGCAAAACGAAGCAATAATAAATACGTCGAGAGCCCGCCGCACTTAATACATTTAACGCGAAACCAATAGAATGCAATTGCGAAAGTGTCCTTTTAATTCCAGTTTCTCGTCAGCGCAACTCGTGTCAACAAGTTTGGTTAGTTTAATTCGCGGCTGCTTGTGAGCCGCGATTAAAGTTGGCGCGCAAGCCGTTAAGATTCGATCTCGGCATAAGCCGGCAGTTTTTAAGCAGCCACTAATTGTACGAGCCGCAGAACAAAATATGTTGTATATGACCTTGTCGGTCTCTCATGAATAGTCCCATTAGGCTCGAGTGAAATTTCGCAAGTTGGAGCCTTTGTTTATTCAGGATATTCCACGAACATTATTATCATGTAAATTGTGGCATCAATAGAACGCTCTCCGAGGAAAAAAGGAGGAGGAAAAGGCGAATCGCGCGCTTCCAGTGTCTCGCGCTCATCCTTTTGACGCGGGGATCCGCGATCGCGCTTTGAGATTTGGAAGCGTGCCGACACCGACGCCACGGCCCCATTGTCTCACCGCTAATTTCTCTCCTTTATGCGTCATAATCCTTGGCCAGAGCTGCGTAACTTTGCCGACGCCGCGCTCGAGTGGCACCGGCCACGTCGTTGACGTCATCCCCAAGTCTAAGCGGGCATTTTTGTTTCTCTTCGCTATTCTCGTGGGCGTATCGGAGAAGCGACGTCGTAAACTAGCGCCTCGACCAGGAAAACGTTGGGTTATGGTCGATGCTGATTTAGGCCTTTTTTGGCTTTTCGGGACAAGGCTGCGCGCCCGGGGTGAAAAATCGTGGTTTCTACCAACTGCTGACGATAATTTATTTTCAGCTGCCTCGTGCGTGCGCTTATTTTTTCCTTCTCTCTGTCCTTCCTTCCTTCCTTCCGTCCTTCCTTCCTCAAAACTCGAAATTTCGACTTTTAGGAAATTTGAATTTGAATTTATGCCCCTTGCAGGACCTTGCGCTGACGTTTAAGAGTGAGCCGCGTTATTCGGATTTTAACTTCTCTTCGAACGTTCGCACGAGCGCAACGAGCGTTTAATGGACACTCGCAAATATTTATTTCTATCGCTGAAAACGTGGACGCCAATGTAACGTAAGAATGTGGGACTTTCTCTGGAGCTCGGAGTGTATTTTTTAAGTTGAAGCGTGAGAAAAGCAGATTTTAATCGGTCAAACTTTTAAAATCCAATTTTTTGGTTAGAAAGTTGACTGGGGGAGACATTTACAATGTCAAAATACGTAATATGTCTCTTACTTAATTGCAGCTCTTATTGTTCAATTATCCTATCAAACAACAATTATTCGTTCAATTATTGCGAAATTCGAGTAAAATTATATTCACTACGCGCCTCGCATTAATAAAAATCACTGTCATTGAACTGTGTAACGCCAGTGATAAGTATACGTAGATCGATGGATAAAGACTAAAATCATCTAAAAATACGTCAAGTTCTACTAATTCATCCGTCCATTTATAATATTTCGATATACGTTTTATCGATGAACGATTCTTTATTTTATAATAAATCGTTTCTTTATATTACGAATCGCGAGTAATATGTTAAAAATCAAAGTATTGATAGCAAAATTGAAAACATCGCTAGTCACTTTTCTAGCACACGCGAGTATTATTTATTTTTAAAAGTGCGTAAGAAAATAAAAGGCCTTTCAAGCTACATTTTCTCGTTGTTAGTCTGTTCACATTTAAATTCGATCTAAAATTAAAAATCGAATTAGCATCTCGTGTCTCTTATTTTCCAAGAAAATGTGGCAAGATGCCATAGTATTAATTTTAATGCGAATACCAAGGAAACAGGAATCTCTATCTTAACACCGATAAAAACTTTTTTCGCCGCGAGAAACGCATCTACCTGAATCCACATAATCGTATAAAAAAGATTTAATACCATTGAAGACACCATTTCAGCGTAGAAATACCTAATTGCTGGTGAATGAATTCTCCCTTCAGTTATTACGAAGTAGAATGTAATTTAAAGACTCTCTCTCCTCGTCAAAAGATTATTAATAACAACAAATAAAACGAGTACCAATAACTTTTCGTATTAGAGAGTACGCGGTTCCAGATACGCGCTCCACTTAATATTCCGGGTTTGTAGCATTAATTCCGCAAACACAATCTAATGAGAGTCAACGAAAAAATACGGTTACATTGTTGGCCAAATAATAAAATATGATTAAATAAGAGATAATGCTATTAGCGCGGAATCAAATTTTGTTTCCCATTCAGCGGCGTAATTTCGAAATTTTATTAAACGATTGCGAAATAAAGAAGAGTCCGTTTATTTTAAATTATTCCGCGGTCAAACACAAGCCTGATTATCTTCAAATAACCTTAGGACATCGTTATAGCTACAACTAATTCATTGATGTGGAAATAGAAAAACCTAAATTAATATATTCGACTAGACGTTATTTTTATGAGATTACGAGCTGTCGGCCTCGGGCTATTTTCATTACTTCCTTGGGGAGAGTCTCTTTATTTGTCGGCGCCGGCTTTTTTATTTTCCGCTTCGTCTTTTACTTCTTCTACCTCTTAACAAAAAAATGTGTTCTTCCTACCCTATATTCTGCAGTGACCGCGAACTTTATGCGTAGGTTTCTTGGATGAAATAAGAAATCTGATTTCGCATTAACATTCTTAGCTCCGCATTGTTCCTCGATCGCGTTAAGATTATTAATAAATCTTCGTCGGTTTTAAATTGGTTATTCTTATTTATATTGTTTTCAGAATTTAATAATACGATCGATTAGAAAAAACCTTTTTAAAACCTTTTTTTATCGATGATTCATTTCATCAAGCCCTTTCATTACAAATTTCTACGCTTGATTAAAATTCGGCTGATGATTAATGTTTTTCGCCGTTTTCACCCCATCGCTGCACTCACCTATTTATCACCGAATATCAACATTTCATTTGAGAGATGTATTATTTATACCAAAAGGAAAACAAAGAATTTCATACAAATAAAAATTACTTCGATTCAGGGCGCTTTAAACAAAATGACGCAATACCGCAGCAGTCTATTTCAATTAATTAAACTTTTAATTAGCAGTTCTTCGAGAGTCGAAAATGAAAATTATAATAAGAATTACAATGTTCGTTATGCAGTCATCTATAAATAACGTGGTCTATAAAAAATCCAGTTCTGTAATTTTTTCGGACTATTTCATTTTTTGGAAATATTACTCTGTGCGCTGCAATAATTGCATTTTTAAATTCACGAATTCATAAAGCACGGGTATTTCTTATCAGCCCTCTGCACGTATAATTTTAATTTCGTAGTTAAAATACAAAAGGAATTTCATCGTTTCTTTATTAAATTTCGAATGATACAATACGCGCGTTGCAAAATAATAAAATTACAATGGACTAAACTATTTTGATTATTTACTATTACAATGTTTTATTTTAATATTTCAATCGCTAAGAATATTTTTAGTGACAATTGATTTCAGTTTAATTAATTTTTATTTCACTTATAAACATAATTAAGAGTTATTTGTGAGTAAATTTTGATTCTCCTCGAATCTCTATTTATATTTTTAAAATATTTGTCAGACTTACTGAAGCTTGCCAGAGAGAATATGTGAATTTACATTAAAATACCATATTGTGTGGATTAAAAGTTGCGGTGAGCGACAATCAGCGTCATAAAGGAAAAATTATAATTATTTTAATATTTTTTGGAAAAATCTTATAAAACGATAAAATGATTATAATTTTTGCAGACAGTAAAATGACGCGTTAATAAAAATTAAAAAGTATTCAAAGATAGTGATTGCGATTGTGATTGTGCGCGATTGCATTCGAAAACCAATAATCAAATTATCAAGAGATACTCAGACGCGCGCAGTCAATTACAACTTACACTTCCAGCAAAACATGTTCAAATTATTTAGTACTGCTAAAACTTGTTATTAATTTATGGATTTATATTAATTATATACGCATATTCAGTGTAAATGCTATTTAAATCTTGAAATAATGCGATCCGCTTTAAATTTATGTTGAAGTGTACGTTCGCACGAACTTTGGTAAAATAGCAAAACGACATGAACTTTCGTTCACCGCAGAAATAAATAGCGAAAATAAGGAGAAAATATGAATTGTATTTTGTTTTTAGATTTACACGTCATTACGATCTATGATTATTGTCTCTAAAATGCATTTTGATCCTTTAAATATCTAATTTTACACGTAAAATTTGAATCTACGGTTACTAAACACTCTTAAATTATTAATTACATTAATAAGGCTCGAACTGTTAGAACGTTATGGAAGATATTATTATTAAAAAATTACACGTCATAAAAGGCAAACCTTTAATCATAATATTTATCGTACGAGATCAGTTTTAACGCGTGATTTTAAGGTGCAAAAAGTAAAATGAATAGATTTGCAAAAAAAATGCACAATCGAATACTCAGGTGAGGAATCCTAAAATAATATACAAACCTTGGTTACAAAAATTCTCATTGACAAAGCGGATACCGAAATAATTTATTTATAGCAGTTTTAGAAGTACCGCAAATTATAAAATTATAATGCCAAAAGATTAAAATGTTCTACTGAAAATATATGCTTCTGGTTGAGTACCGCAAATTCAAGGAGAACCGGTAAACGGATTTGAGTCTTCCAGGGCTTATTTCTTTTTTGTTTTTTAAATATTCTCCCGGATTTGAATGTGCAGATTTTGTATTAAACTCCCAACCATGTATCTTTCTTAAATATTTTTACATTCAAAACTCGATATTCTCGAGTTGGAAATTATGTTTTTGAATAAAATAAGCCGGGGTAGACCTACATCTGCCGATACGTCGGTAACGAGGAGCCCCGTATATAATAATTATCAGTTTGCATAATCGTGAAATTTATGAACACCGCGTTAAGGTCCGCAAATGACTGTAAATTTTACGCGCGAACGATCTAAGGATTCCGGCTGTATTTTATGCAACTCCACCCTAATAAAATTTAATTCAAATCTACGTGCATAAGTAATTTTGCCAATACACGTGTTCCTCGAGGTTGCTCGCTTGGATAACGATACCCGGCAGCAACTGTCGCGTCTCTCGAGACGAGCGATTCCTAAGAAAGCAATTATCCGCAAAAGTACATAATATGGAGTCGTGTCCGAACGCAACGAATTTGGAGAATCGAGCAGCTTCTTCTTTACGAATTCGCCCCTGAATCGTTCGCTCCGGGGACGCGGTTAGCGGCTCCCCCAGGGCAGCTCGGACGGGAGGTGCTAAATAATGCCACCGCGAGTCAACATTTGCGGGCTTCGACTCCCCCGGGGACTCCTCGGACCCGGGGTTTCGTTAAGTCCTCGCAGCAGCACACGTACGAGCGCAATTGCTCGGGTGTGCTTTTCTTTTGGTTGGCTGCCCTTGCGCAGTCGGTCCGTGTTTCGCATCGGCCGCGTGGGCCGCCGGCACTGGGTGAAGGACTTGATTGAGCTCTGCTTTTCCCTGCTCTCGAACGCGTAGGCGGTAACGCGCGTTTTTCATGTCACCTTAATGCGCGCGCGAACGTATACGCGAGCTAATGGACAGCTATAAATTGTGCGGGCGCACGCGCGATTCGCCGCGTCCGAAAGCTCGTTCCATCATTTTTCTCGCATTTTACACGCGCGCCGGGCCCACGCAGTTACCAGTTACGAGAATTAGCGTTAATTGGACATCACTCGTTTGCATCCGATGTTTACACGCGTAGTTATCAATGTTATTCGAGCCTTTGTTTATGATTTTTCGGCCATTCTCTTCTGGTTTCCCGCTAGGAATCCATTTATCTCATTTATTTCTCCTTTCCGGTGGCTTTCAGATTCGCTTTGTGCGAAATTCGATTTCCTACGTTCCCCCGATTGCACCCTAATTTTCGAGCTAAAACGGCCTTGATTCGAGAGAACTGCTAGTTTTATAGTTACTTCGAGATGAGTTTTAACGTAAAAAATGCATCATTCATTGGAAATGAGCTCGGTCCTTCTTAGATAAGCGTTCGCGAGGTGATGTAATTGTTACTGTGTTAAATAAAAGTTCTGTAAACTTTAAAAATGGGCTCTGCAGCGATCAGCGAACACTGCGCTATAAAAGAAGCTTTTCCAAAAGTAATGGAACTTCTACTTTACATTCTCGAGCAATGACAGTAATTTATTGATGACAATTTATTAATAAATGCTTATATTGGTGCATTAACTGATCTTGCACTACAGTTACATTCTATACATAAGACGCGCTCGTATAAAATTAATGAAATCAGATCTTTTAAGTATTCATGATTTCCACTCCGAGTTCTTTCAATACAGATTTGAATTTACTACTCGTTTAATATATTACGAGTATAATAAATTTACGGCAATATTAATTCCAATTGTGTTGCAAAATAAGAATGAAATAATAATCAAGACTTAATTGTCAACTTAATAAATCATTAATTTCATTTCTACATATTAATTAAGAAAATATTGGGAAAAGGTCTCGGCTCGTCTCTGGCTCGAAGATTATTTTTCAATCGAATAAACAAAATATTTTCGACGACACTTATAACGAACAACTTCTCGTAATATTTTAACTGAAATACCAATCCAGACACTTGCTGTATAAGGAATGCGTTTCGTAAAGTCATCGATAGTCTTGATTTATTGCTCCACTCGTATTACGAATAATAAATCGAATAAAATATTAAAATGAATAAAACAGTTTCTATTTTCCGAACGCGTTATTTCTTATCGCGTGTGCATTCGTTCTCGCGCTGGAGGGACATATTTATTTATAAGTGGCAGCCGTTAAAAGAATTGGAAAAAGGACAAAAATCGTAGGTCGCCGTGCGCTCAAGACGACCACCGTTTCCCTCGCAAACAATGCAACTCCATGAGAAAGAGCCTTGGCGTACGAATTATAATAATAAAGCGTATACAATCGAAACAATCATAACGTAACAATGGCGCGACGAGCCCGAGTTTGTTTCTTCATGTGTGTAACGCACGCAATCCAAAATTTTATCGTCGATCGGGAGCGGGGCCGTCGATAAGCGTCGATCCGCGTACTGACGGCCGTCCGTCATTGTTTCGGTTTTGCACGAAAAGCCCATGGACCGTTGCACAAGCGGAACATCCCGACGCTTTCTCCTCTCCATCTTGGCGCGCGACCCCGTGGAATCGCGGTGCCGATGCCAACTTTCCTCGCCGATCGCAATAGTGGCAAGAGTATTGACGCGATCGAGAATCGGCTGCTATAAATCGGTGATTTATCTCGTAAGAAAGTCGCACGTTTAATCCGGCATATTCGACGAGACATTTTTTTTAACGAGCCGATCGAATATCGCATTACTTTACTCCCTGACTTTTGAGGTGCCGCCAGATGAGGAGACCAAAATCGGCTACTTCAATATCCTTTTTCAGTAGCTGATCTATAATGAAATGGATTTTTTTCAATCAACGTTACATTCAACTCTCTGCGGCTTAGAAAAAAAAACATGTTTTAAAAAATTTAAAAAAAGCAGCCCAACCTTTTTAAATACGATCATATTATCAGCATTATCGGTCAGCTTACGTTTACAGAAATCGATAATGACGTCTTGATAAAATTGTTGACACGAAGCTTTCAATCGAAGAATTTTTAAGTAGTAAATGTTAATTAACCCTGCAATTGTCGTGTAGAATTATCGTTAAAAAAGTGCAAAAGGGAAAAAGGTCTTTTCATTTTTTTAAAATAAAAGGTCCTTCTTAAATTTTGAATTAGTTTTTTATAAAGATATTTCTATTTAATTTAGAAGAATATATCCTATTCTCTTTTTATTATTATTATACCCATTGAAAATTAATTCAAGCACATCGTACTGTACTTTGAACTAGCGAGTAGATATCAGGAAAACATATTTTCGATATCCAGAAAACTTTAGCAGACATTTTCATATAAAGTAATGAAACTGCATCTTAATTCTTTCTTCTGAATCAACTTTACTTTTCGAATTATCAGATCGTTCGTAAGACCGTTAATTTAAATACCAAGTCACAAAGCAGAGAGTGGAATTATATTGGCGTTAAAATGCAAAAAATGGATCATCGTGTCAATGAAAATACAAAATGAAAACGTTAAATAACTCGATACTTAAGCGCATGATTTGAAATAGTAATTGCGTATGGTTCTATATTAAAACACTACTTCGATAATTGTTGGTAATTTAATTAAGGTAGGATATGTCCATTCTTCCAAATGCTTGCACTCGCGAGTATATTTCTCGTACAAATTACACCTGTCAGCCATTTGAAAAGCAAAGATTCTATTCGAAAAACCGGAAAATAAGAATTTTATTATTTTTTGTGTAAAAATGTGCTCAGCAGTTTTATGAAAATTTAAGAGCCACATATCCACCACTGCGTTTACAAGTGCACTCCACTTTTTATTGCACCTACGAGTAAATCAAACATTTAAGAATTTTAAAAGTATACGACTAAAATACTCGCATTTTTCCCCCAACCGAATGCATTTTAAATGCTTGAATTTATTGCTCGATAAATATTTCCTCGAGTTACAGCTCGCATTAAGAAACAAAATCTTGCAATAAAAGTGAAATACGCACTGATAAGCCGCGGCAAATGTGTACAATGTGTTGTCGAAAATATTAAAACTTGCACCTACGCGCTCGCCATTTGTGAAAACGTCACAGCCGGTTAGCGAAAGAGTACGAATCGCCACTTTCAGCTGTCTCTCGCTCTTTTGCGAATCGCTCGCTCGCGGCGGGTCGACCTGCGTTTCCACATTCCCGGCTCTCTTAACGGAGCCGGAGATTAGTCGCGAGGGCCGTCTTTCACCTCCGACACCGAACGCTCGAGGTGTATGACGTCCCCGGACCGGGAAAAGCGACGAGAAATAAAGAAACTCGCGTCACGCCTTTGTTTGAGGGCCCTCCCGAGTGAGTAATAAGAGGAGCCGCCCGGGAATGAATCAGAAGCGAGGGAAGACGGCGCCTACGAATGGGTTGCCATTTGTAAGACGCACTTTCGCGCACCCCGACAGGTAAAATATGGCCCCGGGAGTTAGTACACGCACGCACGCGGCCTCGGCGAGTGTCGCAGCCAGAAAAAGGGGTCGCGAGTAACGAGGCTGACTAATTTCAACGATTTTCCAAGCTAAATTAGAGCTCCAGAGTAATCAGGGGACGCGTGTACGACCAGGCGTTTTATTGTACTTGATTCGAGCTTGATGAGACCGCGGAAATGAAAATATTATTTTAATCTAGGACCGAGAGTCGTATTTTCACGCGTGACACTTAACTATTTTCATGAAATTAAAGCTGCTCTCGGTTAATTGTTTATAAAATTGATTCCCGTTTTTTGCTGTTTTTACGTCTCTCGTTTGTCCCTCGCATCGAGCGACTCTTTCGATGGGAAATTCTAAACTTTTTTAAATTTAGAAATGATCATAAATGTATTTTCAGTTGGCCGGGCACAGATGAGCTTCCCTAAAGCTGACAGATCAATAAGTTGACTTATTTATTCGGGGGCAGGAGCTCCGTACATGTGCTTCGGTTATCCTGGCTCGTGCAAGTACGACAAAACTAACCTGTTTCAGAGAATTTTATCTTCGAGGCAACGCCTTAATTAGATTTCGACTTTTTGTATTCGTACACAAGTCGCCTTATCAATCCCGACACCTTGCGAATAATTCGCATTTTTCGCGCGAACATTATCCAGACGGCATTATTTAAATTTGAAACCCGAAACCTAATTAAATATCCATTATTTTCCTCCCGAGTTGTGTTTCTTTATTCGTTAGTCTACGAGTCGCATTCCAGCTGCGGACCTCCAAGAAGACGATGCTCTTAGGCGTCCAATTTTTTACTCTCCTCCGCCTCCGTTCTAATTTAGTCGAGGGATAACGATAATCAGGAGCTCGATCATCGTCTCCTATCGTTTATCGTTCGAGCCATCAATTTCGATCGTTCATCGTTGAAAGTTCGCTCCCGATCGAAAGTGTCGCCGTGCCTTCGGCAAACAAACCAAAACGCCCGAAATTCACTTCGCAATTCTTAAAGATACAGGGCATCTATCGCGGATGGGTCGGATGCTGGGGCGGCGAACACGCGAGGGTAAGATTAACGAGGCAGAAGGAGAGGCACGCGGAGAAATCGGGGAAAACAAGGGAGAATTGATGAGCAAGAGCGGGAGATGCAGAGTAGAGTAAGAAAATCGCGGAGGTAGATGAAAAGAGGGCGAAGCGAGTTGCCGTCAGCATTTGAGCATTTGAGCGTCGGACAAGAAACCGGAAATGGCTGAGCGGTAACTCATGTGGCGTCGCGCTCGAGCGCCTCGGCATATTGTTGCGCGAATTTATCGCGGTTTGTCGCAACTTTTTCCCCGAGCTTTTTTACTCATCTCGCGCAGTTGATGTATGCCGCCCATCGTCCAGAGGCCTTCGATCCATGGGGATCGGCCGCACTAGGAAGACGTGAATTTCGACCCATGAAGCTAATGACCAGCGATTTACCAACAAGGGGCGAGTATTCATTTTGCCGCACTTCGGTAATCATGACTCACTAGTTGAGAATCACAATTCGAGGCATGAACGACGAAGGAACGATGAAAGATTGCATCCTGATTTTAAATATTATATACGTCGGCTATAACAAATATCTTAATATTATCTTAAGGATTTTTCGCCGTTACCGAATAGATTTCAATGATTCAGAGGCTTGAGTCACTCCCGAGCAATCAGGGTTCGGATTCTGGAAAGTCGTCAAAAATAATTTCTTATAAAATTAGCATATAAATAGAATCTGAGAAACAGTGGGTTTTGCTAGATGAAATGAAGCATATTGTACTGAAAACAAGATGTTATCCTTTCTTAGATTCGTTCCTTTTAATATTCATTAAATGCAATGCAAAATCCAAGTAATACCTCGTGCGAATACGTTGCATCCGCGTAAAATTAGTTGCACTCGCTTTACGAAATGGGAATATCCTGTGTATAAGAATTTCCATTCCAGATTGTACTATTTATAATTAAATAAGAACGAAAGGTTTTTGCGTCTTATCAAGGGTGAAATATTAATCCAAATGAAAAAAGTGAAAATAACTTATAAATATTTAGTGATTGCGATGGATTTTTCTTGTACGACTAAGTATTCAATTTCTTTCATAAAATTGTGATTGAGTGCGCGCACACAAAGAATACACGATTTACTCTTAAAATAAAAATTCGTCATGCTGTTTACTAATTATAGTATCATATACAATGATATTCGGTTGGAACAATCACTTAGTACTCTTTCTTTTTTTTACACTCGTGTTAAGTGAAAACTTAAATTCAGAATTCACTGCGTATTTAGGGAAGCTATTATACTTAATAAATAAACATTAATATCAAGTCGAAACGTCACATAATTACGAACGGTAAATATTAAATGAATTCATTATTTACATTCGATAAATATTATACGAATGCTAAATAGTATGCGAGAAAACATAATTCACCCATATTTCGAACGCCGCCGGAAGTAACAAATAAACGCACTAATCACCCGACGCGCACAATTCATTAAAAATTGTAGCTGCTGTACACGCACGTTCATTTGCATACAACTACAAAAGAGAACATATGTTATTGCATTCGACCTTTGACTACAAGATTATCAGTCAAAAAAATTACTTGTACATTGGGTCCGATACTTCTTTTTTAATAATCATAATTAATAAATTCAGCGACAAAAATAAATACGAAAATTGAATCTTTTTAAGTAGCAAATCTTATAATTTTGATTTTAATTTATTTGTCGCGCAAATAAAATTTACCGAAATACTATTTAATTAATTTCTTCAATTTAAACTTGCAATCGTTAAGAGAAAATATAATTTTCTCTCTTTCTATTTTTAATACATATTTTTCATATAGATCTTTAAATACTATTTGTTTTACATAATAATGGCGATTCGTTTTTAAAACACAATTAACAATCATAGGTTACATTTTTATCGCAATGTATGTGGTGCATTGATATTCCACATAACGTTTCTAAAACAATTTTCCAACCGTTTGAAGCAAAGTATCGTCATTGACAGGGAATACGTGAAAACGAATAATGCAATACTCGTCACAAAAGAGAAGGAAATATGATTCGATGGGCCTTACAAACATTGGTGGATGTTATTGTTCGACGAGCGCGCGAGGCAAAGATTAATTTGAGCGTCTCTCGTCCCGAAATCTTGGAGAACGGCTGACTATTAATTACCACACGCTTAAAAAATGATAATTAAATATTTTTAAAAAAGAGTACGGTGCAGTACAAAAGGGTAGAAACGACTGCTAAGTTTTGTGATGAATTGCCAGGCGTCCTAAGACGTCCAAGGTTTATTTCGACCGATTGTGTCATGTCCATCATCGTTAGGCTTGAAACCTTGCCTTCCCTTTCCTCGAGAGAAACTTCGTACTCGTTTGAAAGGATGAGCCGACAAATAAACCATTACCACTGCATCTATTGGAGCTCCTCGTTACTTGCCTATTCCCTGTCCCAGCACTGGCTCGCCACCTTGAATACAGCTTTGCAGCTTTCCAGATGATCCTCGATTCCCCCCATCCGGGTGTTTAATCTCTCGGCAGAGTGTGTCTTTTGTTTGAAACTAGTAAACTCCGTAGGGCCATTAGAAGCCCAGTCAAAATAAGCGAAATAAGCATATCCAATATCCAGGGCTCAGAAGATTCGATACACTCGCACGAGTCGAGGTCAAACTTCTATTCGGCGTCGTTTGTAACACTCGACTTAAGCCAGTTAAAAGCTGCCGCTCGCTCCCACAATAGTGGAAACAAATACTGTATTTGTTTAATCTTTTAATTTTGGACTTTTCTGGGATTACCGATAGGGAAACCGTTGCATTTTCGACGCCCGATGACAGTTTGGAGCGAAAATAGTTTGAAGAAGCGAGAATTACAAGCGCCAGTGCATTTTTCCTCGATTCGTTGCAACTTTGTAAATTGGAAAACTAACATTAGTACCTCGTACGCGTGTCGTTCGTCGAACCGAGCAATGTAGGTGTGTGTACTGCAGAATAACGTGCCAGTGAAAAACTCTAATTATTACGTCACTATGCGCGACAAAACAAATTTGGAAAATTTCAATTGCGAGCTTGCGCTCTTGCATTCTTGCGCCCGAATTTATTTATTTATTTTCTTTCCTATTATTGCGTGCATAACAGCTTTTATCGTCTGCAGAATGATGAATATTTTTAAACATTTTTTATGAAATCGAACGAGACTCAAATGTTACGAGAACTATTTTCGCGCGCATCGGACGACGACGCAACCATATGGTACATCCACAAATTTTATAGATTGCATCGACTTTTATTTCGCCTGCTATTTTCGTTTAATAATCTCGAGGTAACGAATGGATGGAGATAATATTATGACTTGTCTTTGATGCAGTTAACATCCGCAGTAGCTTGTCGACTTCGAAGGAAAGCTGAAACTTTAATAAAGTTCTAAGCGATAAATCTTTATTCCTATGTACTATAATATTGTTACTATTCGATTACGTATTTATTATTTTGAGATCGAACGATGATACAGATAAATTATAATCCGATTTACCAGACATTGGGGATAATTCTTTTACTAATTGTCGTTAGTAACTAAAAAGAATCTGGAATTAAAAAGTAATTGGCTTCGTATTTTAAAAATGTTCTGCTTGAAGTAAAATTGAGAGTTTTTACTTATTTAAATTATACCATTATTATTATTATTCTCATCGTGATTATTACAAGAACATAACATATGGAGATTGTAAAATTATAGTTGATCGATAAAAAAAGGCTCTAAAAGTATTATATTTTATTGCACACGCAAACCTTACCCTTGTATTCGAAAACTCTAATTTAATTTTTATAAATTTTTACGACAAGATTTTTGTGGCTAAGAATCCTCGCGTATTCGCATATTTTAAACCGTAGCTAGTATTTTCGAGGAGTTTACAAATAAATTATCTTTCGAATGGTACTGTACTCGCGCATATTCGACAAAGTTTCAAGAGATTTTTAAAAACAATCGCGGATTTATTATTTTCAAAATATCAAGCACCGGAAGGATAGAAGCGATTCAATATATAAACATTCCCGATAAAAGAAAGTATTCAAAAACAAGTGCAAAACATGGCGGTCCCCACATCCAGCGACCAACAACATTTATTTCATAAAAAAGGACCGAACTGCATTCGCTTCAATCAAAAGACTAACAAATACTGTGTAGTCCAAATAGCTCCACGCGTGTAATCGCTCTATCAACATTTTTCGACAATCGCAAACGAGCAGCAGCCCACAAAACAATGGAACGCAATAAACCTATAGCCAGCGACCAGAGCCAGGAGGCCGAGCAGGCCGACCAGACACTTTAGACAAGTGCAGCTCTGCCATCAACAGCCTATTAAAAATAAAAAGAGGAAAAATCCGGCGAATTACCGGCGCGTAAGCTGAACAAATGTCATTACCGATGTGCCAATCCGCTTAGTCCGTGATCCGAATGGCAACATTCGAATTTAATATGTTCTCCACTCCCGCTCTGTTTTAATCAGCGGACGACTGGGGTCGAAATTAACGTACGGATATGTCAAAAAAGGGCGAGGCCGGTGGACGACGGCAGAAACAGTTGTAATTGGTGCAAAAAGGCGTGAGCCGAGCAGCGCACGCGAGCACACGCACACGCGCACACTCGGCTGCTACCGGAGCTTTCACCCGTTAATGAGGCTTAAATTGACGGCGCGAGCGACGAGCGAAAGCTACACGGGTCCGCTGCGAAGTTTACACAAGAGCATCGTCGCGTCTCTCCCTCTCGCTTTTTATTTGTCTCCCCCATCGCGAACTCGAGCACACGCGCGCCGTCACGCCGTCCTGCAAAGGTATGCATTATGCGTACGGAGTCGGCGAGCAGTGCCGATGATGACGGAGTGGAATTTAATGATCGCGATAATTACGATGAGCTGCGGACGTTAATAATGTCGTGATTTATATCATCGAGTGCGGCTCTCGTGTATCTTTCGTGTCCCGGGGCTTTTTTTAACGCAGGTGGTAAGGGAAACGCTGCAGGGTGTTATGTAATCATTAATCTCGTTTTAATGATGACGAGGAATGGAGTTTATAATTCAAAGATTGCACTTTGTAATCTGTTACAGATATCATTTTTACATTTGTTAATATTCGAGGTACGAAAATATTTTGTTTTTTACGTGCAGCTCGCGAGCGTTTGAAATGCCGTAACTTGCAGTGACGCTTTACCAAAGTCTTCGTTTTTATTTTTCCAAACAACTTTTCACTCCTTCGCTTGAAAGAAAATTAACGTCATCGATTTCTTATTAAATTCCTTAAGCTAATTTCGCAGAGACACGATCTTAATTGTCGATCCACTGCCACTAATATTTGCAGCAAAATGTGCATGCGTTATTATTCGAATAATTAAAAGCCGTGAAAATGGCTAAAGTTGTACTTTTAAAAATAAAAGGAACACATTACCAGTACTTGATTATATAAAACGCTAACATCGTCGGCTGTACTAAAGAAAGCTTTAAAAATGAGTTTGCGCACTTTTCGAACGATGAAAACTTATTGCAAAATACACACTCAAAATTACAGACAGACAATGCAAACACTAATTAAAGCTGAAAAGAGAACTTGTCGAAAAGAACTTAAAAGGGATTAAAGGCTTGTAAAAAGGCGCAATGTTTCCGTACGCACCAACAGCAACGCGTAATAAAAATATCAACCAGTCGTATGATTATGTAGTACTTGGAAATTGTATCAGTCCTATTAAATAAGATGAACACGGCCGTACCTCGGCAGCGCTTATAACTTATAATCCTCGTCTCCATGGAAAATCTGGATAACTGACTTTGCAAACTTAACGAGGTAATCATATCGAGACTGGCGGCGTATTCATATTTGCAAGCATACACGAAGAATTCGTCTCTGCAGCATAAAATACACGCGCGAACTTCGTAACTCTCGGTACAGCGGGTACTACTTACAACCTACACAACTTCAAACTTTGGCGAAGTACAGCGGGTACTTGAAAGCGCACAAGTTCCGAGTTAAAATGGCACGAACGTAGCCAACTTATCGACACGGGGATTCAAAAATAAGACGATGTCTAGATATCAAGTCTCTGGATTCTGCAAATAGAGTGAGAAAAAACGAAGGAGGAAAGGGGAAAGAATAACAAACATTTTAAACACCCTAATGGTCGGATTTATTTATTTTGTCAATACTTGTCAAAAACTTCGCTAATCATATTTATTCGATCATCCGTATTAAGAATTATTACGAATTACTCCTCTTATACGAGTATTACTGATCCCCCGAAACGATAAACTTGTACGTCATTATGCTAATAACAATAAGCTGGATTACTGGAATTTTCCGGGATCTTATGTAACTTTTTCTGACATAATTATTATACCGTCTTTTAAGATAACTAGTTTCAGAGAAAACGTAGATACGCGTAATAGATGGTTATTCATTATTAATTAATTTTTGCGAAGTGCTTATTTATTTAGTTTGAATAATGCGCGAGCTTTGACGGTTTTTGATTTATCGTATTCGATTATACGTTGAATCAAAGAGTCGGTTAAGATGGCAATTAAAAAATAATCGACCAGTGTTTAAAAATATTAAAACTATTTTCGGGTACTTAAATATTGTAGATAGTTATTTATCGGTCGAATATACATTTTACTTTACAAACATATATTAAGCTAAGCCATGGAATTTAATAGCAAGTAATACGCAGTTCTCATTATACAAGCTATTATTTTACAAGATTGTAACCTAAAAAAAGTTAAATTTCATCGAATAAAAAAATATGTCGTAAGTAGTAGGAATCAAATTTAAATTTTCTCAGATATTTCTAGCACTCGAGTACTCGATTCAAATATATTATTAAAGATGGAGTTTTGGAATAAAAAATATTCTCGTTGATTTTTTAAAGCTATAAAAATTTTAATTTCCGATTCACATTCTGAGTAATTCATCACGCGACTGCATTATTCACGTAAAACTTTACGTTACTTAATTATAAATATTATTTCATGCATTACAAATAAAAAAAGAATATTTCGCAAGAAAAATTCTGAACTTTTCATACGACTTTTAAAATAAAAAGTTTTATTTTGACATTTAAAATTTTTTAAAACTATCAAGATTTGAATATATGAAAATTGTCTTTCAGTAACTATATAATCTTATATAGACTTTAACCATATTGTGTAATATTATTATTATTACGTTATTACCATAAAATTTAAAGTGGCCTACGCAAGAACTCGTAACCATTCGAGTAAAAATTTTCAGATCGTTTTCATTTTATAAAGTCGAGAATTTAAAAAATGATAAACGAAATACTTTTTAAAAAATTTTGATTGTAATTGTTCGATAAACAAGATTTTTATATACAAAGTATTACCAGTGATATTATGCCTCGAATGCAGAACATATATTTGGCAAAATATTAGACGCGAAAAATATTTCCTTTAAATTCGAAAAAGTAGAAAATGGATTATAAAGTGGATAATAAAGCTCTCTTTTTTCAGAAAGACGTTTTTATGTACCGAATAAGTTTTTGAAATCTTACTGTTGCCATACGAAAGTTTTTTCTTTTCTACGGATTTTACATTTATTCTAAATTACGATTATTTAGAACAATAAAATTATTTATAATTATGGAAGAAATTTCTGGTAAATGAGTAGTTTGCTGTTTTAATAACAATCCATTTTTCAAAGAAACTGATGCACAAAAGAACGAACCGACAGATTTTATGCATAATTATTCATGTTGCGAAAGACTGATAATAATTTACTAAACTTTTACATACAGTAAACTAATTATAAAATACTACAACTGAATTCTGCAGCTTTCATATCACTTCAAAAGTTAAACAAGCGAAATTCGGCTGCAATGAATATTCAATATTGGTTGCAATGAGAATTTTACAATTCATATACAATTGTACTTTCCTCGTAAATAAATGACCATTTGCTTGTAGCGATGAAATTGTCTTGACAAAGCGATTATTGCTAAGTTGCGGCGAGTTCTCTTCACCTTTTTGACGATATTTTAAAATTTACTCCTACTACGCATATGTCGGCCTGCGTTAAATAAATGCGTATAATTTGCCTCGCGAACGATAAAAACAACACAGGATCATGTACTTTGAACTTTCGCACAGAACAAGCCATGGAAAAAAGAAAAGAGAAATCGCGTCAGGCATATGAAAATGCATTTTATAGATATGCGAGTGTGTATAGGTAGCATCAGAAAACAAAGGAGAAAGTAGAAGAGCAACGCTTTTCCTTATTATAAACCTCGTATCGATAGTCGCCCCGCACCGCCAAACTTCCGCAAGTTGCCGATCGACGCTGCTGGAATAATAAATAATGAGGCAAAGCCCGAGTCGCTTCCCTCTCAGCCAACCCTCGTGTGCGTCGCCGTTGAACGAAGTATAGAGAAGAAGCCTTCCCGAACTTCTCTCCCTCACGGCTTGTCAGTCGCTATTTCTGCGTTCCTCTCACGGCGCTCTTTTTCTCACACCTCCCTGCCACTCCTCTGCCGATTACACATTTTCCTTTCTCTAACTTTACGTTTCGGTGCATCGGCGAGGGGCTTCGTTTATCTTTCCTCCGTGCACTCTTCGCCACGGTTTCTTCTCCCTACCGAGGAGAGAAGTCGCCGACGAAAAATATGGGGATTCGAGTGGAGTTTTTTTGTAAAACTTTGTTCTTTTCTCGGAGCAAACTAATATTTTAGCAGAGATAAAGATGTAATTATAATGGCAGTGTAAATGTAACGGGAGCTAAATTAGATTGAAAACTTTTGTCAATCGGACGCGTTTCATTCAATATCACGAGCAAGATTTTCCATTTCTGTCGTTGAACGAACAATGAAAACGAGGGATGAAATCTACATTTTTGCAAAAATTGAATTCCTCGACGTTGCCGAACTTCGAAAAGGTCCACTTGAATAGCAAACAAGCGAGAGAGATCGGCAATTAATCCTAAATCCTTTTTTTTAAATGCCGCTTTCATTAGAGGAACATGCTGGGGTGCGGATACAAATAGAATTATACTTTTTCAATGACAAAAAAATAATCAGTCTTTTCCCGGGGACAGGTCGACACACGGTTTATTTAGAAAAAGGACTTTCTTTCTCCATTGAAGGGGAGCCGGAATTTCAATCAGGCCACTAAACCAGACTTTCATTTCAAGCTGGAGCGACGTGTGATCAAAAAGATCTACGATTCAACCATCTTACGCACACGCGCGCGCACTGTATTCCGAAACGAGACTGCGGCGCTTTCGTGGTGTATCCCTCCGGGAAAATCATTAAACGTAGGTACGTTCATCGAGATGGAGAATCTGATCATCAATTTGTATTAGGACAGCTAAACACTTTTGGATGAACTATTAGTCCTAATATTTCTTCGTCGGAGGAAAATCAGTAAGGAAATTTATCATCGCCGCTGTCTCGTCGACTCCAGCGTATGAACGAGGAGACGCGCACATTGAAATGCTCGCTCGTGATACACGAGCGGCTGATTCGAAAAATATTGAGCACAAACAGAATAATAACATGTCGAGCAATTAAAGAAGGCCGAGCTCCTCAAATTATCTCCGCTGCGGCACGCGCGCCGCAAATCTCTAAACGGTCACCGCTAACGATAAATGCCCATAGATCGGGCCTCAAAGTCCATCAAATGCGACCGTCCCGCTATATATATATATAATTTTCCGCTCCGCCCGGCGCCATAAATAACCAGCCCCGATCTAGCACGGCTGCTGGCCAGATTCCGTTGGAAAATCAGGAGTCGTCGTGTGTACGAGCTGCGATTAGACGCACGGCCACGCGCATCCCCCGGTTTAAGTACATGTGCGGCGCGTCAGGACAGGCAGGAAGCGTCGGCCACCCTTGGCGAGGAATCCCTTCCATTTGTCGCGTTGCGTTGTCGAGGCGGAGGTGAAGAAGCGCACGGGAGCCGCTCGATTAGGGTACTTTGGCCACGGCTGGGAAGGAGAGACTATCGGTCGGATGGAGCACGAAGCCGAAATCTGGGGAAATGGGTTCGAGAGAGAGAGAGGGCAAGGGCGGCCCTGATGCAGGAAGCATTCAAATTTGTTTATTTGATAGTCCGTTCGTTTGCTTATCGGTCTAAGGGAAAAGCCGTTGTTTACAGTTCGCCGCATCGCCGATAAGCGCGATTCTGGCAATGGGAAAATATTTTTCGGCGGTCCTGGTTTTGTTTTCGCCTCCTGCGGTCTCGCGCTGACGTAAAAAAAAAATCTCGTCGCTCTCGGAACTTTTGATTTTAACATATACTTATCTTTATACGGTAGGATTGGGATCGACGTACAATTCGTAGTTTTCTCAAAGCGCCCTTTATTTAATCACAACAGATACCGCCGAATAATATTCAATAGTAATCGCCGATTTCTCGATGGTATATTTATGCAAATAGCGCCGAGTATGGCAAATTCAGCCAAGTACTCTTGGTCTGATAAACATTTCCAATTTCCCCCTGTAACTGCAGTCGTTGCGACCATAACTTACCCGCGTCACAATTTCTGCAATTCCAATGGGAACATCGTCATTACTAGCAATTGACTCAGGCCAGGGCCCCGCGCCACGATTTTTTCCAGACACGTACACGCGCCGACTCCAGCAACCACGCGCGCACAATGAACAGTACAGATGCTTTTCAAAGTTTTAATAAAACGCGCTTTAATGCAGTACATTGGTTTGGCAATCCGGCGCAGCGTGAGACCCTCCTCGGTTAAAAAAAGGTTGTTATATCGGAAAAAAGCAATTTACGGCTCGAACGTAGCACCTCGCACTTGACACTCCCCTAACACGGCGCGGTAACAGCTACATTTCAAGAAGTCAGAGCGCGCGCGCGCGCGAGAGGAGAAATAGATGTCGAGCAAAAGATCTTTGGCCGGGCTGGCGAAATTACCGGCGAGACGGGGTAAGACGGGGTCGAAGGGCATCGAACGTCGAGGCCCGGGGAGCCCTAGAAAGGAGAGCGATAGCCATGGCGAATCGTCCGGCCTAGTCACGCCCGAATACCGTTTCCATTGTGTTATTGGCGTTGCGTGCCCGTGGCTTCGGGGGCCCTCGCCCTTCTCTGCTTAGCACCGCCGCGATTCCGCACTGCCAGGGGAAATAAAGAAGGGAGGATTAGAGGAATCGAAGGGGACATTGGCCCAAAGTAGCGCACTTTAGCTAGATTTCGTTTTCGCTTTCGTTTTTTTTTCTTATTTCGCTTCTTTCCCTTCCCGTTTTATTCACCGCGATGTAGTAAATTTCGTCTGATGGCGTGGCGCCACGTTCGGAGGGTGCGACAAGCGTTTTACATCGCTTCCCGTTGCGGGCTTGCATTAAACGAAATTTCTTCTTTCCCCGAGCAACTTTTCAAGTTGTTTCCAACGCCCCGCCGCGCTCTTTCACCATCTCCTGCGAAATATTGATACTTAAGAGTCCCGTATATTTTGCATCTCGGGTCTCGCCAAAAGCTCACGAGTCACTTTGTCTGACTTCAGCTCCGTCGAGGTTAACTCTTTTTCCTGGCTTTAAACTGGTGTTGATTCGCTGAAAGTCGCAACCGATAAATCATTGACTCGAAGCCCTGAAATTCAGGGGATCGCTCGTAAACGCCCGATAGTTCCCAACATTACAACGTCAAATTATTAATACTAAAAACTGCATGCAGTGCACCTACGAATACGCACGAACAATTCGCAATGTTTGGGATTATTCGGGACACGTAGCCTTTGCTGTTACGTAGAGATTGACAGTGCGTTTAACCTATTATGGGATTTATCGCCATAGCAAACTAGCTTGTAAAGTGTTATACGCCCTGAATACATGAATGTACTTAACCATCACCTGTAATGTACCTGAAAATTTAATATTCAACTTTGCATAGTGAAATTTTGAGGATTTATCGGTTTGGCAGGACAAAATTTTACATTTTTATAAACTTGGGTGATCCACGCCTCCGAAAAAGCCTTCCTCTGCCGCATACACCTGGCAGATTAAATTCGGTCTTCACACGCTGAGATCAAATTCAAGTCCTTCGAGGAAATATATTCCTCGGATTAATTTTATTTTCTGTTTTTCAACGGCAATTCACTGCAAACAATTTTTTCGTTTCGTTCACAGTCTCGCGCGAGTTATAAGTTAAAACAACTCTTCATTAGAAATATTTGAAAACTTAAATTAAGCCAAGTTCCGCCAGCTGCAAAAAGTGAAACGTCACCGAGCTATTTCCGCTCGTTGTAAAAGGGTGATATTTCGCTCCGAAATACGGCAACCTTCATCTCTCTGAAGGAATTTCAAGAACAATCATTTTTCTCTCCTCCTACCATATTCATCCTCGTACTTTCGTTATAAGTTACAAAAGTCGTTTGGAGTCTAAAGGGAGACGGAAAAAGAGAGAGAGACATAAAAAGGCACCCTTCGCGTTCTTCAACCCCCGGCAATTTCGTTTACGCGGACCGCTGCGTCTCTCTAAGCGCGACAAAGGGACATGATCGGCTTCACCAATAAAACTTAAGATGAGAGAGAGAGAGAGAGAGAGAAAGAGAGCGAAAAAGCGAGGGAGAAAAACGGAAATCGGACTCGTGCACAGGATTCTGGTGCGGGGATGAGCGTATGCGCGTCGAATAAAAGACGGCGGCTATACGCCAGGAGAGAGAGAGTGAGACAGCTAGGGATGATAGCGCGTACTATATATATATAACCGCACCGCAAACCGATATGCGCTTAAACGTGCTTGTGAAAAACGTCTTTTTGTTCCGCAGAAAGAGAAAGTGAGCGAGAGAGAGAGAGAGAGAGAGAGAGAGAGAGATGAAAGGAGAAACAAAGGGAGACAGGCTTATTACAAGTTACTCATTGCTCGTAATCTTTCTATTCGTCGTTTCGTTTTACATCTATTTTAAAAGCATCTTCTCTATACTGCTGTACTCGGTGAATCACTTGCTTAAATCTAATGAAACTATCAGGGATGTCTCGTTCTAAAAATTTAACGTAGTATCTCTGTTTTATTATTTTCATTATTAAATTGATCCTGGAGAAACTTCCTCTTTCTCTTGTGAGATCAATTTAATAATGTTTTTTACAACGTAACAATAACTTTGTAATTTTCAGCCAGACTCGAGCTACAATATTGTGCCGTAATTTTATAAGACGTGAAAGACAGAAAAATAAAAATATCTAGATTCAAACAGTTGCATATTAAAAGATCTGATTAAAAAAAGTGTAGTAATTCTGAGTCCATGAAATTAAAAATAGGTCAAGTTGCGAAAAATACAGTAGTTATCTGCACTAATTTATTTTACTTACTTCCGCAGCATTATTCTTAATAAAGTGACAAAAGATAATTATCAAATTAGACGAATAAATTACAGTCATAGTTTATAGTTTTAAATATTTCAAGTCACCATAAAATAACCAACGCGTTTAGCCGGTTTTATTTTTATAAAATAGACGGAGACCTTTAAGATTCTACGTTATGAGAATTATAATATTAGGATTATAATATAATTTGTGGTCGCGTATAATTTAATCAACATCGAGTAATAAAATTTAACCAAAATGGAGAATATTAATATTGCGCGGCGTGTATAATAATAGTTTAACGTAAACATTAATAATGCGCGAGTGACATTTTCAAAGGCTATAAGGAAAGAATATCTTAATGCATCAATCGAAGGGAGCAGAAATCATTAATTTATATAATTTTACAATTTTGATCGATTTTGTCACCGAGTTGATTTTAATCAATTTAATACTAAGAGCATTTGAATGTCTGCAAACAATACTATTGCAGAAGTCGATTTGGGTTAGTAGTCAAGTATTCTTAAATATTCATAGCAGCGTTCGACATTATATTTTCGTACTCGATTGATGAAAGCAGATCCGCATCGTTGCCGACGCTCTGCGTGTTTAAATGATTAACTCGCTTGTGCAATTCTTCTTGGCGGAGTCAGTCTAATTTCATCAATATTTCATTTGTCGATTAGCCATTGTTGGCGGAAAAGGGAATGTGCTTCGAGCGAAAGGGGCGCGTTTAAAAATTCTCTTCGATCGACGCTATCGAATGGCGCGAATAAAAGCGTTTGTTCACACGACTGCGAATAAAGATAAGGAAAACTCAAAGGCAATCCGAATTCGCTTGGCTGACAAACATGCCAAACTCCATCGGCTGCTTGATGAAATGGGATCCAAAAGTGAAATTTTGAAGAGAAACCGTCTTAAATTGGCCCATACAATTCCGAAAATGAAGATCGAGCAGCCATTCGCTCAAAACAATTCTCCTTTGGCATGGTTATAGTTCTGGTCGATCGTTTAATTAAGAAGATTAAATCTCGATGGCGCAGCCTTTCCCGACGTCGGCTAAACCTCCTCCTGTACGATTGTTCCAATCGAACAACATGGAAAATCGGAGACAGGATCCGCGCGAAAAGCTCGGGGAAACCGAAAAGCCCTCGGCTCGCGCGCCTCGCACCGTTCGAGTGGATTAAGGGTGAATATCTCACCTTTGTTTACGGGGTGGTAGGCAACGCAGCTGCATCGACTGACGCATTACCTTTTCGCGGCAATTTTATTTGTTTCTCTTTGTTCGGCGCGTTGTCGGGCCACCCCCGATCGCGGATTAGGTGCCCCGAACTTGCACGTTCGCCTTGGGATGGAAATGACGGAGGCGCGACCGACGCGAGTTCGGGATCAACTCGGGCTCCTCGACCCTGGCATTCGGAGCCTGTAATTTTTGAACTTGCGTACAGTCGAGCGAGGGGAAGCAAAAGCACGAGGTCGAAGCGCCGAAGGAAGCAAATAATTAACACAAGGCTTTTAAAGTCACAGAGTGCAAGACCGTTTGCCAACTGGAGGTTGGCTCCAGCTCTAGCCCTCCCAGGTCTACCGTATTTCTTTTTGCTTTAATTGCAAAAGCGTAAGCTGTAATTACAATAAAAATCCAGGCATTCGTGTTGGTCGTAGTGGTGCGCAATTTTATCTTTGCGGAGGAGAAAAGAGTTGCTTTGCACTCGCCGCGATAGCTTATCGAGCGAGTCACGAAGATTGTGGCACGCGAACTGAATATTTCTTTATAATTAATAAACCATAAGTTGAGGCACCTCGGCGTCGCTTCGTTAACTGCAGCTCAGATTTTTTACCGGATAAAGAATTTAAATGACGATTAAATCCATTTTTCCATGATAGGACATTTGCATGAATTTACATGTAATCTGTTTATTCAATTAGACATCGGTACGGATGGCAAGAGCCGCGCGCGGAACAAGGCAAACGGAAAGAGGAGATCGTTGCACAACAGGGACATTACACTTACAACAAACCGAAATAATTCCCTGAAGCGCGAGTCGTTATTCGCTTATCGGGGGCTTAATTCGCGCGCCCTGAGCCCTGCGACATGAGCTCGCGCCCGGAGGATACGACGCGAGCCGCAGCGCCGGAAGCTGGGACACGAGAGGGCCGGATGTTGCGAGCTCGACGTTAAAAAATCAATAGCCCCGATTCGGGGCCGGGGATATGCATAATTCACGCGCGGAGACACGTCCGTGAGGATGAGCAGCGGGAAAAAACGAAACTCGCTACCGGCAATGGCGATCTCCCCTCGCTTATCCGTCTCTTTCCTTTCTCTCATTTCCGCTCGCTCTCTGCCCTTTGATCTCCCATGCGCGCGCATTCTCTCCCCCTCTTCTGCTTTTCCGTAATTTTATCTTTTAATGAGCTTGCATTTAGCGCAATTTACATGTGCCCAACAGCGCTGTTTTAGCGTCCGCGTGTATTTGGTCGTTTTTTTAAAAGGATTCGATTGCGCGATTGTATCTTCTAACTTTGTTTTCCCCGGGAATTGCCGCGACTCTTGGAGGAAGAGAGGAAATATTTTCATTTTTGTGTGTTTGCTCAATTCCTTATTGTACCTTAAACTTGAAATTAATCTCTTTGTCCTCGGATGATCGCCCTTCTGCTAATTACCCTGATAATGTGACTTTGTCCAGTTAATTATATTTTAAAGAGAAAGGCCATTGACGCGAAGTTCGTAATGGAAAATTCGATTCGTCAGTGTTGGTCTTTGAATATTTTTATTAAAACGTGTACCCTCGTTCGATTAATTAATAATAAATTAAACGAGCCTACGATACGCAAGTTAATATTAAATAGCGAAAACAAAGAATTCGAAAGATTTTTGTGCCAATAATGTAAGCACAATACGAGAGAAAAAATTGTGTACTCCATGCTTCATTATTTAAAATGTCGTACTTTCAATTTGAAGTGCGCCATTAAGTATAAATTCATATCTGAACAATTTCATCCTTATTACTTTCTCGAAATATTTAACAAAGCAATTTCGTCAGTTTATAAAATTATTTCGAAGCCGTAGAGTACTTAAAAATTATTTTAGTGAAGCGAAAGTTCATTACATGCTCCAAGTAATTTTACATTATGCTTTAAACATCGTGTTTCTTTTATACGAACTTAAAATCTACCGAGTTATTAATATAAATGGAAAAAAATGCAAATTTAATAGATTAAGAAAGTATTTTTATAAAAAATACATTATTAATTTTTTTTTATTTCTCCAATCGAGAGTCAACAATCTCATAATTAAAATTTTATTGCAGTGCGAGTATACGCGTTTTGTGCTTTGCAATTAATAATTATATCATTTCCATAACAATTTGAGCCTGAGAAATATCAAAATCAACTTATTATACTAGTTTTGAAATATTTCGTTCTAATGGAATAGAATGTAAAGGGAAGTTAATAAAAACTACATTACGAGAGGCATTGAATTTTGTTTATTATTTCCAAGTTTCAAACGATTACTGTATTAATTAATTAAAACAACCGCAGCAAAAAGATATACATGGCATACTCCTATATAGATGGTATTAAACTTATTTTTCCGTGCTTCTCTCCTCGTTATCTTTTATTAAATACTTCCAAAGCTCTTATTAGTTGAATACAAATTTAACGTGAATTTAAATATTAAAAAAGCCTTTAGTTTTACGCAAATTGGCGAGGATATGTTTTCGTTGCGCCTCGCTATTTCTATCTACATCGGGCAAATAATTTGCACGCAAAATGAAAATTAAAAATGTTTCTTCGTATGCTCAGTGAGGGAATGCACTGTCGGTGGATGCACGTCACCCTCCATACTGCATTTTATTCAAAGCTGTCCCCCGCGTCATTACGGTGTTTCATTCTCTAAACACAAGCTATTGGCTCGATTATTAGTTTGAAATGGTGAAAACAAAAAGAACGAAGCCTTTCGAAATTATCAATCATCAGTTATTTACATTGGGCTTTCGTCAAAACAGAAAATACAAAGCACGTGTTTATTCACACAAGCCAAGTGAATTAGTCGAACGTTCACCTGTGATGCCGCTGTTACGTTGCTCCGCTCCCCATTCGGCCTGAGACACGCGGTATTGACCTTGCGGCCATAACAACAACTCCCCTCTCGCGCGTTTTGTCGAAATTCGCGGTAATGTTTGGCTCGCGGAGTTCCTACTAGATTCGAGCCACTTCGTAGAAGATTCCGGGGAAGCGTTTCGAGTCCGAGCATCGCTGCGGAGACGCGAAACGTCCGTTAGTAGGCTTAGGTCCCCCGTGAAGGGCGCGGCTGGCGCAAGTGAGTCCTCGATCGTTTTTTGTCCGTCTGAGTAAGTGCCGCCTCGCAAAAGCCCGCGTCCGCGTTTCGGCACACCCTTGGTCTCGCTCGAGTTGCTCCTGCCTCTTACCCCCCACCCCACCATACAATGAACTCTCAATTATACATCGATTTGCCGCGCGGCACTTGGCTCTACTTTCGCACCCGCCGTTTTTTGACGAGTGCGCGCGCCGCGACGCGATAAGTGCACTTGAAGCGTCGCCGAGTGCGAGAATGCGGATGGGGGAAGACGCCTCTGTTCGCCTCTGTTCGCGTCGCGTCAAATCGGACAAGACAAAGGACGCTTCTACGGGTACACGGAAACTCGCTACTCCTGCGTCGAAGAGAGAAACCAGGCTGGTTAATCTCGCAGCGGCCGTCATCTTGGCCGCGGATAAATGAACGTTATCAATCAGTTTTATCCTTGCATTTGCGACTGTGTGTGCAATGTCTTCTCTGCGGCTGCTTCCAGGGATTCGATGTCCTGCGGGACTTCGCTAACGGGTTGGTCTCTTTTCAAAAATATTCTATTCAAACTTTAATTGCTAGGCATGTTCTACTGTCTCGGGACTTCCTCTTGCCGCGTTTCATTGAAAATGTTCATACATGAAAATTGCAGCTCTTAGCTCTGGTGCGTTGTAATTTATCTCTGATGCCTAAAAGACAGACGCATCAAAACACAGACTAGACACGTCGGTGTTAAAGTGCACGAGTTCTTTTGATCCGCTCTTTATTGCACTGTTGCCGAGTCGAGGGTTCGAGGACCTGGAAGAAAACGTAGTGTCTATCCGAAGGGGGTCGTTAACCGACCGACACCCTCTATTGACAGCAACAACAAGTGAAATAATTCATGCGACTGAGATTTTTTTGCTTTTACGACGAACTCTGGTTTCATTCCGCGTACTAGAGGTAAGTACGCATAAATACACATTATTCGCGTTGTTTACTTTCGTGTACTACTTTACATGTAAATAATGTAAACAAGTTTGATGTAGAGGCACGTGTACGTATTATTATTCACTAATATATTCTGTGCGGATGAAATGAATTAAAACGTAACATACTCTACCTACAACTCCGCGATTTTTATTATTTTTAAATAAATTTTTGTTTTTTAATAAAAATCCATCGTTATCAATTTCTGTCGTACAATTGTGCAGAAAACAACGAAAATAATGAGCGTTGCGAGAATTCTTTCAGAATAATTACCCATTAGTCGTCCGTACATCGTTTATGCACATGTAAATGAAATTTACATCAATTTTTTATTCCAAAAAAGTAAAGGTTTGTTAAATTTTGAAAAGAAAAACTGTACGTGGCTAACAACACTCATGAATGATTCAAGGGAAAAATAATATACGGTGATACTGTTCAATTACCAACATTATTGACTCTAGAGTATTATTTTTTAATTTCCCTTAATTATTTCTAATAAATAATAAAGATTTGACTTGCAACATTGCACCGACAGTGCACATTGAAAATTCGCCTTAATAAAATGTAATTTATCCGTTATCCCCTTATTTTCAAATAAAGAACATGAATAATCAAAAGGGACACAAATACATACGTATATATATATGCGCGTAGAACAGCTTTCGTGAAACAAATACTATATTTTTGTCCCTTCGTTTACACAAATTTTTAATGTAAACGAATAAAAAACATTGAATATGTGGCTGTATGAGTACGCGGGAAAAATTGAGAAATCATATTCCCGAAGCACTTTTTCACAGCGCACATCCGGTAGGCCGCGGTACACAAGTTCACCGGGTCGCGCCGTAAATAGCAGCACGAGTCTGCGAAGATTAACACGCAGTTAAGTTTTCTCGATCCTCCTCCCATGATCCGCATTAGCCATCGGTACCTCGTTTCCTTCTCGGTAAATCACAATAATCACCCAAGAATTATGTCAAATAAAATGAATGACGCGCCTAATAGTTATTGCCTCGAAATTCCATGACTTTATTTAAATGCTGATACATGGAGATATCAAATATCTCCGGATGCACCTTAAAACGCTGTGTTTAGCCGCGAAGGTGTGCTACGACGGCTTTCAGGGGGAAAATTCAAATGCAGTTGTCCCCTGGTTCTGTAAAATAGTGCGCATTGTAGATAAATATTTTGAATTAAAGCAGTACGATTTTGCTTTTCACGAGAGAGGATGCACCGCTGAAATTTTTGTTTTTAAAATTTAAAATCCGTATTTACCGGTCTGTCAAACCGATATTTATGTTGTCACGATATTGCGTTCCCGAGCGGGTAATTGAAATTTTGCTATCGTACCCGGCAAATCCATTACGAGTGCTGAGTCAGCCGCGTCTCCCTTTACTGCTTTTCTGCTTCTGTATCTTATCTTACACACGTAATACATATACATACACTTGGCATTTTGCTCATCGATACTCTTCATTTATTTACAAATAGCATCGACGAATTTATTTCATATTAAAATTTCGATATTACGTTACTCGATAAAGCACTAAGAAATTTCTGTATTAATGCGCCAAGGGAAAGCGCGTTCTATTTTTAAGAAAAACTGCCAGGATTCGTTATTCGCCTCGGTAGTTCTTTTGAAACCGAATTGCGTTTTATTGCTTTTCAAAATATCCTTAACGAACCTTTAATTTTTAACAATTATCGACCTTTGATGATCGTATTAATGGCGAAAGTGCTGCAGAAATTTGGAAAAAGTTCTCTCTATGCATTGTAATACTTTGTTTACGTAATTTATGTTGGTACATTGAGAAAAATCTAAATTGAATCTACAATAGAGGATGCAGCTCTAAATTATAAAATCGAGGCGCAAAGTGTAAACGTATGAAATGAAACGCGCGTTTCGTGATCTTTCGTACAAGAAAGTCTATTCAATGTTTCCATCGGTATTTATCGATCTCGAATAAATGAGTATTATAAAAACTTTTCTTTTATCATTAACGCGTATGTACTATATCATTATTATTGTATTTTTCATTTTCAGGTTGCACCTGTCGTCGGAGTTAATGCATCACCACACTGATCTAGGAGCAACAATATGAGGTAAGTCAAACGAAACAAAGCATTACAAAGTACGCGTATAACTTTTCAAACGCGTTGTTTCAAATATGAAATATGTATTGAGCTTAAAATATACCGCAATGACGTTTACGCAATTATGAATCCTTTTTATTTGTGAAAAAACAGTGGGGGTAGATGTATAATTGCGTCCAGTGAAAATCGATCTAATTTTTTGAATAATTTTAATACTTCAGTTGGTATTGTACATGTAAATTTATTTTTGCACGCGGTGTAAAAAGTTTAGCAAAAAATATTTGGTGTTTTATAAAAATTTTCCTAATAGTTTTGGAGAGCGACCAAATGGGAGTTTATGATAAATCGATGTAGAATGTGAGAGAATAAAGATTCCCAAAATGTTCCAAAAATGCCGCATTATGATTATGTATACCCAAAATTCCAGAATGTAATTGAATTTACGGAATAAAATATTGTCGCGAGTTAAAATTGGATTGAGATAAAATTACTGCGAATGTATGGCCTCATTGCGAATTAGAGAACATCCCGTGGAGTTGCATCAAACTCTATGTCCCAGAGGTTGCGAACTCTCCTCTTAAGCTATTATGATCCCTTTATCTTCTTATAGCTTACATAAGCCGACGTGTACATACAAATATTAAGTAATACGCGAACAATATGAGTATAATAACACAAGTTATTTCAAGTTCTACAACAGCGTTGTTTTAAGACTAAATTTTAATTGGAGTATCGCGAAACCTTTTTGCCCCCACGCAATTTCACCCGACAAATATTTTTCCCGCAACATTTGCATTTTTAACGATCCGATGCTCGTAGATATTGGCAATGGCCGAACGAACAAACAAAGAGTTTACCGGGCGGTATTTGTTTATTGTGATAATGTTAAGTCGATCCAAGTGGACAGCGAACAAGGGGTCAGGAAAGCTGCGCCTTTACTGCTCAGTCGCTTATCCGATTGAGAAAATATCGGAGCTGACGAGGTTCCTTGGCTTCGCAGCGAATTAAACCAAATCGATAGTCGAGAGCGTCTTACGTTTTCCTCGAAAGGCTAAACATACTCGAGCAAGTGCAAATTGCGCACACTTGATCATTAAGCTTTTATTATTCTCGTTTCAAGATCACTTTGTCTGTATGCGTGGGCTGTATAAACAAGGGTTGTCGAAATTATAATTTAGATTCCGGTCGGGCCGGCATATGGGAATAAAAATAAGGCGAACTCAGCGTCTTAAATCCAACTGTCGTTCTCACCTCGGCATAAAAGAAAAGACGTGACGCCCATTTGTCAGTCTCTCCTATCGATACTTCTTTTTCGTACTTTATACGCGAGCACATATTCGCTCGGCTGGCCGAATACAAGTCGGACCGTTCCGCCTTATCCCTGTCGGGAAATACACGAGAAGTGCGTACCCGTCGCTCGTTTTTTGCTTTTCCCGTTTTTTCCCCCGTTTTTCCATTCGGTTCAGTTCGCTTCGCGCTCGTACTTTTTCGAGGGACGATATGACAGTTTTTTGCATCGGCGAAACGCTTGATCCGCGCAACTTTATATTCGCAACGCGAAACTGGAAATCTTTTCTCCGACTGGCAAACTTGGTCGTGGAAATTTCGTCTCTCCTTTTCAAAAGTATCAATTTCGAATTTCCCTCTTTTTCCACACAAGGGTTTATTCCGAGAGAAGGATGCGCCTATAGAAGAATGGTTTCACAAGGTTTCTTTTGGTTGTTTAAATGCTAAGTTAGTTTCGCCACCTACATGAGCCTTGGTCACATTAGTAAACATGAGCATTTGACAGAACGACCATCAATATGAATTGGGGACGCTTCTTCTCCTCCCTTGTCATGTATATTTTTGGGCGGTATGGCAAAAAGTTATTACGATTTTTGGGTCAAGATCATTTTCTGGGAAAACGTCAAGGTCCTTCGGGGCACGTATACGAATACTTACTCCTGATTTCATGTCGAGATTCATTAATTTTGTCCCGATCATTTATAAATGTAACTTGTGCATGTGAATTGGAAGAATGTAATGAAGGTTACGAGTACTTGGAACGACCTTGAATGTAATAACTACTGACGAATCGTCGCATAAGTGTTTGCGATAAATCCCTTCATAACCATAAATTAAATCAAGAAGTACTCTTTATTGATATTCACCGTCGATAAGTAGATTGCTAGGAAAAAATTAAAACGCGTCATTGGATTGTGCGATTACTTCAAGTTGTACGTACTTTACGATCGCAACGCGCTTGAAATATAATAATTTAAGCAGGTCTGTTTATATCCCGCGATAAATCTGATCCAAAAGCATTCGAGAAGGTTCCTGCATAGATATCGAAAACCTTCCCCTAAATTGTATTCGTAAAACATGTGAAATATTTACATCGATAATTCCGTGCAACAAATTAAGAGCAGATGTACTCGTATGACAATTGGAATAAACTTTTTGCAAAAGCATTAGTTATTTAAAAGGGCAAATCCGTGAAACACCGACGAGATAAAAATAAACCAACACATATTCTTAATCGTTTTTCGATCAAACAAAGTGACTCTTGATTTATTATTTAGGCAATTAAAATTTAAAATCGTCAAAGCATCGGCAATTCTCGTCAAACCCACTCCTTGCTATTTTATGTGCGATCGAAGTCAATAAAGAGAAGGAGAGAGATGAAATAAAACTGTCGAGGCCGTGGGCCTCGCGCCAGGCACAAAAGGTCCTGGTGCAAGCTATTTTTCCACTTGCATTGGGCGAAATCAGTGTGCGAACGAATTCGCCCGTAACTCACTCGCACACCAATGTTGAATCGTAATTCAACACGTTACAGGACATTCGTAGGGCCACGTGCCAGCAGCGAGCATTCGATCGGGGCAGCGGAGCCACCGAGACCGACTGCGAATCCCCACGAATCGAGTGCGAGTGCGTTGCACTGTATTGGCGATAACAAAAAAAATGCGTAGGTAGCCGTTGACGCGCCGTGTCTAATGAAACATTCACGTGACCTCTAATGCCGGTATTAGTTTGCCGAAAACGACGCCTCTTACTTCTCCGTCCCACTCCTCGGCACTTAGACTGCGTTCGTCGACTGGGAATCGCATGACCAACTATCCAGATGCCCCTGTTTTACGCTTTAACGCGTAGATTTGCGGGGCGCACGATTTGCGTACATCGGCTAATACACCGGACTTTGGGCTGAGCCACGCAACGGTCGACGAATAATTTCTAGTGCGAGCCGCGCTAACACGAAGGGAGCATTCTCTTTTCTGTAGCGCAGCTTTGCAATAATTTGCTTTGTAAGCGTAGCTAGTGAACATTTATTTTCTATTTTTAATTACCTTGCGGTCTTTTCTATCATATTCGCCGCCGTCCTGCATCTTCATTTTTAGTTTTATTTCGAGTTTAGATACTTTTACAAAAGATTTACTTGGAAGCATTTAATAATGGAAATTTATTAAATTGACGCGCTGAATATTATGATATTCGATTCCAAATCATATCGATCTTTTATTTTTCGAATACCGGGATTACTGTAAAATTTCCTTTTTTATTTCAATTTCGAAAGTAAATTAAAATCGAATTGGAGCGTGATCGAACGCTGTAAGATGGTACAATTATGGAATACAATTAAAGTGTACTTCGAATGTTTATTTGGTTAAACTTTACTGAATGTTGACTTCAACTTATCTTACGTTACATTTACACATGTATAATATGATCGTTAAAGAAAAATATTGTATATTGGAATACGCTAATCCTAATAAAATATTTATTAGAATACTTTATGAAAATTGGAGATGTTCCATTATATCGCACTTATAATTAATTATTGCAAAATAGTGAATTTTTTCGTATACTCGTATTAGGCAAACGGCGAAACAAATAATATATAATAGATTCAAGAATTTCTCTACAGTTTTCAATAAAAGACAAGCGTAGAATAATATTTAAGTTTTATGTTATCAATTTGGCTTCAAAGTTAAATATTATCATTATAATTATTAACGCAATAACATTAAATTTGAAGGGTAAATCAAAAGTAAAATTTTTGGAATTAATTTCTAAAACAACGATTCGAAGTGATTCTCGTTAAAATTCTTTTTAAGCCAAAAAATTATAATTAATTTTCAGCAGTAAAATGTATTTTGTTCAAATTTCAATATTATTACATTAATTATTCTATTAAGTCTCTTTGCAATATGTACAAGGCACATCTTTAAAACAATTCACAATACAATTAAACAAAATACTGTTTTAAGGTCAGAAAAAATAACTTAACATCATCATTATTGCCTAATACAATATAAAGATTTTAAATAATATTAATAATAATAACAATAATATAAATTGATTATCCATAAATTTTATCGCTTTTACTATATCCGATATATTCATTTTACAAACTTAACTATACACGTTTTTATCTCGATGTACACAAGCATAGACCGAAAAAAGTATGCTCGGGTCGCTTGTCAATAAGTGGAACACATTCTACATTCTTATGAAAATTTTAATTCGAATTAAGCTTCATATTTAGTAAAACAAGGGTAAAATCCATACAGGATTCGGTTCAGTTAAAATAATATCACGTGCGAAACATGTCGAAAGGGCAAATCGTAGTCGCAGTTTTTTGTCGAAAAGAATATTAAGTGCAGTGAGAAGTCACTAGTATTTCTATGGAGTTATTAACAGGAGTGGATGGCGAGAACCCTGAGAACGATTTAGGCTTTCCTCTTTTCAGCGATACAATGCTATTGGCGATATTAAATGGTCACCCCGTATATAGTCAAACATATCGCACCCCGCGGAATCTTGCTGCACCCCAAATCACATTTCCAACCGAGCATATAAAACCCCATTAAATCGGGACTTTCGTACTAGTCATTGTAAAGTTACACGTGAAATATACGCTGAGAGAAAGAGAAATCGAAGTGGGAGAGGGAAAGAGAGAAAGAGAGAGAGAGAGCCGGAGAAAGATGATGAAGTTCCGAACGGGGCGCACGAAAAATCTGAACGCACACACTTTTTTTATTGCCACGTGGCAGTCATAAAAAATACGTGCAGCAAGCGTCTCTCTCTTGCTCCCTCTCTCCTCTTCGATTTTTGGCCCAATGTAGATGTAAGTTCCATTTCTCCGTGTGTCGATGTTCAATAATTTGTTCATAAATATGTATATTCATGGACTTTTAATACCCTCCGGTTTGGAGGTGTAGCACAGTTTATACAAAAATCGATACTTAAGGGCTTTGAATAGGAAAAATAAATTTAAAGAATTCGGTCGACTCAATTTCATTTTTTTACTTTTTACGAACGCTAAATTAAAATTTAATAGCTTTTAAATAATCGAAGTTTATTAAAGTAAAAAGTCCATCGCAGATGATAATTACGAATGTTTTTGTAAGATACAAAGATACTTTTAGTTTTACCGCTGATTATTACGTACGACAAAAAACTTGATAATATTTTATTTTTTTAATATAAATTTTTGTGTATTCGTACGAGCATTAATACATTATAAATTAAATACTCGGGGCACGAGAAAAATTGCTTTTATATGATTTTTGTACAAAGTCAGTTTTTAACGCGAGTCATCGTTCGTTTTAGTAATATTTATAAAGCGACGGAAACTTAACAACTCAATAAATAGCAATTAGTTTTCAAGAAATACAGTGTATCTTTTAAAGTTAATTAAAAGCGAGAAATGTCATTGTTCCTTGTGAGCGTTAAAAATGAACTCCCTATCCGTAATTAAAATTTCTATAAAACGTCAAAATTATAAAAAATATGCCAAAAGTCAGCATGTGACCAATCGGGAATGAACATTTAAAGACGCAAGTTATTTCGATACGCAAGAAGGAACATGTGTAGCAAATAGTAGCCAAACGCGAAGAAACGTTTCCTCTCGAAATATGGTTTTCTTCGGCTTAATTGCCAATATACGCTAATACCTGACATCTATTCCCGTCTCTCGCGCAAAAGCACCGGCCGATAGTAATTTGAAATTAATTCGTTTATGCGTAGAGGGGTGTATTATAGCATCTGAAAGAATACACTTTTTTCTTTTGAATTCGCCGAATTTCTCGAATCGCTGATACTAATTCGAACAGGTGTGCAAATTATAGCGAGAGTGTCAATTAGACATATGGCGTTCGCAAAGCATCGTGTCAATATTATCTTACATAGAGCGCCAAGCAAATTATATGTAAATGTGAATTTTACAACGTGCCTCCGCCGCTCATTACAGGAATGATAAATTTATCGTCCAGTTTAACAAAAAGCCGCTCGAAAATCGTTTAAATCGTTTCATAAAACAACTCTGTTTTTTAGTGAATGAATTTACGGATGGCTTGATTTGGGCTAGTTGGCGAAGTGGCTTTGGCATCTCTCGATAAAACTCTTATTTAGAACCCAATCGTCACTGTGAAATTACCGAAGCTTTACTTGGTAGATATGTTATAAAAAGCAATGTGCGCGGTAAACAATAAAACTGTACAATCGGGGGTACAATTTTTTCCATAAGAATGAATTCGCAGTTTCAATAGTTTGCCCACAAAATAGCGTGTCGTGCCGAGGTCCTTGGGAATCCCGTCCAATTTCGACATCTCCTGGCTCCGACGCTTTTAACGGGTGGGATCTCGAGCTGAGTTTATTGCAGGTGTTACTTTTTGCGGTGATTTTCGTCGAGTGTGCGTTGAAGGGCTCGGCCACTTTGGCTTTACGTGTCCGATTTCGAAACGGGCAACATTCGTTGTTTGTTCGCGGTGCGAAAACTCGAGGGTTCCTATTTTTTCAGAAGTGTCTCTCTAATGATATATAAAACATGTCTTCACTAGATAATCACGTCTCGTCCCGGGCTCCGCGCGCTGACTCGGTAGATTTTTTTGTATTTTTAGGCCAGCATTAGATGCCCTCTGTCGGTGAGATGCAACTTTCGAGCTTGAGTGACTAGTGGATTCGCTGAGTTTCCTCGAGTCGTTGTTTCCTTGCTCTGCTTTGGATCACCTGCGACGTGTCATACGCACGTCCCAGTGTTTTTCAAATCGATACGCTTTATTAATTGAGGGGCATTCAATGGACCGAGGCACGAAATAGTTTTGACATAATTGGGAGATTTGACGAGTCCGATTGATTTTAATATACGCGTGATCGAGCAGTTTTCATTGTGCGGCTCTTGTGTGTTGATGCAGCGGAATTTTGGATGTTTCCTTGCTCATCGTAATAGATACATCTGCTCCTTTTCACTGCGCACCACCGGTTTAGAGAATTACGCACTCTTTGTTTGATTCTTGGTTATAATTACTCGCCAACTTGTTGCGAGCATTTTAAGTTAATGCATAATTTTAATTTAAACACCCATTTCGCACGGATTATTAATTGTCTTAAGATAAGAGCTGCGCTCGAAGCGCACAATTTTACTTGCCAAGTATTGATGAGTCATCGAAAACTTGATAGAAAGAGGCTGTTTTCAAATGATATGCTCTTAAAGCTGTTGTAGAATACAGTTTGATATTTAAAGTTGGATATTTCTTATTTTTAGTGAATCGTGAAGAATATTCAAGGTTTGATTTTGAAAAGTGACATAATTTTTTAGTATCCAATTAGCGCAACTGCGATATACATTATTTTTAGTATTTTTAGTTGTTTCCCATTCAAATTTCAAGTAACAACTTAAAATAATGTTGGTTGTTTTTAAAGATGGATGGAAGATTTTAATCGATATACGTCTGATTTATTGTTTCACAAAAGATATTAAAGAATTGAACTTGAGGTAGTAACAAGTTTATAGGATTGAATAAAACGAAATCTTTCAAAAGACTTTGACGATACTTGTATTGCTCGAATGGAGCTGATGCTTACAAAGTTTGCACGCAAAATGGAAATATACATAAAATTAAACTCCACTCTTTCACATAAGCAAAGGTGGTTTTTTGTACAATCGAATATCCTTAAGTCGATTTAGTGTTTTTAGGTGAGTTGGGAGTACGAAAACGATCATTAGAAGTAAAAAATATTAATTATGAAATGGGGAAATTAATTTTTCATCCTTTTCATCAAAGAAGCCTATAATCGCGCGCTGTTATTTCGTAACAGCTGCGTACGGAATCTATTGTTGCATTGTCAAAGTCATAAAGGAATTTCCAATAAAAAGAAGCGCATCATCAAAAGGTCCTAAATTCCTATTCGTGTTCCATAAGGCTTCTTCACCTTCGAAGCTTATCGTCTTCGTGTCTAGCGTTTAAGAAGATAATTTTGCCGTATCACTACGTGAAAAAATATCAAAATTTACTGGGAGATAAAGCGAGTAACAGTTTTCAATTTTTTTAAAATTACATCGCTAAATTGGCGAAATGTGAAAATTTTTTTAAAGTCAGCCATTCGATACGTGTTATTCTTATGCGCTTTACTGAAATTCCATTAGAATTGTAAAACGATGGATATACTGCGCCCAGATTTCAAATATCAAAAAGACTCGACGTAATTTAATAAAAGAGTCGCGGGAAAAGTTAAAAAATGTATTCCTCGATAATAGATATTAGAAATTTATCAGACTGAAATATTGGTTTCCTCTCGCTTACAATAATGAATTTAAAGTATCTTTTGAATAACGAAACTGGGAAAACTCGTCTTTCATTTTACAAAATCACTCACAAAGTCCAGGAGGGTCCTCAATTGTAGCGGGTGCGCGCTGCGCTGGTCTTTATGCTTTATCCATTGTGTGTCTTTCAACTTAAAACTCGTAAGAAAAAATAAAAAAATAGAAGAAAAGGAAGATAAAAAGCGCGACCTTTTTTCCCGAAAATCCTCATTGATTTTCGCGCTCGTCGAACAGACGTTCCCACATTGTGCCTCCTAACGAGAAACACTTGTTCGACGCGCGCCGCAGCACAGCTGACCCGGCATTTTCCGCAACTTGTCGGCGTCGGCGGGAAAAAGTTTTAAGGGTCTTTTCGAGGCGGCTGCGGCGGCACCAACACTCGCGCTAATGACTATTTTTCACGACACCGGCCGATTCTACAATTTTTTATCCCTACTGGGGCTCGAGTACATGCAGTTTTTCCGGGCAGTGGTTAACTACTGCCGAGGACCATTAATCATATGCACCGGGAGTCGTCCTGCCCGCGTTACCGTCGTTTCCAACTTTTTTCGGGAAAAAGGTGATGTGGGAAAGAAAAAAGCGCCTCTCATCTTTACGACCTAATTATGGAATTAAGCGGCTAGCGATGCTTGTAATTCCTCGACGTTAGTCGAATCGCTCGAACCCTTTTTCCCCCTCGATTGAAGCTTTTATTCTTCGCGCGTGCTTCTGATATTTATTCGCTTCACGAATATCACATCCCTTTACATTAAATTGCACGCGCAGAGGTATTAAAAAAAACACGAAAAAATTAAACGACCCTTTTTCGTTCGGATGGAGCCGATGCAAAGATTTTCCGAATTATTAAGTTTTACAAACAAATTCGTCGCGTTTTGTTTTTGATTTATAACTATTCAATTTGTAATGCCGGAAATAATTTATGCATTCGCTGGTATTTTTAAATTGAATTTTAGATTGAATATTAAGCGCCTTAAATATAATTTTACGAAATTCAAATTAATTAAATACGGTAATCATTTGAATAATCGTTTAATCAATTGCAATTCGCGTGCAAATAATTTTACAATATTGAGGTGCGTTGAGCAATTTTTAATTCTCTAATAAGCATTTTGCAATTAAAGCTGAAACGTTAAAAATAATTTAAGCCGTACAGCATGATAAACGAGTAAAAAGTAAACAATGCATTATTAGCGCATTTCAAGGGACATTCTGTCCTTTAAAACTGATAAAACTGACAACATTCACTGCAAACTTATATAAAGTCCGCTAATGTAATTTATATACAACTTTCTCAGTGCATTTAACTGATAAGTGTGCAGAATCATTTGTATTTTAATCGGCATCCCTTGCTCTGAACTTGCGAATAAAACGATACCCGGGAACAATAAGAATTCATTCGGTGTTGACATTTACTATAGAAGGATTATACGCTTATAACAGTGTCTTTAGCACTGCAAATAACGTAGTTATAGATTCACATTCGTGTCATTGTGTAAGTGAATATCAAAACGATATTGTTCCAAGTCTAAGATTACGGAACTTTGATTTGTTTCTTGGAATTACGATTTTCGTCAATTTAGTATTTACAACATTAATCGCGAGAAATTTGTAGCTCTGCGAATCGAAACAGCTGAGCTGATTTTTTTCTCATTCAGTTCTGAAACAGAAATTTAGATGATTAAACCTCGAAAAATGCCAGATTACTCGACCAATTTACAAGAAATTCCCCTTTATGCAGAAAATATTTTTAGAAAAGCAATAATTATTCACGTCACGTACCATTCGACTCAATACCATTGGTATCTTGAAACAAAATTAAAACAGTTGCATGTAATTCTATATTTTCCAACATAGTTTTAAAGCCCAATACACCTTATAAATTACACTAGAAAAAAAGCATTTTCCTCATTGTTCAAAGTAGGTTACCATAACTCATGCTTTGATTTATGATGCCATACTCATCCATGACAAGATCACATTTTTTTATCCAGCAATAAATTTAATAACGCTCTTTTATCCGACAGTTTTTAATTGTTTTAATGAAGGTTTCTAGTACACGCTACACGTGTAATTCGGTTTTTTCTTTAAAAAAAAAAAGGAGAGCGCGCGCCAAGTACATCAATTTTTTTACCAATAAAATTGCAGTGACATTTGGTAAAAGTACTTACGAAAGTAACTTTTTTTCTGAAAAATCGTAAATAACAATTTAAATCTACAGTTGAAAAGACGATTACTTTAACGAATTCATTAATGTATGCAGATTTTCAAAGTATTAGATCAAAATTCGACGAGGTAGCGATGACTTATTGGGATTTGACGAGTCATTTATTTCAACCTTATTATCGTGAAATCGAACCATCTGCATTATTTCTGCATATCTACTGTGTAATAATTTATTGGTTCTAGAATTTTACGTTTGACATCGTAACAAACATTATTGATACGACTTTAACTGAATACTAAAGTAAATATAGCTCTTGATAAAATTGCATATATTATCAGCAGATGCTCGTTCAACGCTTGCCACAATCAACGTTTGGTTTATGAAAAAGAACTTATCGAGTCTTATGCAAACTTTTCTTCGAGTTTCTAGTATAATTTGACGAAAATTGCAGTTGTCAAGAAAAACATAAAATGAGGTAATATAGATACTATACATCTAAGTACGCAACTGTTCGTTAATTATAGTAATTATTGATACTCTTTGTGTACAGTCAGTCGCAGTAAGTTGGATAAAACTATTCTACCAATCTAATCATTTCCAATCGGCTTTCCGGGGTAAACTTTTATTCGCCATTCGTAAAAGTTAGCTTAGTCTTATAGCACTGAGCTAATTCATAGAAAAAACCACAACGTAAAAAGCAACGATACCCCACGTACAGGTAGATATATTCGATCGATCGATGTTAAGATGCCTGCCATTATTTTACGTTTCAATCGATGAGAATTTATTCCTGGTTTATCAAATTAAAATCTCCGCGGATATTTGAATTTCGACACGCACTATTTCTAGTTATCAATTCAATTTTAATAAATTTTACTATCCGATCTTCGTAAAACTGCACCCGTAATTACAGAAATAAATCAATTATAACAAGATTACGCGCTCGAGTCACTAAATTCTGTTAAATCATCGGAATAGCGAAAGTTAGTAGGTCAAATGGAAATCCATAATATTAAAATTAATGGATTTGCGCGAATTGTACATCTTCCTAATTTCCCCTCGATTTATTCTCAGCTCAGCTGCTGAAAACATGCGCGTGTGTGTATCGGTGTTCGTGTGCGCCGCCTCCACTTCCATGTGTAGCGCTCGCGACGGCTCGCATTAATCCCTCGGAATCGAAGCTCGAGGAATATACAATTTGTTGTACACGTTGTACGGAACAGATATCGGTTAATATCCAGGACTTAGATTCTCATAAATAGCGTCTATTAAGTATCGCCTCCTCATCTCCCTGCCATTCGTAAAAGCCGTTTAAGCCGTTCTGAGGAATTGGACCGAACCGACACGCACTTGTGGATGTAACGCCACCCGAACGCGATCAAGTGCTGCCCAATGTTTCATTTTCTTTCTTCCTTTTCTAATGACTCCTCTAATGATACCGACTGCTGCGCTTCCATTCGGTCCGCGTAATATGTATGGGGAGCCTAACGTTTTCCCGGTGCACGGTTCCGACTACATGTCGATAGAAGCTTTCATTTTCGTTCACCGCTCCAGCGCGTAGATTAAACTTTAAGAAATTTTAGTAACGTCGAATGAACGTTAAGCAGAAACGCTTAATAAGAACTCGAGATTGATTGTTAATTGAGAAACGGTCGTGATGTTGAATAATGCCACTCATTTGTATAATTTCGAAAATAAACAAGTTCCGATGTGATTATAATACACTCGTGCGCATGCCTCGGAGCTCTTTAGCCGGAATATATTCAACCGAGTTTTCAACTCGGCATGTAAAACAAACTATTTAAATTTCAAGGGCGAATATAATTTTAGCGATAATTTCGGTTTTTCGCCGTCGTCTGCGCCGTCTCGACATTCTATTCCAATTTCGAGTAATTCGAATTTAAAAATCGAATCGGGTATCGAAGAAAAAATTGTCTTTGAGTCGTTTCCCAGCCAAGGATGTTATTTTCCCCGCAATGCGGGATTCGGCAAAAAATAATTACACGCTATTTGCGAATAATAAGACGCCATATTTTACGATGAGCATTGAAATTGCAATGGGAGTCAAAACTGCGCTTCGGCGAGTCGCACAACTACTCGCTTACGCATTATCGATATTCATTACCGATTCATTGCCGATGTCTTTTTAATTTCTCGCGACAACAGACTTGAATGCGCGCGGCCCATAAGGTGCTTATCGAGTTGGCGAAACTTTTTCAATGGGTCGTAGTGCAAAAAGCTGATTAAAAATTAATCGCCACTTCAGACAGGGTCGTGCCTTGTAATTCCATCCGTTTCCGCGGTATTCGAAATAATTTATCAGGACCGAAACCGAACAAGTGCTGACTTGGTCCTCGTTACTGTCAGTGGCGTAATCATGATTTCGCAGAGAAGATTTCGATACTTTCCTAATGGAGTCTGCGATTCATCTTCTCACGAGTGAACGTGGAGAAATACTAATAATACCGAGGGAGTATTCGTAGCTGGTAATCCGAAAGATTAAATCGAAGCCGAACGAGAAGGCATTATATAAAATATTTTTAAAAAAATATTACCGGCACTCGTTCGGCTTTCGACGTTGAGAAATGAGCCGAAATCCTTGAAAGAACAACGCAGGAGCACATTTTCTCATCAAGCTGCTCGAGGATGGTGGTTAGGTGGTAGTGCGCGCGTGGCCGATAATAAATTTAAATTTGACGAAAAGCGTAGAAAAATTCGAGCGTTAAATCGAAGCGAAGGCACCCGGAGCGGGAGTCGCGTCGCCTAATATATACCCGGAGGAATAAAATAAAAGGAAAGCGTCGCTGCGCCGCGATTACTCAAAGCTTCCTCTTCGCTCGCGCACTCCATGAATATTAAATGTGTTTATTCCTAGGAGCATTCCCGTTCTCGTCCTGGTGCTCGTGCTCGTCCTCGTCCTCGTCCTCGTCGCCACAAATCGGCTTAACGCCTCCTCCGTGGCCGGGTACAGCGATGACTGATCGCCCCAAATCGCTTCCATCCGATATTTTCCCGCGATGGCTCGTTTAGTTATGCCGTCTGATTCCGCTCTAAAGTACGAGGCGCGTTTCCGCGTGTGCGCCTTTATTAATGCTCGAGGTCCCGAAATACTTTTTATCCAGTACCGAGAAGGGAGTCACGCGATTCCTTTTCTCGCTCTCGGATTAATAATTTATGCGGATATTTTTCATGCGCTCTCGGGGAATTGATTTTTTTTAATGGGATTAGCTTGGTTACGAGTAAGTAATGGGTTCAGCAGGTCTATCATTTTTATTGCTGTTTGCTTTGCATTTGCCTTAGCAACCGTCATCATCGTTAAAACATCGATGAGATTGATGTGCGCACGAGACACCGGCATTTATCTCTCGAGCTCGTAATTTTTACCGAGCGAACGGATTTTTTCGTTCGTTGCCAGTATTCGTCAAGCGAGTCTTTTAGCCATACGACACGTGACGTCGGATGGGATCTTTAAAAAATTGGATTTTCCATTAACTTTGGGCTTAGATTGACCAAATCGAAAGGCCTATTTTGCTTTTCGTCGTGCATGGACGTTAGAGGGACTTATCATTGAATTAAACCATGATGTTTGTTTTACGTAGCTATCGCAGGTGTTTATAAAGACTCCAGTTTTGACATGGAAGTAGACATTTTATCGCAAACTCGACGTTAGCCACTGTTGACGGCTCAAATAAAAAAACGATATTTCTAAGAATTAACTTGTTTTGTAGCTCCGGATGGAAAGAGCCTTTCTCCTAATGATATTAAACGAACTTAAAACTCATTCGCGAGTGGCGTCTCTTTAATGACCCTCTCGAAGATATAACATTTTTTCTAGATGTTAACAATAAAATAATAACGGCGGCTTTCTGCAGCATCCGACGAAATAAAAGGAGCATTTTTACGATTAAGAAGCTTTAGCGAATGCGCTAGTTGTGCAACACGTAATCTGCTTTGACGTTTGCAGGATAAATAAAACTCAGGATAAATGTTCTGTGACCACATAACAAATTCTCGAAACTTCCTATTTTATCATTTATTCTCGGCAGCTCCTTCACTGCCGGATCCCCTCGCGCATCGCAGGCAGCATGTATTATCCCTAGATCTTCATTATCTGCTGCTCTGTCGCGCTGAACGTCGCTGCGAGATAAATTTAATTTTGCGTTCTTTTAATTTCATATTTCGATATTGAATGCTCGAGGCAACTAATTTGTTTTAATTTGAGCAACGTCCCGGTGCTCCCACACTGGTTTAAGTACATAATAATGCGCAAACTGCTTTTACAACTATGCACTCCTCCTATTCGGATGGAAACACTTTAACCGATGTTGTTTGGAGACAATATAGAAACTTTTGATAACAATAACGAAATATCCAAGTATTTAGTTTCTTTTGAAAAAGCATTTTATGAAAATTACGGAACGTCACAAATGCCTCTATAATTTCAGAAATTAAAGTTACCGTTTTTATATTTCACGAACGGCCACGCGTTGTTCAACTTTTCCCAGGACGTTTGAAATTAATTTTATGAAACTACTTTGAATAAGAGGCTTTCAACATATCCCTTTATCTGTTAAAAATAAACTTTTAGCACAAATATGAATTAAAATTAAAAGTAATTATAATTAATTAATCCACGTCGACTCGGATCAAATTTTCTTTCTTGTTTTAAATTCTCGAAATGACCATATGTGGAGTTGCGCTTTGTTTACGTTGATTTTCAAAGTTGCTAAAAAATTCAACGTAGCAGATCAAAATTATAAAGCGCGTGGGAGTTCTTATCGTCGGTATTTTACAATATTTTCGAAATCTTATTCTTTCAAAAACTGTCCGTAAATTTATGACCAACACTTGCAAAGAAATTAGCATTTCAATAACGCTTTTCTTTAGGAAGCACGCTCGCACTTTAATAATGCGATTCGTCAAAAGCTCGATAAATAATCCACTTGTTTAATATTGAAATTTTTATAGTGTCGCTTCCTTCTATTCATAAACATCAAAAGCGAGGCGAAAACATAAACTTTCATCGCTATTTAATTTACACGTTAAAAGTACATTTAATATTCTGGTCTAACTTTGTAATGCATTAATGTATTATGTCAGCGACTCTAAATTCGTTCAGAGCCTTTGTTCGCTCCTCGGTTTTGAACAGACGGTCAGAAAAAGCCTCCGAATAGCTTTATGGGGGCCATTGATGCACCTCCAACACGAATTTCTCATCGAGATAAACGGGAACAAATGTTATTGTTTTTCTGAGAGGGACGAAAGTTTGCCCACTCCTAGATGCTGACGGGCGTGTGTGCGTGCGTGTGGAGCGCCAGTCGGAGGCCGCAGTCAGCGCTTTATGACAACGCTTTGATGTATCGTCGGGAGCGGAAAAAGCGCGAAATTCGAGGAAAAATCGGGCGCGGGCATCCGTCTTGGCGAATTTATCCGGTGGGATAACTCAAGCCAGGATATCGCGTCCGTTTTTCCGTTTTCCCGTTTTTCCGGGATACGTTGGAAACGGCAAAATGCTCCCCGATTTCGCAGTCGCAAAAATTAATGTGGCTAGTTTATTATTATTAACGAGGATTTTGCGAATGAGCAATGCGAGCTTTTCCTTTGAAGCTTCCTCGGCATCGGTTTCAATTACGTATTCATCAGCGCACGCGCGGCCCAAAGTGAGACGTTCAGATTTCTTTCGCCTCCATAAATATTGAAGTGCTCACGAGTTTTGTTAATTCAAAATCCGGCTTTTCTGCATTAAAAGGCGCGTTTATTTATGCCGACTTTCTCGTATCTCTCTGCACAATGTGCGCGCATTGGTAACCGACTCACGCGACCTTTGACGTGCACACGGGGAGGCTTCGCTCCTGTGGAAGTTGGCATATTCGTTGGACGCGTTCGTTTTTCTCAACTCTGCTCCATATTTGTCTTCCCAGATCTACGGCTAACAGACAAAGCGCAATTCTCGCGAGGTAATTGACGAGCAGAAAATTTTAAATCAATGGAAAGGTCGAAGGGCACCGCGTGGAATTTTCGTCGACGCTCGTTGCTGTCGAAAGTACGATGCACAATTTTCACGAAACGCTGCATTTCAGCAAAGTTGAAAACGTTTCATTCTTGAGTGAAGTACACACTTGTTACGTCACATTTCCAAAAGGCGAAAAATTAATGTTCATTTGCAGTCTCGAGTATCACTTTACCAACTGGCCGCCTGCTCCTATTCACTCGGCTTTTCACTGTTTACCACTTGGCACCGCCGCCCCGACGACTACACATTCTGCAAGTCAGGTTCCGAGTAAATGACACATTCTCTTTAAACGAGTGTACGAGATATCACTCGCAGCTCCCAGTCGAAAACTTTGCGGAGAGTCGCATTATTGGTCCGCAGATAAGCAGCAGCAGAGCTTTCACCAATGCAGATCCAAGCATCTCATTTGGGAGGGAGAGACCATCTCGCGAGGTTAGACTTGGGCAGACGTGGTCGGGTTCGGGTCAAAGCCTGCATCTGATATCGCGCAAACGAACGTCGCTCAAACTCATCCGGCGACCCGAAATCATAAGGAATCCGCGCGAACGACTCCCTCGGGAATTCTCTTTGATGCTTCACGTCAGGAGCATCTGGCTAATGAGCCTCTCATTATCAATACCACGCAATCGTAAGCGGCGCCTCGCAGCCTCGAGGTCTCGTTCAATGGTCAGTCAACCAGCCGCCAGCGTCGAGCCGACATTTTATTAGCGGGCCGCCCTCGAGATTATGAACGCCGGCACGTGGAAGCGGCTCTGCCGAATGGGAATTTTTTTCCATCGCTATTTCCGGTCAGTGCGAGATAGGCCTATCGGCTCCGGTGATCTGGTCGCTCGCCGTTTTTTCCGCGCCGATACGTCGGTGGAGGTCTCGAGCCACGAGCCCACAGTTACGGTGATTTTTTACGAAGACGCCCAAGCCAATGCTCACGGCTTATTCCAGTACCGCGAAGTTTGGACAGTTCCTAGGCTCCTTTCCTTTTTCTCGAATCGACTTTCACTTTGAGCGTTTTAAATAATTCTTGAGTCACGGATACTTTAACCTGGCGCTTATGTACTTAAAGGAAAAATGTTGCCGAGTTGGGAAGAGCATTATTTAACGTAACATCAGCCGCACCTTCTGCCATTTACGATGCTCATCTTGTTTGACTGGAGCGTCCCTTTTTTCGAAAAATCCAATTTGTTGGGAAAAAAAATTACGGTATACTCTTTGGCTTTTCGTCTTACACTTTTCGATCTTGCTGTCTCGCATAAGTCGATGTCGATCAACATGTACATACATCGCTCGATTTTTCTTTTCTCTCGTTCCTCGTGCTTCCGTGTACGTCGATATTTGTTCTTTATCCATCAAATTTATAAAGGGGAGTTTCGACGCCATGCCTGAATGATTTCTTCTCGAGAAATAATTTATCGAAATATTGTATTGAAATCACGCTTCTCTTTGTTTGATTTCTTCGATTTTGGCTTTTCGATCATTAGATTAACGTTACGCTGTTTACTTACTTTATTTCGTTACTTAGGCAGACTTATTACTCGATGAATCATAGCAGCTCTTACCTTTTTCACTTGCAATATTGCATTACTGGCACTTGTTATTTTAATTCCGCGTCATCGTTCGCAGCTTCGACTTCTAATTGCGCAGCTGGCATTTTAAATTATCGCAATGTAACGCGAGTCGATTAACATCGACTATGATTTACTAATGGTCTTGACGAATGATAAAATACGAGCGTTAAACTGTCCCATGTTTGTCAAGCGTAAGAAAAATCCATAGTCGCGTGGAAATATATTAAATTAAACGAGCAAGCAGGGTTGGAAAAATTGCATTCTTCTCCATCACGTGTATGTACGTGTAATACGCGTAGTTACAGGAAAAATGGGGCGGGGGAGGGATCGAAGAAAAAATGCACAAACAAGGAAGCCTCGTAAGATGCGATACAAGCGGGGCGATGCGTCATTGCGGATGAGTCGCCGATGGGTGAAACAAAAATGAAACGGAACAACAGCAGCGTGAATGACGGCAAAAAACAGGAAGTGCACGGCGAAGCGGAGAAAAGGAAGAGATTCGAGAAAATAATGTAACGAGTGCCGTGGCAAGGAGGTGGGATAATACGGATATCGGTGTACAGGGGTGCGAAGGTGGCGTAAACAAACAACACAAATGAGCAGAGGCGAGTACAGGGTAGACGGGGGCTGGTGCTGTTGCTGCGCGGAGGGGAGGCTCCCGGCCTTGTATGTTGGGCCATATGGCGCGTGGCATAAGCGACCCCCGCTGCCGAAATATATTACGGGACATTACAGGGCCCAATAGCCCGTGAACGGCGCGCAGTAATTTCCCTCAAAATGCGACTCCCGAAAATCGAAAATCGCGCCTGAGCTACGTTACGAGCCTCGTGGCCGCTTAACCGCGGGGTTTGGGGCTAAAATTCCGTTGCACCGAAAGCGTGACCAGGTTAATGTTGTTGAATCGTCTTGCTCTCCTCCCCCCCACGGGCAAATACGATTTCCGAATAAGCGCGCGTTCCAGCGGATCGACGTATCGACCGACTTTCGGATAATAATAGGAAAGAAAAAATGAGAAAGCGAGTTCGACTTGCTCGGCTGCGAGGCAGATTTTCCTTTTTTTCCTTTAATCTAATGCCAATTTATTCATCGTTGATTCTATCGCGCATACGCTTCGGTATCACGTGAGCTTCTACATGACTTATCATTCCCAAAGCTTTCGCGTTCGATCGCTGATTGCGGAATTAAACTTGCGGAATTGAAAAAGAAGACGATTATTTCGTGCGAATTAACTTATCGTGGGTGAGCTTGTGCGCGCGTGTTAAACAGCTTAAGGCAGAAGGGGTTATTATTAGTCATGTGTGAGTGGAGGTAAGAACGCGATGGAATAATGACCGTGAAATCAATAAAGCAATAATGTGCCTGTGCATGCGTAGCGAGCAGCAGTACATCAAAGTAAATACCTAATAAGCCCCAACTATTATCAAAAGGGCGTTTTGTATTTGAAAATCGAAAAAAGAATATTTGTGCGTTGGATGTTTTTAATACACTTCATTGAACAGATACGTATACGTGGCAACTGTAATTAAATGAAATTTAATCGGATCGTAGTGCGGTATGCATAGCGAAAAATTACAATTTAAGTTCCGAATTAAGTGAATATTTTCTTCGCCACTCGCGTACGAATTTTTCTAACGACATACTCTATTTCTGACCCTTTGCCATCGAATCAAAAGATGTTTGACGAATTGTAAAAGGCAACACTGCTTAGATAATTTCATCCTTTGATAGATATTGAGTAATGCCGAAACAATGTTAAGTTGTTTTTTATTTTTATTAACATCGATAGAATTAGCTTGGTAAAGGTTGCCGTCAGTTGTCCATGACATTGACAAATAAGTGTAATTTTTTAATTTTAACCTAAAGCGTACCTTCGGATTTAAATTCCGAAATTAAAATTCCTTTTAAACATTCTTGTCGGTAAATATTTCGTGTACTTAGGAAATGAGCAGTCGCTGAATAAAATCCGAGGCTTTGATAAATTATCCGAATTGATCGTGATTATTCAACGGCTGAAAAACGTTATTCATTTGTAACGAAAGAAAATTTGACCGAATAGTCCATTCGATATTAAATTTATAATAAAACGTTTATACTCGCTTCTATAGAAAAGAACATCAAGGTATTCCCGAGTCTTGTTTTTATCACAAAAGTTTTAATTTATCAACAACGACACGATATTAATTTGCTGCTTTGTTCCGTGAAAATTGTTTTCAACGTTTATTTCGTATTAGTGTAAAATATGCCAGCAGTCGTTATTTTACAAATCCACTTTTTTCGCAAATTTGATAAACTAATCATTTTAATTTCACTCTAATTCCGTACACTCGAGGCACTTAAACTCTTTTCGACGAATAGCGTGTGACAGTAGTTACCACCATCACCGTGTGCAGCTCGTCAAATCGATTTTTTTAATTAAATATTTACTTTATGGTACGAATACGTAATAATCGTCGCTTACTCGCGAAACTCCGAGTAGGAGAGTTATATTAATCTATCGTAAGATTACTCGCGAGAATATTTTCATATCGATAGGAGAAAATCAACGCGCGTACAGCAACACCGAAACTTATATTTTATTCAAGCGTTGGAAAATTGGAGTTTTACGAAGAATTATCGACTGGCGGATGAGGAATACCTATTAGTTACCATAACTCGTATTTTACGGGACGCACAATCTATGCGCGCGTAAGCCTCGACGCGAGTATAAGTGATTGCCTGGCGCATTAATCGAAGCTTCGATTCGCCAGCAAATTGGTGGCTAACAATCTTAGACGCAATTTCGCAGATATTTTTCATTAGCCTCTGCCTCTTATAAAGACTGCACTAATCTAATGCACTCGATATAAATTCCAAGCTGCCGGGTATATTGGGAAATTCAGAGCTCGATCGAAACCATTCGCAGTGATTTACCAAGTGCGAGGAAATTTTCATTTCGCCTTAGCACAGCTCCCGTGGCCCAACACACGCAACACCACGCGGGTTCATTTTATTTTATTGCGCACGGCATTATTTCATTCAGCAGCACTTTGTTGCATTAATCCACATTACCCGGGCGACATCGTCGAAATATCTCATAAAAGAGATGACAGGCAATTACTTAATTCGACGAGGCACGTTTGCCAATTGGTTAGAAGCCCTCCACCCCGCAGCTTCGGAAAAAGCAGCGTATATCTAATGAAATAAAATGGGCTCGATGGCTCGATGGTTCGGGTCCGATGACCCCGTAAGCGTGGCGGGCGACGTTTGGCAAACCAAAACCCCGTGCAGCGTTAATTTGGTAAAACTCTCGCGTGTCGCCTCACAAAAGGCACGCATCCCTCCGAGCATTTTTTCCTTCTCCACCTCGAGCTCTCATCGGAGCTCCCCTTGCGAATAAATCAAAGTCCACCCTCGCCTCCTTTGGCTGCTCGCGTCTTGCCTTTTCGCCGAGTGCACGAGGAAACACACGCAGTAATAGCAAAAACGAGCTCGTATTTATCCTCGGCGCATGGGAGTCGGTGCCTGCTGTTAAGCTGACTCCACAATGCTGACTCCGGGAAGCTGGCAGATCGCGGTTTTTCAGTTTTGCCATCGTTAAGGTCGGAAAATCAGCCGCCGCCTTTGCTCGCGTGCGCCGATAAAAATTGCACAGTTGCGAAAAGCAACATCTTGCTGGGAGGAGTGTAGAAGCACGAAGAAGTGACGAAGTCAACTCGGCAAATCATTGTTATTTAAGTGAAACGAGCGAAAAGCATAGACTACAGTTGCACAGGACTTTAGTTGAAAGCATCTTAAAGACTTAAAGTTGAAAGACGAATTGCAAATTTAAATTTCGAAAAATCTCGAATTTAACATTTGACGATGAAAACAACTCTAAACGAGTTCTGGATAATGTCACAAAAATTAATAGAAAAGCCGAGTTTCTCTGTATATAATATGTGCCGTCGCGGCTGTTGGTGATTTACTAATTAATTTAGCATTACTGTTAATAAAATAGTATTCCGTTCTCGCTGATTACATCGTATACCGGCGAGCAGAGAACATTTGTCTTCGATAAATTTAAATGTGCGTTCTAAGAAGCCAAATAAATTATACATACAGTCAAAACATTATGAGTGATAGAAGGAAGTAAGCGACACTAAACAGACTTAAAAGTCCGTACTTTTATTAAGAAATGACCAGATTTTGCTTTATACCGGTATACGTTTCTTTAATTATCCATCATCCAGTAGTATACGATCTTAAACGACGATTATTCAAACAACATTCGAGAAAATTGCTATACTTAAATACTTCATAAAATTGTCGTTAAACTTTATAAGTAAATAAGTTGATGTTCGTTAAAGCGCGCGCACGCGCAGCCATGTATTACGATCGAAATAATTATTTAAAATTTCAGGTTAATGCGCCGTATTTTATTCTCGGGGCAACTTCATAATTCTCATTAAGAGCCGAAACTTTAATATCTAAATTAGACGTAATTGTACTCGAATGCCATTGAATTAATCATTGGGAGAAAAAATAACGCGTCCTATAGTTGATCGATAAAGCTCCACGCCAATTTTATTTAACGCATGTGTGAATGCATTAAAAAAATTGCAGGAAAAAATTGTAAAAATCAAAGTGACCAAAGCGTTACATCGCAGCTTATTTCATCCACTAATTGTCACTACAACAGACTTTAGCAGCAACATTTAGCAAAGTGCTTCCTTCGGATGATACACCCAATTCATAGTTTGCATCTAAAAACCGAGAGCATTTTGTAAACGAGATCTTATAAAGCGACTGCGGCCATAAATGCCGAGGCAGCGGTGAATAACTTGAGGACGAAAAACAAGTAAAGAAAACAAGATTTTACGACTGTCGTGAAAATAGCAAACGCTCTTGAGGTCTATTCCTAAGTAAAGCCACAAATAAACTTGAATATCACGTGATTAGTGGGGAGCCGTTGCGCGCTGGTGCCGCATAAGAAGCAGCTGAAATCTCGCGGCTAGAATTCGCCGAGCCAAAGCTCCCAATAAAAGGACCCAAGAGGAATTAAACGTCCCCGCAACCGAATTCGGTCTATCGCCCTAAAACAAAGAATACGTCGGCGCGTCTCGACGCGACGTGGAGGCCGGCTCGGTTTGCCTCGGGTCGGCGCGCGCACTCGTTACGCTCATAACTCGCTCTCTTTCCGTGTCCATTGCCAGTCCCCTCTGTCACAGCTGGGCGTGAGTGCACGTAACGTACGGTCCGCGGTCCACCTCCGCGGACCTTGTCGTAATTTCTTATCGGCGGGCCTCCTTCCGAACGCCGAGATCGCGACTATCGCTCAGGGCTGACACACCGAACCCATTCTTCTGGAGCCCTCGCTCTGGATTCGCGCCCCTGTCGTGGGCGAAATTTGATTTGCTCGATTCGCGTTCGTTGCTGCAATTTTGAGCATCGGTCGGTCGGATGTACTCCGAAAAGACCTCCTCCCCTGCGCTGACTCGATGTAAAAACAAAGCCGATTATATATATTCGTAGAAGTTTATTCGTACGTCCAAGAGCTTTTATCTCCTTTTTGCAAAATTAACTCATAAACTTGATTTACGCGCACTCGTTCGCAGATAAATAAGCCTTTTAATTTAAGAAATACAAGGTTTGCGGCGGGGACGCAATCATTTCTCACTTGCAATAATTACAACCGGTCCCTAAGCTGACTAAAAGGACTGCAATAGCCCGGCAATAATAAAATAAGCAATTATTAAACGGCAATGATTTTTCGCGTTTTCGACGAAACGACGAGGAGGAATGAGGAAGAATATCTTTGACACGGGCGCGCACGAATGGTCACTGCCGCGGTGGTCGCGCACTTCCCTCTCGCAATAAATTCGCGTGTGGGCGAAGGAGGCGCGTTTCTGCAAATGAACCGTGAAAAATGTGCACGTGCCCGGCCATTTATAAGGTGCCGCGTAAACGCACCTGAAAAAATATTAAATATTACGTGGGCTCGGGCTCGCGTTCGCGCCCGCGGAGGAGAAGCCGGAGAAGAGGAGGGAGGCGGGCCTGCAAATTTATGGAATGCTATCTCCCCGAGTAACCGTGGCCTTATGAGTATTTTACGGCGCTGCACGCTTTCGAGAAAAGTCAATTCGGGCCTTTACGAAGCTGCACGTGCACAATTTAATGAGATGTAAAATTAGTTTTTTATTCCGACTTTGGGCGAGAGCCGGCGCCAATTTTGCCTCGGCGCGGGTCGCGTCGGGAACTATTGATGACTTGACAAAATACTCGTGCAAGGAGGCGCTTGCTCTTGTTTGTCGCTCGAGCGCTGGGCTTTTTAGGTTAAGAATTGTGCAATAAATACACGGTTAATTCGGCACGCGTGTAGTTTGCCGAATGGAGCTGGATTTTATTACGCATCGTCGAATTTATGCCCTTTTTTTAATTAAATCTGTTGAATGCGTTTACTCGAATGCATGCCGGCCCCGTTGTTTATAATAAATTACGTCAATTACGCTCGACCGTTAAGTTAATCACAACATTTTTAATATTTTAATACGCCAAGTACTAAATATTGCATCCGCAAAAAATCCGCTAAACTCGAGATCTCGTCTTCAGGGGGGTGGCGGCTGCGGCTGCGACGGCGGCGACGAGAGGGGGGATTAATTTCGGACATATTTAAGCGCCGACGCTTTTGCTCGATCATCGAGAAATACTTCAATTTAGATAAATGGGATTTTACGAACTCGATGAGGAGCCGCGCTTATTAATCGAGAAAGTGAATTGACTCGTGGGACGTTCGAGCCTTGCTTTTCTTAGGCAAAAGTAAATTCTAGATAAGTGGAATGGAAGTCTCGGATTCTTTATTTCGTTTGCTCTTTTCATACGAACAAGTTCTCGCACACGTGCCATTAAAAACACTTCCGATGTCGCGCAGTTTTCAGCCGCTCGCTCCAAAAGTAAAAGCACGCAGCCGAAGAAAAGCGATTTTTTTATCTCGCCCTTCGAACTTTTTACCCGCGTTGTGCAAGGGCGCACCTTATACTTCTCCGACCATTAGAAACGTGCAATTTTCAGGTTGCCCTTCGTGCGCAAAACCAAAAGCGAGTGCGTGTGCTGTTATAGCGTACGTGTGAGGGGCAAATATAACTGATCGGAAAATAAATCGAAAGCCTGGGTAATGTAAAATAGAGAAAAAGCATTTTGGAATCTTTGGAGTAGCGCGAGTTTGAATCGGCACTTTACTTTATTCTATTCCATTACTCATAGAAGCATTCGATAATCTCTTTTACTCTGTACCCCCCCATTTCACCCTAAGAAGAGATGCTAAAAAATATGTTTCTTTTCAACTGCTCCTCTCTTAATCAACGTCTGACTTTATATTCTCGTGAAGTTTATATTGCACCAAGTCCGCCGCAGTAGTATTATAAAATAGAAATTATATCCTTGCATTGACTTCATAGCCCGCTCCTTAAACTATTCAGTGTCGAAGTATTCCATTCGCTTATCGAATAAACATCGTTTCCAAATGCGATCATCGTTGGAGATTGCGAGTCAATTTTAACAAACGAATGCTCAATTGGAATAACCGATAAAAAGTGTAATTTATATCAACTGCCGAAAGTTCGACATTAGGGAATTAAATTGAGAAGTAAATTTATCTTGCGTTCTAATTGTTTTCCGCTGGGCGTATTTGTGCTCCACGCTTCAATTGTTACGAAACCGACCCTTAATAGTCCTTTTCCATAATTCTTTCGCCAAATTAACCTCGGTCGGCCCAATAAACCAAAGATAAAAAAGCAATAGGACATTATTTCCGTCATTTGTCTCGAAAAAAGCCTTTATCTAAATACGGCAATACATCTGCTTGTAATCCAAAGGAAATTTGGCCTTATTATATTTCTCTTGCGCGGCAGTGTGCGGAGGAGTGCCTGCCACGTCGCAGGAAGCCGAGCGTTAGCCGCGATATCGTTACTTTTCAATCTTTGTGTGAACGAGCTTCGACGTCACAAATCTGGAGATCTGGAGATCCGGAAATGGTGACATATTTATTCAAGGAGTTGGCCAGAAGCTCTGGCAGCCAGATCTTCCGTGTCTGCCGCGCAAACTGTCGCAGCGATGAGCCAGAGTCCAATCTCCACGGTATCTCTTACAGCCATCATCTTTGCCATCCGATATCAGCAACAATGCCCACATCCGCAGACGTACGACGGCATCGTGTAATCAAGGCGCGGCCAGACTGAAAGCGAAGCTCCTGCAGGGTGAGACTGCTATCTGAGCGACTCATCTGCGTTGGCTCGAGGCTTTTCCTTATCAGCGCTTTCTTTGAGTGACCTCCTGTCTGCTATTAATAAACTGTACGCACTTGAAGTCTGCATGATGGAATACCCATTCACTGCCACGCATCGACAATAGCTGCCCTCGTGAAACTATCAGTTGTCGTTGCTTTTGTTTTTTATTATTATTATTCGCTACTGCGGCTTTATAGACCGCGTCTTTCTTAACGTACGCTGTGGAATAATTAGCTGACATTGCCCTGGACGGAGACTAGTAGCTCGGGTCCTTCAGTTTATAGTGTGAAATTGGTTATTTATGGGCTGTACACCGACTATTAGGTGGGCCATTTGATATGCGCAAAAATGAGTATTACGGACGAATTGCTCGTGTAATTAATTACTTTCGCAGAGTCGCTTACTTGTAAAAATTATTATTAACTTTTGCTAACTCGACGTCGGTTTTCCTTTTTATATTATACTTAGAAATTCAATTCTGTAGACGAGTATTTTTAGAAATAGACGAAACATAAGTAAGCCACCAGCAATCGTAATAATATTTCTAACAAATGGCGCTGTTTCTAAAATTCATGCTGGCATACCGATTGTTAAAAACTTCCTGGTTGGTCGGAGAATTTTTATAATGGAGACCGAAGTAATGTTCAATCTCTTTTAATGCTTTGTTGATTTCGAAATAATGCCATATGTTATTACTATTATTACCTTCGTATTTTTCATTCCATATGCGACGAAAACCTTCACATTTTTCTATCTCCACGACTCCTGTCTCTACTTTTTATCTCTCTGTGCCGCGCGTGCAAACAATGACGTTTTTCTCGATTTGGTACTACCGTGTAATTCCATTAAGGTTTCAGCTGTAGACGACGATAGATCCGTTGATGGTCTACGCTTGATCTCGGCAACGGTCACTTACTACTGGCTTCTATATACCGCTACCCTCTTGTCCGTTCCGTCATCGAAACCCAGCTCCGGCTGCCTGGGTAAATACCTTGCTTCCAAGTTTTGATCCTCGATAATGCAATTATACATCCACTTGTGATTAGCAACGTTTGATTTTTAGGCGACGAAACGATCGGATTTCTTTCAATCGAAAATCTAAAACATGCCTCATTTTAGTCGTTTTGAAAAGGTTAAACGAACTTCGGAACGCGCGTTTGAAATATTAGGAAAAGCTGCTAATGACTTTTACGTTCTAGATGTAAATATAGAAATAGCAAGTTTTTTTACCAGCGATTACATTGGTAACTAGCGAATTCTATTCGGAGCACGGAATCGACAAATTATTTAATGCTCTAAAGCATATGAAATTAACGGTGACTTAAATGAAACTTTAATAAAATATACGTAACTATAAATAAAAGATTGTCGATATTAAAATTTTAGTGTAAGTTGAAATATTAAGCTCGTCGTGTTATTATTCTTCATCAGCTAAGCATTTATTAAATTAGAATTTAAAACATAAAATCCGTCTTAAAACTCTAAAGGCTAATGAATTATGAATTTAGTTTTCAATATTCACAAACGCGTTCAAATACGTAGGGCATGGAATCCAAGCAAAGAACTTACTGAATAATCTTTAATTCAAGTGTAAAATAAAAATGATTTCTGTTGGCGGGTAAAATCAACTTTTTGCTTTGACAAAAAAACTTTATGGAATAAAGTATTGTTTCCATTATGTAGAAGTTTACAAATTTGGGGATCTAGCAGAATAAAAGGTTCAGCAGTGTATAAAGTGATATTTGACGAACTGCGTTTCATTTTCTCTTTTCAACGATTATCAAAACGCGGAGGTATCGATCGATTTAAAGCCGCGAACAATATGTTAAAAACATGTATTGTATTTAGCGCAAACTCGATTCATATTCATAAAAAGCACAACAAAGCGAAGGCAATACAAATCTTTTGTCTCAAAAACACGAGCGCATTTTCGAGCTGCTGCTTTAAAAATTTTACCTCTTTATGGATTTTGAAAGCATAATAAACCGAATGAATGGTTAATATAACTTTCTTCAAATGACTCGTCGCGAAAACAAATGCGTTTCCTTCGTGCCAGCGTGTGCACATTTTCGTGATTAAATTCACGTGCACATGTGCGTACTGATGAATACAAACAAATGTTCGCACAGATACATTATATAACAGTCCATGTATATTGTTTACGGTAATGGCTGAGCAAGAAAAAAGTTCATAATTACTTTCGGTCGTTCGCGATCCAATATCGCACGAATTATTGATTGCGGGGCGACGCTTCGATATTAATAACCAAGGATAGTTGCATGATAAAAGTACAATAAAAGCAATTCAAGATTGAATAAGGCTTTTCACATTTAAACGTAATTCAATACTTTCGTGGGTTTATCCATTTTAAAATTTTAAATCTCTATAAATGCTCGTAAATTTAAGATTTTTACGATGAATTAATTAGGAAACAAATTTTAAGCGTTAAGACCAGATTCTGATTCGCGTTTTGCCTTTACAATTAATAATTTAGTTGAATCGCGCGAAATTCTCCAATCAGCATGGAAATCCTTAAAATTCGATTTTATTCAATGCCACGCCGGAATTACGAAATCACGCCAAATATAATGTTCCATTACTTTATGGCGAATCAACGTGCACTCAACACCGGCTACGCCTTACCGGTATTTATCGAAAATGCAATTCGACGCAGTCTTATCATCTTTGCTCGCTCCAACGTTCCCCGATTAATGATCTACAAGCTGCACTTTTATTTCACACTCTAAGATTCCTCCGCCATCTTAATCTACGCAATTTTATTGTACCTGCAGTGTTCCAAGAAGTTTCTCTGCGCCATTATTACGTAGTTACCTTGACTCGACTTTATTCCTTGGAAACTCGAAATTCCAAGTTGTTTGCTTCCAAAGAGTCCAAATATCCACAATAATATCCTCGACGTCGCAGACAGACGCGGTGAACACTTAAATGCCATTATTCTCGTGGAATATGCACCGCGTTCGCTCGCTCCTCGATGAATTATAAAATGACGCTTGACTGAAAATTGGCTCTCTTTGAGACGATGGAAAAATAATCAGACAATTATGACGTTATCAGGCGGCAATAATGCAACTCCGGCAGTCGGGAACTCGCGTGCATGCGTTTTACCGCAAAGTTCGCCGGAAATATGATTACCTTACATTACAGTCCTTGACATTACGGTTATGCGCGCCGTAGACGCTGGAGCGCATTGTTCGACTCGAAGCTCCAAACTTTGGATGTTGGTATTCGAACGGCTGCGAGCCCGTGAAGGGCGCGTGCACTCGAGCGGCGTCACGCAGCCGACGTAGGGCGTACGTGGTTGTACGGCGTGGTAGGAACGACAGTCTCGTAGACGCCGTGCTATTCGGAACAATCGGAGGGTATCTTGGTTTCTTTCCCGGAACCATTGCCATTGCTTTTCGCCGCGTCTTTACGCATCCCCCGCCGCGCGATTGCTCGCCGTAATAATATGCGCGCGTGCTCTGCTGCTAAGGGGTGTAGGAGGGGTAGGGGAACCGTAACGAAGTTGCTAAACGCCCATTCCACGGACGGGCGCGTACTTCCTCGCCCAGAAAACGTTTGTCCATGTTGGATCTGGAATGCTGCCACTTGCTGCGCTCGTAAACGCGACTGTCGACTGCTCACTTACGCTCGAACTTGCACTCCGCCTACGCTGAGGGGAACGAAAAGTTTTTTAAATTAAAAATCCGCCCTGTACACTTGTGAAGGAAACTGCGTTCTGCCTCCGCTGTTGTCCAATTTTGATGGATCGTGAACCGCCGGTTAAATGCTCCTACTTTCTTATTTAATTATTTTCTTCTTGTCTATACGAACGCGTGATTGTCGTTTGCCAAGAAATGGAAATTCGAATCTCGAATTTCGCATTTATAGAAAGTCTTTGAGGATTCTCGTGGGGAGGGAGGCACCCGTTTTGCGTGCATTATGATAATCGATAATCTGCTTTCAAAGGGGATTTCTAGTGAAGTGGAGATGAGAGATCGTATATTAATTTATTAAAAAAATTTAATACGTCAATGTCGTTAATTTGAATTATTCTAATTTCTAATCTATTAATTCATCGCAATACGTTATATTTTTATATTTGATATCAGCTTATGAGTATTTCTTAAAATTTCATCTTTTTGTCTCTTGAGAAGTTTATACTTCTCTAAATCTCCTCTTGACAGCGTAAGAGTCAAATTAAATTTAATCCTCTCCAAGTTTTAAGATATAGAGTCGCATAGCTTTCCGAAAGAATTGTTGACTCGTTCACTATTAGAGTCAAACGTTGAATATCAAACGGACCAATATTTAATACGAAAATTTATATTACCTCATTTTTATTTTTTTGCTCTGTTATTTTATTTTCTGATATTTTTTATTTGCGTTTTATTATTAACGATTATAAAAAAGCCAAAACTATTAAATTAAATTACGATTATATATTGCATTATTAGTTAAAGGATGTAATTGCATTTGTCAATGTTTCTGCATATATTTGGATCGCAATTGTCTGATTTCATTTTCATGGTTTTTTTTTGCAAACTTCTAAAAACAAAAGTACCAAAAAGTACCAAAAAACTTCAGTCTTGAACATTTTTCATCTGTACAAAATCTTTCGGATGCAAATTAGAAAATAATTAATCCTCTCAAACACCATAATGATCTGAATTCATCACAACTTTCTCAATTTTCCACTTGAGAATTTAACATGAACTTCGGAATCTAATAACTCTCAACATATGTAACTGGTCATTAAACGAACCTTACGGAAAGTGCAGCGGTACGTGACGTTCATATTCACATTTGTTCCGAGGAACATTGAAATTCGTCTTGTATAAATTTATAGTCTTTTTACTTTGGTAATACTTTTTGTACGATACGCTTTTAGTTATTCTTGTTGTGTGTGCTTGCGTCTATAATTTAAGGATGGAATGGTAAATAAACTAAACGGAAATGGGTGTGGTAATGAAAAGTTATCAAATTTGCTTACGTTTATGACAGATCTACCGATAAATGTAAAATAAACTTCATTTCTTTAATGAAGATTTATTGCTTTTGATTGAAAAGAAATTTCAATTTAGCTACTATAGATAAAGAAAGGTTTGCGCTGATAAGGTGTACACGCACCAAGAATGTATTTAGCTGTATCTATAAATGTACGTAATAAACGTGAGCTCTGTTTCCTGGTTTTTTCGTTGCCGAGTAACTCGTAGTACACATTTTAATGTACGATGGTTATTATATTAATCATGTGTAATATTGTGTTCCGATAAAAATCTTAACATAAATCATACAATAAGGTAAATAATTCTGCAGCGAGTAAGAAAAATAAAAGATAAACGCGGAAAATGTTAAATAGCTTTTATCTGCATGCGCCGCAAACTAAGTAATGGCTTTCGAAACAAATCTACACGTTAAAAATGCATTTTCCTCGGAACAAATTAATTTTCTACCGAAAGCAGAAAGTTGAAAGGTTCTAATTCGAGGCTCCTCAAGCCGAATTATTTTAAATATTCTATTAAACTTGCTAAATATTAATTTCGCGTCTTTTACGTCTTAAATTGATGGCACACTCGTTTTCCAATAAAAAAAGTGCATCTATATCGTACATTAGCCATCAACATCAACTCCGCCATTTTCGCCGACGCGCTATTCCATTATTAAGGGCAATCATATTAAAATTAACCTTTATTCTCGAAACTAATGCACTTGATATTGATGACGTCCGGACACAACAATCCCCCTTCATCCGAAAGGTTTGCTGTTGGCGTCCTCACTGACGTACTCGGGAAACTTGACGGGAAAGGAAACTTGGCCGATTCCAGATGCTGAACGCCGGTGCAATTGAAGTTTTGAGATGGAGATCGCCTGGGAGGATCGTTAATAGAAGGATGGTATCGCTTTTCTTCGGCCGGAATATCGAGTACGTGCTCATGTCATTGTCCTAAGATAATCTGTTTTCAACTTTGATCTTCATCCGGGAACCCAAGTGGCCGCGTGCAATTTCTTGGTTCAAGATCTTGAAGTGCAAGGTCGTGTGATCGTCTGGGTCCTACAAAACGCGTGCGCACAATTCCCGAATCGCTCCGCTATTCCATCAGCGGCCTCCAAATTTGCATCGTTTTGGATCTTTTGCCTTAGCACGTCCAAGTCGTCCAACAAAGGCGTTTAAGATTCATCTTCAAGGCGTTACAAATGAGGAACTCGTGCACAGTTATGAGTAATTGCAATCCTTGAATGATCTACGCAAATACACGTCGGAGAATTTGCTATAGGTGTATCTATCTAAAGCAAGATACCGCTGGGTTAATTGCGTACGAAATAATTCGAAAATCTATCGAACGAAAATTCATTTTAGTTAAGGTCTTTTAAGGATGTGCCTTTTAATGAATTGCAGAACCACCGAGTTCTGAATGTCACTGAGTTTGGATTTGTCGTCAAATCTCAGACGGCACATGCTGTTGGAATCGTAATACAGACGTCAAGGCTGTCTTGATATGGAATAATAGTTGTGAAATTCTCAGGAGTCGAATTCGTCGATTGGTTGACGCTTAAATCGACGATGTCGTACCTACAAGTTTGAAGGTTAATAGCAACATCGGCGGTATTCTCTGTATTCCGCTAAAAACGATAATTCTGTCACTGCCAAGATAACCAAGTGATCGAGGGTGTAAATAAAGATTCCGCTCTCGTTGTTCACTCCCTCGGGCTACACTTTTCGATTTTCTTCATTTCTACTTGTCCAAAGACAAGTACAACAACGATTGGTGGTGCCTTATAATGTTCACGCGATAAGCTTCCCCGTTGCGTTAATCGAGACTGCAAATTCTGCAAATTCGCGATCACAAGATCTTAATGTAAACTCTCGTTTTAGTCGTGACGAGCAAGAAACTTGCATATATTAAATCAGCGAGCGACTAAATCGGTTGTCACATAGCTATAAGCGACTTTTATTTCGAAATAAAAATAAATATATCCGCTGCGTACCTCAATAAATGTGTAAATCAATATGTAGTGTATATTGTAAGCCTCGTTAAATATAATCGACGAAAGTAGCGTAACAAGATTACCGGTTTATCTTATAAAACTCTCTAGTATGCGCAACCTTACAATTCTATTGTTAATTAATGATGATGCTAACTGTACATCGATGGACGTTATCAAGAATACGTTAAACTAGCAGTCGTACCTGTAATCGGACACTAGTAATAATTAGCCTTTGAAGAAGGTTTTTGCTAAGCGAGAGAATTGATTTTTATAATCATCGATAGAAGGTTATTTCTACTGCTTTTCCTTAAAATACCGTTACAATGCGAGAAACTTAGCTTTCAAAAAGAGCTCTTCTATTCCCTCACAGTTCGCGTTAAATATATTGAATTAATAACCGTAAATTTCAATAGATTGTGGGCGGTGCATTGGAGTAATGTATCCCAAGAGTTATTTCAAAAGCCGAAACGATACTGGCACACTTGTTTGTAAAATATTTACCGAAATTAATTTCATTTTCTAGTCTATAAGCATTTAATCCCACTTGATTATGCTTCTTGAAAGTATCTCAGTCGTATTTGCTCTCAACGCGACATCTATTTTCGTGCCATCCGGTTTCGTCGCATCTTGTACGCTGATTTAACTATTAATCATCGACGTCGCTGCGTTTGAATACTTAAGATGTTCTTTGACATTTACATAATCACCTCGCTGTCCTTCGCTGAGCAAATTTTTCATATCATCGTCCGTAACCGCCGACTAGATACTCCACCGAGCAACGGCACAAAAAAATCAGTCAAAGCAAAATTATAGTATTAATTGTATTGTTTGTTGTAAACTAACCGCTATAGCGAGTATTTGATACGCGTACTTTTAAATATATTTTTACCTGCATGAGCATTCGAGTTTCTCAAACTTTCACACGAGCCTACAATACTTAGGAGCACGAGGTATTTTTACATATTCAACTATTGTTTTTATTTTATTATCGTCGAGCTTTGCGAATAAAAATTTATCGTCTTAATTTGACGGCAATTTCAGATTACTTTCTTATTGCTTAGTACTTAGAGCATAATTATAATAATATATATTAAATATTTTAATTAAAAGTCGTAAAAATAAGAGACAATAGCATTAAATAACATAAACGGTTGTGTAATCGAAAAGTCTTACTTGATCGTTATGAAAACATCTATTGTGTCCATTGACAATGCAATGTGTACACGCTGATAAATTTGAGAATAGAAAATTGAAATTAAGTCTCCACGAAAAGTTCTTTAGATTTCGAATGATAATATAAAGTTTAATCAATTATAACGATATTGTCCGAGCATACGACTACAGTCTGTGCACAATTAGTAACAGTAACAAAATTATATTCTATTAGAATCGAATCGATCATTCAATGAGTAAATTCGAATAATTTAAAAAATGTTGGAGCATCGTGCACACAATAGTTGTCGTATAATATATTTTCATGACATTTAATTCAATAAACTTTTCAAGATAATTAATGAATTAATTACAGAATTGCATATCATTATCACGCTGATGGATGCAACATACACGCACAAACCGCCATTCTGAAGAATATACTAAATATAATAAATGAATCGACTCGAATTTTGAATTAATTATTATTCGAGTTCTGCATTTAATGAAATTCGCTATTATAAATAAAATCACCGAAACAGACATAACCACTAGGAGTTTTTTCCGCTCCTTATTTTCGCGCGCCGAAAGCTATCATTTGACAAAATGCGACAGTTTGCTGTCATACATTTTAAACGCGCATAAACGTCGACGTCCAAAACTTGAGACTATTTTTGCATTTCTCCCATAAACCATACAAAATTCGTCTCGTGTCAGCCGTACACGAGAATATTAGCCGACCGAATAAAATACACCGCAACCATAACGACTGACCTGCTGCAATTAGGATTATCTCTAGCGCGAGGCTGTTCAATGCTAACGCAAAATTAATAGCAACGGAACAACCGCTGCGATTAATCTCGCGCTTTTCAATAGCCAAAAAACAGGAAAACACCAGAGTCGCGCGCGTCAGCGGCAATTATCACGAGCGGCGTAGCCTCCCCTCGTATTAAAAATACCGAGCGTTCGACACCGAAAAGCGCACAAAGAGAAACATCGCCCTCTACGCTACGCGACCAGACTAACGGACGGGACTCGGCGACTCCTGGGTCAGTGCCGGTGGCGATCGCGCGACAACTCAGACCCGCTAATTACGCGAGCTTTTCCTCCCAAGATCCGGGGCTAAGAAAGATGCAGCCGCCTCCGCCTCCGGTGTGCATTAGCCGAGTGTAGCCTTTGTCGCGCGCCAAGCGGAATCTACGCTTACTTTCTTCTCCAGACATTATCTTCAAACACGAAGGGATCCCCGGGCGAGTAAAAGCACAGTGAGATACGTAATTGCTTGCTCCGCGTCTGCTCCAGAGTCCAAGTTTCTCGCTGCTGGTTGCTTTGATGCCGAGCTGTCGTAGGTTCGGTTCGGGAACTGCTGAGGGGGTTAAAGAGGGTCGTATAAGGAGGTCAGCCTTAACGACGCGGAAACCTCTCGAAAGCGCTTCGGTTTTATTTTATTCAGTCGCGACCCCGAGCTCTCAAAGTGCAAAATTATTCGATTAGAGCCTGGACTCCGTGGTGGAATGGACTGCAATTTGCTTCCTTTCAATAAAGTAGCGCATCCCCGTGGTCGTTCGCGCGTTCGGCGCTACCATTCCTATTTTTGTGAAACAAGGCAAGGGGAAAAGTGTGGAAATGGCGCTCACGCGTCGAAGGATCGCTTGCGCCGAAAAACAAAACGCCGCTCATTTGTGTGTATCAACGCGTAGAGCCGATGCGCAAAAAATCTATCGGTTTTCAGGCTCAAAGTAAAACGTGCGATGGAACATTCAATCCGATAATGCGGAGCTGCAACCTGGAATTACTCGTAAAATAATACAAGCGTTGCACATCCATAATCAACGGACTATCCGGCTGTGCCCCTTCCCCTCGCCCCTCATTCGCCTTGAAATTTCTCTCAATTTCCACCTCCCTCTCGCCCTCGCGTCCGCATTTTGCAGCGATGCTCTGGCGAATTGCATCGGGACGACGTTGCGCGACCTCGAACGAGCGCGTTGCGACGAATTTCTGCACACACGTCTCGGCCCCGTGCATTATTTATATTTAAGTCAGACGCGACTGCGATCAAAAGCGGAAACTGCCGACGTGTATTAATACCAACATGGCAAATCGTCGAGCGGCTAATTGAAATTTGAATCTACTTTGCTACAATTGCAACTTCCCGTGAATACTCGCACACGCTGTGTTTTTCTAAAATGAGATCGCTAATGCTCATAAACTTGTATTCGCTGACACATTGAGTCATCAGCGATTCGTGAATTTTAATAGCTTCTGCATCCGATATTTTTCATCCGCTATCGGCGTATTTATTTAAAACGATTACTTGAAATCAACCCGCCTATTACTACTCATGGTTTCACTGTTTTTTACATCTTATCAAATCGCGGAAATTTTAATCGTACTTCCGTAACAATCGTTCCTTTTTCTATTTGGATTAAGTGTTTCCTTTAACTTGCAATAATGAACAACATGGAATGATACTAAAACTGAATGAAACGATTTTTATGGAAATTTGTATAATAAATACGATTATATCATTAACATACATAGTGTACTTTACTCGAATCTCTTCTTATATTCGCAAGGATTTCTTGCGATAGTGTATGTATTGTACGAGTAACATTCTGGTTCCTAAAAAGAGTAATAAGACGAAATTTACAATACCGTAACTTTGGTTTTTCCTTTTTCCGTTTTGTTTTGAAACTACAAAAATTGCTCATTTATATAAATTTTAAATATACTTGGTATTGCTGTGACAATCTAGATCTTACCTTCTTTATATTTTACCAAGTTTTGAAACAAAAAAATTATGTATACTTTTCCTAGAATGTTTTTTGACGTACCACACCTAAAGATTATGGAAAATGACAATTTAATTATAAGCAGTAATAAAATATTAAGGTGCTTATAGTTATTACCGCATTGTGCATGTCAAATACGACATTTTTTATCAAATCATATAGTTTAATGCAACTGTTTTAATATATATGCAGACTGGGTTGGTAGAATTTAGTATTTAATTAGAAGAATTGAAAATTATTATTAATTTAAATACTTTTTCTTTGAATTCAAAATGTTTTAAAAATTTATAAAAGAATGTTTAAAATTTAGTGACGTTATATCAGGTCCAATTAATGTCATGTATACGTCGGAAAAATAAAAGGCGATTAAGAAAAATAAATAAATAAGATCAAATTTTTTGTAGTATATATTCACATAGTACATATTAATTAATAAATGATTTATCGACCAAATACTCATAAACTATGTATAAATATATATCACAACTATTAAATACCTTGTACTCGATGGACATCAAAATGATTATGAACTTTTACGTTATGAAAATAATATTAGTATTACATTAATACCAAAATCAAATAATGAATTACAAATCATAAATTTTACCACCGTAATTCTTTAAATATTAGAAAAATTACTATTTAAATTAGAAGTAAAAGTGTAAAGTTAAAAATGATATTTTTAACGTTGTTTTATCGATCGATTCAAACAAATTAGAAATAATCCTAATTTGTATAATTTATCCAGATTTACAATAATATTTATAAATTTTTAATTCTTAGTAATTTTTTACATAAATGTAGAAATCACTGACTTACTTTGAAATAAAAAATATCTTTATGCCTATTTTAACTTTATGAGCTACGATCTTTACGGAAACGTTTACTTATTGTAAGCAATAAAGAAACATATTCAGCATTTTTTGATCAATTGTCTGGAACTTTTATCAATAAATGAAATTTTACGTACGTAAATGATTTATAAAATTCAACCCAATACAAATGTTATAATGTCCATTAACTTTCGAAATCGAAATTTAAAAATAATCTGAGTAAATCATAATTTGTAAATTTTGATTATGTAAAGATTTTATGATTAAGAATAGAGTAATCAAAGATGGAGCATTATAATGCTGACTCGATAATTAATATTATATCAATATTATTATGAATCCCAAAACATTTCAACGGTAAAGCTTCTGTACAAATACAAGAAATATGTGCTTTCATTCATTATTAGCATAGTTTCGAATTGAATCCTTCATTCAGAACCAATAATAATCGATCAGTTTACTATTTTCGCAAGTTATAAAATGATCTAGTATTTATTTTAAAAAGCTAATAATTTAAGTTGCCGGCTTTAAACATGAAAAGGCAAAAGTAAAAGGATTATCATATTAGATAACGAATGAATGCGCATTTTTTAGAACAGAGCGAGAGAGAGAGAGAGAGAAATGCGAGGGGAATGAAAAATTAGAATACACAATGAACGAATTTTTATTACTCTTTACAGGCGAACATTTATACTTGTGCATTGCCTTACATATGCAGGCGTCCATATGATTTATTATACAGTCAAAGCCCAATCATTTGTAACGGTTATTTAAACCGGTAATCATTCTATTATTCTCGTTATTTTTCTCTCTTTTTCTTAGCTGCACTACTTAACCGACAGAACGCGTGGAACGATTCCAAAAATAATGCACTTCCTTCGAGGCGGTGCGAAAATACCCGAGTGTTATTACAGAACCGATTACAGGACCTAACGCGCTGTTAATGACGTAATTTACCCCTCGCGCAATTCACTAGATTACAACGCTCGCCACTTTCGGCCAATTTCAAGGTAGCCCCGATTAATGTCACGACAAACGCTCGCCGGCACCGTAAACCCGAAATCGCGTTTGCCGAGGCTCTTCTCGTGCAATGCCGTTTTTCGTTCGCTTTAAACGAGAGTCTCTCGGCCGGATTCGCACGCGTAAAACGAAACAACGGACGGCTGGACGAGAACTGGAGGAGCAGGAGGAAATCGCGCGCGCGACCGTACGGAAGTTAAGAGATAGGGAGAACCCAGTGAGTGAGATGAGATATTCAGTTGGCAGACACGGGGATGTTGTTGAATAATAAAAGCTTCCGCAAACTTAAAGGTTAACTCGGCGATTTAGACATTGACACAACCTTTTCGAATATATTTCTTCGTTAAATATCCAGCTAGAGCTTCTCCCGCGAGCGTTACGATGGCGATTGTTCTTTAATAAATTGCGAGTGCAAGCGCAGCAACGCGGGTGCGAATGTCTTTAATTGTCATTCCAACGTTGTTAAATTTACGAAGGACTAAATCGAGCGAGTGAAGCTTCTTTAAACAATTTTTCTTATGAAATGCCGATAAGTGGATTGTTTCAGTGATACCGTGGCACTTGAAATCAAGCGCCTCCGTTGAAACCGTTTTATGCAAGCACCCGCCCACTAATACCCTATCTGTTCAACGTGTTCAAATAATTGCACGTCAATTAAATGTGAAATCCACAATTATATCGGTGTGCTTTGGTCGACTCGAAGAAAGTTTTAATAATTATTTAAGATGCCGTGCCAGTGTTTGCACCCATTGCCAATGAATTCAGCAAGCAATATTTATCGAAGCAATGGAAGTATGTTACCCAATAACCTAGAAATAGTGAAGTATGAGCACGAATGGAGAGGAAATAGTCGAAACTACCGATGGTCTCCAAAAATCATTATAATGAAAATTATGAAATAAAAGTTAAATAATGAAGTAAAAAAGGAAAAGTAGACGGAAAGAGGGACATAGAGAAGTGGAGAAAAGAAATCAAAAAGAGATTCCTGCAGTGTTCGAGTGCTCGGGTACATCTCTGGGGGTTTAGGTTCATTTTCCCTTCTTTTCTTTGTTCTTCTCTCGCTTCTCTTATTCTCTTTTTCTTCCTCGACAAAAATGAAGAAAGTAACGAGAGGACAAATAAAAAGTGAATTTAAAGACACAAAGGAACGCGCGGTTTGGAAAGAAAAGATTGCAGCCTTTCACTTTGTTGTTGGTACTAGAAATTTATTTTTTATCTCCCCTAGGAAAAATTCATTTAGTGCACCGAGTTTATATACTAAAACGCCTTAATCAATTATACGCGCGATTGAATGTTAACGTAATTAGAAGCACGTGTGCTTGCTTTTATTCGTTGTTCTTACCCCTAAGTATTTTATAAATTTTTAACTCATCCCTTATAAGAAAGCGCAGCGTAAGAACTGCAGTACCGATGACGTGTACTTATTTACGCGCTCACGTAGAATACAAAAGATTGCTGCAACATTATTACAAATGGTTACTTTGACGAGAGCCTGAACTTTATAGAGAAAAAAATGTTCAGCCCATTTAGAAACCAGTCAAACTTTACGGCTATGCTAAATGGACTTGACGATTGACGTTGATTAGCTCAATTTATTTGACATTGAATACAAATAATAATTGCCATGGTGTTGGTAATTTTTCTAATTAAATAAACAAAGATTTGATTCAAGATGCATATCAACAAATTAAATGTACGTTGAATGTATCGATATACCTAATTAAAAGGCTACATAGAAATAATTACAAGCAAAAATTTACATTTTTATATCATAAAGATGATCTAATTGAATCAAAGTATCAGATTTACCGTTAACAAAATTTACATTGAAATTTAGATGTATTTACAAGGCGCACTTAATTTTAAATTATCGACATGTGCGCGTGCATTATGAAATATAGTTCTCTATTTAATGTTTGTTTAATTTTGCAACGACGAAACTAATTATGCATATAAATTAATGCATATTAATTGAAGGATGTAGTGTATATTGGCATTCAGTGTCAATTACAGTCGCTAATTAAGAATCATTCGACGCATTATGACATTATGTTACCGAACACTTAAAAAATTACGTGAAATATATTCTTATTAAATATCAACTAAATAATCAAAGTCTTACTTTTCACGAAAGAGAAATGTACAAAGGCATTTTTCTAATTTTCATATTTTAAAAAGAGCGACATAATTACCTAAATTTAACTTTAAATATTGCTACTTCCGGCAATATTTATTTTAATATTACTAAGTGAATTTATTTACGATCCGTATCTCTGCATAAAGACATCTTAACATTCATTCTACTTAAATAAGTTAAATTATTATAAAATATTATAAAATCAATTTAATATAATACAATGTAGACGATTGGATTGCTCGAGCCGATAAGAAATTATATTTTTTACTCCGTTATTCTAACAATCTTAAATTTTCTATATTTATATAATTATGCACAGATTGTAAAGCACAATACAACTGGATAAAACTGGAATTCATTCCCGAAAGTAGAAAGTATGCGACATTCAATAGAGAGGTTGATTTACTCCACCCGAGAATAGAAAAAACAGAGAATATGGAATTCACATAATTTTTGATTAAAATGAAGGATTGACAAGCTAATATCTGAAGAAATACATTTGACCTTTCATCTCCACGCACTTTAATATTCACACCCCCTCAGCTTTTTACTACCAAAGTTTAAAGTCTCATTTTCGAGCTCAGCTTTAATAGCTCAATTCGCATAATTTAATTTTAGTGTTATAAGATAGAAAGTTGGACGGAAATACCGAACCTCATTTCTCGTCACCAGCTATCGGGAATACGAAGAGCGACCGCTAATTCCCAAAAAATACGAAAAACCGTGAAGCCAAAAGTTAGTCGATGAAAGTATCGGGGAAATCCGCAAGAGCAACTGAAAGAAGCTTGCACGAGTAGAGTCGAGCGCAAAGGGATTGTTGTGACGCGTAACGAGGTTGGCGGGTTCTCGTCAGTACACGAGCAATACCGGTCAGTCGACGACTCGTGGGGAGTCGAGAGCCCGAGCTCGAGGTCGCGTGCAAAAAGCGGCCCTTTCCAACGCGGGCACCGCCGTTCGGTCACCGCAGCCCCGATAGCGAAGGTTCTCGGGACCGCGGGACTCGGACCCACGATTCGGAGCGGAGCATTAGGAGCGCGAGGCGAGCGCCACCCGGGCGGAGGGAAGAAAAAGACGAAGCCCAGCGCCTCTGCCCCGTCGATTCTGCGCTCCTGCGAAAGGTAGGGGTTGGCCGCGGCGTGGGTGCACGCGCCGCGAAGGGGTTCCGCGACAGTGGTGGGGAGTGCGCGCGCGCGCCCGCTCGCGGGTACGAGAGCGGGGCGCCGACGGGGCCACTGCCACGACGAGCGCGTTCGCGTACGTCGTCCTCGACGAGCGGCACCAGTAACGGCGCGCGAGCCACCGAGAGCACTTATCGCGAGCTCCCGGCTGCCCTGGCGAGACCGACCCCCGTGCTGAGCTGCCCCCCGCATACGTTTGTCACGAGAGTGCTAAGTCTAAGTGCCGAGGAGCGAGAGAAGCGAGAAGGGAGAGTTGGAGAGTTGGGAGTGCGCGCCGACAGCGACGAGCGGCGAGAGGCGAGAGCGGCATCGTCGTCACGAAAGTGGTGAGTTACTCCTGCTGCTGGCCGTTACGTTACGAGCACGCGAACTGCGTCCCGCGTATTCGGTGGGGGAGAGCAGCGGACCTTTCCACTGCTCACCGCTCGGGAGATTGATGTGCGTGTGGAAGGGGACGGCCCTGGCGGAGGCTCCTGGTCGAGCTCTCGTGACCGAGGAAACGTTTATAAAGCTGTAAGGTGTAATTTCAGCGATTGTGGGATGATTGCGACGAGTAGCGTCGCCGTTCGACGTACGTCGAGTGACGTCGCGTGCTGCTGCGGATCCAGGACCATCAACGCTCGACGAGCTATCAGCCGATGCGGGGATAGGAGGCCAGGTTGACCGCTTAGAGCCGGTTACAGGCGCTTATCGGGCCCGCGTTGGGGGGAAACTTAGCAAACCTAGATTTACGAGGCCGGGGCGATGCATCTTATCGAGCCGGGCCCCGCTCCTCCTTCCTCCTTCCTCTTCCGCTCTCACTAATTCCACGAGGCTCGCACTCTTCTCTAATCGCGCTGCTTCCCTCTTCCCTGAATTGAGATATCGATGCTATCTCGGGGCGGCCATTTGCTTCCATTTTCAGAAGAACAAAGCTTTACTTTTCGTACTTAACGGACACTTGAGGTCGTTGACCCCCTCCGTCCCCCGTCGCAGCTCCCTTCCGTAAACAGAAACGTTCAAGCAGCCAACGTAAGCCCGCTACCTTTCTCGACACGACACGCCATCGCAGCTTACGACCTTTGCACCTTCGAACCTTTACCTTGCAACATTCCTCGAATCTTTATCGAGCCTATATCCCCTTGTCTCCTTGTCTCCCATCTCTCTCTCTCTCTCTCTCTCTCTCAGGTCTTCAAGGGGGACGGGAAATTTCGTCGCGTTTTAATCTCGAATCTTAGGTCGAAGGGAAGAGCGAGTGTTGATTAATTTTGCGCAATTTTAAGTGAACGCCGTGTCGTCGAAATTCCATCAAAACTCACAAATATTCATCCGGTAATTCTGCTGCAGCAGCAGCAGCAGCAGCAGCCTTGCACTCGAAAAAGTTTGTCTGCATTGTACTCGTATTGCACTCTCGTGAATTTGATTGTGACCGTATTTATGTCAATAAAGTTGAAACTCTAGAATATGAAATTTCAGTGAAATCAGTCGCGCTTAGGTTTACTCAATGATACTAAGCAAAGAAATTTCACGATAGCGGTATCTTTAAATGCACATTGTACATTTTATATCTTGTATGGATATATCGAAATATCAATGAAAACAGTATTGAAAGAATAGAGCATTCGAATCGCCTACATTAATTTTTATTTTCCATGACACTCCTACAGAAAATTATTAGTAAATGTATAAAAATATTTTTATAATCGCATTGCGCAAATAATTTTATTGCGCAAAATTGTTTTGAAGCTTCAATTGGAGACCGCGATATTTTTTTACGAGCATGAGTTTATGAGCCACATTCGCCAAGTTTTTACAAATGCACGTCAGAGCAAACTGACTATTGTGTTTTTTAAAATAAAGATTGCTTGCTTCAATGAGATACTAAACAAGAAGACTTTCGCGTTGCCTCAATACACTTTTTTCCAATGAGTAAAAACCGTTTGAAATTTCGTGAAAGAAGATCACAACTCTGATTCATTTAAGTAACAATTGAATCAAAGTCAACGATCCTTAATACTAAAGAGCAATAAGACTATTCTTCGTTGAGTGAAGCCTTTCTTGTTGAAAGATAAAATTTCTAAGACTAATGCGTTTTTTACACCGCGATTTCTCAAACTCACCGTTTTATTTTGGAATCGAATTATACGCTTTACAACGGAAAGTAAAAGGACCGAAAACGATCGACCGCAGTCGCGATAAAAACATTGGCGCGTATCGAATAGGAGCTTATTAAGTTTCAACATGTGCCTACGCGCCTTCTTCAAAGGGGGATAATGAATTTTTTACTTTTTGGTGAACTGTGTTATGAAAGATCTGGCAGACCTTACGGAGATACGTTGTAGGAAGAGTTTCGACGAGAACTTTCCAAGGAAAGTCTCTCGCAGGCTTTTGCTGCGTTTCGAGAGACAACATATTCGTCAGAAAAGTGAAGCAAACAGAGATGACCAAGAAAATAATTACGTAAAATATAATTTTTAACGGTAAACCATGTGTTAAGCTTCAAGTGTTCGTAGTTATAATTATATACTCCGAGTTGGATGTATGAATTCCGCGAGATCTATAGAGGCCTTTTAAATGTTTACAGTTTGCATTAAATTTGTTTATTTTCTGCTCTTCAATTTACGCTTGGAGAAGAAACTGACTCGATTTGCTGAAAGTACGAAAATTACTCGGTAATGGATGAATTCGCTAATCGTAGCTTAAGTTTAAATGTGCCCCATTTATTTAAGATTGTTCAATCATTTCGAAAACGGTCTTAATAATTAAATACATTAAAATACTTGTCCTTCGTACACGAGTACATCCTCAAGGTACTTAAGTTACGCCACATTAAAAATCAGAATGCACAAGGTACAAGTGTTTTCATTTAAATTATAAAAGCTACGGGAAATTTAAATATTGGAATAAACCATTAAAAGTCCATTTAAAAATAAATAACGCCTCAAGTTTTTACTTGGAAACAAATTTTGTTTTATTCTCGTGCAGACGATCGGAGCTTTTTCCGAGCACCAAAGCTGCACATAATAATTATTGTTATGATATTTATAAAATTACCGTCGTGGAACTGCTGCGAAATATCATTAATATTAATAAGATATTGTTCGATTATTGCATAATGAAATAAAACACATATAAGCGTTATAATCGAGCAGGCGCGAATAAATTTTCTACGCCTACTCGATTCGACTACGCTCCAAATAAAAATTTCGATTAAAGTATTGATTAAGCAGCGTAAAAACGACGTAAAAACGTAACGTCGAAATAATCGATAGGAAGGTTGAACTGTAAGTTGCAATTGGTACCGCTAAGCGAGCCCGAGGAGATTCATAGCGCGGTAGGTTAGTTACACACACTTAATACGTTTTCGCATTAAGTTTAAGAGTATATGGCTACGCTAAATACCAGCGGATAATTATTTAAGTCGAAGCGACACGACTAAGTTGGAAAATCAGACTCCGCTAACTTCCCTTAGAGTTCCTCGAATTAAAAATCTCGTAAGTCTTTCGTTCCATTGGAGCAATATTTATTTTCGCTTGGAATTGAAGTCAATTCTTGCGCCGTGCCCGAGCGTAAATTCCCTATAATTACGCTTAATGCTCGAGAAGTGAGGAAAAAGTAAAATTATTTTTTCATTTGCACGAGCCACGCGCTTGAAATAAAAGTCCTCCCCCGGTTTGTTATTCCGGCATCTAATTCACTGGGAGCGGGCGCCGAATCCCGACTCGGTGCACTCGCATCGCGTTCGTTCCGGAGGGCGCGCTTTTTAATCCCGCGAGGGCGTAGAGGAGTCGGCCTATCGCGGCGAGCGATCGCGAGTGCGAAACCCATCGGCGACGATCTCCGGCGTCGCGCGTCAGCGGAACCGGAATCCCGCGCCGAGTCATAAGTGCGGCCGGGGGATTCGGCGCGGATAAGCCCCCCGGAACACCCGGAGGAGCAGCGTCTCTCCTTCCCGGGGACGGTTGCGTGTCCATAATCGAGCGATTTCCATCGATCGGCGCGATTTACGAGCGACGTTAATCGGCGAGGAGCCCGGCAGGAGCGCCGAGGCACGGCGAATCGATTGAGATTCAGGGGGACGCCGCGTTCGGAGCGAATCGCGCGCGAGTTGCGCCGAGTTACGCCGAGTTACGCGCGCCGGCGGCCCTTAACGAGAGCAGCCACGACCGTCGCGGGAGGATCTTCTTCATCCGCTTTCCCGGTACCGGGGCGCGACAGTCCACGTGAATTTGCATACTAAAGGAGGTGTAAGCGACGGCCCGGCCGATAGCCTCTGGTTTCCCTTTTCGTCTGCCGTCGTTCCACGATCTACTCGCGCACCAGGTACAGTAACAGCGGTAACGAGACCTAGACCGTTAATGCATGCATGATTTATACCAGAGTATTTTTTAGTATTCGCGAGGAAACCATGACCGCCGTGGAGTAATTTGAGCGAGGTTTCGATCGGGGAGGGGAAAGGCTGTTGTTACCCAGCACGAAATGCTCGCTGTTACAGTTGATGACTTATTCTAATCGGCCGTGATTTATGGCTTAATTATTATTTCTGGAGAATATTGGGTAATTGAATCGTTGATCGACGAGATGCTTTGGAACTTCCGTTCTTTAGCGGAGAAATTGACGGCCAAAAATACGAGCTTCGCCTATGTAGATGAAAAAGAACAAGACACGTTGATTAAATGTCATAACAATTTTTTCACGTTTAACGATTATTGTAAAATAATAAATTTTATCAATGTAAAGTTTGAAAAGTTCTAACCGTGTACTGCTTGTCGGAAAGCGCAGTTCTCGACAATTTAATTTAACGTCCGTGTGTTTAGATTTCAGTTGCGTTTAATATGAAGAATATTTTACGTAAGAATGGTGATATGGTAATTAGTTAAAATTAAGCCTACACTGTACCATATTTACATTATCAGCGATAGTTTGTATATTTAACACAAATGGCAATCTCGTTGAAAGCTATAAAACTTTAGAATGATTGATGGATTTTGAAATACAGTTATTTGAGGTAAGCAAAAAAGAAAATAGCCCCAAGTCTTTTCCAAATACGCGTAATACAACTTAGATTACCATAATTCTGATTATTACAGTGGTAAACTTATTAATCAGCACTGAAAAGGAACACATCTATTAAAGGAAATAGCTTTATAATTTCTTTACAGGGACTGTATTGTTTATCAAATAATCTTCAAAGAATTTTAAACTAAAAATATAGACTAATAAAATTGACTCGTAAGGTATAAAGAGAAAGTTTTTGTCAGATAACCACGAAAATTTACATCGAAATCGTACTAATCTGATTAATTACGTTTCTAATATTAAATTTGCATTGAAATTCGTATACTTCTTCGTATATTTATACAAGACCAACAATTTTGCAGTTTTTAATCACTGGTTATTTTCCTTCGGATGATGTAATATGTGACCCAGGGCTCAACGTTGATTACGAGTACATCGTTCGAGTTCATTATCATTTTTTAACCTTTCAGCCATTTGCCGAGGCAACGCAACGCGAAAATCTTTCAAGGCCACTCGATAAACAATATTTATCCGGAATAAAAATTTGTCAAACTATCAATTCAATCGATGAAGTTAGAGTAATCGCATTTCCATTTAAACCATGAACGAGAGTTCATGGGATCCGTCCAATAAACAAAACAGTTTTTTCATATTAGAATTTTTAAAACATCTATTTAATCAAAGGTTTGAGGAAATCGATCATTTATTTCATTGACGTATATAGAACAGTCTCATCGATTTACGCGAACGCATCTTAAATCTTTGGAAATTCTTAATACCTTGGGCTAATTTATTTTTATCGATGAAAGTATGGCGAAACACTGGGAAGCACGCGTACTTGACATTTAGTGTTTATTAATTTATTTAAAACCATCCACAAGAGCTCCGCCACAAACGAAAAAACTTTCCCCACTTCTCCCACTTTGCGTCGTGTGCGTGAAAAAAAATGTTGAAAATTCGTGAAAGTTAAACGCGGCATTAGTATCGATCTCCTAGATACACGTAAGCTTTATCAGACGAGATTAAAACCAGTAACTTGGCACACGGAACGCCGTCGCACTCGACGTGTAATAAACAAGAAATAACGCTCCGAACGACACGTATACACGCGTATATATGTCGGGGGTAAAAAGAGTTGCAAGAAAATCGGCAGCGCACAGCTGACCGGTTGAAAGTGGCCGGTCAAAAATGCGAGTCGACGGTGCGCGCGAGGAAACAGCAGAAGCGCCACTCGAGCTCAGCAGCTCCGCGTCGAGAGTCGTAAGTCGCGGTCGTGCGCCACGACGGAACTCAACCGGTTACCCGCGATATCCCCGGAATCGATTAAGCGACTTTTTCCCCACCTTCGCGAAGCGACTCCGCCTTTCACGGAAACGCGCTCCCGCTCATTAAGGAGATTTTATTGAGGAAGCGACTCGATGGGCTTTTTCATTTTCCACCGGAGCGCGGTTTCGAGGAGACGCGAACCCGCGGCGCCCAACGCTCTTTTCGAGCGGCTTTTTAATGGAAAAGCTGATTGCTCCTTATCTGGGCGAGGCAGGAAGAGGGATCCGCGACTGGTCGTTGCGCCGTCTGCCGCTGGCGCCGCGGAACACGAATCCAATGGAGATGGACGTGCGTCAGAGCCCTGAAATACTGGGCGAGCGGCACCGTTTTATCAGGATAAAACTCGAGGCACCGCTAATGAGAGCAGTGAGGAACGTCCTGGTGCGTTTCGTTTAACGTACAGGTAAATGCGCGGTAAGGCGCTCAAACCCGGTCGGTCCTTCTCCAACGAAAGCATTAACGATGACGGCGGGAGACGCCGAGGAGACGCCGAGGAGACGAACACGAGCACCGCGCGTTCCCGGGGAGACAAGTGTTCCAACTAATACGTGCGAGCGCCGTAATGAACAACAACCGGACGAGAATGAGTTGCATTGTATCGTTCAAATATCGATGAGTCATGTGAAAGTGTGTAAGCGAGAGAGAGAGAGAGAGAGAGGGGCGGTTGGGACGTACACACGTGCGTATATAACGCGATAAAATCTCGGTGATATATATCGCGCGGAGGGGCGCGCGCAAAGTAGATTCCTTTTGCATAAAAAAATATGTTGCCTTCTCTTTTTGCGCCGCTCCCCTCCAGCCCTTCCAGTCCGGCGGAATATCTACGGGGAATATCAATTACGCCAGGGTATTCGAAACGAATGTTGAAAAATGCCTTTTGGAAAGAGAGTAAAAAAGACTAACGAGCACTCGCCGCTCCTCGGTGCTCTTGCGTCGCGCGATTCATACTTTGACAATAATGCCTTGATTTATTCGGAGCGAAAAATTTATTTCACCTCGACTGCTCTCGACGAGGACCCGACGACGACTCGACGGCGACGCTTCCTCCTCATTTATCCGGGACAACCTGACACATTGTCCAAAGGTGCATAAGGCTTGGCAATCCCTAAACTTGCATTAGTAAAGTCATATTGCAATCGCTCAATGTTCGCTGATAAAAGCGCCAGATGTGCATCGTTACGTGCCTGACTGGGCACTCGAGGCTTCTCTTAGTGCTGCCTGTATTTATAGTGGATCTCGAATGGCTTTACAAATTTTGGCCTAATTATGCGGCCATGAGATGAAAATTTTCAAAGGACAATTTCTTCTCGCCGTGGAAGGAGTCGTGGGAGCAATAAAAACGACCAAACGCTCCCTTAATCATAGTAATACATATAATTAATTTTTTAATTCGAATTCTCGTTTATCGATTATCTTATTTTGCTGTGCAATTTATCTCGATGATTACTTTAGAATTGTTCGATTTTTCTAAATATTCCAATTATTCGAGTTTTATCGAAAACGCAACGTTTTACGATAATCGTCCAAACTGTTTTCCCTCCAACTATTATCATTATCCGATATCATATGTTATTAAAAATGATGAAAAAGTCATTAAAGGACGAAACAGGTTATTACGACGGAAACTAGCAGAACAGGTAGCGCAAACTAAATATATTTGTATATCTATATATTTATATGCCATAAATTGTGCAAAGTACATTATATGTGTGGCGGATGTAAACTTAAACTATTGAATGTGGGTTATTGAATAGTAATACAAGGAGTATTAAAAATTACACATTACTTCGGGGAAACGTTTTCATAAAACGCATCCTTGAAATATAAACTTGGCAACGTTCGAGTCTTCGAATTGCAAACGAGAATGCACCCCGTCGCTGCATTAATGCATTAATGCAAAGTCAATAATTATTACTCTCCCAAATTCGCGATGAAATTCAAACAAATGCAATTGCCCCGAGTTAGATATAGCAACTGTTTGCTGAAAATTAATTCTCGCGCAGATTTAATAATGATGTTCCATCTGCGCTGATCGGAGCTTCCGTTCGCTCATAAAATCCCCAATAATCGCAACAAAACGATCCTCCCAATAGATCGTTAAACGCATCCCGTCATAAAGGAGTGAAGAGGCACGAGCGCTCGCGCAAAAGCGCGGAAGACACGGTTCCTCGATCCACCGCAGATCAGCTCCTGTCCTCGTTTCCCGGCGTCTGCACACACATGTACGCGCGGCTTTCCCTCCGCATGACGCGCAATTTCAATTAATCAGCTCGAGGTAACTCGTAAAGGCGCGCCCAGGGCAACGACGGCGGGCGGACAAGAGAACGTTAATGCGAGCGAGTTCGCCTTGAAAGAAGAGAGAGAGAGAAATCGACGCCGAATTGCCGATCCACCAACAGATACTGCGGGCACTTGAAAACGTTTCAGAGTCACGTTAATTGAAGAATATCAGCGAATCAGAATCGGCGGTCCCTGTGAAACCAGATTTTGGCCATGGGAACTTTGGTCCGTGCTTTTCCGCCTTTCCTCGTTTCCGCGCCGCTTTTTCGCGTCTGTCCGTTCTCTCTTTTCTTTCTTTCTGCCGTCTCTCTGCGCGCCACGCGCGCTCGGAAGGAGAAAATAGAGGGAGAAAATAACATGCCAATACTTGTACAAAGGCGCAAAAACGCACAGACCTTGACAATGGGTCTCCGGAAATTGACAAATTCTTTGTTTGGTGAACAAGCGAGAAAAAAGAAAGGCCTGCATTGTAGTTGCGGGATTGTTTGCGCGCCGAAGCACTCGATGATAGCCGTCTGTAAGCAATGGTCGATCTTCGCGATTGGGAAAGTTTTATTGATCGCAAGGAAGGGAAAAACTCACCGCCCATCGTTTTTTCTCTATTGATCCCGTTTTTGTATCCTAATTTCTTTTTAAGGATATCAAATTAAATTAAACGCCTCGATTTTTAATGTTGCACCTCTGCCTCCAAGTCAACCTTAGCGTTTAGACACGGATATTCGGTCGTTTTTTCACTTTTTTTTGTTAACAGTTATTTAATTTAAAATTTTTTGCAGCTTCGATTACTCACGTGCGTAATCATTGGGAAACGATAATAGATGAAAAAATCTCGTAAAAAGTTTTTCAATAATCGCTTCTACGCAATAAAGTTTCCAAGGCTCGTATATAAATTTAAATGTTACTGTTTTGAGAGTAAATTCACTTTCGATTGATAGATGCTTCACGCTAATTGATAATGTCTTGAAATAGATTCACGCGGATTGATTAGTCACGAATTTACACGATTTTATATTGAAATCCGAAACCCTGTCCGTTATGATATGTGTTAATCATCCAAATACGTTTACTTCAATTGTGCGTAATATGTCAGCTCACGATTAAAAAACCATTAATTTGACAAACTCGAGAAAGAAAATGGAAATCAATCGATATTCTTACGAGTCTGTGGAAATTTCTGCGGCTCGTGAAACGTCCAGGCGATCCCCAATGACGTTAATCATCAGCGCGTCGACTGCTATAAAAAAATTGTCGGTACATGAGCGAATTCGAAGGACGCGGTCGAGGGACGAAGCCGCAACTCCCCCGCGTTAAAGAAAAACAAAAATAAGAACAAGAACCAGAGAGAGAGAGGTAAAGAGAGGAGGGAAGACTGCTGGACTCTGGGCTCTGCCAGCGCATAATTTCTCGATAAAAATCTGCTTCTCGTCCTCGCGGCAATGGCGGAGCGCGTGAAGAAGGAAATAAAAGACCGGACCCGCGTAAGCTCGGGGCTCGGGCCCAAGAGTAGGATGGGCAGAGAGGGATCGCGGGGCCTCGTCCGACTCGCGCGGAATCTCCCCCAAACGGGCCCTTTGATTCGAGAACGAGACGCGTGAACGTGATGGAGAGCCGCGCCCCTCCTCGTACCCCTTGCCCTCTACCCCCCGCCCTCGAGATTTACGCCGATAAAAAAATAATGCGGTATTTCACCGGAGCAACGATGCGCTTCGTGAAAATTTAACGCGCCTCTCCTTTTTTTGTGCCGCGTTCTTCCGGTTCTACGAGCGAACGACGCGCGATGCGAGATTTATGCGCGCGCGCCGAAATACGGAGTACGTGACCCGGAGTCCACGTGTAGGTAGTTACCGAATGCCGAGATTACATCGCGGAGATGATGTACAGAACCATGTGGGATCCATATTTTTCTCGTATTTCTCGTAATATGCCGGAATTATTATTATCGTTTTGGCAAGTGAGCGGTTAAGTTTACTAGCCACACGTGATCCGGGGACCGTAGATCCCAAGCCAATGATTATAAATACATTTTTATATAAAATAAGTGCCTTATCGAAATCATTATCTCCGCCCCGTCAGGAAAATGTTGTTATAATAAGCGAGCACAACTTTGTTGAGCCCGAGATAACTATACTTAGGATAAAACGAAAGTATCGCAATAATTTTAATCTTGCTCGCGTTATCATTATTGAAATTTTCGTTACAACGGCGACATTCTCGGACACGAAAGTTCAAACACTAATGAATATAATGTCAATAATAACATTCGAGGAATTTCGTTCCGAAAAATACCCGCTTGACGCGCAGTTTTCGCGTCATTTTAAGCCTGGGATCCAATAAATAACGGCTTTTAAATATAAAAAATTACTCGATCGCTCGCTCGAGCCAAGGATTTCGTAATTGATTAATTGATTTTCCATGCGCACCTTTTCCTCGTTTTTTCGCTCGTAAATAATGTTGATGTACGAATGCTATGATACGTTTCAACGCAAAAGGATCGATCTCGGGTCAGCAAGTTTATCGGTGAATTTGTCAACTGATAAACCGACCCGTTTTTATCGAATCGGTTAGAAGTTGGTTATTACAGACGTTTCTTCGCAGATTCGTTAATAGTTCCTCAATACTCTTATCTCGCACTATTGCCGCTTTCCACAAAAGCACTTTCCTGGCCCTCGGCAGCGGGGCATGAACAATGGGCCGAGGAATATGTCGAGGCACGTAACGGGCAACGGTCGATAAGAGTGCGTTGAAGACGTTCTCGTAAAAAACTCAAACTGACTGAACGCCCCGGCGCATCATACACTCGACGAAGCGCGTCTCGGCGCTCGTCAGCCGGTCGCGTGCTCGAGGGGCCCGTCCCAACGCGTAGGTATTCCGGATAATTTTGACGAACACGTCGGCGACCGGGAGATTTGGATCGCCCTCGCTTACTCGGCCTTTCTCCTGCTGCGCGATCACGCTAATCGATCGGCCGTCGTCGTCGCCGTCGGCTCTGAGTCGGCGACAGCCCGCGTCAAAGGGCCGAAGGGTGTGAGCGGACGCGGTCGAGTCGCTTTGTTGAACTGCGAATTAATTTTGTCCTCGTTTGTTCGAGGCCATTGTTTTACCTCGCGCGCTCACCGCCCGGAAATTCGGTCCTTCGCTTTCTGGGAGACGCGCCGCTGCCTGAACATCCTTCGCTGGGAACATTCGATGTTTATCATTGCGTCAGGGTCTGAGCTCTTGTGTGCGACTCTTGCTAACCTGGAGTCGGATGCATCTAATTTATGAAGTTTCGCCCAGGAGTTGGGTACTCGTTTTGTTGGTAGGACTGTGCGTTAGCTCCAATGAAAATGTTACTCGTTGAGTTAGAAATTGTGGTGATTTTAATTTATTCGATTATTTATAATTCGTCCCTTTGATTGATTTGTGGTGGAAAAAAGATAAAAAATTTGGTGTCTCGAAATAGAAACTTTTTTTTTTTAAGTAGCTCAAAGTAATGAACACAGAAAATCGAATTTCGAAGAATAAAACTTTCGATTTTTTCGTACAAAAGTTATCGTGCGAACTTTCGAACAACTGATTAAAATTTTATTTTTATTAACTTGAGAATTACAAGATATTCGCATTGGCATTTTGTTTTAGCGAAAGATAAAAGATATTCTTGAATCTAATATAATACATTTTAAAGAGGCATGCATTGCACGGGTGAACTTTAAATTTTATATTTTTAAAGCGTGTATTTTGTTCATTTGGAATAAAACTGTTCTTTGGAAAAGTGAAACAATTTAAAAGAACGTCTTTCGCTACTGTAAATTTTTATGATAGTTCTTATCCTAATGAGAAAGATAATTTAAATTATCAACTTTTAGCTTTATCAGTTAAGTAACATATATATGTGCTACAGTGAAAAGATTAATGGCTCTTTTTAAAAGTTGTAAACAGGAAAACAATTCATTGGCATTAATATTTGGGATAATTTCGAGTTATCTGGATAAATCTACGCTATTTGCAGCTTTTGTTCTCTTTAAAATTTAAACCTTTTACATAAAGACTGTAATGAAGAATCTTACGTGTTAAAATGGTATAATTTAAAATGATTAGCTGGATGTAACGAAAAAAGCACTATTTTTACGTTTATCGCAAGTGTAAAATGAATCATATTACTTTAGTTGTTGCAGTATTTTTAAATTTATAGCTAATATTTTCATGACTTCCATTATCTTTGAGCTTGATAAGAGAAAATTCAAATTTTGTTTTCGCAAAGTAATGGAAAATTTTTTCAAAGAAAAACTATACTAAATTATGAATAATTATTAAGTCTGTTTTTAAAAAAGACAAAATTTGTTCCGTAATTTTATAATTTTTCATTTTTATCACATACAACGCATTTTAGTTACAATATATCACGAATTATCTTAATTTTTATTATTAAGCTTTATAGGTATGTATACCGAATAAATGGTGTTTAATTTATTATAATAATATTATTTTACATTTTCTCGATCATTTATTACATTTTAAACCTTTATTTTTAATAAAAATTATAATATTCGAGGGTTAAACTTTCATAAAACGCATAACTCGTTAGAGATTGAAATTTAAAATTATTCACACCAGTGTAAAGTAGTAGAACGAACGATTTGTCGAGCAAAAAATTTCAAAATTCCGTAAGATAATCATTGAAATTATAGGAGCAGTAATTAAATATTTTTAACGGATTTAGTTTTTTGTCATTTCACGGACTGATAAGCTATTCTTCATTCTAATAACAAAACAGGCTGTAAATACCTCAATTTGGCATTTTAATTAAGGAAACACAATGAATGCATTGTTTATTTGAAAAGCATGTTAATTAAAAAAAGCTTTAAATCACATCGACGAATACATCAGCCTATCTTGGAACTTGGGAAACACCGCGAAGCTTCTTTTGGCAATGGAACATCCCGAGTTCAGTTTATATTTTCATCAATTTAATTATTATAGCGTCGCGTTCCGATTAGAATAGAATTTTTGAATATTTTTAATGAATTGATACCTTCAGCCCGACGTTCTTTTCATCAAAATTTTTCGAAAGATATTTTAATTAATATCCTCTCAAGCGAATAACGAAACGATTGTTTTTTCCAAATTCAAATGTCCTCGGTTGGTCATTAATAAAGACAGTGGCTCTTGTTAGCGAGGCAATCGACTAAAAACAATATCAACTTAAAATAACCGAACTTGATTAGTTTTTCGTGCACAAGAAGAACTAATTAAATTACTCGGTTTGCAATAATGATGTGTAAATGGAAAGTCGAGCATCGCGAAATCCTTCTTTATTAAACATGTTTTCTTACTATATGAATCATTCCGTGTGATTTGTCTGCTCGATCCATCAATTCGAAAGGGTTATTATTTCGCGAAATCGATAATCTCGCGTCACCAATTAGCTTTAAATAATTTTAGTTTATCCAAGGTTCAGGATAAAGTAGAAATTCACTTTCATCAAAATTCATTCGTTTTCTTGTCATTAACATATCGCTGGATAATTTGAAATTATGAAAATGAAAACTAGGAATGAATACATTTATCAGAACCACATCTCAGCGATTCTAATCTTCGGAACGCCACTCTATTATAAATACGATATTAACTGAATTTTATTCGGCGTTTCAAAAAGCTGTTGAGTTCTTTCGTATAAATAGTAATGTTATTACTTGGACGATTCAACGATCGAAGCGACGCTTTCTCAAAAGAGTTGGTAAATTTAAAATTAAATCCAGAAGAATTAAAAATAAGTGTCCTAATAGGGAATAAGTGTCAAATCACGGTGAATAATGTGTTAATTTCACGAGCATCTCGTACCTGCAACATTAGAGATTGTGTTTTTTCGTAATTAAATACCAGGAACCGAACCTAAAACTTATAATGAACACACCTGCCACGAAAGCGAATGCGCAATTAGCCGATATTACATAATATTCCACAAAGCATCGCTTATAATAATGTATAATTACATAAATATAACTTGATGGCGCACCGAAATAAATGAAATTCATCGTGAGGCGTATTAACGTAAAAAGCGACACGACGAATTCGTGGCTCACAATTACTCGTGCCGCTCGAAATTATCGGAATCGGTAACGATCCCTTCCCCCCCCCCCTAAAAACGCGACCCACAGCAATTAACCTCCTTCTAATCAATTAAGCGATAAAAAAGTGGCAGAAAATGCGCGACCGCGGAGCATTTAATTACCACCGACATTGTCACGAGAATTCCATCGGCTCGGCAATATTCCGCCAGTCCGCGTGAGCCGCGCATACCGTAACACGATCCTCCGCGCGCCAATATCGATACACCTTTTTGAGTTGCTAATTTTCTACGGTGCCTTTTCTCTTGGACAAAGGCTTCGTTCGGAGTCGGCGCGGGGCCCGACGTCGGCCGACATTCGACCTGCGCGACACACTTCTGGCCCCGCGGGTCCCTTCCTAACGTGCGCGCCGTGACTCGATTAATTAACAAGCACGAGAGGAGGGATGAGATAATACCCCGAGCCCGTTATTAGCTGCGGAATCTCGTGTCAGGCTGTTACATTTGGCGGGCGAAATTAAGGGCACCGTCGTGCAACTACGGAAAAGTCTTCTCTTCGACGTTTTTACCGTTGTTTTGAAAATATAAATTCCTAGTTGCAAGTCGCTTATTCTCAAAATTGTGAAAAGTGAAATTGTCGGGGCTCGAATAAACTTATCTCGCGGGTCATTATTTTTCATCTGCGCGGACTACGGTGGCCTTAATTAAATGTAACCGGCCGAATAGTTGATAATGCTCGGTAAATTTATAGACAAAGATGCTCGCTCTCGGTATAAGTGAAAATAAATTAGAGTACCGTTCCATTCTTCTTATCTTTCAAGTGCTAGACTGCGAGATCCGACTTTAATTGGGAAATATTTCGTTAGTTTGCGGATGTGTACGAGCTTGTGCAGACCTGCATAATCTCGTGCATACGTCTTGGGAGAAATGTTCTCCGAACAACACCGATACGCGCGTTTCGCTTTAATAAACAGCCGAATGGGGCGTCGATTCTCGGTGGAATAAGATTTTTGAGTTGGTAAGAAATGCGGGGTTAAGTCAACTGGATTGGATGTCATTTGATCGGCTCAGGCTAGGCTTTACTCGAGGATGACAATTTCTTCTAATTGATCTGAGAAAATGAACTCGTAAAAAATGAAATTGGAAGTCTTATTAAAGTAAATTTGCACTATTAAAAAGTTTGGGAATATTTCGTTCGGTTTATGTTTCTTGCTCGTGTAATGATTTCTGCTTTAATAAGAGCAAGTTTTTACGATTTCGTACTAAAAAATGTGTTCCTTTACTATATATTGTAAAAGCAATGTCCATTTTATAAATACATTAATGTTATTATTGCATTTATTTAACGCGAGCTAATTAAGATGTACGTATTAAAACAATACTATTACTATTGCCATTGCTATTACTAGTAAGACTTTTCATTACTTTAATTTAAAAGGAACTTTGACGCCGTAATACGTCGATTACTCCATTTAACGTCTCAGCTACTCACGGATAGAATGCATCCATTAATTATTAATTAAATCTACAATTTAACGCAAGGAAAGTATTCGAGTATTTAAGAATTTGTAAGGAATTCGTGACGATGATCTAATCTTTAAATGCGTTGCGTATTTGTTATTAAATAATGACGTATAATGGCGAATTCAACAGTTCTTACAAATAATCCTCCTACGCTGTAATTGGTAGAGAAAAATTTTAAACTTGATGAAAATTCTAGAAATTTATGGCATATTTTTCTAACTATGCGAGTGATTAAGAGGGCTTTCTAGTTACTTAAAATGAAAGAATAAATTTATTTTTATTCCTCATCCTTAAAGTATGTACTTGGAAGAATATTTGAAATCCTATTTCAAGTAAAAAGTCTTGTAATTGCTTAAACTAGAGCGATTTGAACGGCATTACTCGACTTGCTGTAATGGTGTACGAAAACTTTAAATTACCTTTTTTCGATATAGCAAGTAAGAGAATAGTATTTTTCAAACGAGTTAACTCAAATTTAATGGGGTAATGGCTTTCAATTGTGGACATATATACACAGTCCAAACTTCTTTGTAGATACCACCAGATTTTTTCGAATATCGAGTAAATTTGAGAGTAATTTGTTTATTCGTTAGACTTGTATTTCTAACGAAACATCTCCTATTGACATCATCGGTTTCAACGCGTATTCGTTGATAAAATTCTATATTTAAGGGCTTTTGTCTCGAGAAATAAAATGTCCGTTAGTTTGTTATTATTATTCTAAAATTTCATTGCGAGCGTCCAGGATTAACTTGAGCCAGATCCATCGATACTTTTGCATTTTCCCGCACGACATCAGTCGATACTCGTACTTACAATTGTAGTGCGCGTACATTTACCATAAAATATTGCTCGCGCGTCGTACGCACGTTAAGCATCGGATGCCCGCTTTGAATTTTTTCCAAATCTTTATCTTTCAGCCGAGTATTATCAACTAATCTGAAATCGAATTATTATTAGAATATGATGGAATATTGGAGCCTCGAGAGCATCGAATGAAAGCGCGGGGTTATCAAAGTGCGATTAGCTCGGTGCTGCTCTAAGCCGAAACAGCGGCTTTAAAAAAGGCCATTTTTATACTCGGTAAAAGCGATTTATTAAGACGGGTTTAGTTATTCGCGCATTCGCTTTACGATCGCGTTTCATCCATCCCGATAATTTTTAACGACTAACGGAATGCCAAAATCTATCCCAACACCTCGGCGATTTCCATTTTTATTCGCCAATTGATGTTCGCATCGAAAAACAATGAAAACCCGATTAAACGTCCCGGTTAAAACAAATGAAAACAGCTTCCAGGGCGTAATCCGTGCCGCGCCTCCGAGTTCTTCAACACTCGGAGCATCGAGCGCGAACGATTTCGTTCACCCCATTCGCGAAAGCTGTGCAAACAAAAAATAAACAAAAGAAAGAAGAAGGAGAGAGAGAGAAGAAGGAGAAAAGGAGAGGCGGTAAAGAGCCGGGAGATCCGAGATCCGAGGCACAAGTGCAAAGTAGTGGAGCGCAAGGAGGAAGAATAAGGGTGACTAAGAGGGTCGTAATATGCGAGAGCTGCAGTGGAGACAGCCGAGAGCGCGAGAGAGTTTTGCCCACCCCCTGGCACTCGGCACTCGGTACTCGGCCGTCGCGACTAGCCGAGTTGTCGACGGGGGAACGACGCCCTCCCTTATAAATCTTATGGAAAGCGCGCGGACGAGTCTTCGTGCCTTATATCATATTCTCTGGGTGCCTACCGGCGGAGACAAAGAGCGCGGCGGGGGGGGCGCGGGCTCGACGAAAAACCGGTGGAGGTGAGCGTCAGAAGTTGAGAAAAAAGGGGCGCGAAATGAAATTGCCGAGGAGGCGGAAGCGAGAATTGATGCGTCGAAGCGCGGATTTTAAGGATCCCGAGCCACGACGAGTGGGGATGGCTGGGGCAAGGCTTGGCTCGACTCTATGAAAATCGCTTTCCCGGGGACACTAAAGTGCGGAAATTTGCCAGCGAATCGGGGCTTTTTTGTTTCGATGGGGAGATTGGTCGTTTGCGTATTTTATCGGCAGCCCGGTTTCGCCTCTTTACCGTCTTATCGCCCGAATTAAGCCGCAAAACAGGGCCTCGGCGACTCCGGTACAGCGTACGAAATTATAGGCAACCAAAGCTCAATCTATGCGAGAGCTCGAGCATTTTTAAAAAGGGGGTGCATAAATTGATTATTCGATTATTCGAAAGAAGCTCCAGCCGAAGCGGTGCATCCAAAATACTTGCTTAGCTAAATGGCAAATATCGATTAAGCGTAACAATGATTCTGGTGCACTTAAATTGCGGTTACAAATGAAGCCGATAAATTTATTGGCTCGAAGCGAAGCAAGCAATCGCAATCTTTGCGAATGCAAAATAAAATCGAATCAATTTGCGAAATATTTTAAACGATATCAAGGCTCTGCAAGCCGCGCAATTAGTGCCCGAAGCTGTTCTTCGAGCCGAAAAATCGCTCGTGTATTGTCGGATCGAGATGTGGTTTGCGAGTTTTTCGAAAAATTACCATTTCACCCGAGCATTTGACCCTCCAGTCGACGTCTACAACACTGATTTCGCAAAGAGATAATTAATTTTTTGTCGAAGCTACGTATTACAAGAGCACTTATTTGTAGCTTTAAAAATTGCGTGACTCGCACCTGTAAATCACAAAATGTGTAATAATAAGACGCATTCCAGTTTTTCGCCTCCAACGATTCCGCAAATAATAGAGTGAAATTTTATAAATATGTTTTTACGAACTAACGATCGTCGGCGACTCGACTTTTCCACGCAGACTCGTTTCCGACTCAATGTATATTCTCAACAATGAGTAGCGAAACTTTTAGTTTATGAAATAAAAGTGATAAAAGCGAAGGGAAGCATAAGCTGAAAGAAATTCGAAACATTGAACAAGTACTATTTACTTTGAAAATGCTCTGCAAATAAATTGGCTTTCCCTCGCCGCGATCATTTGCTGTAGTCACATTTATTTAGGCAGTAAATTAGATTAATAGAACTGCATAAATTCAATCCGAGCCATGCTACAACTTTCGCAAGAGATAAACTGAAAAATGCCCGTACCTGGTCTATATCCTCGAAGAATGATAATAAAACGAGAGATCCGAACGCCGCGGAGTTGCGCAAAAACGATAAAAAGCAGACCCGTGAAACAAGGCGAAAGCAGTCGGAAGCAAAAGAAACTCGCGAGGGTAGGAACAAGTCAGCGAGAAATCTCAGACAGGTGCCGTGGATTCTCGAAGACACTTGTATTCCCCCCGTCCGCCCTTTAGCACTTCTCCTTTTCCCTCGCCCATCGCGACGTAAATATACTCGTGCACGCGCGAGTGTATCGCCCACGGGAGCAGAGAGCAGCGCAATTTCCATAAGTTGAAAAATAGCTCCGCGTGTCGAGCGCCAAAGTGAGAAAAGATCGCCGCCGATGTTGACACACCCGAGAGCCCAAGAGTCAATTTTTAATAAATACACGCTATGACGCGTGGCTGGCCGATTTTCCTTGCCTTTTCTCAACCTCGGCGCGGGTCCTTGCTCGAGGGAGGCTGTCGAAGCTGACACTATCTTGATAAAGTGAGCGCGAAAACTGCGACAACCGAATGCAGCCATGTGATTTGGGTAGAGACGAGCTCTGGTTGCGCGCTGCAGGTAATGGATGGACGCGACAACACATGTTTCAAGTGTTAGCGAAGCCACACCGTCGTTCGGTTATGATTATTTTGATTCGATGCGCGCGTACACACTCGCGTGGTCGAGAACGCGAGATGTAAGACAATGGTAGAGGTCACGCGTGGAACGTCTGACGGAAGCGCCGATATTTTGCGATACATTAAAGTGCTGTAAAAGTGGCGTCAGCACTGCATCATAAATACAAATTTATCGCGACAATTTCTTGTGCTCGGCGATGAGGCTTACAACGAGAAATTGCCTTGTGTTGCAGGTGAGTTGCATCGGTCACCCCTTGCAAGTGCACTTAGTCTTCTTTATCCCGTAAGTTCTGACGCATATTTGCCTTTCCGAGCGCACATTTATTTTCGAATATTTAAAGCGAACCGCAGATTCGGAATGTCCCTTTTATCGGGATTCCGACACGAGCGCAACTATTTCCCACCGCATACCCCCGCGACTGCGCTTCGCCGCGCCGACGCTTTCAATATTTAACCCGATAAATTCTAATTTTTCGGCTGTTATTGTAACTTTCCACTCCAGTGCTCCGTATGCTCGCACTAAGGCGGAAATCGCAGTGCATAAACGCGCCGACGAATGCTCCGCGCCACGTATCGCGCGCGTTTTTCTCGGATGACGCAAGGCGCGAACGCAAGCATTTCCGAGCAAACACCTTGATTCTCGAAGGGAAATCTCGATGTGTGCATTTGTGCTTTACGCCAGACCCCGCGCGGACTTTATCTCTTTTAATCTTATCGTAATTCCTCTGCAAATAAGTGAAGACTTAAAGAAGACCTAAACAAAAACCCATATTTCCGCTGCGCGCAGCTGATAAGTGCGATCGGCAGTGCAAATAGTTGGAAGCCACCAAAGCTAATACACGTATCGAACTGCACTCGCGCTCGTTCGAAGCTGATAAAGTGTCATCGTTTAAATTCGACGATATTCCAAATACCAATATAATTATATTTTCGACCTGATTTCATCGCGTTATCGTTGACCGCTTATTGGTTGCCCGATAAGCTTCGATGAAATTGTTAAAAAATTTTTTATTTTTTCTTACCGTCACTGTCGTGTGGCTCAATTGTTCGTAATAATTGCCGGCATAAATTCAGTTGATAGTTGGATGTGTTTAGGGCAATAATTTAAATTATGATTCTTTTCGTTATTCGATTCCGCGTTATTTAGTTGACTTGGCGATTTGTTCATCGCGTATTATAACGATAACCTACTTGAGCTGCCATCGATAAAATAATGTTGCGCCAAAACGAACTTTATCCTCTGTAGAACAAAATAAAATAGCGGTTGGTAGACAAAAGAAATTAAAAATTTGCAGCCAACACGTGGAGCGTCAGGTCGACAATGGCCACATTGTATTAACAATAATACACGGCTCGATGGATTGACAAGCCACCAAAAAAGCGTATACATGTATGTATTATATAAATGATGCTAAATTGTGTGAGTGAGTGAAAGCGAAAAGCCTTTAGGAGCTGTCAAGCCATTTGACATAAATCGGAAGTGGCCGGACGAGTAAGTGTCTCGCTTAGCGGGGAAATTCTCCATGCGTAACAGTACGCCAGTACGCCGACGAGAGACAGAGAGAGAGAGAGAGAGAGAGAGAGAGAGGAAGAGAAAGGACAGCAGACCTTGTACAAACTCACCGAGGTTGAAATATTCGAGGAAACCTCCGAAAAATGATAGTTTTTCAGCAGCTTATCGGACTCTGTCAACTAAGCTTCTTTTTTCAATTCATTTAACTACTGATACCGAGTGCTTACAAATGCCACAGCGTAAGGCTTTGTAATATATACATTTCAAGATAACAGACCGAGGCTATAAGTTTTTGATAAAATGTACAATATTAGTGATTCAATTTTCTTTGCGTTTAATCAATTTTCACGCATGGCAACCATTATCATTCCAGAGATTATTTTTTCAAAATCTGTGAACTGTAATTTAAATTTATGCATTTTTTCACACGACGTGCATCTGTATTTCTAAACATGTACTTGCAATAATATCTTACACGAATACAAATTGCGCGAGAGCGGAAAAATTTTGAGGGGATTGGGTTAGTCGCTCAAACCTAAAGAGGTCGTTCGAATAAGTTGAATAGCCTAGGAATAAATGTGCACACCAGTAGCAGATGGACATGCGTGCGTGCACGGTTAGATAAGAAGATAAGAAAAAGCGTAGCCACATGTAAAAATAGATCGAACGGCCAGCAGATGACTGTCTTTATTTTCGTTTTAATAATTAATTATGCTTGGAATATCTTAATTTACTATTATAGAATCTAACTTGGCCTATTTCATCAGATTGTAACAATGATACGAGTTAGAATTACGCAAACGAGCTGAGCTAATGCGTATTAAGATGCTGATTATAGATTGAACGAATAGTCCTGGAGCGCAATCTTAAATTTTTCTAACGCTAGAAAGTAACGCGAGTTAAAGAGAAAATAAGAAAAGGGGCTGAAAGAGCGATAATGTAATTTGCTAGTAACCATCTTTTCTCTCGACAAGTCCTATTTAGACTTTTTTACCGAATACTCGGCAGATAAGCTACGGATAATTTCAAAGAGACGTTACTTAATACTCCAATAGCTACGCGAGATTGAATTTTTAATTAAACTTACTTTTTTCGAGATCGCGTCGCATTACACCCTTTTGATGCTCGTCCTACAATCGGCCGGCTTTTCCTAATTTGTATTTGAACGTTATCCCAAGTGCCAGGGAGATAACTCTCGAGATAACAATGCTACGCAAACGACTCTCTTCTTCGCAACGGTACACCCACGATGTACCTGAAATCACGCGCAATTATGCGTGACTAAATCGTAAACATGAGACCAGTGGCTCTCATCCGCTTGGAGCTAAGCTCGGATCGCCCGTGGAGCTATTGTTTTTAAATAATTTATTCGATCCAAGCTGATAGCCACTGAAGTTCTCGTGCACGAGGAGCCGGTTTCCGATGACTACAGTCGAGGCTCTCGGTAGCACGGGAAACGTTCGTGGAGAAAGAAAAGTTCTTAAAACGCAAGATGCCGTGGCTCGAGCCTTTGCCGAGTCGTCGTACTCAATAATTCAGAGTAGATGGGAATTAAAGGCAAGTTTGTCCATTGTAAGGTCTATCGTTGGATTAGCGCTTCCCACTCCATGGGCAAAACTCCAGTTGAAAATTCTTTCACTGTTGCTTTTGCTTTCGGGTCAAAGAAGGGGAAGGCGATTCAAGAAGCGAATTAAGAAAAAATAGAAGCGAACTCGCGATAAGGGAATAGGGCGAGTAGTCGTACAACGATAACGGCTTCGCACACATCTCCTTTAAAGCTCTCCCTTTGCCCCCTTCCTCGTCTCTCACTTTTCATGTACACAGCCTTTCCCGCCGCTGGGTTAGCCGGTCGTTTCCGCCCCTTTCGCATTTCCCTTCGCCGACTCTCTCCTTCTCTTTCGTTCATTAATATCGCACTTTGTATCTCTTCCGGTGTATCCGCGAGCTTTCCCGCCTCCTCCGCTCGCACGCGGCACTGTTCATTTAAATGCGCCGTTTTTCTCCCATTTTCCTCCGTCCCGAGCGTCCCTCGTGACCTCCACCGTGCTGCCGCCGGTGATGCTTGTCGGCGTCCTTTTTCATTTTCCCTGTCGTCTAGTCGCTATATCTGTTTCTTCGAGCGCGTCTGCGTCCGCGTTTCGTCGCTCAGTGCATTAAGGGCAACTCGTCTTTGAAAAAGGAGCCAAACTTTCGACTCCACTCACGTCTAATTTCTTATGTCTTGGAGCGACTGTTGTTGCACCTGCGTAATTAATTTTCATTGATTTCAGAGTAACCGATCGAAGGGAGAGCTATATTTGTTTCACAAGCTCATTTATCAACGTGATAAACAGTCTAGAATTTTGGCGGATAAAAATTTAAAAAGATTTAAAATATATTAGTACCTTCGAGTCACGAGAATAAAGGCTCCCACCTCCCGCTCACCAGCACGAAACATAATTTATTTAATATTAGATCAAAATAATAAATATTAAATATAAATACTAAATATTAGAATATTGGATCGAGTGCACTAACGCTGCCATCGAGACGCTAAGATTTTTCCAACTCCTAATTTAGTATTCTGGTTCATTATATTGGCGGCAACCTTGACATTTTAGTCGGGGAATCAGGTAAAGTAAAGTTGTACGTTTATTAATCGCAGCAATATATGTAAGGTAATAAGCTCAACTGAAAACACTAACGGTAGTGCAAACGCTTAAAGTGATTCTCCGTATTCGTACTCAAAGGGAGTAGAATATTACACCGTTGTTTTAAAGCATTCGCCAAGTTAAGTCGTTAAATTAGTTTGTTTGCCGACATCTCTGGACGGGATGTCCATTATAGGGCGTTCGAAAAGGTGAATCATTGTTGTTTGACGCACCATTTACCTACAGGTATGAATCTTATCGTGCCTTAAGCTCCGAAAAACATAAAATTTGGGCCTCTTTTGGGGGACGAGCACTTCACTTTTGTCACCACTCGCAATTAATATTAGTACATTAATTCATATACATTTGGACGCAAAATCACAAGCTGTAAGACTAATAAACAATTTGAACGGTGTGGATAGTAGTTTTTATAAGAGTTGATGCTTTTAAATGCGAGGATATTAAATTTCACATTTTCAGAATATTTATAATTAGGCGCTTTCTGCGTTTAAAATTGCATTATGCGCATCACAAATTAAAATGATAATGAAAAAGCTTCTAAACTCTTTAGATATTCGGATGCTTTGAGCGAACCGTTGTCCTCTACTTTCGTTAAATTAATTATTTAATATTCTAACTAGCATCGTCGAATGAAATTGCGACGCAGAATGTGCAACTGAAAGTTTGCGAAAATTTTTGTTTATCGGAAACGAGAATAGAGGGAGCAATTCGAAACCGTAAATTATACAAGATATATCCATTACTTTATTTCGTTTCGTTTGCCTTTCTTTTCCACAACGAAGCTCGAGCTTTCGCGTTTTATATATTTTACAAGCAGATTTTAGCCGCCGTTGGTTGTTGCGTTATTTCTCGCAGTGTAACTCAGCCGAAATGCGCGTCGTTAATGTATTGCATTCGAGGATTCGAATGTTGTTTCCCGTCGAATCCCCGTATGTTCTTATCGATCTAATATTTCGCAGACGTTGAAGCCGTGCTCGCCATAATTTAAATAAGATTAATTGGCTTTCATCTCGCTTGACTGCTCCCTGCACTCGCGTTGGCCCTGCGCGCGTAAAGTGCACACTGCCGATTGGTTTTAAAAATTAATCCGGTAATAAAGTTTAAGTATTCGAGTGTCTGACATAGTCAAAACAAAAACGCAATTATAAAGCAACCGAAAAGGTGGTTGACGTTCGTTCCCTCCGCAGCTCGAAATACATTATGCTTTTTGCGCGTTCGTTTATACGTTCCTTCTTCCTCGTTTCACCTCGAGTCTCCCTTTTCGAAAGGGAAACAGGGAGAAGGGGAATTCACAACGTCGCGCCAGCGTAACCCTTTGAGTAGTGACTCTCCGCTGCGAGAGGGGAGGAAGAAAAGAGTGAAAAGAGACCGAGGGACATAAATAAAAAGAGATGGCCGTTCCGCTTGTCAAGGTAATTCCTCCATGTACCAAATGTTACTGCGCACTTAAATTTGCAAGGAGTCGTCTAGATTTAACAGCGTGCTTCAAGCTCGTGCGCAGTGCAATCGCGCACTTCTCGCAATTTCACATATTGTAATTGCTAAATTGCCCATTTAGAAAAATGTAAGGGCGTTTATTATTGCGCGAACGCCTCTGCATACATTAGACCGGAGCCCGCACTATTTTACAAGTAAATCCGACTAATTTTCTCCGTTTTAAGCGCATCGTTCGTCAGCTTTAAATAAATGAAACTCTTCTGATCGATGCACCCGTGTAAGCTTGGGAGAATAAAGCGCAGGCGAAATATAAAATGCACTTTCTAACTCGGTAAACGCTTGTATAATTTTCGCTACAGTGATGAACCGACGGCAGTTATACTGAATTTTTCTCACGATTCATCTTATTTTGACACACGCCTCATAAACATTTTGTTAATATTTCAAAAATTCTTTCGGTAGATAAAATACGCATAATTCTTTAAAATGAAAAATTGTGCACTTTTTATCCGAAAGAAAAATGCCTTTAGTGCAACGCTTTTTATTGCTCTCGCCGTAAAATATGGCAAATTGAAAATACGAAAATTCATTTAAATAACCGCCCTCGATTCAGGATTTCAGAAAATTCAGGAACTACAGAAGAACCACCCCACGCCTTCCCTTTCTTTTTATCTTTTAATGCAACTGCTCGATATTCCTAGAAGAAAACGCTGATTATCGAATTTCATCCTTTGTTGCACTCCGGCAAACTTTACGATTAAAGGCTGAATATTTCAGTTTCCCGGGTGGCTGATGCAACGATTGTACTGCAGTCCATTATCGTTGAAATGCTGCTGAAAATACGACTAAAAATCTAGTGCGCTTAAGCAACATTTAGTTTTATAAAATATTCACTAGCCGTCGGTAGAGGAGCAATCGAAGTGTATCTTGGAGAAGCGCATCCTTAATTTATTATGCGCGGAAAATGAGCGTTGCGTTGGATGCCCGAGACGCTCGGGGGTCCACCTTTTAGGAGTCGCCTTAAATCCACAGTCTGCAGCCATCAAAGGCGCGCCCGCGAGCACTACAAAGGTTGATAAAAGGAAATAAACCGGAAGGATGTCGTACAATTAGGAGCGGCTTGACTCGGTGATCCTCGCCTCGGTCGGGTTCGAGAAGCCCGCACGCGCCTAACCTGGGATTTCCCCGAGTTTAACCAGATTAAGCGCGTCCTCTCTCTCTCCGGGAATCTCCGCCGCACTCCCGCAATATTGTTTCGCTAATGAATTTTCCGCGCTCGGAGGACGTGCAGCAACGAGTAAACGGCGCCTCGGCGAACGAAGTACTCTTTTTACAACCTGGAGAGCGCGCCAACGCGTGCCGCTAGTCGTGGTTATCAGCTCGACTAAAAAGCCATTCTTTCTCTGATCCGCTGCTCGGACCAGGGGATCAGCGGCCAGCGTGGAGTCCCTTCTTTAAAAGCTCCGAGCCCGAGAAAAAATAATTCGCCGTCCGAAAGCGCGATTTTAACTGCACTTCGCGATTGCGTAATAAAGTTCCCAGAGACTCGTCTGCAATTCGATGCCTTGAAATTAAAAGATTGAAGCGCCGACCAACAGTTAGTGGCGTCAGTGCTCGTTTGTCCACAGTGCATCGCGATGCAGCTCACGGACCCTTACCAGGGTCCGAGTCACCGGCTTCCTCGGGAAAAGCCGGAAGAAAATGATGTAGCGCGCGTCGAGGAAGTGCTTTCAGACGGCGACGCACAATTGGAAAAACAGAGGCGGGGCTCGAGGGGCAGACAACCGAGCAAACGACGGTAATCAGTGCTCAAATCAATTTCGATCCCTCCGAAGCCCATTAATTCCAATTAGCGAAATTCTCAGCGCCCCCTCCCCGCGACGCCGACCTCCTCGGGCCGTCGCGCACCATCGGAGGGCTCGAGATCGGCGCACGGAACGAACGCACATAAAGCCTAATTACCCTAGAACGATCGTGCGCTATCGTTTCGCGATTGCCTGCTGCGGTTCGTGACGAATTTTACAATTACCGCAAGAGTTCCCGAGTTCTCGAGTTCTCGCGATCCTTCCTCTCGAAACTTGGCCTCCGCCCCCGCGTCTCTCTCTCTCTCCCTCCCTCACGATTTTCTCGATTTGTTTTCGCTAATGGGAATCGCGATAGACGAGTGTGTGCATTTCGCTGCATGTGTGTCAGCGTGCGCGGATTTCCATATGAACGGGGAGGGACGAACGGCCAAGAATTCGTTGTTAATTGGCGAATAATGAAAATTTAAGAATCGAGTGAGTATTTTTGCATCGGCGACTGATTTAGATTTTCATCGGCTCGTCGAGTTCACTACGTAATTCATTTCGGTTGAGTACAGAATTTGGAGCAGCTGATATGCCTGCATCTTTGACCGATTCACTGTACAAAGCTCGTTCAATGCGATTAGTGCATGATATTTAATAAAAATAATAATTCTGAATGGAAATCACGACTTTGGGAAAAAACTGGTAGATGAAGAGGAAGAACTCGTGACACGAATTTACGCTTCTAGTCCTAAATGGAATTTTCCGATTTATGCATCGAAAATAAAGCGAACGCGTAGTATTATGAATTATGTTAATCATTAAAGCTGATATCGATCGAGTCATAAAATTAATCACTTCGTATTAAAGGACTTTTAACAGTAAAAACACAACTATAGCTTTTCCCTTTTTTTACTCGTATATTCAGTACTACGAAATTTTTTTAAATAACTTGTGAAACTACGTTCGCGAGCTCAGTTTACGTAACAATGTTGAGCGAACGTCGTCAATTATACGTTCGCACCGATAATTCATGCAGAAACAAATTTAATAAAATAATTATAAAATCAATGAGATGATAACAATAACAGCGAATAATTGCATATCTTATTGCGGGACGAATGTTGTTTCAAATGATATTTTTATCGACACCGTTAGATATAATTCAGGAATTTCAAGAATCGCCATACAGAATTCGGGATTTTTTCAAGTTGCACGGGAAACTCAGGCTTACACATTTCAGTAACTGTATTTTTAGTTATATTCATTTATAAAATGCAGCTCCTTAATAGCACAAGTTGCCAAAGCCCGTTGATGCTTCGTGTTTTCATTATAAACCCTCAGTCGCTGTTTCGAGGTTTTACGAGGATAATAGCGACAGCGGAAATCTTGGGAATAATGACTCGTGCAACGTAGACGACCATCAACATCGAATCGAGATAACGGAAATTCTCGAGGCTGCTTATCTTACTCTTGGGCTCGACGTGAACGCGGATGAGCATCGAAGGCGCGATGCCTTTTTTATTCCAAATAAAAGCCTCGGTGACATTGTGTTTAACGCGCGAGATGCGAACGCGTAAATCATGCGTATCCTATATTTACACGCACGAGTAAGTACGAATTTGCGATGCACTTTTAGCGCTTCTTTGCGGTGAAACCTTATTTTGACAAAATTGCAAGTGTAAATAATTATAAACAATGCCGCTTCGCTCGAGGGCATTGCGTTCGATCGCTCTCGACCGTATAATGCGTGCGTCATACCAAAATTTCATTGCATAGCTGCAATTACGAAGGCTGTGCAATTATCGCGGGAACTTTTACTTGGTTTCGATTGAAAACGGGACCGCTTGCACTTTCTGGAAGAGTCTGTTGCAATGAACTTGCATCGCTGCTTTGACCGTTGCAATTGTTGGACGAGTCCCCTGTCGAGTTTCCCAAGCACTAACCTTGGAAATATCAGTGAATACAAAGTTGGAAGATGCACTGCCATCGACGTTGTACCATTGCAGTTTCAGCGCAAGACATAGAGCAGCAGCTTCTGGAATAAAACGGCGTGATGCGCATGTGCACAGATGCAGATGCAGCGGGCACGCGTAACGTACCGTATGCACGTGCTTCCCAAACGACTCGGAATTCGTGGGCAAGCGAATGCACGGAGTGCGATCCTTGCGATAAGAGTTGCGACTACGGGTACGTACGCGCTTGAACGATGCAACCGATGGGGGCGAAACAATGCACGAGTTATGGCTCGAAATGATGCGAGACTGCGCGACAAGGGTGGCAAATTTTCTCGAGGGAGAAAGCAAAAGAGAAAAGGATGGAGTAGCTCGTCGATATTCAAGACGCGGCTCTCGCTCGTATCGAGGCAAGAGGCGCTAATTTCGAGTTTGGCCAATGCCTCGTACTTTGCATCGCCTCGTTTGCGAATCGTCGACTTGGGCGGAAGGGCCTAACTCTTGTTTTGCCCGCAGCCGTCGTTGCGTTCCTTCTAATTTCACGATAATTCGCTGCGCCACGAGAAAAGACGCATGCCTACCCACGGAAATGACAGTCTTTGACGCAACTTAATCCAGCGTCGTGCCACCAAATTGCCGTGCCCATCCTATCCGAATTCTATTCGGCGTAATTTGTAGTGCGCCTTTCAGACTTGTACGTTTTTTCTTTCAGGATCTCCATCCTCCCTATGATCTGCGCTCCCCCTTTCCCGTCTTTGGCGTCTCTCTAGCCCTTTGCACGCAGCTTTCCTTTCTTATTATCCGCGAGGCCCTCCTCTCGCCCCTCTTCAACTTGTCGCTTCTAGCTTCGAGTGCTCTTGTTTTCCGTATTTTCACAGCGACGCGCGTATTCCTTACACTCCAATATTTTCCAAACCCATCGGCGTGTTATGCGCGGGTGACAGGGCGCGGAAAAAGACGAGCGAAACTAAATGTTTCACTTCCCCCAAGACTCCCTTTAATTATCCAATAAAAAAGCGTCTCGCATAAAGACAAACTCGCTTCTGTGAAAGTTCGTTGGCCCGAAGTAACGAGCGCGAGGCAGTTTCACGGAGAAATTCGAGACGCGGAGCAACGTTGCCACGAGATTAAATCAGAGCTGGATGCTGAACGACGGGAGAAAACTCTCGCCTACCTCGGCTTTCCCGATTCCCAAACTCCGCGAACTCCTGGGCCCTCGAAGGGCCGACGTCGACCTTTCCGAATCTTTTTTGCTTATGCTCTTCCCTCGCGTTCGTCATTCGGAGCCCGTCGCTTACCGAGTTTTTGGCTCGGATTCTGCTCTCGATGCTCGGGCACCTACGACGCGGGGACTAAAACAACGAAGCCAAAATGAATACGTAATAATACGAGGGATAAACGGGGACGAACGAATTACTGTCAAAGCTTTTCCTTAGAACGAGGAAAGCTTTTACGTTGATTTGCGTTGGTTCATCGTTTCCACACGCGTGTCACGTGTTCTGCGACCCGAACATGGACTCCTAAATGCATCTGTTGTTGTCGAGCGTCGCTCCTGCGATTTCGCAGCTGAATCTGCGCAATAAGCGCAAGGAATGCCAATCGGAATAACGTTGATCAGGTTGTCAACTGTACGCACTTCGAGTTTCGCCGACTTGGTGATCGTACCACGACAATCGTGCACACCACTACCAATAGCGATTGAAAGTTTACAGCTATTAAACTAAATCATCGAATGTATCCGTTAGATTGCATTTTACTGCTCGAACATCGATCGGCTCGTATCGCTACCTTAACTTGCATTACTTTACATTTAGTTTTTCGTTTCGTTAGTTCACGGGTGACTCTTACGGCTGCGCTCCGTCCACGGGATCACGTTTGTGCGCGAATAGTTTTTCAAAATCATTCGCTCGTTTAAATATAAAATATACATTTGCCTGAAAAATTGTTGTCTATTAGTGATCGTTTTCGATTTATTCTACACAAATTCTGCCAACGGGATAATAAAAATGAATTTGTTAAACTATTTTTTGTAAATCCTGTAAACCTTTGAACAGAGCAAATTCGGAAAATACGTTTCCTAATCGAATTTCTCAATCGACCATACACTCGCAAATTATTATTACATTGTTGCATAATAAACGAACTCGATGAATTTTTGAGGCAAAAACGATACGAGGTTATATAATAATAAGCATTGGGATTAATACGATTATTATAAATAATGTCATTGAGCAAATAGTTTGTTTTACATCGAAAACACTGAGTTTGATCAAATGCAGTTGCATTTCGTATGACTCGTGTACGAAACAAACACATTCGTCTCGAATGACTTAGTAATAAATTTTATTTACAGAACTTTGTAAGCAAATAAAGTGCGTCCTAGGAATAAGACGGGAGAGCATTCGAAAGTTCCATTTTCGAATTTCCGAAGTGCATTACTCGCGTAATACGGATCTCATTTTTAAGCCGAATTCAGCCGAAGCTCTCGCCTGTTGAGCGAGTTTATTCCAACTTTTCTTCCGGTCGACTTATTATTTCACGGTAAACAATGAAGGACTAAATGCCCAACTGGGGCCAGGAATTTATATTGATTTTGGGCGAGCAAAAGTAACGGTAACGACACGTCCAAGTATACTCCTACACGAGTATTAATATTTGTCCTCAGCCGCACCTACGCCTCTGCTATCTGGTCCCCTCCCAATTCCATCTCGGTCCCCCTCGGTCTCGGTCTCGGTCTCGAATAGTCCGATGTTTTATTAGCGTGTCCTCTCACACTACTACGGCATATTCCTCGGAAGGACGAAATTATAGATCGAGGCCACGAGCGCTTTTCTGGCCTCTCGGCGACGAGAGCCAGCGCAGGGCTAAGTCTAAGCCTCCCGGCGGCCGAATAAATTCTCCCTCCTCGTCTGTTCTTCTCTTTTCCTCTTGGCGCGCACTTCCTCCGAGAACCTTTGATCAGAGCAAACGTGCCCTTCATTCGGTAAAAATTGTATTTAATATCAAGGTAATGACTGTGTTTTCCGCGCGCGCTCGAACAGACACACGCGTGAAGGGCAGCGAGAGGGAGGCGGAGAGGGGGACACACGTACAGACCGTCAGGCTGAGCATACAAATTGAACGACTGCGAGTGGAGGAGCGTCGGCTCGTGTTCTTGTGTGTGTGTGTGTGTGCGTTCACTGCGTCCTTTTTATGTCCTCGAGGACTTTATGCGCGGGAATACCGTTCCTCTGTACTTATGCGCCACGGAATGATCGTTAGAGATTCATGCGAAACTGACATGCGCCCGTTCGGTCGCGTGATATCAAACATTATTGTCTCCCCTTTTCTCTTTTTTCCACTCTTTGCTCCTTTTGTCGATACGCTGTCAGGCTTTGTGGATTAAAAATTTTGCCTGCATTTTCGATTATTAAAGCGCGATCTCCGGCATTTGCCAACAACAATCACGCGACGCATCCGTGAATGCATTCGCTTAGGAGCTTGGTAGTTGAAAAAAGCTCGGGACTGAATTTCACTCGAATCGCATGTCGAGCGTTCGAGCATTAATTTTTCAAAATACTTATGCAAACGAGTTGCAAACGAATGAGTGCGGATCGAAATAAAGTAAACCAAGCCAAGTGCACATTTTTCACGCTAAAGAGGCTTACGAATTACTCGGCCCGGGTAATTTGGTAAATCAGCTTGTAAACGCCTATCGAATCGCGGATTACGTTTCGAAATGCTTTCTAAAAATACAGTGCACCAAATAATGTACCTTGCATTCTATCGGTGTGCCTTTAATATGAATCAGTGGTGCATTGACACGCGCGCACTATTTAAAAAATATCTTCTGCTTAGAAAAATAAAATAAATAAAAGTTTTCGGCGCGGTGAAAGGAACGCCGAACTTCGATTCTATTTAAGCTTATCTATTTTTGTCACAGCTATTCCTATGCTTTATATTAATAAATGCTGTAATAATTTTAAACTAAGTTTATGGAAACGATAAAACGCCCAGTCGGGTTTATCACTCTTCCCCTTTGCTTTCCCTCATTTATTAAAGTTTCTAAAGTTTCCCGCCACACGGTGCCTGCATTTTTCGTTTTTCATCAATTTTTACGAAATCTATTCAGAGTCACAAGCTATTTTGAACGAATGTCGTTATCATCGTTCGTTTTAGGTTTAATAATTGTTGTCGAGCGAGATTCGTCGCGCGACTGTTGTATTATTAGGCATTTTTCACGAATCGATAAGCGTCGATCGTCTAAAATTGGAGGGTTCCGTCTCACTCGCGTTTGTTTTAATTGGAGCGTTTGTAATGTTCACGAATGCCTTCGAAGCTAAACTTAGGAACGGCGTTTGGCATGGAAAGAAATTGTCGAGCGCAAGATTCCGTTGCGTGACAATTGCGTCAATCTTGACTTTAAACGCACGAGTACATAAATAATCAAGCTCGTCGCGTTACAGAAAATCTTTAATTAAAGCCAGAAATAGAGTTCACGGTGGTTCTCGATATATATTCGCTTGACTTTTTACACGTCGATGCAAACTCGAGTTTCCCGAAAAAAGATTTATCGTCCGATTCAGGAGAAACGTCGACCGAACCTTTCCCACGTTACTTTTCACGTTGCAACTACTCGCAAGTGCAGGACAATAATGTTTTCGTGAAAATTGGCCTACCGGACATTCGACCCGGAGCTCGCGATTAGCGCGTCAGGAAATTCGCAGAAACACACTTTCAGGCGAATCGAAAGAACAGAGAAACGCACGGCGCGAAATGCCGCGCGCTTGTCGTGATTGCATCCTCTTGCCCGAAAATGCTCCGAGCGTCCGAGGGCTCGACTCGATAAGCCACTGCGGGCTTGTGTCTCCTCGGCTGGTGGGGTAAAATCACTTTTTCGCCTCGGCAGCAATCGGCCGGGCGCGACACGTGCAATTGCCACTAAAAGAGTGAGAGTGCAGAGACTAGACGAGGCGGAGGCACTACGACCTGTGACCCAGATTTCTCGGCGGTGGCAAGCCCGGCGATCTTTGTTCGTAAAATAGCCGTTCCATCTTCCTCTCGTTCGTTCGTTGAAGCTGGAGTACCTCACCCCTCTAGGCGTGAAAATTCCAGCGCGAGGCCTCTCACGCAGCTGGGAGAGCAGCTTTGCTTTAATTCCGGGGGTAATGAATGGCCGAGGTCGAGTCGAAAATCGATTTTGGCACTTGTACCTTCGAGAATGGGACTTGTCTCTTTTTCTCGCACAAGGTGTAGCCATTCATTAGTGTAGCAAGTCACCTTTGGTGGTCGGCTTTGGTTTCTAGCGTCGCTGATTAATTTGGCTCGAGAACTGTTTTGAAGAAGTCGCCGCCCATTGCGAGGGGCTACTCTAGCAAATTTTTCTGCACTTCCTTATTGCATCGGTAATTGCATCTTTCAAAAGTCCTGGGAAAAAACCAAACTACAAGCTTAACGAGCGCTCAATATTTTCAAATATGTTTGGGAATATAAATTTTATATTGCGCGCTCTCTCTCTTTTTCTTTTTCGATTTTACAGTTGCGCAATGGTCGCATACTTTACTATGAAAAATTTCGTAGCGAAATTCAAAGCAAGAGGAAGTCGAAACTTTCCCGAGTCAGGGTCCGGCAGTGAATGTGCGACTTCAAACTTCAACGTCTAAATTATTATAGTTACCTTCGATATATTTTTTATACCCAAACTATCTAAAAGGTATGAAGAGCTAAGCAAAAAATATAATCTGATAATCTGCCAGCGACGAGGAGACACAAATAGACCTACAATTCTTCTATCTTATTAATATATGTAATATATATTTGATAACTCGTTACATTCATAAAATGAAACGCCTCTGCGCATAGACTTGCAAAAAGTGCTACCTTATCGCTCGCCTATTATGAATACTAAAAGTAAAACGAGTGTATAAAGCGTAGGGATTAAAAGCCGTGATAATACAATTATTTAGAATTGGCTACGTTTACAAAAAATCCGTTCCGATGGTACTTTTATTTTAACGCATTTTATTATAATTCTCTGTTAGATGCTGAGTATTTATTTGCGCGTAAAAATAAATTTCAATCACGAGAATAGATTTATAATACGTCTGTTTCAAAGTTTGTTAAATTTAAAAAAAATTCTTAATATCGTCTTAGCTATAAGCGTAATATGATTATTTAATGCAGTACTTATATTTTGAAATAGTACCCGCGTAATGTACAGAATTGATATTCAGGTACTAAAATGTTACGCTTCAGTTCATCTAGTTATTAATTTCTTAATAATTTATTGAACTTGAAAATTCTATCAGAAAATTTAATTTTTCATGGTTTGCTTTGCGATATTTTCTTCGCGTTATAATAAGACCGGTTATATTGTATTTTTACTTGACGATACATTTTTCAAATACATAGAATTATCTGCGGTAAAAGCTTTTAAAATCCAATCGCCGCCGAGTCATGATGATTTCGCAAATTGCTATTTTCACCTATTTTATTTAAGATACACATTTAGCTTGTTTCTCTAAAATTACTCTCGTTGATGGCAGATATAAATACAAAATACATTGCATCCAGTTTTTTTATTCTAATTATTTCTCAATCATAATATGAGTATAATGCGGTGTTTTTACACGTAATACAGTACGTTAAAAAATATTTGTGGGCTCAAATTATAGCATTTAAAGATTGAAATACATTCAATTTAAAGTTACGTTTGAAAGTATTCTAATGATAATTTAAAGGAGCGATATAAATAATAATATCGACATAAATTCAAAACGATTTTATTGAATTTTGGATAATTGAATGCTCTTGATGTAAAATTTGTAAATGAAAATGATAAGACTTTTGACAACTCGTTTGAGAAAATTTCCATTAATAATCTGAAAACTCGTTACAAACGTGAGTAAAAAAATTCACAAACTTTTTACTGACGTGTAATATTACTTTCCGAGCAAAGTCAATTAAAATATTTATCTGTTTATCGCTTATTAAAAAATGTAATTTGTTTTTAAATATATTGAACATAAAGGATTGTTCTAAAAAATTTATGAGTTTAATATTTTAACTTTTTCATTATTTATTTTATACTTCATCTCTCGCTTACATATTTTTATTTATTTTTTCATTGTAATTAAGTACAATAGATTTCCATTAAATTTAAATTCTATTTCGACACTTTAAATTTGACATTTCCCGACTTATAATTTGTATAAACTTTTTTCGTACCTAAGCTCATTGCCACACAACGGATCGGTCTTTTCAATTAAAAAATAAACGTTTAAAAATGTAATTATAATAAAAATAGTGGTATGTCAAGAAAATTTAACTTTAGAAACGTCAAAGTTCACAAAAGCAGTCGCATTCGAAAACTGAAATTAATAATTAATATTTAATTTAATTAAATTCATACACAACGAGCTGATTGAGTTATGTATTTAAATCTGTAGTGCATTGTTATAAATAATTTAACTGTGGCTCACTCGAGGGTAATTTAAGAATGGTGATTCATTTAATTATTAACAATAGCATTTTGCCTGAAATAAGAACGCGACAAATTTTGGTTTGGTTAACAAAAATAAACACCCATCTTACAACTGTGCCACAGGAGAAACCATTTTAACTTTAAGTATTCTTCAATGTTAATTGATTAATTGTATCTTGAATCAATATTATGCACAAGTTGTTTTCACATCTGTGACGGTAAAATGTTCGATTCCTTCCGTAACGAAGCCAAAGAAAATTGTTCGACGAGAAATCTTTTCAAAATATTGCGTCAACCAGCAAATGGATTACTCTTACGTTTCACAACCGAGATGAAATTGAAATTAAAGCAAAATACGGAGTGTAAGGCATCGATTACGATACATGCTCGAATAAAGGATTAACACATTTTTCGCATATTTTTGCAGCGGTAACGAGTAGTGATGCATCGCCCTCGTTAAATAATTCAAATAGTGAATTCCATCGATTCGGAGTACACGAGCCTTGAATTATCGTATGTGCAAAAATGCGGCACCAGAGCTCGAATGATCAATCTTAAACTCTCAACTTTCACCGCGCAATGCTGCCGGGGAGCTAAGCACGGGCACATTAATGAAAAGGATCTTAAAATCGAATCGAATCGCAGCGCAATCGTTCCATATTTTTACGATTTCCGTACAAATCGAGAAATCATCTTTCCTCGACTACCTGCACGATCCCGTAAATTCATAAATATACATAACAGGGGCAATAGAAACGTAGTTTGCGATCCGCGACGTAAGAAGCCATTGGCGAAATTTCGCAATCCGTCCGCCGGATTATTTATGCGAATGCACCGGTGGTGTGTGTGCGCGCCGCCGCCGCCGTCGTCGATACATCAACGTACATCGCAAATAAAACCCCTGGAAACAATAAAATGTAGCGATTATTTTTATGCTTTTAAGGCACGCGTTTCTTTCTTGTATCCTTCTCTCTATTTACTTTCCAACTTTATTATTATTATTATAATGTTATCTCTTGCTTCTGAGCCATCCATCAATATTATTCCCGCTTTTTATCATTGTAATTTCACGTCGTTCGTTACCACTGCCATCGCTGGTATTATCGTCGTCCTCATCATCACCAGCGTCGCTATCGTGACTCCTAATTTTTATTTTTCGAAACTTATTCTATTATTCTTACTTTTATCGAGCGATCGGGGATTTAAAGTGCACCCGCAACAATCTGCATCGCTCGCATACTATTAATAAATCATTTTTTGCACTCGATACGAGTTGGTTTGTCAGAGCGTTTATTGTTCGCTTTCTAACGCAAGACGCGTCGCTCGTTGCAACATTCATATGGACATTTATCGTCTAAAATTAACGTTGAAAAACAAGGTCTCGAGTGTATTTAAAACGAAGTTTCGCCCCCCCCCCCATCTCTCCCTGTCTCGCGCGTCTGTTTTCCTCTGCCCGTATTCTCGGTTACAGATTCCTCGCTGCGATTGAAAAGCCAAACGACCCCAATATCGAATCGTGGCGCCCCCCGTCGCGCGCGCTATTCTTCGTGTTGTTTTTGACTCTCTTGTCCAAATGCGCGCTCGATTGATTTCGGGCCCGAGGCGCGACACGGGATTCCTCGTCCCGCAAAAAGAGCGAGAAGCGAAGAGCGGCTTTCGGCGATATGGCAAACGAGTTGATAAAACAGGGAAAATCGATGACGGTGTTCGAGGGTCGGCCCGGGGCACGAAAAATATGACGCAGCCGTGTGACAGAATTCGGGAAACGCTGGACGGATACTGATCTTTTATTTTCTTCGCCCACCCCTCCGACTCTTCATTCGCTCCGTGTATTCCAGCGCCGCGCTCGGCCTCGTGATTTTCTTTTATTTATTCCCATCTGATGCTGGCGCCAGTATAAGGTGTTCCTTTTCCGCGCTCACTTCCTCGTTCCGCTCCTCGCTTATTGACTTCTCGTGTTATATACGTTTTACTGTCGCTCCGCCAGCACTTTCAAATTGTCCGCAATTTTTCTTTTCACCCAGTGCGTTTATTCCATTTATTCGTCGTGGTGCGATATCGTACACGCGTTTCGCAAATTTTTCGTCCGTATTACGCTTAAATTTGAATAATGCGGTGCCGAAAATTGCACGCTGATTTTAAGAATAGTTGCATCGAGAAAACGCGAATGCAGCTACAAATACACTTGCAAGATCTCTTTGTTATCGGCGCGCCTCGCCCTGGGGTGCGTTCGCGCAGCCCGCGAGGATTTCCCGTATTTTCGCTCTAATCTATTTTAAATTAGGCAGCCGGCAAAAAGGAGCGACGCAGCTTGGAAGACTATTCGATGCCCGAGGGAAAATCCGGCCCGGCTTTTCCGATATTTTATTTCGATTTATTTTGAGTGATAAAAGTCGTTACGAGTGTTGGCGAACGTCAACTCGAGTCGACGCGAGCGTCAGAGTTCGTTCCGATCATCGGGGGAGAAAGCGATTTACATTATCAAAAAGCAGACAAATGCCTCCGCGTTGATCGCACCTGCTCTCGCGTTACGACGAGATTGCGGGTGAGAGAAAAAGAGGAGCGAAGGGAAGGGAAAGCTGCTGCACGTATTGTTCCCGTGGCTTTCGGGCTTTCGAGCCGCAGTTTCGAACATAATCTTGTTAAAATTTCCCGCGCGACTTCAGGTTCGCCGATCGGGGACTCAAACAATTTCCTCGAAATGTGCGGATTCGGCCGTTAGCTCACGACTCGCTTACGACTCGCTCACTCGCGATTCGCTCGCCTCGAGCGGGCCACGTGCTTTTTTTCGCCAAGCCGACGTTTTTGTCTGGCGCCAAATTTCTCTTTGCCTTTCTTTTCTCCGCATTTCCCGGTGCCGTGCCGAGTCACTCGAGCGGCCGATTCGCTCGTGCTGATAACCAGCGAATAATACAATAAAAAAGGAAGGAGCCTCGCATAAAAGGCGAGAGAAAAAGAGATTGGGAAGCGATGTTATCGACTTTTATTCTCCTATATTGGCTGACCCGGCGCTTTTTTACCTGCGCCATTTCTATTCCTTTTTCCTTACTTCCTTTTCCCCCATTACTCCTTTTTTCCCTTTACTCTTTATTTTAGAGCAGCGCGCGGTCGCGAAATTCGATTGTTGACTGAAACGAAAGGAGGTTAATCCCGCGGTGGTCAGGAATTGTTTATATATAACGAATGATTTGCCGCTCGTCTAAAAATAAAATATGCCATTTCACTGATAAAACTCTCGTTGTGCCTCCGCATCGGTGAAGCTAAATTTTTAATTTTATTAAAAAGCGTGTATGCCTCGCGAACCTTGATGTTCGCGGTTCTTTTAAACGAGCCCATTTTTGCGGAGCGAATATAACACTCCTCTAATGTAGTCGCCTGTTATATTAGCGTTGAATTAATTGTCATAAAAATTGCATTAAAAAGTAATTGCCAATGGAATAATTGGACGCCTGACGATCATTTGCCAGCATGTCGAAACAGTGGGTAAATTAAGAGCGACGAATGACGGACTTATTTATGCTTTGATTTACAAACGATTGTTTGCAACTTTAAAGTTTCAATTAACTTATGTTCTTTAAACTTTTTTTTAACGGGGATTCAACTCTAACAAGAGTTGACAAGAATCGATTTCCCGACTTCGATCAAAGTTAATTCTCGTTTTATACTTGAGTGTCCGGGGTCGACTGCAAAAGTACGGTCTTTGTAAAAGTACCTTTATAAATCTCAAGAATTTTTAGTTCAAAATTGTTAAAAAAAGTAATTATACGACGGGGGCATACACTTGTAAGTAGTTCTTAAATTATCGAGCTTTGCGCGACGGCGTTCCAGAGCGAGTTTATTTTTAATACTACAATGTTCTACAAAGTTAAGTATAATTAAATGTAAAAATAAAGTAGAGTTAAGCACAGGCGGAGCATATTTTGAAAAAAGAGTCGCGCCGCTCGCGAAACAGCAGCGATGCACTTATTCATCCTAGAGAGCCGATGTAAATGGAAATTGCGAAAAGTAAAAAAAAAGGGTAAACCCGAGCAGTTTGCACGCGTATACCGGTCAATCGAGAAATCGAATCAACGTAACGCAATTAACCCTCTCATAAGCACAACCTGGCGGTACGTGGTCCGAATTTAGCTCGCTGAGAATTTCCAGTGCCCGGGTAGACTAGAGTTTAACGATAAATTATGAAGTCCACTAATTAACTGCGAATTAACGGAAAGAACTGCCAATGATTCGAGCCACCGGAATAAGTTAATTCGATAAAGAGCTTCGCGTCTCCGCACGGAAGATTAAAATTAGACGCCGAGTAGTACAGAGCCACGATGACAATTATCTAATCTCTAACCAGAGCCGAGAAAGTATATATAGTTAGCCCCGCGGGGTAGAGGCCCGGCAAAAGGTGAAAGACTAGAGCAACGCGCTTTAAAAATGCAGCAGGGCGCCGACGTCGTTGTCGCGGTTGCGAATTTCGATAAGCACCAGCCATCCCTCCAACCCGCTCGGCTTTTCACGAGGGGCTTCGCAATTAAGCCGAGATAAGATATCAGGGCTGAATCGCGGTTCGCGAGGAGACCGTCTTTGCAAGTCGGCGAGCCAACTTTTTCAATTCATCCGTCCTGGATTCTCGCCTCTGTGGCCAACTTCTTACACCTCCCTCGCGCTTTGTAATTAAACCTCGGACTCGGATCGCCGAGCCCAAGATCCTCCTCGTCCTTTGAGCCGGGCGTCTTTCAGTTCCCCGGCTTTGTTTTCGTTTCATAACGATAAATCGCGCTCTCGTTCAGGCTTCCATCAATACTCGGCTCGCAAGCCCTTTTTTAGAGGCTAATCGTATTTTTAACTAATTAAAGCACCCGCCGGATATAGACTCCTTTGCGACCGCTCTACGGGTGTAAGGCTGTATGGCGGCGGCGGCGGCGGCAGCAGCTGAATAATTTAATCCCGACTTGTATTTTCACCGACCGACCAATCGATAATAACGTTACAACGTAAGCCCCGGACTCGTCCTCGCTTTTTTCCGGTCGTTGTTGCTTGTAAAAGAAATCCCAGTGGATGGAACAGAAATATCAATCCGAACGAATGATAAAGTAAATGAAAAATAGGCTAATAAGTCTGTGCAGAAGCGCAACATCCCGGCGACCCAGGAGATGATTCTCGTCTGCTTAGAACTTTTATAGGGCATAAAAATATAAAAATAGAATCGTTAAAGGCGCAAAACGGAGACACTTGGTTTTAATGGCCGGGCAAATTTATAAAACTCGAGTTGCCGTCGCTGCACAACGCCGTACTCGTAAAACCGTTGAATCGAGCGCCCCAAACTCCCACACACGCGAGCGCCTCGATAAGAAAAAAAGGTCGAGACCGCATCTCGGGATATAATAATCATAGAGAATTATATTTAGAGGACTAGCGAAGGCACTTCAAAGGGCCTAGAGAGAGAGAAGTTCGCACGCAGCCCAGGGCAGCGACAGCAACAGTAGCAGCAACAGCAGCACCGACAACCGCCGGCATTCGTCCCTCTATAAATATACTCGCGCTCTCAGCGGCGCTGGAATAATATAATTATCCCAATGATCTACAGCGACACTTGCTTGCTTTCTCATCCTTGTTTCGCGGCGACATTTGTCACGCTCGGGAGTCGGGCTTCCTGTCCGCGAGCCAACCGCCGCTCCGTCTATAAATTTGATATTAGACGAGCGTAGGAGGGGCTGCACGCCAGCGATTTGCTCGCCCTAATTAAAAACGACTCGCGTTACGCGTGCAGGTATCGTCGAGGAGCAGCGGCTTCGTCTTGTTCCTCTTGGTGGCCTTGACGCGTTCCATCCGTTAATCCGACCTACGGTACCTCTGAGGGCCAGACGGAGCGTGAAACTTTGCGATCAGTCGAAGCGACCTCAGGGCCGCCCCCGGGGAATCGACGGCTCGATTCTCGCGGGACTTCGCAGGATCCCCCGAGCACACGAGGCAAAGACGTTCACGCGCGGGGGAGGGACTATTCGTCAGACGTCCGAAGATGCGTCAGGAGCACCTGGGCGATTGAGCGCCATCGAGGTGTGGGATTTAGGGGGCGTCGCGAGCATCTGATAGAGACCGGAGCGGGAGGCGATTGATTGACATTGGCATTCTGAGTTTTATTGACGCGTCGTCGTCTCCGCTCAAGCGCCGGAGTCGTCAGCTTCCCTTTACGGAGGCTTAAGGCGCACCGAAGAAGGTATCGACGTCCTTCCTCGGGCCTGACTGACTGACTGACACACTCATCGCATTCGCGACCGACGTGGATCTTTGAAAAGTTTTTCGACGTCCAGGACAAGCAATTGTCCTTTGTTCGAGTACGACGTAAGTCGTCTTTTTTAAGACCGCGCACGAGATAATTAGACGCAAGGTGGTGGTTGCCTTCTTAAAACACGAGTCGAAGAATTATGCAATTGCGTAAAATATGGGTATTCGTGGATTAGCGTGGAGCTCGTGTCGAGCCGAGATAAAAAGTCGATTGTGCGTCGTGGCCAACGCGTTAAAATCATTCGTATACTTGTGTGTGTGTGTGTGTGTCTTTGCATACTTCATCACGTTTAGAATGCAGTTTAAACCAATGCCACGAGGCGAATAACAAATGATCCCGAACCTCGCGGAAAGACGTTTCATAATTGTGAGACGCTGGTTGATTCGGAAACATTCGTAAGCACTTGAATTAATTTAAAAGTAAATAACTCCAAGTTAACGAACGCCGAAAGGTGACGTCGCCGAATTCGATTAGTGATTCTCGGGCGCATTAAATCATTATTCATATTAAAACGAGTGCGTTCGCATATTTTATTTAATAATGCACATAAGTTGCATCGAAATTTTGAATGGTGCGTCGGAGGGCTGGAAGGAGGAATCCTTGCAAATTGATATTTATTCGATAATCTGCATGAAATTGATAATTGTCTCGCAGCGTCCGCACACTTTGTCTTTCGCCTCTGCTTCCCACGTACGCGCATGCGCATGCCGATTGTCCCGTTTGCCGATTGCCTCGCGTACTTCTCTCGGAAGGACCGTCGACGACTCCTAATACTTGTTTTCTTGCGGTACATTTCGTCTCTCTCTCCCACTTCTCTTTGGACTGCAACTCAGTTATTCTCCTTCTTATTCCTCTCATTTGTCATTCCGCTCTTGCGTTTAACCAGACAGTGTGTGTATCTCGCCTTCAAGACCCTCATACTGGTTTTTGCTTTCCCTTTTTGCGGTGACTGCATAAGCATTATTTTTCTTACTATATTCTATTTATCCGCTGTGTTTATTGCGCGTAATTCACAATGTTTAGAAGAATTTATTGGCGCAGGCGCCTTGATATATCGCAATCGCTCAAACTATTTTAACAGCGGGTGAATGCAAACGCGTTAGTGAAATGTACACACTAATGAATATGTCTTTCAATGCCAGCTTTTCACGCGTGGCTTATGATTTTCTAATTTACAACGACCTCCGAACCGCGGGTGATCCGCTTGTTTGCATTTTATTGTTACCCGCTTGGTAAGCGAATTAATTCGTTCGGATAAAAGTCCCGGAGTCGCGGACCACTTATGATTCATTCAGCAAAAGATAGGAAACGAAGGTCCGTTTGGTAACGTGTAATAAAGCAACAACTCCTTGATCAGATAAAGCAACATTAAAAAAGGGTCGTTAATATATTGCGGCGCGTACGGCAATTAATGTTTTAATCTGAATAAAAAATGAATAAAAATAAAGTGGCATCGTTGGGCCGCCTGCAATAGTTGCCCATAATTCCCACGAGGGCCCAGCGTTACGTCGAACACATCGTTGGCGCGAAGTCTAATGGTTTCATTTAAACAGCGAGTTAAAGCAAAAAGTCGAGAGGCTCACTTCCTTTTTTAATCGCGAAATTTCGAGAATAACTCCGAACGGCCATCCTTTAACTATTTTTTCAATCCCCAGCTCTTTTATCCCCGTGTTTTTGTCGCCGTTTTTCGCTTTCTTTCCGTCTTCATTCTCTCTTTCTCTCGGCCGCTAATGTGCCACAACGACCACTTGTTCGCCTTCGCCCGCGTGCCTTTTAACGTCCCCATTCGCGAGAACGACACGCCGCACTACAGACGTTTTCTTGCGGACAAGACAGACAAAAACAGAGAAGGAGGCCTGCGAAACAGTCCGAAGCTTCGATGACCTGTTGTACGCGAGATCCGAAAGAAGCGAGGGCCGAGTTTATGTATCGCGGTGGAAAAGGACTCCGAGCGAGAGAGGGTGGGGAAAGGTTCGATTCGCCGGATGCTTTGTGCACGACGACTACGTGCCTTTTGTTTTGCTAAATCGGACATTTGCCACTTTTAGTTATAACACTGTATATATCGAGCGAGACATAAAAGAAGAATTGCGTTGTTTTTGTGGTCCACCGACGAGTGCCTGCCTCCTCCGACCCTTCGTCCATTAGAGCTCGCGTTTTCAATGGCAGACGAGGCGGATACGTGTAGCGATAAGCTTTTCTGGAGGGACAATTTGTCCATTCGATAAGAAACAATCGAGTCTAAATGAATAGAGAAACTTCCTCTTTTAAGACTCCACTCTTGATTCTCGTATATTAACCCGCAACATTCAGAGGAAGAAAATGTAAAAAAAATTTATTTTCCCAACGATGAATGCCGGCTCGAGATGAGACGCCCGGTCCTTTTATAGCGAGAGGACTAATCTTGGAAAAATGACTGGGGAAAATTGGAATTGTTACCGTTGGAAAAATATGGCAACTGTTATAAAATGAAATTATTACATCTTGATAGAACAGGATTCCTCCTCGGTCTGTGTAATTTCTAAATATTAAATAATTACGCCTAAAAATTTTTCAAGAATAATTTCTCCAAGAATAATCACGGTTCCGGCGATATTTCCTCGTAGAATTTTATTTACCATTACTTATTTCAAGTTAAATACATGTGCGTGCAATAAAATATAAAATTTTTACTGTAATGATACATTGTCTGCAACTGCTTTTATAATTAAAATTACGGTCAAGTGCGTGGCATGTTCGTGTATGTACGCGGCAAATTGTTGATTCGCTATTATTTGTAATTTTAAATGCGTAAATGGTCAAATATGCGAGCAATAAAGTATCTGCCTTTTAATTTGTATTTTATTAAGAACGAAATTATGCTGGGAAACGATAGCCTATCGCCATATTGATACGAGAGCAAATTAGTTGACATCAAAATTATAAAAGAATTAATGCCTAATTAAAAGCATCATTACAGCAAGAAATAAGAGTTTTATGTTTATTTTTAATCGTATAATTAAATATCTTCAAGTTACAAACTTATGCAAACATATAAAGTAGCGAACTTTATGTCACAATAAAATTATAAAGCTTCCGCTATAAGTGTGAACAAGTGGCACTTAAACTTCTGTCGCCAAAAAGAGTAAGAGAAATTAAGGAATAAGAAAAAAGGATAGAAACTCGGCAAGAAATCTCAAGGTTTCATTACAAAACGCGCAATTAATCCACACTTTTAACTTTAAAGCAGAAACAGAGATAAAGAGAGAAAAAGTCGGAGACCGAGAGAAAGGGTAGAGCGAGAGAGGACAAGGGGTAAAGAAAAATTAAAAATTTTAGCTTTAAGGCATGCAAGAGAGATAAACTGCAGTACTAATGATGATTTTAATTTATTTTGCAATATCTCGCTGAAAAATGTTTTTTAATTTGAAATTTTATGCCTTACAAATTACCGCTGCATAATTTTAAATTTTCCGAGAGATTATTATAATTTTTGCAAATATTTATAAAACTTGCACCAATATATATATATATATATATATATGGAAGGTGTTTGCAATGTCTCCCTATAACTCAAACTGTCGAGATAATTATGAACGTTTTCTTTGCGGAAAAAGCTTCGCCGTCCAAATGACCCTATCTACGACGAAGAAAAAAAACAAAGTCGCAGCTAATCCATAATCACGCATCATCATAATTATACTAATTAATCGAACGACATTCTCGACCTAGTAAGTTATGGATTATACAATAAGAGTATCAATTCACACGGAGAAAACTCCGTTGCACCGCGACAAAAGTGCGCGTTTGAAATCTTCTTTCGCCAAATACCAAAAAGCTAAATCGTCCAACAGTAAAAATGGGTACCTCGGCGTTTACGAAGGTAAGATGAGGCGTGGTGAGGAACTTTCTCCTTTTCCTCCGCTTAATCAAAACCGTTTCTTCCTTCCTAGAAACGAAGCGGGATCGGGGCGCCTCGTCTAGGGTTCACTTCCCGGTTTCTTATTTCACGCGCGACTCTAAATTTCGAGCAGCCGGTGGAGGAGGAGGAGGAGGAGGAGGAGTTGATAGAACATCGAAAGAGGAGAATGAGAGAGAGAGAGAGAGAGAGAGACAGAGAGAGTGTCGAGCTGGAGTGTAAAAATCCGTGCCCGCGTCGACGTAAATTAAAAGGGGAGTGCAGTCAATTAGGAGGGCGCGCGTGTGTCCCGAGAGGAGGTTCAGGGCTGTAAAACTGGTGCGACGAAATTGAAATTCAGGGCGCGGCAGAGCGAGTCGCGGAATGCGGCGACGACTTGTTACCCGGTCGTACCACGCCAATCCGACAAATTCGTATTAGTTCGGCGCGCGTTCGCCCACGAGGACGACGAGCGCCCCGGATGACGGACGGCTGCGGCCGCGGCGGTGACAGCTCGGAGGCGGGAGCGGGGCTGGCTGCCGCAGAAGAAGCTGCCGGCAGCCCTCTTTTAAGGACGTGGCAGTCAAAGAAGCGGCCGGAGACCGCTTACGAGCTTTTAATTGGCTTACTTTGCCGCTCGCCGCCTTTGTCTTTTTTCGCTCTTCGTTCTCGTTTTTCCCGACTCCCGGAGAGTTGAACGGGAGGGGGGCATCTTATCGAGTCGCTGACTGCGTCTCCTCGCCTAATCGAGTCTCGCGTTGCTTCTTTTCACGAGCAGCTATTGTCGTAACGAAGCGGACGAGCGGATGATACTGCGATCGTCTTTTCTTCCTCCTAATAAGCCGCAAGAGGGCCAACAGCGAAAACTCGGCCTCCCAAATCCCCCAGCTCAACTCGGGGCAAATTTTTTCGCTTGCGAAACGAGATCAAAGTCTCGAACAGTTAGGACGAGTTGCGAAATGCTGCTTCGCATAATGGCCGCCGCTAATTTTTGGATTAAGGCCCGAGAGCTTCGGCTTTCCCCGTTAAAACAATAACTTTCGGAGTTACGTCTGATTGTAAAGCGGCGCGATTGCGCGAACCGATAGTAACGATAAAATTTTAACGCCATAAGATAATATTCGCGATAAAATTTTAAATATGAGCGTCATTATACGGGGAAAACCGTTGCCATATCCTTTTGCATGCTAGGCTGTGCAAATTCGATAACGCAATGATAGTTTACGAGATGTTCGCGCGTAACAACGGAATCATTCAGCGTTTTAGGACTACGAAAGGTAACTTTTGCAAATATGGCGGCATCGCGCGCGAAAATTAAATTTCATCAAATTCGTTAAACTTCTTTCGAGATAAAACGAGCTCGTTTTATTAACCGACCATATATTTCAACATAATAATATGACAGTTGGTCAGTATCGAAGAAAAAGTGAGTGTAAAAAAGCACGGTAAAACAGAATCGATCCTATATTTACTGTTCTGTCGTGTAAAACTTTTTGGTACGGCTTGTTTCAAAAAACAAAGCTGTACGCCATCGTTTTCACTTCCATTTCTATACAAAAAAGCAGTATCCACTTTCTTTTTTCCCGTAGCAATAAAAAATACAATAGTTTATTGCAGCAAGGCGGTAGATCCGAAAAATGTCCGATGTAAAGTATCTCGGATTAAACGATAATCGACTGCACAATTATCCTTAACTTGGAATAATTGACGAGTTCGCTATTAATAAATAACCGGATTGCCGTCGATAATATGTCCATCCCGTCTAAAATGCAGGCGATCCTTTTCTCGGTCGACTAAATAAATCTCAATGTAATGAAAAAAGTCCGCTGGCTTTCCGGGCCGATTTCCCGTCGCAGGGCCGCAATAAACCCATCACTACCTCGGAGCGACGTCTCCGCCAGACGAAAAGAAAACAAAGTGCGAGCGGCCCGCGCCTCGGAAGCTCGAAAAAGGGGAGCCACGCGAGCCGAGGTGACGACGCGCGACGCGCGATCACTTCCCGTCCGCCCGACGACGAGTGACGAATATTGCTCTCGAGGCGTGGGCGTGGACATCTAATGAGTCGACGGCTGGGGACCCGAGGAGTGCCCCAGCGGAAGGAGAACCTTGTGCAGCTCTCGCAATCGGAAAGCATCCGGCGACCCGATTTTGTGGATTGCTTTTGTGCTCCTTTGTGCACGCATTAAGAGTATTTTCGAGAGCATCGGAGAAGGTGTCGAATGACAGTCGGAGGTGCTTCCGATGAGCTGCAAAACCTTACTCGTGCTGCAGTTTGGCGCAGGTTTGTCGATGCGAAAGGACCACTGGAACACGAATTTCAATGGGCGCACGAAAAAGTTGCCGGGCTTTCGTGTATCGAGACGAAGTTGATAAATAATTGAAAAAGCAGTTAAATGCTTACGAGGCTTTGGTATAAATGGAGATGGAAGCTTTTTTTCACTTTTAATATCAGTGATAGTTTGAAGAATGTGGTGAATTCACTCGTATGTAAAAACATTTCAAACAATAATGTTGTCAACTTGTTGTGAAAAAACGAATCCGATGGTATTTTTTGAAAAATTTGAATATATGAATTTTTTATTTGTAGGATTCGAAGTTTGCGTATCATAAATGTACGTCACATTATTTTCATCAAGAAGTACGAAATTACCCGTTTCTCCTTATGAATTATTGCAAATGAAAATTTCGAAGCAGTAACGATTCCAATTAAGAAATTATTTGATTGCAAAAAATTTAAAATAACGTAGAACAATATTGTCGGTTGTCTATAATCTAAGAGACGATTGATACTTCTGCGAAGAGTTATGTATATGTGCTTGTCGATTTATTGAAAATTGAATGGCAACTAGTGAAAAAGAAAGTCTAGAAATTTTTCCAAATATTATTTAAAAAACGGTGATAAAGCCTTTGCAGTTCTTTACTCGAGAATTCGAGATTCAATACTCAAAACCACCTTGTTGCGAGACATAAATTGCTCAATAGAATTTATGCCCTAAACATTCGCTATTTATGAATGCAAAATCTTGAATTTTTAAAGGAAGGAAGAATACGTATCCAAGTGATTTTGTTTAAATAACTACGCATAATTCTTTTTTTCAAAGGTACTAAAGCTCAAATAAAACTAGACTCTCTTTTAGCTCTTGGATTTAAAATAATTGTGCTCCGACTATAAGGGAAATACCATAAAAATGCTTTCACGAAAATCGTGGAGAAACAACTTTCGATTTACTCGATGTCAACATTTGCGCTCGATAAATCAAATTATATAACTTTGTGTGATTTAAAAAAACACACGCGCACGCGCGCCATTCGGGCTTCATGTTCCTACTCTACGAATTTTGTTTTTCATCCGAAAACGGTTAATCTTCGTGTTTAATGTGTATTTAACTTTCTTCGACGTGAACATAAATACGAGCAAATATAAAATGTCTCTCGAGTTTATTTTTATCACCTTTCAAAAATTTCCGAGTATAATTAAACGAAAATAATTATTAAGCAGAGGAAGCGACAAATTAATTGTTTGTAAGGTTCGAAGCAATTATTTTTATCTAAAGTAGCATGTAAATTACACCGATAAGAGACGATTAATGATCACTTGACGACCCGCGAAGGCGCAAAAAAGGCAAAACAATTCCGCAGATTCCATTACTATTAAATATCTGCAGAAAGGATCTGGGAAAGCTAAGGCTCTGATAAATCCATTTTTTTTTAGTAGCTTTGTGCCTCGACCAGAGCGGATAGCGCGAGCAAAGTGCCAACATCTTGAGTCGACGCGGTGGAGGCGGACCGATTTCCGTCAAACTTCCTTCAAAACTACGACGACGGCACTGCGGATTGATTTTTCGAGGTTTTCGAGGGCGCAACAGAGGCGTAGACGATGATTTAGACGTCGGCCCTCTTTTGTTTTGGGCGACACGCACTTTCGGGGGGTCGCTTTTAGACGTCGACGCCCGTTTGAAGGATTTATTAATAGCAACGCGTATCACACACATCAGACATGTGAATTACTGTTCTTTCCGCTGTCCTCTTTTCCCTCTTGCGAGCAAAAGCTGTCTTGTCGTTTGTAAGAGCCTTCGAGTTTTTATGGGAGCGCGTGCCCCCGTGCTAGTAATGCTAAAAGTGAGCGAGACCTGCATGTATATTTGAAATTTTATCGTTTTTTGACAAAATAAAGCAACAGCCACATTTGTGCAGCCAACAGCCAGCGGTGCGTTTTTTCCCGAGCCGAAGCCGCGTAAATCCCGCGAGATTTGCGTAGGCACTCGGCAAAACAAGTCGTCGGGCACAGCCTCAAATGCAGAATTAAGTCGTGATTTGGTTTCGAATTGACGAGCATCCGGAGCAATTATTATTTATTAACGGCAACGAGACGAAAAAGCGCGCGTCATCTCGAAATGCTGGGCCTGAGCGGGACCGAACGGGACTTTAATTCGGCTCGTACTTCTCTTTATCATACTCGATAAATATTTCCTTGGATGAAAGTTATATTTACATAACACTTAAGCGTATGACAAAACTCGATCCGTACATTTTTATGGTAATCGAGTGCATTTATAATCTTTATTCGGGCAATTATTTACGCGCCGGTATCGGGGGAAATATTAACTCGAATTCGATCGTCTCTTGCCCAGGCGCGCGACTGTTTTAGTTTTATTTTGAGCATTTATTTTTAGTGCAATAATAACCGAATACGAGCCCCGGACTACGTATAATTTTATATAAAACTCTCCAAACGAAGAGTAATTATGTTTGTTTCGCAGTGGGCGTTAAAAATAACAAATTAGTGTAAGCAAAGAAAGAAACTGTTATTTAGCGCGCAATAAAAACAAACTCGACAACGTTGACTCGAAATTAAATACTTTATACCACTGAGTAGATACATTTCGACAATAAAGTACACCGCCTGTTATATAGAAAGGTTTACGGGCCATGACAAGCATTTTTCTTAACACCTGTCATCTCACACAAAGTCATATAATAGTTATATGTGTCCGCTCTTTAATAATAAAACAAAAAGGAATAAAAGAGAAGCAATATTGCGCACCGAAAGCACCACCACGCACATCAAACTTTTTGTGCAAGCATCGTTTGTTTGAAATTTTATGTCGCCCAGCAAAAAAAGGCCGAAAAAAGTTTAAATGGGCCATTGTAGCTTCATTCACTTTCAATAAATTACCGGGAGAAATCTAAGATTCGATACGGCGACATCCGGTTTTGATTCAACTACACACGGCATTAAGCGAATGCAAATTTTATTCTTTCTTGAGTATTTATCAAAACCAAAGTGCTAAAATTTAATGTACTTGTCCCTTTTAATCAGCGCCATTAAAGAATATTTTTTAGGATCTCTTAAAAATAAAATATTAAATTCGCCATTGGTAGTTTTAACTAATTAATTGCAGTACTCGGTAAATTAAATACACATTCCAAGGTCTGAATTGTTTGAAATATCTATAAAAATTTGTACTCGTCACATCGAGTGGTCATTCAAAATAATTAATGAATACAATTCAGAGTCGATAATTGCGTTATGTGGTTTGATCCCTTTTTTATGAAAATTCAAACTTAAGAATTTTTGAGTATTGCAAACTATTTTATTATTAGATTTCGGCGTCGATTATTAATCAATATTCAACAACAGTTTTTCGTTGCAAAGCATCAGTTTCGTCGATTTCGATAAAAAATCTAGATGAAAATTATATTCTTCACCGTGAAATTAAGTTTTTTATTGATTTAAAATTAGCAAATTATGCTGCATCATTTTTAAATAAAATTTAATAATGATTCATAAATATTTGAAAATATCTTGCCGCAAGACTTCCACGCTAATTATCATTAATTTATGATTCAATCGAAGCATTGCGTTAAAGAATACGAAATCTGTTACTTCAGCGAAAAATAATAATCATAACAATTTTATTGACCATGAAATTAAAATTTTTTTTTAAGTAATTAGTAAGAAAAGTATAAAAAAATTGTACGAAACGTTTAGAGGCCATGGTTTTGTGATTTATCGCTTTTTATAACCATCATTGTTGCAGGCTTTCGAAAATATTTTTCCCCTTTTCTTCTCTCTCCGACATTTACTACATTATCTCATTAAGGGAGATATTTAGAAAAAAGCTAAGAACCAACGTGTCGTTCCTCAAAATTCAAATATTAATTTTGCATAATATCCTCCGACGGTTTTATTACGCGAGAAACGCACCCAGTAATTACACAACTTTTATTCTCCATTTAGCAACGGAATCGTCCTCCCTATCGAGGACGTCGATGGAGGATCACGCACACGCTCGCGCACTGGCAAAGCAACAGCGCAATTTCATCGGAATGTGCGCGTACGCGCGCGCGTGGGTCTCTTAAAAGGTGGGCCTCGCTTTCGGGACGCGCCTAGAGGTCAAACGGGCCCCGAACACGACAAACGGAAAATAAGAGGAGGCCCTCGGATACACGACGACTGCGAGATGCGACTCTGCGTATGCTAATCCCACCCCACTCTCGCTCTTCTTCGTTTCTAGCGTCTAGGGTCCATGTCCGTCCATGTTTGCGCGTGTGTGTGTGCGTTTGTGCGCTCGTTTCGGTGTACGGAGACACGCTCGGACCTGAAGCGCTGGCGCATCCTCCGCTAATACGCGCGAGCCGGCAATTATCTTAATGCGCGGGTCCAATGAAAAAAGGGCGACGGAATTGAAAAGTTAATTGAAAAGCCTAGACGCGGCGAGGCTGCGAAGACCGTCATTACGTACGGATGTGTATAATTACGATGCTCGCGAGCGCGAATGAGGCCCGGGAGAGAGGAGAGGGTTACGCGCGTCGCTTCGATCGCCGGATTTGATTGTTCGTTTATTGGTGCAGTGCGGGTACGACTGCGTTCGCGTTTCTGTTTTTGTTGTTTTTGTTGTTGTTGGTGTTCCATAGACATCGCCGATCGCATCGTCGCTTAACCGACCAGATTTATTTTCACAGCTATTCCTGGGCTCGAGCCTCTGCCGGCTATTTAAATTGACTCGCGGGAAAATGCAGGTCGTGCGCGATCGTGGCCGATTTATCGCTCGAGCGCAACCGTCTTAACGCACAGGTTAATATCCCGTGCTCCTTCACCTTTTGCACGACGTTAGCCACCGATCCCCAGCTCGTTTTCCTCGTTGCCGTTGCACGTGCTATTTCTGCTCACCCTTTAAATGGAAGGTAATGTCAAAATAAGAGACGTGTATCTCGCAATTCAATCAAGCACCGGCAGCAGCTGCGTTCCTCTGTGTCCTGTTCTACAATAAACTTGGGGATGTTTTAGTCTCGTATGGTGGAGAACAAAATTGTTTGTCTTCCACTGCCACGGTGTGGCTCGAAAGTGCAGATACGAATGGGAACTTGTTTCTCGGAGATTGTTCATAAATTCAGTGTCTCGAGACTCCGGCATCGGAACGTGATTGCATGGAAAAAGGAATCGTATCTTGGAGCAATCGTAAAGTGAATCTAACAAATGATCCAAGGCAGTTGCGAATGAAATTAGGAAGCAAGACGTAGACCATGTAGTCGATCTTGCACTCGAGTTCACGTAATGGGTGATTTAATATCCAGTGTTGGCCACGAGAGACGAAAATGCATCAAAGTTATCACTCCAATACGAGAACTCGGATCACAAACTTCTCCGGTACAAACCGCAGCGGAACATTGGACTAACTACAAATGAAACGCCAAAGAATCACTTAAGGAGTGCAAGAAGGAAAGATACGCGGCGCCGTAAACGGGAGATGAAATGAGGGGCGGGGAGGGGCGCCAGTTTTTTCAAGTGCTCAAATTTTGCCACGGGTGCAGGAGTTATCCCTCGTTTTCTACACCGCGACAACAGGGAGAATACGAAAGAGAGGCTTAATGAGCGAAAACACGAATCGAGAAGGCGAAATAAAAATATAAAAGAATAGGGGTCGCGAGACATTGTAAAGAGGGCGAAGGAAATGCAATTACGAGGTGCAAACCACCCACAGATTTATGCGAAACGATAATCAGTGCTGGCTTCGAGGCCGCAAATACGTAAACGCGTATATTTTTCAAGCTTCTCGTCAGAGAGAGAGGGGGGGGGGAGAATCACGATGCCAAAAGGCGAGAGGGGCTCAAGAGATCCTATTTATTAAATACGTGATAGTGGAAATTCTATTTATTAAGGTTGTAATGTACACTTTTGTGATGCTGCTATTAATCTTCTTTCCCTTCGTTATGGTTAATCATCAGCACCTTCTAAGCTAATGACTTTATTAATAAGCGTTACTTCAATTAATCCTATCTAAAAATATACGTTTTGTAGTGGAATATGTTATTAGAATGTTACTACGAGAATTTTTAACGATAATTAATGATGATGTTTTTTCTGTTGCAGGTAAGTTGACTTTTCACATATCCGCCTGCGAGTTCTCGCATTGGTAAGTTCAGCTAAATATGAGTTAGTTTACCGCCGACGATGAAGACTCGGTGGAAAACTCGCAAGAGGCGAGGGGATTTTTTTTTTTTTTTTATTTTTCATTTCCCACCCCGGAAACTCGACACACGTGTCTTCACGCACGCACGTACACACGCATGAATTTTGTTTTTGCGCTCCATTTGCTCCGAGGTGCGCAGCTACTAATAACCGTTACGGGTTCGCCGATTTGTATCGCGACCATAGACACACGATAAATATACATAAATACACGGAGACTCGTAAAAGTAAATATTTTTGCCGCTTGTTCTTCTGCAACAAGCCGGGTATTGTGCAAGAAAACGCTTCGTCGGCACATATTTCAGATTTAACACGCTCGCAATTTAAATACGCGAGACAGTCGGCTCGAGCCGGACTTGCGAATCGACACGCGAGATTTCAAAATTTTACAGCGCACGCGCGCACGTGCCAACTGTCGGCAAGACAGAATTCTAATAAAAACACGCTCTAACGAACGCTACAATAATAACGAGACGAGAAAAAAGAAAGAAAGAAACGAATAGAGCCGAATATTTACGATCGATAAACCGGCGCCAAAAGCAAACACCGGACACACGCCTCAGCCTCGCGGAGTACGTGCTCCAATAGTTGGGCCATAACTGGAAATCCATTTTTCCAAGTGCATTAAAAGTACGGACTCGCGTATGAGCGCGTACTCGATTGACTTCCGCGGAATAGCGGAACGAGAGAACGGATCTCGGCGCATTTCGACGCGCACGTCGCAGGTACGCGCGCTCATGGCGCTCATGATCGGCACTGCACAATGGCACGTGCACGCGAGTGCACCGCAATCACGGGCATCCAGGGCCGCCCACCGACAGACGCAGATAGCAGTCCCGATACGATAGCCGCGCACACGTTTCGACTCTACGTGTGTGTGCATACGGAGTGGGCGGAAGTTTTCGCGTTAATGCAAAATCGATCCCGACATATGTCCCTCGCCGCACCCGCTCGCAAAATCCGGCGGACGCGCCGCGAGCACCGACACAATAAACACGCCGTCGCTGTCGCTGTCGCAGCCCTTCGGCCTGAGGATCCTTCCCCCGCACACACGCGAGGGCTCGCTCGAGTGCGAATTCGAATAAAATGAAAAACCACTCCTTCCGACCCTAGCGCCGCTTATCCGGCGATCGCCGCCGCCGCCGCCGCCGGTCCTGCCGGAATCTACCCTGGAAATCGCTTCTGCTTTCCCCTTTTCTCGCATCTCGAAATAATAAAGACGATAATTAGGCATTTTCCATTGGGATGGAATTAGATTCTAGAATATCGATCGAGGCGCTAGAGTTGCTGCTATTTGGGCCGGAAGCACTCGACTGCGTCACTGGGTTCGCTCCTAGAGCATCGAACAAAGGGAATGTTGAAGGAGGAATGTCCTTTTGTTTATAGCGATCCAAAACTTTTATTGTAATAGAAATTCTGTAAATAATATATGGAATGCTGAGTACTAATGCATTGGAAAGCGTATAAAATCCAGCCGCCCTATGTACAGTATAAGATACCTAATGCGGAATTTATCGGGAAATTCTTGTAGGTAACTGATGCTTTTGACCGTGTTTTACGGTTATCGATTAATCAAAATCGTAAGGAATGATAATTTATATTCAAGCGAACGTGAAAAACTAAAATATGTAGGCTGCCGTGTTTAGTCGCTGGCTCAAATGCACCTTTGTTCGCGTGTGCTTGCACTATTTTTAGCGATAGATTTGGCGATGTAAAGATAAAATAGTTGGGAAGAAATCGAGAAAACGCGCCCAAAAGAAAGAGACACAAAAGTTTATGAGATTCCAGTTGCGGGAGTTGCCGAGCGACTCAAACGAAATGAAAAACCACGTCTTCCGGCGTGCGGGGGTGTACAGTGTCTGTCGCTGCTGGCTAGCGGAGACTACTCCATCAGCCCTAAAAGTATTTTTCTTCCCTTTTGCAGGCGCGCGCGGGCGCGGGGCTGTTTTTGTTTGTCGGGTGCAAAGGGGTGGCGTGGTGCGCAGATACGCCGAACATTTTGGCAGGCGGACGCGGACGTGGAGGTGGACGCGGACGCACATCGCGCCCGCAACGTTGGATTTCGGATGCACAAGGCCTAGATAAATATTTCCGCCCGGTGAACTTGCGTTTGCTCACCCGTACTATTCTTTCTTTCCCTCACTTTCCCACTCTTTCTGCGCGACAGGAAACAATCGATCACAGCTTTAAACTTCGGAGTGGGGTCTACAATACTGCAATCCGAACTGGACATGGAGGCGAAGTTATTTGGGATGATCGTACATGATTGTTGGAAAACGGATTGAGTATTGTACTCGAATTTCTTTATTTATCAAGTTTCACCGAATCGAGTGAAAAGTAGTTTTAGAAACCGCGATAAAAGCGTGTCTTTTACGACATGTTGACGCGCTACCAGTGTGTTAGATTCGACAAAAACGCCCCTCCCATCTTTTTACAAGTCGAAATTTTTTCCGTATTTTCCCACTTGAAATACATTCTTCACGAAAATACGAGAGGATCCGTAACGTCGTTGAATTTTTTACTATTTTTTTACACGAGTTTCACAAAAAGCGCTTTGAAGTCAAAAGTTTTTTTACAATTTTCATAGATCACGAAGATCTTTATTCGGAGTACCCAGGCTGCGAATCGTCGCACCACCCTGATTATTAAGCTGTTAGGTCTTTAAAGGGCAGCTTAGTTTTCTAAGACTCGAATCATCGGCTGGTCGTAAAAAATTAACAAAATGACTAATTTGAAAAGTCATAGTCGTGCACCGCAAGTTGCCACCGAGTCCAGCCAGGCGATTGCGAGTCAACGAACGCAGCGTAAAAATGTCTTTTCTTTTAATACGTGCAAAGCTGGCGGTCAGGCGTAAACAAAGTGACCGCAAGTTCGACCCTTCATCTCCCGCATTCATTTCGCTTTCTCGAGTAAACAAACAATCGAAAGACGAGAACGGATGCTCATCCCTATTGTGAAAGCGGTCGAGGCTGTCCGAAAAAAGTGCGCGTAAAATTTGCGTCCCTCGGCTCCTCGACCGGCTCTCCAACGCTTGCATGACACGAGACTACCGAAAAAAAGAAATAAGAAAGGAAGAAACGCGACCACAAATCGGCTCCCCGCGCGCCACGTGAAAATATTTTCCCGAACGCGTCCAGTGTGACTCTCCGCGGCAGGCGCCCCACTGCGAGTCGCCCGGGGGGCCTCGGGAGCGGCTCGAGGTTTGGTTGGTGGCCAGCTCGGTGACCTCGGATTTATGACGTGTCCCCCGTCTCTCTCCCGTTGTTTTCCTTCTGGTGTCGCTCTCGGTTCGCTGTTCGCTTGGGCTCCCCCTCGCGCGCCCGTCCCGTGGGGTCGCGAAACCGCCGGACTCGGTCGCCCAGGATCATTCTAGCGCGTCTTCGGAGAAAGAAAAAACACACGCGAGCCAACAAGACGTGGACATCGCAATCGCTCGGTTTTAACAAGACCAGTCGCACGAGACTCGCGATCAGCTCCGAGCCAACCCCTTGCGACCTTTTGCGCGTAGGTTGTTGGTGGACGCGCACTCGACTGTTCCGAATCGCCGCCAAAGGCGAGCTCCGCAATATCCTGGAGTTGGGAAAGAGTTTTATAAGAAGATTACCGTTTATTGCTTAATTTGAGGTTTCGCTTGTTTGGGTTAAAGGTTCTGAGTTAAAGGGGGTTGTTGCAGCAAAGCGGCTACTATACACGAACTGCAGCCTGTTTTTACGTGTCGTTTCGGTTCTTCCGAGATTTCCCGGACAGAACGATTGTTTTTCGCTTTTTTCCTTGCCTTGCTAATAGCCGAATCCGTTGCGGTAGATTCGTCTCGGCAATTTGTTGTGAAATTCCAGATAAGGAGTGAAAGCAGCGAGGCAAAACATCTTAAAATTTTACTCGGCAATGTTTACCCTGCGTTGTTGACTTTTCATTCTCTGTCACTTCTCTTCTCATTTTTATTTTTACTCCAGTCACATAAATTATTATATAGTTTTATAATAATAAAAAGTTTGTTCCGACGTTGTACTTTAATGTCGTGGCTGCATAACGAAATGCGTTGATTTTTAATTTATTTACAAATCTCTCTGCGTAATCTGTGTAGACTTCATAAATCACTGTTGGTTATATTAGTATTAATTTCAACTGCCCTTGTATCGAGCGAAGAAGCAGGAAAATCCACGAACCCTTTTCATCGGCACGTATTTGGTTTCGGGTGCATTATAATAAATTGTTTTAATTCGACACAATAACATCGCGTCAAAAGGATAGCGATTATTCGTTTTTTGTACGATAAGGTTTTATTGAAAAGAGTTACGGGTCTCGAAACGCATTATTATTAGGAAACCTGTCTGCTAATTTTTTTTAAAAAAATAAATAAAGGATCCTGCGTTTGTCATAAATAAGCAGAGTTTCCTTAAAAGCTATTGCGCCACAAATGACCGGACTTATAAATATATATCCGAGTTTCAAATGTTCTTTATCTCGCTTCGAACTTATTCTCCGATACTTTATGCTTCTTTTCCGAAGTAAAACTACTTAGCGTCACTAGTTTTTAACTATCGAGAAGCAAATTGTCTGGGTCGGATTCTGGATTATTTCAGGGATTTCAAGAATCGAATACGCCAATCTTTAGCCGAGGGCAAGATGTAAACCCATTTTCTGAACTGACAGACCGCTAAGCGATACTTTTGGTGCAACTTTCCTTACGAACTTGTTACAACTTTCATTGTTGCGATGTAAGTTACGTCTAATGTATCTTTCCAGTAGCTTTGGTCTTGATAAATCTTGATAAATGTCTTTTGGTATAGCCATGATGGAGGTACGGTAGAAGATTTATGTTTAAAATTTTCGAGTTTTCCTCGAGCCTTAGACTTTCGTCATTTGCACTACCTACTCGGTCCTCGAGGGCACAAGTGGTCTTAGGGACCGTGCACTGTTGACCCCTCGCGATAATATTTACTTCGGATGGCGCCTAACATATTTTCAAAAGAACGGATGCGAATTCTTATAATAATATAATGACGTCAAATTATCCGTCATTCAGAAAGTCGGCGTTTGTTTTCCTTCGATAATGTTCTTTTTAAGTGTCTCGCTTTCGTTAAGGCATTATTAAATGTTTTTGGATAAAGTACTTTTTAATTTTCCAATAATTGATGAGATATTGACGAAACCTCGGCGTCGACAGAGCATGAAGAAACGTTGACGCCTACGTAATAATAATTTATTTACTTATCAATCCTTTGGAACTGGAATTGCATTTTAAGATTGTGCGAACCGTAATTCTGTTATAAGTACCTTTATAATTCGAGGCGAACGTGGCTGACACTTCTCGTAACATTCTCGGTACCCGTGGTATATTTTCTCTCCCCATTTCTTATAAACCCTATAAAGTTGCTTTCGATCGACACATCCATCACTCCTCTCTCTATTTGTACTTTTACTAACCGCATCTCGAGGAGATGAAAACCTCTTTTTCTTTAAGAGCCGTCATCGAGAAAGAAAAAAGTCCAAGGTTATTTGGTGTCACGCAGCGAGTTCTTTACGAAGCGAATCGCTACTTTCATTGATCTTTTTGCCCGGCAGCGTTTCACGTGCCTCGCTTAACTATTCATTACTCGTATCATAACTGCTATGCACAACTGGTGGTAGCTAATCTATTATGGCATAGAATGCGGTTAAGTCAACGCGTTCAGATTCAAGTACACGGGAAGCATGAACACTTTTTACATCAACTCCCTTTGCATTCTTCATCGATTCCAGTTCCATGCTTGAGTTTGTAATTGTTTACTTTTTGCAACCTCAATGCCGAATGTCGATTCAACTCAAGGGCATGAAAAATGACGGATGGCTTGGAAAATGATAATTTGTCGCAAAACGGTATTTAATTTCATCTTTTATTTATAGGTTTATACTTATTGTTAAGGACTTAGAGAATTCTTAAAAAAAACATTCAAAATTTAGGCGATAGATGATGTACTCATACCTTCGTTTAAGTAATCCTGAAAACATATTCGTAATAGGAAGAAATTTCAATCAAACAATTGTAAAGAATGTTACGCTGCTCGAACGGCTTCTAAATAATTTTCAAACTGCAGATCCAATGGAAATTGATTTTTAGCAGTCGTAAACAGAAAATATATTAAAAGCTTTTCTCAATAGATCAGTTATCAGCAGTTTTTTATTTTCATAGTTGCCCAGATAGAAGTTTATCGCTAGAGACAATCATTTAAAAATGTACTTTCTTTTTAATCATTCAAGTTTGTAAAACTCCTTTTTCTGCCATGCACACCAGAATGTTAATTATGGATTTAATAACTTCTTTAAAGGAAATATCCAAGTTTTTCTCAACTATTTGTTTAACTTTCTTAAACCGTTAAAAATCGTAAAATTTATTCGATTACGTAGCAATCGTTCACTTGGCGTTCTTTGGAAATGGATAGCTTAAGAAGTAGTGTCTCAATGCAAAGAGACGCGAATGTCATTGGAAATCTATTTTTCACGTCTAACGTGTTATTGGTGTATATTTAGTATAGGCCAAAATATTTTCTCTGGCAATAGGGCAGTGAATTCTTCAACCCCTCGTTTCGCAACTTTACACACTTATCTTACAATCGATGCATTGAAAAAAAAATTTCGACTTTGAGCTTGTGCAGCTTTGACTACTGAAAAATTCGTCACGTTCGACATTCGGGAGCAGCTTTGAAATCTATTCATAGCTTTTCGTATTGTACTTTCTGTAAAGCTATTGGGTAAACACCATTTATTTACATATTTACCTACAAATTGACTGACCACCTGCTGAAATCGACCGATTTTCACCGAAAGCGTGACTCGTCATAATCGGCGGAAACTTTAACGATCCCGGTTGTGCAAACTTTCCACCGACCAGAGATCGATACGCACGATACGGGGCAGCGAGCGAAGGAGGCTTTATCAACTTGTCTCGAGTTGAATTTAAACACCTGAAAATCATGTTCTCGCCCGCTGATTTCAGCAAATTACCTTCATCCTTTATTGAGCCCACGCGCGAACAAAAACTGTAAAGATTGTTTTATTTAAGTTCTCGACGCAGCGAATAAGGCTTATCTCACACGAATGAACAGAGAGAAAAACGTCGAGGTTTGAATGGAGGCAACAGTTTCGAGACGCTCGTGCATAGAGCGAGGAGCGGCAGATCGAGGCGCAAAAAGCAGCGACTTTTCGTGAAATCGAGTTCCCGTCTGAGTTCCTCGCAAATCTGACACGAGGCACATCTCATCTGCTCTGCAAGCAGAAGCGCAAGATAGACATAATAATGGAAAAAGGCGCGCTAAGTAGAGAAAAGGCGAGAGTGAATGGAGAAAGTGCGCGCCGGGGAAGCTCGGCGAGAGCGGAAAGAGGTAGGAGGGAAGGGAGGGATAGAGGTAGAAGGAAGATAGCGACCCTCGTACCGTAGAACGTTATATCGCAGCTATAGAGAGGAGCGGTCGAGTGCTGCACCGCACGAGGCTCGCCGACTGCAGGGACGACTGCACTTCGTGGACACCACAAGTATATATAGAAACGCGCATAAGAGAAGGGGAGAGAGAGAGAGAGAACCAGTGAGGGGGAGGAGAGCTCTGGCGGATGGCACCGGGACCTGGGCATTTCTCATCGTAATGTGATTTATGGAGCGTTTTTAAGCTTCCCTCTTCGTCCCACTGCCCATCCCGGAGGGAATGGCGAACGACCGGCCGACGAAGCCAAGAACGCGTACCACCGACGCAGATGACCCGCTCCGGGACTATACAAGTGCGGGTTGGAACGCACACAGTCCGAGGCGCGCAAACACTGCGTGCCAATCCTCCTCCTCTCTCTCTCTCTCGCTCTCTTTAAATACTTACGTGCCAATTGCACGTCAGTTTTATATAGTGGGCTGGCGTGAAATATTCCATTCGGAGGTGTGCCTTTCCGCTTCTACCATTATGCATTGGAAATGATTTTTCGACGCAGTAGATGGAATTTTTTGGCCGATAGGGTGTCGTTCGTGTTGGGCGACGCGAGCGCCTCGGTGTGTGTCGCCGTTTGCAGCCAGAGTTCACTCGGTGAAAACTCATCCCCGGTTCTTTTTAATTCCGACAACTCATTCCTATTTACTGACTCATGAAAAATCATTTTTCACTTACTCAATGTTAGTTTAGCTATCAGCTCTGAGAAATGTTGCACGATTTTCAGACCCGTTGTTGTAAGTTAAATTAGACGAGACGGAGATGGGGAAAAATAACTTGAGTACATCCAGGGAACCATTATTAAACTCGTTTAGCTCACAGTATTTACGAGAAAATTTTAATTCTAACTGCTTGGAAATTATGTTTACGACATTATAGACGAATTTCGTTATTTTTTGTAAATTATAGTAAATTTACTCACAACTCTAAAATTCTAAATTCAGGCTGTTTACTTTTATTTCTCAGCATTTTAATATACTCGTGTTACACCACTGCTTTTCTATACGTATATACATGTGTATTTATGCATATATATGCGTGCGCGCGGGCAAATAAAATGTTTTCAAATATTGGAAAGCAATAAATTATATTAAGGATAGGGTATACTGGAATATTTTTTAATGTTTTATTTGGGCACGATTTATGCAATTCACTACTCGAAATATCATTATATTTTACAAAAATTAATATAAATGATGATACGTCATAAAGAATACCGAGTAGAATTCGTGATTTGTATTGGTAATATTTATTATAATATCACACGAGAATAAAGAATTTATTTCGATAAATTAAATATTAAGGTTTTATTTCGCCAACAGCACATTCAACACAATTGAACCGATGTCTTTATAATCATTTTTAAAATTTATTTCTTAATATAGAAATTTAATATAAAAATAACGACCTTTGCAAATTAAATTATTAAGTCCCTAAATCCAAAAGATTCTTTCTATAATATTATTGATTGTTAATTAAAATTTAGAATTTTCGTTATTAGATTATCCATAGATATAATTAATTATATTTAATTATATTATTTATCAGAACTTTATGTTGAACCCTTCATGCTAACAAAACATACGCATAAAATATGAATATACGTGATATTTGATAAGAAATCATCGGTGGATACATTAATAATTTTTTTTATTAAAATTCATCCTCGTGCTTTTTGAATAAAAAAATTACGCAGTCAAATAATTTCTTGAAATACCGGTATTATTCATGTGTTATTACTAGGAAGTACTTTATTTTAAACATTACTTTTTCGCTCATTCTCCGTTTACCCATTGTAAATTATATTCGTTGTTATTCGAAAAAATTTACCAGATCACACTAATCATATGATTTTATTTCGTTCATGCTAATACATTTCTTAAGATACACATCGGGAGTCTAATGAAATTAGGTTAATAAATTGAAATATAAATCAGTAGTTATTTATTACGAGCGGAAATATTATTTTACGCGATAGTTATTTTAAAACTTTCACCTTGCATGGACATCCATTCATACACGCACTTTTTTAGCTTTGCACCATTGAATTTTATCCCAACAAAACTATTTTCGTATTAGGAATAGAAATTTCGAAACGTCAATAAAAAGAGTTCGAATTAATTAATAAATTAATAATTCTGAATTGTCGATTTCTTTATTCATAGCGCGCATCCGTAAGCTATTTTTAACACATGAGGCAATCCGCATCAATTTTTTTGCTTTTTGCTCCCAAGATTTTCGTAGCCCAGCGTCGCCAAAGCACAATCATTCGACGATTTGAACAGCGTGTCATGGGCAAATTGTCGACTAGCAAACCACTTTTCGGATAATTTTTGCAGATAAATTCAACGCGAATTCACAAAAAGAAATAACGAAGAGATGGCCAAAGCATTTTTCGCTCGCCCGTTATCGTATCAAACCCATGCCCCCATTAGGCGCTTGCACACGTTTTATCTTCCAACAAAGTTTCTTATCGACGAGCACGAGAACCGCGCGCTCGTAGCCGCGTCCGACAATTACGAATCCAGAGCAAAAGCAATTCCGCGGGCACCCGAGTTTGGGCGTCGCTCAAAACACAGCGCGTCGTAAAGACGCCCGAGATAAGACGTCGAGCGCACGAAGCGCGCCGAAATTAATTAAGCCGAGGCGAAAAAGTGCCGCTGTCTATTCGCCCCCCCCCCCATGCGCGGACGTTTTGACAATCGCGCGGCTTCGACACGCCTTTTTGCCCACTGGCCGAATTAACATTTGTATTGGGCGAGCAGCCCATTTAACTAAGCCGGCGATAATCGCGGGGGACTAATTTTCTTGCGCTCTTGGGTACGCGAGCACGCATGCGCGTGCCGGCGTTAATTACGATCGAATTTCGCACGCTGACAGGGACTTTGATTGAGTTTGAGAACTCATTGCATTTGCATAATCGTGCGCTAAATAACGTCCCGACGCATTAAATTATTCGTCTCTCTCTCTCTCTCTCTCTTACCCACCCACACACACACAGAGATCATTGGTTCGTTCGCAGAGGGGAGCGTGCGTGGGCGATGGCTTGCGAATAGCGCGCGGGGGACCTGGACTTTTTAAACCGCCGTTGGGCTTTTTACTCCCCATCTTGCTACTCTTCCCGAACTTCCCTTCTCTCCGATTCCCCGTTGACTTATGGTCCCGCTTGTTTACTATATATTTGGGCTTCTTGCTCCTTCTCGCTCGGCGGTATTCCACGTTAATACTGCCCTGCAAATCGTAAATTAACAGTTGGAGCGGGCGATTTTTACAGTTGCTCACGTCTATGTCTCGACTTCTTGCCTAGACGCTTCAACCGGGCCCCTCGAGAAAATTGTTCACCGATCGCGGGCGAGCAATCAACCCGAGGTTTACGACAAATTATAAATTTTCAGGCAGTGAGGCTCGTGAGTAAACTCCTGCGGCTCGATGGAGAAATAACGTTTATGTTTATACGGGCGAGACGCTTTAAGTCTAAAAGAAATCTTAATGAAATAATCAAACCCGTAAAGAGTTTCTCGGCGATGAAAACTAAGTATCGCCATATTAATTTACAGAGTTGTAACTCGCAGCTCCGCGCCTCTACTCTCAGCTCCTCGATTGATTTTAATACGCGGGACTGCGTACGTACCTACGCAGCTAATTTTACGACTCCAGGCCTCACGTATCTCGAATTTCGCCGAGTACACGTGCTTTCTAAATTGCTAAGCGCGAATGCGCCGCTACTCCCACATTCGCGGAGGAATAACCAAGCACTCCGGCACCGAGACGTCTCATTCTCATCGGAGTAAAAGCGCTTGGAGTCGAGGAGCGAGCACATCGGCCCTCGTCCGAGCGCAGCGTTGCCGTGCGAATCCTCTCGGCACTCCTCGGCGCGCATCCTCCTACGTGTCAACACAGCGGGCAATTTATTAAAGAGGAGAAGAAGGCAACGTGTGTCGTATCGGAAAAGCGGTCTTGCGTTGCAGCGCTCGGATCTTAAGAACGATCCCTCGGTTACTAATGGGCGAACCTCTCATGGGTGCGGGCCGCGAGGGGGAAAACAACGCCGCGAAGGCCTTTCGCCGTTCGCCGGTGATATACGCGACGCTCCTCGGATATTTGCAGCACCTGTCCCTCGAGAGGCGCGGAGGGACTTGGGGATTTCGATTGACGGTCGGTGCAGTGCAAGACTAGAGCAGGCGAGAGAGAGAGAGAGAGCAGGGCCGTGTTCGGAAAGCCAGGATTTATTGCTAATTATCTGATTAGTTCTCGACGACGCGCACCGACATCGCACAAGAGAGGAGCCGTCCGTTAGGCGCGAAAACACGTGTGCCTCTGAGCGTCTCTCGGAGGTTTTATCGCTTACTCTTCCAATGCTTCCTTTTTCCTCCGTTTCCTTTTCTCTTTTTTCCTTTTTTCCAGTGCCCCTTTGGCTCGATCTCTTTCTTCGGCCGAACGTCAGCCGCCTGACTTCCTTCAACTCCGTGCTCCGGGGCTCCTCCTGAGCTTGTAATTTTTTACGAGCGCACCGCTGGTGGAATTCGAAACATCCTCCGGGGAATTTCACCGTGGTATTGAGTCGCGTAATGATACAGTTTACCGTGGATTCGCGTTTACGAAATGCGCGGGGGGACACCTCGCGTATCGAGTCGACGACCTTTTCCTGCCCCTGTCTTCCGCCTCGTCCTGGAATTAAACTCGGCTCCTGCCCGGCTCGGCTCGGCTCGGCTCGGCTCGGCTCGGCTCGGCTCGTATACTGGCCCAATTTTACGACAGCCCCGCACAAAACCGGAATTGTTGCTATTAAAGCTTCGTGCATAAGGACGGTAATGCCGAATTGTCCACGAACTTTAATGCCTTGGAGTTATTTTTATCGATTTCTGCCCAATCCTTTAACATCTTAACCGCGCGTCGATTCCATCGCACCGGGTCCGGGCCTTTATCCCTTTAAGCGCTTACACGCTCGTTTAAAGTAAATTGCACTCGGCGTTTGGGGGGGGGGGTTATTTTTAATAACGACGGAGCATGATTAGTGTCACCAATTTCGTCGATTTCGGCGAATCGATGCACCTGCGAGACCACCGTTCGATCGGATCTTCGGAGCGAGATTGCGGGCTCGAATATTCTTGACTTGAAAATAGTAACTGTAAAAAGCACGAGTATAGTAATACCGTAGTTTGCCAGGCGGGAAAAAGTTTGCGGAACGAATCGAGCAGCGGAAGGGCGAGCAGATTTTCCAAGTCGGTGTTACATTTTGATACCGACTTTGGAGCGACACTTGAATTCGACAAAAAATATTGGCACTGCAAACTTTTGAATCTCCCACTGGGGATCGTAACCGAGTCCAAAAATTTTTTGCAATATTCGTATCTGTTTTCCATCAAAGAGCGCCATTCTTTCCGGAAAAATAACTCGTGTGGGCTGCACGTTTTGCTTGCTTATCTAAGTAACTGACCTGGAATCTCGAAGAAATCTCAAGTCCAGTTCCTTAATGTGCAAAAAGGGCACTCGCGTTTTATATTGTATTACGAGCAGTTGGTCGCCTCGATATAAATTTATCCGTGTGTATAAGACAAAATTTTAACGTCAGCTTGTACGCTATTAAAATTAAGGTTTACAAAACACTAAAACTTTAATATATACCTTCTCATTATTTATCACTCGGCTTGAGTTTTTACAAACTTTTTCCGTTATTGGATAGTGCGGAAAGAAGGAGACGGAAAGATTCGGGGGGAGAAAAGTTGGCTCGTAAAATATAATCGTAGAGAAGTAAAGAACGAGGCAGTCGCGCGGTCAGTGCCACCGTAAAACCATCGCCTTTCCTAGGAAAAAACATTGAGAAACAGTGTGAGCGCGAGTGATGCGAATGATTCTGATTTAATTTCTTCTCTCTCTCTCTCTCTCTCTCTCTCTCTCTCTCTCTCCCTCTCCAGTTCTCTCGTAGATTATAGGACTAGTTTCCTGCGCAGTTTTACTACTGGAATACTTGAGTTATCAAGAGATAAATTTGAGCGTTTAGCCAAACTTTATCGAGCGACTTATCTACTTACGCTAAACAGAATTTAGGATTATGTCTCTATCCGCCTTCTTACCTGTTTTATGGATTCCCTGCCTTTTTCAACGCTTTCATTTTGACTCGTTAATTACGACGAGAGAATTCTCCAGACGCATTCCGATTCCTCGTAATTTAGGTTGAATCTAGTCGAACAAGTTCGAGGCGTACGATGGAAGCGTTTTATTCTCTCGATCGTAAACAAAATCAGAACTGTAAGCGTAATAAATAATGTTCGAGTCTTTTCGATATGCGGCATAAATTGATACAGTGAAAGTATATACGTGTTTACGTAAATTAACTGTGCAAGCGACGTAGCCTTTTAGCGTCGAGAGAATAGCCAAAAAGTAGAATATCCCATATTTCGTATAATAAAAAGTTGATTCTATAAAATATTATACTTATTAAGTAATTGAACAAGCGCAAAAAGCTGCTTTGCAAATTGAAAAGATTTATGCAATCGGGCTTATTATAATAAATACTTTGCCAGGAAATTTTTTTAATGATATGCAGGAGGTATTTACCGGAGATAGTATAAAATTTTGAATATATAATACTCCCTGCTAAGCGAATACTTATTAAAATTACACATTCCGACAAAAATGCGCTATTTTCTAAATTGCCTGAATAAAATATAACGTTTTGCAAAGCTTTTTCCACATTATGAGCAATTTCGCCGAGGCGCGGGGTTCGTGCTTCCGAATTAAGAGTTTAATTTTTACGTTCTAGAGCTAATTTTAATTAGATTTAAAGCGATATTTTGGAGAAATGTACGTCTCGATGAAAATTAATGGGATTTGCAAACGCATTCTCTCGCGTCGGTCGCTATACAAAATTAAGGAGGGACTAGAGGAAGAAACCGCGCCGATGCTCGAACGATTCTTTCATTTCAGAAATGTATAAGCATCGTGTCACGTGGAAGAAGCAAACTCGCTTATTTATGCAGATGCAAAAAGCGGGGGCGATGCAGTGGACGGGATGGGCGACGTGTGATCGCGAGCAAAAACTTGTCTCCGTGACATACGTCTTTCCGTGAGTTTAGTGCTCCAGACATTCGTGCACTACTCCCCTGATAAGAAGAAACGGAAAAGAGGAGACAAAAAACGAGAGGAAGATAAAATGTGAGTCGCAGGGTCTTTGACCTTGGCCGATCGACGTATTCGCCGGCGCCCATCGGCTCGTGGGAGACGCACACCAACGTTAGCGTGCCTCCAGTGCTAGTGCGACCTTCGAAATTCTAAACACTATAAAAATTAGCGAGTCCGCGCGGACTCGAAAGCGGGCGAATGAAGGAATGTTCCTGGTCTCTTTATCTCCGTGTAATCTAAATTATTGCGAATTTCAGCGACTCGGATTGAGGAACGAAAACGCAAAGCCGAAGCTACTTTACCACATTCTAGCAAATACGTTTGGAAATATCAAAGACGTGTTCGTCCGTGATTTAAGTCGGCTTTCAATTATTCCTCAACAAATGCCGTTCCACGTGCATAAGAAACTGTCGAAATAAAAATGAAAGAGAATAATTAATTACGCGGACCCGGATAAAGCCTTATTCGCGAAAATACGAGCGCGTTAAGCCGCGTCGAGGAGGTTACTCGACAGTATATATAAAAATACGAGAGACCACTAAAAACGATATGGTTATCCCCGGATAACCTCCAGACGGTTGCGTTGCGCATAACAAAATTTCGTCCTTACGTAGCGTAGCGTACGTCACGAGTCGATCGCGCGAGAACAACGTATATGCAGCGAAAAAAGTATGAGAACCACGCGGCACTCGTCACTTGAGCACCGGCCATCAAAGCCTCTTTTATATCACCAGGTTTCGAGGGAAAACCTTACGTGAAAATTTTCGAGTATCCTTCCTTTTATTGAAATATCTGAGCTCGCATATTTTAACCGAAGAGTTATTCGAACATGAAATGAGAGGAAAGAATACGACGAGGAGTCTGTGAATCCAAGCGTAAATATAACAACTTTAGCACACACTGAAAAGACAGTTCCGGCTTTATAAGTTGAATTATTTATTTATAGCGTCGCTTTAACGCGCTTTAAATACTTATTCAAGCCCTTATCCGAGTAGCTCCTGTAGGAAGAAAATTATTTCCAAAGCCGAGCGATAAGATCCGTGTTTTAATTCGATGCGTTACATTGGCTTATGTTAACGCGACATTGTCGATTTATAAAAACGACAAGCGTTTTATTGGCCAAAACTCATTTTCAGCACATTTCCAAGCGGATTTCTAAATTTCAATGGCACTTTTTAAGAAGTAAAAAGACGAGTTTCAATTTCTCCGAACCGTCTTATCGAACGAAAATGCTTCGCTGGACATGATTAACTGTGGCTTCTTCAAAGCACTACATTAAAAGGCTCAAGTGTTTTATCATTTCTCTCGTTGTGCAATGCTTATCAGCCAGTGCTTTCACTGCTTCGAGTTTCTTTCGGACTTTGATTAAAATAAATAAACCGATAAATTACGAGTGCATTAAGATGCTCATAATAAATAAGCAGAGAAAGAATAAAGTGATAATAAATCAGTGACTCGTAATAGTTTCTATTGAAATGTCACGCGTTTCTTTCAATCGAGTTTGAAAAATACCCTTGCTTTTTATATGTTTATATGAATACCATTTACAATCCTAACGCATAATCGAACGAGTAATTCCACTTAATATCGTCGCAATTTTACCATCAGATTCTCGCGCTCGCTAGACCTCGAAAAAACAACACGCTGTTCTACCGTCACGAGGCTCACGTGCGCAATCGTACAAACAGTACTACTACCACGTAAATTGTCTCTATTTTATCATACCTTTTTACTTTTCGAACAAAGCGAGTGCTGTTCATAAATTAAGCAGAGTTGCGTCTTGCGACTTGTATAATTACCTAATAATTGAGACGCAGCAATTGCGATACAAGTAAGTTCAAGTTAGACTCTGATTTCTCTGATAATAAATCGAAATTCGAGAATTGCGTCTTAGAGTTATGAACAACGTTTTCTTTAATAAGGATTTCGCTTTATCACTCTACTATTTGTTACATCTGTTAGTCATTGTGGCGTGGAGTGAAAGCGACGAGGCAAAAAGACCGGGATAAATAGGAATTGAAAACGCCTGCTTGAGGTTTTTCTATCGCACATTGTTGAGTTGCGTTCGCGAACTTGTAAGTCAGCCCTTCGCATTCTGATTGATACCTACTTTCATTAGTATTGACTCGATTATTCGCGGCACTTTCGCAAATTACGTGTGCGTATAAGATTAAAGCATTTCGAAAGTTGGAAAGTCTAGTTCAGTATCGGTTGGACTGCTTTGATCTTAATTGTAGCGCGGTGAAAAAAGTTTGCCTGTAAAGTGCAGCGTTGATGAGAATATTGAGAAAAAAGTTTTTATTTTTCTTCGCTTATTTTTCCGGAAGCAACGAATACTTCTTTTGAAGATATGCATAATTGCTTGCTACAATTGTATCTGCTCGAGTCACGAATTTTATCGGAACATGGTGAAATCGTTCAGAAGTAAACGCTCGTATCCCGACTTACAAGTTACTTTTCGTATTTTGCACAAAGTAATGGAAATCTCTAGATACTGTGAATTTTACCCAAAGTTTTAAAAAGTTCTTTAAAATCCCGCCCCGATGTAAGAGTTGCCGCATCAATATCACACGGTTCATCAGCCAAACAACCATTTCGAGCATCGACGAGTAGAACAATCGAGGCTTCCACACAATCTTTTTGGAGTCTTTCGTAAGAAAAATCTAGAGAACTTGTTTTTGTTTACGCGGCTTTTCAGCATCGGCATCTCGGCGATAAATCTCGCTGTTATCACCCGCATTTCAGTCATCGAAAAACGGCAAAACGCTTGTCGGTCAGCGATCAGATTAGCAACCGACGTATCGCGACGTAAAGCTGCGAAAACGTTTGTCAGCGCTGTCACAGCGAACCCACGAATTCCGGTCGAAGACGAGTAAAAGCCAGTTGGTCGAACGCACGGAACGGTACAGGATAACGCCAACTCGTCGCGTAGCGTTCCCTGGTCCCATTCCGGTTGGCCCCCGTAGAAACGCAGCTCGGGCCCAAGCCGCGCGCAGTCCCCCGAGCTGGGACGGACGCTCGCTCGTGCCCTTGCGTAATCCTCGCGTGGGCGTATTCGTAACAAGCAATATGCATCGCGAGTAATGCATTATCCTGTCTCGGTCTCGGTCTCGAGGTATCTCGCCCCGGCGAGAGCATAAAATTTTCACTCCGGCCTGGAAATGCTCCGGGCGCTCCGAGTCTCCAGTATGGACGGCACGAGAGTCGAGTTCCGGTTGTAAGACGAGCACGTCCTGGGTTCTCCAGACTGCCGGCAGTATGGAAGTTTGGCAGCTTCGGGTTCGTGCGTGCATTGGCTACAGGCAGGACTTCTGTGGAGGCGGCTTATGCGACTTGACATTTGGTCTCCTGGTTAGTCAATAATCAATAACCAGCCTGACGTTGCAGCTCCGAGTCTTTAACGCCGTTCCTTCGAATGTTAATTGCTGCAAAGTATTATTCGCGAGTTGTCGATAATCGAGGGCGAGTTGTTTATAAATCCGAACTGTGCTTAGTTGGGTGTTAATTACTAGGCGCGCACTAGCTGAATCGACGCGCATTGTTCTCGGGGATGCGTTTTAGTTTTACGAGCTACATGTACAAGCTTTAGTTTTCAAATCAGAATCAACTGCACGAATTGAATAACTACACTATTTGCCGCTTCTAAATTAACGCAAATCCGGCTGTTAATAAACACCCGCGACTACAATGCAATATTAATTTTATTTAACTTTTTTAGCGCACCAAAACTCACACTTGTACGCTTTGAAAAAAGTAGGACTACTTCAACGCTGTCGATGAACTCGTAATTAATGTTTCTCTAATTACTCGGCATCCACTTATTTCGCACTATGCTCGTAAAAAATGAGAACTACGCTCATCAAATTAGTAATTAAAGCATACATATTCATAAACTATAGCGCGATACACTAGGAGAAACGTAAACAAAGCTAATATTTCCTTTGATAAGTCATGCACGATCTAATTAATTAATGAAAATTGACCAATTATCAGAACTTCGAGCTCTGCAATTTTTTTCTATCGCGCTACTTTTCAAAAACTTCGTGGCAAATGTAATAAACGGAGAAACGTGAAAAGTAGCGACTCTTGATGGGAGTTGCATTGCAAGTTCGGACAATACCAAGCCACTTTTTAAATGCTAAAATGTTCTATGCCATCGAATCAACGCTGCGATAAAATTAATATGCTTTGCAATACCACGTGTGTTAAAACGCATTCCATGCAAACGTGTGGAGGAGATCGAGTCGTGAACCAGGAGACTCTCGTTAAAGCTTGAATAGGTAAACTCGCAAACAAGAATTATTGAACATTTCCTGAAAAATGTATCACCAGTGTACGTGCAAACTGTACTCGTTTTCCACGGCAATTATATTTTTGAAACACGTGCTTTTTAAAGTGGAGGCTAAGCCGAAGTGTCTCTGACGTGCAATGAAAACATCACGATGTTTTCCGTGCAAATTCAGTAGCACACAAATTACCGTTTTCGAATCGAACTCAGCGCTGACGAATCCAGAGTCGCGATGAAAAGGTGATTGAAATACTGAGCTAAGTGACAAAAGAACCCCCAATTGGTCCAGACGAGCGGACGTACATCATTCGAATCGTGGCAACTCGCCAACTCAATGGCTTTGTACGTTAGTTTTGATTTTCCATACAACCCAACTTGGCTCCTCGTTCTCTCTCGCTCTCTCAAACGTCTGTCCCGCTAACCGTAGCCACAGAAGCGCGCGCGCGCGCCACTCCTAATGAGAATAATCCAGCGGCTTTGTAATTACGAAGTTAATTGGATAGCTGCGTGGTAGACGGGGTCGCCTGGCTGCGCGTGAATCCAGAGAGCGAGCGAGCGAGCGAGAGAAAGAGAGAGAGAGAGAGAGAGAGAAATTGAGAGAGCGCGCACGCAAGTTGCGTAACGGAATCGCGCGATAATTGGATAAGACTCACCAGGTGCAAGGTTTCGCGTGCGCGGATTGCCGGCACTACCTACGAGAGGAATCCTGGTCTTCCGCTTCCATCCCCTTACCAGTAGAATTCCGGAAGACAGCCGCAGCGGAGGTCCATTGGTCGGGTACGCGGAAATCGATCGAGCCGACCGATCGATCGCCACCTCACCTCCAGTTCGAACTCGCTCTTCCGGCCTTGGAGTGACTTTGACGAACGAGCGTGTAGTGCAAAGTCACGGGCGGTCCTCCGAAATCGTTTCCTTTCTCCGGCTAAGTAATGCAATAGGCTTCAAAGTTTTGAGGGCGATATTTTTGCCCCGCCAATGGAATAAATTAAAGTTACAGAGGGGTCCAACTTCGTGATAGACTGGATTATAAAGATCCTACTCCGGCTGCGACGAGTCACAAATGAAAGAGGGCGAACAGAGAGAGAACGGGAGAATCATCAAAATAAACATTCACCGAGAATCCAAGTGTGTTATAACCAACTTAAGGGTCTTTGCGTTTAAAGAGAAATAATGTTAGAGCAGACGTTATATCTTTGATTAAAATTGTTCTCTCGAAGGAATAAGACTCCGTTTTAAACGCTTTGAACGAAATTATTTTGCTACCGATTTACGCGAAAAAACACTCTCGGAACAAAATTATTAAATTCCAACAGAGAAAGAAACAGAGAAAGAGAGTATACTGGTTCATCGTTGAACGTTAAATAAAACAAATGTTCTGCCCTCCGAAGAGTTCTCCGTTAATAATTTAATAATTTAATATTTCTCTTGACCTGAATAGACATTCTTTGAAATAAATACGCTCCGCGAGTATTTTCGTGCTCAACATTTCTCGTTAATGACTTGAAACATTACGTTTTTAGCAGTCGGTGAAAAAGTGTAAAACCGACAACACATAATTATAGGAAAAAAAGTGCGCTGCTGAAACACTTACCTACTCGATATACTTACTTATTACATAGTCCCATTAGATAATACGAAAGTATCGGGCAAAGAGAGAGAGAGAGAGAGAGAGAGAGAGAGTGAGTAAGAGAACGTGTGGTTAACGAGATGTAAGGTGCGCGCACGCGCGCGCTCTCGAGTTGCTTATCAAAAGCTACACATTGTTCAAGTGTTTCATGTCAAGACTCGAGGATCCTATTATGCTAATGATTTTTCAATCAAATTTTAGAGTCTTAAATTATTATGCCAGTCATTTAACATTACGTTATATCACGTTTTACGAGGTTCCACGTGTTGTGCACGGGCGTAAAATTTCACGTCAACACATTTAACCGAACTTTCCCGTATAAGAAAATGAAATTGAATTGATTATATTAGGGTAGAGAAATATATCGTTAACCGCCCTAGTTATTCTTCGAGTCAAATTCGCTTTAATTAAAGTACAGATATGTGCTTGGAAAAAGACTCGCTTTCGAGGAAAATAAAAATACCCAACTAAGTGACTTCCCTATTTAAACGAAAAATTCTACTTATCGTAAAATGCATTTATCGGGCAATACTCACGTTGAATTAATTTTCAAAATTATGCCCACTTTCTTGTGGAGCATTATGAAAGGATAATAAGAGAAAGGGCTTTGTGTCTCGCGCAACGAGACTTCGTTTTACTCACAAGCGACTTGTGCAACAAGCTAAGACTGACTCGCCTCCTCCACCAGCGTCGACCACTTCTCACTGCAAGTTATACAACTTTTTTCGAACGATTCTTTATTACCAAACAGTCCTTGCTATTACTCGAAGAAAAGCTTATGAAATTCATAAGAATCAATATCCTCCGCTCGTTTTAAGCGATATTATTTAGCCACCATTAGAAAAATGAATAAGAACTTCTCGAGCTCGGAAAAAGGCGTCTAATAACAATGGCTACTAACAGAATCAATATTGTTTCGGTCAGTTTTGTTTAGATAATCCGGTAGCGTATTACACTTTCCTAAGACGCCACGGCCACTCAATAGAGTAGCGAGTAGCGGCGTTTTATCAGCGTTTCTCAATCGAGATTATATTTTATAGCGATGACTTGTTTGTTACAGGTAAGTCAACTACCGCGGTGAGCCGCGGTGTTGGTTGCGGTGAGATCGTTCTGGTAATAAAACTTTAATAAGACATCCTAAAACTCGATTTCGGAAAATATCGTAAAAGCGGAATTTCTCTTAGAGTCCGGGCGTTTCGGTTATACAGAAATACGGACGTCGATCGCTCCATGTCGCCTCTCCTCACCCGCTCCCTCGATCGACTCAAAAACTCTGCTTTGCACCTTTGCAATTCCGAATTCTTCGGAATACGTCACCTCCTAAGCGTTCGCAAATATTTGCCGCCCGAAGATACGCAAGACACAACCGGCGTCGGGACGGACAGACAGGAGGGTGGATGCGCGTCGGTAGTCGTCGAACGTAAGTGCCGCGCGAAAGAATGATAGACGCCCTGCATAAATCATAAAGAACGAAATCGAGCGCGGAAGAAGACAAAGGAGATTTCTCGAGGCGAGGGGGAGTCCCCGGAGCTACGTTAGGCCGGGGCAGACGCCGCGGCGTCCCGGATGACGAGAGAGAGAGAGACAGAGAGCCGCCCTTAGCGAGAGGCGTGCACAAGCGCATTGAAAATGCATATCGCGACGTTGTCTAGGACCTCCTCAGCCGCGGGGGTCGTCGTCTCCCAGCCCTTTTACGCGGTAATTGCGGCCCCGACGTCCGACGCTCGACGCCCGATGCACGATTGGCGTCTGTCGCATGCCGATATTCTTTGGGGATTTGCCGGCGAGGGCGGACAGACACTTACAAATTACGTCTGACGCGTGGAAGAATCAACGGAGCGAGAGTCTCGGGTGCGGATCAACCGGAACCGCTCGGGTTCGAGGCTTAAACCAACCATTAATGGAATGTGGCACCAGAATTTACTCTACAATCGCTTAGACTTACCGATTATTTACACGCATTATTCTTAAGCGTCTTTCTTACTTTCATCGGGGTGTCATTGTACATGCAACGATTGCTTGCCGTTTTAATTAGAGAATGGTAAAAGGTGAATGGCGTGCACCGAGGACTTAGTAGCTTTATTGATGACTGTTTTTTTTTTTTTTTATATACATGATCGAGCGATTGACGAGCGCCAATTTACTTTGGCCAATTTGCTTCGGCAACAAAATTTTGCAAAAATGATCTTCTTATCGATAAGAACGTGGGATTGTACTTTGAACGACTGCGAAAGGCCGCCTCAACAATGACTTAGACAAACCACTGTTAAACAACTTTTCAAATACGTTGAAATATGCTTTACGGTATTGGCCACATTGACATGTAGATCGCGTAATTGTAACAATTGAAACTATGAATGTCCGCGTCCGTACGCGTACCTTAAACTATAATGATTCAAAGCAATGATTTCTCGGCAATAATTCTTTTTTCACATTAGAGTTTATCGTTGCATTGGTCAAACACGAGTGGATTGACGGATATGATACTCGCGCCTAATACAAAAGTGCATTCAAGTTACGCCGGTTGTATAAAGGTGCTGAAAGAAACAGAATTTACAATAAAACGGGTTACTTTTCAAGTAACAATTGTGTGAGTTTGGTTCAAACGAGTAGTCGATGAAAATCGAGTTTAGAAAATTCAGCTCAACGCAATCGCACGAGTTGGATATTATTGCTTCTCGATATTCCGTCAAGTATTTTTATAACGTGGATATCCATTGATTCGCATAAAGCACGCACCAACAACGACTAGAAGAGCGCGTTTAAAGAAACGTTTGAATGCTTATTGTTCTTTATTATCTTAATACGAATAAGGAAAGTGCGATATTGCATAGAAATTTTCGCGGCGGCGCTCGTAAATCATAGTTTATTAAAAATGTCTCTACGGCGAAAGGCTCGGTACCGTCTGGTCACGGAGCCGAAATAATTGCGCTATTTGTCTTGAAAAGGGACTGGCAAATTACGAGTCTTTGATAAAAAAAAAAAAAAAAAAAGGCACACCGTGAAGTGTTCAATTGTACTCGAAAAGAATTTTCAACATCGCGCGACGACTCGTCGTATCACATCTCAAGGTAAATTAAGCGGGCAGAAAGAAGCTAACGAACGATAAATAAAGCGTACGCGTCGAGCGGGACAGAGAGGGACGTCGGCGCTCGACGCTCGACGCCCGACGTCGACGTCGAGTCGAGATTGTGTGTAATTAGATTTGCGCGCTTAAACGCCACCCACAAGCAGCGCGGCTCGAGCGCCCACACTTTGAAATTCCGCGTGTGTAGCTCGGTGCCTTTGTTGCTGTCTACCTAAAGAACAAAGAGGTCAAAGCCTTTATAGAAATTATCGCGGCGGCGGGGGGAAAGGGGGGGGGGAGGGGGAGGGGACAAGGAATTAGAGGGATGCGCCTCCTCTCGCGGTGCGCCGATTAAGTTCGACGGGCTTTTACGCGAATGGCGGTGCGTGCATGATTTACGACAAGTGTTACGATATCCTTATTGATTGGCGCATTATTATTCAATGAATGAGGGAGCCCCGGCCTAATATGGCCGGGAGAGAGTCTTGGTTGCCGATGCGCCTCGCGGGGCTCTTGCGTAACGCGACACGTTATTCGCTGTTCGCCATTCGCCACTCGCTATTCGCCTGCGCCCACGAGCCACTAGTGTTTTACCGTTTCTTCGACGATACACTATAAATCAATGCTCTTACTTAGGCTTTAATTATAGCCGAATCGTCGTCGCTCGCGTCTCTTTCGCCGTGACTATGGAGGATCGGGCTCTCAAGCCCTCGCTGTTTGCCAACGTCTCTCCGACAGTCTAGACGGACGAATTGAAAAAATTAATTAGCTCTCTTTACATTCCGACGACTAGTGCCAGTGCGCTGTTTGTTTCCGCATTATTCCTCGGAGGCTCGTTTCTCGAAAAAAAGATAAATACGCCGATCCTCCCGAGCACCGTCGGCGCGAGATGCACCAGCTGCACTGCAAGTGAGATGTGCGCCACGATACTCGTGTAATGCTCTGTTCTACGTATCTTACGATGCGCTACCTGCAACTTAACATAAGCACCTACAATTTTCCACTATTACCTTGTATCATTGTAGTCTGAATTATTTACGCTCGCGCTTATACGAACGATATTTGCTCGCGCACGATCAGAGACGAGTCGCCGCTTATCGATTCGAAAGTCTGCAAATTAATCGTAACTTTTTCCGACGCACACGCATATACGCACGAAAGTGGGCTGAAAAAATGATTTAGTCGACACTGCGAATTCGAAGCAGCAACGCCACAACACTAGGTCCAAAGGGTTATTATCGAGCCAATCGGTGCTTTACTTTATTAAAAATTTTAACCATAAACTTATCTAGTATTTACTGAAATTCTTTCGAGACGCGCCATTTTGGACCGTTTAATTAATACCCTCCGACTTATTATGCTTCTTGAATTAACAGCGAAGGAATGTTAACAATAGAGCATTTCACCAGCCACCAAAAAACCAAGCGGAATGTTTAAAAAATGCATCAATGGTTGATTAAAACAGTAAAAAATGAGCTCTTGAAGCTTCGGGTAATTATAAAGGAATTAATTAAAATGAATTAGTAAATTAAGGTGATATTCTCCGTTTATTTCATTTATGCAAATTGGAGCTGTTTTACGGAAAGTCGGCGGACGACGCTCTTACAGCGCGCGTTTAGCTCGACGGAACTCTGTGCCCTCCCCCGAGCACTCGCGCGGCACGAGTAAACCCGTCTAAAAAAAAGCGCAACGATGCCCTTACACACGCCCTTACGTACAATACGAAATCAAGCAATAATTAATACTCGGCGGTATTAAGCGACTCTCGTCTCCATCGCAACTCTCGGCGTCCACAATGAAATTAATTATGCAGCACGAGACAAAGGCTTATCTGGAGGACACACGCACGCACGCGCAAAAAGGGGAAAAATTCGCAAAAAGAGAGAGGCGCACAGGTAGACGGGAGGAGGCACACCTCCCGCGTGCAGACGCGCGGCCTGATGCACGTTAGGACCGAGTGCGACGGCTGCGGCGGTCCACCGGCCGTCCGCTGCTCTCGCTCGCTCGTAATTACAAGTACCGCGCGCTCGGCCCGCCGTATCGATGCACATACACGCCCAGTCCGCGAGAGGAGCCCCTTGTCTCCTCCTTTTCCTTTATAAGCCTTTTTTCTTCCCTCGGCCCTTTTTATTGTTGCGCACTTAGTCGGGAGAGGGCGGTGGGCCCGGCGCGGAGCGGGGCTGAAATTAATAACGCGCGAGGACTTTTTTTTTCAATTTCGCGGCTCCGAGGCGAATTAAAAGCTCTGCCCCCTTGGCCGAGAAGGAAAAAAAGCCGGACTCTCGCTTGCTGATCTTCGTTGCTGGCCTTCGGTATAATGAATTGAATCCCCGGCGCAGGGCTTAATGAAGAGGGCCGATAAATTGACGCGATGCGGAAAAAGCAATTATTGTTTGAGAAACCGAATAATTAATTCGATTTGTCCGAATCGCGCTTTAAATTTCGCCTTTATTTTTTCCTTCGTCAGTCGGCGTGTTTGCCCGTGCGCGCGCGTGAACGCACACACGCGCGGAGAGCGAGCACAGGCTCCGCTCGCGAGCATGAATCTTGGGAGATAATTGTATTTGGCTCCTCGCGATAATTCCACGCCAGGATGTATTTATGTACACACGGACGAGCGCAAACAGAGATAAATAACTGTTCGACGCGCGGCGGGGAAGAGGGAAGCAGTGGGGAAAAACGTACGCGCGCGCGCTCCTCGATTTACACATGCCCAAAGCGCTTTTTGATTTACAAGACGATTCATCATTACTGGCGCGCTTATAGAGAGCGAGTTATCGACGAGTCGCTCTCCTCGATAGAGAATACCCGTATCAAAGCTGCTCGACGTATTCCGGATCGAGCAGCCGCCGCCGAGTCCTGGGAATTAAGGACAAATTTTCAATGCGTATAAGCTCTGCTTTTTGTGCCCCCTAAGTCCAAACGAGGGAAAAATTCCTTTGTCAACGCGATCCGCGCCGCTTTTCTCCATTTTTAACTTGTGCGCGGTAATTTATACGGGAGCGTTTGTACCCTCCTTAACTCAAACTAGACGCGTGCGATTGTTATAAGCGCGTTAGTAGCCGTAGAAATAAATTGACCGACTCCTGCCATTCGCCTATAAAATTCAATGATAATTTATCGTACTTTTAGCTCGGAAATGATTATTTTAAAATTAAGTTTTACGGCAACTCGTCTACTGTGCTACGGACACCCTTCCTTAACTCTTGTACGCCTGACGTTTAATCGTCGCTATAAAATTTGACACCCCCTACCCACTAGCTAATAACCAATACGCATCTGTGGATCATTTCCATTTTTAATTATTTGAAAACCAACACTCGCGCGCGTCGAGTAATAAAACGCCAAGATTTGTTCTGCAATCTCAGGGCATTATTGGCAAATATTGCTATAATAACTGTATTGTAACGCTAATTCAATAACAAAGTAATGGCGTGGATAATTTTATAGCTGCAAACACTTTTCGATGTATTTAAATAAATATCGCCGTTGCGCACGCCACGTTTACGCCCGTAAAAATTCGTATAAAGTTGAATTTATGTTATTTTTATTGCGCGCGCATTATTAGGGAACGCCAATTATCGCAGCGCTGAACAAATATGATTCATCGTAAATTAATTTCCACGAAATAAAAACACACTTTTGGTTGTAATGCTAATATCGATCCGGCGATTCGTTCTTGGAGATCGAGCCCGATTCGACCGAAAATAGACGTGCAGTTGCAGTAACGCAAGGCGCAACATATTTATAAATAGCAGTTACAATTTATCGAAGCTCGTAAGGACTGCCGGCAGATAAACGTATTTGCACGGCTTGAAATACGAACTCCAAGACGAGCTATCGAGCCGCAACGATTTAACGATTTAACGATTTACGGCTCATCAGGCAGACGTCAAATGTTTTCCTACCAATTTCACAAATCAATCTCGAAAGCGTGTATTTGCCTTCGTTATCTGCACCTGAATCCCATCACCTGCTGGCCCGTATCTCCGTTACCGTGCAAGAAATTTGAGATTTGACGGGAGGTTGAGCGCGCCGACGCATTATAGCCATCCGACTGAAATTAAACTCGGAAACAGTTCATTTTCATCGCATAATGCTGCGGCGCTAAATTCTCGCGCTTTCCCTCCCGCAGTTACTCTCAAATCCTCCATAAGAGCAGCCAGACAGGCAGACGGGCAGACAGACAGGCGAAATCGTCGACGAAGCACTCGGCCGAGTTGACAAATGTCCCTCCTACTCTTCTCCGCCCTCTTTTTTTCATCGATAAGGCACACCGCGCTTCGCTTATCGCGACATTGCGGTCCCCTTGACAAATTCGACCGAACAGCCAAAGTGTTTATCGCCGCTCTCTCTCTCTCTCTCTCTCTCTATTTCCCTTGACGTCTACGTCTACGTCGACGACTGACTGACTCGAGCGTTATCGCCGGAACTTTTCCGCCCCCTTATCGTGCGACTGACTCTCTTGAGACCGAAGCGTCGCTATCTGTTCCATTACATATACACGTGCAGATGCAGGCGTGAGAGTGCGCGTGGTCGCGACGTCCTCTCATCTCGACGGCGCTTCTGTCTCGCCGATCGTGTCGCGGGGAAATAGTGGACGAGGGTCCGATGAATGACCAGCGGAGGGTTACGTCCACTAAGGCGATTTTCTCGGCTTTTTCTTCCAGAACCTCATTGTTCTCGAGCAGAATTCAATGTCAGCAGAGTTTCCGGACTGCTTTCTCAATGGACACGTGTCACGAAATGTCATGGGATTTTCGGTTCTCGCTGCGCGCGGACAAGTAATTTTCGGAAGATAAATTCTACATTTAGCTGTCCCGATTACAGTTCGCGGCAACCCCTTACTGCCGGCGGGAACTTCGATACAAATTGGGCGAATATTTAACAAGTGGAGCCAAGTTCCTTAGCACGCTGATACAACTTGTCACGTACTCGCATGCGCAACGAATGCGTCGTCGTTTGAGATAGAGAGGGACGAGGGAGGGAGTGAGACTGTCTCAGCGTGAGTCGCGGCATTTTTCCAAGCAGTTTAAGCGGTAATTGTGTAACGATATTTCAGATGTTAGGACGTATGTAAGTCCTGTGTAAATAAAACGAAAGACTCGTTAAGGTGAAGAACTAGCCATTTTCGATCGAGTTATTCAATTTATCGGTGTTGGCTCGGGTAGCGGCCCATTCCGCTCTTAAAAAGGCCTCTCTGTCGGTCGTAATTATTTTTATTTTTATTTTGAGCCAATGTGTTTTGAGAGAAAAATAACTACACACGCACTCGCTTAGCCACTTCCTCGATCAGTCATTTGTTTCAGCCGCGGCCAGAAATTAATCGGTGCCGTTACGTAACGCAATGATCGGCAAAAAGCAATTAATCGATTTCGAATCCAAAAAATTACGCTACTGACGTTGCGATTGTACGGGATGCTGCTTCTAAGCGCACGACAGTAACCTGGCAAAGCCAATTTCCAAGGCGCCACAACGGCCGCTATTATCTCGAGACACACGCCGCGCATAATTGCACCGTCACTTGGACGTTGTTGTCCATAACGGATAAACCAATAATCTATTGTGAAAAAGAGAATTAATTCTTGCATGACTAACGAGGTTTAGATCCTTATTAAATATGAATACATATGCGAAGTGAAGCAATTGCAGATCTCTCTCTCTCTCGCAATGATACAGCCTTTCTGTGGATCCTCGTTGATTCGAGAGGAAGTTATTGCCCCTAGACCCACTGCATCGAACTTGTGTTAAAGTTGAATACAAACAAAAAAATTCACGATTTGGATCGACAAGCGATCGCTTTCTAGTAGACGTACATTCTACCTGTGGATTTTTTCTGGAAAAATTGTTAATCGAATTAAATGAGCGAAGCTGAAGTTGCAGATGCGCGTGGAAGGAAAATATTGGAGGAGAAATTGTAAGTTAACGTTTTCATTTGTATCTAATCCGAGAGAGAGAGAGAGAGAGGAGAGAGAGGTATGGGAAGAGAGGAATTAAAAACTTTTATGTTCAACTTTTACCTCTAGACCGAGTTTAAAAAGAAATTTTACAATAACGAATCTGCTCTTACACGTCGCTCAAAATTGTTCTTGCGCTGTAAACGCAGACGCAATAATTGGAAAATTGTATTAATAATTTGATTTTCATCTCCGAAATGTTTTTAAAATGCCTGGTCTCGGTATAAAATCGACGCTAAAATATCGTTGCGAGAGAAAATAAAAGGCGTGAGCAAGGAAAATTTATGAATTTCGTATTCTGCCTCTCCCCTCCTCTCGAGAAGCAGACATAAAGATGATCTGCCGGAGCAGCGCGCGACACGTAAACCCATCTTCTCTTTGTCTCTCCTGCTCCCTCCTCTTCTTCCACCGTCTTCTTCTTGTTTTAGCGACACGAGTTCCTTTGGAACCCCCCTGTGGGCGGTCGTCTCACGGAGATTTTCCCGCGGGATCTTGTCGCGCGTCGAGCCCGTGTTATTGTGTTGGAGTTTGGGAAAATTACGTTGCAACGCGCGTTGCTCCTATTTCTTCTTCCCCTGCCCCTTACCCCACCAGCAAACCGAGCTCTGACACACGCGAGGGGCCTTTTTACCAATTACGCGTAATTGGCGTAAATATTTCGTGGTAGGACCTTTGTGTCGTTAGTCGCGCTCCGCTGGCTCCGCGCCATGCGTATCGCGCTGCTGCCTCGTTCTTAATTTTTCAGCAGCAGCAAGACGCACTTTGATTTCGCAGGATCGACGTAGGACGCTTGTTAATGTAATCGGACGGCTTCAAAGTAGCTGTCGGACCAAGTTTGAGTCGCTTGTTTTTTGGAGGGGAAGCGAGAGCGCGGTATTGAATTTCAAAGGGGCTTAAACTGTGCTGATCTTAATTTAGCCTGGGACGTTTGATTGGGAAATTTTCTTTTCCGAGTCTCGGATGCTGCCACCTCGCGCAGCGTCTGCGGCCCGACAGAGAATTCGTGCGAGATATTCAATTTAGCACTCGACGTGTATTTCTTCATCAATTTCTAAATTGACAAGAAAGGCAAGTTTGTTAACCTAAGATATTTCGCTGAAACATGATTGTAAAGGATTGCGCGCTTTCCGAAAATAACATCGTACAGCCACGGTAAAGAGGAAAAAGCAAAAGCCCGTACTCTGAAGCATTGGAAAAACGAGCGAAAGACAGTGCATCCGAGTATTTTTCCCCGGCATTAACCGTCAATCGGTGGAATCGTAGTGACTGCGAGTACATTGTTGCGACGTCTCTGCAGCGTACACGTCATCTTCCTCGTACCCCACGCAACAACGACTCATCCCGCGCATTTCAATCAATGTTATTTTGTTAAAAGACGAGCAAACGAGGCCATTCGCGAATAATTGATAAAAAGTGAGTCCCCGAATTTGGCCCGCAGCTCAACGGTTTCGCGAAATCCTCGTTGTTCGAAAAAGCTTAGCTAGTAAATAGATTTGGTCCTCTTGAGTCTCCGGATGTTCGCGTCACGTGCCCCCGTCCGTCCATCCTCATAAATAATTAAACGCCTTGGCAAGTCCTAAATCGCATTATAAGAAGAAACGACTAGGCTCACGAAATAATATGAGAAAAATCTCCCTTTCTCTCCGCGAGCAACGGTATATCCCGTTTTCAATTTCCCAGCTGCCTCTTCTGCCTGGCGTATAAAACGTGTCTCTAGTCGAGGGAGAGAGAGAGAGAGAGAGAGAGAGAGAGAGAGAAAGGGGCCGCAAAAACAAAGCAAAAATTGGCACATCGAGTGAATCACCGAAGCATTTTATCCAATGCCCCTTCGTCGAGGAGAGGACACATTCGCTGCAGCGCCGCAAAGAGGATGAAGATCCGCGCGATACCGACAAGAGGGACAAAATAAAAGGGGAAGAGAGAGAGAGAGAGAGAGAGAGAGAGAGGGAGAGGGAGATACCGGTCGCGGGCACCGAGCCGATCCGAGGTCGTGCGTTTTATACAGGCGGGGTCATCCTCGGTCTCACCGCTGTACCGTTACGGCAGCGTGCGCGCGCATGCCCTTGCATACGAGTGTGTGCACGAGAGCTCGAGAGCATGTACCCGCGAGTCAAGGAAAGAAGATGGACGGATAAAGAGAGGAGGAGAGGGGCTACCCAGTCGATTGTAGACGGATTTACGGAAGGGAAGAAAGTATGTAAAGGTACGCGTGTGTGTGCTAGATTTGAAGGCTTCGCGAAGCGCTTGGCTAGTTTTCCGTTTTCTTCCGATGCGCATATAATGATAGCTTTGGAAACGGATTCGCCGAGACCAGGAATAGGGAAGAAAGTCGAGATAAAGGAAGAATTATGCGCCGTTTCAATTCTTTATTATGAAAATCGCCAATGTTGGCCGGTTTAGGTTAAACGTGACAAGGCACGCGCACACTTTACCTGCGCCTCGAAGAAGACGGGATTTTAATCATAACTTCACTCCTGCGTCGGACCATTTTTGTCCCTCCCCAACTGATTACCGCGTAAAAACGACGGTTATTGACTCTTGGATCGGCTCAAATAAGTCAGTCGCAAACTTCTGAGTGCTTGCGGGATTACGAATGCGAGGGTCGGTCCGACGCGCAACGTTATTAGACTCGTTGCATTCGTCGCCCGACAACTCGTTCGAAACACGCTAGTGTTGGCCGAGCACAGACGAAGCGCACGCGTGGGTCAATCTGCTAAGCTGACACTCGCCGATCGAAGTCATTCGCGACGGGGAACTTATAGGTCGGAGAGCCTAATGATACATTTCACGGCGCAAGGAGTCGCGTAATTACAGCCGAGTTCCCGGAGTCGCTCCTCGCTTGCTTCTCCGAATTTGGCTGCTGCACCTCTTTAAATGAGGAAACGACCCGACACAGTTATGCCTCCCGCTTATTATACGATTACGATACCTCGATTTCCATTTTATTCGAGCGACGATAACTCGAATATTAGCAGTGAGTATGAGTCTGCGGGCGGAGGAAACTCGCGGGGCTACGTATGTCTCGGAATCGAGTTCGCGGGATCGAAATCCGCGAAACGTAGACCGGAGCGTTATACTCGTATTTTAACGATTCGTCCCAAGACAAGAGCGACAAATTCACGAAGCCAGATAACGACGGCGACCGCGGCGGCGAGGATGAAAAATGTAGACAATATGAGGGAGGAGAGGAGGGGAGAGCGGCCCTTCGAGCGCCGTCTCCGAGACGTGCATCGCTGCATAATCCGGTCCCGCGGCGCGCCGATGCACATAACGTTGCTGCAGCGACGAGGACGGGGCCGGCGTACTGCGGGGCCCACGTCCGTGTACATAAATAAGAACATAACTACGAGCTTGTAACGGCGAGCGCGCACACGTATGCACTGGCATTTACATGCGCGTAAGGTAGGCCGACCAAGGGGGGCCTGGCAGGGGAGGAGAGCTGCACGACAAAAAAATCGGTGTCTCGTGACATGCGCACTTGCGAGTTGACTAGAGCCAACTCAGGGCAGCGCGTCGAGTCCTTTTGCGATGGCTTCGATGCGCGTTGCAGTTTTTCGAGCACTTGCTCGCCCGCACTGTTGGCTTTATCTTATTGACCGATGCGCGCTTGCCATGTCAAATTATATTTTGAACGACTGTTTCGCCAAAAATTGCATCCTCCGCGGTTTCACAATTTTCTTTGATATTTTATGGACAACATTAGAAATGGTTGATAAATATTTTCGTCTCCAAATAGATTGGACCGATTGGAGAAAAGTAATCGATCAAAACTTGATGATTTGTGTGAGACACGGTTAGTTTTGTTTTTCGTTGCTGTTGAACGAATCGAATTACTTTTGACAAATAATACGCCGTGTTTTACAATAATCGTACGCTTATAAATAGCAGTAATTCGTTCTGCACACGACATAATCGTCCCAAGTAAATAATTACACTGTTAAAAATGTGTTGCGCCTTCTTTATCCACTGACAATCGAAATTGTAGTATCGGAATAAACGAGTAAAGTTGTTTCTCGGGATACGTGCCAGCACTTTTGGACTCGATATAACATATAATATATAATATATAATACGAGCTAAATGGTCTGTCGCTCGCAATAAAAAGAAATTAGTGCATTTCCAGTACAATATAATCCGCGATTATTAATTTCGTATTTTATAAAATTTCATTTTTAAAAGAGTTGGTGCGATGCACAAGAAGATTAATTTTTAAGAGATAAAAAGTGCAGCTTTAATTTAGAGAGAAGTTGATTTCAATTTTTCGTTTAAATAATGTTCGTTTAAAAGGTCGAATTTTTATGCGCCACTCGCTCGTACGCGAATTCGATTTCGACCGATAATTATCAGTCGATAAAATTTCGGGACTGTTAATCTTATTAGATCAAATATAAGTTAGACTCCAACTGTTGAGCTCTTTAATTTATAATGGGAACTTATATTGAATTTCAGATTAGTACTCATCTATGCACCAATGATGCGTTCGTATTTGTCGAGAGTCAAAAAGTTTGATAGTACGCGTTACTCGGTTCGAAAACTTCATTGTTCTGTTTTGAGTTTTAATTAGCTAGTACCTAACACAATGGCGTATTATATTTTTTGCGTTTGCCAAACTTTCTATAATAATAGATATTAAACCCGTCCCAGTCGGTATACGCGACTACAGCACTTTTTCGCCTCGAACATAAAATGCTGCGCAACTGTTTTAAGTACTCGTAAATGCAGGAGGCATTGTTCCGATGAAATTTCTTTATCTCTCGTAGGGGCTAAGGTCTGACTCTTGATGTAAATTATGAATCCAGCGCTCGACTATGCAAATTTCAATTTAATTTTTTAATTTCGGCAGTCGCAGTCGAAGCATTTTCCTTCTGTCGCGACCTCCCGACTCTAGAAATCGCCATTATTATTTGAATTCGTCGTGGTACGTAAATGGTAATTAGAAATTCGGGCGGAATTGACACGAAGTGAGTCGCGCCCGAGGAAAGACGTCAGGGGCAGCAGTCGAGGCTCCTCAACATCCCCGTTCTAATTCACCGCTCGAGCCCGAGCCCCGGCATTAATTAACATTTCGGTGATTTATACCCGGACACGAGTCGCGCACTAATTATTCCCAATCCATGATCGGGCAGCGCCGTATCATCATGCCTCGATCGAAAAACCAACTGCTTTCGTTCTCTCGAGGCATTGCACTCGGTCGGAGGCGGAAGTGGAGAGCTCGAGAAGAGGTCGTCAGGTCGCACACGTGGAGCAATAATCGAGGGCTTGCGTGCGTTAATTCGGCAAATTAGAGTATTAGGACTGTAGGTGATGGTGTGCACGCGAGTCGGTCACGTGCCCCCACCTGCCTCTGTGTACACAACCACAGGCGCACTCCGCGTGCGCGTACGTCGCGCGTTGAAGAGGATCGAACGCGCATGCATAAGTCACGGGCGTCTCGCGTTTACGCTCCCACGCGTCCGTCCGAGAGCCGGAGGAATGCATCGCAACCAGCCATCGCTCCTTCCTCATACCTTGGATCCGATGGAATCCGAAGGTGCTGCACGTCTCGAAAGGAAAACTGTCGAACGCTCGACAGCCATCCAACGTTTTCCATGCTTTTTCCGCCTTGGCTGCTCTAGCATTTATTACTTTTGCAGCCAACAGGACCCTTTCGCTTCTCGCAGCAACCCGAATTTTCTTACTTTGCAATTACAATTTCTAATCCCCCTCTCCATTGTTTTATTAGGCCGCTGTATTTCAACTCTCCGCTTCTTGATTATACAGTGAGCCGCAATTAATTCCCTCCGTCAAATTCGTTAAATGAAACTAAGCGTGAGTCTGGAATTAAAATTACGATCTTCTGCGTCATTCCGACGCCTCGATCGCTAACGAATCAATCATTGGTAATTGCGTTCTAGTCGAGCGATCTACGAGACTCGGTTGCGAAACGCTTGGCTTTTCGATCTTCCGCCGCGTGCGGATTACGAACAGAAGCTGCGATCGTTGTTTCGACGGATCTGCTTTCGATCGTCGAATCGTCACGATCGGAAGATACACGAATTGAGAATCAATGCTTACGTTATAGGTGTAACCGTGACAGCGCGGAAAAATACCGTTACAGCGAGGAAAATTTTCGATCGAATGCTGTAATATCATTCCCCGGCCCAAGCGGCATCTAAACAAATCTGTCATATTACGAGTTTATTAGAAAAAGTGCATCGGATTATGCTTCGTCGCCAAAACGACACTCGAGAACGGGTCAACTGTTAAAGGGCACATCGGCCAACGAGATGGAGGAGAAAAAGTCCCTTTCACAGCGTCCCCTCGCTTCGATGGTCGAGTCATCGCTCGCCTCCGCGACAACAAAAGCGAGCGAAGCGTGTGACGGAAAGCGCGTCTCCGATCCTTCGTACGCGCGTCTTCGCCATTACGGTGAATTCTGCCGCACGATGAAGCTGGCGAAAAAAGGTCTTATAATACGCGTCTGCTTCTCCGCGCGCTCTTTGTCCCGTTCTATTCGGCCCTTTGCAGGGCGGATTCCTCGTCCGATTATCAGAGCTGACAAAAGAATTCAATGAATTATTTAATTGCAAGTGTTGGCTGCGTAATTAATTAAAAGTTTATTCAATCCGACTGTAGTTTAAATGTAATTGCAACTGCTGATCGTTTATTTTTCGACTCCTTTTTTTTCATTCGATATTGGAAACCTTCGAGCGAAAATTTTGTTTTTCGAACTCTCGTTATTCGATTAAATAATATTAATGTTTAAAAGGTTGAAATAGATTCTTTTAGTTAATGCGTATCGGTTCTTATTACCGGGTAATCAATACACGTATATTCGACTATTTAGCAAATTTATTTCGACAATTTGTTTAAAGCATAATTCAGCGGCCACTATAATTACAGTTTAAGTAATGTTTCAATATCAGAGTTAAATTGCTTTTTAAATCTTTGAAATACCGATGATTATCAGTTAAAGTAATGCCTTTTTTTGAACATGATATACTCGCACTCGCGCGTACGACAAAAGAAGGAACTCGGAGAGAAAGGCAGGCGGTCTTTTATGAATTTACTGCTCCGCATTACGAGTACATTCGAGCGTCTCGCGGCGGACATTTATAAAATACGGTTTTCCTAGCGAACGAATGATTATTTCAGCGGTACGCCACCCTGCGGATTAGAATGTAGTCGAGTGTTCAACGCGGGATGGCAGATTCGTATTTATTCGATATTTTCGTTGGCAGTTTCCGCGCGCACGAATAGATAAAAAGAAGGCGACACCGAATAGCCGTTGATAAGCTCGAATTAAACGATTCCAAAAGCGAGCCTCGAGCGTCGAGCGAATAAAGCGAGCGCGCGCTCAAAAAAGCGAGTAACAAGCGCAAAAGTGAAAAACGCCCGAACGCGTTTGCGTCGAAGGCGATCCGGAGCTATCGGTCTTGGCTCGGGAGGAATAATCCGTGGGCGGGAGAACGAGCAGGAGCTTCGCCGGCCGATATTCTGTGAAGGAATCTCATATTCCCGGCTGATTAATATCGATCGCCGCGATTGGAGGCATAAATCACAGGCGCGGCTCGGCTTTCAATTAGTCGCTCGAGCCGCGCTTCATTAGAAGGAAAGCCGGGGAGGGGGAATTAGCGCCGCGACGACGAGCCCCAACTTTTTGCCAACTTTTTGCAAAAGAGACTTTTGCCTACGCGAATGCCATCGAGCGCGTCGCTCTTGAAAGATTGGAGTCGGATAGCGCGCGTAATAAACATCCAGCTTTACTCGGTTTGGCGTCGCGCGACGGACCTTCGGGTGCAACAAAAAACGCGGTTCCTCGCGGTTAGTCGCCTCTCTTCTTCCCACCACCGCGAGTTTTCACTCTGCCCTCCTCGTTATGCGCGAACGCTTCCGCGCCTCAGTCCCGCCCTCTACTGTCCTCGTTATTTATTTTCCTTTCCCTCCCTAATTCGTTTGTACTTAGGGCAGGAGCTTATTTATCTTTCCGCGCGCAATCTCTTTCGTTCGCTTTAACTTCATTCTAATTTCTGCTCGGCGCTACACGCGAGCGACATTAGTTACGAGTAATTTACGAGAAATTGGAGCGCGCAAGGGCATCGGTGCATCGAAAAAACGAGCTAAATTTTATTCGATTTCTCGAAATTTGCGCGCGAGTGTTCCGTACCATTAAGCTTAGCAGCTGCAGCCGTTGCGTTAGTTTGCCCTTCGCCACGCGGTCGCACCCAGCGCTCGTTTCTATTTTTATTGCAGATTACGGTGTCAAGGTTGGTACTCCGGGCACTGATTAATTATTTAAATTGCGAATGCAGTTGAGAAGAGCAAAGTTGCACAGCCTTCGTTCGCTGTTACGATTATTGACGCTCCTAGGGATACGCTCTCAGGAATATGGACTCGAGCGAATGCACTTTATTGCACTTTATTGGGGCTGAGAAAATTAATTAGCCTTTGACCAGCGCTCGGCCGCGTCTACGAGCATCTCGTCCATGCAGTTATGAGCAGCGCTTATGTAAATACTGGTGCCGCGTTTCGCAGCCCTTGGCGCTAGCAACCATCATTGGTTTATCGGATATTGCATAAATTTGTTATTCAAACCGAGCTCCCAGGTCGACAATCCTCGGGAGATACCTGCTCCTGGCATTGAATAAAAGTCCGGTGCAGCAAGTGCCGGGCATCGGCTGCTTTTTAGCGGCGCATGAGCGTCAACGAGAGCGTGGGATCGGCGTCTTATTAGCACGGACTCGCGTGTGTGTCGACGGGGTACCCGGTTACCGGTTACGGTACTCACCTCGGGTCTCGGGAAAAATGGCCGCGGTACGCCTCGCACCTCCAATAATTTTCCGAAAGAGACGCGGGGCTACTGCCGGCAGCCGCTCTCGACGATGTCGGCAATCTCCCGCGCGGCATCTCTCGCGCATAAATAGACTAATCGCGGCGAAGGAGCCCCAGCGGCGTATTGCCGATGTGTACGAGCGAACGCACGCCTCGTGCGCATAATTAGCCTGTGGCTCCTTTGCGCTCGCAGCCTCTTTATCTGCTATTCCGCGAGTCGGAGTCGCCGCTACTGCTCTGCGCGATCTCTCGTCGGGCCTTTCCTGGGAACGGGTCCGCTGCAAGAGCGAGCGAGCGAGAGAGAGAGAGAGAGCTGGGGATGGGAAAGAATTAATTACCTTGCAAATTTAACCGGAGAAGGAAGAAAAAGGGAATTAACAACGAGAATCGGTGAGCAGGAATTTTAAGAATAACGCGCCGAGGCTCCCTTGGACGCTCTCGTGCTTGATCCGGTTTTCCAGAGGACCTTGAAAATTTGCCTCGACCGATAAGGTTCGTCGATGGTATTAGCTTTCGTCTGACGTTAGCTACACCCTGGCTCGATGTGCAGCGGAAAGCGAGCTATCGACTTTAGTCTGCTGGTAATTAGAAATAGCGACGCGTGCCGAAGACGGGAATCTCGGATTGCGTGTGTTTTTAAATTTAATTTTCTCTTTCGGACAGCAGGCAAGCACGATCAAAACACCGCTTTTGTGGTAGTGTCTCGATCGCTGGCACCGACACTGTGTATTGGTGTGGTACAGTGGAAGCTTTAATTTATAACTTGATGCCATGATTTAGGAGTATTGGTAATTTGCGTAAGCTTGCAGTTACCCGAAATCGATAGTCTTACATCGAGAGCTGTAATGGTGCTAAGAATGTCTGGAAGTGAGAACGTCTAAAAATGTCTGATACTCTAATCAAAACATCTGACGGTTTTGCTGAAACGAGTTGGCCTACGGATAGTCGTACTTAACGGAGTTCAACGCGGATTCTTATCGTAAAAATCTAAAGAGTAAAATGTAAAATGCTTTAGTGTGCCTGTAAACTAAATATTGTATAGGTTTTGAAAATCTAATCTCACACAAGTTTCACGGTTATTGTTACTTTGAAATGGAGGAATATGTAACAGTAAGTAGCACTTCCGACTGCAGAATGATAAAATCGATCCTGTGCCTTTCTTTTACATACGTTACTTTTTCGAATATTGCAGTATAACCAAAATTAAAAAGAACACGCGGTATAATTTTTTATCGATGCAGACATTTAGTAGCGATTAAGTTTTTTACTTTATTTGTTAACAACTAGCAACAAATAGATAAAAACTCGAGTCAAACTGCCAAGAAGTAAAAGAAAAATAAATTTTACGTCTAGTTGTCTTTACTTCAATAATTGGTATTATTAGATTAAGACAAATTCAATTAGCTTTTATTTTACCGTGTAATCAAATGAAATAACTTTTTCTCTTGCGTCAACTTTATTCGTGCAATACATACGTTTGTAACAAGTGCGTAAGAGAATCGACATTCGTTAATAATTTTGAGTAATCCATTATCGTATTAGTATTATGAACATAATTAAAAATTCTCTGGATACTATTTCTATCGAGGTAATAATTTGTTTATTATTGAAGTTGCAGTTATTTTATCAAAGCTCCCGTTCCAATAATTTTTAGGCATTATATTGTATCGAGTTCTTAAAGATCTTTAATTCTATAATTAACATGTAAAAAGTTGTTTGCATGTTACCGCTCATTATATTCGAGACGCTGATAGGAAAATATTTAATAATATCAATAGATTATTGATTTAGATTTGAACTTTTCAAATCTTTCGCGTGTACAATCAAACGTTGAAAATTAATTTATAGCTCGTATAGCTGCAAAAAGTATGAGAAGTATACCGATTATCGCTAATCTCTCAATTCTGTGATTTTCTATTTTTATTTTACTCAGACGAATATTGACAGGCAGCTTTATAGCTTTGTAATCCACCTTCAACTGTTATTTTTAGTTGACTTTGATTCGAGAAAATTATAACAGTCGATTATACGACGAAAATGTTTACTATCGGTATTCGATTCAACTGTTTTTACTATACACATAACTCAGAATTAAATATTGCAGCAGAAATTGTATTTTTATTGGAACCTCTATATAAATAGTGAAGACAATGCGACATCGCTAAACACTATTTATACATTCACACACAACCGTAATATCTTCAAAACATTTTGTATTGCAAATGAACTAATTATCAAACGAAACGCTTAACCCAACGTTCTACTCGAATAATTATTATGTCAATTTAGAATTCACTGCTTAGGTTTTATAAGTTACGAGCAACTTGCATGTCACATTTAACATTATGCAGTAGACGCTAGCCTCAGTGTATGTGGAAGTGAAATGTATTCGGAAAAGTATGTTGGTAATGAAAAGTCGTAAAATACAAAATATCAGTTTCGAGGAAAATCCAGCGAACGAAAAAAGGCAACCGTAGTATGGTTAAGAAGACCTTTAACCCAGCCTGTATCTAAAGGTACGCAGTCAGTTCTCGGCAAGTTTTAAAGATAATGACGTAATTGTCGTCATCAGTGTAGTACTTCCTCTAATGGCTACACGCTACATAATACCTGCAATATAACTGAGAACTGAGGAAAGAGCGAAAAGGAAACACACATGCAGTAAATTGCTCGAATGACGTAGTCGGGAAAGCACAGTAATGAACAAATCGGATATGGTCATCATGTACGAGTCCGAGTATTACTTTTGAGTGGGAATTGTTTCGTTACATTATCTATTTTATAATTGCTTAATCATGGTTTTTTAAGTATAAATACATTAATAATCATATTATTCAAATGCTAAAGCTCTACTATTTCGTTCAAAGTATCATTATACAAACGTTTTCTCCGAGAATTAATTACATTTATTGCGCTATTGTTTAGTGTTATTTTTTTCATGCAAAACGTATTAGTAAATAAAAAAATACTTATCGCTTTTATCTACTCTTTGAATCACTTGTTATTCATAAAAAGGGTACATACTATTTAAGCCTACCGTTATTGCTTATGAATAAATTGAATAATATTATTAATGTTAAAAAATAAATTAATCGCAATAACAGTGTATTCTTTTAAGAGTTTACTTGTAAATTTACTTCTAAAATTTGCATTTTCTCCAAGTAATAGACGGTAATTAATATTTCCTTTGTTATAATTAGTTTTTGCTGACTTGGAATGCTACGCAAGTCGTACATTAAAATTATTAATACGCTAAATTCCTTGCAAAGAGAGTTCGCTTCAAAAACATGGATACTTTTTTATTTTCTTCAACTACTCTCTAGTTGGAAATTTCAAAGGTCCAGGAGAATAAAAAGTGCGAGGTCTTCTAAAATAGAAAAATGTCGTACAACTGAACTTGCGTGCACTTAAATGTAATGAATACTAAGCTGCCACATCAGCGCTATAAAAAAGTAAAAAGAAACGGTCGGGCGAAAAAGTGAAAGAAAGCACCGGTGGAAGAAGCGAGTGGAGAGTGGAAAGTTCATCTTACGTGGTAAAGCTGTGAAAGCGTATGTGTCGTTGCCGACACACGAAACGAGCAGAGTAAAATCGAATGAAACTCATACGAGAGCTCCAATTCTGACAGCATTGTGCTCGCAGAATTTAAGATAGCGCATGGCGAAAGTAGCGAAACTTGCGAATCTACCATTACCGAGATCTTATTCATTAGCGAAATGCTGTCGCACCAATGCGGCACCTAGCGTGTTGCTCCGAAAACTCTATACTCACGCAAGCACTAGTTCGGCAAAACGTAGCTCTCGTATTTACTTGTGCGTGAGCATATATTCGGTTTCCGTGTTTCATTTTAGTGACAGAGCGAAAAAACAAGGTCTTTTTATCTTTAAATTTCGACGGGGAAGACAAAGAAAAAGTTGGACGACTCCGGGGGCTCAAAAGAGGCAGAGAAAAGCGAACGAGTAAACCAGGCGATCGTTGACGATCGATTTTTATATTTATATTTTGTATTTTTTATCACAAGCGCGAGCGTTAAAAGTTTGATGAGAAACGATAAAAACGGAAGGCACGTTATTATTTTTTTTTTATTTATTAAGTTTTTTATACTTGTTTCCTTGTATATCTAAATTAATTAGGAGGAATGTCAATTAATTCGCTTTTAGCCTTTGCGCATATGTGTACTCGGAAAAAGGATCCAAATTAACAGGTTAATTTCACAAAAATTTAATTAGCTATTTTCATGAATATAACAAAATAACGCATAATTTTCATATTATGCGTAGCGTTGTGAAATGAACGAATTAATTATTTTAATTTTTAAGCAAATTTTAATAAACCTCGTACGATACACGAAAAATAATTGTATTCTCAAAAATGGAATTTTTCATTTTTTATATTATTATTCAATAAATCTTGACAATTTTAGCAATAGTTTAAAAATAATTGTTGCGCAAAATATAATTTATTTAGATAGAAAAATACGTGCGTTTCACATTATTTCCATTCTAATGCTTGGGCTCGCCATGGAATTGAAAATTAAAATATAATTACAACTCAGTTTTTTATTATTTACGAAGGAAAATTTATATAGAAATTTGAAGTAATCTGTTGTGTAAGTAGTATAAAAGTAGTTCTAGCCCAACCCTACTTATTTCCGTCTCGATAAAAAAACTATAATATCGAACGATAAAATTTTTCCACGTCGATAATAGGGATTTATAATAGTTTTAAAAGTGACTTCTGCCGTTTTTCAGTCTCGTCTCAAAGTTAGTTTCAACTTTTCCACGGAAAGCATAAAAATCTTTATTAGTATATTTCTCTTAACGCAGCAAAGATTACGAGTGTATTTGTAACAAAATAAAATTTCCGAAATCTATCTCCTGTATAAATGTATAAAGCATTATTCGACGATATTTCACTGTAAATTAATACGAACTCGAGTAATTCTAGTTTCTTTTTATGTAAATGCGGATACGCGTGCTATATGTTATGCGAATAACGGAAAATCATTGGGCATAAAACATTTGCGATTGCCAACATTTTTAAAGTCTGCGCTCAATCAAGATTCAAACTGCCACGTTGGAAAATATAAGTGTTTGGAAGGGCAAAGGCTATTTGAAATTATGAATCCTCGATATTCCCGAATTTCAATGGCCTTGCGTTCGACTAATCATTCGAGTCTCGGTTTCTCGGTTTCATTCAAAAGCCTAATCATTCCAGTTTCTCTCTTGAACTCACCTAAAAGATCGATTCTACAAAACATTTTCCCAATCGTCTCTGAATCTTCTCTTCAACACTCTCAAAGTAGACGCGTACCGAGAAAGTTTGCTAAGTCCCGAGGACGACGATTTAATTCGACGTTGAACTCCCGTGCACGAACCTCTTGGCTCGGATCCAAGCGGCGTCAGAAAAGGATAGCAAGCAAGAAAGAGAGAATTAAAGATAACGAGAGCGAAGGAAAATAACAAGATCAGAGGGCACGAGAAGGGAAGAAAAAGTACCGGAGTTCAATTTTTCAACATTTTTCTCGGCTTTCCATTGGAATTCGGTCAGGTAAATTTATTAATTAGTCGCACAATGCTTTATTTATTGCTTGTTACGGAGTCTAAGATAAAACTTATTTGCTTTCTTCATTTCGAGAAAATTCATTTTCTTCAAACTTAGTCTTAGCTGTATGTATTCTATCGACACACAGTTGTTTATAAATCAAAAAAAATTTTCTAGTCACATTAAATTTTTTTGCCTTCAAAAACACGTTATGGTTTAAATATATCGTTTTTTTTTTAAATAAAAAAAATAATTGGGTACAGTTAAACGAATTATAATAGTTCATCTTAGATGCGTCATTTGTAAATTTTATCAAAGACGTATTTTATATATTGTAACTGATTTTCCGTGAAATTTGAAACTAATTAACTCAAGTGAAAATTCGGATTTAATTTTTCCTATTCAAAAATTGAGGTTCGATGCAGACGAGACGAAAATGTATTTCAATTTTCCTACGCAATTTTTAATTTTTTTCTCGTAAATTTAAATATAAACTATGATCGTTAAAAATAAATATTAAGAATTCTAATTTTTACGAAGATAGAATTGGATGTGGTTCTTTGTTCTGGCATCGTTATTAGGCTTTAAACAAGTTTCAAGTTGATTGATTAATTTGTCAAACGCGGAGAACTTGTTGAACTCTTTTAGAGTTCTTTGCAAAAAGATGACAATTTAAAAATTATTCGTTACTCTATTTAATAAATTAACGTTGCTATTACTTGCAACCCTTTCACGTTCAATTTTTTCGTAAGTTCTTGAGTCTATTTTTAGAAGCAGAGCCTCGTAAAATTACTATTACATCTAAAAATATTTGTGAAAATAAAGTGCATTAGGGATATAAAGTAGCTATTTATAGTTACGAAGAAATTTAACAAGATTTTGCTGAATCTCCCCGTAAAGTACGTAATTTATAATAATAGTTAGAAAGAACGAGTGACGCCGCAATTAAAAAACTGATTCTCACGATAAAAGTAATTTACTCCTAAGGCAACATTCAATAAAAGTTCACTGATTAGCTAAATCAACAATTTCTTCAATTAGAATTTTAAAGCGCAAAAGGGAACAAATACAAATACCTTTTCCTACTGCACTAGAACAAGGACGGCGGATTGCCGGCGAAGCGAGGAAACGCCGAGCATTTCCAAGCTTAAATAGCGCTGCGTCGGCGCGTGTGTTCCTACTGCGAATGCCTCTCACACCCCCGCATGTGTGTACACGCAGCGGGCGCACGTGTGCGGGGTCGGATCGGTGAGGACCAGCGAGGGGGGCAAGGATCGATCGGGGATGCGGGGGCAACAGCGTGCAGTCGATTATCGAATTTTTCTGCGATCCCATCGGCGCACCTGCACCGGCCGGCATACTCTCATGTTCGCGCATGCGTCTCCCCCGCGGTCCGTTAGGCCACTCTTCGCTATCTGTTTTCTCGGTGTTGCTGCTCGTACCTGGATGTTTGCCACGGCACTAGTGAACTCCTTTGCCCTTCGCCACGCTCCTTTTTTTCCTCGGTGCTCAAACATAATTAGAGCAAATTTCTCGCCCACTTATCTCCTCGCGGTGACTAACTCGCAGTGATCCGCTAAGCGAATCCGAGGCTCGCCCGATGTTTTAATTTCACGAGCTTGCGACTCTCCCCCAAAAGAACGTTATCTTTACTTTATTGGGTATCGAGGTATCGGAAAAAGCCGTGGGTAAAGTGTATTTTATGGGCGAGTAAGAGGACGCTTACGGCGCGGCTTTCTCAGGTATCTCGTCGACTCTCGCGTGGACAAAAATGAAAATTATCAGCAATCAGTATGGAAAAATATGCTGGCGTCGATTCGTTTTATAATAAAGGTCGGCTAAAATTATTATCCTAGTTTATTTAAATTAGAGTTTCGCACTAAAGTAGAAAGGAACTTTTTGTCAACAATGTGCAATATATTATATACGCCAGGGTGTCACTTGGAATGCATTAAGTATAAGGATATGTTAATCTATTCGCGAGAATAAATGTTTTTTTCATTCGAGTATACACGAGTTTGCTACTGTGAGATCTAATTATAAAAGAAGATGAATAAATTTGCATTAAATGGAGATTTAATTGATAATGTGAGCTGGAGAAAATAACGCAACAAACATTGACTACAAAATCATCAAGTTTGAATAACAAATTAAAACGAGTAAAAGAATTCCCAGCGTTATTCGAATAAATTAAGATGGCGCTGTCCATGATGAAACGTAGGTAAGCAGTATTAAGTACTCGGCTCGAGTGCTTAATTCGTCGGAGCAATTATTTGCTAATTTCACTTATCAATTACAAATTTTTCCGAACGCAAGCAATCAAAATGTGATACTTCCCAGCTTCTCGCAAAACTCCCATGATTAGATGTAATTCTGCAGCCGCCGTAAATAATCCTCTCGCGGACTCGAATGGATTTATATTGCAAGTGTAAAAGAGGCAGGCAGCAGGGTATCCATTAGTTTTAACGAAGATATAACATTCGTGCGACTCACAACCGTGTCTTGCATGGTTTTACTTAAGTGCAAGGGCGTAAAAAGTAACAGGATTGAAGTGTTTGTAGTGCTTACATCCGCATAATCGAGCCACCGACACACGGAGGAAGAAGAAGAAGCAGCAGCGACTTAACGCAAGAGTGGTAAGCGCGTCGGCCACTTAGTGGCGCTGCTCTCCTGCGCCGCCCACAAGTCCCGGAGATCAGTCCTCTAATTGCGACCAAAAACACCTTCCGTTTCGCAATGCGTCCTTTTCCATCGAAGAGAGTCCCGTTCCCCTGCGTCCCAATTACGACATGGAAATGCAGAAAATCCCGGCGGCTACGTCCCGCAAGATCAACTTCTCCTCGGCGCTCCTCCGGAATCATTTACTTCTCTATTACGCTTAGGATTTTATTCCCATAATAATCTTCTCTCGGTGACGGCGGCGGTGGCGGCAATTCGCATTGCCCATATCTACCAGAAAGGTTTTCTCATACGCTCTCCTGCGTTATTACGCGTGCACGCTTGCCCGTAATAACAGTTGTTTTACTACCAGCGGTGCCGTCGTCTATCGGCTCCTCGTGCTTAGCCGGAGTAATGCTCGATTATGCGCAAGCACGTTCACGTCCTTACCGAGGTCTCATCCTTTTTTCCTCTTATCCGGTGAATCACGCGTAGCGCGCACATCCCCTCTCCCCTCAGCTCCCACGGCCCCCTCTCACTCTCGCTCTTATCGCGCAGATGAAGTGTCGCGAGCGATATTCCGCGTGCTTTTTATTATAATAAAATGATCGGGATGCGGAGGCGCGCGAGCGCCACTGTGTGTTTATGGAGTGGATTTTCGCGTTGAAACGATCCCAGGAGTCTCAAGCCGCTTTTTAATTTGATTTTACAGCTGAGATTTCTGCCGGAGAGAGTATTATTGAATTCCTTATGCGGAGCACAGATTACTAGGTGATTTGTGCTAGTAGATCCGATGCGTCTGCTCGTACGTGATGCGGAAATGTACTCGCGCTATTTTGAGAATCGCCGTTATTAAGTTGTAGACTTTATGCTCGTTTTACTAATCCCGGCAATTATTATTTATGTTACAACTTGTTCTGTAAATCGCGCGCTTTTCACTCGCGACTCCCTAAATATAAAATTTATTTATAGAGTCCTTTCCTTATTGCTCTGGGAATTTCGCAGTCGTACGGTAATAAATTTATTGCTCCTCTAAGGTCCGTACAACAAGTTTGGCCAAGCTTTTCTTTTACTTATTAATTATTAAAATAACAGATGACAGAAATTTCGTTAAAATTAGAAAAACGGATATTCTCAAGCGCGCGCCCCACTTTCTACCAAGGAGTAACTCCACTTTGATATTCCGATTAAAAGGCCGGGCGACGTACGAAAAAAGTTGGTTCGTCTCTCGGTCCCAACGGTATAATAGTCTGCTATAAAAAGTAATTTCAAACTCTTTTTTTTTGCATATTAGCATCGATTTAACAATGTATCGCATATGTATTTGGAAAAGTGAAACTTGGGTGGAAATGCGATATCTTGTAAAAAAGAGAATTTGCGAACGTCGAACGTCCTGTCGACCTCGACGCATCGACAGACGTATTAATAACGCAAAAATTATTAATCAAGCGTATTATTTGCGCACACCCTCTGTACCCCCTCTATTTATAGCGCACCATGAACGCGGCGTCGGGGGGATGGGAAAGATGGCGAGGGACGGTGTTTTGCGATTAATTTTTACGTAATTACAGCTTTAACGCGTTCGAGCACTATAAAATTCAATCACACGGACACGTTAATCGCGCAGATTTTCTAATTTGAGCATAACGACTTATCTCAGAATGTAAGTTCAAAGAGCAGTTCAACATCGAGCGGAGGAAACTTGCTTCGAACACGTGATCCAACTACTAAATACCCGAACCCAAGTTAAGTTGCATCGGAGATTCTAATTAAATATGTCTTTCCTATAAGCTGCCCGTAGCAGCGGCTCGTTATTGAATAAAATATACGCTCCTGCGCGTTTCGTGGATAATGGCGATAAAGCGCCGAAAGAAGAATCTCGTACGGCAGTGGCTCCAACGGACTCCATTTCTCAAGATGGTATCCAGCGACAAGTAATATTTTGTTGAAAGCATGAAATACAGCAATACGCGGAGTGATATACGTGTATATGTTTTTATAGTCATTGATACTAATCCTCGGGCCATTTTCTACTGGAGAGTTATTTATATTTGCCAGTGTGTCAAAGAATATTGTGATAATCATATCCATTACTCTTCCAAGATATAATACTATCGTATCCCGTAAAGCGAGAGGCTGCGCCACATTTCGCAGAGTCATTTCGAGCCCCTTTATACGGAGTGCAGTTACGTCAGGCGAATAACTGACGCTTTAATCAAATTCATCGATTGCGCGCGCGGAGATGATATTCCCCCCGCCCCCGAGAATTCGAAATTCAATCCTCGAAAACGGCTTAATGAATGTAAAAGCGCGCGGGCGATTAAGGCCGGTCAAAGCCACCAAACGGAAACTCGGAGGCCGTGTACTAAATCCTCGAGGCGGTCGCAGCTCCCTCGGTGGTCCTGGGGCCTCTTTCCCGCCGACCGAGCAACCGGCCCCAAGCGTAGGAGGATCGATACTCGAGCCGAGGTGTTCGATGGAGCGACGCGTCTCGCAAGTGAGTGCCACAGTGGTGGAAGGACCGACGCGTCAAACTGTTACGAGACGGCGATCGACACCGTCGCCCTTGAACCTTCACAGGAACGTCTTAAATCTCGCGGCGCACGTCGACGCTCCGGAGCTCTTGTGGGAAGCGTCGCCGAGATTAGCGCGGGGTCCGCGTTTTCAAGAGCATCGGTGCGAGTCTCGCATTTCAAGCCGAGCGCTCGTTTGCCAACTCATTTTATACCATTAGGATTTTGCGTTTTTCATTGATCCGAATAATTGCGGAGGGGGAGGGACTGAATTACGGAAGGTCTCCAGCCCATCGGTGCTATTTGGGGCCTCACCCGTAAAAATCTAACTCGCTTTTAACGTCCGACGTGTTGCCGTAAATGATTTTCAACTTAACTAATTCGGGCGAGTAAAATTGCTCGCTGAATTTGTTCCTTCGTATTTCTTTTTGCTTATTCTTCGTTTCTTCGCTGAAAGCATTATCTTCGGCAAAGTTTTTTCTCGTTCTCAGGTATAGTATAATTCTAGTCAGCGAATTTTTTAATCAATTTGTATTCGTATATAGGTCAGCTATGCTTTTATATAACACGATTTCCTTTTACATTATTTCAAGTAGTAATTGCGTGCGACCTACTCTTAACATTATTGAGTCTGCATATAATTAACTAATAAAAGGATATACATGTCCTGAATTTAAATAAATTATATAAATAACTTTTGGGCTGATCCTTTTCCCGTGCACGAATTTACGTTGGATTTAATTAAATTCATGTTCAATTTAAAATAATAAAATATGTAAATTTCAATAATATTACTTAGGCATATTATAAGTCTTGCGTGTAATGGCACTGGATTTTTGCCACGTAAACGTTTTCAAAGGCTAATGCTTTGGAGCTGAAGCATTAAATTCATCAAACGCTAATATTGCGAGTCTTTATAATTCGATAACCAGAAGTGAATATACCAGGACTCCAGTCAATAGCAAACTGCCTTGCCTTACGCAGTTATGTTCCCGTCCCGTTTCTTAATGCGACACGAGCGAACGCGAGCCAAACACACGCTGAATTCAAGAAAATATAGCACATTTTGAATTAATTCAACTCCAGCCTCGCTAATAGATTTTATTAAAAATACCTACTCTTAATTATAATTATATGAACGAGCAATTACATTTTCTCCCTTCCTAGTTATCGCTATAATTAACTTGAAATACTCCATTATTAATAATTACAAATTTTTTCTTCTTCGTCCTATTCATGCCGAACTCGCGCTGGAAAGTTTACTGGAACGGAGCTGGAATATATTTTATTGGTGTGGAAGATATTTTTCGATAAACTCAATAAGTGAAAGCGGCATAAAATTATAATCATAAAATGTGGTCTAATGATGTCGGGCGGTTTAATGCGATTCAACGTATCACGCTTCGATTTAACGGCAATCTTTTATAATTTTTAATTTTCACAAGCTATTTAATACGTAAACACGTGGGCGAAATGTTCTCTGAAATGAAATAAAACGGATTGCGAATAATTAGTAATTTTCACACTCACTGGGGAAACGCGTTAAGCCACGAGTGCGCATAGTTGAGTAATTGGTATTTTTATGAAATTAATTTTTAAGGGGATTTGCGAGTCATCGCGAAAAATGGTAAAGAGTTGTTTAAAATTATACGTTGAGCCGAGTTTAACCGTCGTTAAAAATACTTCACGTTTTGATTAACTTGTACATCGAAACAATTTTCCCAAACAACTAAACTATGTACAAAGTTAATTTTCAGAAATCTATACGCTTCGTGATTTTTCGATTAATTAAATGCCGATGCATGTACTTATGAATGTGTAAAACTGTGCCCTTAAATCATACGTCGCACTCGAAGTAAATTTTCGTTAAACATAGGAACGGCTGCGCGACTGTGACTCAAAGTTTAAGTCGCGGAGAACATCGTAAAAGCAACAAAAAAACTTGACTCGAAGCAGTCAATTTTAATTATTAAATAACATGCCAAGTTCGACTGTATGTGTGCGCTTTTCGTCAAAATCGTTCGTTCTCCACCAACTGGCTGCTTCGATGTCGTCCTCCCGACTATGAACGAAATTTGCGTAACTATAGGTCAAGCGAAATATTGTTCGCAAAAGTAAGTAATTAAATTTAAATTGGGTCGGATGTAGTTGCGCTGCAAGAACGTTTCGAAGGACCTACACTTTTTTATGATAAGTTCGACGTTCTTGTAGAAAAGTTTTACTCTGCTGAAACTTTTTAGATGAGACATTCTTATTCGAGTAATTATGATTTTGCAATTTTTTTCATTATAAAAGAAAGCAAATTAAAAATAATATTTCGCGATAAGAGCTGCGAGTCTTTGCGGGAAACGTGATCTTTTCGGAACGTGTGCCGCACGATTAAATTAAAGTCTGCTTAGATAACTTTTCCGTCAAACGCAACTCGAGGATTTTCTTATTATCTTGTACAAGGTGAGCGGAGGCCTTTTGTCACCCGAAAACGGGAGAAATATGGTGAGATTTTTACGTGTTCATAGTCCATAAATGCAAGTTATAAATATTCCATACAACTAAAAGCAGACACATGTGTCCATTCCATTCTATTTAATAACGTAATTTTACTTTTAGCGAAATTTTCAAAAACCCACGGAAAAAACAGGAAGTTTGAATGTGTGTATAAATCAGGTTGTTGCATTATAAGCCGATCTATCTTATCATTACGATTGAGCTAATTTTTCCAACCGAGTAACATTACAACTTAATCGCAGTACTTCTAAGCACCGGCTACTTTTGCTGTCATGAAAAACAAGCAAATTTCCCCCGAATAATTATGAAATCTATTAAATAAATAAAAAACATGAATTATGCACATGCCGGCCTCCCCCACCACCCGTCGAAGTCATAATTTTCACGACTTGTGAACCGAGAGAGACTGTTCCGTTTAAAAAAATTGGAGGCAGCCGAGATTCTACACAACGTGCACACATAACTACAATGGTTGCTCGCGTTTCGCCAAGGGGCTGTGGTCTTTCAGAGGAGCAAGAATAAGAGGATGAGTCAGGAGGAGGAAGAAGGAGAAGAAGAAGAAGAAGAACGAGAAGAAGAAGAAGAAGAAGAAGAGGAGGAGGAGGAGGACGACGAAGAAGAGTGGCAAGAAATGCATGTGTGCACGTATCGGCGTGGCAGCCGTGGCGGTAGCCCGCACCAACGTCGGCAACCAATTATGGAAAGCCCCAGAGAAGGCGCGAGCGCCTTGCCTCTGGGCTGCTGGTGTTTTGTGGGGCCTTACCCAAGTATTACCCTATTATTCTCAAGGCGGCGCACGAACCAGATGCACAGCCTCCGCAACCGCTGCACCTCTTCACTCTTGCATTTTTATTCCCCCACCCACCCACCCTCTCCCTTTTGACCTTTTACTCTCGCTCCCTTTGCCTCCACTTCGTTCCTCCCTATTCCCTCTCGTGCGCATTGTTTTATTTTTATTTCTCAGCGAATTCGAATCTTTCCTATTTCGAGAACATTTCCGAATGCAAAGGCATCCTCGAAAAATATGTTAATGATTCCAAACTGGCTGATCTTGTCGACCGCGATTAAAGCCGAAGGACGAAAATTCACTCGTTCCGGCTCGAACACATCCAATTTTTTCAAAATAAGCTAGATACGAGTTGAACTTCCGGGGTGCGAAACAACGCTCGACAGTTTTTCAGCGTCACGCGAACATTTTTTTCTTCATTTTTTCAAATTCAATGCCAATATCTGTTCAAAAGTTCTCCGCTTGCAATGGATACATTAAAGAGCGTCTGACGAACGTCGACTACTTTATTAATAACGATGAGAAATTTTTAATTTTCTAATTATTCCGGAAAATTTAATCGCGTGATATGAGACTGTATTCTTCTGTACTTCAGAGACCTAATTATCCTTTACTGAAGATAAAGTAACTTTAAATGAAGGGTATTTTCGAGCGAATAGTCATTCTAACTTTTTACATTAAAAAATGAAAAATAAAATATTGACGTAACCTTTCATTTACATTTTTTCAGTCTACTGCAATTGTAGAAAAATCGTCAGTCAATTTTTACCGGAAATATCGACCTTTGTTTTTCCTTTAGAAGTGCCTTTAACCATTTCCAGCTTGCGCTTAAGATCGCTGCGAATAATCGCCGGAATAGGAGCACAGCCCTAATTTTAAAAGGAAAGTATCGATTCTTCTTTTGAAGTCAACTCTTGAAGACAAGCAACTCCGCTATATGTCAGATGCGAAAATGAGAACTCACCCTAATTGTTGGCATTTCTTTGCTAAAAACTGTCTTTCGCAAAAGTGCTCCGCTATCCGTTGTGCCTTCTTTTTCTTTACGTTTTTGGGACATTTGGAGCTTTTGTTGCTGCGAATTCACAAATCGACTGCCCAAGTACAAAACCTGGTGGCAGTTACACGCGAGAACGAGGCAAAAAGGATAAGATATTTCTCGGCGCACTCTTTAAACGCGCGTGTACGATACGTTGCCGGACGAAAACAGCTGTATTTTAACAATGATCGAAATTACTGGGCAGAAAGCCGAGAAAAAACATCGCCGTTACACTCCGGACAATATGCAAATAAATATGCGCTCCGCATACTTTGAGAGTTCGATAGAATTTGCACGAGTTATTCTTCGGGGTCGAGGCAGAATCATCGACTGATTAAATCACGCAAATTATTTGCCTTTAACCGTCTGTATTAAAACTTTGTTCGGGTATGAATTAAATTTACACTCGAATGAAAGTGAATGAAAACTCATAAACTGCAAACATGACTGGTGTGCTTCGTGTCCCATTTCCCAGTACCAACGTACTACGAAATTCTCCTTGACTCGTCAGATTCTACGAGTGCTAACTCGTAAGATTCGCGATAATACGCGAATGTTGTTTCGGCATGCGAATATTTAGGCGGACAGTCGTGCAAGCCAAGGAGAGCTCAACAATGAGCGTGGAAATTTTTTTTTCCATCAGCTCTTTACCATTAATCAAAGCCGATTCGCTTCCGTAGTCTAGGATTACATTTTTCGTCCCTACTACACTAATAGCGGATTTTCGGGGAGGAGCAACCGGCCGCAAATATCCGTATTAATTTAAAAAAGTTGCCGTGCGAGCAGAGGATCGGCCTCTAAATAGAAATGTACCGCATAAAGAATAAGTTATATTTTATTTTCGAGCAATTGAACGTCAGATGCCAACGGAAATTATGCATTAAGGGCGTGGCTTTGCAAGCAACGTGTCATTACCACTGATACGAATTTATGCAAATGAAACGCAAAGAGCACGAATATATTATTATATTTAAAGTAATGCTTTGAACAAATAAGAAGAAATTTTGCCTTACAATCAGCGAGATTCGCGAGTATCGACGGTCCCGGCAAAGTGTACCAAGCCAATGATCGACATTATTTCTCGACGGGCAGCGCTGAATAATAACCAAATAATGAAAGTTTGCTCTGCCGATGTAAAAAGCTACTTGAATCGATATAATAGATAGCCGCCGCTGCCGCCGCCGCCGCCGTCCTTCTGAAATGAAATTTTTTTTAAGAACTTCAGAAACCGCCTCTGGTAACTTTTCCTCGAAAGAAGTAAAAAATTACGGACTTCAGTGCTCCCTCTGCATTATTATCGTTCGCTTCACTTTCAATTTTTCATCAATCTCCCTTTTACTCCTCGCAGCATCATCCCCCCTCGTCCCCCTGCGTGCGTGCGCGCGCGCGCGCGAAGAATTGCAAACTCGTCGTTGCGATCCAGCGCAATGCCCGGAGTACTTAGCACATGACTTTGATTGGAGTCGAGGGGGCGGGGAACCTACTCGCATTAGCGAGCGTTCGTTATTACCGCGAACACGCCTTCGATCTCGCTAGATCCTCTTCGCTCTTTCGCGTGCGCAGTTGCTATCACCGATAAGCGCGCGGCGCCCACGTAGAATTTTAACGACGCCGCCGCCGCACCGCTTAAAAGTAACACCTCTTTTTACCCTTTGCTCTTCCTCTGCCCCTTCGCTCTTCACTCTGCCCTTACGCCTCGTAATATGCGAGTGGGAATAGTAAGAATACTCCAGCTTTTAGGCGGCGCCTCGCTCTGAACGCGCTTATTGAATTGGCCGCTCGCGCGTACGGCCAACTTCCCTCGGCCAGCCGCGGATGACCTAACGAAGCCCGATTTATTGCACAGCGTTCGCGTCGCTGAAACGGACGAGTATTGATCTATTAGAATTCGAGTATTGCACGAACTGTGTGCCCAATCGAATTGCCGTCGCCGATATCGATATGCACATATATATGCTCGTTTCTGGAGTCCCTTTGAAGAAAACAACTCTTTTAGAGCAATACAAACTGGTTTCTTTTGCGGAATGATTGGAACTCCAGTCGCTTTTATTCGGCCCTTCCAGTCCATGCAAATGCGAATGCACGTCTTGTTCTGCTGATTCGATTGAGCCATAAGAAGCGAAAATTTAATCGTTGACATGCTCTACGGAAAAGGTTCGGTTTTTTCAATCGGAGTCGCGAGGCAGCGTCTTTGAGAAATTTCTAAAGCGTCTTCAAAGGTCCGGCAGAGTTGCACTTTTCGATGGCACTTGGAGATGCAGTTGCGTAGATCGCTCGTGCTTCAAAGAACGTTGCAATGGTCCTGTCAGAGATTCGTTGGTTGAACGCACAATGACTGCATTATAGCTGCGAATAACATCAGCACTACTGACAAAAAGCTTCAAAATAGCTTCAAAACAGCGAGTACCTTTGAAGAAATCTTTTAATACTTTCAACGCAAACAAATTATTCAAATTCCAAGTTGCTGGCTTGAAAAAATAACCACTTTGTAACGTGGCGCGGCGCGGAATAAGCAAAAATAAACAATAAATAAAAATAGAAGGGAGAAGGAGGAAGAAGAAGGAGAAAAAGGACGTCGAGTAGTGGGCTTGCAAAAAATTTTGCAAGTTCTCGCTTTTTTGCTTCACTTTTACTAGACCGCGAGTATAACCCGGCTTGTTACGTTATTACGTCGGGAAAATTGTTCCGCGAACGCGTCTGGCCGCGAAGAGAAACCACGCGCAGATTAAAATTCGCTGCCGGTGCCGCGATCATCTCCAGACGATTTCCGGGAACGGGCGAACGAGCGCGCGAGCGTTTAGATATTTTTACTACAAACGAGAAATGAATATTGTTGTTTACTAGGTTTCAAATCGTTAGGAGCCTGTGGCCGAGGCTTTTTCTTCCATTTCTCCTAAAAGGCGAATAAATGGAGGTATTCCGACGATTTTAACGTCTTAAAATCTTTTCTTGCATTATACGTAATTGTGTGAAACAAGAGTCTATAATATTTCGCGAGGAAAGTAGAACGTTTTTTTTTTTAAATTAATTAAAACTCATCGTCGACTAGGAAAATTCCGCACAACCATTCTTTGCGCCACTTTTTTTTAAACTCAAACACAAAGTTTTTCTATTAACATCGGCATTAAAAAATTAGCATATTTTATTCAATTTTTCATAAAATTGAGTTTCACTCCGGGTAGACGCGAGCAATTTATCTTAGATTCTTTGTTCGGTTCCGGAAATTCTTTCCGAAATAGAAAATTACTAAAATGCTTAAAATAACTTTAATTTCAAAGCGCCATTCGTGTCTACTCTACTCGAATCGTACCCGCGGACACACGCACACACCTGCATGCGCACAATGGAATGTGAATTTGTATTTTGTCAAATATAAATTTGTGCCCGAAAACCTTTTCAAACTGATTGAGATGTACAAAAGGTCATTCAAGATTGAACTAAAAATAGCGAATTGAAATATCGAGATACAACTCAACTTTAAAAGCTGCTCCACATTTGCAAATTTGAGCAATATGAATAAATTTATAAAGTGCTCTTGAAGCGAATGTTGCGCGTAAAATCTTACATTTATAAGCTCAAATGAGATCCTAAAAGACGTTCGCATCCACTGAAACACACAATGCATTCGTATAAAAACAGTTGGGCAATTAGATTTATACGAATTTCAACCGAACGATAAATGAACGAGGCTGGCAACGAATCTCGAATTTGTCCCGATCCCTTCAAGGGTAGCTGTTAAAGATCGCCTCGGGGTAGCCGCAATCGACGGGGACTCGACGACTTAGTAGCAGTCAATCCGTGCACAAGCACAGCGAACTACGCAAAATATACTCGTTTCTTCTGTTTGAATAATAAAAGCCTGAATAAGAGCCGTGTGATACGGCAGCCGCTTGGAAGAATGAAAACGAAGAAAGAAAACGCAGATAACGAGAAGTTGGGGCTTCGCGTGTTGGGATAAAACTCCTCGTAAAAGTTCGCTGTAATTCAATTAGCAATTAGCGATTTTACGGCAAGAAGCGTCATAACAGCAGGAACAGCACCGGCACCGACAGCATCGAACGGGAAGAGAGGAGGACGGAGGAGTAGGGAGCAAATGAAGAGATTCTCGCTCGGCGAATGCGTAAAAAGCGCAGTTATATCACTCCATAACTCTGCTGATGAGAATTACAAAGTGAACGCGGCTTCCCTTTTATACGCACCGAAGAGGATGGGATGTATAGAGAACAAGAGTAAACGGGAGAGGCAGCAATTCACTCTCGTGAGCACGGGCTCGCGCGCCACTGACTCCGGCTGCGTACGTATGTGTGCGCAAAAGGAGAAGAAGCGAGAAGAGTAACGCATCCTGTTCCGATCGCCAAGTCGAATGAATAGAGCGGCGCTGCGCAGTTACGCGCGCGCGCGCGCGCCTGAGTGTGCACAGGTTTCGAGTTACCATTTAAAACCGGGTGCGCGCTTAAGTAAGTTATTAAGATCGTAATCTTGAGCGCCGCGCGAGCACCGGCTGCGTGCCAGTGGGAGGAATGATGTATGCAAGCGTAAGAAGTCGCGATTAGGTTAAACTGTTGCTCGATCGTCGCTCTGAATCACTTTTACTAATGCATGCTTTCTCTGTTTGCTTGTTTCAGGTAAGAGTCGACGCTTCGACGCTTTCCTCGTCACCGGCTCGACGTTACGGGCGCAAAGCGCTAACCGGTGAATTCAGTGAGTTCCTAGCTTTTAATTGCAGAGCTTCATTGTCTCCTTAAGTGATTTTAGGCTCGCACGAGCAACACGATGCACCCCGAAGGAATTTCAATTTTTTACTTTAATTAAAAACCGGACGCACGTTTTATATGCTAATTTTCATAAAAGATAAATCGAAATACTTCAGTGCCGCAATCGCTCGCCGCGATGAAAAAGTTACTACTCGACAAAAAGTATTGAAACAACTTCGTTTATCATTACACGCGTGGATGCGCTAATACATCGAATTCGACGTCGAGAATACTATGTGACTGACGCACACGACCTCGTGACGACGTCCTGCCGTTGGAACGTCGTTGCGAATTTCCCAAGTCTCAAGACTTTGCAATCGTATTTTAATCGCGAACTTAGTACTTCTTGTTCTGATGCGAGTTGAACTCGGTTAAACACACTCATCTTGTAAAGTCTAATAAAAACATTAATTTTTCGGTACATTTGCAGCTGCTGCGTTTTTTGAATTTAAAGTAGCGCAGTCGGATACGTAGTGAAAAATCTCGCTGAAACAGTAATTTTACCGTAGATTATCCCACTAACGCAAATGTGGCTTAATCCAAAACCTTAAGCTTGAGCGCAATGCTAATTCTTTTATAATTAAAATTATTCTAAAAGAAATCCTCTTATTTTGCGTATTTTAAAGCGGCATTATCAAGTCCTCAAAAATGTGCTGCTTCTAAGTTTAATATGTATGAAAATTTGCCATTCCTGGAATACTAACTTTCTTCGACACCCATCCGAGACGGTTAGTTTTTCACGCCGCGTAACGAGGCGAAGTTTAAATACCAAAAGTTGGATCACGATACCAAGGAAAGAATTTCTTCGCACATGCCATCGGCCCTAACTATCAGATGATAAAAATTGCAATACGGACAGGAATTTGCGCTCAGTCGATTGCTCGCGAAATTAATAAAGCCGAACCCTTCTAAACGTCCACAGCATTTGGCGCGCTAGCACGAAAAATCCCGATCCCGTTGTTCGCCATTCAAAAATTCTGGGCCTGACTCCCTCGGCTGCACTTGCGCAGCACCATTGACGAGCGCCGATTAATTTCTGCCGCACTCCATCATCTAAGCGACAGTCTGCAGCGCCATTGAAATCCCAAGGCCGCACAGGAGGACGTCAAAAGGAAGCTCCGATGCAAAGCGCGAAGCCCTCGAACGACGTGTTTTTCTCACCGGTCAGGCGTTATCGCCTGTTATCGCGCGTTATCGACGAAATAATTTGGAAAGCCGAGAGGCCGCAGGCGCGCGTGTGCGTCAGTTTGACGGGTTCGATGTGTAACGCGATAGCGATAGCAGTTACACCGCCTGGGTGTTCCTTTATCACGAGCTTGATGTTTCCCCAGGACGAGGCTCTGCATTCATAAATTCAGCGCTTATGAGTTCGTACAACCGAGTTATTAGTCTGTATGCGCCATTGCGCGTGTCGCTAAAGCTTAAATAAACAATAGGCGCAAACAATGCTCGAGCGTAACTTAATTAGAAAACAACCTTCGTTACGTTTCATCCAGATTTCCGTTCTTTCGGGCATAGCTTGCCCGAATTCATCGGACAACTTCAATTGCACCTCGGCTTTAAGAATTACTCAAAAGTCTAACTAAAGATGTATATAGGTACGTTCGTCGTATCGCAACTACATTTCTGCAAATAATTGAGGTAAGCACGGCTTACGGCGCATATAAAGTTGTAAAAAGTAACTTTCCACGACAAAGTTTTGCAGGACGTTAAGGAAAGGATGTCTCTAATACTCGCAGTCGGATTGTAGTTGCCGCATGGATCAATAAACGCGTAATATTTGGGACAAATGCATTAATATTAATTGGCTGCACGCGAGTATTTGTATATGTTGGGGTACGAGCGCACGTATGCACGTCAAGTGCGCGATGCTTGCATTACACTTGCGCGAAATTCATATGGGATTGCACGATAAAAATGAAATTAAATCGAAGATTACACCGCAGGAATGGGGCCGCGTTATTTTCAGAAAGAAATATAAGCGTAACGAACAAAATTTACACAATGATAAAAGAAAGATATGAATCTATTTTTAAATGCACAAATCGCAATTATGTTTTTTATCCACAGAGTGCATCTGGCTGGATTCGCGAAACAATTAAATTAAAAGGAAAATCGGATTCGGGAGGTGCGCGCGCGAAAACACAGACCTCGAACGACGTGACCAAGATTTTTAATCGAATTATAACGCAACTCCAGGGCGATGGTTCAGTAACGGATGGCAACGGTCCACTTGGCACATGGAGAACCCGTTTCGACGAACCATTCGACGCTGTTAGTAGCAAACGACACGGGCGTGACGCGCGATATCTAGGAGAATTTCGCACGCATTCCTAGAGAATAGATCAAAGAGCACACTGCTGCAAATATTCCGCGAGCTATCCAAGCGCAAACTTTGTAAAAACTGCAAACTCTTTTTTCTCCTTTATTTACAACAGACGAGGTTCAACGATTTTAAAAAGAGAAATAATACGGATTAATTAGAGGAGCGCATTACTTCCTTCGCTATTCCCGGCTCCTATGAAATCATATTCGATATTTTATATTAGGGTACTCTCGAGGTACAAGATACTAGATACTGAAGAGCATCGACGCAGGCTTCGGAACAATGGATCTATAGGGGATAAAATGTTCGCTCTAGTTAGGCGGATAAAAGAGTACAATGTGAATAAAGTATAATATTGGTTGTTTAAATAATAATGTGGAGCCGGCACTACGTTAAAACAGCCAAATTACGTTGAAACTCTATTTGGTCGAAAATTCTGGTTTCTAAAACAGTAGTTTAATCAATACCAAGAAGCCGTAGTAGTCGTTGAGTTTGCGTACAAGCAAGTATTAAACTATTGGCAGCCATTGATGTGCGCGTTAGATTAAAGCAAAAGGACACGTTCACCAGTTACGGTCGTTGCAACTTTTGAATTCCTTGACAGGTATATGCGAGATATTAAAAGATAAATTCCTTTGAACGGTGCGACTCAAATACGATGAACATTAAATGATCCAGATTTAGAAAGAGAGAGAGAGAGAGAAGAGAGAGAGAGAGAGAGATAATTGAAGTGATTACGTTAAAAATACAATGGTATTAACAAGACAAAGGAAGGTATAAAAGTTAAAAGTAAGCGAAAAAAATGAAGTTCACAATTAATTGCAGACGAAGGTGAAACTGCAGTATGACAACTTGGAAATTTCTTAAAAGACCTTTATTAAGATGATATATTTTAACGCCTCGGCTCGGAAATAAACGGAACAATTACGAAAAGATTACGTCTCGTAAATGCACGTTTTTATTCCGCTAATGAGCCGTAAGAATTCTGGTTATTGTCACACAATTAGAAGGCTAGACTTTATAAAACAATGATAGTGCAATCACCGCCCTGTATGCACACGGAATATGGGCTCTTGAAAAGTTTCGAGAGGAAAATGTAAGGCGTTCGAGTGAAAAAATTCGAGGTAAAATATCCGAGTCGAAACTGAACAAATAGAATGGAAAATTACTTAATTAGAACCTGGAGAAACTTTATACTTTCAATGTTATAAGGATAATTAAATCAAGAGATTAAGATTGCTGGAGCATCTAGCAGGACCGGTTAATAAAGCAGCAACGTATAAAATCCAGAAGGTAAAGGTGAAAAATATTAGACCGGTATATAAATTATAATGAAGATAATATTAATTTTAAAGTGCATTGCAAGAGGAGGTTGAGAATAAATATCCTGAGTAGATTCAGAGGAAATTATGGAACAGTCATCTGTTGGCTTCATAAGCTAACGAGTTTGAACGACTTTAGTTTTATGAAAATGATAAGTGAAGTCGTACGAATAAAGTGATTTTCAAAGAATCGCCTTCAGTTTTATACAAATCTGTTGATTTGCATATCGCATTGCAAGTTTTCAATCGAAGTTCCTTCCATTTATTTTGCATTTTTGAATTCGTTTAAAATACTCTACTCAAGAATCGTCGAAGAAAAAGTTTTATTTCATAGGGTTTTAATGGGTAAATCAACATCAAATAAACATTTGTAAACATTCGATTGCTTAGTTCTCTCGTGTTTCTTTTACAGTACATTGTTATTGCGTAATCAGCAGCAAACGCGAAAATTTCATCATTAGTAAATCAAAATGTCAATCAATTTTTCTCTTAGGCACAAAAAACAAATATCATTCATCAGCAGATCGCCCAGCTATTTTATTCGTGAATATATTCTACAGCGGACTAATTCTAATAACCAAAAGTTCAAGCTCGGAAAAATTTACTACCAACCTCCCGTTGATGAAACTTATGCTTCTTCAAACTGGTTCATCTCGACCATACCAATTATTTCCAATTTCAAAATTATCGAGTCAGTGATAATAATTAAAAAATTGTCACTTATAAGGAGTATTTCAATGATGAACGAGTACCGCGTGAAATTTAAAAGTCTTACACCATTCGAATAACCACGATTTACTCCGTTTGAAATTCGCAGCGCAGAAGAGGAATAAGCGCGGGATCTACGAAATTAGCGGTTTTCCATTGGAAACGAAACGCTACGGCGGGGATCCGAGATCCAGAGGGCGATCGGTTCAACGGTCCGCATCGATACGCGCCATTTTGATTTACTCGGGCTGCTCGAGGGGTCCCTAAAAATCTGTATCATCCACGATAAATATCCGAAGCCAAATAAATTCTAGCGCGCGCCTCTAATGGGCGGATTACCAAGCGATGCATCGCGCGCGTACAAGTGCGTCGGCTTTTGCGCGATTGCACGCGACCGACGAAGAGTCGCGCGAGGCTTTTATGGACTCACTTTTGTGCGCCGGAACACGTGGTGCAAAAATAAGCACGCGCACATACGATTCTCCTGATACTGGGGCGATACCGCGACGAGACGCGACTTTGCCTTCTCCTTGTTTTCGCGCTGTCGCCACCGTGCAGTTGGAGCGAGTCAGTCCGTATTGAAGTTCGAGTGCGAGATGCTCGGGAGAGGCTCGAGTATTTGTGGGATTGATGTTAAATACTTGACACTTTACGCTTTAATGTACACGCGCTACTCGCGACTGTTTTTCTTTGGTGCGCGGACGTGTGCGGAACGAGAAGTTCTGGCATTTTCTCCCGCGATTGTTGTATATTTCCTTATTTACGTGCCCTCCGGTACTTTGAGCCGCAGTTAGAAAAGAGGTCGGCTGCAATAAAAAGATATAAGAACTATCTGTAAAACATTCAATTTTATTTTAATAAACGCGGGTTTTAGTAAGCGAACACCTAGTGTCTTAGAACGGGAACTTTTTTAAAAAGGCGAGAGAGTTTTAACGAGGATTTAATTGAGTTGGAAAATTCTTAAATTCGAAAAAGCCTTCAAGTTATAAACAAACTCGCGTTCCGTTGTAAAAAAGGGTTTTTATAGAAATTTATTTCAAAGTATTTAAAAAAACGTTGGCCTGCTCGCTACGAGTACACAACCTTGGAGCAATAAAGAATATTTTTACTATTCTTGGTTGCCGCGAGCTAATAATTTATCGATCATTAATCTTTGTCAGCGTTTCGTGCGTATAGTTTTATGCACTTCATCGGGGCAGTATTTTATGAATAATGGTCAAATCACATATGTATGGCTTGCATTTATTACTCAAAATGTCGTCAAAAATTAGGAAACAAAGGATAGAGATGCTCTGAGCTCGAAAAGTTTATATTCCATTCGAGAAAAATGGCGAAAAGACGAAAAAGCGTAAGACGCTAAGTCATACAAATAGTCCTTCCGACATTTTTCTCGAGTGTTACATAAATTTTTCGAGCTCGAGACGTCTCTCACTTTTGTTATATAATTTTTTACGGTATTTCGCGCAATAGCGAACCCAAGAAATACATTAAAATTGTTTATAAATACATGTGATTTCATATTTATTCGAAAGAACTGCTTTTATAAGGCTTATAAAAATACAGGCCGCGACGCATTGACTATGATTAATGGCTAATAAATTAGAATCCGAAATCATGCGAGCGTCCTAAAATTTTATTACTTAATTCCAAATTCGTTGTTTTTTAAAAACTACGCTGAACTGGATTTTCATCTTTTATTAGGGTCCTTTTATTTTACGATTACGAACGACCACTCGAAAGATGTTAACGATCGAGTCACTCGATATTTTGATTTTCTAGATAAAAGGTCGCAAAGCCTACAATAAAACAAGAACTTATTTTTCAAATTCACCAGAAAAATAAATTCCACTCGTTTTTTTCAACATAAATCAAAGGTTTGATTCGCATTCGTCTACACTCATGTTGCACGTAATCATTCTAACCTCCTGGGAGCGCTTTGAGTTTTGCAATTCAAATACGAATTTCCTATAAAAATCGCAACTCTCCGTCGAGTTAATGAAACACTCATCTAACGGTGTCACGCCGAAGGCCGGGCCCTTTGATTTTTATCATTTTATTTTCGATTATTTTCGGCTCGAGTTTTTATTCTCAACGGCAAGGGTCCGCAAGCCGTTTGGCCTTTGGTTGATTTTACCTACAATATAACTTGAATGGAATAAAATTGAAAGCCTGTGGTACAGTCGGTAAATAGACGTATGCCAAGGGTTCTAAATCTGGGATTTGTTACGAGGGAAAAATGGCTTCTCTAGTCTCCGATTGTTTACAACCATCTATACCTGCGGTAGGCTCTTAATAAAAAGTAGATGAGAAACGTTACCGAGTAATTCCGGCTGGAGTTTCTTTTTTATCTTCTCTCGATTGGCCCCTCGGAAGTCATTTAAATTATTGTGTCTTTAACAACGCCGGCAGGGACGAAACGACCAACTTTTGGGCATTATCAGACCAAGTGATGGGTTCGTGAGAATTAAAAAATACTGCGTCGCCGACTATAAATTGTAATTTCGCGTCTTATCGCTCGTTACGAGAGTCAGAGAGTTCATTTATACGATTATTTGCTTTCGCGCTCCTCGTCCCCCAGTCGATATTTCGCAAACGGAATATTAATTCTACGTGCCTCTACTCACGGTTTATATTATTGGAATGCACACACCCTCACGAACGCGCGCGTGTGATAAAATAAAGAGACGCTCGATACAGTCTCGGCCGACCTTTCGAGTTCCAGATACTTCCCCGTCATGCGCGCAGTCGTTATTTTCACAGAACACTTATTCGCATTATTACGATAAAGAGACTTTCGTCTTTCCTGATTAAATGCATGCGCAGACGTCTGAGAAATAATCAAAAGAGAACACCCGGAGACTCCAGGAAAATCGCGGTCTTTGTCGTTACTCACAACTCGGCCTGCGCATTGTCTCTCCTTCTGGTCGTCTTCGGCCATTATACAAATGACCGAATAAAGGACAGCGTATAAAAGTAAAAGACGGCCGGCCGACTCCTATCTAGGACAGTTCATTAATTCTTACAGCTGCTTTCGTCATACGCGATTTCCTTTCCTTTCCGTTTCTTTCCTCGAGTCGAGTCGTCGTGGGCCGCATTGTTCCTCCTTTTCACGTATGCCTGGCACAGCGAAAAAACGTTTTCGGCGCAGTGCCGCTCGATCAGCAAAGGCAGACGAGCTTAGAAAATAGTGCGTTCCTCTCGGCTCGAGCTTTAATGTCAGCTCGACTTACCGCTACGCGAGGCTTTCGCCGATAGCCACGAGGGCCGATTAAATAATGCACCAACGGCACGTATTAATCGGATCGTCGAAAGAGCAACAAAAGCTCTTAGCGCAAAGAGCGGAAGGCGTTTCCCGGACGAGCCGCGTCGACGGCCTCCCGCGCACAACAGCGACGGTGCAGTTTCCCGAAACGCGTGCGCGGCTCGGGTGGAGCTCGCGTACCTCTTATCCCTGCCAGCGAGGCAAGACGGAATGATCGCGAGAGACAATGGCTACTCGTACCTCGTCTCTGGCTACAGGCCCGGAGATAAGACTCTCCTGACCACGAGTACTTCCATTATCTGAGCGAAGACGGGAGGCGGAAGGCATTGTTCCAGACGAGAGGGGAGTCCGGCGGAAAGTCGCGGCAGAACACTTTCATCCGTCGATATTCAATTTCCTCCCGTCACGGTGCCCACCGACACAGGCCGCGCTTCTTCGTACGTGTGGGTGCTGGTACGTAGATGCGCGCGCGAGCCGCGAGGTTTTGTTAATTCAGAGGGATGGCGCCGTGCGGGCACGTCAAAATGACGCGAGAAACGAATTAAAACTTCAAAGCTCGATGCAGCTTGATGCGTTTCCCGTTGTGAGGCTGTAGTTGTAATTTCATCGGAGCGAGGGTCGCGAGACACAATGATATCGTTTACCAACTCTTATTATGCCGAGCCCCGGCTGCAATTCCTTTTTTCTGGATATTCGAATCATTTGTTTCGTGCGTCTCGTCGCGCCTGCAATACCGAGGGGGGAGGAAAAGCGCGTGCGTTTGCGGAAAATTGAATGGCTGGGGTGCGATGCGAGGCTCGGGCACGTAACCAAAACAACGTGTCCATTCATAATTTCGTGGAATATCCTTTGCTTGTGTGGGCTTATTACTATCGATGATTTAAACGCACCGACGAATAATGAGGGGTCAAGTCTACATCTTGAAGAGAAAAATTGATTAATCGTCGAATTAAGAAAGGGGTTGGTTAGCTAGACAACTGTATGCAAATGTCGTGAAACGCAAAATCCGAGTCGTTCGATAAGATTATTCCTCGAAGAGTTCTTTTGAAACTTGCATAAAGTACATCGAGACTTTTCTTCGCACGTGTGACACTTGCAACGAAATCTCGTGAAAATGTAAATATTGTAATTTGAATAACGAACAATACCGCGAATTGCAAATATTTTGAAAATCATTATAGCTCCGATTAATTACACGATAACTTCGCAACGAGCCATTATTAGTTGCATTTTATTTAAATAAAAGGCAGGTAACCAAGCTTCATTAACCACGTGCATAAATTTCGATTATTATGAAATTAGTCGAAAGGAACGAATACCAATGGGCTTTTGAGAATTCGAGAACGATTCGCGATATTTGAGTTTTTATTGCAATTAGCATGGTAATTAAGTAATTTCTACATTTTGCCAAGGTCTGTTTTATTACAGCCATTTAATTTAATACTTGGGATTTCGCGAATCGCGTTAACGAAGAAATCATTTACAATTTTGTTATACTTTGGATAAAATGGATTAAAGCTCGGGTGTAAATTTACACGTCGTTTAGCGCTTTGAGCTACTTTAAAAAGTGTGCACTGTAATTTGTGTGCATTCGTAGTTTTATTTGCACTCGCCCGCGCTGCAAAACATCGAAGCCTTTGCTAAAAAGTCGGTTTATAAATAAATATGGCGCGCTGATTGCAAACGTCAGTTCAAATGGACGGAAGATAAGAGTCGCGCGTGTCAAGGCTACACCAAAAAGCAAATATTCCCGGATGAAATTTTGAGCTCCAATTGTGCCAGCGCCCGTCGGTGTTGCCGCAACTTCCTCGATCGACCGTGAAAAATCGATAAACTCGGACGATTAATGCGCAGGTACAAAAACACATGCACGTACATCTGGCGAACGCGAAGACGAATCCGAGGAGCAAACACAAATATACACGCGCGTAGTCGAGAATCGCTTTTAGCCAACAGCACGTGCGCGCCGCCTCGACTCTCAGCGGCCGCTTACCCACGCACACACACACACACACACCTGCCCGTTCCCGTAATCTGCTTTAACGAATCTCGCCCATAACGATGATCAATAGCCCGAGCTGTTGGCTGTTTGCGGTAAACGCAAGTGTTTCGGCCACTTTTTTGCTCCACCTGAGATGTACGGGTTGTAATTTTCGCGTTGTTTGCGCGATGATCATTCTGGTTTCGGGGGCAGGAATCATTACCAGCTCCGTCGTGATAATCGTACTAAAGGAGACGCTCGCGTCTCAGCGAGAATTATTCATCAAACGCCGCAGCTGAGAAATTTCCAGTGCGAATCGCGATGAGCGCAATCGCTGAATCTAACATTCGCGACAAGTCGTGCACGCAGCTGGCGAGTTCGCGGTATCAATAATAAGCGGGGAATTGAAATATACATGCAGCTTGGAGATAAGGGCCGTTTAACGCGTCGAGTGGCCTCGGCTAGGAGGTCTGCGCACTTCCTGTCCCCGTCCCGGCCTCGTTGCGTGAGATTTCGTTGAAATCCAGCGCGGAGCGCGGCACAATGGGGGAGTGTTGAATCGGCGACGCACAGGATAATGCACTCGATAAATGCGAGGCATAAACTCGAGCGCGCGTCTTCCTCCTTTGAGAAGGACGCCGTAAATCTTGGGTGCCGGTAATGCACGCATAATGTACACTCCAGCAATTTGAGACACGCGCGATTGCGACGGCCTCGTGTACTACACTTTAATCCGTTACGCGAATCTCTCGGCTGGTGGTGGCGAAGACTCGGATAAAGGCGGATTCCGAGTTATGAGCAGAGGGACGGGGGAGACGAGGGGAGCTCGCATTATCGCGCTTCGACTCGAATACATTATATATTGTTACACGCATACTCCATTACCCGATAGGCGAGAGGACGATGACTTTCTTTTTAATGCCAGTCCTTTTGGCCTTCTGATGTATGGTGCCCCGCTGCGATAGTGATTAAAAAAGCGGAATGGCCGTCGAATAGGGCAGTTTTTCACCAGAAGATAAGCCCAACGAAACCTGCAGTTTGGTCTATAGCCCCGGCCGAATAAATTAATTCCCCAGAGCGACAAAAAGCTCTAGGAATACCTGCAGGTGCTGTGATCAAAGTTAGACAAACTGTATAACGGTCCGCGTCTCGCCCTCCGTAACTGGACTCTTCTCTGTACATCTACATTTGTTTGACAAAACTTTCCTCGTGTTCGACTACTTCATGCACACACGTACACAGATGCAAACGCCTGAGTCGCGCAAACATTCCTACTTAAGCGAATGCATAAATACAAATACGAATGCACTCTTGTTGGGCCAACAACTTTAAACACCTGTTAATTAAATTTATACACCCTTAAAGAGGTCAAATTTTTTACTCGATTTCTCCAGCTTATCCAAAGGGGTGCTGCGGACATATTAAACTGTCCTATCGCTGTTATTTCTGTCCATTCTCTTAATGCTGAAACTACTTGCGCCTTCGTCTTGTTCCGCTTGTATTCTGCTCGAGATTATTAAGATGCTTCGATTGACACAATTTTTTTTTTTTTAATTTCTGAAACACCATTGGGAAATTTTTTCGTTTCATGCTCTATTGACCGGCATATACCAAGAAATAATGGAGCTACGATAGAATTTTATCGCTGCGCCGGGTTGCGTTCATTAGACTTTGATGGCGATAACGGACGAAACCAACGAGCGAATGTACGTAACATTTATCGTTGTAATTCATTTTTTAATTAAGCAAATTCTTGGTGAACTCGAGTATGAGAACTGTGGATGAGTTATCAGAAAGCGCAGGATTCGATCGGAAGAAAAGTTCTTTGGAGGAAAAAAATTGCCACTCTCCAATGCCACCGACATACGGTATTGGGAAACGAGTAAGTACTTGAGTTTCTCGTTAGATCAAATCAGATGCTTTCGGCACCCGAATACTTTCCATCGATGGGCCTTCGTCTTTTGTCGGGCATACGTCTCAAGTTCGTCTCGGGAAAACGAGCTTTATTGCATCCTGAGTTTTCCCTCGGTTGCACAAACAACGCGTCGTCGACTCGAATCATCAAAAGCGCCCGACGCTCGTCCGCGGCAACCCCATTTACTTTCCAAGGATTTTTGCGCAATTATGCTTCGCGAGCAAATAATGTATCTGTTGACACATTTGGCAAGTTGGGTCAGGGAGAGGAAGGGGAAGGAAGAAACGAATGTGTTTCCAGTCATACGAGATGCGAGCAAACGTGGAAAGGAGCTCGAGTGCGTCGACGGAAGTTTTTAGGTCGATGATAGCAGACATTTAAAACACGAGCTTCAATTCTTAAGATAAAATGCTGTGATTCACTCGTGCTTTCCGCGAAGCTTCGAGTACCGCCTTAATCCAACATCGATAAAAATTTAATAACCATACGGTTTTAGGGAAGAAGACGGCAGTTGGCGGAAAAAGCACTCGATTACACGAATAGCGAGCGGCGAATCCCGTTTTCGCACACGTGTAGCGTAGGCGGGCCGCGTCCTAATCTCGTTAACTCGTGATTAATTAAAGCATTGAGTAAATATGGCGGCGTGAAGGCGCTCGGCGGAAGAAAGAGAATCGAACATCGCGTTATCGTTCGTTGTCTGGTCTTGGAGTCAGAACTCACGCCACGAGCCTTCGACAAGAAGCACATCGAGATAAATACATTTACCTATATTGGAACACTACACGAAGCACTTAACTAATTGCACGCCCGGAATGCATTAATTCTAAAATGAAACCTATTTCGCTCAATCGCAATCTCGTGCTCCTATAAATATTACAATTGTTGAATTCTCATTTCCCGATGCGTTCAGGGTTTATTATCTCCACTGCCGCGCCCTGCCGCGCGCGTTCCGCACGAGAGTGAGGGAGTGGGGACGACGAAATCGGGGAGGAGAGTCAGACGGGGAAAAAGAGTCGAGCCGCGTGGGCTGAAATTTGCGTTGCCAGCGAGTAGGTAGGAACTGTCTCACCTCGAAGCCGCCGCCGCCACCGCCGCGCGTCATTGAAGATAAATGAAAAGCCAGGCGGATTCTAGTGCTCGTTCTCTTTCCGGTTGCGCCAGGGAGAGGCCCGTAGAGGGGGGAGGCGAAAAGTTGCTCGCGCGCGGGGCGAGAGAACGCGGAAGGAGTCAAAGGGAAAAGTTGAAAAAATGCGAAAGAAGAAAGGAAATAAAGAAAAAGCGGTGGTAGGTAGAGCAGGGCGCGGGTGTGTATGAGCAGGTTACGAGGGTGTTTGGGCTGGATGGGGGAGGTGAGGTGGTTGAAAGGCAGCCAATCGAATCTCTCGGCCCGATTCTGCAATTACTTCGCTCGACTTGAAGTGCTTCGTGGCGTTAATGAGCTTTTCTTTCCAGCGCGTTGGCTATCGTCCTTTACGACTTTGGCACGTATCGCTCCCTCCCCACTGACGCGCTAACCCAGGAAGCCGTCTCTTTCTCGCTCTCTCGCTCGCTCGAGCTCCGTGTGCCACGTCCGCTCCTTGTTCGTCATTTGCTTTGTAACTTTCTCCCTCGTCCGCTCAGCTCCGCTGCTTCCTCCTTTCATTTTCTTGCGATGCGCGCTCTCTTTTGCTTGCTCGGACGAACTGCTTCTGCGCTCTTGCACCTCTAGGATGGGACCTTAAATTGCGCTCGACTTATTATTTTCCATCATTGCCGTTTGATAATTGACTCGCTTTTGCCGTGCTTTTGATGTTGTCTTATTAATCCTGAAAAGAGGCTAGGGAAGGCTGCGACAGGCCGCGACAGGCTATCCAAAAGTCTTCCAGCAGCAATAACATTTACTTAATGTTAATATTAAATTACTTCCTCGAATACGTTTTGAGCCGTATTTTAATTGGCATTCGTCGATGTTGATGCTGCCAAACGATGAAGCGAGATTTTCGATAAGCTATAAATATAATGCACAAGGGATACAATGATATTTTCAAACGGAGCCATAGTTCTCTTTTTTTATTTTCAATTTTGTCAAAAAACTTTCTTCTCGGATCTTTTTTGTACTTTTTGTATTGTCGAAAGTTTCTAATTTCGTTAAACTCTAGATCCAGGGCTGCCACCTCCATCCGATGTTCCCCCATGTCTGCAATTTATTTAATAATTCGCTATTCTGGAAACGGAACATTTTTATTCGACGATCGAATTAAGTTTATTCTTGGCACCTTGTACCACCACTTCAATACACGAATAATTAGAATAAAGTGCTCGCGAAAATTCTATTCGTTATCGTAGGAGAGCAATGCCTTGTTGCTTTGAATCTCGAAGGAAATAAACGTGATCGAAGAAGTAGCGAAGCCAGACAGGTGTTGACTGAACAGAAATTTAGAAAACTCTTCGATTCGCTATACGATACGCGTACCTCGTAAACAAATGCGCGTACAAATATTGAAGAAATAATCGAGCGATTAAATTTGTTCGTCGAGGCTGGATGTATTGTGCAGAATAATTGAATTATAGTAAAATAAAGAAGTTCCGGCTGATGTTTGTCGAGCCGACATTTTCACAACGATATTTACTCAGACGCGAAAATTCGGTGGACATAAGCCTTTGAAAAGCGCAAAAGGCGGTTAACCCCGAGGTTACTACGCACGTCGTCGCTCGTCTTCCCCTTCTCCCCTCACTTTTATTTCCACACACATCTCGCGTTCTTACGTTTATTTCTGCTCTCCTCGAGCGAGGAGGGATGAGCTCCGAAGCTGAACACGTACGTACGCTAGAAGAGCGGCCTTCTGTAATTGTTTTAATGACTCCGCTCCTCCGACCACTGGCAGCTCCTCGGAAAATTCTCGACACAGTTTTCCACTCTTCCGCTCTCGTACTTTCTCTGCGTCACTCTTTTACTCACTCGCCTACTTTGGACTCTTTGTTCCGACGCGCGTGGAGGATTTGCGCAGTCTTGCGGCAACGCGTTGCTCTCCATTTTTCTTTCTCGTTTCTGTCCCTTATATTTCCGTGTAGCGGTACGTGCAGGCTTTATTCAAGATATCTACTTACGTAAGCCTTCGAATTACGACTGATATAGGCTTGGACGTTTTGAACGGCTAATGCAGCCCCAATTGAAAACGTTTATTTTTACAGTTCATTCGGCTCGGAAAATAATCGCAATTACACGCGTGCAATTATAAAAATTTAGTTCCACGATACGACTTTTAAGCTCCGGGGCAATAAATACACTCGGATTTCTTCTCGAGTATTTTATAAGAGCGTATCATATTAGATTTCAAATGGCGCTATTTAAAAAAGATGGTGCCGGTTTATACCGAGAGCAGTTTTAAACTTACGGTGGCTGCTTCAAAATGATTCTTGCTTTAGGGAATGTCGTTGTGACTTATGCGATGGCTTATTATAAAATAAAAACGAGAGATATACGATTACAATTTAATTCTATTCGGATTACTGAGCTCGTTTTTTACTCAACTATTAAAATGTGTAAAGCAATCGAAGAGAATTTAGTGGAAAAATTTCTTCTTTACGACGTCTTTTTATTTACTGCGACTTTATCTTAAATCTGGTAAAATTTCCGAAGAGAATTGATTCCTTTATTAAAAAGTATTTTGCAGTGCTTTAACTAAGTAGAAGCTGTTCAATTATATTTTATTCTCGTTGCAAAAATGTGTACTGTACGTGTTTTATTGTAGATTCTGAAAAAGTTAAAAACAGTCGAGCAAAATTAATCATTTTCTCGATTACGGCCATCACTCTGTCAAACATTTTTTCATAAAACTTAAGTTGAGCAATGAATACTTTTAGTATGTATGCTTTTAATATAGTTTAATATTTTTTATGTGCGTCACATAACGGGGCCGCGATTACGATGAGAACTCGATTATCTTGAATAATTTTTTGCCTATTTAAGCGTTATTCGTAAAGAATTTGATTGCACTGCAGTAATGAGCTATCGATCAACGATGGCTATGTATTTTGCTAATGCAAATGAGAATAATTGCGAATTATGACTCGGAATAAAACCAAAATGTACGAGTAGTTTGAGCTTTATATTCTTCTGCAACTACGAATCTCCCATTAAACAACCCATTTTCATTTTTTTCCAGTTCATCATTAACGCGCTAAACGGAGCAAAGGGAAAATTAAAATTTAAATTTAAACATTCGAGACACGTTTATTGATACACTCGCAATGTCTCTTTGAGCTTCCAGCTAATACAGTTTATTTATATCGTAGTATGGAAGCCGAGGAATAAACTACGTAAGATGAAACTCGACAATGAAACCTTTAATCTACAATCTGAAATTAATAGCTCGACGGTCTATTACATTAGAAAGAACGATAAAAAATTCGCTGGCACTTTTAGAAGTGCGGCAAAAGCTCGACAACACATTGCCATTTTCAATGAGTGCATCTGAAGTTTCTGAAATATGCTGGCATCTATTTTCCGTACTTTATGCCGTTCGTAAAACTAAGCGGACAAACGAGAGTAGAAGCAAAAAATCACTCCAGTTTTTCAGTCTCACTTCCTGCCCGGCGATCCTCCATTCGCTGATAGAGGCTTGAACGGATTAAGCGCTTCCTCGCCCAAGGTTACCCGACACTACGTGCCTTTGAGAAATAACACTGCAGATGCACAAGATACAAAGCTGAACGTATTCCGCGTCTGAGATACAGTATCTGTTAAAGCTTTCATCTTTAGCAGCAAAAGCAGCTTTTTGCACACGTCTAGAGCCGACGTCTGAAATCCTTAAAAATTAGGCTGCTACTTGCGAGGAGGAGACTCCGCATTCTTGGGTCAGCGGAAAAGCGTCTGCCCGCCGGGCCTCTCGTGCCTGCCACGTGCTTCGCTCGCGGTCGTCGCGACTCTACGCGGTTTTTTCGCAGGTTGATTCGAGTACGCCGGGTCGAAAGGAAGGAAGGAAGGAAGGAAGGAAGGAAGGAAGGAAGGAAGGAAGGAAGGAAGGATCGAAGGAAGGAAGGACAGACGGACGGCCGCGCCGCGACGTCGGGAAGAAACAAAACGCGACGTCGCGTCTCCTGGGCGATTGTTCGCTCGGGCGAACAGCGTCGGCGCAGGCGTACCAGGGATTACGCGGGCACGTCTGCTTTCATCCTGCCTCGCGTCGTTTGGCTCATTCTTAAGACTCCGCTCGCCTCTCCTTTGTGGCGTTCGCCTAGCGCTCGGGTATTGTTGCTTTTTAGCGGGCCATCACGCTTAATTATACAATTTTCGGAGCTCACTGTCTTCTCTGGTCAGGGTCTGGGCCCTGGACCGCGACTGCTCCCTTTTTGCGCGCCTCCTTTTAAAATGACGTTGGTTTTCCCGTCCGCGGTTCGAGCTTTCTTTGTTAGTTGGTTGGCTGGTTTGTTTGTTTGGTTGGCTCCGTCGGTCGGGCGACTGTTGCTTCAGTGCCTCTCGGTTCTATGGGTTTTCGTGCTTTTGGACGCATTTCAGCATTTTAATCGATCGCTCGTCATAAGTATTCTTTGGAGATTACCGAATGTCAAAGTATTTACGTCTTTAGCGATGTGGAAGTTATTCGTTGCGTCAGCTTCCATTCGCTCCGTCATTCACGTAATGATGGGAAAGTGGATGCTAAATTTATGGATCCCAGCTTCAGAAGCAATGCGGAAGCCTGGAAACAAACAAAATTATGTTGTTGCTGTCAGAGAAACGTCTGCTTTATTCGAGACGCGAAAGAAGAATCCACATGCTTAAGTGAAATGCTTTCCGTAGCTTTTACTTGGATAAGTCTCGGTAAAACTCACTCGACTGCACGAATAGTACACAATAAAATCTTGGATTATTAATTTAAACTTTTTAAATTCGATGTTTTTTACAAATGCTCCGATCCCGTTTGATTCGCGACTTTTGAGGGTGCGGTGACTTTTAAAACTACGAGCGTCACTATTATAATTGCATTGGCGGTTACATGCTTTTAAACAAGTTAATGAGCGCTATTTTTATCGATGAATTTTGCCAATAATTTAAAAAAATGCAACAAGTATTCCATAAAATATCGATCATTTTTAATTTTACAATTACAAAAAGTCCACTTTCATTACAGAGAATAATCTTTTTTCGACAGATTTTTGTTTTGAATGCATTTAAATGTTCAATATTTTATAAAATACAATAAATGTTTTTTATATAAAATATTTTGTTGTTATTTTTGTTAAAATGAATTATATTTTTATTCCGTTATTTTAAAATGCTTAGTCTTAATAAAAGATTTTTCTACGCGAAAAACTCCAATATTGTAATGTAAATAAATTTTCATAACAAGTTAACCATCCTAATTGTAAAATAATCAAACAAAATTTAATGATTATTAAAATATCATCAGGAAATCAGCTTTCAAACAAATTTCACTTGACTAACATAAGTAAAGTTAAAATTACTCGCTAAACAAATTGAAGAATTGTAATAATTAATAATATTTGTTTAAACAAATTGAGGAATTTTCCGTCTTAATTTTTTCCATGCGCACCTGTCGACTGTATAACTGAAAAATTAGCGCTACGTATTCGTCATATCCGTTGATAAATAAAGAATGAGTCAAAGATTCAGAGGCGGACGTAGCAACGACATTAAAAGTCTCGGGTCGCGTAAACGTCACCTGATCTACAAAAGGTAGCTCGCACTTAAGCTGTACGCATAATGCATTTGCATATATCGGACAAATGAAAATGCGAGACGAAACTGCCGTACGCATTTATCAATCGCCGGGATCCGAATAAAAACAAAGAAAATAGAATTCCCCTCGTGGCAGGCCATTCGACCAAAAGCTCATTGTTCCATATCATCGATATGACTTTTTTTTCCCCAGCCAAACGTCGAAAGCCTGGGATCGCCCAGTCGTCATTTTCGGTTCCATTCCAGAAGTTCTCGAATTCCTCCCGAAGGCGCTTCTGAATCGTCGCATTAAAGAGAGTGAGAGAATGCAGGACCTCCCCTGCGCGTAAGCCAAAACAGAGAGGTTAAGGAGATATATGTTTAAGTCCCCTTTCTCCGTCTCCGTCTCCGACTCGGTCTTCTACTCTCAGCCATTTCCTACGATGAGCTTTGATACTTTTGCGGGGGAGGAGATTTACCCCTTATGAAGCGTCCCACAATAATTCAGCGCTCCTCGATATTCCGTAATCTTCGATATACGAATAGATTCTGTGCCTTTAGCGCTTATTCTTGGGCGTTTCCTCTGTACCAGAGGCCGGACCTCTACTCTTCTCTATCGCTCAGCTACGCCGTTGAATAAAACTTCCATTGTAATCACCGATCTATCAGCAATGTGGCTTAAATTTGCTCCCGTTCAACCAACTCTTTTTACGATAAATTACAAAAATGTAAGGGTCCATCGTTGGGTCTCGGTGAAAAGCTACGTGGTTGGACGGCTGTAGCATTAGTAAAGCCAAATTCGAACAAGAGGGGGTGGAAATCTCGAGCTCTCGCGCGATCCCAAATGGTTTAAGCGTAATCAAGGTTTTACAAATTCGGAGGACGCTTTGAATCGAGAGATCGAGGCGAGTTCGTTGACCTGTACTCAGTACTAGTAAACGGCTCTGGAGAAATTACCAATGTGAGGACCAAAATCAATAGCGACAATGGAACCGCGGCGTTTGCGGTTCCGGCAAGCAAACCTAATTTTCTCGGCTCGTAGCAGCTTCTCAAGAATCCCCAAGCCACACGTCTCTCCTCGTAAATCGTTTTGGTGTTCCGACACACGCGTGCGCCACGCGAAATGACGAAATTCCGGAAGTGTACGCGCGCAGGAGAGTAAAGGAGTCTCGCGGAAGCCTTTGGACGAGGACCGGAAAAGCGCGAGGCTCTCCTTACGCGGCTTCTCTACCTGGAGAAAACATTCCTCCGCAGGGGCATTCCCTTTTATCTTTTTCGCTCATCTTTTCCCCCTTGTTTGCCGCAACCGCAAATAACGAGGACCGCCACGAGGATCATTTTTAAGCTTCTTCTCGAGATTTCAGCCGCAAGTGGAGCTGCGCTGTGTGCGTAAGCGAGTGTGAAAAAGGATTTTCGCAAGGACTATTGCTTCTACGAGGCTGCGGCATTTTCACGCTCGTCGACTTTCTTTCTCTCGAGTGTCTTTGTTTTTGCAGATTACGGACAATTCCATCTTGCCGTCGATTCTTTTTATCTTGGATCACTGGATATTAAGCCGAGTGCGTCATTAACGACGTGCACTTGCCTAGAACAAGGATTCTCGAACGTAATTTTATCTTCAGTCGCATGTCCTTGCTTGGAGCGCTAGGCAGACAATTGCTTTCCGCGGCTTGGGTTCGACGCAGCACTTTTCTCCGCTTTATCCGGTATCCGAGATTTCGAGTGCGTCGAGCAGACGAGGAACAAACATGCCGATCGATGCCCAAGCAATAACTCGGAAACAGCGTAAAACGCGAATCGCAACGAGAACCATTAAGGGAAAAAGGAGCGCGGCAAGGATTTTTGCAGTACTCACTCGTAACTCGCAATTGCAAACTGCGGATATTAATATTCTACGATCGCCAATATAATAATAGCCCGCGATCGCAATTCTCGTTTTAACGACGCGTGCCTTATTAGCCAGCATAGATCGTAGTTTTACAATTATGCAGATAACGAAACTCCGTTTGGTAAGACTATTATTATATTAAGCGGCGTAAGAATCGCGCCGACGTACGCGGCGGTACTTGGAAATCAACTTCGTGTACGAGTACATGCCGAAAGATAAGCTCTCGAGGCTCACGATCGAGTGAGACATTAAAGTCTTATTGGAAGATAGCGCGAGTAGAAGTACATTGGAATACCTTTTAAGTCCTTAAAAATAATCGCTAATGTTTGTGCTAAAGCTGCGATTGCTTTATAAACAAACACAACTGCCTTTAGTCGACTCCTGATGGTATTTGAAAACACCGTGCGGATTTTTATGGCTCCGGGGAAGAAGGTGGTCGGTATTAGTGACTGTTATCGCGCCTCAGACGCAATACGAACAATTTTAGGTTTGTTTATTTACAACAATCTACATGAGTGTGTTGGCGTTCGGTGACTACACCTGTGTTTTAGTTTTAATCGAGAAGCAGCTACTCCTACGCCGTTTTGGAACACAAATATTTTTCGAAATTTCGATCCGAGACCGGATCGCGGGGAATTTCTATTCTGGTAATATGCGGATCGAATGGACTTCGAGTTAATGCTATTCCAGCATTAATTTCCCACATTAGGAATGCCAAGCTCGGAGAGCAATTGCACGATTTCCAATTTATTTACCTTATCGCGTTAAAAACGTTCGGCTGACTAAATCGAGAATTGTACTTTCCACGGGCTGCGGGTTCTCAACGACCGGTGAAAGTGTTAATTATAAAAGTCGTAAATAGGCAATGGCATCCCCAGTAATTAAAAATCACTCGTAATTGCTTAAGTGCTTAACTGCTTCAACGCCGGATGCGACGCGAACAGTCGACTTTACAAGAACTTTCGGTAAAAATGATGTATTGTACTCGGCTCTGGACGCAACTTCTGGCCCGCCGATCCCCGATTCGGTTTAAGTTTCATCCGGTCATTGCGTTTTTTCCGCAAACGAATTATCGGAAATCCGGGAGCGAAAAAAACAGCAGAACAACTCTTGCGTGTTTAATTGTTGGAGCTCGTCTAAAATATCGCTAATATTCAATGTCCTGATCACTTTCAAGAATGCCGAGCAATTATTCTATTATTTGAAGACACCCTAATCGTGAAAGATTCAGAGTCAGAGCCGCGTCCAAGTCGAGTAAAAATTGCTAAAAATTGATTCCGCGGTACCGGACGAAAGTGCAGGGGCCTCCGAACACTTGTGCACTTAGCGAGCTTGCAAAAAATAATCTGCAAAAAGAAGGGTTCGCTCGAACTTTTCAATAATTCCTCCGGGGGAAGTCGAGGAGAAGCGCCCTGACCCGCTGCGGCCTGTTGCAGGCGAAATCTCCCCACCTCTCCGCTGTGCCAGGATTTCGACCGCGGAGTAGAAGATGGCGAGGAGGAGACGAGGAAGAAGCTCTCCCTTCCGTGGGATTAGAGCCGCTGTCTTGGACGTCGAAGCTAAGCTCCGGTCATGATACGGGATTATTCCTGCTTGAAATATCGCGGGGAGCCGAGTGAAACGACCGCCGCGACGAAGGATCGAGGCGTCGCGATATGACGGAGCAGACTGAAAGAGTGTCTCTGCTCTGCAAAAAATTTATTCCCTCTCGTTATTTCTGGTGCTGTTTCTGCTCCGGCTGCTCTTCCGAAGAGCTTCGCTGTCTTTATTCTTTATTTCACTGGCTAGCGCATTTATAGCCTTTAGTGTCCCAACTTTTCTCTTTATCGCCCGGCTTTATCGCTCTCACCCTTCGCATTCGCGAGGCAAACTGCTATTTTATTTATAATTGATACTATTTTATACAACTAGTGCGATTTAAAAGTACTAATCGCTACTTTCCTCTAAGTGAGCACGTCACGCGACTAGTGAATAGTGTGTTTCTCTCGGAGGCCGATTTTCACGGATTCTAGTCTTAAAGTTAAATCGATCTCCGGCTTCACAAATTTAAAGTTCCTCTGCATTTTTTCTCTCCAAGAAATGTACGAATTTGCGTCTACGAATTATCTTGGCTTCTTAAATTCGTTATTGAATTATTAAAATCGGTTCTTAAACTAACGATATTCTCTCAGTAAATGGATTGAGCGAATTAAACAAAGCGAGAATCGATGTAATAAGTAACTTTGTTAAAAAAAAAAAAACTAGAAAGAATAAAAATAAGACGCTCTACTTACACGCGCCAGTTATTAGTTGGTAAAATTGTTTCGTTTCAAGCATGGAATTTGTTATTTAGTACTAGCAAACGTAAACTTTATGTTTACGGTTGAAATGATTGATGACGGATGAAACTTGTATCACTCGTTTTCGAATAAAATATGAACTGATTTTTCCATCGTATTTAATTTACTTTTTATTTATCAAATAAATTACGTTGAAAATTTTTTTCAATTATCCGTGGCCGTTAATTTTTTACGATATTTTATTTAGGATCTTACTTCTTAATATAGCTTCGTGTATTACGAATTTGAACGCTGATAAACTTCGAGTTGATAATTAATGGATAATTTATCAGAATATTTTCTCTATACTTCGTTATCGTTCTTGTACAATATTTTAAACTATAAAGTATACTTTTTATTTATTCGCTCAAGCTTTTAATACCTTATGTGATTAGCTGTATTAAGTAATTAAATAGACGCTTTTTGACGAAACTTTTTTGTTCTCGCTTCCATATATCCTGCGTTTTTTTCTTTGCTATTATTGGATTAAGCTTTCATATTTAAAACCCCAATTTCCATTAAACATTTAACAAGTTATATTATTAATAATTTAATAATTATTATGTTATTTTTATCGTACAAAAATATGATTTCTTATCACTACGAATACTTGGATTAAAAATTCACGAGCATCCTTAATTAATCTTGAACCTATCAAAAATTCTGCCACTCGAACATTTATTATCCTTGACCTTGCAACCTCGTTCAAGTGAAAAGATTGAAACTGATAAAATTTAATGAAGGTCATTTTGTCAGATCTGCATTGCTCTTTTTAAGTAATTCGCATCATATTTACAATGGAATATCGGATATTATTATTAACTTGCGCATTTTTTAACCATTTTTAAGTACTTTAAAGGCCTTAATAGAATTCGAAAAAATACCGTTTTCTTAATGAGATTGCAATACGTTAATTCCAAGTTGTTAAGGCTCGTCGACAGAAAGCAATCTATAACTCAGATTTCTCCCCGGGTCGTTTCCCTCTGATCTTTTCGAAGCGAACTTCGACTAAGGATTAATTCTTATATAATAACGCGATAACGTTTGCGCGCTCACCTCAATAGAATTGATGAAACAGAAGACGGTAATGAAAGGCAGAGAGGCGTAAAATGTAACGAGACGTCGCGACACACGAAACAGTCGAGCCACTAACTAAAGACTCTCCTTGGCTAAAATCCGACCCGAAGGGTTTCCACTAGAGGGCTTGTGATGAACTTCAAGGTCTGCGAGGATACCCTTGCGTAGGAAAGTGCCATTTCGAAACCGATCCCGCCAAGGAATTAGACGTCCGTGAGCTCTTAATCCTCCCGCCCAAGTCCGGCGAAGAAATCTAATCTGCGCCCGCGATTTGGTTAAACGCGATGTCTGCTTATGATAGAAGAGCTCCACTAGCCGGCAATAACAATAAGGAACCCGCGCACTGGATTTCGGCGGCCTTAATCAATTGGCTCGTTAATTAAAGCCCCAGACTTACTTCGGTGTAATTTTCTCCTGTTTTCAGTTTTTTCTGCTTATTTGGTAATAAAAAAGTAGTGCACAAGCGAAAGGTTTGCAATGCGTATTTGTTCAAGTGTTGTCTCACCTCTCGAGTTCTCGATTTCGCCTTCGAATTCTCGGACATCCATTATTTGAATATCAAACAAATTATCTACATTGAAAGAGCAATATATTTATCAAACACGATCAAGTGGGAGGGGGTGAACATTGACCGGCAAGTTTAAATGTCTATCCAATTTACTGGCTGTTTACCGACCCGAGACCGACGTACATGATAAGCCTGTTAAGTCTTTGTTAGTACGTCAATCGAAGAAGGCATTTAATTACCAACGAATGCATACGTTTAAAAATTGTCCCGCCTCTGAAGAATTAGACTTTTAATCGTGGCCTTCCGTTACAGTTGTCGCTTGTTTCTTTTAATTGCATATTTTCTTACTTTCTTAAAATGCCGCGTTCGAAAAGATTTGAAAAGCTTTTAAAAATCGCACTCTTGAATGCAAAAAATTTTCATCTACTCGCGAAGTGAGTGCTATTCGACGAAAATTAATTTCAGATTAAACGGGAAATTTGAGAATTCGGCACCGAGACATTCTGTAGCGTACAGTTTAATATATACATCTTATCTCGAAAGTGAATCATTGCTCGGAGTTTAAACTTCAACTCCAATAAATCTATCGAAACATTAAATTAAGAGACGCACAAGTGACAGGACAAAAATTCTTATCGCCGGATTTATTTAAAGTGTGATTAACGAACATTCGAAGCGCAGGATTTCACTCCAAAACTGTAACTCTTTAATTAAGAAGGTCGTGCGGGGCTGTGGAAAAGAAAAGCTTTTCTCAGAGTGAAACTGCTCTTACAAAAGTAAAAAATCGCATCGATTCGCAAAGAATTTATCGCGCTATCCTTCAACTCGGGCTCTTAGATTAATTTAACGAAAACTATAGACTATTTCTCAAATAATTCATAAAAGCCACGACTGCATTCGTACACGTGTACATCTCGGCATGGAACACGTACCATTCGTCCCTCGTTCCATCCGTACATAAGTACAGTCATGTTTCCCGAGTGATCGATGGGAAACGCATCAACTCCATACTGCGCAGCTCGTCTGCAGGACGAGGCATTTGAAGTAGTCGCTCGCTCGTCCGCCGCTATTTGATGGTACGCGGAGCTTATCGGTCCCCATTTATTGCAAATAATTCGCTTGTCTCTCTCTCTCCCACTCTGCAACGTGTGTCAAAGGCGAACGGTCGCTTAATTCGTTAAATTATCAAGGGAAGGAGTCAAAGTGCCTTATCGATCAATTATACGCGAGAAAGATCATCATTGCGAGAGATGTGTTTGTGTGAAGAATGCGGCATTGGGAGCAGCGCCAGCAGAGGAGGAAGCCGAGGATCTACCTCAGCCCATGCCGTGCAATCCGTCGGCTTTCCTTATCCGGGCCGTCGAGATGCCTCGAATCAAAACTACGTGTCTAACACTCCTATCTGTGGCCCCCTTCGCAAATTTTTCCGCCCACCAAAGTATTTTGAAAGTATTTTGACACAATTACAGACGAATACAGTCTTGGCCCAGAGTACGACGGAGGACAGATCGCAAATATTTTTCCCGAGTTGGCGTTAAATATTTTGGAATTAAGGTGCGCGTTATATCCTCTAGTAAAGGTCTACCGACGTCGATAATTCATTCCAGTCGCTCACTTTGCAACTTTTTACGAGCAAAAGTGATATTCCTTTTGACATGATAAGTTATTAGCGAAAAACTTCAGTACCGGAACAATCGTCGAGTTGGAATGGAAATTGCAAAAAAATTATCACTTTAAAGGGCAAACATATGCTACGCAGTATAGCGTATTGTAACAAAGGCGTTTGAAAATTATTTAAAATTTAATCACGAGCGGAATAACACCGAAATATTTATAACTGTGATTCCGTGCAACTCATTTTTTCTCTGCGCGCAAAAATACCACCTACTTTGATAATCTCAACCTTAATCGGAATTATCGCTCCACCGCTCACTTTATTATCGCTTACGAAAAAATGCTTGACTTACGTATTTCGCAAACACTCGGAACTAAAGAAACCGCGAGCTTCGAAAGTTGTTTGTGTGCCAAGCAGAGTATTACGGAATATATCATAAGAATAAGGAAGGAAATGGAAACAAATTGGATCTAAAATTTTAGTGAATGGGGGAAAAAGAAACTCGTTTTTACTCTTATCAGCGTTGTAAGTATGAAAGACAAAGGGCATATCAAAATACGCATTTGTATTTAATATGACATATTTTCCTTACAATTAATGCGTCTAATTGAGATTTTTGTTTTGGCTTTTATAATTATTAAAGTAATTATCGAATATTGCAACTTTACATGGAAATGCACAACACTGGAATTGTTATTTTGTCTAAAGATTTTCTTGTAAGATTATATTTTTGTTACAAAAACATTTCTACCATACCTTTATTTCTGTAGGTTTTTCTGCATTTATAAAAGTGTAATAACTTTTTCTTTTGTAAGAAGAATTTCTTACTACAAATAAGGTAAATAATTACTACGTTAACATAGATTTTTTTCACGAATTCACGCAATAATTGTTTTGAGTCGTACGTGTCAGAACTATACTCGTAATTTCTGTATCAGTAATATGATATATTATTACTTGCAATTATAACAACATACACACACAAGAGTATTGTAATTTGTGAATAGTTAAAATGATATGTTTGTTTTATTCTTACGTTTCTCAAACTTTTCACGTAATTGAGAATATTATATTAGCGTATTCCGAGTATCTTTTATCAGCCGAGATGGGAATTAATCATTTTAATTAAATAAATGCAAATAGCGATTCTTACTCGAATAGAAAAACTGGTTTTTTTTTATAAAAAGGGCTAAAAAAAATTTCGATGCAAAAAACTCGATTCGCGTAAAAATAGTTATTCTTAAAGCATGAATTCTATTAATCACAAAATTTTATCCGCCCTGATATTCAGTAATTCTTCCATAATGAAAACATCAGCTTATACCGACATTTTAAAACCGTTTCAATTGCAACAAATTTGTTCATTTGGCATCAAAATCCACATTTTATTTTATTAAAAATAACAGATAGGGAGCTGAGCTAAGTTAAAATTCAAAATTTAGTAATAACACAGCTCTGTAATTAAAAATATTATTACCCGACGTTAAGAAGCGCAGTTTGCTCACAATAAATAATATTACAAGGAACTTTTCATTTCCCTCCAATTACCAAGACGAAAAATTGCGCCTAAACATATTTATTAGCCGCAAGAATGTAATTCTGAAATATCAATCGCGAAAATATTTTCCGTTCGGGTTCTTAGAGCGCATCGATCGACGTCACTATTATTTCGATAATCTTCATCTGATCTCTTAAACGTGCTTTTCTACCTCGTGTATTTATCATACTGATTTTGTCGACGATACCGTTAACGTAAACACGTTCCTGCATTACATTCCGGCTTGGCTTTCTTTTATTTTTCTTGCAAATTTATGACGTTTTCGCGTATAATCGCTTTCTTTAATTAAATACGTTGTCGTTATTTATTATAACGATTACGCCTCAGTCAGTCGTACGGGCGTTTCAAATAAGTGCCAGAGGTACGTGTGCGCGTATGCATTTATGCAGCCTCTGGTGCATCGAGGGAGATGCGCCGATCTTATCGAGGCTGTGCTTGTCCCGATTGAAAATTCGCACGTGAGCTGTTTTATTATTACGCGACTGTTGCCGTTTGACGCCAGGTGTCGTTCGAAAATCTCGTATTTCATCGAGGAATTTCCACTTTCCACTACTGTTCCGATCGCGACGTCCCTCTATGCCTCCACCGAATAATATTTCACGGGTCACTCAAAATTCGCCGCTGGATGGCGAATAATTCAAGCGTTCCTTTCTTTACCTGCCGCAAGAAAATACAATCGGAAGAAGTTCCTTTCGGAAGCGTCGACCCCATCTGTTTCGCGGCATTCCCGTGGCAGCTGAGCGCGCGGACGTACCCGGAAAAGCGATCCCTGCGCCGCGAGAGAATGGCCCGCCGACGAGTATCGTTTCCCAACAAATAAAATTCCTCCAGCCGAGAGCAGCCAAGAGAACTCCTCTTTCCGCGTAAATAATGATTCCCCTGGCAAAGAATTCGCGCTCGACGCGGACACCTACTTTAAGGCGAATTCCTCGTGCAGCGCGCGGACCCCGCGGTCCCTCTGCCCCTCTCGCCCATCCAGATGGTGAGCCATATCCGGACGCGGCAAATATACATGAGATGCGCGCACCACAATACGGTAACCTCCGCGAGCATAACGGGGGAATCGGGGCCGCAACGAGTCGCAACGACAGCCCTGGCGCCCCTAAGATATACAGTAGCGTGAGGAGCGACTGACAGCGAGCGCGAGAAGCGGTCACGGAGCCTAGGATTAATGGGTCCGGATCATTTTATTATGCGGCCTGGATTTCGTGCAGGAGCGCATGCTCCGGCGAATTTATAATCGCGCGACCCAATTGCCGCACACCCACCGATCGATGGGACGGATTCTTCCCCCCCCCCCCTGGCCCCGCGCCTTTTCTCTCTTTCCTCCGGGTCGTGTCATCGACTCGGGCCTGCAAACTGCATAGCTTCCCATAGATCGCGCATGGATCGGATTGCGAAAGGACTCGTTTCTCATTTTCGTCGGCGTCTTCCATCGTCCTACCGCCGCTTCCAGTCCAGCCCACGCGCATTTATTGAGATGCTGGGGCCTATGAATTGCACGAGCCTCCACTGCCAAGCGCGTGCAACTCGAGTCGGGAGATTCTTAGCGTGGGAATTACAGATGGCGATATCTTATCTGCGCGGCTGTCTTATCTCGCTCTGTCGCGGCTGTCCTCTACCTCCGTACGCTCCCGTCACGCGGCCATTGTCCGTTAAAATCGAACAACGCATATTCACCCGCTCAACAACGATCTGGATCGAGCCGACGGCCATTTTCACGACCATTGTGACAGACAATGGTGTTTATAACTACTATACGCGTACTTCAAACTACTGCATTCAGGTCCCGCGGATCCATTAATCATCGAGTAAAGAATGGCGATGTTAATCTGTTGCGAAATAAAGCATCGACCTTTTTATGCGAGTAATTCAGCGGTATTAAGACGTCGGGTTTTTAAAAAGTTGGCCTTCCTTTTGCAAGCCAACCCGAGTGTCAAAGTCGTAAGACTCGAGCACTCGATCGGTGCAGAGTGCCACACAATCTTGATCAAAAAGGGTCAGCTCCCCTCCGGTCTAGTTGGGCCAGGTCCGGTTCGATCCAGTCCACTCCGAGAGTACATCCGAGTCATTAATGGTGAACGAAATGCGCTGGGCGCGGGTCGCGTAGTGCGCGCGAATTGTCCAGTGAGCGCTGAGTAGCACGATAATTCGCAGATAGACAGTTTAAATCGCAGAAAAGGAGCCCCCGCGAGCGGCACGAGGAGATCGGGATCAGCGGTTCTCACGTGCGAGGGGGCGAAGCCGCGCGTCAAAATAAAGAGGAACGCGAACCTCCGTTTTCCGGTGACCGGCTGCGGTGACCGGCGTCACGGCGCCGTGCACGTGAGATCGCGCGGTGTCAGCTATCGGCGGCCCGTGAGAAAAAACTTGCCGAGATGGACTTGTTGTCGTCGTGACGCTGCTCCTTTTCGAAATTTCGCATTATGCCGTGTTCCGGTTCGCTTTTGTGCGCGCGACCTCGACGTTTCGCGTCTCGATGGGCCTCGATGGACCCGGGCTGCTGGCAAGTGCGCGCGAAAGGCTCGGCGCGTCGTCCCATTGTACGAAACCGACGTGTCCAGCCGCGCGAACGACAAATTATCCGCCGTCATCCTTTTTCCTCTCTCTCCCGGAGCAAACGCCGGCGCCCGACAAAGGTTCGTGGGGGCCCGCAAAAGTATCGAGTACCTGGACCATTGGATTAGCCCGAGTAGCGCAGCCTAATCTTGGAACTCGAGGATTCACCCGTCGGTGCGTCGACCTCGAGAGCAAAGTCGAGTGCACCGGGGGCAAGTGCGAGTTCCCACCGGCCGGAATAATGAAGCGTGCATTAGGCGCGAGCGGGGGCCACTAGGAATCCTTGGCGGCGGGGGCGTGAGAGCCACTGGGCGCCATCTCAATTTCGCCGAGATACCTGCCCCCACCGATCGCGTTCCTCGGCTTTTCCCATGATGCGCTCGTGACGCCCGCGGAGCCTTCGTGGGCCACCTTACGCTGTGAACCGCGCTCCCGTCGTCCTCCCCCGACAAGCGACGAGCCGAGCATAGTGCGCGAACCTGCACGTGCTCGGGTCATGACTAAATAAGCAGCTCCGTACTTTGCCCCGAAACGAACTCTGGTTTTAGCGGCGAGCTGTTCACGATTCGCCCCACTCCCGGGACCGCCACTTACTTACACTCCGGATTTGTGCCACCGACACCGCCGCCGCCGCCGCGTGACTAGACTTATCTCGAGATAAGTCTTCCACTCGTATATATTGTTTCGCGCTGTTAACAGGAGTCTTCGTGTATCTCGGATAGATAAGTTTCTGTAATTCCTGGAGCTGCCAACCGAGGCATTGTTACGTTTTGGTGTAAGTGCTTGGCGATCGTATCGTCGAACACACGGGATAAGGATGGAGCTAAGCTGCTATATGACACTTGCCAGTGCTGTAACAGTGCTGTCACCGGATACGAGTCAATTTTAAAAGCCGAGGTTGCATTGTCCCGTGGCCTCGGAATTTGTCATCGCAAGCGAGTGATACGTCAGGGACGATCGAGGCGAGCGGCCTCTCAGTTGATAATTGCTCCACTGGAAAAGGGCGGTGGGGGTGGGGAAGAGCTTCGCGATTCGGTGCCCGCGAGCTTATCACGAGCTAATCGAACTGCACGCGATCGAAAAAGTACTCGGTTCGATTCGTCTCGCGCTCGATGAAAACGCAGCGAAATGTAAAAAGTGAGCCTCTGAAAATTTCAAGTTCTGTATAATTCGCTGGTATTTATTGCTGTACTTAAATGAAAAATAATTGAAGCATAAAAAGAGGCCCGACCCGGTGATAAACGGTGGCCCGGTGCCTGTTGTTCAATAACAGACTTTTACCTTTGAGATTGCAAAGATTGAAAATGTTTATTCCGATCCGACTTAATACACAAACGAGTACCGTAAATTTTTCTCGTAGCTTCGACGAGATTATAGTACGTCCTTTTAACGATTATTGCCAAGTCGACGTATCCACGAGGATTAGGAAAGTCAGTGCGAGCCAGGAAGCAAATGTTTTGCTCGATGCTGAGATAAAGCGAGGGTAAATTTTTTTGGCAATTATCCTCGCAGGCCTGGGACCCGCAGAAATTTACTTTACCAAGCGCATATTAGTCAGCGCTGACAAAAGGAAACTTTTTGCGGGAGCACTCAGCGAACGTGACCCTTGATCTCCATCTAAATCCATATCTAAATCTCTCCGGTAATCTCGAGCGAACCGAATTCGCCGTTCGCGTGCTGGTCGAGACTCGCTGGTGATCCTGTCGGGCACCTCCCTGGATTCGGAAGAGCTTATCCAAGGCCCTGGTCGTCGATACACTGCGAAATTCTGATCTTCCCGTGGTTACAAGCATGGAAGAGCCGATCCCCACAGCTCGACACTTTCCACAAGGCCTCTGCATCTAATCGATAATCTCCTGCTCTCGTCTCTCTCTCTCTCTCTCTCCATCTCCGTGTCGTCACCCTCGCCACTCGTTTCCCGTTTATCCCTGTATCCAAATTGGTGTTATACTCCGTCGATTAGTCATTAGCGGACGGGTGCATCTCGAGCAGCCATCGAAAATTGATACGCGATCGATATTTAAGGAGAAGTACGAGATTGCTTAAGCAGTTGCAACCTGTTATCCGAGCCATTACAAATACCTTCAAGCAGATAATGAATGACGAAACGTGGCAAGCATTGATTCGTTATCAACGAGACCCAGTTTCCAACGACTTTTTCAAAAATACTCGAGGCCATACGAATTGAAATTACGCGCTCCGTCATTAAAAACCGATCGTCGTTATTTGCAATTTAATTCGAAGTTGGATTCATCGTCGCGTTGCCAACACACGCGATAAAGTAATCTTTACGCACAGTGTGCGAGTGCGCGGTGTGTTTTTTACCGCGCACTCGCATTTTTTCACCGCCTGTCGTACGTCTTGCACAATGACACTAATTAGCATACTGCGAAACAACATACCGGTTGGGAATCTTTTCAAGAGCTATTGAGAAAAAACATCGGCGTATCAAATGTCACTCCAGTTCTAAGAAGGACAGCTTATACGCTTTGAAAAACGAGATTCCAAAGGATTCACTAACATAGCTTCGGAGCTGCCTTCTTGCTGGTTTTTTCTTTTTTTCAGTATTACTTTCGTCGAATGCCTCCGCATTGTTCGCTCGGGCTAAAGAGAGTCGTTTCGTAGGTGCACTTGCCGAGTCCCGTTGCGCAACGCGACAACTTGGGCGCGCATTCTTCCCTCGATGCGTCGATAATTAAATTATCGCGCGCGAACGTCGAGGCGATCGATACGAAACAATCGCAGCCCCGCGCAAACCCAACCAGAGGCTGCGTGACGCGATTCGGGAGGAAGACGCGCGAATAATAACTCGTACGAGCGACCGCAATAAGCGTCGCATTAGTTCGACGCTCACAGCGAGACATACTTAACCGAATATCCGGAAAAACAGGCCGAGGGCGCTGTCATTGTTGCGGGGCGGTAAAGTTTATGGGCAAATAAAATAAATCTAAATCGAAGGAGCAGGAGTCGGCTTGCGTCTCTCCTCGCCACGGGCGATCCTCCCTCCGAGCGGGAGCCCCGGCGTGGAGAATTGGTGTTTCAGAAATGTCGCTGAATAGGACCTGGAATTGTGCGGGAACGATAGCGAAGCCCAGCGTGTGCAGTCGTCCTCGATTTCCTCCACGACATCCAAGGCATACGCCCGGCCAAGTGCTAGGAAAACAGATCCCGGGGGATTAAGCTCCTGGTGTAAACAACAGACCGGGACTTTTTCAGGGCGAGCTTAACTGCTGATGCACGTACGCGGAGTAGAGTCCAGCTGGACTTATCGCCCTTGAGAAGAACGAGAGTCGGTCAGCCGTCGTCTTCGTAGATTCAAAGTTGGGCTGACATCGCAAACCGCGGAGGAGCGCGAATCAGAAGGCTGGTGCGTCACATCTCGCAACTGCCCGGAAGCCGATTCACCCAGCTATTTCTCGGGTAACCTTGTATCGCACGCCTCTCTAGATTCTCAGGTCGGCTCGGTCCGAACGATCTCGAAGGCAACCGTTTCGTGCGAGGACGCGCTACTCCCGCAATTTCGCGCCTATTGGCCTCGTATTCGGCGCACCGCCTCTCTTTCTTGTTCTCGTAACTGCCGTTTCCTACGCGTAATGGCCCTTAATGCCCTTGGTACGCGTGCTCGGGGTGTAGGTTACACGGCTAGAATCGACGCGGAAGGTAATATTTTTATTCGTTGCGCGAGGACCGAGCGATATTTACGAGCCCCTGCACTCCGCAGGATTACATTGATATTCCGACCGCACTTCCGCAAACTCCTCGTGCTCTCCCGTTCTTCTCGATCAACCTCCCCCACCCTCGGGCCGGCATTGTCTCTTTTCTTTCGATCAATCAGCTGCTCTTGCTGCCTTTATTTCCATCATTTTTCCTCTTCCGATTGCAGCGAACACGTGTGCACATCGGGACGCGGTGCAATTACAATTAACACGTTGCACCAAAGACGCTTTTTACATCCGTTTCACGTATCTTGCGACGATCTTCCGCACTGACATGTTTCGTGCGGCGCGCACGCTTATTAAAGTGCGTCAGCGCTCCGTTCGCGGAAGCTTCGAATGACTGGAGCTACGCCTTAGAAGTTGCGATAAATAAATAAATAAATAAATGTCGCCGACGCTTTTATAAAAGTATATGAGCTATAAGTTCTAATTAAAAGTCTTTAAATGTACAGGAGTTTATAGGTATACTCGTATCACGGGTTTTTATTCGTTCTTTTGCAAAACTGCTTTTTCTTTCGAGCGGTTATTGACCAGCACATTTTTCGCGAATGCGAAATGACGTAAAGTATAAGCGGTGATCGCACATTCGCAGAACCTAATCGGATTCGTACTTTCCCTCGATGAGAACAAAACGTACCGTTTAGTCGCTGCTATGGCTGCATTTCTCATACGGAAAACGAAGTCAATTTTTTTCAACTTTGACAGATTCCTTGTGCAAGTAACCCCAGCGCGTCGGCGTAACGAACCTCTCGAGCGATACTTTTACGTCAGGCGGGAAAAAGGTAACGGCGCGAGTGCGTATTATCGAATTAGACGCAGAGAATGGGCGATATTATTGGTTATTGATGCGGAGTTGTCGGGCTAAGCTAAACTCGAGTGCAGTGCGCCGTCTACGAGCACCACAACGCGTCACGTAAACGAGCTTACCTCGATAAATTGCAGTGGATTCCGGGGAGAGGAGCGCGGTAATTATCAATTTATATATATATATATATGTATTATTTCCTAACGCCGAAGCTCGGAGGACACAGAAGATAGAGTGCACCTCGACATTGTTCGTTTCCGATACAAAAACTAATCCGTCTTCTTCTCGTTACTTTTTCACTTTCCTTCCTCCTCTCATTCCTTTACCATAACGTCATTCTACACCGGAGGCGCTACGGCATTCTTACGTGCTCTCGCGCACTTTTTTGTGGCTTTGCTTTTCTTTCGACCCCTTGATTTGCGACACCGCGGAGAGGGAACAGCCACGTAAACTGGTGCGCACGCGTGCACATGCGATTCTTCTGCTTAAAGGACGGAACTCTTAATGGGCTCTCTTTTCTTTCACTCAAAGTCACTACCTGCTGATTCTCCTCGTAGATTACGACTTCCACCAATCGACTTTAATGGCGCCCGCTTTCCTCGTTTTGTATGCATTGCGCTTCGTTTAAGTAATTAATTATATTTTTCCAAAACCAATTTCTTTATTTAAATTATCCATTTCCTCCAGTCGCGGGGCTTGCGATAATTAAACCCGATACTGCAACTATAACAGGGCTGTGCAAGGACTCTTGAATTTTTACACGCGAGTGTATTTATTAATTATACCGGGCATTTCGATGCTCCGGATGCACTCGTGTGCTTGGAAAATACGGTTGTCCCGTCAAAACGATTTCGCATTCCTAAGTGAAAGCAAACGTAAAGAATCTTTTAATGAGTTTACCAATCGCGTCGCTGCAGTCGCGTGAAAAATAAAAAATTGAGCCATTCACCGCGCAACGATCTATTCAAAACTTGCCTTTACGTAAAATCTTAGAAGTTCAAAAGACTCCCCCTAACGCGAACACGTAGCTTTTAAACATCCTTAGAGTTAGTTCGAGATATTTTTGTATTTTCCGAAAAATCTATTATAAAACCGGTGGGAAATCGAGAGAGCGTTAAAAAACCATTTGCTACATAGCAAGGGTTGCTACTCGCGGCATGACGCTACATCCGATGCGATTTCAACAGTTGCTGAAATAAAAGAGCAACTGTTCGATACTGTTACAACATTCAATTAAAGACGTGGGCATTTCCGGCGTAATTCTGTGTGAATCGACGATTGCGGACGTCGTGGCACTCGCTCCTCCCCAATTAACTGTGGACCACTCGGTCAGAAATTTCGTCCCCAGGCTTGCGTAGCTCCGCACGAGCTGACCTTGAGCTTTTCACGACTGATGGAAAAAAGCAGCCTTCTGAGAGAGCTAGAGCAGCTCTTGGACCTGCGGCTCGTGTTATCGATTTTCCAGATTCCGAGATGAACGATGAAAGGCGAGCCTCTGGCCTCGAAGTGTCCACTCGTGCGTTCCACAGCTCTCGACTCCGACGGCCGGCGTCGCGTCCTGAAAAAAGTCTCCGAGTCCGCTCGATCGAACGCGGTTAATCGTCGCAACAGCACCGACTCCCCTTCTTTTTTACCCGCCCCCGTACGTGCGGATCGATCGCACCCCTTTTCTCTCATTACGCCCCGAGTCGCTTTATTAGCGCTCCCCCCGGGGAACAGGATTCCTGCATTTCGTGCCGCGCGCGTAACGAGCCGCTCGCGCTTTTAACAGTCTATGAATCTCGATCGCTCGCGAGTTATAGGCGAGAACGCGGCTTCCTCGTCGTTCTCGGGGCCCTCGCCTTCACCTTCGCCGCGGCCGGCGCGAAGCGAACGGCTTCATCTCGACGCGTCGAGGTTAAAAAAGCCTTCCTGCCTCCGCGATTTGTGGCTTCCTCGGGATTTCGCTAACAGGGTGGCTTTAATTGCCACGCCTCCGGATGCGCTCTCGTATTCGCTAATGAGACTCGACGGCTTTCGGTCGAACTGCACTCGAGTGTCTTTTAATTTTTGAAATTCTATTATGGAAGAGTTGCTTTTCACATGCTTGGCTTAAAGAAAATTTAATTACTTTATGTATAGGAATGACGCCTTCTTAGTATTTCGCTATATTTCATTTCTGCAGAAATTGACTGCATGAATTATTTATGAATGCTGCTTCCGATGCTCCGCTGAATAAAATAAAGTCAAGAGTGTTTGCGAAGAGTTTAGAGAATTTTCTACTAAATTCATTCCTTCTATCTCGGGGAAATTTTTTAATTTCCTAAGCCCACCTCATTCTCATTAAGAGCTTTATCTCGTATCTCGGCATTTAAAAAATATTTACTTTCTGAATTCAGTTTCTTTATTTTGATATTTATTAATATTTCTATCCCCCTCGATCACAGAATGCGAGTTATGCTATTAATATGGCTTTAACGCGCTCGTCAATTCTTAAATAAAATTCCAACTTGGCTCGAATACCGCAGCTAAAAAACGACCAAACAAACTCTTTTCTCTAACAAGTAATCACGAGGTGATGACGAATCGCCTTCGTTAAAATTAAGAATAAAGCGGATAGTTTTTTGGTGCGAAGACTTCGTCGTGACTCTCGGTTCGCGGGGGAAGTGCAAGTAATCGAAAGAATGCATCATTCGGAAGCACCCCGATTCCATCTTTTGACACCGCGTTCACTCGGTTACTCGAAATCAGGGCAACGGCTTAACCCCTCGAGCGAAAAAGTTGGGAAACTTGAATCGCCGAGCTGCACGAAAGAACCGAATATACGTCGAGTGCCACTATTAATAGGAGGGCGAGATACGATCCCCGCGCTTTTCCGCGGCCGCGAGTAGTTCGCACTCGAGAGACACGTTCGAAAGCAGCGAGAGAAACAAAGCCAACTCCGGAAAGTGATCACGAAGTGGCAGCGGATACATTGTGTTCGGTATTTAGCAAAAAACAGAAGTAAAGGCTCGATCGAGACTCGAATCTGGAGTCGATAACCGCGTTATCTGCGATCTCGCACCAGCGGCACGGGCAAACAGGCACAGCCGGACGTAAACGGGCGCAAACAGGTTAAAACAGACTCTCGAGGGATCCACGGCGGCTGCTGCTGTTAGTTGGCATTTCCTACGAAATCAATCGGATGCGTGTCGGGGTCCGAGGGGCTATCGGCGCCCGGGTTTATCGGAGGGGCCGCGGGCGGTGCGATTAGTCCATTAGCCGCAGCGCCGCGCTCTCGCGGAATCCTAATCGGAGTCCCGGGGCGCTCCTGCTAAGCAAGAAAGGATACCCCGTCGCTTTGGATGGTATCGGCCCGCGCGAACGCCCTGATACATATTTAATGACCCCCTGGCGGTGCCGAGTTGACGCTTCTTGCCGCCGACGTCGCGCGCGGCTCTTGTTCGCGATGTTTTGCCGTGGCCCCGGAGTCGCGCGAGCGGCGCGAGATGCCGAGGCCAAGTGTCGAGTTCTCCCATCGAGTTCCAGTCGCTTTTTTTGGTTCGGAGAAAGGGTTTTAATGCCGTTGGTGATTCGCGCGAGAATCGTCCGATGGCTTTTTCCCTTCTCGTTTTATGTGTTTACATCCTCGGGATTTTATTACTCGCCTTACCCACCGTCATTTTCCTATGTTTCTTTAGCAATGGCTGTATGTACGAGAGCTTTATTAGTCTACGGGCAAGGGAGTTTTATCAACGCAATTATAAATAGCCTTATCTTGCGGAAGAAACGATAAAAGTCTCGATCGTTTTAATTACTCGCGATATTATTTTATGTATCGAGCGTAATAAAGGAAAGCTTATAAAGTTGACGCAATTATCGGCATTAACAGTGCGCGATAGCCTCTGGAAAATCTTTAACGCCTCGACATTAGCGAAGTCGGTGGTTATCAAAATTTAGCGCCGAAATTCGTCGGCTACGAATTACTCGACTACAGCCAACGCCGCATTCCTTTAAATAAATACGGAACCCAAACAAACAATGGGCAATCGCCCGTAGGACTGGGATTCTTTCGTCTCCGCTTCACGGATCAATAAAGGACCAATCATTGGAAGTGCCTTTACGAAAGACGCCCGCTCGCTATACATCACTGGGAAGCTTCCGGAAAAGTAAAATACCGAAGACAGTGGCAATTCGGCCGACAGTCCGACAATTACATAATTTCAACTCGAGACTCGAGACCGAGACTCGTCCTACGACGAGTACCTGCGCCCTCGTAATAAGCTTCTAGCTTTCCGGCAAATTTTATTACAGTCTCCGTCGTCCGCGAAATATAGGAAAAAGTGGGTTAGTAAAAATATTTTCACGGTACAAATGAATATAACTAGCGGCACAAACTTGGACTGGTAGGGGGTCGTAGGGAAAAATATTGCGTTTAATTTAATTGGATTGACTCTTTGTTTGTTAAACCTCGAGCCGAATAACGCGATAAGACAAATATTGCTTTATCGAAGGTGAGTGTCGGAGTGTGCGGAATAAGGATAAACTCGATAAACTTTAATAAGTTGCAGCTTCGGCACTGTAAACACATTAGCAGCCAAGTTTCTTAAATTAAAATGTCGAGCGAGAAGAAGCTGCGTTTCAAAAATAACAACGCCGTTGTCAATCTTTGGATATTCTAAAATTGAAAAACAGCGAAGGCCAGGTTTAAAGATAAAAGAAGTGGAATATTAACAATTTTTAAGTTTTCTCTGTTTTTCCTTTAATAAAATAACGAGTGCATAAATCTTTCGAGTGTTGGTAAATAAAAGCTTGTAAATTTATTTTTATTCCCATCCTCTTTGGGTATTGATTACTTTTTTATACGTATATAAGGTTTAACGAGATATTGAAATGTACTTTTGGAGGAGCGAATCGATACACCGGTGTGTCGTCTTAATCAAAGTTTATTAAAATATATCATAAAAGAATAAATCATAAACGAGACGGACGAGCGCGCGAGCGTATCAGTCTTTGTGTTAAATAAGTTTATTTATTCGAGCTTGCACGTCTCAACTGTAATATAAGTCTTGACGATGAGGGAGTTGTCGCTGAAAGTGCGTAGTGCTGCGGCTCGAAATCGATCGAGTACTCCTACATTAACTGGCCTATGATCAACGACTAGATGTATGTTCCGTTCAGAAGAGCCAACAGAGTCTCAGGCGACATCTATATCGACGTTGAAATGCAAAGATCAAAAAAAGCCGCGGTAAATCGTTTCCAACAACCTCTCGCACGGAGTATATTCACATTCGCTGTATGCGTGCATTTCGAGATGGGAAGAAGGATGCCTGGCGAGGGAGGCGCTCCACATATCGCGAAAAAGAGAAAATTCACCAAGAGGCGCGGATCGTGACTGAGAAGGAATACGAAAATTCCTCGTTCCGCGTTCGCATGAATTTTCGAAGAACTGCGAAATCTCACCGTAGGAAATTAAAAGAGTCCCGGGAGAATTTCGCGCTTCCATAAATATCGATCCGCTCGTACCACCTCGAACAATTTCCGCGTGGAGTTTTCCGCCAGACCTGCACTTTTCTCGCATGTGTACCGCGGCCATGCGAGCTTTCCTCCTCCCAACTTCTTGGCTCTCGTTTACTTTTTTCTACCCGGCGCTGCTCCTACGCTCCATTATTCCATGCAAGGGTGGTCCTTTGTATAATACGATAACGAGGGAAACTCTCGAGTGGAAAAGTCTGTCCATCGTTCTTTTCGTGAATTTCCGGAACGGCCATACATACGAGATGCACTCGCCTAGAACGCAACACAATGGCCGGGAGTGAGGCCGATGAGCGAATAAAAGGACGGCAAAAGCGGCAACGAGAACGGGAATGGAAACGAAGAGCAAGAAGACGAGGACCAAGACGAAGACGAAGATGAAGGAGAAACGGCCGGGGCGGGGCATGCGGCCAACGGGGATGTTGGCGAGGGATAAATTTAATTTTCGTAGCCGTCATTCCCAAGGTGCTCCGCAGAAGCCGGACAATTTTCATTTTACACACTCTGTCCAACAACTAGGGCCAAAGCTGCAGTAATTCCTGGACGGAGCGTGCGGACGTCTGCTGTTACAGACACTAGCAACTGCACCCCCAACTGTCTGCGTGTATACGTGCAGTTATGTACTCATTGTATCAAACTTTCTTCGGTTACTTTGTTCGGTTCCGTCTCCTTTCGGGGCTCTCAATTATTCCGCACCTCTAATTTGCGGGAGCTTATTCCACGAGTCTCTTAAAGTAATTATGGAAAAATAACTTGTATCGAGAGCCGTAGTGGGGATTCCCATGGAAAGAAGTGTCTTTTGATTTATTTTCGCTTCGGATCCAATGGAATTCGAGCAGCCGATGTTGAATAATGTACCGGATTAAGGAAATTCACTTTGCTGCATTGCAATTAAATGCATTACTGGGTCGGTCTATTAAATCCGAAAAACGCTCCTCGTTGCTTCTCTTTGCACGTCGTTATATTAATTTGTATCACAGACTGGTGCAGTCGAGACCGTAGTTGTCAACTCGATGTTCTGCACTAGGAGTCGGAAAAATTAGGAAACTTTTGCGATCCTAATCCTTTCCCCCCCCCCTAAAATTTTTGTTGTTTCTCTCCCGATTCAATTACTTCTAATACGCGCGCGAGAAAGTTATATTTTAATCTGCGTAAGAGCATTTTATTCGTAAACAACTCCATCAGTCGTGCGCAAGGTTATGGTACAAAGGTTTCGAGTCCATAAGAAGATTTTTCTTGAAATTAACATCGAGGATTCGAAGAGCTTTACAAGCTAAGACTTTGGCGTTGTAAAACACCAAAGCAGATGCTTTTTAATTGTATTTGGTTTATTTATTAGCCGAGTAATAAGATTGAAGAATTCAACGCCGGATTAATTATAGACAAATTTTTGCCAATTAGGTTGTTACCTTTTGACGAAACAGAACAATTAAATAAGCACCGTGCAGATTATATTGACAAAAGAAATGATGTGACTGCCCTAACAAGCTAAGAAAACGCAATGGCCAGAAGAGGAAATCCTCTCTTTCGCAAAGGCACGGCTTGCTTTAACGATTTATCCGCCCCTTTTGCCCACCTTCTGGCTTCCACACACAGATACACACCTTCGCGTGCCCTCGTAGAAAGAGACCGGAGTGCATTGAAACTTCATTTCTGTTGGCCCCAACTTGCAGTTCGTATCATCACTTTTCACTCGCTCAGTCTCCCCGGATTTCCATGGCTTTTCGCTAAAATGCGAGTTGGAGATCGGGAAAAAGAAAAGAAACGAATGGGGGTGGGCTGCGCGCGCCCTTGTTGCAGTTCGCGAAAAGCCGTGTAAATACGAGCTCAGCGCCCCGCGAGGACACAAAAGCGAGTTAAAGCGAGCCCGAGGACAGACATGCCAAAGAAAAAGGAGAAAACTGAATGAAAAAGGAGGTAAAGAGTTGAAGGGAGCTGGGGACAATAATTTTTCCCGTGGCCAGCCGCGCCTCGGATCTGGGACCAATTGTTCGCTCGTCAAAGCTCGGGCTTTTGCCCATGAATAGGTAATAATGCGCCCAAGAGGCTTTTTCGCCCCGGCGAAACGGTCCCGCGGGCTTACCCCGGAAAACGGCAAAATATAAATATTCCCATTGAGAAGTCGCCCCCTCCCTCGGGCTCTCGAGGAGGCGACACAAGAACGATTTGTACGCCTTTCTTCTGCGCTCGCGGCTCATCCAAGGCTCAAAAGGGGCTCTCCTCTCGGACTCGGACGTGGGGTTAACCTCGTTAGGGGAGTCCGGGAATCACCCGCACGGAGGCTCGTGCCGTTAGCGGAAGCTGACGTTGTAGAAGGAAGACCCGCTTCTGGCGGATCGTAAATTTACAAACTTTAAGGCTTCGCGCGCTCTCTCCTTCCTTATCTCCTCGAGCCTTATCGTCTTTTTCTTCTTTTGCAAATTTCGTCGGCGCACTGGCTTGCCGAGATAATTATCGCCGTAACTGATCCAATCTGGGCCGAGGGCCTGGATCTGAAGTAAATCGACGCGCTGGATCTCGAGGCAAGCGTCGGGCGTATACGACTTCTATTCGAGCCCTATAAAAAAAGAGCCTCGGCCTTTTGCCGACTCAGTCGTGAAGATTCCGCGCGCCGCTAATAATAAACGCCTTTAATCTACCAATAAACTTTGGGCCCTGCATTATCGCGGTCTGCGTGTAAAAAAAAGCTAATCTATCGGCATTGCTGCTACGAAATTGCCTGGAATGCAGCTCGAGTTGCCGTCGAGGACAGTTTTGCTCGAGTCCCGAAATTTCGCTTAATTTACGCGAAATAAGGTCGATCCGCGTGGCTAGGAGGCTCTCCGGTCGTTCCGGCGTATCGCCGGCTCCTACTCATATTCACCCAATAGTCGAATGGTGCTTTAGAAAGAACCCGATGGAGTTCCAATTTAATCACGAGTCGATCCCTCCGTTCCGTCGTCCCTGCGTCTCGATCCGCCTCGGCGGGAAACGGAAATATGAAGTATATTATGCCTGTAATCCTCCGTTTCGCAGCCACTAAAAGCGAAACGCTAATATGGCTCGAATCGAGATGCCTAAGCCTCGATTCGGAAAAATGAAAAAAGTGAAAAAATGAAAAAACGAACGCGTGTGCATTGGTACTGCAGCAGAAACCTGGCCGCGCGAATAGCGAGCCTCGACTGCCGTTGCACTCGCTATAAAATGCGGGCCGCTGATGCAGGGCGCGGCGGTTCTAGTCGCGTGCATTCGCTTGATGAGTTTGGCCGCGAGCCAGTGCCGCGTGTTTTCTCTAATTTGCTATCGGCGTTTAACGATACTCGAGGGGCCGCGCGATTTCCGCGTAACGCGCTCGTAGAGAGTGACATTAATGCGCTCGCCTTTTTCCGCGTCTTTCACGAGTTCACCACCACCTTCTGCGCATCTAAGTTTGTTGAATCGATCTTCGAACCGGATGACTGTTTTTCTCGCGCTCTACCAAGGGTCAAACGTGGAGATCGATCGTGTTCTGGAGGATTCCCTTATCCAACCTTTTAAACCCCTAAGAAAATCAATTTCAATCTCCTCTGCGAGTGACTCGTTGTTGAAAAATTCACATTTGATTACCTCCTGTGCCGAATATTAATTCATATTCGAGGAGCTACGAACCGCGACATTTTCAGCCATTCGTACAACGTATTTCTTACTTTATTTAATATCCTCCCTTGGCAGTGTTCGTGGTGATTTTGTGTTTCTTCGCGTGCCTACAACCGTTTTTCCATTTATTTTTAAATACAAACTCGTGCTCGTATTTGATAGTTAACCACTCAATTATTCTGCCTATTAAAAATGATTGGCTAATATTGAAGTAAAAGCCTTAAGAACTGCACTCGTCGATTTTTCAATTCGGTTACATTTGACATTTACTCGATATTCAAGCTGATGTAAATATTTTTTATCCTCCGGAGGGTGAAAGAGAGAAAAGCGGCGAAGGCAGAACGAGAGAAAGAAATCGATCGGTTTACGGGACTAGATACTTTAATTACTTTTACAGCCTTCGGATCGAAAAATCAAAGACAAAATATTGTTACCCCTGAAACTATTGAATTTTCATACAAATTAGACAATAAACATAATTAGCAAATCGATAATTACTAGCTTTATTAATAAGTACGGATGAAATAGTTCGATCTCTTTTGGATACGATAAAACTACAAGTACGTTGTTTCACGCATATAAATATCAAATTTCATCGATTGTCCCTTGAGGCTTTTTCCTTTTACGGCGTATGGAAAACTTGCGTATCGCCCGGTAATTAATATTATTTTAAACGGAGGGCTTACGGTAATCATTTGGTTTCAATAACTCAAAATCGGAGCAACGAGTTTGCTTGATTGTAGAAGCTTTTAAAGCCCCGCGTATCCATGCGTCCGATAAAATAAGTCACAAGCAAGGAATTACGAAATTTCCGGCTTTAAAGAACAACCGAATAAAATCCAAATAAGATCGTGTTGATGCGTTGATGCAGTGATCCATGCGCGAAAGGAACGACGCGAACTGCAATATTGCACGAACGTATCGGATTATTACGTTATTATTCATTGAGCTAAGGAAACTCCGACTCGTTTATACGAAATGTCTGAGAGTAAATCTCGCGAAGGTTCGTTTAAAACTTCGCTCGTAGCCTCAAAATTGACTTTTAAAGAATTTTTCCAGCAAAACAAGAACCGTTATGTTATGCGATCGCTCGAAAACGTCGCTCGTCGTTCGTCGAGCCCCGATAATTAGCGTCGGAAAAGTGGGGCGCTCAAGCTGCAATGCGGCCACGTGCGCAATAATACCGCCCGAACTTTTGCGGAGTGTCGCGATGCCCGAGCTCTTGAACAGCTATTCTCCGACGCGACTGGCTGACATCAGCCGATCCAAGTCGCGGCCATCGAGCGCTCAAACTTTTCATTATTCGGCTCCTTCTTTCATTCTTTGCGCTGTCGCTATCGGCGGAGCCAACTTTTATCCCGTACATTACGCAGAGAAAAATTTGACGATTATCGCTTACTTGTCACGAGCACCTCTCCGTGAAATGCTCGACACGCAGAGCTTCGCCTCTTAGAGTTGTTGTTTCCCGACCAGGATTGCCGGGACTCTTAACGTCGAAATTGGCAAATAGAAGACTAAGGACGATGCTCTTCTCGGCGGTGCTCGTTGCGTCGATTACCTGAATTTCAAGGAAACTCGACGCGCCCCCAAAAACGGGTCAATAATTAATTCAGGCGAGAAAGACTAATGAAGTAAAATTAATCAATAATTAAAAGCGTCTTCCGGGAAGAATAAAACTCGTTTTACGAGGCTGTAAATTTAAGCCGACCGACTGTATTTTATTTACACTCTATAAAAATATTTAACGTACAAACCATTGTTCCCGGGGCATTTTAAATTTTCTTTCAATTTCTATAAAAGAAATTCTTCTTCGAACGGCAGGTCAAAACTTTTGCTTTCATAAACTCGAAAACAAAGGGGAGCAGAACTACAACTCAGCAACTAATGAAGAATCGTCAGTCCTTTTCCAATAACTTCGTAATACCCCCTTTAGGAACTATCCCAGTTGTTCCTTTCTCATGGCTTACGCCCTGCAAATCCGATCCACAATCGCCTTTAAAGTCCCACTTTAAAATCCTCGCCTGACCGACAAAAGAGCGAGACCCTGGGCTGCGTTCCAACGCGCTTGGTTGGTTTTTTGGCTGCGAGAAAAATACCCGCGAGAAAAATCGCAAGGACTGACGGGGAAAGGCTCGTGTCCCGTGACTCGTGGCTCGTGGCTCGTCGCTCGTCGCTCGTCGCTCGTCGCTCGTCGCTCCTTTCTAGATTCACGCGTGCACATGAATGTGTAATGAGCGCCTCGGCAACATTGTGATTTATGCCCGCACGCCTAGACGGATTGATGCTGGCTCCTCTGGCAGAGTCAAACTTTTTATGCTCCGAGATACGTAAAAAATGTATTTCCACGGGGGATATTAGTATTTATTAGGTAGTGCAGGAGAGTCGACGACCCCGTGCCGCCGAGACGAGCCCTGTATTTCTCAATTTTGACAGGCATGGCTTCGTTGTAATATTTACACCGAATTCCAAGTTTAATAACTTTTTCGACGTTCACCGGTTCATTGCTTGCGATATTGCAAATTTCGCGCGCGCGGCGGCTCCTGGGTGCCGTTTTATTGAATTATAGATAGTTATTTTAATTGGTAGGAACGTGCGCGAAGCGTAATTATCATTAGTTTTATCGAAAACCGCAATCTGATTTAATGACGTATAATTGTCGGTGTTTAATTTACTTCCCTTACTGTTAAAAATCCCTCTATCAATGAGGCATTATATTCGAGATAAAATTGCATTACAAAGTCTACTCTCCTCCAATGATTAAAAACTTAGATTAATAATGCTTTTGATCGTAGCTCAGAATCGATACTTAACGAGTAATTATTTTTAGAAAAGAAAAGAAATTGTTCGTTGCGCGTTGTGACTGTTTCCAATCAAACTTTTATTCTTATAACTAGAGACTTTAAAATACTAAAAATATTTCAAATTAATCATTATTGTTGCACAAGCGTATTCTGGCCTAAACAATCTTTCATTATGCAAATTGACATTAATCTCAAGCTTTAACATATTATTTGCCCGGTCAAACTCTTTTTTAACGCGAATTAAAACTTTTAAAATTAAATACTCGTATATATTTGAACAGGCCATTTATCGGAATCATCTTTTAATTCTTCTTTTCTCTTTCACAGCTAAATCCATCTTTTTTCTAATTTGGCGAGAAATTTAGCGTTAATTAAAGTATTCGCTTTCAGAATTCGTTCTCGTCTGGTAAGACTCTTATATTACTAATCGAAGCTTTCGCCAGATAAATTTTATTTAAAAAACAAAATAAGTGTCTGTCCACGATTACCCTTCCTCTTGAATCGCGAGCATCTTTTATAACTTTTTTAGTCTTAACAAAAACAAAAACAAAAACACATTTAATAACTTGATTTCACGATCCACTGTTGGGAAAAATAAAAAAAATAAATTAAGACGGAGTCTACTAAAACAATCAGTCGCAGCGTTCGCTCCCGGCTTCGTAAAACTCGAGAGGAGGGAAAAAAGAGTACAAACTCCTTCACTCATCTTATAAGTGCGAATGTATAAAGCAGAGGAGCGAGAGCATCGGCGCTCGTTCCCCCCATCAAATCCATCCAGCCAAAGTCACTCTCTGATTACTTCCTGTAAAAAAGAATAAGAGCCGGAGCAGCGTTCGGGGGTGGAGGTGGAAACAATGACTTTTAGCTCGAGCACGTTATCGCGCAGGGAGTTCCCATAGGCGGTACAGGGATATTCGCGACTCCCCTGCGCGGAATCCGCGTAGTGCTCAAAAATTTAATGACGATCCCACCGCGACGGGGATGCATCGCTGCACTGTCATCGTCATGGCGACGCCGCCGCTACCGTCGCCCTCCCCGTGTCCTTGGCGAGGGGCTGCGCGACGCTGCGAGGGGCGAGCGCGAGCCGGAGAATTAGAGCTGGAGGGCGATCTTGGGTGCGTGCGTAGCGAGGGTCGCACGGGGCTCTCGAATTTTAATGCGTCTCCTCTGCGCGGCCCCTCGAACGACAAGGCGCCCGGATTCCGAAATTCCGGATCATCCTGATTCCTCTCGAGCGTTGCATTTACGGATATTAAAACTCGTACTTCGGCTGTACGTTGGGTGCTTTTTCGCGCGCGGACGCAAGTTCTTCGAATACTTACTTTGTAGAGCTGAAATTCAGCGAAATTAGTTACTACTTCCAGAGTTTACAATGAGAGTCTGGCATTACTCGTATGTAATTTTCGTGCAATGCTTTCGTGACTTGTTGCTCGTTAAACGGTGTCGGTGAACTCTCGGCGGGCTATAATGCTACTTTTATTTTAGTTTAATTATTCGTTATTTAAAGCACGAAAGCTGGTATTTGGAAAAACCTTTTACAGCTCTTGTTAGCTGAAAGTAACATTGCTAACGTTATTGGACAATGCACTTGTAACAATGATAATTAGCATAATTAACGAATTCGCCTCGTTGTGCCGTTAATAAACCGATAAAAGTATTCTTACGTTCTCGCTCGTATTATTGTGTACAAAACAAATAAATAAAAGTAAGGCCAAAAGTACCCGAAGAAAATGGGATTTTCTTTTTAAATTAATAATTTACGAGCAGAAGTGACGTTTAATAAAATAAACGGGTCTTTTCGAGCGCACAGATGCGTTTCGAAATTGAACATTCCATTTCATTTTTTCGTGAAGCGAGCAAAGACGAAAAGCATCTATTTAAATTCAGTTTTTCCTAAAACTAATTAACATCTGGATTTTGGTGAAAACTCCGTGGGCAGTAGAGGCGAAGTAGGGGAAAGAGCCAAGGGGTGTCTGCGCTGCACTGGCCACGCGACTGCAGCAGCGGCGGAATGCAGACGAACATTGCACCAGAGCCAGAAAATGCATCGTACGTCGCATGCTCCCGCCCCGCCTCCCTCTTTCCTCTTCGGCTTCTCACCGGCTCGAAAACACACGCGTCGAATCACGGAAGCGGGGTTGGGACGGAAGATGGGAGCTGAGCAGGTGTGCCAACATTGCTCGCGTTAATCCGTGCCCCCTCCGTTGGGGCACTCGCGCATAACTCTCGAGCTCGGGCAGCCCCGCAATCCGAGGGTCGATTCGAATTTTTCGAGCCCGAGCCCAAGGCTCCTTATTTCCTTTTATTTTTTCATGCCGCAGCTCGGAGGAGAATCGCAGGCTCCTCGGAACAAGCGCTGCTTAAGAAACGTTGCCGTTTCGCAGTTTCGTCTGCTTTATCTAAGAGGAATCTCGCGCGATTGCACCGAGTCACGCGGCAACAACCTGTTATTTACTCGCGAATGCAAATGTTGAATTTTGAAGGGGACCATTGGCACAGCCGTAACTTAATTTTAATATCTTTGAAGTTTCTTCAGTGTCCCCTCTCCCCTCTTTGTTTATTCACTTTCGACTCGGGTGTACGTAATTTGTGATCCCGAGATCGACAGTGCGCTCAGGTACACGAGCTAACCTCAACATGTGTGGAAAAGGATGCGATTGCGCTAATGTATGCGCAATAAATCGGACATTGTATGCAAATCCAGCTTACGATTTTATAATTCTCCGCATGTTGTCGGAATATTGCTTGTACTTTTACTACTTTTATTCCGGGCCTCCTTTTCTCTAACGGCGCGCGCCTTGTTTATTACGCGAATCTCGCGCATGTATTAAAGTTATCAAAGCCGAGGGCTTTAATGATCATCAATGTGATTTGTTCGTCTGCGTTGGACGCTTGTAAATTAACGAGACAAATTTTTATGGATTGCCCGCCCGGCGTCTAATGCATAGATGCACCGCGAGCTGCATTTTCTCCTTATCTCAATCATAACTAGATGTCTGGGGGGGGGGGCGAAATAAAGATCGGGTGGGTATTAGTTTCGCGCTACGCTCCTGTGGTCCATTGTTCCGATGCTAATGTCGCGCGAGTTTAGAGCGAGGAGTTTCGCGGGACGTCGAAATTACGAGTATATAAATCAAGGCCCAGCATTCAATTGTTATCACCGGGAGAAAATAATTTTATCTTGGGGCCACGCGCGACCGAGGCATCTATTATTGCGTATCGCGTGTATCCACCGCGAATCGATATGTTCATTAGTCTTCATCAGAGTGTTGTTTATAAAGTCCCTCGTTAAATTCCGACTCGTCGACCGGGGCTGGCGCCATCGATTTTCCGCGTATCGCGGTGCGGGCCGCGCGGCCTCGGGAATACGTCTTTAATTTGAAAAACTGCCGAATTATTTTCGTATCGACAGAAACGCGACTAAACCAATTTGATTTGAAAAACAATTAATTCGCAAGTGCATGGAACATTGTGGCCGTAAATTCATTTAAATCACAATACCTCGCGATTAATCGAATTCATTGTCCGGTGTTGTCGGATAAAATCGTATTATGCGCCTTTATTGTTATAAATAGCTCATGGAGCTGTACGCGCATACGCTTGCCAATAAATAAGGGATTAAGTTTAATCAATCGTGCCCGTATAATCGCGTTTTACATTATGCAATCTAGGTCTCGCGGATACGGTGGATTCACGCATTATCCCGCGTGCAGTCGCGACTCAGATCTGGTGGTGGTAGTGGTGGTGGCGGCGGCGGCGGCGGCGGTCTCGGTCTCGTCGATACCAACTCGCGCTGATTCCGAATTTCTTTGGCGCGCAGCAGCGTCTTTCCTTTGAAGTGAACTCGTCGATTAATGCTCCGAAATTGGATGTGGTGCGGTTCTCGCGGTCAAAAGCCGTTCCGAGAGCCGCATAAAGATCGTACCGCGGCCAGACCCAGTTCAGTATCTATTTACCGACTCTGCATTTTCCTTTCTCTTCTTCTTTTTCTCGGTTGAATGAGAATCGAGCGAAAAAAGCAGGCGAGAAAGCAGATAAAGACGAACTTTTACTTTAATAAAAATAGAGAAAAACGCGCGCAATGAGGACAACGCGATGGGTGTAAGGCTGGAGACTCAAGTATTCATCGTTCGGACAAAGCGCTACAGTTTTAAAAGTGACGCTCTTGCTGTGTTCAGAGTTTATTTAGAGAATTTTAACTGCACCGCGCATTCAGCGACAAGTTCGCCAAAGCAATCGTGCATTTTCCGGATTTACCCCCCGTCGCCGATATAAAAATAAATGCCACTTACTTTGCACTAATGCGTCGAAACGCGAAACGCTAACGGTTTTAAAGTTTAGCATAAGCAATATCACGCACACCTTATCGCTGAAACTGTGATTTGTGTTTTAATCGAGCCAGTTACTTTGGATGGTTAATAAATAGAGTACATTTTGGCATTTCTTCTCTCGGCGCTTTACTTAAAGCGATTAGACATTTAAAATCGCACGTGAGTTTTTGCTTAAATTCATTAGCATTGAAGAACGCAAATAGGCTCTCAAGACACTAAACTCCGCCGCCAACTTTCGGCCCGCTAAATTATGTATCTTTGCGCAAAAACACGTGTAAAATTGCAAAGAAAAGTAATTCGCGAAAATTGTAGAAGAGTAAGCATTAATTTTACATTTGGCAAAGCGAGAAAAAGCATTTCTTCGCGAAAACTCAACTCATTGTATTTAAATATTCAAAGGCGAAGTTTCCGTAAATACCGTGACTCTAAGATCTATTAATGTCCCTTGCAAAACAAACACACACCTGACGAAAATAGAACGAGATAAAGTGAAATCGGAGTCGTAAAAAGAAGACGGTATGCTATAGAATTAGATCGATTTTCTCGGCGACGCCAGCAGAGATCGAGGTCATCCTTCCCTCACATCTGTCATGTGAGTCAAAGGGTTGTCATACCGGAACTGATGATAGACGCTCTTCCGGCGTATCCGCGTCGGCATCTCCCTCGCCCCTCGCAATCGACTCGGAAGGGCTGCAGAGCCATTCGAATCCTTGGAATTAGTTCTCGCGCCTGCGGAGCTACCGGTGCTGCGCGAGCACGAGAAATATAAGGAAAGTGAGGGATCGTTTCGCCATTACCCGCTAAAGTACGCGCTATTCGTCTTTTGCGGACTACACACGAGCAGGTAGTCGTGCGCGCGCGCGAGCAGTACTTCTCTTTCACGGGTAGCTACTCTTTGCGCTTCCAACTTTTCAGTCTCGAGATTACGATCGTCCTCTCCAGCTCTCGGGGTATATTGGAATAAATAATTTCATATTCGTATGTGTGCATGTGCGGACCGTACTTAGAAAGCAGCACTTACCTTTGGATACCTGAATTATTCCAGATCATTCGCAGAGAGAGAGAGAGAGAGAGAGTATTTTAAGGCTCTTCATTGAATATAATGGCGGAGCGGCGAATAAAGTTATTGCAATAACTAAAAGTAATTTATTTGAGGTATTGTACGAGACAAAGCAGTTCAGTTTGGAAATCTGTTTTCCTTACTTTCGTTCTCGTCAAAAGACGCTCGAGTTAGTTGCTCGAGATATAAAAATTTTTACGAGAGCAGAAGAAAAAGGGATTTGTTTTATCGAGTATCGCTCTAAATAAGGAGTTCTGGAAAAGCATATTATCGAAGAGCCGCGCGTTCTATAAAATGTCGATATGTTCGAGTTAACAAAGCAAAGTCGTAATTTCGAACTAACGATTCTCCCTGTGTACATACTGTGGCTGTGATTTTTTACACGCGGTCGTCTGTGCCGAAGACAGGCCGCCCGCGGATTTTATTGCTATTTCAGCACCGTTTTTTAATTTAGCGCGCACTGCTTTTTGTTTCTTCGGTATTGGCAGCCATTGCGAAATGCAGGGAGTAATGATAAAATAAACGAACGTGGAATCAAAGTCGTCGAAGGTCTGATAACAATTACATCGATTCATTCATCTGGAGAGCCAAACTAGAGCAGATCGTTCTCACCTACATTTTATAATACACTTTAGTATGCACTGCCTTATTTGAAATTATTTACGGGCCGCTGATCTGCTCTCCTTTCGAAAGCGATAAAGTATCGACAGCCATTTTTCATTTGTAACGAAGACTGCCCCCATAGATATTACGAGATGCGAAATATCGAAATTGCGCGTAAATAAATAATGGGCTCGGTCCGGTACTTTGCTCTTAAAATGTGTACTCCAGCCGCACTCGATAAAGAAACAACGGCGATACAAATTCGAAAAAAACAGTATAACCCTCTCGCGCAGGTAATGCTGTTTAAGAAGTGATTGATGAACTGCGTCCTATAAATCAGCCCTGAATCGGACCGGACCGAGTGCGCGAGGCCGAAACTCCGCACCGCGCGTCCCCGCGATCGATATTCCGATAAGCCTCGCCGTTGCAAAGGCTCTTCCGCACGCGTCGGGAAATCGCGAGAACGGAGAGGAAGGAGGACGCGGGCCATACGCCGAGTCCTGGTGATATTTCTCGAGGAAATATTCGAGCGAGTTGTGGCGCGCGCACGTGTCGGTGGATACTCGCCCGGACCCACGGCGCTTCCAACCGCCCGAAGGATTTACGACGCAGGCGGAATTACCGCTGAGGGCCGCGAGCGGCGGCAACTTTATGCGCCTAATGCAACTTTTTTCCGCAACCGTCCGACGATGCTGAGTTAGAGCCTAGAGAGAGCGATCGACTCCCGCTGACATCGACTCCGGGCGTTGCACCGAGCGGACGATTATTTTCTTTCGTCCCGCGCCGGGGAGACTCCGTTTTTATTTCGTAACCGCCTTGTTCATCCGCGGCGTCCGCCAGGGTGATATAGTGGCACTGGACGAGCATCGGATAAAAATGTTGTCGGTGCGCTGCATTTTGATGTGGCCAGCGTTATCAGCGATGCCTTCCGGGACCGAGTATGCGCCGAGGAAATTTATAAATCTATTTCCGTGGCCAAATTATAAGTGCAGACAATGTTGAAAATTTTCGGCCAGCGTGTTCTCGCTTCTTTGCTTAAAGCGCAATTCTGACCGGACGAAGTGGAAAGTTTGAGAAAATTAAAACTGCTCGCAGTGTATGCTGGATTATATTCGTCTCTCCGCCTCTCTATCTCTCTTTCCTTCGTTTTCATCTTCTGCATGTGACCTTTCCTTGCTTTTTCAAACAATGTATTAACATTTATAAGCGCGATAGAGCCACCTTCTGAACAAAGTTTCCCCGTTCTTCAAAGTAAAGTGATAACGGGCAAAGCTGAAAACTGAAAGGGACTTTTTCGGTGGGTGAGAAGTACATTTTCCAAGTAGATTTTCCATTTTACTGTTTCCGTGTAACAGCATCCGTTGACACGACAAAGTCTGGCCTACCAACACCTTTTTATATTATTTATTTGAAAGTCAAGTCTATCTAGTTACGTAGGTATATTCCACAAAAGAAGAAAAACAAGGGCGTAAAAAATTTCCTGCTGCTTATTAAAGATGAATTTTGGAGGAATGGCGATTCCTGAGAAACATGAAAGGAATTTTGAAACGCAATTAGTTTGTTTCTCCTTGTGCGTCGAGCCCTTAAAGGAAATATGTTGCTTGAAAAAAGCGTTCCAATTCTAGCAGCAATCAGCTGTGCTCTAATTCTCGGATGTATTTATGGTTGTAAAATCTTTATCTTTACGGATTTCGTCGTGAAATTTTTATGGTTGCAAAATTAATTGCTTACAAAAAACTTTACTGCACTATACTTTCGAGTAATTGAAAGCTTTGATTGATTAATAACAAGCGTTAATGTTCGTGCAAATACGGCGCGGTAATAATTTAATGGCTTGAAATTTGAAATATCGAATTACACATTTGTTAAATACAATATTTTCAAAATTATTTTCAAGTTGTAAAAGCGAAAAAGTCTATTTAAATTTAATTGTCTCGCGGAGGATTCTGATGCAGTAGCGATACAAATTAAATATCTTCATTTAAAATAAATCTCGAATTCTCTTAAAATCGACTGTTAGATTAAGTCTTGCAATTAAACTCTAATTTAGAGTGAGAACATTAACGAGACCGGAATTCACAGAGATATACTCGCGTTAAATAATAGAAATTCTGCTCTAAATTCATCTAACAGTAGCTTTATTTATTATTGACTACTGCGCTACGTTATGCCATATTTACAGTAAAAGCGGAAAAATGTGTGTTCGAAAAATGTAGGTGTGCGTTGGCGTGTGCATGTGCATTGTGCGCCTGCATCAGCGTGCATTATTGTTGCAGTTATTGTTATTATTATTACTATTATTATTATTATTATTATTATTATTATTACCATTACTATTATTATCGCGTTGAAAACGCCGACGATAACAATTTTAATAGACACAAAGTAGCTTGAACTCTCGTGTTTTTCTCCGTCTCATTGAAAATAATAACAAATAAATTATGCTTTGAAATGCCACCTAATACCCTTCTTCAAACACCTTTTCTTCTTTCGCACATCGGTAATCCTTTCCGATACACTTACACATAATGGGCGCGCCGATAAATCATTGTCTCATATCTGCGTGGTAAAATCAATATTTGTCTGAACCGAATGGTCGCCATCTCTCTGTGCTATCTATCTTTATAAATTTTTGCAACTTTCTATTTAATTGAATTTTTCTATTAGCGCTGCTGTTCATCGCTGAAAAATTCAAACGAAATTCAGAATAACATTGACCCTTTTTAATTTTAAATAAATCAGCTGTCGACTGAATGAGACTTATATTTTGATATTTTGATTCGATCAAGTAAATTCAGTTTTCTTATCGAATCAGTTAATGTTCCTTTGACCATTCAGCGACTTGTACCGTCTTGAATAAATTAATGCCTCAAAAGTGCTTTTAAGAGTATAAATAATCCTAATATTTAGTCTGGTTTTAAATAAGTTTCCAAAGTACACACAGATGTTGTCTGAAGTTAAAAAATGACAAAGCGAACGTTCACTCGTAAAAAAGCAACTTTAGTTTTGCAGATAACAATTCACGAAAGCGACATTGTTAGAAACGAGCAACTTAAATGTTTAGGCTCAATTTTTCCACTTTCGGATTATAATGGTTAGGTCTTCTTATACACTCTGTAACATTAACACTTTAATTCTGTATTATGCCGTCGATGATTTATCGCAGTTTCGTACTTTATTATCCAAACAAAAAGGCATCGAATATAATTTTATTATTCTCCGTAAACTGATTAATTTTCATTCAGTCCATTGTGGTGGATAATTGGTTAATACCCGAATCATTCGTCGGTGCGATGCCAGAAAGCCGCGTGAACGAATCACGGCGGCGTAAAAAGTACAAAGAGAGGCTGGAATCTCCAAGGCATACGAAATAAATGACTCGCGAGTATAAAAATGTTGAGTCGAGCGCTCAGTTGGTGTGCGTGCGTGCGTGCGCGCGCGCTCACCTCTGCACCGAAATCGAAGATTTTCCTCGATACACGAGGGCGAGCTTAAGCCGCCGAAACTAATACTTCCTCGTAGAGAGACCGAGGTAAGGAGAAAAGCCCCGCGAGAGAGGGGGCGGGAGAGGGCCCAAAAAAGGCCGAGGTGGGGGTATTGAGCCGGAGCGTTCGAGAAAATACTTAAACGCACAGCGTCATGGTAAAACCAAATAAAACTTCCTGCATTACAAAGGGCGGAGGCCGCTGTTTTTTTAAATCAATGTGCGGGAAAATTGTTTGCCGTAACGCATACGAGAGCGTTTGGCCCGTTAAATATGCAGCGAGGCTCGGTACAATGCGATGAATCGGAGTGCGAATAATTGTATTTTTACGAGAGTTATGGTTTCGCTCTTTTGTGAGCCATAAAGAGGGCCCCGGTACACGGCGATATTTTAACGAATTTGATTGAAAAAAGAAAAAATAACGAAATCAGTTGGCTCGTCGCGAGCCTACGCTGGAAGCAGCTTTTCTCCTTTTTACGCCCGTTCCGAGCAAAGAGTGTAAACTTGTTTTTCACAAAGATATTTATGGTCGTTTGATTGCGTATTCTACAGTCGAATCAGTTGGACGGAAGCAGGTAATTTTTTAAACGACCCACAAGGAAAATGGGTGTAAATATGCGATTTGATGCACAATACGAGGAAATAGATTCGACTGCAAACGGTATTCCGTTAAGTGATTATTTTGTCCATCGTTCGTAACGTCAAAGCGTGTTTTCGGTCATTATTTTTCAATTTTTCTCGAATAAAAATCATGCCGCCTGCACGAATGTGTCGCCTCGATTATTGCATTACAGTAATTCGTTTAAAAAACTCGGCCGCATCGCGTTCCCATTAATATAATTCGTCGAAAAAGAATAAGCGCTTTATTATCCATATGTATCCCGCGTGTATTTACGGACGCTCCGATTATTTATCAGCGCAATTTTGCAGGTACACAAGAAAACTATTTCGCGTTACATTATTCTGAAATTTCACAGAAATTTCGAACACAATAAACTCATTAATGATTTTCTTTTAATTGGCCGGTTATTCAATTTTTCCGCGCAGAAACGCAAGCTCAAATGTAAATTTCTCCCCGCGCGTATACATTTTATTCGCAAAGCGTACAGAATAAAATAGATATACGAAAAAATTTAAATTTGAATATTGAAATTGACGCACATAAATGAATAACAAGAAGCTCTCCGTCCCTCTCTGTCTCCCTCGAGAAAGGGAAACGCAGTGATTTTTGAAGTTCCGCAGTGCATTCGGTTTTGAGTTCATCCGGCGAAATGTGCACTCTCCATTCGAGAGGCATCCATTTCCGAAGAAACCTCAGGAAATGCATTTACACGATAGCCAGTCGGGCCCTCGCATCCACCTTAAAGCATTTTTTGCAATCTCGGTCCTCTCCGGCGTCGTGCGTAAAACACCGGGATTCCAGTCGCATTTTTACAAGTAGCACCTCCTAAACAGATGCACACTGCATCAAAGAATCCAGCGGAATGCCATTGTTTACTTGGCCAAGAACAATAGAGAGCTCGCGGGCATGAGGCTAACATCCTATAGGAGCTCCTCCTTATGCCTCGTACTTGTGTAAGTACAATACGCGAAAAGGGGTCACGCATCCAGGCGGTCTTACAAGCCCGCCGCGGTATGTTCGTGCGAGTCCCAATAAAACGAATGTTCGGGCTCACGCACATCCTCGAGAGAGCGAATCGGCGAATCGCAGACCGACGCTAAACTATTTCTCGTTTATCGGCTACATGGCCGAAAGAATGTCTTTGAGACAGTTGCTCTCGTCATCGTAAGTAAGAAAGCTTGTACGAGCAGGCGGCCGGTCAATTTTCGCACGTGTCCCTCCCGCTTTCGTCGCGGTATGTGTGTGCGCAGACACGCGACGCATTCAAGAGCGATTCGCGCGCCTCAAAACCGATCGAGGAACGAGCGATAACGGCTAATCCATTATTATTGTCCATTTAACGCGACCTCGTATACTTGTCCAGGAGCTCCAGATTCGCCGGGCCGACACAAGAATTCCAGTTCACTTGCATTTTTTAAACGAAGGCTCTCGCCACCCCCAGGGCCAAACGGAAGCACTCGTGAGTGTGAAATCAGCCCGAGCTCTAATCAGTCGACGTTAATACGAATTGCACGTTACTTTGCGACGGCGAAGTTTCGCTTTCGCACCGATCGCAGCGAGCGCTGCGCAATCAACGACTGCCAGTCGTGTTATCTTGGCTCGAAAAACGAGAAAGTGCGCGCTAAATATAGTTTCGCCGGTATCACACTCGTTTACGAGCGTATCGCGATAAGATTTCAATCGAGTAACAGCGAGGCGAGTTCTCAATATTTAGGCGCACGCCTCTCTTATTACTCCTTCGCACTTGTGCTGCTCACCCGGAATACGATAATTGCCTCGTTCGTTTCTGCGAAATTAAGCGCACCTTGCGTACGCACGTGCTCGTAGCAAAATATCGACTCAGTCCAACGCGATCGATGCACGACCACCGAGTCTCTGCGTTAAAACACGCGAGCGCACCAACGATAATTTAGAATTGAACCATTAGCCGTTGCGTCGATGAAAGTCGCTCGATTGCCAGCAATATTGACACGCGCAAGTTCGCGGAGACATACCACCTCTATGCACCTCACCTCCCCATAACCGTTTAATAGTTACACTAGGTTTTAATGATAATGCGATAACGGACGCATAGCCAAAGTCGTTGGCCGATCCTTCCGATCGAGGCGCTGGAGGATGCGTCGAACGCGCACAACCAGCCTAAAGGCTGCAGCAGAACTTGCAATTAGGCCTACCGACAATCTCGGCACGACACGACTAAAACTAAAAAGCCACGAGCACCTAGTTATTACGCCGGCGCGGGACCTTCCTCCTTTTATTTATCAAGGTGTGCGTAACTGCATCAGCTCTGTATTCCCGTGATGCCTCTTGAAAATCCCCGTGCGCGCCATTATCCATTGTGTAAATGCTTCTCTTTCTCCTCCTTCTCCTCCTCATCGATACCGAGAGCACCAACGCTATTTATACGGAGTGACTTTTATTCGGTAAGTCCCAAAGAACAAGGGCCGCTGCTCGGGCTTGCACACAAGGCGGCTCGAAGCCGAGTGACAGGTGTTGCCGCCCCAGTCGTCGGTCCCCAATGTCTCTCGGGCCCTGAACACGGAAGTTCGCTTAAAAATGCGCGCGGTCGCGTCGAGGTGTCGAGATTGATCGCCGCACACTGCTTTATGGAGGATCTCCGGTTCTCGTCGCCCCTATCGCTGGTCTCCTCTCCTACGGCTTTTCCTCAACGACGGAGAGATTATCGAACGGGGAGGGGCAAACTTTTCAGTCGCGCGATTGTCGATTGCGCCTGAGAGCAGAGCAGAGCAGAGGAGGAGAGGAGAGAAGAGAAGAGACTTTTGTAGCCGAGTCTTCTTTTTGTGTCTGGACGTCGTCGATTCGATGACTCCGGGGGCCAGAGAAACGGAGAATAGGCAGCCCCTCGCTCTGGTCTCCCCCGAGTGCGGGTGCGATTTTCCCTTTTGGAATATGCTCCTTTAATTCCGCGTACCTGCTGCTCCTCGCGCATTGCTCTTTCCTTCGAGTATTTTCGGGGAATTGACGAGGCCGCAGACGTTCTCCTTATAAAATACGATAACTCAATTTCATCCGAGTGTGTGAAACGAGAGAGAAACGAGAGAGAAACTCGAGCCGATCGCTCTTAATCGCAGGGTTGAGACTTTCGACAGAGCGTTATTTCAGCTATTGCGTGTATTACTAATTTCGGATAAACCTCTCGGAGATATTACGACTGCGCGATCTTATTACTATACACAATTAGAATATAAAATGTCTCCAATTTTTCAACGTGTCGCACGACCATTTCGGATTACCTTCCCACGTATTGATAAGCCTCTTTTAAGCGTTGCGTATAAAATAAACGCTAACGGTTTCTCGAAGGTACCGTAAAGAGCTTTAATTTCGTCACACTCGTATGAATGATAGAAGAGCTCGCCGCTGTTCGATGCAGCGGACATCATATTTCAAAATGGCTTTTAGCAGCTAAGTAATTTTCCTTGTAAGTCTTATTCCGCAGATTTTGAGGAGCAGACGAGAACGAAATCGTATATAAAACAGTTGCTTTTTCCCGGGCGACTCTATTTTCGGTAGACGCCTCTAGACTCAGAGTCATACGCGCGAAATGAAATACGCAAAGGGACTGCTATATTTGAGTTGCGAATCGCGAATAATTCTCTCGGAGATTCCTTGAAGCGGCGCGGACAGTAAAAGAGCTCTATTATTTATATGCAAATCGCGTTTTTCACGTTCACCGTTTAATAGCGTTTTTATCACAAACTGCGTGCCCGACGCAACGAGTCGCTTCCTTTGTACGCGAGTATAAAAACTTTGTGCTTTTGCCGCACCATCAAAATATTGTTCTCCTGCGCTGCGGCGGAGATATCAGATATTAGATAAAAAGATTACAATTTTTATTTCGATTGACCGAGTGGGCGACCATCTCCCCTCCCATCTTTAGCGGTAACAAGCACTCGTCGGCGAAAATCCAGTGAAACGTTGAACAACGATAAATAGCAAGGCTACGATCTTCCTGTCCTTACGTTCGCCTCTGCTTTTAACGATATTACCGCAGCCTCGTCTTCCACGGGAAATAATTGAGCCGAAATGAAAGAAACTCGGCCAAGGAGTGCAATGGCTTTCCGAAAGACGTGTACAACCACTGGATGTTTTCAAGCGTCTTTAATTAGCGCTCCTCCTCCGCACGATCCCACGTAAAGCGCCGCTTCGATGATCGAGTGCCTGAAATAGGTTCAATTCGAAGGCTGACGAATTGAAAAACGGATGAAAGAGTAAGAGAGAGAGATGAAAAAGGGATCGTAATTTTCTTTTCACCTACGTACGCAGCAGCGATCGTGAAATAAGTCTTCGAACCTGTACCAAGAGCCACGAGGAATAATCGACGTGGCGCAGCGCACGATTAACAGTCGCCCCGACGCTGAAAAAATAAAAAACGACGAAAAAGCCCGATCGAACCCACAGGGAGACTTTTTCGCTCCTCGTGTATACGAATGCGCGTAGAGAACACGAAAGGAAGGGAGAAAGAAAGAAAGGCCGCGAGTGCCGGGCATTCCGAAGAGCCGCTCGACCACGAGGACGCGTGTGCACTGCGAATGTACCGCAATGGGAGTAGCGCAACTCCGGGTGCCGACGACGCCGACGTGTACGCGAACGCGCGTACCGCCGCGCTCTTGGCGTTTTCGCCTTTACGTTTTTTTCATTTTTAATTGAGTACGGAACGCGGCTATCGGTAGCCGGGGATTGGCGCCGTGAGCCTCTCGTTATGCACACCACCGGAGAGAGAGAGAGAGAGAGAGAGAGAGAGAGTGCGGTGACGTGATGTATGCGATAGAGGGATGCGCTACCTAAGTGGGGGAGAAATACGCCGCTGTTTAGAAAAGAAGTATAATGGGATTTTGCGAAATTCTTTACCTATTCTTCGCATAACGGGAAAGTGACAGTCTGACTGAGGAGGAAAGGAGAACAAGGCAAATAGAGGTGACGAAACAAAAATAGCACGCGACTCATTGTAGCGTATTTTTAAAAGTACTTAAGGGTAAAAATGAAATTAAAATTTCCGGATTCTCCGCTCAAAGTTGAGAACGCTGTTAGTATTAACTGGATAAATTGAAGTCCTGGCGAGACACGAAAATGAAATACAAAATGAAAGAAGTCTCGGCCCATTAGTAAAGCAGAAGCTAGTCTCGCGTTGCATTTTTAATGCAACCTCGTGAAAGCTGCTTTAAGCATTAATACGATCCATTTAAAAATAAATCGAAAGTGTATTATAAAATTTGTCGAATAATGAGAATTGCGAAAGGCCGAAGATGGCCGGTTGCAGTTTTAGACATTGAATCGAATTTCAATCGCGGCAATAGATTTCGTAAAGGAGACCAACTGCTCTCTGGCTTAATATTTAAACAACGATTTTCGCCCAGAAATGGTTTTCAGAATATAGTGCCGGTAATTTACTGGTCTAAACGGTGACATACATTACAAACTTTATTAACTTATTAACTGCGCTTTCCTCCTCACTGACTGAAACTTGAGCCGCGAACCTTAAAGTCTTTAGGCGCTATATATATATATATATATATGTTACACGCTCAGCTCGCCAAATTATATATTTACAAATTAGACTTGAAAATCTGATTGTCGCCGTTTGCTCGAGTCCTCACTGCGTAAGTGCAGACGAATTATATTTACAAGTACGAGTGTCATTAAAGCGTGCGCTCCGGGAAACTCAAGCTCGGCTTCGTACTGGTCGCTTCCGCCGCCGCCGCCGCCGCCGTCATTGAATGGGAATCGTAATTACTTAACGGCGTTATTTCTGTCGGGATCCGCGCCGGAGAAATGCTTGGAGGAGGCGCGAATTCGGTAAACGAAACGAGCGCGGAATGCATCGTTAGGATACTCCTCGCGTTCCGAGCGGCAATTTTTTAAACGTAATAAGCAGCTATGCGAAATAATTTTTTCCACTCCACTTAGAAAATGCCAGCGCAATCCGAGATAGACCATTACACTCGGCACGTGTCAGAGCTTCCGCCACGGCGAGAGAAAGCAAAAAAGACGAGAAGTAATAAAGAGTCGGTTCATAAGAGACCGAGACACGAAGAAAAATGCAGTTGCAGTGAAAGGCAGGCAAAATGCGAATGCGAGTACACGTATGCAAAGGAGAGGAGACCGCGGAGAAAGAGAGAAGGAGAGAAGGAAGGAAGGAAGGAAAAAAGCAAAAGGAGTGAGAGCGCGTACGGACGTGCCATTCGGATTTCAAATGCAAATTGTCTCCCCTGTCGGGGTTACACGCGCACACCTGCGGAGGAGAGAAAGAGAAAGAGAGGCGCTGCGAGAGCGAAGGGGTCGTGGAAACGAGCTCGAATTATTCCGCCGATTCCCTCGGTCGTGCAGCTTCTCAACGATGTTGCTGCTGCTGTTGATGCCGCTGTTGCTGTTGCCGACGCCACCGCTCTTTCTGCGAATTAGACGCGCGCGGCTTTTTATGGCCAGATTTTTACGGTCCCAACGGCGCGTTACACTCGCCGTGCCGTAATAATGCGTTTTCCTCTAATTTTCTTTTCATTACGGGTAATTGTTAGTGGCCGCTCGCTCGAGCGCCGAGGGAACTTTTGCTGAATGCGCACTCCTCGGGAGATTCGACGTACTTCTAAGGCGATTTCTGCGAATCCGAGCGGAATGGGAGTTTTTTTATTTCGATCGACTAATTCAAGCGCCGTGGCGAATCGCTACCCGTTGCTTGACAGCTGCATCGGGCATCGGGAACCGGTCGAGTGTGAATTCTGTCGTCCTCGACTACCGCCGAGACAGTCCTGCGTTAAATCGGATCGGAAAAGTGCGTAAAAACTTCCCCGTCTGGATTACTCTCTTCTTTATTGCACGCAGGTAATTAATTTCGAAACTGCTTTATTCGATTGTCGCGGTCGTCGTCCAGCTACTACTTAATATTCCGAATAGACGCGCACCGTCCATACCGTCGCCTCTGCACGAATTAATATCTTTCTCGTTTCCTACTCTCTTTCTTCTAGCTCGACTCGAAAAAACAGCCCATTTATAAATCTTTATTAAATCTATCAGTGCCTGCTTTACGGCGCTGCTGGGCGCGACGGACAATACGAGTATATGGAATGCAATATAAAAATTGCGGTTCTTTTCATTGTTTGCTTTCCCATCGCTCGAGTGAAAGAGTAACGGATAACCTCCGTAATATTAATCCTCTCCGAATATTGTTCCATACATCCACTGATGGCGTTTGAAGATCGACGCTCGCCACATCCCCAATTATAGATACGCGTACTGCATTAATACTGTATCACTCGTAGACTCACTATTGAATTTAAAAATAAAAAATTAGACGATAAAAGACCGAATTTAGCTTCGTCTTTGTTATCGGTGACAGATGCAATGGAAAATCCAATGCACGCAACGTCCCAAATGCTTCTACACCGGTGAAATTTGATTAAAATATCCAATAATTCCGGTGCCCCAAATACGTCACGAAAACGTTGCTGACGCGGCGCAATTTCCTTAAAACTCAACTTGGAACGTTTTAATTTTACAAGTGTATGAAAATATAGGGATGATTCAAAATTTAAAAGGCCTCCGTGCAACGATACCCTTTTCCCGCGTCTCTTTCTGTTTTAGTTGAAAAAGATACCCTCATTCGTCGAGGGCCGCCGCTGCAATGGCGCACATCTGTTCAGGTGAATTTCCACAGGAGTAATATAAAAAACGTGTATACATGTGCACACACACGCGCACACACACACACACACATATATATATATAGAGCGAGAGTGAGAGACTATACTCCAAGAATAAATGGAAGCTAAGCTGTCCTCGACGAGCCAAGACGAAAGTGCGCTCGAATCGTTCAGAACCCGTAAAACGAGAATAAAAAAAAGTAAAAAAATGCGAGGGATAGGGATGGGGCCAGTCGCGCAGTAAAGCGTCAAATTATCAATATCGCGCGAGATAAGTTGCCGATATGATCACTTGCTATCCCTTTCACCCTCGCGGCGTTTATCCCTTGCAAAGACGCTCTCGTTCGATATCTCCCTCGCCACTCCAGCCCGCCCCCCTCATCTGACTTTCGCACGCGCGTGTACACACACGCGTTCGCGTTCGCGTCTTTTCATCCGTTCCGTCTGTGGTAACGAGAGAACAAAATAAATGGCCGCTGCAGCTACGCGTTACAATACTCGCACCTCGGAATTACAGTACGCGCGTGCGCTACTCGCTCTCTTCCGTTTCGCTCGGTTCCGTTGCGCCCGGTTTGCTCCAATCGCCGCTACTGCGCTCCGCTAACAAAGGGGTTCGAAAAAGTAGAGTGAGACCTAAGAAAGGGATGCGCGAAATATATGGCACCGGGGAAGGAGAGGGTGAGCATACGCGCGCACACGGTTGGAGGGTAGCACCAAGAAAGATGAGAAATGGCGCAGAGTCAGATGGGGAAGTGAAGGATAAAATGTTGAGGCAGTGATATAGCGTTTGAAAAATTGCGAATTTCTTGGGATTGGTTTGGCTTTATTGTTCAGTTATGAATTTTTTCCGAACGAGCCAAATGTTTCGGAGAGCCTCCAAGACTCGAGAAGATGATATTATTCGTTGCGCTTTCTACGATTTGTCATATTTAGATGGTTGAATCGTGAGATACGTTCTCGTACGTGTGGCCAAAGTGTAAATTTGAAATTCTCCTCGCGGACACATTCTTAATGGCTCCGCTATTTAAATGTGGAGATTAAAATAATGTAAGGGGTTTCAACCGTAAGCGCGATACAAGCATTACCGTAGCGCTATTTTTTGGGTACTTTCGCGGGAAAAATTATTTACCGGTGATAACGAAGCCTCGGCTTTGCCATAATATGCAAAACAACGTAAAATAGACACTTGGCGTTACTGGGCTCGTAAATAACGAATGTAATGAATACATTGGGCTAGAAAATTTGTCGGAGTAGTGCCTGCAAACTTTTTCTCTTGTCCTCGATATCTAAACTTGACTCTCTCTCTCTCTCTCTCTCTCTAGTGGAGCAGCGCAAGAAAATGTCGTTAAGATCCGCCTCTAAACTTCTTCTTACAGTAATACGACTGGCGCGCTCGTGGAGCAACGAGCTAGACAATGTTTTTATTTAGGAACAAGTCTCGTCGATGTTAGAACGAAATTTCATTATGAAGTTATTCATTTGCTTTTTTCGGCAAGGCTGCGCCAGAGCATCTTGCCACTCCGCGATCATTATCGCACTCATTATTATTTCAGTACCTGTGGGACTGAAATTTCCCTCTCCGTTTAATTACTTGCGAAACGCGGTTTCGCCTACAACGTCAATATAAACGCATTAGCCTACTTTTTAATCGGTCAAAGCTAATTTAAAAATACTCCTGTATTTTTAATTATAATCGGAGTCGATCGAAGGCCCAAAAATCATTCGCTTGATTATACAATGTGACGTGGGGTGAAAAGTTGAGTCGTGACCAACATTATTTAGCCGATGCGACAAAATTGCGTTAAGATTATCGAAATCTTTAGCTGGATTAAGGAAACTTTGGCGGCGTCTGCTGAATTCGGGTATAATAGAACTGCTCCCTGGGTGCTGAAAAGACCAACAGCAACTTTGGCCCTCGAAAGCTATGCAAATAATCAGGATATTATTTATTTTATAAATGTGGAAAATGTGATGAAAATGTGGAATGATCATAAACGTCACGCGAGCCCGAGTTCGCTCGGAAAATACGCGGGAGTGATGTTGCGACGATGTAGATGCGGGTTTTTCTCCGCTGCCGTCTCCGCGTACTTTCATAAAACATTATTTATAAGAAAGTAGGTACCCATAGCGCATTTTCCCCATACTTTGTTTTACGGAAATATTCAACAATTTTTTGCTTCCAGCGAGTCTCGTTAGCGTCCCACTTACCGTCTCTCGTGTCTCCTTTATCACTCTAATACATTCTACGTTATCGCTTTCTCACTCGAAATCTCCGTTAAAGCGGTAGCTCCGAGTATCGGTCGATCCGAGACAAATCGATAATCAGCGAGAATCACCGGCCCTCGTCGCTCGCACGTGCTGCGAAGATAAGAATAACTCGCAGAACTCTAATTTCCGGAGCGGGATCTTGGGGCGAAGCTCGAGATCGCCCCGGAGGAACGGCAAAGGGCTCGACAAATTTCGGCCTATTTAGACAATGGACTGAAGAGGATCGCTGGGGTGGGGAGAGCCTCGTAGGTGTGAAAGACAAGACTCGGTACACGGACCTCTTGCAGCCCCTTTGATTTTCATCCGCCCGTAACCGGGGGAGGAGCCGTTTTATTTGGAGTATTCTCGAGAACACGAAACCGCGCTCCTTGTGATCCTTACCTACGCGAGAGTCACTTTTCCGGCCTCGAGCGAAGGTTGACTTTCTGCAAGCCAAACGAGCGAGACGAGTGTCACTTTGTGGATCGGGCTTTGGGCTTTGAGCCGCGCCAATGAAAAAATTAGGCGGTCCTATGGTTTGTTGGAGCAGGAATTAGTCAAATATATTGGTTTCATCTCCACGATTCCATTTGATTCTCGCGGCTGACGAGGAGCAGTCGTGTGTACACTCGCTCGGTAAATTTGGAAAAGAATTGGAGTGTGTTTGAGCTGAGCGATGAAGCGGTGTGTTGAGCTAAGAATCATATATTTCGAGACATGCAGATACTCACGCCGATACTCCTAGCGAATGTTTAAGCTCCATTGTTAATTGTAAAGTAGGTCAGGCCAGTGCCTTGAAAACTTTAATTTCCATTCAGCATTATCTAGAGAAATTAAACTCGAGCGTGCAATCTTATTTTCATCAAAAATACTTTATAAATGTTTTTAAACTTCCTCCAACTTTGAAGAAGATATAACAAGTAACTTGATTTTTTCTTCCTGTTTCAGGTGAGCTGGCTTCCATAGATTTATCGTTACACGCAGGCGAGAAGCGTGTAAGTGAAGCTCGTTAAATCCGTAATCGGAGTGTCGGTTTGAAAAAAGGTTTGAAATTGTTTAATAAACACATAACATCAAAGGCCTAACAATTAGTGTGGAATATTTTTAATAATAAGTGTAAAAAACTTGGAAAGGAGGAAAAAAGGAAACGGAGTTTAACTTACACATTCACGCTTAGCACCATAATTGCAACGTTCATTTAAAATTAAAATAGAACTCGTTTTTCTACATCTGCAATCGTTACACCCCGATAATTGTAGGCTCAAGGGGTGAAAAGGGTCTTCGGCACACAGAGAGAAACAGAGGCAGACAGAGAAAATAAAAGAAGGAAAAAATAGCTAACACAATATACACATACTACACCCATTCGCAAACGGTGGCATTGCATTTCAATTCTTCGTTGTCCCAAAAAATAGGTTAACCGGAATCGTTTCGATTGTACACGCTCTTCGAGCTCGCGTTTACTCCGCAGCATTAAAAGGGACGTTAACCAATTCTAAGTACACGTACAGCGAAATATCCGAGAACTCTTTCGCGTGAAACCAAAATCGCTGTATGGATTTTTCTCGTTATTCAGGCTCGTGGAGTTTTCAAACCCTCGATGTTCTTTCATCGACCATTTTCTGTTGCTGCTTTTATCTCGCGATGTTTCAGAATCTTGAAGCAAGGCTCATTGGCTTAAGTTGTAAAAGCGTAATAGAGCAACAACGAAGGTGCAGAGACGCTATTGCGATATCGACTGAAAATCAATAGCTAACAACCTGATTCAACTGGGAAAGAGTGTGCACGACAATCGGCGCGTGAAAATAGACGAATATTTGAAAAAGAAAAAATACGCGTGAAAACTAGCGCCTACAACGAACAACTAACTTTCGGTCTTAGACACTAGCGCGAACGCTTGCTTCGAAGCGTACGTACGGTCCACGCCCACGTACATATGAGAGCACTGAATTTCACATGATGTGCGCACACACGTATGTAGCGGGAGCAGTCAAATGGTCCGATACAAATGTTCACCAATTAAGCTAATGTCGCCTGCGGCGTTGACCAGACGCCCTTTTCGAGGGGCTGCGCTCGCTCTTTCTCGATAATTAGAAAACTTCGTAGTGCGTACGAAATACCGCGTGTTAAGTTCGACGTGTTTTTAGTCAACGCCGAGTTGTTTCGGCTATTCGAGTCTTTCGTACAGCCATTTAGACATACGCGCACACAGCTTATCTATTACTGTAAATATCACACGTTATTCCAAAATTTACTGCGGCGCTCTGGTTGACGACTACTGGAGAGAACTTTTTCTCTCCGAAATACGAGGAACTTAAATCGAGGATTCGTGTTTTATATAAAAGAGTTGGCTTTAAAAATAATTGTCAACTCGTTTAAAAGTATTTATAACGGCGCAGGAAATGGGAATTGTTGAATGAAAATTGTTTTAAAATTAAGATTCGATGCTTGTATTTCCCCGCAAATACGATAATTCTTTCTGTCTCTTGCGATTAGAAAAGTCGATCTCATTCGTTGAAACTCACTCCGACCGGACCGATGAAAAATAATCTACTGTTTATAACCACGACTCAAATAGGTTAGGTCACTACGAGAAATTTTCCGAACCCCGGGGAAGCACGTGTGAGCTGCGCAGGTTAAAAATTTTCTCGAGCTTTTCCAAGGATTAGCACTTGCGGACCATTCGCTGCATCGTTTCCAATTAGTACGTTTTGATTGCAGACGGAACGGTTGCTAAATTACATTAGAATTATAAATTGAAATATTTTAAAAGTAAATGGAAACATAATCGAATTTTATTTGCAAATCGAATTTTCAACTTAAGAGATCACGTGTAGATGGGCACGCGCGCGCGTGTATGCGCGTGTGCGGGTACGTAGAAACATCGCTACAGCTACTCGTATATTTTGCGAATTAATTTTTGGACTCGCGCTCCGGGAGGTGCAGAACTAAGTGTGATTATAACGAAATTTACATTTTTCGGAAAAAAAACATTTTAATTACGAGCCGCGGAGCACGAAATGCGCACACGTGAAACGTCGGTTTGACTGTTTGCTCTAACAAGAGTTGGCTCAGCGAGTATTTAAGTACAAAAAATTAACAACTTAATTTTACGATGAATCTAGATGTTGTCTAGCTGTTGTGCTTGGCTCGGTGTTCACATTGTAATAAGTCACTCGCTCGCGCGTAGGTGGTAAACTCGCAAATGTGCTTGTTTTTTAAGAGCTGCGGGAGCGATGGACATCCGCGATTTCGCGTTCTAATGAAACTGAACTGCTCTTAAACGCAAGGGCTTATCACTACGTAGCCGGTTCGTAAAGATAGCAAAAATAATAGAAACAGACTCGTCCCTCCCTGGGTATTTATAATGATTGTAAAGGAGTCGTAAAGCGGCGGGATCCAGCAGAGGAGCGGCTTCGACGACGAGATTCGAGTCGTCTGCGGCAGGGTCGCGCGCTTAACGACAGCCTTCGCACTAGATGTATCGAAGTACGAAGCTGCTCCTCTCCCTGAGCCCTGATCTTTAAAAAGAGTCGACTTAATTTTCAAGAATGCGATAAGAATCGTGGGCTCTACTTTTCGCAGCACGGGGTATAGCATTTTCACGTGACTCGGCTCAGTGTAAACATCGGCATCCGAAAGGTGGAGCGCGTACGAAGGCGCGCGCATGATTTGAATAATGACGATAATCAGACGCCTTCATGCAGTAGCTTGCGGGAAGTGGGGAGCGGCGAAGGGGCGGGGGGGCCGAGGAGAGACCCCACTACGTAGGTATAGCGTATACGTGACGCACGATTATTACTATCGAAGTCTTGATCTCTGCCTTCCTCCATTCGCCGCATCATCGCGTCCGTGTCGTTTCGTTTCCTTTCTTTTCTCTCTCTCTCTCTCTCTCCCTTTCCCCTGGAGCTCGCCTTCTTCATTTACTCTGTCTTCTTTCTTTGCACCGCTGCGACTCTCGCTCTCCTCTTTCAATCTTAGACGCAGAATTTTCATGTTTTGAATTTTAAACTCATCTTGCTCGGATTATTAGTTTGCTTAATTTCGCACTCTCGGAATTTTCAATTTTAATATTTAAATTTTTGACGCCTGCAACTAACTCCTCATTTTTTACGAACAAATTTTTTGCGAACCTTCGCGATATACGCGACCGAGTAAAAATAAAAATCATAATAATAATAATATTTTTTTAATACCGCATTCAACAAACGATAATACTAAAGGTAAATAAAATACGCAGTGAAATCTCTCATCGCCCATTACCTATTGCAATATCTTTCTCCATTCTTCTACTATTATACCATCGTTTTTACTTTTTTTATTCGCTCGCTCTCGTCTCTGCTATTGTTCTCCCAACTATCTTCACCTCTTATTCCACACTATATTAAAGTTTATGCCTCGCCATAATTTCTCAAATTGGTATTGTTTTTCTTTATTTCTATTATAATTATTGTATTGGACATTTAATATTTACCCGAACAGCTTTAGCACATAGCGCCTAAAACATTGAAAAGAAAGTTGGCATTTAATTAGTTTCTCTAATTACGTTTAATAGGCAATAGAATTGAAATACTTAAATACAGCTTAAAATATTTCAGTACTATAACCGATTCTTCGAAGCTATTTCACATAATTAGATTTAGCTTGGAATACACGTGGATGCAATTTGATCAAATTTCCATGGAAATAGATAGCCTACACTATTAACCTACTACCCACTATTTACATAAAATATAATTCTATTGCGCCTGATTCAATCTTTTCATTTGCAGCGAAAACCATTTTATTCTCGAATTCTCGGAATTTCTTAAAACAATTAGTGGATAAAGTACCTTATGAGCAGTAGACAAGATCGTACATAAAACTTGCAGTTTTTCTGCCATCCATTTTCACTCACCTACTTACCTGCAAATATCCTTTCCCGTCTTTAACAATGTCTGAGTTTCTGGACCTCTGACGGCAATTATTTCATTCGTATAAACTCCGTTTTCTAAATACAAATAATCCTTTTCTTTGAAATCGAGTAAAATTTAATAAACTTAGTACAAGTCTTTGACAGTTGCAGGAATTCCGATCTAATATTTAAACAACATTTAAGGATAGAATTAATGTTCTGCAAGCGTTTCCTCTTCGTCTATTTAAAGTAACACGTGGGCAAGAGTAGTCCAGCACACCGTTGTTGTTCTGCTGCTCCTCGTTCTGAAGTGTTCGGGTCAAGGAAGACAATTGAGAGAGAGAGAAAGAGAGGAATTGAAATTCACGACAGCCAAGGCTGTTTTGGGCATTTTTCTCGTTCTTTCTTCTCACTACCGCTTTTTCCGCCCCTCAAAGTCGCGATCGCGATCGTCTCGGCCAGTGCAGATGGCCTCGACGCGGGCGCCCGCGGCGTGCGACTTTCCATGCACGTGCGTTTGCCAGGTGCAATCGCGGAAAAAGGGAGAGAGCATGGATTCCACCTACTTCCCACCTCCTACCGTAATTGTCCACTTTGGCGAGGATTGCGCCGAGCGCCGCCTTACTTTTTGGCTCCGAGTTGGGGATCGAGCGGAGACTGGGGAATCGAACGAGTTCACACGAGTTCAAACGTCAGGTCCACGCGCTTATATAATTAAACAGAATAAAAACGAAACTTGTGCGTTAAATTTTATATTCCCTGGACAGCGTACGAAGAGGTTTATTTTATGCGACCTGCGATGGAAATTATTCGGGCGAATGTGCGAAAATACACGAGTGTGTAAAATTACACTTGTACATAATAAAGTGGTCCGCTTTTTTAAGACGGTCCGTACATTTACGGATTAAAATTATTCATTTTGTCGGTTCGGCAGGGTCGCGAGGAAAGCGCAAACTGGCTGGTTTGAGACAGAACATAAAAGATAATAGGAGCAGACCCGAAATGAAGGAAAAAAGCAACGAGCCCTCTCTCTTTCACTCGGAGCAGACGCGCGCGGAGGAGCCAACTCGCTTTTTTAATAATTAAAAAATTTGCATGCCGTGTGCTCCGGCAGATCTAAAAAGATTAGAAAGTGCAGCGGCAGCCGTGCGCGCGACGCATAGGAGGACGCGGCGGCGACTTAGGGGCAGGTGGCGGTCGCGCTGAGTGCGCGATGTACGAAAAGTAAAAACAGGGGGAGAGAGTCGTGCATGAACTACGAGTCGCAAAAAGTCGAAGAGCCATTCGGCGCCCCTCCAGACGTGCGTCCTGGATGCACGCGAACGCGGCCGCACGCGCGTGTGCGGGTAGACCAATCGCGGGCCCGCGCACCCGGTCGCCATTTTCGCCTGCGGAGAGGCGTGGTTCTTATTTCGCGCGATCGGCCTCGAAATGCGCGTGGTGCGTGACGCGGACGGGAGCGACGCCGGACGCGAGCCTCGCGCCTACTCTCGACTCCTGCGGTTTCCAATCGCCCGCGGGAACCCGAAGCCTGTGAACGCTCGCCTTTTTTGCCGATCCTTGAAAAAACGGCTTTGATTTCTCGACAAAGTTTTTTCCGCTGCGAAATGTGACCGACTAGTTTCCCCCCCCCTCCCCCATTTCGATTTTACTCCTCAAGTTGCAATGCGAATAATCGCTAAAAGTGCCGACAATGAGCGAAGACCTAGTTTCGATGGACTTGAGATAAAAGTTTTGAAACTCGATATGAACGCGACGGCCGGCTTTCCGTATTAGAAAATACAATTCATTTATTTCAGGTCTCGGATACAAGTGATGGGTTTTCCGGAACTGAACCTGAAAAAATTGGAACTCTTCAGACTTCCGAGTGGAAGTTGATGCATACGGTAATACGCATACGATGGAGTCTTATTCCGTTCGGCAGAGATTTAAAAAAACGCATTTAGTGCTCGATACCTATAACGCAGAAGGACAGCGTTTACCAATAATTAGAAGCGAACTTGACTCAGAGTGTTCATTTTTTCTTATTCGATTCGACCCGAGCATCCCGTTGAAGCCTATTCTGCACGTATGCATTTAATCGGGCGACTGCAGTTGCATGTGTCTCCTCTGAAATGGAAAGCCAATTTTCGACGGCTTCTCGTTTTTGCGTCAACGCGCACTTTTAGTCTATAAGTACGCATCTACACTCATAATAGAAGCTCCAAGTCGGGAGGCGTCCAATGCGCCCTCCCACCGAATCTCGGGACGCTCCCAGTTGTGAATTAGCGATCGACCGAGCGAGAAAAAGACCGCGGTGGGCATTAGGCGCTAAGCTAAGGGAACCGCGACCAGCCTCTTTCTTGTACGGACGGGGCGCCGTTGGATTGCGAGAGTGCGCCCAAGACGTCGGCCCACGTGGCTTGAAATATACGGTAATGCGAGGCCAACGCTTGACTTGCTCGCATTGTGCTGTGCCTCGCCGTTGGCCAGAAGTGCGTGTATTGGTGCCCCCTACCCCCGTATAAAAAGGCTTTTGTAATTGAAGATCAATGGAGGTGCTTTCGGGCTTTTTGTGCATTGGCGATGATTTTGCGCCGGGCGCGGCAATAATCGCCTCGAAGAGCGGAAACTGCAACAAGGAAATTGAGTGGAAAGGGGATTTTAGGGACGAAGGTAAGGAAATTTCAATTTTCTTCAATTTTCAAGACGCATTCTATTCATATTTCACGCGTCGGTGATTATTACTTTCATCAGATTTAATATTTATGCGGCCGGAACACGCGCACAAGCTGTAAATGATTTACTCGGCGCGCCAATGAGAAATATTTTGGAAATATAGGTGCCGCAGTGCAGCCGCGTTATTTCCTCTAAACCTAGCGAGCACTTGTAAAACGAACAGGAAAACAGCAAGAGCCCTTTTGGTCAATTTAAATGAGTTGTAACAAAGGATGTCCGCTAAATTTTTTCAGACATCGTTTTCTTCACGAGGCCGTAACGATTTTGGCGGGCGTATTTGCAATTATTGCGGTTATCCAGATTGTAAGTGTTTTTCGTAGTAAGATTATCACGGGCCAGTAAACCGGTGGCACAAAATATTATCAGTGTAATCCGACAAAGCGCTCGAAGACTAATCTGAAATTCTGGTCGATAGGAGGCACCGAAGGAAAAAAAGAAAATATGAAAAGAAATCACCACCGCAGCTGCTGCTTTTTCTATTACAAACAAGATTAGTCGAGCGAAACAACAAAGCAATCTAACCAAAAACAAAGAAGTCATCTCCATTCCTTATTCCTGTCCCTCTGCGCAGGCATGCGCAGGACGTGCGTTTCGCACACGTACAGCGAACCTGAAAAACGACGAGAAAAACGAAGGAGTAGCTCCGGGATAATTGCATACCGATCGTCGGTCCAAGATCGATCTGAGACGAGCGCTGGGGAGCCACTCCAGCGAGTGCAGCCTCGGTCCGATCGATCGGACTTGCATTCGCATTCAAAGAAACGAGGAGGACTCAACTGCTGCCGTCGGACGAGCGCCGGAGAAAAATGCCTCAGCTGTATGACGACCGGTGACGAGACGCGTACGAGACCCGAGCGCCGATCGTTATAAATCACGCGCGGCCATTTTAATTTAAATAAACGCAGTCTCGGACTATCGGCAGCGGCAGCGGCGCGTGCGCGGGCGATCCTTGAGCGACGGCCTTCGGCGTTTTTGCCCGTTAACTTCTCGGGCCCGCTTTTTTTCGCGAAACCCACGTACGTGCGTCAAGTCACGCGTCGCCCTATACTTACCGATGCGCTCGATTGCAATTAGTCCGTTTAACGAGGATCTTTTTGCCGAGCGGCTCGTGGTACCGCGCGGAACACGTCGGTGCTAAAATTTGAATCGTCAACGGGACGCACTTATTTGCACTTATTCCCTAGGCATGCCGCCAATCGACCGTCCGAAGGAGCAGCTTCTGACAGCCTAGACGAATGCCACGACTCGTTATTGTTATTATTTATTAGCGCATCTGCCAGCAGCAGTCGTTATCCGCGAGCCGTCCGTCACCCGAACTATCGCAAAAAAGTCCAGCCCGGAAAAAGCAGGTGCTCCGCTCGACGGTTTACCCGCTAACCTAAATGTCGCGATTTTCCGATTTGCCTCTAGGACGCGAGAAAAGAGGCGAGTCTCGAGCCACTGGTCGTCGTCGCATCTATTATTCCTCGAGACTCGAGCGTAATGCGCATGTTTCCGCGCGCGAAGAGCGATTGAATAAATAAACGAAAGTGCTCTTTTACAATCGCCTCGCGCTAAAGCCTGATGCGCCGCTGCTGCACCGGAGAACAACGTCCCGGCAATCCGTAAGTTATTTATGCGTATTACGGATGCATTATGCAACCGGCATACGGGGACACATCCGAGACGACGCATCTCCCGTGTCTCGTGCATTTTTCAGCCGCAGCCCGGACCCGCCCGGCCCAGCCCGGCAGGGACGCGCTTTTTGAATTTCCGAGAGCCGCTCCCGGTGCGAGTCGGCGGTCGGTACTTTTCGAGGCCACGGTACTGCGCGCCAACGACCGCATTTCAACCTTATTTGCAGGCGCGCTTTTCCCCGGCTCTCGAAATTCTCGACGACCTATTGAGTCCGATGTATGCAAACTTGGAGGCTCCGCTGCTTCTGAAAGTTCGACGAATCGAGTCCTACCCGAGATGCTTTGCAATGGATAATCACGGCGTCGGCCTGATTCGGCCTTTAAATATACAGTGTCGCCTAAATAATTAAGCGATACTTTCCGGGAACTGGATTCAACTCAACTGAGGAGGAGGACGAAAGAAAGTAAGAGCGCGTTTTTTCTTCGGGCAACGAGCGTCTCTCTCTCTCTCTCTCGTTGACACGACGAGGATTGCCACCAAATCACCTGACGAGGTTAGGCTTCGACCGAGAGCTTATTTTTCATGTCTAACGTCTTGATAACCGAGTCAAGAATATCGATCCGAGGGGCCAAATCTCTTCTGAAACTCCAATAATCGTGACTTTTAATATTGTTTGCGTTTATTATTTTTTAATTTTTGCAAACAGGTGCGTGAAAAATTTCGTAGATCGTTCAAACAGATATCATTTGAAAATTTTGGTTGGAAACTAATCGTAAGGTGTCGAGGCGTGCGATCAGCTGTTTATGGAGTTCTTACCTGACGTATCACAACGACGCATTTTCCAATAATATTGCATCAGTTTCTATGAAATTGTTAAAATATAAAATTTGCCAAACGTCCCATTGAAAACTATGGCGAGTGGAAGGATAAGGATTTTCAAAAAGATCCACCATCGAAAGTGAAGTGCAAATCGAAAAAAACAATAATGAATTTGAGTCGGATCCCATCGATCGGACACAACGACTCGTTTTATTCTCGTTAGGACTTGAATAACGATTAATAACTCGTCGTAATTTTTAAGCAAAAACCGTGAGAAATGCTATATTTTATAAGTAAGCATCGATGTAATTGCCACTTTTGAAAACGATTAATCAGCTTCAAAGGAATTAGTTGGTATTATAATCCATTTGTAGACACAAGTGTGTGCCGCATTAATCATAAATATCGATTAGATAAATGTCTATAACGCCGGCTTAGTTGCTACGTGGATAGAAGGCGTATGGTATAGTACGTTATAGTATAGTACGCTATGGTATACTATACTTGTGTATTGTACGAAATTTAGTTATTACGCGCGAGTACAAACTTTGCGTGTTATTAAAGTCGCATTATAAGTTTCGTAAATTGATAGCCTCAATGTTGGTTGAATTCGCTTAAAATGCATCTTTCTTAAATGCAAGCCTGATCGAAGGCTCGATTCGGACATTTGCAACTGTGTCTCTATTCGAACGACGGTCTTGGCTCGTTTCATTCACGAGTATGAAGCGAACCACTAATTGATCGGATTATACACGTGAGTAATGACGATCAACGCAACGCCTATGCATTGGCGCAGGGCCACACCGCGGATAATCAAAAATTTTTTTGCGCTGTCCTTCTCGCTGCCGTTCCCCTCTTTTTTTATCTGTCCGACATTCGAGATAAATTCGTCGAGATAAAATTTTCCGTCGTTAGCAGCTAATTACGCGATGGACCGAACTCTCGTAATAAACATTTAACGATCCCTCGCGTTCGTTCGGCCGTCGATTGTATTCGCAAATTCTCTGCTTCCGTTAATTACAAAGTCAAGTTCGTTACAAAGCGAAAATTAACCTTTAAGGTCCTGCTCCTCCATTTTCGAAAATTGGTTTAACGCTCATTAAAACGCGATTGCGCGTCGCTGTCGCCACCGCCACCGCCACCGCCACCGTCACCGCCACCGCCGCTTCTTCATCTTCTTACTTCTTTTTATTTGTTTCCTTTTTTACCTTTGCTCCAGACGTACGACAGCGTTGATTTTCATTATCGTCGATTTTGCGGATTATCGCTAATCGATTAACAGGACCTCCTTCCACGGATACACATTATGTACTCGCATTCCTGCACGACTCCGCAGGCCTTAAATGACCTATTATGCATTTTCAACTCGACCCCTTGCTCTCGGTCTCGTTACCTCCTTCTCGGAAAGATGATAAAAATCTGTATCTAAAAATATATATTAATTAATCGGCAAACTAGCGGAAACTCTTGCGGTTTCTTAAACACTCGTCGCGTTCAAATCTTCCTTTAGTTTTCTTTCACGCCCACAACTCGGCCTACTCGGCCAGAACATTCAATAAGTTTCATTTAGGCGTAAAAAAAGAAACTTTCCTTTGCTACCGCAGTGGCTGTCGCCCGTAGTGATAGTCGTTGGTGTCCTCGAGGTTTCTATTTAATTGTAAAAACTATTAGTTTTGCGAAACACTGTAAGACGAATGCGCAGAATGCGTCACCACGTCGCAATACATTTTCAGGGATATTAATAAAGTTCATTGCGAATGTATAGCTCAAGTGTCCGAGTAGAAAAATGTAAATATTCCAAGATTCCGTTTACTCACCGAGATTAACTGCGACGGGGAGTTATTTTTATCGAGGACAAATTTCTTTGATCTAAGAAAGATTTCATTGCGAACAGATGAAAAAATAATCTTGTTCTATTTTAAAACGTACTCGCGAGTTTCCAAAGAATTTATGAAGAGCTTACCGGCTATAACTTAAACGCTCGACCTTTTCTCCTCGAATAAATTGATAAATTTAACAAATAGAAAATAAATCATATTTTAATTTTCCACCGAGCTGAACTTTAAAATCGGCAATATTATCGGCTATATTATTAGATTTACACACGAGGATATAAAGTATGGATAGCAAAGAAAAGTTGGAAAACCCGATGCAGTGACTAGAAAATACTTATTAATAACCATTTTAATATCGAATGCACGAAATTGAATGGAAATATTAAAAGCTCGAGCCGAGCGGTTATTATTACTCATTGAGCTTCGCAAAAAGAGTTGGTTCGAGTACGTAGGAACGTGACAATCCTAACGGTTTATTCCGATAAATTGAATTGCGCAAATATTTAGCCAACACTAGAGCGCTTTCTTTTCGGAAGCCGAGCCCTGGAAACACAAGTTGCAGGCATCGCAAAGCGCTTTTTCGCAGTCGTTGCCAAATTATCACGTAACAGGCGCACGTAGCCCCTGGCAGTCTACCATCCTCACACTTGACTTGCAAGATCAACAAACGCGAGCGAAGCGTCGATAGAGGAAGAAAAACAGCGCCCGTGTTGCACCGGCTTTGTGTGCGGCCCCCGAAACCATCGACATGCATAAATAATCAATCACGCGAGCAGGATCGGGGGTTAACGAAGAAGACCCGCAGCCCCTGCGACATCCTGGCAACGTAATTAAATCCAAGAGAGAAAAAGCGACGTCGCACTTTTGACCGGCCGGCGTTAATTAACAAGATAATTAGGATCGCCGCAGAATCAGCGTCAGCAGCGCACGAGGTGACGCCCACACCAACAAAGGGCTTCGTATCAAAGGGCTTCTTTGACTCGGCGGAGCTTGTCGGCGTGTCCTTCCCAACGAGCGCTATGTATCTCATCGTAAATTCGGTGCTGCTCGATTTGGTTGCGGTCGATCGGTCCTCTCGCATCGGACCCTTTTTCGACTCGTTTATCGGATGCTCGGCGGTGTGAACACGCGTTTATGCGAGAACGCCTCGTTTGCTTCCGTCGCGCGAAAAGTCGCGATATCAGTATCGGAACGGCTTCTCCGGACTACGTTTCATCGACCTTCTTCCCTATTTACCCAATAATCCGTCTTTGTTGCTCGCAATTTTAACCTCGAAGATGCTGGCCGTGATGTTCGATTCGTCTGTGTTTGTGCGAGCGGTGCAAGAGTGACGTCGCGCTCATTGACGTTTCCTAAAACTGTTGAATACGGGAATGACTGTTGACTGTTGATTGTTGTACAGACGCTCGGTTTATTAAGCTGAAATCAATCCCGAGCTGGTCTTGCTATTCCTATTTTAATTCGCACATTTAAAGACTGGATTTTCTTTTTGCTGTCTTACGATTGGAACTCGCTACGCGGCGGATATTAATTTTTACTTAAATTGTGTTTACATTTAAAGCGATGAACTCTTTATAGACCTGACGAGATAAATTTGAAAGCCAATACTAATTTAATGATGAAGGGAAGACGAAACGATACGAGGGTTGATATCATGTACTAATAGCTAATGTAATTATCTTCAACGCTTTTATAGGATTGAGAAATGAAGTAATTCACTTACAAATGAAAATATGAATTTATCTTGAGAAGACTAATTTCAAGCATCGTTGCTCAGGTGTGTAAATGTATCTTTAATTAGCCGAACTGTAACGTAAGCGTCATATCGTTAAATCTATTAAAAAGCTATTAAAAAAAAAACGATTTAGAAATTTTTCTAATACCCGAGTCAGTCAATGTTTTAACGAGTGCGCGCTTAAGTGCTTTTAAAACGCGAAACTAATTCAGTTTGAGGAATTTCTCCGGCAAATACAATTTTTAAAATTGTTTCAAAGTTTCAGCTCAAAAGAACTGCTGTAGCTGTGATGTAAGAAAGACGCGACGTGACGTGACTAATTAACCGTCAAGTGCGTTAAAACATTTCGTCATGATGTACACTTTAGAGGCTTATCTCCCTTTGCGCAGCCGAATTGATAGTAATTTTATATTAAAAACCAGTAAAAAGAATTTACGAGTTTTTAATTCGAAATACACGACTTATCATTGGGAAAGTTTGTGATATTCTACGCTACACACTTGTACTCTGGAGCCACATTTATCGAGAATAATAATAATAACAATAGTAATAATGACAATGTTGGACTCGTCGCGAACGCTAAAAACAATTCTTACAAATTTTTCGAGGTAGTTTTGTGAAAGCGTAAATTGCAAAGAGACGGATTTAAAAAATAATTTCCAAGCTAGAATTACATTTTTACAGAAAATCATTATTCGCGTAATAAATGAATTTAAAAAAGGTAGTTAAAACTTGCAAGCGTCAACTTTTTTATTGTCTCAGCGTAATTTTCGCAGTTATTAAATGTCTTATATCTGTGGTTAAGGAGAGTTATCTAAAATTATGCAAAAAAGGCAGCGGCCAAGTTTTTTTCTTCCGTAATGGTTTGCTTATGTTTTTCTTTAAACAGCTTTTCCAAAGTCATCCCGACATTCTCAGCTGACAGCGAGTATTTATTTGGGGAATTACCTTCGGAGCTCTGTCTCGCTTTCTTCATAAAAACCATTTGGTCGAACCCATTGTAGTTGTTCCTCGGCGAGGAAAGTATACCTGCAGGGAGGGGCCGAGGGCTCGCACACGTGCGCACACGTACACGTAGTTCGACCTTCGCCATCGAAAAGAGGAAAGCGTATAAAAGAAAGGCAGAAAAATCGCGAGTTTCCTTTACGGTAACGAACGAGCAACTTGTCTCCCCCGCTAAAAGAGCTCAGCGGAGAGAGAGAGAGAGAGAGAGAGAGAGAGAACGAGGGAAAGAGAGAAAGAGACGAGTGCTGCTACTGTTCGACTAGTGTTTTTCTTTTGCTCTTTCTTGCTCTTCTTACTGCACCCCCTTTCACATCTCCACCTTTTTTCCTACTTCATCCTAACGTTCGAGTCGCGAGTTACTTTTAACTTTCTCGGTGAGCGAGTTGTTCTTATGCTTTCGCGTCCCGACTATACTTCACGTTGCATATATAGCTTCCCTTGCAGTTGAGAGAGAGAGAGAGAGAGAAAGAGAGAGAGAGTGAGAAAGAGGGGGGCAGAAGGAGAATACACAGTAAGAGTAACCCGCCTTTAAAACGCCGACTTTTAGCTTCCACTTTCGACCTTTTCTTGCATAACGAAAATGGTGCAGTGATTTTCTTGGGCGGAAAGTGCAAGCGCGTTCTCTGCAAGCGGAGCGAGTGAGAAAAAAACCGGGGTTGCCCCGGAAGTCGGTGAAGTACGCGAAAAAAAGAAAATATATATTAAGGGGGAGGGGTCAGGTGGACGTTTCGCGAAAAAAGCACTTGATTTAAATGTATGTTTCGCTTTTATTGTTGCACTTTTCCAACTACGTATATCAGCCTCGAAATTTTATTTCATCCTCCAGTTTTCACGCTAAATAATTTGATGGCTTATGCGTAGATGATCACGAGATTGTTTCGGTTTTCACTTTCGCTTTGATTATCGCGTTCTTTTGACGCACACCGAATTCGACTTGGATTAAAATTTTCACTTTGTGCCCGTGAGTAAAATTTAATTTTTGTGATGGAATATTTGTATATGCACTGATTCGTTCTTTCGTATGCAAAATCGGCGCATTCGACGAATATTTAATATGCAGAAAGCTGAGTCGTAAAAATTAACCATTAATCGTTAGAGGGAGCATCGTTCGCAATTGTTCCTTTGAATGGACGAAAATTAATGTCGATCAAGGTTATTCAATTTCAATGTCACAAATGGAGTCCTCGCAATTAAGTCTGGGAGTGATTCGTTGCTTAGCACACGCCAACTTTATAAGTACCATTGGTTATTAATGCGCGTATAAAACATTAAAAGCTTGCATTCCGTGTTGTTAACAGCCAGGCGCGCAGTGCAATATGCATTTTCCGGGTCGTTTTTTACTCCATTTAGCCGATGCAACTCTCGGGTGTATTTCTTTTTGCAGTTGAAATATTAATTTCTCGGCTCTCGAGTTTCTTGTGTAAGGGTGAAAAGTGCGGCGATTTCCTTTTCGCGCTAACGCGATACACCGCTCCCCTTCATTTCTCTGGAGCGTTAAAAAACAAAAATAACTGCGGCTCGATCTTCCTCTCGATTCCCGCTGCCATTTTTTTCTATACATAAAACATTCGCGAGGACGAGCTCGGCAACGAAAGGAAGGAAATGCATCGGAATTGGAAGTAACGTCGTAGTAACATAAATTCTCGAGAGCAACGGAGAGAAAGAAAAGATAGACGGAAAGAGACAACGAGGACGTCAATCCTCGAGTCCCCGTCGTTTTCCGGCCGAATTTGAAATGCAGATCCGAAAAACTTGGCGCACTTGTGTCTAAATCTTATGCCGTGTGCCGGGATGTGCAACGCGCACGCGTACTCATGGGAAAAATACGTATTTTCCCTCGCAACTATAAATATTCCAGATTTCATTTCAACTTGGAAATATTGTTGTTTAAGGCTTCTGAATTGTAGAAAATAACGCGCTTCTGTATTTTCTACGAGAAATTCGTAAAAGGATCTTTTTCTTATCCGAAACCGGAATTTAAGATTATCCCTGTTATATTATTATACGTTAATTAAAAATAAACCCTTTGACAATTCGTCGAAACATTAATATTATTGTAGCGTTTTAAAGTTAATTAACATTGCAATTATTACAAGGACGGGGCCTTTGATTCATTAAATGTAAAATAAAGCAGACTTTAATTTACATATTTGAGACGTTCAATTATTGCGTTGTATGTTCGTAGAAACTACGCATTTTTCACGTACAACGTTTTGAAAGTAATACAAGTTCATTAGTTTTAATACGTCACGTCGTTATCGCACATTTGTACCTTCATTTTTCAAAAATGTTATTAAATAATTTTTGTTTCGAATGTACACGTATTTCCCGTATTAAAAGTCAAACATAATAGAGGAGTAATTTTTTAATCTGCTTTAACGAGTTTGTAAATAAAATATGTCGCAATGAATTTATTATTTTTCATATAACAAATTTATATTTCTGAAATGCAATAACGTATAAAAAAAACGAAAATTATTAATTTTGAAATATTTAGTATCACAAGATTATTTCAGTATAGGACAAGTACTTTTGCGCTTAAAAAATTTTTCAAATATTGTAGATTATTTCGTTTAGAAATAGTCTTTGAAAAAGTGATCACCTTAAAAATATTCTAAAAATATGATGTATAGCTTTTTTCCCACTTTTCTCGTAACAGATACTAAATTCACTCGTAAATATTTTATAGATGCTTTTTAAATATTACTTAAAATTCTGCTTTCAAAAGTAATTTCGAAATATTTTAAAATTTTCCGTAGCTACATTTAAATTGTATTGATAATATATTTATAATATTTTAATGGAACATTATTTCAACATAATGTCGAGCACGAAATGTTTTTCAAAATGGAAACTTTTTAAAAGTGCAAAGTGCAAAGGACAGTTTAAAAAGTTTTAATATCTAAAAATAGTAGTTGAATTAATGCGCGAGTTTGGCAAATGCTATTTGCCTTTCAATTGCACGTATTTCTCGTTAAAAGAGAAAGTTAGCAATTTGAAATTGGTAATTATTGTTCAGAAAATAATTATGCGCAAAGTATCAGCAGGAGAATAATAAGATTATAAACAAATTTGTGTGCGATAGTCGAAGCTGCATCGGGCACGATTTCGCATCTCGAATGAAAATATTACACAAGATTAATGGCTTCTTAATTCGGTCGAGACTCTGTTCTGTACTTAATGGTAAAATTCTATTTGAATAGTTCGAATACCTGAGCGTTTGGCGCGAATGCATTGATCAACCGCAAGCTGAGAAATCTCATCGCATTCAATGTACAAAAGTATCCTATTTACGACATTTAAAATAACATTTACTAAAGAGACAGAGGGAGGGAGAGTTAATTAATTAATTAATGCGTAAAAAAGAATCCGTTCTTCGCTAATGGGAAATGGGTTTTAGCAAAATGATATGATAATGTATGATTCTGTTCATGATATTCTGATTAAAAGTTTTAACGAGCAGCAACTATGAGAGTGGACAGTTTTCGTGCTATATTATGTAAAAGTTTTTCTGTTAACAAACATCCCACGGTAAATTCATCTTTTTGTGACTTTATATCCAAAAAGCCGTTCGTAACTCGGCGCGACACGCGTTTCAATTATCATTCAAGTTTTCATCTGCATTACGTCCTGTGCCCGCGGTATCTCCGCGAATTTGATTTTCATGAGAACCAATCAACTTCCGACCTGCTCTTTTTACTTTTTCCCTCTTCGGTTGATTGTAAGTAACAGTGTTTTTCATTTTTGCTTCATGCAAATTTATTCGTTTTCTTTCGAAGCGCTTATTTTCGAGATTTGTAATTTCATCTCAAACTATTTAACAACAGCTAACAATTAGTTTTTACCACTTCGCTATACTTAAAAAACGAACCAAACCGTAGCTTCAAATTTGGGAAAAACCACATATAAAAGTTAATACAATACCAGACAGAGATGTGCACACAAGCTTTGCGCACATGAAACGAGCAGCATTTAAGTTCGCGGTAAATACAAACTCGAACTCTGTCGAAGGAAAAAAAATGGTTAGTTCAACGTTCCTGTTCGCACGAACGAGTAGCGAGAATAGCTGATGCCAAGAGTCGTATTCTACGGCCGAGTTGAAGTCCAATTTGAAAGGTCGAAAATTAAAATTTAGAAAAACGTCAAAAATGTCATGGACAGCTCCCGGAGCCTGAACCCGAGCCGCCGGTTGCAGATTAATCGGGATGCCGCGTAAAAAAGGTGCGGTCCAACGGCGAGAGCGAGTGCGAGGCAGACAAACAAAGCGATTTTTCCTTAAGTTTTACAAGCCCGGAATTTCCCACTCGTCTCATCCATAATGCGCAAGTGCGCGCAGGAGCGTGCGGAGGGGCGAGGGGCGCTTAAATAACGAGTCGTCTCCCGGGACGACTTTCGCGCGTGTGTTTATAAAAACTTACTCGGCGCGTGTCCGTCGGTGTGTGCGTGGCTCGCGAGTCCTCGGAACGATTCGCTGCGTGGCGACGAGTTTTTCGCCGCCGAGGTGCCGCTGGACGCGGGACGTGCGTACTTGTCTTTTATTTTCGGGATGCTGGGAAATATTTATCAAGCAGCTTCTTGCCCCGGGCCTCGGGCATAAACGCAAACTTTGCCAGCGAGACCTTCCTACCGTTGCTCTCCGTCCTCCATCCCCCTCCTCCTCCTCCTCCTGTTCTTCTGCTCTTGTTCTTCTTCGACTCTCTTTCTTTCCCCCCTCGTCGTTGGCTTGTTTTTTGTCTCGCTCGCGCCGCTGCCGCAGGTGGAGAGGCAAAATAATGAGACCGGTATAAAACATCAGTTGCGTTTGCGCGCTCTTGTAAAATCATTTCCGATGAGTAATCAGTTTGCATTTTTCACGCGGGCCGCTTTCTCTTGCTGTTTAACATAGCGACGGCCTCGCCATCGCCGTCGATACGGCCGAGAATTTATCTCCGCGCGGAACTCGATCGCGGATGATGCACTGAAATATCGCGCCAGACTCGCGACGCACCGTGTGTGCGATAACGCACGGCCAATTGAAAGTTTGTACGATTTAGCTTTTCGTTATAAATTGCAATATCATAAAGCGATGATGTTTACCCTTTCATTTTTTCCGACTCGCCGATAATAATAGACTTTGAGCTGCAATTATGGAAATTACGCGAGCGATGATTGCGATACACTTGTTGTTCGCCTCGCTCCTGCGCGCGCACCGACATCGCCGTTTCAATTCGCAAAATCATCAAAACGAAACTCATATTTTGCGCCAAAGAAAACAAATGCGCAATAGCTGCGCTCAATTATTCGCAGTATTTCACTTTATTTATAAGCAAACACAACTGGAATGCGCGCATTCCATTCAAGTGAACGTCCATTAAATTTCTTGTCATCCGCGCATTGCACCGGAGTTTAAAATAAAATCCCTCATTGTGCGCTTATTAATGCGAGTGCGCGGCCTGGAATAATGCACCGAAAAACACGCCACTAATACAGTCGCTCCTGCAGAATCAACAGCGGCACTGATTACGCCCGTCGAGACAATGGAATAAACCCGAGTCCGCATGAACAACAATAACAGCGGCGATTGTGCCCGTGGCACAATTCAGCGGACATCGATTCAGGGCCGTATCGTGGCGCTCCTCTCGTGTAAAGCGCTCGCCGAGCCGCCGTGGCTGGGAGAGGGGTAGGGAAGGGACGAAAACGGGGAAGGGCCAAACGGAGGCGCGCCCGGAGAAAAGCTCGGCGCCTCTTTTCCGATCCGCCGAATCCATCGCCGTCGCCATCGTCGTCGAGCGGGGCGCAGCCGGGGCTTAATTGCGCGCGCGTAATCGGAAGGACCTTCGCCGCTCGCTATTAGCGGCGCTCACCGGCTTTCAAACGTCTTTCCGCGCTGTCGGAGCCCCGGGGGGAGGAAAAAAGAGGAGCGCGCGGACCGGCAGGACTTTAATCCGTCGCGGCGTGAGTCAAAGGGGAGCCGGCGCTGTCGTCGCTCTGACTTTTTCTGCCTTTTCTACGTGAGTAACGCGACCCTTGTTTCGCACGAGTCATTAGGAGCTTTCCTTTGGCGTTGGGCCCTTTGATGTCGTCGCGCGAACGCGTTGATTTCGTTTTGGGAAAAAGACTGCGAGACGCTCTCTCGTGGTCACGGCTGGGATTTTTGGTCCCCCGATCGCCCTGCTATAATCAACTTGCCATCGTTCCGGATCGTTCGGCGACTCGTTTTTCAATTCGAAGAGGAAACTCGACCATCTTCCGCCGTTATTTGCATTGGCGTATTGCGGGCTCGTGATCAGTTGCGCGAGGAAAGCGCACAAGGACTCGCGGAGGGACAGGTGTGGCTGCTTGCGGCGCGTAAAACGTGCAAAACCCTGAGGTGAGCGGCCATCTCGGGCTTATTTAAATTTATTACGAAAGCGGACGGCGATAAAAAGGAAGATAAGCAACTGCAAAAAGGATCAGCTTTGTAATTGCAAAGCTCACAATTAAGCGCGCCAAGAAACGTACGTGTTGCAGAATTTTTTCGAATCAATTACATAAGTTTTCGTAATGAGTTTAATCGAAAAGTTTACCGAAAAGCTTAATTTGAAAAAGTTGGGAGCTCCTAGTTTTTGATAATTACAAAAGTTGCGGTGAATTCAGCTTCGGTATTCGAATTCGTAAAAGATAACGAATTTCACTTGGGTTCTGCTAAGATTCCATTTTAATAAGTTTTTATACGCGCGGCTTAGCGACAAAATATCATTCGGACGTCGAGTAAGAGAGTATCCTCCTCTCGGAATCGCCAAACTTCGTCGAGAGGGAAGAGGGCGATCACGTGGACGGAGCTGCCGGTGCGTTTCAAATTCAAAGTTGCTACGTTATTTATGCCCGAAACCGTTTATTAAAGTAGATTAACGCGAGAGTAGCTCAAGGCCGTTAAGTTCGGGAAACTTACACGAGTACTCGTCTCGATTCTACCTGCACACACCAAGTGCAGCGGAGCCACCGCAAAAGTCTCCAGTTTCCTTCGTTTATGCGGCACGTTAAGAGCGGTCGAATCACGAACCGCGCCGAGGGAGATGATGGACGGCAATAATTTCGAGATTGGAAATATATCTGCCGTGAAAGTCAAAGGGCGAGCGTCTGGTGAGGCTTCCCCCACCCTCGAGTCCCGGTCGCGAGTCAGCTTCTCTGCTCGGGAATCAAAGGAGATTCTCCCGGATATGAGCGAGTCAGCAGCAGCGGCAGCAGCGGGAGAAACAGCCTCCTCCTGCGCGTCTTGTCGTGTGCGGACGTTAATTGGTGATTTGGCGAGCGGACAAGAGAGAGACTCCGACTCCGGGGCCGCGCGTCAGGACTGACGGATGCAACGGCAGCAGTAGCGGCTACGGGTCCGATTAGCGTCAGGCCGCGCGTCGATATTAGTTCATTCACCCGCGACTCCTAATTGACGTGGAGGACCCGTATCGGCTTACCTGAAATTCTCCAACCTCTTGTCGACTCTTGACTTTCGACTCTCATCTGCGTGCGTTCGAACCGAGTCGAGCGGCGCGTCATTTTTTAACGACGCACTTGAATCTCGGCGTGTCACCTGTCGCTGGGGCTAATCGCAGAGGCCCCCTGACCCGGGAAAAAGAAACAAGTCGGCCCTCACCTTACCGATCGCGAGTCGGGAAAGTCCTCGAATTAATTGGCCGAGTCAGCGAACGTCTGTCTCGTGGGTTCGTCGTAAGTGAGCTCGATGCGTGACACATTTTCCACATCACCGATTCCGAGTCGCGATTCCAACGGGGAAGCCTCCAGATTTTTATTGCTCGTTTGGCGCGCACGGCGATCGGCGATCCCTTGGCGAGTTTCCTTATCACTCGGCGCGTTCGTGCTCGGATTGGCTGGGCGTGCTTTTTGCGTTTCGCGTTGCATTAATTCAATTAGGTCGGCCGCTGCGAATCCCACGGCGATCCGAGTCGGCACGTCTCGGCGCGAGTTTGATTGGAGCGCAGCGGCGATTGGCGCTTGTTCAGTTTTAGAAAGCCTCCGTCGGGTGCAGCGCAGTCATCGCGATAGTTGCTTTTGGGACGAGCATCGGCGCGTTTAATCGCGGAAGATCACACGCCATTATCCGGCGACTGCTGGCCGAGTTGGGCACGGCTGAATCCGCAAAATTAATATTTAGCTTGGGTTAATGCGCCGTCTAAGTTATGACTCGCGTTCGTCTGTCTAATGAAATTGCCGAGGGTCGGTGTCGAAAAACTGAAACGCGTAAAGAATAGCAAGCAAAGACGCCTATAATCATATTGTTCCGTGTGACTGATCCATTGTCTCTATGTTGGTTGTCTTCCTGGCAGTTCTTTCAGCCCAGCCTCTGGCTCGATCGTAAAATTTGTCGAGCTTCATTTAACAGCTCACGACGCATAAGATTATTTTTCTCGCTTGCGGAATTTTTGCCGGTAATTTTGCAATAGAGAAGATTTGTTTCGGCGTTTAAAGGACGATTTATGTGCAGCTTAAATACTGACATCGTAAGAGCCACAGTCGGGCATAATCTTTTTTTTATGAAATCATTTTCTGTAGATTAATTTGTTACCGAAGGGATTTTTTAACGAATGATATATTAGGCTGTAAATATTGCGTTTTATTTTCGCCGGACACGTAAAATGCTTACGATCAGATTCACGTTATATTGTTTAGTATTTAGTGGCAAATGGTTGTTAAACAAGTTTAACATCGTATATTTCATACGCTTTAAAGGGTTAAATTTGGCAATAAATTATATTTTCTCGTTACTTTTAAAAATATTTTTACTTTAATTTTACACATCTTCGCGAGAAACGAATAGGAGTTTATAAAAATTCTTAAGACGAATTATATTTTTCGACGTGCTGGCATGCACACACACACACACACACACACACACACACGTAAGGATCAACTTTTTCTTTCCAATGCAAAATTGTAGATGTAGAAATTTATTTACTCGGTATGTATTAGCTCGATACAAGTGGAACTGAAAATATTTTATCCGAAGTATTAATTTAAAAAATTTCACATCGAAATTATCACTGTGTTTCACAACTCAAACTCGTAACGAGTCCAATACCTTGTAACAAATAAGTTTGCTGTGCCTTGATCGCGTTTCGCAACAAAATAAAATCTAACAAGTTGTCCAGTATTTCTGGTTTTACATTTCTAAATAATTAGGATACTCCACCGCAAGCGGTAAATCGATGATTTAATAAAATAGCGCATTATGAAAGTTAATGTACATTCGCAGCGACAAGTGAAGCGGGTGCACGGCTGTGGAAAAGCTTCTGTGCAATATCGCGCATTATAGACTTAATGAAAAAGTAGATCGTACGAGGAACTCGGTGAAGTTGGCTGAGTTGGTGGTCAGGGAAAGTACTTTTGCAGATTCGATAGTTTAAAAACCTCTGTTGTCACGTAAGCGAAATGAAAATTACATGCTCAGAGTCGAAATGCTCCATTAAAGATTGAAAACGGTTTCCTCCAACTACCACTACCATTACCCTGTGTGTGTTTGTAAATACGCATTCAATCAAAAAGCTCGCGCGTGACGCTTAAGGCACAAGTTGAGGCGGTGGTATCGCTGAACCAGAGGAAAATGGTCGCGGGCTACCTTCGCGTCGTAAACGCATGCTTCCCAAGTACAATAATAATAATTTCTCACGGTATTCGCTCGTCTCTCTCTCTCTCTCTCTGCGTCGTCAGAGGAGTCGTAAACAGCGGTACGGCCAAAGTTGTGCTGTGAACGGACCCACGACAGCGATATCCCGCGAGAAAATTCACGGAAGTGAAAAGGCAGGTTTGCCGGTGTGGGTGCGCGACGAATCTCGTCTCTCGCGCGCATACGCACGACCGGGGTGCCGAATCTCGAAATCCCAGGGTCGCGGGGAGATGGTCGAGGACCGCCTCGCTCATCCGCCACGATCCGCATTCGAAACCAATTCGAGAGCAATCGAGTGAACAACACGCCGCAAATCAAACTCGTCCTCGTGGCGGCGGCGCTTCCCCTCCCGCCGCTCCTCCTCCTCCTCCACGAGGAGGCTCGTGCAACGCTCTCGGCGGTCGTCGGTCGTCCGTCGCGGTTAAACACTCGATGGAAATCACGGTGGATTAAAAGCGCTCCAACTCCGGCGATTGTGCGATTTGTTTTTCGAGCTTCTTCATCGCTCTAATGCCGCTGAAATCACTCGTGCCGCCGCTACTGTTGAATTCGACGGCTTATCGAAACTTTCATTTGATCAAAACTCTTTTTTAGCCCTTTTAAAGCACGTTACACTGTGAGGAGGCTGCGACCCTAGTTTTCGCGTGCGATGAATTTCATCGAATAATTCATTTTTTGTAAAAGAGTCCATGTGTCCGCTATGGTATTGTGCGCGGGTTTTTGTTCGCGTTGCTTTTGACGTGTCTGTTGACTATTATTTTCACGGAGGTTTTTTTCGGTAACGCTATCGGTATACGTAAATTGTTCTAGTACTCCATTTCAATGATTGACATTAGCCACGGTTATAGTTGTCCTGGATGAAGGAAATGGTGGATCATTAGATTGTGACATTAAATATCACGACGTTATCAACATTTCTCTTACGTCAATCGTAACTTTGCCTTTGTACCTTTGTATTTGTTTCAGAAAGTATTTTTATTCAACTTCAACATTTTGCACGCTTTATTTACGATTTAAAATTGCACGAGAGTATGATGTTGCAACTGCAGTTGGCTTCCAACTTTTTATCTGTGCTATGCATTTTTAATCACGAATGAGTGATATGTATGAAAATTAGTAACAATGTTGCTAGACACTTTAACGTTGAAGCGCTTCAAAATAAAATTTATCCTTGTACTTTAATGCGGATTTTAGTTTTTTTTTTTTTGTTGTAAAAATGAATAAATAATTAACGAATTAATAAATATAACAAAAATATTTCTAATCACCCTACCTATGACGGTTTCAAATACTTTTACTTTCTCGGTAGAATATTCTTTGCATTAATAACTTCATTATTAAATTATAATTCCATTAATTAAGATATAAATCCTTTAATAGCAACAGTTACTCCAAGTGGCTACTTTTACATTTAAAAAAACGATGTTCTTTTTTTCGGGGGCAACGGAAATTTGAACGATATTATATATTTAGATAAAACATTTAAGTTGAATTTTTACAATTGAATGAATTATTTAAAAGTCTTGTTGATTGTGCTAAAGCCCTTTAAAAATGACGCAAATTTATGATTTACAATCTTGTAATTTACGACGCAACTTGGAGTGTACGTTACACGAAAATGAAATATATTACCGTATTGCGTTAACTTCGGGAAACGAGACGAATTGTCAACAAAATACGTAAAACAACTACTCGCGTGTATCGAGTTGCTTACATTAGCAGATGATAAAATAATCGATGAATTTAGAACCACAGATAACTAGTTTTAACGAATTTTTGTATGCCGGATGCAGATATCCGAACGGCGATTTCTAGTCAAGTGTTTTACCAATTGGAGAATCAATGCAATTTATAAAAACACTTGAGCTGAAGTTCGACTACCGACACGAATATCATATTTACCGAGATTCAGCAGTCAATCAATAATCATTGTTCATTATCAACCCGATAGGAATTTGTTCAAATAATATCGTCGATTTTATCATTCTACTATTGATAATTGATTTCCATTCGGCAAATAACAATTTACTATTTCGCGAATCCAGCCGCGCTGCTCCATTGTTTTATTCACCACAGTACAAACAAAGTTCTCTCTTTCATTTTTACAAAACAATTAAAACTTTTCTACTAATACATTAACTCGCAATCCCATCGCAATAACTACGCAATCTCCGACGAAATAAAATACTTTCGACACTTTCCGTCGATTTCTGTTTTCCGCGCGGCGTTCATTTTTCTTTCACAAAGTGTCATTACTGACTCGCCAAGTGAGACATACGCAAACGGTATCCGCTGCGTCTGTTCTCGAGAGGCAACATTTATCAGTCGACGTCGTACCGGTGGTAAGCGATTGAGCATTTTTTTCAGGTGCTACATTTTTCTTCCCGTACACCGCACACACGCGAGACGTTACATGCAGCGGAAGCGGGGAATCGGCAAAGAAAGGCAGGAAACGAATCCATCGCACGGTCGACCTCGAAGTTCCGAACGCGTATCGATAAAATTGAGCATTAAAATCATCGGCGAGCGGTCCTCGAGCCAGGAACACTGTCCTCGTGCGCAGCAGTAGGGGCGCGCGATTTCCACGGGGATCCCGGCCTCGATCGCTCCGTCTTCCTTCTCTGTTTTGGGGGGTGACGCGCGACAGCTGCCTCGATCCATCCGAGTCCCAACGCGCCGCGCTAATTGAATCGATCGCGACCGCTGCTTTTTACGCTCCTCGTCCCTCTCGCAGACGCGATCCGTCGTGCCCTGCTCTTGCTTTTACTTTTTCCGAGCCGCTGGACTCTGTCGGGCCGAGGTGGGGGGAGTTTCGCGTGCCACGGAAATTCGTTTCGGCCGGGAAGTCGCGCTGCTCGGCCTCCGGAGCCGTGGTGCATCGAACCACGCTGGAAAAATAAATATTTTGCAAGCGCCCGGTGTGTTTCTTTAGCCGCCGGAAACGGAGTCGAGGAACGAACCAAACTCGAAATTCACAATTTGCCGTTTCTCCGTTTTTTCAAGCGTTCGGTCTCACCGGCGTTACGCGCTCGCGTGCCGGTGGGTGAGGTGCGCGCCTCTTTTCACTCATAAATGCTTTACGTTAAAAACAAGACGTACGATGCTGCATAGAATTAACGACGCGAATTTACTCGCACAAGCGCGCAGATCTTAAACGCTGAGTAATTTTGCGCACATCTAACAAAGTCTTCCGACTGTGATACTAAATATCCCCCCGGACAATGCGAAACGTGCATTCCCCCGTGGAGGATACTCGCAACCTTTGCATCTTTAAAAAAACTCTCGATCTTCGTTTCAGCGATATTATTTGTTTCCCCGCAGAATTGAATTTATCTTGCGAATGACTTTGATTTATACCAGGAATTAAATTGTAAAAACAATGTTGCTCATTCTTCCGAGAGGTGGGGATACTTTGAGGCTAATAATTTATTGGCTTATTCAAGGCGAACCTAAAAGCTTACACGCACCTCTGTAACCCGAGAGAAAGCAAAAGCAACAATCTTGGCCGACGAGCAAATTGCTCGCGAGTAACGGCGAGCCGTAGCATCCAAAGTGAGCCATAGTAGCACTATAACCTTTCTACGCAGCGCTGCTCGGGAAAGAGAGTGGGAGGGAAGGAGTACTTTGGACGTTACATCTTCACGCATTCCTCATTATGTGTAAGATTTTTATAAACCTTCCCGAAAATTAATTATTCCATCACTGGGAATCAAAACAAAGAGCAGCAGATATCCCGAACAAGGAAGATATTGTAGAATCAAAGGGAACCGGTTTTGTATCATTTAAGAATGAATGACGCCGCGCTCGGCTCGGGAGATGGAGCGGGAGGGGGGGGGAGAGCCGAGCCGAAATTTATGAGGTTTATTGCCGAGACGCTGCTCTGTAGGACCAAGTTTCTCGTGTGAACGATTTTTCCGTTAGGGGACGCCACTACCTGGCTGGGAGAAACCACTAGTCTTGTACACGGAGGAACGCGCGTTTCAATGCGACGAAAACACAAAAGTAAGTCCCTTACGACGGTCCCTCGGCGTTGTGCTCGGGTTCGTTGGATCTCAGCACGACTTTTCACGTTCGCCTCCAGCTCCGACAATATTAATACGATACCCCGATTGTTCACGATTCTATTTTAAAGACATTCCTGGCGCAGTTAATGTTTGGGGCATGGACTCTTATGGCTTTTTACGTCAGCTCGAGGTGACGGCGTACATCATTGCTGCCGTATTCTCGCATTCTCACCGGCCACGATGTTGTAGGTGCGCGTTATATCAGGAAAATAATCTTTGTCAAAGCAAGTCCGCTGCTTCCATATCTTCCGCCACGAATTTTTCAGATCCCCGGACTCTCCGAGCTTGCCTTCATACCATAAATTGTGGCGCACAATCGATGGAAAATATTAGGCTCGGACCTGAGTATCTGGAAGGCGGCGCGTCTCATTGCATTTCACGACCGAGCGAATGCGCGAACAGCCTTTGAGAACAATTCGTCATATTTTCAATAAAGCGCGCACAAGGCGACGTTATCGAGACCGCGTTGCGCCGATTTCCTCTTTCGTCATTGATGAAATTCGAGGTAAAGGGAAAAGGAAAAGGAAAAAGGAAAAAACCCCGAAAGTGCAGACTGAGAAAAATGATCGCGTTGGTGAAGGCGAAGGCGAGAACGGCTAGTCGTAGTCGTTCACGTGAATTTCGTCCAGACGCGTCGCACCAACAGCATCAGTCCAATCAATAGGTGCTCCCTCGAAAGAGCGTCAAAAGAAATGCTTCCCTGTGAATAAAGAGAAAAAAAGGGAGGCGATCCTCCGGCGACCACGACTCTGCGGTCCACGTGAAGCCACGGCACGGGTACCGTCTTCGATTCGTGCGCGCTCTCTCTCTCTCTCTTTCTCTTTGCTCGTTTCATAGGCTCTGTGTCAGTGTCCGGTGCAGCCTCGGGAAGAGAATAATATCGCAGCGGCACCGCCGCCACTGCCGCCGCCGCCGCCGCTGACTAGTCGGTGCGCATGCGCTGATCTTGGCACGGCCTCACGTACAGCCCCGGCCGGCTCCGACTGCTAGCACGACGATAACTTCGCTTCAGTTCGGTGCCATCCTCCGGGACCGACGGTGGTGTTCGTGGATCACGCGGTTTTAAGACCCTTTCTCTACGTTCTATCGTGTTATAATAGCGTGCCATGTGCCGCAAGCACGACTGCTCGGTACGCGCGTGAGAGCGATCGGATGCTCCGAAGTGAAATCGCGCCGTGTGTTGTTGTTGATGTTGTTGTTGTTGTTGTTGTTAGGCCGGCGAGCGAAGAGCGCCGATTTGCGGCCAAAGGTGAGAACTGTGGCGATCGAGTGGTGTGATGTGCGGGATCTTTATTTTTCTCTCTTTCCCTCTCTGTCCCTGAAAGAAAAGTGATCGGGACGTTGTCGGCTGGCGTCCGACGCTCCCCCTCGGAGCGCGTGATTTTTCGATCGGGACGCGCGGACGAGTCTTTTTTGTGGCTGGCGATGCTTTGGTGATGCTGCGGCTGACGCGTAACGGCTCGGGCCCCTCGTTTTGGGAGCATCGACTTTCGCTGTATTCCGACGTAATGCGACGGATGTCGCAGCGCTGCTCCATCTTCGTGGAACGGATAAAAAAGAGAATTTTGTTACCGCGCAACTTTTATGAAACAAATCATACGGACGGTGCACGGGAAGTTCTGTTCCGTTAGTTAGCATCCTAATATATACTTTACTGGCCGCACGCACTACGTATTATTGATAGATCGGATGTAAATGTTACTTTGGAACGTTTGTAAAATAGAGGCTCTGAGCATAGGAAATTAAGGTCATTATTTCATTTACTGAATTGCGCCGAGTTGGAAAATGTTGAGACGGCGAAAGAATTCAATTTATGAATTTTTCATGCTAGCGGATTGCAAAACCGAGGAAAATTGAAAATGAGACAATTGCTTCGGTTTTGGGAACAACAATAACAATTAATGTGATTACATCGATGGATTCGACAATTCGAATTGTAGTCGCTTAAAAAAGAGTATAATTGAAAGTTTCGTCCGCGTTTTATGTTAATTGAATCTCATATTCTGGGAATCCGTTTATATTTTAGTAGAGTTTAAGAGCTCGAAATGTAAGTTTAAAAAGCGTGTTTGTTCGAGATTTCCTAAATTATTTTTTTAATGAATTTACTCGTATAAACTATTTCTTGACGGTTTTATTCGGATTGGTGCTTGTTTTCCGAGTAATTCCATTCTCGTTTCACGTGAAGCATGAATTAGTCAAAGAACTTAAAAACTGATTTATGTTCTTCTATTGCAACGTCAACGAGTCGCGTAGCAAATATCGCTTCTAGCTGAGTTCGATAAAGGCTGAAAGTATTATTACATATTTTGCACTTGATTCTCTGAATACTATCATTTTGTTTAGCTGCTGATATTAAGAACAGAAGTCTCGATCGGGTTACACGGCCATAAAAGATCGACTCTTTTGAATTATTTAGAGGTTGGGTGTCGAATACATTTGCAATACTGCAGTTTGTAAATAAAGATTCTTCGAGTTGATTAATCGAGTAGATTATAAGGTATAAGAAATTGAAAGCAATCCTTTCTTTTTTCTCGGTACGTCGAGTTGGGAAAATAAGCTATTGCACACGTATGAAACACTTTTCTTAACAATTACGGGGACTTTATCAATCGCTCTATACAGTGAACTAAAAGTCATTGAAAAACGCAGCGTTCGTACGTGCCATTATCGCCAGGTCGAAATATCATTTTTGAGCCGAGTGATATAGTTAATCGAACGTAAATTTGTTCGTCTTTATTGATAAAAATGTACGCGCCCGCAAGGGGGACTCGGACAATATTTTTGTTAAAGTTAATTTTAACATTTCTCAAGATAGAATTCCCAGTGAATAGCGATTAAAAATAAACTGACGAATTAATAAAGATAAATTTTAATTTAAATTATTTTTATTTCAACTTGAAAGCGTTTCGTTATAAAGTGAAATTGAAAATTGTTTTATTACTAACTCTTATATTTGACATATTTTTTAAAAAAGGAAGGTTGCCGTTGAGAAGCATCGAAAGAACAGCTAGTTTTTTAAATTAAAAATTTTTAACCAACAATGTATGAAAATCGTTTATATGAACCGAGTTTATTTCAAGTTTTTAATTAAATCTTGTGATACGTGACGTAATTGCGTTTTTACGTTCAATAAATTTGAGCAAAAGTTTAAACAAATAGAATATGCGCTTGATGATTCGAGCTGCAATGAAAAGCAATGATTATTTATTATCAAAATTTCAATTATTCAAGTTCCGTGCTCGGCGGCTATGAGAAATGTTCGGCAGCTAGTTTCGTCACATTTAACTCCGTGCATAACGAAAAGAAAAAAATTGTCGAAAACGACTGTACACGTAGTTATGAATCAATTATCTTTACTTGGGTGCCAACAGTTCTTTATCATTAATTTGCGTTACAAAAACGTTGGACTTTTGGAGCGGCCGACAGTTTCATGCAGTGCAGCGACGGTGTGACGGTCATTATGATATGTGTTCAGTCGGTGCTTTCTCAAAAAATAAACCGACTGCAGTCTTGTTGCGTTTTATAAAAGCTTTCGCATTATCCGAGTGATGAATTGTAATTTGGAAAAAACTTTTTCAAAATTTAAACTTTATGATTTTTTGACAATTCCGACGCAGTTGGAATTTTTAATGAGATTTTGATCGAGTGTATTCGCCGACACAAAGTTAAGACGAGCAACGAACAGAAGTGAAAAATTCAACAACTTTTTATTGTACAAAACATTTTCATTTGCATCGCGGCGCTCGTTAACTACGGATATTTATCCAAAATGGTGCATATGGCCGAAGTAGCTTTAAAAGAATAATAAGATTTTAAGGAAAGCGCTGCATTTGTATCGCGAATAGTAATTTTACGCCGATGCGGGCTTTAATTAAGGTCAATAATGTATAATTGAGCCTGTGACAGTGTGTTTTTTAAACGGCCGACCGTTTTTTCTAAAAACAGTTTTCAACCTTTTACTCATTTTGCTCGAGTAGTAAAACAATTTCGCAAGTGTTCCAGCGTCGTGTGCACAGTAAACGTGCAACTGAAAATGTTGGGTTCGTTATTATTAAAAAATCCATTGAGTAATAATTCGTATCGGGTTGAATAAAACCTACGTCACGAGGCAATAATTTACAAAAAGTTCACCGATGGAAAGGAAGGATATTTAGTGCAATTTTCGTCGATTAAAGTTTTTCGTGTAGCGCGTGAGGCATATCGTTTCTCAATTAAATTTAGTTCGAAATCCGGTTTCTCGTTACACACACAATTTCGTGGAAGCCAAAGTACACGTTGAAGCGCGTAATTGATCTTAAACAAACGTGGAAATAATAAACAGCGTTTATAACGCCGTAATTCTTCACGCGCAAAGTACGTTTTGTAATATGCAAGAATAGTCGAAAGAATCCGAGTACTTCCGACGTGCGCGGCACGATTGAACTTCCGATCGTAAATTGTAAATCCGTGCGTAAAAAGGCGTATTTTGAAAGGGAGAAGGAGAGGAAAATAAAGGGAAAATTACCCGAGAGCGATTCCCGTTGTGCTCCTATGTAAACAAAGCCATTGACCAAGGCCAACGATTTCTACTTGCAGATGCTGTGAGTGCAGTGTGCGAGTCCGTACCCGCGAGCTTTTTCACCTCCTGGGCGCAGAGACAGTCCGAGTAAAAGTCGACGTTGACGCAGAGGCGTAGAGCGGAGGCTTTGCCGACTCGGCGATAAGCGAGAGCCAGAGAAACAATGCAGGGACTCGCTGCGTGCCTTAGCGGGGCCGTCCTGGCCCTGCTCCTCCTGACGCGGCCGGGCTCCAGCATCGAGTGGAAGCACAGCGCCGTCCTCGACAACAACTTCCTAGTGCTCTGGACGCCCGGGGAGAACGATGTGACGTTCGAGGTGCAGGTGAAGACGCCGGGTTACGTGGGCTTCGGCTTCACGCGCGACGACGGCCGCGAGGGCGTCGACATTGTCATCGGCTGGGTCGACAACAACGGCCAGGTCCATCTTCAGGTGAGTTAACGAGTGCCAAAACATGCCCCCCAACCGAGAGCTCGAGGACGCGACCTTCGAGCCCTTTCGACGTGGCCCTTTTGACGCGCGCCGCCGCCGCTTTTTCCCGATGGGCTCGTGTTGTAGTAGCGCGGCGGCGGCGATTCGTTGCGGCTCTTTTGGCAAACCGCGTGTTGCGTAAACTTTGAATTTATGGTTTTCGAGGCCGCATTTTTCCGCCCTCCACGACGCTTGACACGCCGCGCGTCCATGTTTTTCAGCAATTTAGGACGGTTTTCAGACGCCGCCGACAAGACCTTAGCCGGAGGCTCGAGGCTCCAAGCTCGAGGCCTTCGCCCGGTAGCCTTTTTCCCTAGTCAGTCCGCGTGACCTTCCGCTCTCAAACTGCCTGAAAATTTACGAGCTGCCGAGCGGCACAGTCCTGTCAATACGCACTAAACAGTGCGGCTGCGATGCAAACGTGAAAAAGCGAATTCTCGTTTCAAGTGCCGCCCGTGCGAAGCTTATTATTGTCCCGCAGAGAGAACAGCCCGTCCGCGTTTAATTAAACTCTGATGCTGCCCAAGTGCGATCGTCGCGAATTTATTAATCGAGTGGCGCGCGACTCTGCACTTGTCGTATCAAAATTCGCTCTCCCAATTAACAGTGGCAAAGGTGAAAGGTGAAAGGTGAAAAGTGCTTTCCTTCAGACTTGGGCTTGTAACGGGATATTTCGTTTGTTAAAGCTCGTCTTAGCGCATTAGTTTCTTTCGCACGCGTCGGGGAAAAAGCTCGCAGTTTTTCATATTTTTATGGCGCTATTAAGAGAGAGAGAGAGAGAGAGACGTCTCGCGACGCGTTAAAGGTTAGCAAAAGATCGTTGTGTATTTTTTTCTCGCCTCTTGTGCGTATAAGTTCATCGGCTGTGCCCCTTCCTCCCTTCGTCTTAAAGCTGCACTCGCCTCGGACTCAAAGCGCAAGTAATTCGCGGCTCAACCACATCGAAAAACGCGGTATTGGAAACAATTATGACGACTCCAAACACGCTGGAAAAAAGAGTGCGATTTTTCGGGAAGATTGGGCGATTACGAACGCAGGGAATAAAAACCTCTGCTAGGAAAGCGACAGGCGTTTGAAATAAAATCGATAATGGCGGTGAAAATCCTGACTCAGGTTTTCGGCATTTTCATCGAATGCGCACTAATTTTCCGCGCACCTTAAGGCACGCAGAGCCACGCATCCCCGTGAGCATTAGCGCCTATCAGTCACGCACACCAACCTCGCTCGTTGCGAAGAGAAAGAGGGCGAGTCGCGCTGAATAGTTGGTAAGTCTGAAAGCCGTAGCGGCGGGTGGATGGGTCAGTACTGGCAAGAAAATTACTATTATGTGTGTCAGTCACTCGAAGACACGTGTAGACTGGCTCCCTTGGGGGCTTACCGCTATCGATTCGCGACCTCAGCACCCGCACGACAGAACCCTTCCTGGGAGGGCCAGACGGCGGCGAATTGCCGAGAGATTACCCGAGCTCCTCGTGCTGTCGTTGCTCCTGCTTGTGGCTCTGCTCTGGCGAAAGATCGCGAGGAGCTCGACTTTTCGCAGCTTCCCCTGGTCGAGAACAGGTGCTTTATGGCGGCTGCGGGTCGCTAAAATATCAATTCGCAGTAGCCAAGTTGTTGGTTTCGTCGACTAACTGGGTATAAGTGCACTCGGCAAATGGAAGTTTTGGAAATTCAATAGTTAACAAGTTCCGCGCACAATTAGTAAACTTTTCTCTTATATACGGCGTTATGGTCTCGTTCGATTCAATAAGGACGAGTTGATGCTGCAGCGAAGCCGTTAATATCGCTCTTGAAGTTCTTTTTCATTAAAACTGTTTTCTCGGCGTTGCTTGCTCCCATCGCTTTCCCTAAACATCAAAACTCCTCGCCGAGCAGCGAATTCGCTAATTTACATAATTCTGCGTGTAAAATGCGCCCGGACACTTCTCGAGGAACAACGGCCCCATCCCCGTTGGTTTTTGCGCAACTCGAGTCGCGCGTTAATTAAAATTGAAAGCCAAATTAAAAATCCGGCCAATTCATCGAGGCCGCGCAGCCGAATTCTTTTCCCCGTCCAGTCGTACGTTAAATCCCGAGTGATAACCGTTGCGGAAATTGCGGTTTTAGTCTCGAGTGATTATCACTTACGGATTATCGCGGCCATTTGTACAAACACGGGATCGCGGCTCTGCGCCGGTGTGCGTTGTCGCGGTTCTCGATTCCCGCGGTCCTAGCCGAGGGGCCACCGAGTCCCGGTGATGCTGCGCAGCGTCTTCCGCTTCTCCCGCGAGAGCGCGTCGACCCCCGTCGCGGAGATCGGCGCATACGGGCGACGGCGAGAAGGCGGGGCGCTAATGATAGTCGTTGGGCCCTCGATAAGTAACGGGTGTCCCATTTCGATCGGCTCATCCGATAGTTATCAATCCCGAGCGGGAGAGCGCCCTGCCATTATCTCCTGCCCTCCTCGTACATTTTTCGCGTTCTCTCTCGCTCGTTCTCGTTCGTGGTAACGACGCGTTGGAGGGACATTTCGCGTCGTCAACCTCCTTTCGCCTCGCTTCTTTTATTTGCTCCCTCCCCCAACCCTTTGGGGTCCGTTTCTCGGAGCTGGGGCCATTTGTACGTGTGTGCGCCCTCCCTTCTCTTGCTGAAGCTCCGACCGATTCACAGCCGCCTGCAGCGGAGCAGCGCATCCTCCTCTCGTCATTCGTCGATGCACTTTTGAGAAACGCAGCCCGCGTTGCTCGAGGACTTTATTACGTCTTATGGTGCGGATGGTTCGGTGGTGGGCCCGAGAGAAGTAGTCGATTATTATTTTGCTCCCGCTTCGTCTTTAATTCTCTTTTTATCGAGGAATTGATTTCGGTATTTTGACGTGATTCTTAAATGCAGGGGATACGCTTGCGATATTCCGAGAAGCAGCTTCAGTTTTTTTACGGGATGCGCGATATTGGCCGAGGGGACGACTGCTCTTCGGGACAGATGTTGCCAGAGATGCAGTTGGTTACGTGCGCAACTTTATCACGCATTATTTCGAATATTAAAATTATAGGGCTCGACAGTAATTTAATCGGTATTGATTAATTACTAACCTTAAGCACCTTTTTATTAACGACGCGACCGTGTACATTGCATTTGTATAAATGTGCAATTAAATCGCATACAGTGAGCCGAGTTTCACCGGCTGAAAACACTCCAACCTGTCGCGTAAGCTTTCAAATATTAACGTCGATAATAACCAAATACATCTATGTTATTCGCGCACCAGCAAATTTAAGTTCTTCGACCGATGCCAGCACTTTAAGACTTTTTTTGTACGCGCGTCCCGAGCCAGGGATTTAATTATACTCCTCTAATCTTATATAATTACATACGTTCCGCTCGGAAGTGTCCATAATAATCGCGCCTAGAAAAATGAACCTCACATCGCCGTGAAATGGGCCCCTGGGAAAATCGTACGTTTTCGAATTTTTATGTAAAAGCGGCAAGATATTAGATTAAAAATGGCTGTAATAAAATTGTATAATTAAATACGTAACGATGGGTATTCCGTTGTTCTTAATTACGGCCAAACAATTTAGTAGTACGAATACCATTGTAAAATTATCAAATGTATCGCAGCTTCCGTTTTACTCTTTAATAAAAAGGACTCGTTAATGAAAGAGTGCTTAAGGTTAGTAATCAATCAATGGTGATTACTTTACTGTTGATATTACATTTAGTTAAATTAAAGTCGACGCCGTCGCCGCCATTGTCGTTGTTCAGTATCACGATCGTTATTAATAATAATTATATTATTATTATTATTATTATTGTTATTATTATTATTACTACATTTTTATTTATATTTATTCAAAGACCGGAAATCGTACACAATGTGGAAATTTTATTGGTTCGTGGCGACAACTGGACGAAGCGATGAAATCTGTTTAATTCGTACTTATAATTTATAGTTCCGCTTGCAATTATTATTACCTGATTTGCCGTAAATACAATCCTAATATTATAAGTGATAAAAACATTTAACGCAGGAATGGTAACGCCGAAGTAAAATACAACCTCGTACAAACTACATCGTATTTTAGCACACGTCGCTGTACACACGCAATGCACTTTACGTCTTTTCCCCGTAAAAATGAATGCGCGAATTGTGATAAATATTTAAGGCGCCGAGGATCGATGCAGATTGGCCGACCACACATGGGCATCAATTTGAATCGGTAGCTCGGCAGCGTAGCCTAGTTCCCAGCGCGGGGGAAAAACACATACTTGGGCGTTTTGCGCAATTAACAAAATCCTCCCCGAACGACTTTCTTGCGCCTCGCCGTATGTAGCGGCACACTTAATTGCTCCGCCTAATAATCCCCTGCAATTATGCTCTCGTCCGCGCACACTAATAATAATAATAACAATAATAATAGTCGCTCCCTTGTACGAAACGGAGAAAAAAGGGAAAAAGGAGTAGATACGAGGCGGCGAATCGCTGGGATTGCGCGCGCACAGCCTATGTGTGCGCCGTGCCGTACGGACTACCCGAGGGTAGAGCAGCGACGCGCACGCACGCACACACACTCGCGCGCGGGCGGACCCCTGGGAAGAGTATCGCAGCCCGACATCCTCCTCGTAGTTCTCGCATCGTCCCCTCCCGCCTGTCTTTGTCGTCCCCGGCGTCGTCCTCGCTCTCCTCCTCCGCGCGCGGGCAAAAGTGCCCGGGGCCGCGCACACGGGAATAATCATAAGGGCATGTAACTCGGCGCGTACGCGCGAGGAAAGACGATGAGGCGAGGCGAGACGGAATCCGCGAATGGTATCGGCAAGAAACGGCGCTAGTCGCCCGCGGCCCTCCCCCTGCGAGTGCGCGGACGGTCGGGGTCTGGTTGCCGCCTTGATTGCGATCGCGCACGTACGTGTGTGCCTGCGTGCGTGCGCGCGAGTGCGTGCGCAGAGGGGGCGAGTAAAAAGGAAACGCGGAAAGCAGCGGGGAAAAAATGTTGGCGCTAAGCGCGGTCGCAGATTCTTTTGGAATCGCTGGGACACGAGAAATGCCGTCTCTGAGGCTGGAATCACCGAGCTGGTGCGAAACCGCGAGTCGTAGGGGGCACCGGTCCGGTCACGTTTCAGGTCGCGATTTCAGGACTCGCACTGCCGTTTTAATAATTAGAATCGCGAGGGTGTGGGAGCGCACGGAGTTATTTTTTTATCGCGTGCAGTTTTGTGCGAAGCTCGTTTCACTCGAATATAAAGCAAACAAATTAAGGTGCATCTGTGCGGTTATTATCGGTACGAAACTTTGCTTTGTACATTTAATTCTACGCAGGTGGGTTGGAGTGGAGAGTTGTAGGTTCTTCGCTTTCTTCTGTTTGATGATACCTAATTACGAAAGGATTACTCCGTATTGCTTTTCACGGAATTGAATTTTTCCACCAAAGTTAGACTCCGAGTGCGGACTGTAATTTCAAGTGCTGTGAGTTTACATTCGTTACGTTTTCCAGTCAACTATTTTATTTGCAGGAGCACGAAGGACTTCTGCTCCATACGTTGCCCGCAATAATTGTGACGCGGCGAGTTGTTGCAAAAACTGCAGTTACTGCAAATGCATAAGCGGTGATTTAAGTCGAATGTAATTTTGTACGACACACGATACGACGTTTGCACGCGGCGAATCTTCAATAAACAAAATATACAAAATAACGTCCCGGGAACTTTGGGGACAAGCAGCGGAGGAGTTAATGCTTAAATTCCCACGAACAATCTTTATAATTGTCTCGATGCATTTGCTTTTAATTCAAGCAATGCACGCGCATTTTCGCGATGTAAATATTGTGAATAATATGTTTCGCGTACCGCACAAAGTCCATTCCGGTTATTTATTGATTGGCAGCTCGAGCTCCACGACCCACGGTTGTTCGAAAATGCATTTCAATTAACGAATGCAGTTTTTCGTAGAAGCATCAAGTAGCAGTTTTGACGCGGCAGCTGAATGTTTGCCCGGCCTTCGAACGAAGAGCAAAAATCTTCTTTAACTCACAGTGTCGTTTCGAGCGCGCGTCACGATATCGGGGCATAGCAAGAGAGACAGAGAGAGAGAGAGAGAGAGAGAGAGAGCGAGAGAGAGAGCGAGCGAATGAGCGGCGCATCGCGGGAACCTGCATTAAAACGCGTTGGCCAAAAATTAAATCGTCAGTAGTAAGCTTGCGAAGTCTTCCTCGCGTAATCTACTTAAGCCTCCGACTAAAACATACATCCGAATTCAGTCGGTACACACACACTTCAACTAGACGTTCGGCCTGCATATAAACTCCCGGGCGTTACTTGTCGCTCGGCTCTCCTTCACCATGTTTCATTAACAAAATTTCTCTTAAAAGCTGTTGTTTAATACATTTTACGTTGGCCATTAACATTTCGCCGCTCCGATCCCCTAATACGAGTTCATACGTACAGAGAGGAGCGAAAGAGATAGCGAGAAATAGTCAGCAGGGGGTTAAGGGATGTCCGGGGTGCGTTGCTTCGCGTCGTCCCCCGTATTAGATTACGGAAGCACGGAGGAAGAGGAAAAATCGCGTGGATACTGCCTTTGCAATGTAAACTAGGATGAAAAGCTATTTCCCGAGGACCGATTTTTATGTGGGCACGTTCCCGAGCGTGAGTATGTGTGCGTGTGCGTGTGTGGGATTCCAGATTCGAGAACCAGTTGTTCGAGAGGCTAAAATTCCAAGGAAGGTTAGACGGAATAGGAAATTCTTGGTCGTTTCTTTATTTTGCTTTGCTTGCCAGACGGACGATTGACACTTGACATTTTGATCCGAGCGCTTGACCCTTTGATTATGCGCATAAAGAGGGAATTTCGTGGACACGTTTCTCTCCTTGGAATTCCCTCGGCTTCTTTTCGTTTATACCGACTACACGTGTTTCCAAAACTTGAAACGCTCACGAGTAGAAAGAACGAAAAATGTCTTGGCGCTGTAATTCACGATATTGTAGCATTTACATTTTGTCGCACAAGCGCCCGAGTTTACGGTACGAATGCGGTAACATAATTCGTAACAATAATTTCAAGGGTGATTTCAAAATTTTACCGCTTAAAAAATTTAATTCTAAATTCTATATTCCCAGGATTTAATTTACGAATGGAAAATGTAATGAAAATGTGATTGAAAAATATTGTTACCGGGGAAAAATTGAAAGTAGGTATCTAATGTCGGAGAATCTGCATCGTGGAAAGAGCAAAATTCCCAATGAAAAAAGCAAATGTACGACTTTTCGTCATATTATTGCTCGACATTGTAGTGTATTCTTCGGCAGTAGTACGAGCCATAAGTTGATACTCGTCGATGCACGCGCGATAAATTAAAAGTTTTTGTTATTCCGTAACGACACACGTGCACACGGCGGCATGAAAATATTCGAGTTTCGAAAAAGGGAAGGCGAGCGAAGCCTAGCCCTGTTTAATTCAAATTTCGACTTAGCATAGTGGGCCTTTTAAAAAAATGTCAACTCACGTTTGGCTGCAGCTAGAGACTCGGATTCAAAAAAGATCAGTGGGTGATTTTGCTTTTCTCGCTTCTTGCCTCGCAGATTTTGAATCGGATGCGGCGCGATAATCTCTTTCGACGCCGCCGCTTCTCGACCGTCGAGTTAACACCGGCTTCGGAGCTTTTTATTTGTTTATTTATCCTTTTTTATTTCATCCCCGTTTCATTTTATTGCGATGTGCAAAAATCAAACTGGTGCGCGAAGGCTCGTCGCGGGGACAAAAAAAGAGCTAAAAATCGCTTCACCCTCTGTGCTGCCACCAATTTACTCAGTAAACAGTTAAGCCTCCCCTACCCAGGATTTGAGGGTGATTTTTTCCGAGTCGCGAGAGTGAACTCCGCCCGATAAAATAAATAATAGGAAGCGCGCGGAGGATCGCGAAAGCTACCAGACAAGCTTTTTCCCAAGTCTCGTTAAGGCAGCTTCGCACTGCTTAATCCGCGCGAAAAACCAGACAATTTACAGATGGTATTTCCACGGTTTATCTTCGCTTTTTCCGTTGCTCGAAAAACATTGTGGCAAGCATTTTATTTGGTAACTTTCGAGGTTGATACTTGCAGTGTCGGCGGAATCTTTTTTAACTTCTGCGCGCGCGATTGAGTCGCTTGCTCGATAACAATCATCGTTTTAAAGTTTTAGGCTGAAAAGCTGCTGTAAAACGCACAGATTGCATCCAAAATATTACGTCTGTAGCCGAACAGAGTTTCGCGTTGGAACCGTTCCACAATGGGTAGTTTCCCAGGATTCCGCACTTTGCGTCTCCGCTCATGGTGGCCCCTTTCAGGGCTCTCAAGTCACCTGACGCAATATAAATTTGGTTGGCAGGGAAATTTGCAATAACACGAGCTACGTAATGATTTACAGCATCGAGCAAAGAAGCGAGCGAAGCAAGAAGGGGGTCCTCTTCGCGCAATGTTTTTCAGGGCGTCGGCCGGGCGCGAGCGAGTTCCCAGTTACAAAAGTACACGTTTTTATGTAGCGTCCCGATAAAATGTTCAAAGCTTCGAAGCTGATCCCGACACTTGGCTTTCACGAGTTCCTAGAGCAGACGTCGAGGGTCGCTGCAAACTTGTCTTAGAAATGGCCTTGGCATCGCCTTGGGAATCGCATCCACGCATAGGCGCGAGGGGGCGAAATCAAAAGAGCACGAGAAAGTCACGGTGTTTCGTCTGCTTTCGCCAAATGCGAAACGATATTTTTATTCCGTGCCAAGTACTCGGAGCGCTTTCAGTGTCTCTTGCACGAGCTCCACTTTTTCTCTCCGGCAGTCTTTCGGCTGTCCGGGCGCTTATCTCCTCGCAGCCGCGATCCCGTCGCTTATTTAACTACTACTACTATCCGACCTGAACTCGGGGCAGGATCCGAGTCAACTCGTGCGAAGGTTAATTGTCCCCGATTTCGTGGGAACGTTTTATGAGCGATTGGCTTTTTACGTTATATTTTTATCTCCCGATTTTCTCGTCCTCCCATCACCGACGTGTCGTTACTTTCCGCCTGCGCTCGAGTATCCGCTTCGCCAGAATCACCGCTCGTTTGGAGAAGTCTGGACTTTGGCCTTTTGGATACCCGAAGGAGTGGCCACTCGAGTTTCTTTAGTTCCTTCGAGTGACGAATCTCATCCCTTCTTTAACCGCGTGCCTCGCTCTCTTGGTTAACGTAATTTAAGCGAAATTTCGGATTTTCGACTCTAAATTTGCGAAATATCCAAGTTTGTAAATTAATTTTATCCCCGGGACATTGTGCGATATTACGTCTAGACGAAATATTAGCGTAAGTGCCATTGTGCAGGGGGTTTGTGCGCCGTCGAGGTGCTGCAAAGTAAGAAGCAGCGCAAGTCTCGGCGATTAAATCGTAGAAAAAGCGACGGAATACAGCTGGAGATAAGAGAGGCGCGAATTATCCGTCGTACGTGTCGCGGAGTTTTACGCGCATAAAAGTATATCCAGTTTGCGGTCGGAGAACGAAAACACGACAATCGTAGAGCGAGCGCGTCGCGACGCCTGCCGAGGGAGTCGCGCTCTCATTGCGCGATTAGGACGGCTCTGGCAGACGGTTACAGCCGAGCGCAACACGAGTCGCGGTTTGTCGTACGTCGCGATTCAAAAGAGCCAACTTTACAAACTGTGCTCTTGGCACTGACTTTTACGCGTGGCGCGTATATCAGCGCTGCTGGATTAACTTTATTTCGCGCAGTTTATCCTGACGTTTATTATACAGTCCCATTGCGTCCTATTGCACTTTAACCTCTTTAATTTCATTAATTTATTCCCTCAAAAAGGCGGCGCGGCGATTATTGCGGCCGCGAATATCCCGCACATCAATTTTTCCGCGTAACGCTTAAACATGTTTTTTCTTTGTGTTCCAGGTGAGTGTCAAATACTGCTGCTCCTCTAATTGTAGCCAGTCGTCGTCACGTAAGTTTTAGATATATTACACACGCACACAACGTATGTGCTAGCAGAGAGAACGGGGTGTTTTTATCGGTAGGAAGCTGCTCCTTTTTCTAGCGCGTGATAATGTTTCGACACGTGGAAACTAATCCTCCAACAATGATAGATCGAGATCGATTTTTCAGCTTATCATCCATCTAGTTATAGCTATAGGTATTTTTCATCGCGGGTGCGAAAGGCAAACTTTGTAATTACCGGCGATAACGAGTACGTCGCGCTTTTACAAATTGAAAGAGCGTGCTACAATCGCCATCGTTTAATATTCGCAAATTGATGGACAGCCGCAAAGACGAATGTTAAAAAATAAAAGAGGAGGCGGCGAGTGCGCGACTAATGGCGCGGCTGGGGAAAAAGCGGGGGCCCCGACCGGCGGAAGGGAGGTCCTGAAAAATGGAAGGACGATACGCGATACGCTTACACCCACGCGGGCATAAAGCATAGCGATTCGCTCTTCCTCTCGTTAGGGCCGCGCTATATGTTAATGCGAGCGCGCGGGCCTTCATACTTGCTGTAACACGTACCGGCCGCGGCATACATAAGTGCGTAGCCCGTGTCACTACAAGAGTCCCCGGGAGTGTAAGGCCGAGGGAGCAGGACGGCGCAGGACGCCGCGTCCCTGGAGGCTGACTTATATGGCGCGCGCTTATTTTTCGGGAGAGAAAAATGTTCATATTGTCCCGGGCGGCGAGAAACAATTTTCGGCTCCGCGTCCGCTGTAGCTCACGTGTCTATGGTAATTTTGTGTCTGTCCGCATGCGCGCTTAATGCCTTTCCTATGTTAATTGTTAATGTGTGCGCGGAGGAAAATTATGACCCGGAGGGCTGCGCTCGCCGGATTTTTCTGTCTCCCCACAGAAGGCCCGAGCGGCCTTTTGATTTCCGTTCTCGAATGCACCGAATCCACCGGCACCGCGCGACTCGAGTTTCAAATTCATGTGCGGCGCGATGACTGTAATTCGCCTCACGATGCCCATCGATACCTATATTACTCGTCTCGGTCCTTAACGATCCCTCGGTTTATTAATCTTTCCTCTGCGTATATAAACGGGCTCGCAAGCAACTGTTGTGCATTAGTTGTAACTTATCGACTGTTTTTTTTTTCTTTAACTTCTCCGCGGCAAAGCCGAAAATCACGAGCAGCTGGTTGTGATCGCAAACCGTCGCCCGTACCACCGAGTCGTTGGGAATTATGCAGCGCCCATTTTGCAAACTGTTTTTTGAATGCGCAATCGTGCAATGTGATTCGCGAGGCCATTTTGTGGGTTTCCGACGTTTCCTTTGTGCTTTCTTCTCCACAACTTGTACTTCCTGTCATTAGCGAGAACAAGGGAAATTGAGAATTAGTCCGGTGGAAGAAAATACTCGGGTTTGGAGATGGTCGCAGCGCAAATGGATCCGGTGTCATGCTTTTAAAATATAAGTGCTGGGCTTTTAAATTATTGTAATTAGCGCAACTCGCTCGATTGCTTATTTACTTTTATGAAAATAATTGGCGTCGCAGCGATTCTGCGGAACAACCGAATTGGAAAATGATTTGTCAGTCGTGAGTTCAGTGATCTATTTTTGAACTTCGACTCGTAGCTGCCCGCAGGTGTTTTGAGACTTGGCCCATTATAATACGACGAGAGAGGCGAATTGCAGTTTCATCAATTTCTTAAACGGGAGACAAGTTAATTAATATTCGTGCGTTGAGTTTTTGCATTCGTCCGACGATTCGATGCTCTGCGCTATCCCATTAATTAAAAGAAGCAGCGCTACGTAGTTTAATTACACTTACAAATAAAAAGGGCGTGTCGGGGGATCGATAGTCGAAAACTTTCATTAGCGGCCTGCAAGCGTGAATAATCCAAGTTGGCGTCACTGCCAAGTGCGCAACCTTGTATCGGGAACTTATTAGCCGTCGCTTTTCTGCGTCATTGTAACGCAGTTGCTGCAAAAACGCAGTCGCCGCGATTGAATGTCCTCGTAAAGGAAACTGTGTCTCTCCTTCTCATCTCATCCTTTAACAAAAAGTGCCAATGCACTTTTTTCTGGGCGACGCAACGAGACTAAAATCATTGTTTAAGCTGTCATCTCAAGTTTATGTCATCGTCACGGATGATTTGCCTCAGCAAGTCATAGAGTCCTGGAAGTCGTTTGTCTCGCTCCAAGACTCGTAAGAAGCTGCTGTTGCTGCTGTTGTCGCTACTCGACGAGCGAGTGAAAATTGAGGGGAGCTTGTGTATTTTATTTTTCTCGAGCTCTGCCGCTATACGGCACCGCTCTTCTTTTACACGGTAAAAATAACCGAACGAAAGAGCGATTAAAGGCAGAATATCTCTTCCAAGATGTTTCAACTCTTGCTCTTTTTGTATTTGGATTGCATCTTGGCGGCACGAGCTCGACGGCAGCAAGAAAACGCAAGATTTTACGGACGTAACTGTTAAGATCGAGGGATATTTGTTGCTAATAGACACGGAAAATCTGTGATTGCCGCGCGGTGGAGAACCGATGGTGGAAAAAATTGTCGAATCCAGAAAAGTTCGTTTAGGTCGAGTCCGTGTGCCCCACTCGGCGCTTCCAGACCTGCCGCTGGTCTGCTTGGTTCGCTAAATTTTTAACGGATTTGAGCTCGTTGCCGGTCCTCGCTTGCACTCGAGTGGTACGTTCAAACTTGTAGCGCGAGTGTAAAAATAAAGCCAATCGGTGCACAAAAAGCAGCGGTGCACCGCGCGAATGCCGGATTCCCGTGTAAAAACGCGCGTAATAACGCGAGTCGACCGCGATAAATCAATGGCCGATCGCGTCCCATGGCGAAGGAGGAGTCTTTGACTTTCCAAACTCGTTTAACAAAAGGCTTTTTCTCATCGATCAACAGTCGGACCGAAAAAGCGAAGATCGAGGACCGGCGGAGGCAGCAGCGCCTAGTCGCCCATAAAGGCGCGGAACAAGTGACGGGGCGCGGGGGAGTCTTTTGGAGAGAGGCACAAAGGGTCGAAGGAGTTAAGGGGACCGGCAGCGGGGCGCCGTCAAAGGAGGGCCCGCGTGATGGATCGCGCGCGCACATATGCGCTCGTTCACATGCGCCGACGTAAGTTACGCGCTTGCACAGGGCCCAGATGGGCAGCTCGATAGTGTCAAAACGCGGCCGCGACCCCGACCCCGACCTCGGCTCCGGCTCGGTTCGAGTGGACCCCTATGTTCTCGCAGCTTTCGCCTCTCGCGCGCCTCGTCGTGTAACCCGCGAGGCTTTGCTCCTCCATGCGACGAGATTCGCCGACGAGGTTATGGCACGTGGGTAAACGAAACGAGCACTTGACGACACAGCAAACGAGCGACGTCCATTGGCTACGGAACGCCGACAGGAATCGATCTCGGAGCGCGCATTGTTCGCAGCCCCTGTCGGTGCCAAAATTGAAATTCGCCACTAGGAAACGCGCGTAGAAGACAATTTAATAAACGCTCGTCGCTCCTCCCCGGGTCGGCCATAACTCTCGGGGCCTAATCTCCGGATCTCGCGCTCGGATTTTCGTTTCTCGTTTATCGTTTTGCCGACGAGGGCCCAGTCAAGTTTCGGCGTTGCCTCTTTATTATCGTGCGCGCGACTCGGGCTCCGGTCGGTCCCTCGAGATTCTCGCTCAAGATGTGGCGCGCGCAGCTGGCGAGCCCTTCGATTTTCGCGGTGTGCCTCGAGATATGGCCGGCGCGTGCCCTGTTTTTTCGAGTCGCATTCGTCGCGCCACGTACTTACTCTCCGGGGCTGCGAACGCACTGAAATTAATGGAGCTGCCGGATTTTCGCCAACGCGCGCGCGTCGTTATTTCGTTGCTTCGTTACTCGGTTAGTTGGTTAGTTATTGCCGTGGACGCGGAGTTGCCTTATTCCTCGCTTTATTGGCCGCTCGGCAGGCCTTCAGCTCAAAGTGGGTCGGTAGTGTGAAATGAAAGGTAATGCAGGGCTTGTAAAATCGATTGGAATTGATGTTGTAACGAGCGCGGATGCTCGCTTGGAAAGAAGCGCGAGCTCGTGTTTTGACGCGCGGTTGGACCGAGCGCCGGCAGATGGCAGTAGCGGACGGTGCCCGGACCAACCCGGGCTGCAGCCTTCGTTTATCCGCGAATACTTTCTTTATCTAAAGCAACGAATTTTCTGGATAAAAGCTGGATTCGCTCGGTAAGGCCGCCCGTCCGTTATTCACGGTTTTCGAGTGCTTTTGGGTATTAATTTCGAATAAATTAACAGTAAAATGTAACGGAGGAGCGCTACTATCGGAAATCTCCGAAGCTAAATTGCTTTTAGCAAGAGCCGAGGGATAAATAACGCAGGCATCAGCAGCGGGATACGATCCTTCGGCTTAAATAATAATTAAGCCGGGTAATGCGCTTTCGAATCGGTAAAAGTGTCGAGGAAAAAATCCTCCAAGTGCGCACGGATTGCGAAAGACGGCGAATCGGAAATGACAAAGCAGTACCAATCGATCTCGCAATCAATTAGCGGTGCGCAATCGCACGGAATCGTATAACAGGCACACGGCCGCACAAAGGCTGCACAACGCCTTCACTCGGGCCGAGTCTCGTTGTGCGGGCGGACGCAATTACACCTGAGAAAGAAAGCTCGAGGATCCGCACCCTCGGCTGATGGTTTTGCTTGCGCGCCGTTTGCGCAATTAAGCGAGATTAGTCGCGACAATGTCATTGTCTGCCGGATGGATTTCACGCGTAGTGGGCCTCGCCTGAATATTGAATGCTCTTTTTCCGTTGCGCATGCGGCTGCCCACGCGAGTGTCGATTCGTCACGCATGGGCCGCCACAGTGATTTGTGCGCCGCTGCGACCGCGAAAACGCGGAAACTGCGGAGCGCTATTTTACACCACCCTCTCTACTTGGATTACAATGAATTGCAATTTTACGCGAATGACGTTCCCGAGGCTCGGGAATGCAATGCGAATGCGATCGATTAAAGGACTGGTAAAGATCGTGGAAAATCAGTTGCGGTTGATTCCAGATTTTCAAAACGATCGATCGTCGAGTTTTCGGTAAAGTGTCGATGCCCGTCGATTCAATAAACATCGGTTAAATCTCGAATGATCTGGAGGGTGACTCGAGATAATCGCACTCGTGGATATTGCCTTTCGTCGATTACAGTGCGCAATTAAAACCCTTTAGTTTAGTGCATTTTTTTTTTTTTTTTTAATGCAGTTGTAGCGTTCACTTGACTCATTTGGTGAAAAGTAATTACTCACTCGCAATTACTTCCCTTCGTTTAATTATACACGTCTAACAACGTGTTTACCATTTCCACTTCGATTACAGATATTCCTTATAAACATGCGCTTTGCAAACTGAAACGAAGCGCTTAGATCTCCCACGACTGTAATAAAAACATAACGTTGATGCGTCCATAAAATTAAGCAAAAACTCACGGCTATTATTACTCGTCGATATATCGTTCGCGCGGCATAATTCCGAGGAGCAGATCGATGCGATGGATGAGGGGGGGGGTGCCCTTGGCAGCAGCAGCCCAAGGCTTCTAATGCAAAAATGCAAACAAACGGTACGCGGGAAGAGGATCGCGTTGCTAAAAAGGTTTCCCCTGTAGGATCATTCCATTGGGCCAGACCGACATGCGGGCACTCGTACGGATTCCAAGTGCCTCGGCATCCTCGTCGGCGCGGCAACTCTCACGCGCCAGGGTCGTCCCTCGGAAAGCACGCACGAGGATACAAACGCAACAAACGCTTCGCCACACGAACCGAACCAGTTCACCGACACTTTATTATTATTCGCGATCAAGATCTTGACGTCTCGCTCGAGCGCTTTCTGTCGCGCATATCTCGCTTCGATAACGCGGAGAAGGATCGCCTCTGGTAATCGCTCGCGTTCTCTCGGACGTCGCTGCTATTGTCGTTCGCTCGAACGCGTTTTTCGGAGGAAGCTCGAGTGATTAAGACTGATTACGATTTTTTCGTGACAAATGTGTACGTGTGCGAGCTCGGTTGGCGTCGTAAATCTACGCGAGATCGTCCTTTCCTTGTGGCTTAATCTATATCTAAGAAAGGCCGAGTGCTCGGTTTGGCTCACCGCAAGCATAAATAATTCTAAACGGAGCCGAAGTACCGTCGTACGTGCTGGCAGTCAGCCGGTAAAGGAGGAAGTGCCGAAATTCCTCTTCACCGTCAATCTTCTCATACGACGTTCGGCTCGTTCTCAGCTTCCCTCTTCTACCTCCCGTATTCGAATGCGCCGTCGCAGCCGCAAGACCGGGGACCCTTCGAAACCCTTTCTTCCCATCCCTTCGCGTGGACACGACAGGAAATCTCACGAGTTCGGGCATGCATATTCTCTCACGAGTGTCCCCGGCAGCGGAGGGAGGGGCGGGGGGAGGAGCGGTGGGTCCCTTCTCCGTGCCGATACACTCCCGACGAACACGCGTGTGGTAACTTCATATTTTTATGCAGCGCTCATCGCCACTGCTCTCACCCTCGTTCCGCAATGCACGCCACGCTCTGCGGTTTTTTAACTCGACGGCGTGTAACATAACCTGTCCGATTCAGGCTGCTTAAGCCGGATTTTTCGTCATTCTTTTTCGACGCTCGGCTCGTCGGCAAATTTTCGCTGCTCGCGTTTCGGGCGGTTCCCCTGTGTCGATTCCAACATTCGAATCGCAAATCCGACGGTAATACTGGTTTGGCTCGCTTTCAATCGCTCCCCGACTACCTGATGATGATAACTTACTTTGTCTCGCTCGGACCTGGCTTTTTCTAAAGGCTCCTCCGACATCTTTCGTGTTTTAGAGGCTGCATTAAATAAAGGTCTTTGAGAAATCAGGGATTCCCCTTGAAATTGAAACTCGAACCGAAGCAAACCGGTAGCTGTAATTGTAATTCCCCATTTATTGAATTTTATCTCACCGAGTTAGCGCAACCAGGAATTTAGTTGCTTGAAAAATCCGCGTTTTACTTTCCTGTATTTTAATTGTTTCCTTTACGGGCGGATAAAAAAGCACCCGGCGGATAACTAATTACAGTTGCAGTCTTAAACTAGGCGGCATTAATTAATGTGAATATATTAATTTGAAAAAGCATTCGAACAGGGAGAAGTTGCCGCGCGGTAAAAAGATTACTTTTGCTCGCTTTCATTTGTACAAAGAATCAAGTCCGCATCATTTTTTGCGCGACTCGTGGTTCGAGCTTGAGCCTCTGCTCCCCCGCGCGCGCAGATTTTATTGTTTTATGCATCCTCTTTACATGGATGTTTCTTACCCTTTCGAGAAAAAAGCTGAGATTTGATTTATCCCTTCGCTTCCACTCGGCTCGTTATAATGACTTTGAATTTGCTTTATTCTTTGCAAATACGCGCGAGCGCGAGCAAGCAGTTTCGAGTTGGTTGTCCGCGCTTGGAAGGGCATCGAAGGGCCTTTAATTCAGTAGCGTTCGTTTCGAAAATCGCGTTTGCTATTGCGGTCGACGTTCCGCTGAACCCTGCAACACTGAAATAGCTGGATTCGATATTCCAAATAGTCTGACCAATCACGTAATCCGTACAAAGGAATAAATAAGTACAATTCTTACGACCGTTAAGATTTGCAGCTGGGAAAGCAATAAATCCGATCGATAGCGCGAACAAGATCTTCTTCTGAATTTGTCGGTCCTCGCCGTTCTCTACAACCAAAATGCCAAAATACGCGCTCGTATTACGGATGCCGCTGTAAGCCGTTCCCGTGTCGAGTCAGCGTTATTCGACCATATTTCAACTACCGCTGCCCGTCCTCTTGGACGAGTTTGGTTCAGTTCTCTCTCTCTCTCTCTCTCTATCTCGCGAGATTTCAACTCCTCCAAATCGTCGTAGCCATCAATGTTGTCGCAAACTTGTCGCCTGCCCATGCAGTCTCTCTCACTTAATTTCCTTCATTTACCCTTAATCGCGTTATCATGACTCTTTTATCATCGTCTTTCCTGCTAAGGATGTCTTTTATCAGTTCATCTTTTGATTATCTCCGATTAATACAGCTTCCTGCCCTTTCCAATCACTTTCAACCTTCAATTTTCATTGGACTCGTTTTTCCTCTCCTTAGCTTTTTTTGGGCATGATTCAATTTTTGCGCATACATACATACAAGCGGTAAATATATTTGCTTAGTTATTTTAAAACCGATACTTTCTTGATACGCGTGAAAAAAGCGACACCAATAATTGCTCTCGACGATGAAACTAAAATTGACTTGGGCATCTCTCTTGGCTGATTATAAAGTAATCTCTTACTCATTTTACATTGAGCCGTGTACACTAATCCAACTGCAGTGCATTAAAGCATTTTTCATAAAATGGCCTAAACAGTTGAAACATCCGAAGATTGAATTATTATAGTTTGGTTTTCAATCTATTATTACATTTTTGAACAGGAGTTTCCTTATTGAAGAAATAAATTGGCAATTTGTTATAAAACTCGTTTTCCATCGGGCGAATTAGTTTTTTACTTTGCATATTCCGTTGAAAACGTAGTTGCAGGAGAAAAGACCAACAGTCCAGTAGTTCTTCAAGCGTATTTCTGTCAAAATATAACAAAGTGATCCGTATTACATTGGTTTTTCTTCCAAGTGTTAGGGAATACGTAGACTCTGCTACGCGTACAACATCAGCTAGAAGCGCAAAGCGATTCCGTGGACTAAAATTGACCGACCTAAATTACGTCTTTTTATCCATTGCAAAAAGATCCTCTGGAAAATTAACTTCTCGTCCAAAATTAGTTCCGATTATTCCATGGACAAAGGAGAAAGACACAAAGGTGCGTCCAATCCCGCCGACATTAAAATTTCGAATTTTTCGCGATTTTCTGTCGCACGGACACAACTATGGGGCGAATGGAAGGCCCGAGTATAAAAAAAGAACTAAGAGCGACGTCTCTTTGCACGCTCGATCGCCTCCGTTCCGAGTCGCGGCGAAGATGAAGAGACCTTTCGCTGCCCCGGATCTCCGTACATTCGAGGTTGCGCTGCCGCAGCGTATTCGTGCCTCCGCGCGCTATCTCCCTCTCTCTCTTCCCTCCTTTTTCGTCGTATCTCTTTATCCTCCCGCTCTCCTCTCATTTTCTATCTCTGCATCCTGTACGTGGCTGCCTCTCTTGCGCGGCTCGGGCGGATTTGAATTTTTTCAAAATCGCCCTCGCCCTTGCAGATGGTCCGCGGCGAAAATAGATAAAGCGTCTAATTTACCGTTGATGAATGTTATAATGTTGTTATCGAATTTTATAGGGTTCGATCTTGGGATGGGGGCTGGAGCTTAACTCTTTGCGCGCACAATAATGTTTGATTTGTATTTTTCGGTCAGTTTGTTTATAGGCGCAACAGCATTACGCATTAATGCCGAGTTGATTTATGACTTAATAGCGCAATTATAAAAGGTAAACGCACGTTACACCCTAAATGAAGCGCGGAGACCTGTATTAGTTATAAAGCCTCCGTCACAGCAAAGGCTTGTTAAATAAGAAGGAGGAACTTCGATTAATCACGGGGACTACTTGCGCTTGCTCGAATTATTAAGTGACATGTGTTAGCGACAAATTTTCCCCTATGAAAAATGAGCCCCGATCTCTTTTGCGAATTCATCGACGTGCTTCCCTCACGCGCGCCTCTCCCCACTTCTGATTTTCCAATCCCCAACTTGAGTTCTGGGCGCTCGCGCCGCACGCCCTGATGTCCCGTCTCGCCTCCTTCTTGTTTTTCCAGGGACGTAGCGGCAAGTGCGCGATCGATCGGAGGCAACTTCACGCCGCAATTATTCGAAGCTCGGCTCGGCTCGGCCCGATTAAAAAGTGCCCCCCGTGCGTTCGTTGAAAAGAGAGGAAAGGAGTCACTGGCTTCTATGCGCGTTCGGCTCTTCTTGTTCTTTTGGTCGTCGTTAAGGCACTTGACGAGCCCTGCGCTCGAGTTGTGGGTTGCAGCCGCCATCGCCGCCGCCGCCGAGAAGACCACCGCCGTCGTATTTGTGCCATGAATTTTGGAGCCTCTCCTCTCTTCCTTCCTTCCACTCTTTCTTTATTCCTTGATCCCTCTCTTGGGTTCGCTTATTACCGCTTATTACTTATCCGTCTCGTTCCTCATCTTACACTTAATCTTATTGAATTTTCTCGTTTCTACAGTATTTACATCTTCCGTTTTGTCTCGTTTGGTGCCTCGACGTTCGTTACATCTTCCTTTGTCCCGTTATTTTCGTTCGGACAGCTTATATTTGCGTAAAGCTCGATAATTCAAATTCAAAGTATGGCGCGATGGCGAAACGCAGAGCAGCTCTCCACGTCAATCATTGCGGGGAAAGTAAGCGATTCAGCGATGTTAATACGTGACTCGCGGCTCGTATTAATTGCAATACCACGTATTCTATTGTACGACTTTTTCTCGTAAAGCGATCGTTTGGAAACAAAGTAAAATACAATGCATAAATTATAATTCCAATTATTAGCTTTTCTACGCAAGTCCACGCACCGCGATAAATTGCGATGCAGACAGACAACCGTGTTGTTTATAAACTCGTCCGAATAAATTTCTTCATCGCAGTCCGCAATGGCGCTTCGCGTTTTTGAATTGACAATGTGTTTCTAGTCTAGATTTCGAAGCGCAGTATTCGTAGGAGAAACGTCAGTGGAAAAACTGAGAAGGGCTGTATCGTTTTCACTTTGAAAAGTGTTTTTAAATTCCATGTAGAAGAATGACAAAGGTATGGTAGAAAACAGATCTCGGAGTTTCTACAAGACAGCTCGTAGCGAGTCAAACTTTCTTGCCTCGCGAACCTATGAATTAAAGTTTCAAAGTTCCTCGAGACTACGACGGTGCATGTGTGCACAAAGGATTTCGCGAAAAATCGAAACCCTTTTGGCGAACTCTTTCTCGCTGCGAGTAAAGTATATCTATATTTACACTATAAACAGATGCACTTGCTTTGCAGCAAAAGCGCGTACGTCGAGAGCTACAAGGCGTTGCAAGCGCCGGGTACCGCATGGCGTCGAGTCGGTCTTACTGAATATTCAATTCCGACTTAAGTTTTCGTTTAACGCGGAGAGGATTTTACATTTTAAAACGAAATAGTTTAACCGCAAAACAATTAAACTAATGTCAGGCAGCTACAACGAGAGCGTCGTAATGCGTTTTATTTAACGAAGAAGCGCATCTCTTGCTTTTATTCGAAGCGATGATTGTTGATGCGGAGACAGCGAAAGAAAATAAAGCGCAGGATCGTTGCTCGCAACTCGGGTTAGAATAACGTTCCCGGGCTAACCCGTTACGCGGGGCCTCGTCGAGACGGACAGAAACGCACGGTGCCGTTGATAGCGTCGCGCCGAAGGGTATGCGTATCGGGAGACAACTGACGTCATCGAAATGCCACGCAACTAATTGCCTCGTGCACGTCAGCGGGGGCGGCGCGCAAGCCACGCTCTGCAACAAGTTTTGGCATTTCTTCGAGCCGTCGACACAAGTCCGTGACTCAGTCGCAAGATACTGCAGCAGGACTCCCGCGGAGACGACACGACATTTTTCCCCTGTAATTTTTGTAATATTTCCTCCGAACCTTCGCATTTCATCGAGGGAATCGCCACGTCCCATCTGCGGCGGCTTCGCGCAACGAGCCCAACAGAGAGAAAGAGAGAGAGGCTCTCGGCGGGATCGGCTCATCAAGATTCGAGGAGAGAGCGAGAGGATTCGCGAGAAGCGCTACCGCGCATACCGACGTGCTCTCGTTTTGCCAGCAGCAGTCGAGAGGGAACGGACGAGGAGGAGAGTGATTTCGAGGGGCGGGAAAACGAGGGACTCGGCAGCGCTTCATTTCACGAGATTCGTGATTGCGATTCCGTGCGCTGCCTTTATCGCACCCGTTTTCTTTTCTCCGCTGCAGCTCCTCTCCGGAGATAATACGCGGAGATTGCATGATTTATTGCGCGGAATTTGCACCAGAGACAAATAGGGTTTGTCCCTGGCTCTTGCTTTCGACGTTCCTTTTAGCTTTTTCCTTTTTCGACGTGGCTCTCGGTGGTTGCGCGTCACCCGTGTGCGAGTCCTACGGCTCATTGTGTCTCCGGGGCTACGTAAAAGCAAGGGCTGCTCACTATTTCTGTTTATGTTTCTGTTTCGAATCGCTGACCGATAAGGCGCTCGGGAAAATTCTTGGCTCCGCTCGTGTGGAAAACGTGGGCGAGGGAAAATTTTTGGGTCCCTCTCTGGGAACGCGAGGCATTTGTCATCTGCGAGCGCGGAGCCTTGTTCCTCCTTAGCTCGTCTTCTTCTTTTTTGTCAGGAGGAAGCTCGAGCGAGAGTCACCGCTCGTAATTATCATATTTTTCATTTGCTCCTGAAACAAAGAGAGGATGGATCCTGAGAGCGTCTCGGAGCGATGCAGCGGCTTTAAATCCCGGCGTGTCCGTACGAATTTAATTAAAGTAGAACGGCCCATTACATACGTCATAAATCTAGTCCATATTTCACCGCGACCAATGGCTCCTTCGCCTCTTTCTCTTTTTCGAGAAAAGGTTGAGGGGACGGAGAGCTGAGAGCGGAGAAAGGCAGGAGAAAGAGAGCGAGCGAGGGCGTATAAAAAGAAGTGTCGTATCGCAGGCAGAATCTACCTCGAGTGCACTCACTCTCTCTCTTTCTCTCTTTTCGTCGCTGCAGGTTCCAACCCTCTCTCCGCAAACTAAGAGTCGAGAGCGAGAGCGCGGGCGTCCTCTATAAGGCCAAACGACGCATTTCTGCTCCAGCTGTTGCCGCCGTCGCGCTACTACCGCTCGCCTGCATCTTTTTGCCAACGCGAGTTTTTGCTTTATATGGTAGCACGAGTGCTCATACTTTCGACCCGCGACTCCCTCCCTCCCTTTCTTTCTTCATCCTTCTTTTTTGCGTTTTTGCACATACGGGAGACGCTTCTCTATATATTTCTCCGTTTTTTCGTCTCTTAGACGGCGGGGAGTGTTTTTTCCGCTGAAAACAAACGACTCGAGTGTGTCGCGAATCGCGGGGACCAGTTTGTTAGCTATTACTTAGAAATAACCACGAGTTTTGCTCGCGACTTTTCCCTCGATCCGATCCTCGTAAAAGGGGCTGCATCTCTTTCGGCTACCTTGGCTCGTACGATGTAATAGTCCGACTGGCATCTTGAAAATTTGAAGTTTGAATAACAAATTTCTCGATAAGAAATTATGCCAGGTTAATCAGATGGTAAAGGCTTTGCAATAAGTTATAATACTTATTGAAAATTTGTGTTGTCGTCTATTTTTGCCCTCTCCCTCCTCCTCTTCTCAATCTTATTCGCTCAATGAGAGCGAGCGCGGAAAGAGCCTCCGGTAAATGGGGGAGCGAGACCGAACGAGAGAAAGAAGGAAGGCGCATAAAGAAGGTGGAGGAGGAGGTGGAGGAGGAAGAACAAGAAGAAGTAGGAGACCAGGGGCGAGGAACTAGTTATGGTAATGAGGAGATGCAATGATAGCTCTGGCTTTTGCTCTCCGCGCACCCCTTGACTCACTCTCTCTTTTTCTCTATTGCCTCAGCAATGATCTTTGCGGCCTTCTCTCCTTCCGTCTCTTGCTCTCCTTTATTTTCCGCCTTATTTTCTCGCTCGGGCTTGCATTTGCGATTTTTTACGACTACTCGCTTTTTTGTTTATTAAAAATGATTAACCTCCTTCCATTTCGAATTCTCGAACGTTTCAATTTTCTCGGCGAATTTTCTTGCCCTTGCTGCACTGTATTGTGCAAAGCGAAGCACCGAAACGTTTTCAAATAACTTTTCTTTTCCCTTTATTCTCCTCGCAGAAGCAATTAAATTATTCATTTTTTCGTTTCGAATTATTTGAGAAATAAACAGTGCCACTGATAATCACATTAAAGACTTTGGCGAGTGCTCGAGCCTTGCAACGAGATTAATCGCAGCTCTTGTAACCTTATTTTTGTAAAAATGACGACACAATATTGTACTGCTCGAACCTGATAAATAAAACAGCAACCGGCACATAAGTAAATTGTGCATTTCTGTTTTTCAACATAGCAATTTGTACGAGCACGCGGCTAATGTTATTTACCCTTTTTGCCGACCATACCCATTATTTCGCTGATGCGTGTTTAAGCACAGTATTATAATAATTCGAAGCATTTTCCTCCGGTAAAAAAAGGATTTTCAATAGGAAACGAGGATAGTCACGAGTAACTGCCGAGCAAATAACGTGTATTAGCCTGATTCAATAACGATGATCGAATGTCAGTGCAACATCTAACAACAAATCCTCGGCGAAGAGTAAACACGTGTCGAATATTCGTGTACTCGGCGCGGACGATAACGTCACCGCTAATGTACTAATTCGAACGAGGCTCCCGTTTAAAGCCCCTGCCGCTCTAATTAACTGAGCCGCTCGGTGCGAGGCGGACGTGGAAAAAAGACCGAGCCGATTGTACTGTTTGCGGCGCGCGTACCGTAGGCGTATGCGCTCGGGCCACGCGCATAGCGTAATGGGAACCGAAGCTCTTACCTTTAAAAGCAGGATAAATAACTCGTGCGCGGTGTCGTTTAAAGCTTAGGTGCGCACGTACACACGTAGCGGCATGCGATGCGCGCCACCACCCCTTCCACCTTGTAACTGCGAAGATTTTAATTGTGGCTTCCGGAGAGCGCTCCGCCACTTCTTTTTGCGGAAAAGAAAAATAAAGCCCCGAACACTCGACACTGGCCAGACTCTTCCGCTCGAATTTTCCCGAACGAGCGCCGTTTTACGGAATCCCAGGTATTTAGGGCGCTGTTTGCCCCCTTGAAATCTCCGAGCCGAAATGTAATAGCTAAATAAATGCACTCGAGGTTTTTTTGCCGATATTTTAAGTCTCGCCGAAACAAAACAGTGGATTGCCGCGAGTAAAAGGCGACTCGATCACTCCGCGCCCACGCAAGAAGACAAAAGAGCGCGCGCGTCAGTTACAAATTGGAAAGGGCAATCCTTCGGCTGTGGCGCGGAGGTTCGAAAACGCGTTTGTATGGCGCGAGACGACGTTGTTCAATCTCTCAGATCCATCCGACAATCTCGGTGTTCTTGTTGGAGCAGCGACGAGCGACGAGCGACGAGCGACGAGCGACGAGCGACGAACGACGACAGCCCGCAGCTACGGCCGTGGCAAAAAAGACGCAGCAAATGACCTCTTCCGTCGCGCCCCACCTCGGGTGTCCCCCTCTGCAGCCGTGTTATTTTACAGCTTCATTCTCGTTGCGAGAAGGCGAGTTATGAAAATATCGTAATTAGTCCCTTGTATCGCCGTCTCCGCTCTCTTCGGGATCGTCTTGTCAAAAGGAGCTGTTTTTTTTTGCGCTCGCGGTTCCGCTCGGAGATGAGATTCCGCGCTTTCGTTTTCTTTAAATCACGAGCATGGGATTTCGAAATTATTTTTAATGAGAAAGCTCTTGCACTATTAAGTAATTCCTGGTACTGCGCAAAATGCATAATGGGCCTGTATTATGGCAGCGTAGCGAAAGCGCAGTAAATATGCATTTTTAGCCGATTTACATAATTTACGGGAATTAGACGTGCCGCGGCGTATAGAAAATAAAAATAGTCTCAATCCGGGCGCGTTATAAAATGTCGGACGAATAAGTGTCAAAATTGTTATTTACATTCTGAAAATATATTTTTATATCACCCGGTAAAAGTTACAGCGGCTCCGGGCCGCCCAAGATACATATTTTTACTTTACATCGTTGTAAATTATCTCTCGCTTACTTTCATTCTCATTTTCTTCGCCCTCCCTTCCACTCGGCCCGGCTAACCACTTTTCTCTTTTCATTCGGGAGCCCCCGAGAGAAATTCTCTTTCGATTTGTCGCTGCGAATTTGCCTCTCCCACTTGAATTTATATTTATTCGCGCTCGTTAACCACGAGTACATTGTACCTGCGTGGTGATACCGAGGGATGGCGCGGGCGTGTATCTCTTTCGGTCGGCTTCAGAGCTCCTGTGCGGGCGCGGAAAATGGTGACACCCTACAAAAATGCGGTACGCCTGTGCGCGCCTCCCCGAGCGTTTTATGCAAAAATTACGAACAAAAAGAGAATCGTTCGCGTTGCTTAAGATTCATCCGCGTGCGCTTCAACGGCAGTATTTCAATCACTCCGCTTTATTGTTTTGACGACGATAAAATGTTTCCCCGTTGCGTGGGTGATCGTCCATCCCGCTTACCATTGATATTATTGCGTTATTAATTTTTTTACTGCCGCGGCTTTGCGCAGTCGCGGCCCGCATTGCTCCTTTTCATTGTGCGACGTAAATTACGTTTTGACGTTATCTTTTACGGCTTCGTTTACGCAGATCGATTCTTCATACAAGTGGATAACATTTAAATTGCAAAGATGTTTGGTTTACGTCCTCCGTCGTCCCACTGGCAAACGAAAATAATTCATCGCCACCTATGCTTACACTTTCCAAATTATAACAAAATGTACGCACGCTTTTCCGAGCTTCCGGCCAAACATAATTTTCCCGTTCGTTCCGTTCATGAAAGAAACATTTGCCATTCCCGGATAATTTGGTTCACTCCCGCTCAATACAGCATGTTTTATTCAAACACCAAATCGAAACGCAGTTGGTCGGTTGGTTTTTCCTTCGCTACCTGATGACCCTAAGTTTCAACCGCAAATGGTATTTTAACGCTACATTATTACCTTATTTACGATTCACGTACAAGGCACAAGAAGGCACGGAGGCTTGCGTTCATAACTGTGTGTACTCGTGTATTTATTCGACACATCGACCGCCAGTCAATCCATAATATAATAGAGTCAGAGAAAGTATCAGCCATTACCTCGACCGATTACCGCTCTTTCTTGCCTTTTCCGCTTATACCATCCAGACCGATTCAAAGTGAAATTAAATCCTTCCAAGCTCCCGCGGTAGCTATCGGATGATTCGTTGCGACGCCGAAGACCTTAACTAGGTTGGGACGCAAACGGCGAGGCAGGTGTCGCTCGCGGCGTTGCTGGCGGCTCGAGCAATACAACGGGCCATCCCCGCGATACGGATGGAACTGCGCTTCCGTATCGACTTGGAATAGAGGCCGGGATTTATGGGGCCCCTATCTTGCGTCGTTGCCGCCTTTGACGCACCGACTCGTGTTATACGCGCCCCTCGGCCCGCCAATACGCGCGTCGTTTTTATTCGCGGCTGCTTATCAGGGGTGATTGAAGGGTATTTTTACAGGCACAGACGCGACGCTGATTCGGGAGAGGAGCTTTGAAAGCTTTTTTCAGGCGCCGGGTCACGTCGGCGTCCTCCAATCCGACTCGCGTGCGCTCCCCTCGCTTTTAATGTTATTATTACCAAGTGACACCGAGTGCTTTCTCCTTGTACTTCAATTTCCTCGGGGCTTAATGAGCCCGAAATATGCATCGCACCATTAAAAAGTACGCGCGTGACGTTGCGCGGCCATAAATATTGCCTGGCTTCAAACTTTAATTAAGAGACTGAGAGATATCAAGCGAGAGCTTCCGTAATGAGTTAAATTAGCGGGACTTTATGAACAAAAACGCACTTCCCCGCACTCGCGCGATTCATCATATTGTTTTTTGTAACGGATTTCAAAGTAATTTAAAGAGATCGCAGGCCGCTCCGATGCTGGTCATCATTATTCCAGGTTGCCGATGCGTCGTTGCCGGTGTCAGAGAGCGACGAGCGGACGTCGTCTTCCGTCGTCGCGCTTCTTCCCCGCGAGTTGCTCCGCGGAAATATCAAAGCGCCGCAATGACGATTTTATGCGCCCCACTCGCTTTCAGGCTTCATTAACGCGCGGGATTCCGCCATATTGCATCGCCGCTGCTTTGATGCTCATTCCCCGGCCCACGCGCGTACGTCCGCGCATGTCCCGCTGGTCGCGGGTTGCGCCTCTCCGATCAAAATCGCCTATCGGACGTGTCGGCCGCGCACTAGTTTTTCGGTCTCGTCTAGGGCTGCACTGTCGATTAAATTAGTGCGTTCGCCCGATAACGATGCGTCGTTCTAAACAGCCGTCCACGCTTCGAATACCGGCGATTTATCACCAGTGTTTTTTTCCACGAACGCTGCTCGCCCATAAAACGCGAGGGACAGAAATAAGCCAGTCCTCGAGGAAGACGAGGAGGGACTCTTGTTCCTATCGAGAGCGGAGACACTTGGCTGTTAACGAACTCATGTATCTCCATGGCAGTGGCTTCGCCTCGAGCTCTCCTAATCCGAAAGTGCGATCGCAATCTATCGTATTGAACGGGCGTAGGGGATTCTGTTCGTGCGGCGTGGCTCCTTATCCGACGAAATTCAGAGTGTAAAAGTCGGCCGTCGTCCGGGGCCAGCTGCTCGCGAGAGCCGGTAATGAGTCGTGCCCGCCGCTGCTCCGATAAGGGACGAGCCGCTGAACGCCCGGGGACAAAAAGACACACTAACAATGTGCTTATTAATAACGCGCTTAGCCGCGAAAATGCGAAAGTACCCCGGCCGCTCGCTATATGCGCAGTGTGGGCGGACCTGGTGTGCACGCGACACTGATTTTGTACCCGTACAATTACGTGCACGCGGACCTTTTATTGCTCGATTCAAGCGATACTACGTCTAGCTCTCGTTTATATTTACGATGAATGATAAATTGCTGAATTGAAGTTAATATGTTTTATGTAGGCTACTGTTTAGCCAAACTCGGGGCAATGATTTATCAAGCCGAGTAAATAAGGCGACGAGTAAATAGGCAAATCTTGCTCTATCCTTCGGAAAAACCACTGTAATAGTTACGTTCAGCTGACAGTCGAGTAAATTATATCCGTCGAGTGTTTTGCAAACGGCGGTGGGGCCTCGGCCAGCGCTAAGTCCGCGGTGCAACGCGCGATATAATTCGCATGGTTCGCCACGTTTTTAACCGCGCAACGATCGCCGAGTTAAAAATGACAGACAGTCGCTTTACATTTATTAAGCAGACGCGGAGTCGTCGCTCGCAATTGTAGATTACTAAGTTTTAAAGCGGGGGAGATCGAGCCGAAATCCCGGTGAAAAGCCCGCGGGAAAAAAGTCAAAGAGAGGAAATGCGGGGTTTATTTCTGCCGGCGATGAGTCTCGCTGCCGTTGCCCGGTCGCGCTCTCGGTATTTATTTCGACGCGCGCCTTCCGGAGGTTTCGCCGCGGTCCCGTGGATGCAAAATGACGCGCGTCAGCAGCTCTCGGACTGCTGCCAAGCCCGAACGACATCCGCCGCTTTTTACGCGGGCCTCGCTTTCTCTCGCCCTTATTGACCTGTCAGCCGCTGGAAATGACGGTGTCAGCTTCCACGGACCGATTCGTCGCTCTCCCGACGCGTTATTGCTGTTTCGCTAATTGAGAGGAAGCAGATGGGAGTCGGTAGTGCTGTTTCTGTTTGTCCCGTTCTTTATAATTATCGTGCTGCTGCCTCCCGCTACTTGGAACCGAATTAGCCGACGCGTACACGACTTGGACTGCGGACCCGCGGCGTTCGCTCGTCCCAATCACCGGTCGCGTACTTTCTAATTCGATTACGCTGGATTTTACTGATTCAGCCCGACCGTCCGCAGAAATGGTTGCGAATCGTTTTTCACCCCGACAATTTTGTCCGTGAGTTGGGGAGCATATGGCGCGAGTGCCCCGATCCGAGTCTCGCTTTCTTCGAGTACCGACGCGCCGGCGGATGAGCGTTTCTTCTGACCGACAACTTCGAGACGAATAAAGGGGAACTCGGTTCTTGACAAAATAAACATTATTATAGAAAGCTGCACCCGTCGCGAGAGCCTATAAAAATGCAAAGTTCCTTATGCTGAAAAACCTCCCACGCTAAGTATCAAATCCCCAAGCGCAAACGAGTCTCGAGGAGCGCACTAGATGAAAGGCCGTAATACTTTTTACAGCTCCAAAACAAGAATTCGCTCTTACTCGGCGTTCTCATGCCCACTTTTTTCTACTTCCTCCCACTCCTTGGCGGCGCCCTCATAATCCTTCCTAAATTACGAGCCATATCCATATCCTTCCTGCTCCGTGAAAAAGTCTCACCGCGTGACCCTAAACGCCGGCTTCTGCTCAGTGGAGCTTCATTAAAGCTCATTTCTAATGCGCTCGCGCACATCCGCCGTTAGTGGCTGTCGGGGGGAGGGATGCTTCGAGAGGGTCGCGCCAAGCCCCGGCTACTTAGACTCCGATGATCTTTGTCGTCATCGTCGGCGTCGACCCTTTCAATCAAGTCAATCTACGGAAATTGCTTCCGTGCCGCGACGAGGAAAAGGAATCGACGTTGGGCGATCATCCGCTGTTTTCCCAGCGCGAATCGCGCCCCACCACTCGATGGAATATTCGGATCGCTAACTTTCATTCGCCGGGACCCTTTCTCACCTTTAGCTTCTTCTATTCTTCCGCTCCAGGATCCTCGGTCCTTGATAAACTTGCTATTATTATCGCGGATAATCATCGGCCAGATCTAACACTCTTGCCAACTTTCAATGGGATTCTCGCTTCGGTTCTCGATATTTCTTTCCCTCTATCTTTCTTCCAATTAAATCAAGCAAAGATTTGTTCGCTTGCAGGCATCGGCATTGGCTGCTGGTGTATTTAATAATATTTAACGGTGCCGGAGAGGAGCTGTAATATATTCATATCGACGCCAGGAGTGTGGCACAATGGAAGTGTTACGTGGTGTATGTTAATTTATTTGGTGAATAACGCCTTGTAGGATCCACCCAAGTCCCGTTATTACGCGTTTGATTCCCAAAGGTGGAAATATCGCTCATCTTCGAGATTGGGGCCCGTCAAAAGTGACGTTCAGCTCGGGATTCAAAGTATTGTCATCGGTAAAAGAAACATTACAAATTCTGTAGCAAAGAACCAGTTAAATTACTGGCGCTATCCAAGTAATCTATAGTAGTAATAGTTTCTCGTATAACAAACAGCGCGAACCTAATTATTCGAAACAGCGTACACACACATTCCGCTCGTCGATCGTATCAGGAAACGTAAAAAGAAAAAAATGTACACGGAAACTTTGACGCACGTGTCTTTTAGCCCGTCATTTCTGCGTAGCCGCGTTCCACAAATGCTAATACGAAAGTCACCGACGGAAAAAAAGCGGAGAAAAAACAAGGAAGTGTACTGCCGTTGCTCGACGAATCGCGTAAACCAGTCGCCGACGCCAGCGTGGCCGCTGCTACTGCTACTGCTGCCCCTTCCCCGGAGGCCCATTAACTTTAAAACGAGAAGCAGAGGAGTCCGCCTTTATCTTTACGAGTCCTCGCATCCTTTATGTAGAGCGCTATTCATTTCTATGCGCGTACTCTGCTGTATTTTTTCCTCCCCCTCCTTTTCAGCATCGCAGGTCACGCGTAACGACAGCCGCGCAACGCAAGGTCTTCGGTTTTTCTCGAATCCCGGCGATAGCATCATCCTGTGCAAATTGCCGGGGCCTTTTGTTGCGCTGAAAATTTAAATGTGCGTTTTTTGATTTCCTCGTTAACCGGCCTTTTTCGCCCCTCCCCCACCCCTAGACCGGGCATTTTTCTCTATTTATCGGCGGAAGTGCCCCGCCGACGCCGCGCGTCGATCGCCGCTACTTCGAGGCGCGCGAGCGGAAAAAATGATCGCGGAATTGCCGCGCGCACTTTCTCGAGTCTGTTTCCCCGGGCACAAGAACTTGCTGAATTTTCACACCGCGCTCTCAAGATGTTACGCTCGCATGCGATGTTGCACCTGCTTTTTGCGCCGGTGAAATTAGAGGCTCGCCTGGAATTCCTACGAATTATAACTGCGTTTTAGCGAGGATATTCGAGAAATTTGCACCTACCGCTTACCAGTACGTTACTTAAACCAAAACTCCTCAGTCCTCCTCCTACTGTTTTGTCGTTTTCCTATTTTCGATCGAATGCAAAGCAGCAGTTGCTGTGTCGACAAATTATTATTCAACGATTCCGATCGTCCGTTAAAGCGAGGGCTTGCAATAGCAGAAGTGGAAGATTAGATCGCAATGATAACGACGTGAAAATTCGAAAGAAAAATAAAACTCGGAGAGTAAAAAGCGAGATTTTGAGAGATGGCGGGCGGACAAGAAAAATACGACCCGAGGAGAAGGTGTCTTAAGAAAGTGCGGGAGAGATTTTATGACGCAGTGATGGAGAGAATCTTGTCGAGCTAATTTTATCTGGTCGTTTGAAGGGAGAAAAAGTGAGACAGACGCTGGCAGTTACTGCTTAAGTAGTTGGGGGAGAATGCACTTGAAACAAAACATAATTTATAATTTTTAGTCGGAAATAATTTTTATTACGGGGAAAGGCATTTTGTGTGTATTACAAAAGCGTCGAGAGTTTACTAGCCGGCCTGACTGATTACGCATTTGTCTTCAAGCTTGAGACATTTTTTTTTCTTTTCTTTTGAAAGCCAGTGCTCGAAACAAAGATTTTAAATACAAATCTTCCGTTTTCACGGGCACTAAGCTACTAAAAGCAATACGTCAGCCTCGGGTCTGATGCGAGTAAAACACAAAATAGATTGGCCCGGTAAATCAACACACGCAGCATACGGTCTCGACAGTTTATCGTGTTATTTTAGTTGGTCAATAGTCCCTAAAGATTTTTGCATCCAGCGGCACTCGATCGAGGTCTCCTGCCTCTTGCGCGACGACAATGAATCCCAGCCGCTACGCCCGCACCGAGTAAGAAGGAGATTGCGTACACAAAAGCTAGGCCCCTAGTCGAGTTAGAATTTGTCCCATGATGTTTGCAGTGAAAACATATTGGCCGGGAGATACGTTGCCTTGCGGCCTTGCACTCCTCATCCTGCTTCTTTTCTTCTCTTTTTCCTTTACCGCACCCTCCGCTTCATCCTGGATTTGAATTTATAAATTCTCGGACGGAAATAACACTTTCGCAGGGCCTCCGCCTGGAGTTATTCGCTCAAGTGGCTCCGGCGCAGAGCAAACAAAGAGCCCCATTGATAAGAAGCCGCGTGTGTACGCGAGTGCGAGATAGCGTATCTCACGGGCGAAGCCACCACCACTTCACGCATCGGCGAGTGAGTCGCTTTCCTTGAGATTCTAATTCTGGGCTCGTAAAGGCTCCTCCTTTTATAGCTCGCGCGCCGCGTTTCATTTGTTTTCCAAAGAAGCCTTTTTCTCGAAACCCTTTTTTTCATCGAGAAAGCGATCCGCGCTGGTTAAAGGCTTTTGATGCTCGGGAGCTCGGGACTTTGTTCGCGATGCGCCTCGTTTGAATTTCGAAGAGATTAATTGCCGCGATTGTGAAGGATAGTTGCGGAGCCGAAAGAACTAACGAGCGCTCGACCCATTATTTTATCGTTAGCTGTAAGTCAAAAGTATCGAGGGGGGGGGTCGCTCGGGTGGTAGATGACTTCGAAAAGGAAGAGGAGCAGCGTCTCGTTTTGTGTCGAACATCGAGCATCGAGCATCGGCGCGCGATAAAGACGAAGAGCCATTGATTTACACGCGGCCCTTAATTGTCCGAGGTCCGTAAAATCTTTACCACCTGTAGTCAAAATCATTAGTAATATTCGAAATACTCGTTTCCCTATAATCTTGTTCGATTTAATTCGTCGGAAAGTACGCCTTTTCCCAAATCGAGGCGATGTAGCGACACGAGCGAGGAGCGACAAAGATATTGTTTGCGATAAAAATTTCAGTCGCCCGATCTCATCGATTTTCCAACATCCGCTCTCTGCGTCTCCTAGGCAAGGCGTCACGAGTCCAGAGCCCGGCACAGCACGATCTCGTCCCCCGCCTTCTTCGTTCGTGTAGTACAACCTACGTCCGGTCGATCGCACGCAGTCAACTTTTCGGCCTCTATTTGCTTTGAAGCCCGATTTGTGATATTTCCCCTTAGGACCACGTGTCCGGATATCTTCGACTTTTAGACGTCGATTTTCTTTAGAGCCACTAGGGGGCCCGACTGGAAGTTGCCTCGGTGTGGACGAGCCGGACTGGTTTTCTCGTTCGAGCACGGCTTTTCCAAGTGAATTATCCTTTCATGGATTGCGATCGGCTTCGTTCTTGAGAGCGGATAAGCATTGTACGATTAGTTAATTGATCGTCAATTAGTCGAAATTTCTTTTACTGCCGCTGCTGACACTTTTCGCACTGCGCGACAAATTGGCAGTGTTTGTGCAAGGTTTTCCAATTAAACTACACACCGTTTATTAGAATTTAATATGACTTCCGAGACACGCAAGGATTAATCAATTTCTATTCACATTGTGTATTCGCGGTAGCGACGTAAATTATGGTTATTTTTATATATATTTATCTAATGATAATTTGTTTTTGTTTGTTACAGGTAAGATACACCTTCATAGCAACATGCGTGTCAGTGAAAGCTGTCACCTGTAACGTAATTTAGCGGTAATTCAGTGAGTAACGTTCACGATCAACTAATCCAAACCTACCAATGCGATCGGTTAATTAGCTGTAAATAAAAGAGGCGAGGCGATAAAGCGAGTGCGATAAAACTAGCGTCTAAACGGAAAACGGAAGCAGCTTGAAAATTCAATATTACAATTATTTACGCCCACACGCTCGCGGGAAATCGCTTCAATTTTCCTCGAATGCAAAGTGCCGGCTCGCGCGAAATAAAGCATCGTTACAAGGGCATCGATACTCGCAAGGAGGAAAGCTAAAAAGAAATATGTTTACTGAAACTATAGACAAGGTAAGCCGCTAGGTTCGACTCCCGTAATTTCGTTGCCCGATCTATCGGCTTTCCGTTCACGTGTTATTTTCATTGGGCTCGCCCCCTCCTTATTATTCCGCCGATGGCTCTCTTCGTCTTATCCCTAAAATATAGTAATACATATCACCGCAGCGGCTCACGAACTCCACTCTCGCGAGGCTGCCTCGCGAAATTGCATTATTTACGTTATTGCCGCGCGCCACGACGTCGGAAATACCAATTGTTAACCGTGTGAGTGGAGAAAAATTGCCGATTCCAGGAGACAGTCGCTAACGCGCATCCTTTAGCCGTGTTAGCGCTTTTTATGACAGGCCGTAGTTTTGGGCTCGGAGAAAGGCGAAAGGCGAAAAATCGCTTTTCGATAATTGTGGACGGGCGCTGGCTCGCGCTAATCGCCGCCTTGCATATTTTCGTCGGCCGCTCCATTAAATTCCCGGTGCGGGAATATTGATATTTATGTAACCACCATACTATGGATGCACGAGTTCGTTCCGCGATTCCCTCCACGGCTGTAACGAGAGACGTCTGCAATTTTAAATGATGGCCTATTTTTAAAGTGGAATTTATATCCAGATTATTTCCGAGTGATTTGCGTTCTTAATTTTTCCTGAATACGTAAATGCCTGTAAGGCTATTGTAATGCGAGTGATCGCGAGAGGAAAAGATCGAAGAGATCGATGGAATTTTTATTCGATCCTAAATTTGCAAAGCAGACGTTAATTATGGGGTGTGTGGGTTGCCATTTCTATTCGCAATACTTTTCATTAAAGTTCATTAAAGTTCATTAAAGTTGCAATATGCTCGAAGGGAAATATTATCCCGGTTTGCATAAAAAGATGTATGCTTGAGTGTTGAAAAAAATCATCGATTCATAAATATCAGTTTAATCTTTTATTGAAGTCGCGAGCAGTCGCTTCTCTTTTTTTGGAAACGAAACGAAATGATTTCTCTCAGTCGTATTGGGACATGACGTACGAGTATTTATACTGCTCTTCGGAATGAAGCTCCGCCCATGTGTCAGATCCCAGTAGTTGATTTTGCTTTTTTATTCCCCGCAAAAACTAAATGAAAAAGTGCACCTGAATTACATTGTTCTTACAATAGCCGAAATTAATTCGTCTCTCCGTAATTGCACGTTTTGTATTTATTTTTGTGAAATTCAATCACGCGTAATTTATAAAGCATTCTATGCTGCGCATACTCGATTCGGGATTTAAATGTAAAATAAAATTAAAGTTAAACCACGAAAAGCGTTGTCTTTATTAATTGCGGCTCGGGCAAATGATTTACTAAAAGAGGATGAAAGTCTCGTTAATTTGCTTTATAATCCGGCATTTTGCGGCTTTACCGACCATAAATTGATAAAAATTGACAAAGGACCAATTTAATAGCTTTTAAGCGATCCGCGTTCGCATTTTGCAAAATATCAATAACTATTTTCGTTAGATTTATGGCGGCGAAAAACAATTCGCGGATAGAGCGAAATTTTGTTTTATCAGTTGGCGGCGGACAAAAATCCAGCCCAAGACAAATAAAATCAGCCGTTACTCGCCGCGTCGGAAATACGCTAATTATTGCAATCTCGGCGCGTTAGCAGCGCGATCACGATCACGTGTACGCGACGTCTCGCTCTCTCGATCGGCAGGGACCAAGAGGAGCGCGCGGAAACCGAGTCCAACGATGCGATACACGCAGAAGCGCGAGTCGAAAAAGAGGACGGCGGCCCGCGTAGGCGTTCGCTCGCTGGAAATATTACGTGTCGCGGGGGCTTGTAAATTTGTCGCGTTTAACGGAGGATCTGCTTTGGTCGTCTCTCTCAGTCTCGAAGGCTTTCGTTACACTCCGCGGCTGGCGCTCCGGTTCTTTCAAAATAACCACCAAGCGGGGCTTTTCTGCGTCTGTCGTCGTCTGCGCCTTTTAAAGATGCCTCTTTCATAAGTGCGCGTATGAAATGGAATTTTCGGAGGAAGCATTATTTCAACCTTAGTACGAGACGATGCTGCGCGCACTCGAAATTTATGGCTCTCTATTTTGAAAAATATTTTCTCGTTTCTCTTATTTTCTCTCCTCTCGCTCTCCCTCGGTCGCTTCGTCATCTTTTCTTCATTTTACGTTCGAGCCATCCTGTAAAATCGTCGATTTAGCGTTTGTCATTACTTGGGTTTTCCTCTGACAGCGAGATTGGAACTGAGAATATATTTCGTTAAAATCTCTGCCATTGAAGTCACACGTATAGCTGTGGATTTAATCGAAATTCAATCAAGCATTACCTCGCCGTAAAAACAAAAGCATTCTTATCACAGCTGGGAATCATAAATGTCAAAGATTGCGGTTTTATGTATCCGAGTGTTGGTGTTATTTATTTGTATAAGCTTTCCAAACGTTTTTAACGATCCGCTGACTTTCTAATGCACCCAACGTTTCCAACACCTACGTTTCTATGGTTCGTATGGAATCGATCTACGGAAAATAAACGGACGAACGCAAGTGCGCGAGCGTTAGACGCTACGTGTATTTCTGTTGTCGCGAAAAAAGCCTCTCGAAACAAAGGCCGTTGTGTCGTTGCCTAATTCCCACTGAGAATCGAACTTAAATACCGTCTATCATCGGATTGAAGTACGTACTATAGCTCTCCTTCGCTCGCCTTCGAGTCCGGGTGCACCTTTCGTTTCATTTATCGGAGAATTTCTGTCAAATAGGTATTACTGAGAGTACGAAAAAAAGATGGCGGTAGGAAGGAAAGGATCTTTCGCGAGAGCATTACTCCGCAACTCGTGTGTAATACTTTGTACGGCTTGTGCTTGTGCACCGCGTGCACGGCCTCTCGATTCCTCTTTTGAAATCTGCCCCTCAGCTCTCTTGTTTTTTATTCGTTTGTTTCTTTTACTCGACTTTTTTTCGACGTTCATCCTCTTCCCCTCGATTTTCGTCGTGTTCCAGTTTCATTATTACAAGGTGCAAGATGACTACGGATTTATTTCGATTTTCCACTTTGTCTTATTGTACGGTTTCAAGTGCGTCGTTAAACCGAAGACCAACTTCATTTTTGACACTTGATTGCAAATTCGTTGCAAATAGGAAATTAACGAAGCATTAGCAATTACTCTACGTCCGACTGACGTTAACAATCGGAACGACGCCGCCTCTTGAATATGAATTTTTGCAATTCCTTTTCCATTATCATAACGAAGCTGTGCAAAGCACAAAAGGTAAAAATCATTTTAGCTTCTTTTCACGGGACAATGTAGCAGCGAGTAATTTTCGGCTCGACGGGTGGCCGAATTCTGGCGCATTAGTCAGACTTTTATTCGTTTCAAACGAGCCCGGCTCCCCACACATGAATAATGAATTTTCCTATAATAAGTATATCCTTGCGCACGACCCAATCACCTTGAAATATATTAAACACGCAAATTCGTCTCGCCGAATTTCGTATTTCGTACTCGGCCTTCCCGTACCGTGCTCCGTCTTTCTCGCGTGGCCTGCGGCTCGGTCCGGCCTAATTAACGTCTCGCGTCCTCCGCCCCGAGGGTATTATAATTTATTAATAAACTGCAATCTCGGCCAGGGCTGCAGTGTCGCCCGTGGGACGGTGCGCGTCGGTGAGAGGTCGCGGGGGCAGCGCAGCGCGTTGCCGAGAGTGGCGCAGTCGGGCTACCCTCTGAAACAGCTCGACATCCCTCTTGTCTGGGACTCGTTCCGGATCGACGCCGTCGTGCGATGTGTACGGGGACATAGACAAACACACCCCTCACCGACTGATCATTATTCCGAGGAACATCGGACCAAGACGTACGTTTCCGCGGCATATTGCGATTCGTGATGCGCGATTACAACATTCGGTATTTCCCAGCTCGATTTGGCGAATATTTAAGACATTGGCTCGGGGTACGATTTGGTAGACCCCCGATGGAATGTGAGTAAAGTAGAATCCCGCACCGCACCATTTGCAGTTTCCAGCTGAAGCTTCCGACGGCTCTGGCATCCACGAATGCGAATATTCGCTTGTTTTGGGTCGCTTTTCGAGTAGCTTTAATCGCGTCACGGTACACCCGAGCCGAGCCATTCATTAACCTGGCGAATGCAATTGATGCAATTTTATGCAAGCGCAAATTGGTACATGTAAATAATAAAAGCGCGCAGCCAAAATTTAATCATTTTCGGTGTATGAAACTAGATGAAGGCGTGGAATACGCGCTTTTGCACGTTTACTTTACTACTATCGATGCAGCGGTGGTGGTTTTAGTTTACTCGCTAAGGATTTTCGCCAGAACGCCAAGTGTCAATGTTTGATAAAGCGCCAAGGTTTCCTTCAACGGATAAGATAGCGTGAATAATTGGACAAGAATATTGCACCACTCTTAGCTCACTTAAAGCTTTATCTCGAGATGCCATTACATAATTCATCGTAAACTACAAAATTCACGCTACTTCCTTACATACCATTTGACGCGCTGAACAATAATTTGCAAAGAGAAAATATGTTCCATGCGTAGCATTTTAATACTCGTGGTGTTGCGTTTTTCCAATGATGAAGCGAACTTTCTTTGCGAGTCTCGGCGGCGCTGGAAACAAAACTCGTTTCATCTTGCGTTGCGCCATCGAGATAGGAGCGAAAGAAGCAACAATACCGTATGAAAGTGCAGCCAATGACACATCGGTTACGTGGAATCGTTCAAAATCGATCGAGTGCCGAAGTATGGTACGCACTTCTTGAAATTCGGTGCGTGTCAAGCGCACTCGAGAGCGCCTGGAGAACGACTGCGACACTGTATCGGATGTTGTCACAGTCATATATATTCGCATCTAAAGACGCGCGAATAGAAAATGGAGTGGCATGTTTGGAAATGTGTGTGTGTGTGCCTGTGAGCACGCGCACTGACTCTATGGGCACGTGTCCGCTCGTCGCTTCTCGTTTTCACGGATGGCCGCCTCGCGCCAGCATGAAAACCTGCTACTAATGTTTACACCGAAGATGACAGTGCACGAGTTGTTCCCCTCTCTCTCTCTCTCTCTCTCTCTCTTCTGCTGCTTCTTCTTCGCCGTCGTCGTCGTCATCGTCGTCGGCATCGCCTTCTTGCTCTTTTTCTCTCCCGCTGGATCTGCTGCTTCTCTTCGGCTCGCATCCTTGGGGCATTTTCTCTTTTTCTTTGTCAGTGTAATCTGCGTGCACACGCTCGCTGCTCTTGATTCTGTCTGCATATACACGTGTTATACGTGTTGCGGAGCTTTTTTCCAAGAGATGTACGCACGGCTTTTAGCATGCATACGCATAATATCGTAGAGGAGAATTTATTAATGGTTAGCTTGAAATTGAAATTCATAAGCGGTATTTAGGCTTCGGAATTGATTGCTACCCGTAGTTTAAAATAAAAGTCAAAGTGAAATTAATTGCTAAATAAGCTATGGAAATCGCCGATGAATTAACATTTTGTAGATGAATTCTTGATATCAGTTTTAATATCTGTAATTAAATAATAGTTATTTTATACGCGAATCTATGCTTTCGCTTGCATTAATTCACGTAAAAGCGCTCTTCCACCGCTCTCCGGACTAATTCGAGTGAAGCTAGAAAGGCAGCGAAGCCAACACCATTGTAAAAGTCTGTGCATATTCGCAAATATTAAGTTACACATTTGGAACCGGTTTTTAGTATATTTTTGCACGAATTCTTCATAAAAGTGAGACATGCGAGTATGAATGCTGACCTGGAATGAAACGTTTGATGCGAGTTTCCGCAACGGCGATATTAAAACAAATCGCTTCTCGTATACGGTATCGTTAAATTAATGCTCAGTACCATGCATATGTTATAAAGTAGTCGAATTCACTCGTAGCGGGTAACGAACTTCCTCGTCTCCAACTCGCAAGTTGCAAATGAAAACGCGCGAATAACCGGCGCCTTTATATAATTTCCAGCACATTTGTCGCATCCGGTGCATAAGTCAGATTCGTCTTGCTAAACCGATCCCACGACTCGATCTCCCTGGTTCCTCTCACCGAAGGCGATTGACAGCGCGGATGCGTTGCTCCGCGGCAAAGCCTCTTCGCGCCCCTCCCCATCGATTTCGCGGGGGCAACACACGCACCGATCGACCCAAAATCATTTTCCTCGCGAGAGCGCGAATTATGTACGCAAACGAGTGTAGCAACGCGTCTCCTCGACGCTCGTGTTCCTGGCGAGGCGATCCAGGTCCAGTTCAGTCAAACGGTCCGCTATCCATCCTCGCCTTTATTCTGGGAGTCTCGCGTGGGCTTATGGAAAATCCACTCGGTTTGGATTTACGATCCTCCGAATCTCCCGCTGAAATTTACTCTGTTTCTATTTGCACGTGGCCGCACCTATGCATGTGTGCGTATCGGCGGCATTGATGTACGGAGACACAGGCTTTTGGCGGATTGAAAATTTGAGATATTCTTCGCTTGTGTTTCGCTACATTTTTATCTTCCTTTTTCGAAACGAATTCGAAATTGAAATTGTTTTATTCAACGGGAGAAACGCGATAGCACAGCCAGTGACGTAAGCTTGAAAAGCTCCGTGTACCCCTTGCTTTCCAATTTTAAATAAGACGTTTGAAATTTTGAGGCTTATGCGTCGGTGCGCCAGAATAACCCTAATCAATGACGCCCTTTCGAATCGTGTGCTTAACATTGGTTCAACAACTCATTGATAATGTTGCGTGCAGAAAGGGAATTGCGATGGCGGTGTTAAGATAGGGTTGTGATACAATAACATCATAATGTTTCATCATACGTAAACTATCCAGTATTTTTTCTACAATTCGAGATATCCAATACATCAGTTTCGTTTAAATGAGAAAACGTAGTAATCGTTGGCTACAATGCCAAACGCAAAATCAGCTGAACGAAACACAATTTGGAGGGTAAGCGTTCGCTCAGACAGGATAAGCTTCTGTTATCCGGAGCAAAAGCTCTGTTTTCCTTTAATCGACGACGTTTGCTTATTCAAGCACGCCGAATATTTATTTTGTAAGTAAATCATTAATATGGTTAAAAAATCGATTTTACACAGACGGATATGCAATAGAGGCCAGCCTTTCACAATCGAGTCCTTATTAATTGCGTTGTGCAATCACGAAAATACTTCCCGAGCGACTTAATCACATAAGAATAAACTCGAAATAAGCACGTTTCACAAGTTCGCCTGAAACGCTCTCACCTTAATGAGGAAATGAAGCCAAACTATAATAATTAGCTATACCCCGGGAGTAACAGAACTATCCTGGTGTCTTCATTAACTCAGGTTGTCTAAAATTGTACGATCAAATCTCCCCGAACAGATATATACGTTGGCTTTCTCATCCCACGACGCCGCCGCGCCGTATTGCATATACGAATGCATACGAGATCGCGTGCTCGTCATTGCGGGCGAATTTCTCTGTTTTCGAGTATCCGCGGGTTTATCTCGATCGCGGAATCTTGCTGCGTTGACGAAAAGTAAGTCGTTCCAGAGCAGAGCAGCTGTAAGAGGAATCGACTTTGATCTCCGCGATGGGCTACCGTTGCCGTTGTCTTTATCTCCCACGGAACAGAGAGAGAGAGAGAGAGAGAGAGAGAGAGAGAGCTCCTGCCCACACATATACTCGTGCTTGCACTTATATCGTGCATGAGATCTCGCATCTCGATGGAGGCGAAGGTAGACGCTCGTGAGTATGCACCGTTAATTCGCGGACCACGAGTGATTCTCCTCGGATTTCTACCTTCTCTTTTCACGTCCTCTCCTCCACTTCTTCTTTTTTAAGGCTCACGATCTTTTGACACCCAAAGACCGGTACACCGCTTGCTTCTCGTACCGGCGTGTGTCTATGTATATGAATACAGGACGACGATTATTCGATTTTTGTGCGCATTGTAATCCGTCGACTTGCTCAGAACTAGAGAGGCTTCTCTTCCCATATCGAGGGAGTGTATCAAGGTTGCTTTTTCCGTCTGGGAACCCTAGGCTCGCTAAGTAAACCAGACAAGTTTAATGGATCGCGACTACCAGCGTCGACGTCCGCTCGGTCGATAACCAAATTAAGATACTTTCTTCGCTGATACGATTCGATATTATTAAATCGATCAGATCTGCACGCTGATCCAATACCAAGGCTAATTGACAAACAATCCGAGCGAAGATTATAAGAGAAATAAAGCTGCGAATTTATTTCATCATCGTGGGCTCGGAAATTAATATCGGCATTTAATAACGACAATGAGTGTTTATCACAGATTTTGTATACGATTCACGCGCTGGTCCTCGTACACCTTTTAATGGTAAACCCGGATAACGATTACGAGGATTCTCAAACGCGTTTCAGCCTCGCCACGTCCAAAAAGATAATCCCATTCGATTCCCCGAATGGAAACAGAAATTTCAAGCCATAACGCGAAAGTTGTTTACCGATCTGGCGATACTTGAAATCCTTTTTTATCCCAAAATTCGTAGTATACGAGCATCTCCGCCTCTGACGACAGCTAATAAGCATAAGAGCTCCTCTCGGGTTGCTCCCAACGCCACTCTCTTCCCGGCTGTTCGCGGCTTCCATTGATCATATCTCGTATTTATGCGAAAAATTAAAAACCACGAAAAAAATGGTCTATTCCCGGCCGCCGAATCTTCTTCTCTTGTTTTTTTCCTCGGGCCGTCGGCGATACGATCAATATCGCCCGCTCGTCCGGCTAAATTCCCGACGTTTCACGCTGAAGGCGTGAGCAGCTCCCGAAAAATAAGCCGCGCTCCCAGTGCCCTCGAGTTCGTGCGGACGATGCTCAGGCGGGAAGGAGGAAAAAAAATAAATGGAAGTGGATCGGTCGAACACCCGGGCTTGAATTAATCAACCGGAAAGCAGGCCATCGCTCGTTCGGTAATTAACCGTCAACTGGCATTTTTACTCGGCATCTACTGCTCCCACCGTGTCCGTGTCGATTCGCTCCCACTGCTCTCGAGCATCTTTTACGGGCTCACGTTTATCCATATACATTCTTGTATCTACATTATTATACCGTATACTTAACTTTTTAATCACCGACAGCGTCTCGGACAGATAATCTGGAGTAGTGTTGATGTAACAAAACATGCCAAGAGCGCAATTCCGTTACCGCAATCGCGTTACTTTTTAAAATTATTTGTGCAAATAGGAGGAGGGTCTTTGAATGCTTAACTAACAAGAATATCCGAGTGCGTTCGCCCCGCAAACTAATGTTCGAACAATTACAATTCAGGCGAGTTCTGTATTTCGTGAGCCGCGCGTGCACTAATAATAGTTATTCGGATCTAAGAGGTTACTCGCTTCGGTTTGGCGAGAAGCCCGTTTCGTTCGAATTTATTAAACGGTAACTGGTCGAACCTGCCAGAGTTGGCGATTTTTTTTTATCATCTCGCGAAACGTTATCTCAAGCTCCGAGGCAAGACATTTAAATTGAATTACTTTGAGGGCAGTTTCAGCGTGGAATAGACTCTCGCCGTCGGATCTCGTTTCCAGCTGAAAGAAAGCAATGCCTCCACTCGCAGACTCGGTAACACAATAGTCGACGTTCTGGAGTTTGCTTTTTTTGCGCGCGACAAAAAATTGCGCCCCAAACCAGCCAAAAGGCCTGCGCGATCGAGAATTTCCCTCGCGTTCACATAAGAAATCCAATAGGGCCCGTAGGCGTCCTCGACTCACGTGCGCACGAATAGGCGCCATAGCGTGGAAGACGCATCGAGGAAGAGGATGAGGCCCCTGGAGCTCTTCTTTTCCTCCACAAGCACCGGCACCGGCACTAGCGCGACCACCTCCGCTTCCCCATCCTTCTCATCCTTCTTCTCCGCCTCGGAACGTCAGAGTCTCGTTAAAGCGATACGATCGTTCTATTCCGGCAGAGCCGATTAACGTCCGTCGACGTTTCGCATGCCCTCGACGGAGACGCGTTTATTTGGACAATTTAATGGCGGCCGGGAGAGTCAGGAGAGACAACAATCGAGAGACGGGATCGGATCTCGCGCGCTACGCTACAGCAGCAGCCGGGTAGCAGTCGCTTGAACAATGGCCAAAGATATGCACCTTTGAATAGAAAGGAGGGAAGGGTGAAAGTGAGGGAGGGAGAGAGGGAAAAGGATAAATGAGATGGAGATAGAAGTGGGCACCACTCGTTATGGAGATGAGAGCAGAGGGCCACTGGACACAATGGCATGTTGCTTCTGCCTCCCCTCCCTTCGTTGCTCTCCTTTTTTAACGTTGCTACTGCTCGCAGTTGGCTCTCCTTTTTATTTCGAAGTTTGAATTCGTATAAGCGTTTTGCCGCGCACAATGATCCAAATATGTTTTCTGCGGCTACAACAAAACGCTTTTATAAATGTTTATCATCAATTTGAATATTATCTGATGCGGGTGGGCAGTAGTGGTTTCGACGTCTTCGCTTTTCGGTCTTCGTGTGTCCTTTTACCATCTCTGCTGGTTCCGTCTGATTCCCCCTCCGCCTTCTCCTCCTCCGCCTCCTCCGCTGCTCTCTATCTCTCTAGAAGTCGAGATGAGTAATTGTCCACGCGAGTTAGCATACACCGAGATTTTTGTTCTCCCGAGCCATCGTCACGCTGCCATCAACATTCCTATTTTTACTTTCCAAGCCGTGAGATCATGCCGTGAAAAATCCTCGTTCCGTGATTATATTATCGACAAGTGTGTGTCTGTATGCTGATGAGAGAAGCGCAGAGTCATCGTTTGATGAGAAAATAAAAAATGATACGTGCAACCGAGAAATCGAGTCAATGAGATACAGCGAAAGCGCGTATGCGTGATACGCGTATTACCGAGCGAGCAAATTATCGTCTCGAAATTTTCGAAATTCGAGTTTCAGAAGCGAATGAATCGAATACACGTGTCCATTCTTTGTGTGGAACGTATCGCAACCTTTTCAAACTCAAAACTAAAGTATAATTCGAAATATCTCCGGTGTTGTGTTGTTGTGCTCTTTTTTAGTTCGCTAGCGTTGTGAGCGTCAACGACATTCCCACCGGACCTTCGTGCAACGTCAACGGTTTCCGTTACAGAATCTTGCCATAATGTGCGAAAAAATGCTCCAAAAGCACGAGTCACGGAATTATCCGCGATATTCTTAAGCGCAAGGTTTTAATATTATTAACGAATTATTTTATCATTGGTTTATTCGAACGACCGAGAGCGAACAAAAATCCGCCGTTACTTTCGAAATTTCAATCAGTCGGTTTGAATATTTTCAACGAATGAAAGTCATACATGTGTAATTTATTAAAATTATAATGTTTACGTCTATAAACATATACTCCAGTATATATTAAATTTTATTTTCTCTTTTGTTGCAGGTGAGTTACAGATACGATTACGTTGTTATATTCTTCGCTGTTACGTGAGTTGATTTATGTTGATTTCTATTGGTATACTCTTGTAAGCCGTTCAACATCGTAACTTATTATACTTTTTATACATTAGTTATGCATGCATAGCAAAAACGAAATCGTAGGGAATCAGCAACACTAGAAAAACTAGGTACGCAATATGCACTCTCAGGCATCGCTCCATTGTTGAACGAGCTTTAAGAATAAACGGCGTGCAAAAATAGCGGTAACTGTAAATCTTGCCGACTGATTCAATACAAAAAAGTGCGCAGATTATTAGAAATCCATGAAGGAATTCCATCGAGATAAAAAGAATCGAAGTAGAGGGAAAAAGTTTGGTCGACGGTACGCGAAACACGCTTCCCGGGTTAATAGCAGCCAAGCATCCCTTTCGGGCGCACCCTCCTCCCCCTAGGAGCCAACTAATATATCGGTAACGAATTAAGCAAGCCAGCCGGAAAAAGAGGAGGCACGTGCCCTGTGGCATCATCCCCCGGCGCGAGGCAGCCGAAGAATAAGAGCCCGAGACCGAGACCACGAGCTCGAAGCGGCGGCAGCAGCAGTCGGAGATAAGGAGATGCTGGGAGGGTGTCTGCAATTGCGGCACGCGCAGAAATGCGAGGAGGACGCCCCCTCCTTCTCCTCCTCCTCCGCCTCTCTCGCTCGCTCTTGATTTACGCCGGCCGCAACTCGTAAAAAGCTTCGAGAGAGTTTTCTTGTGTATCTGTCGCGTGGAGACGCGCCGGAGTAAACAGGAAGATTGCCGGACATTTTTCCGAGAGTCGAGTTGTGTTGTGTTCGCGGGATGTTTCACTCGACTGGCTTTTCTTCCCCTTTGTTTTTCAGGCAATTTCCGAATTATGCCATTCCCCAGGATACGTTTTACCGGGGGATCCAGTTAATCCCGAGCCGGAGGAATTTCTAGCTAAATTCAGCTTCTTATTTCTTATTTACAATGAAGCGCCGCTGACCAGATTTCTAATCAGATGTACGTCGCCATAACACTTGATAATTTATGTATTATGTTTTCGCCATCGAGGTGGTTACAGCTTTACGTCGCCTCGTCGTATTCTCAAAATCCATTTCTCGAAGGGGCGTCGTGCCGGTGTTCTTCGAAAATCTAATAAAAAATCACGCTCGGCAGCGTTGAAAATTCAATGTTTATCCGGTGTTGAAACGCGTCAAAACCGGACATTCTTGTCGCATATAAAACCAAAATTACGAGTACCAACGAGTCGTGATGTAATGCTGCCGGTCAATGGAACGTTCGACGATTCTCAGTTTCCCGCGGAAAAGCTGTCTTTTCGCGAAATGCCAAACGCGAATTCGGCTGCTAATGTCCCTAGCGCTCCACTTCCTATTATACATTTTACTTAACGCGCGCTGCACTCCTCGTTAGCTGCATTCGAACACGGACAATTTTTAAATTCAATCTCAAAATAGGCAAACTTTACGGCCGCCGACCGTGGCGACTGCACATGCGCTTAAACAAAAAGTGTCTATTCCAAGGTAACGACCTCTAGCTTCACTCGTGTGTTTTTTCTATTTTTTTTTTTTTGCATCAGCTTCCTTCGCCACATCCGGCCAAAGGTTTCGCCGCATAAAAATTGCTGAAACACGCTGGTACCCACACACAAAAGCCTACGTGCGCGATTTGGAAAAACAAGGATCGGCGAGATAGTGTGCGCAAAACTAACAGCAACAGCGAGAAAAACAAACGCGGTCAAGGGAGGGAAAGAAGCGGTAAGCGCGAAACGACGCGGAGAATAAAGGCGTCGCGCATCGATGACTCTTTTCGACGGCGCACTCGCGTTGTCATATATTGTACGGTTCGCGGGCGCGAGTCAAGGAACCGCAGGGGTGGTGCTGGGCATATGATCGATCTTTTTGCGTATCCGAGCGCTACGCCGTCGCCGGATTAACCGTGATTCTTCGTGCAGCGCGCGAAAAGAGAGAGGCTGTGATTTAGCGACGCGCGCGGCTCCGGCGACATGTCCTTTTCCGCACCCAGAGCCGCGAGTCTTTTCCCGTCCAGTACAATGCGTTAGAGTACCTTCGAGTCCCGTAAGAGATTGCGCTCGAAAACAATGATTTCGCCTCCGGGAAAAAGCTATACTTGGGAGTCCGCGCGAACAGAGGCCGAACAAAAAGGAAGGCCCTTGAAAATCTTAAGCAGCCGGGGCTGGCTTCTTTTGCCGGCGCCTCCTTGCCCGAGCGTTGCAAGAACGGCGAGTTTATTTATCGCGCAACGATGTGCGAGTGGCGCATACCGCAGCCGGACGAAGAAGCGGCGGCTGTGGCGGTGGCGAATAAACAAAATCTCGCGTACATCCGAGGCCATAACTTTCTTACCGCGCGCTCGTTCTCGCTTTCCGCGATGTACAAGAACGCGCGCACCGAGTAGGTTCACCTGCGCACGTTCCCCGCACTATCCGCTCCGCGTTCACGCTTCATAAACCGCGCGGCCGCGATTGTTTTAGCGGAGGTGCGGGATCCGCGACGTAGACGCCGACCATTGATACGCGCGGCCAGGAGGAGAGCGCGCGCGCCTAATTATGCTCGGCGTGCAAAATAAGTCACTGCTGTGGCTGTGGGAAAAGATCGTTACGATTCCCCTCCCCCGGCTGGAATAATGCGAGCGGGGGTTACGGTCATTGTTTTTAATTGCGAAATTCGCGAGAGCCGTTCTTCTTTTCCGGGACGCTCTCTTTTTTTTGCTTACCGAAATCGCGCTTCCACGTAGGAGCGAATGAAGGGGCATGATAAAATTAAACTGTTGTTTGCGGCGATCGTTAATTTTTGCGCGCTCCGATAGCGTGTTTCACTATGCATTTATCAGAGCGTGCAAAATGAATTGCGAGGTATAATATTTTTTTGCATTTATCGCATTTTTTCTTTGAAAAGAACGAAGAATAATTTGGTTTTGAAAAGCCTGAGAGAAAGAATCTGGACGGATGCCAGCGCTTTCTCGTTTCCCTTTTAATTCGTTATTCGATGGGCCATTCGTTGGAAGGACTCGAGTAATCATTCGACACTTTAAAACGCATCCTTACTGGTTTAATACCGACTAACGGGATTTTAGACGAGCTCACTCGCGAATTCGAGCGAACCTATTTTATTTTAAACATCGAGCCATAAACGAGCGATGGATTCGGCATTTCAGTTAAATAAGGTGTGACGGTTATTGTGCATATTAAAATAGGTGAAAGGAACGAAGCGGGCAGGAAAGAAGAGTGTAATCGTCCAAAGGGAACAGTTACAAAGGTATCCGTGGCCTCGTAAATCGCGCGATGCTGAATGTGCACCAAAAGATGTTCACTCGTATGTGCTGTCCAGCATTCCGTGATCAAGTTCCTGGAAGCTTAATGTGCGGATTCCAGGAACGCGTCGTATCGCGGGCGTCTCGCGTTGCGCCGAAAGATTCCGCATAGCCTGTCAATGCCAACGAGAGAGGAATTGTGGGAGTTAGAGCTTGAAATAGAGAAGGGAGAGTGATCTCCATCGATCGATTCGGTGCATTCGTTGGTCCGAGTTCGCGCGGAGCGTAGAATTATGGTCGAGAGTCTAGATGCGATAATGAGTTGCTCCTACATTTTTGCAAACTACAATCGGTTCGATTCGTGATTTATGGTTACGCACAGGAAACGGATGGCATGCGTCGGTTCTATAATGCACTACGAGTGCCGAATATTGACATCCACCGCGATAAAATCCTTATTTTAAGCGAACAAATTAGTCAAATGTTACAAAGCAGTAAATCATATTTAATTATATGGACGCTGATTGATGCCGATACATTTATGATAAAATAATATGCTGTGTGTGTTTTGCAGTGAACTGAAGAGATTGAAATACTTAAGTGAAGACAGTGAGAAAGATTGATTGTTCTTTAATTCAACGATTGATTGATGCTTATTGTAAGATGTCAATCTTGCCTCGTGTATCGCTTATTATTCCGTACAACAATGTACTTACAGCTCGTTCGTAAAATTTGAATTAATGGTATTTTTGCTTAGGATAAATATCAATGCGCAAAAATCTGTTGTCGCAATAATTCTTTTTCTCAAATATGATTAACTCAGTTATGACAAATCCATCACTTTAATTAAACTTTGGATACTCGATTCATCATCGACTGGATTCGACGTACCGAATGGTAAAAAACTTCGTAATTATTACTCGTCGAACAACTTGGAGTGAAAACAATGCCACATCAACGATGCCAGCTGTTCGACGCAATAACTAATGAAAGTCTCTGTGAAATATGTATCCGAAGGGAGTGACTTCCCTCGAGGAAATTAACGGAATAATGTTCCAAGGTATCGAACCACGCAGTCTCGCAAAGAATAAAGCTACTGAGCGAAATCCCTTCGGTAGCCGAAGATCTAAAAGTAAACAAGCGACGACAAAGCGAAGTAAGAAAAAGCGAGCGCACTTTGCTTTTTAACAAGGAATCGTGGCGGGAGCCCGTCGCGACGCCTGTTATCGGCCGAGCGCCTCTCTACAATGGATATCCGCAATTAATACAAACGAGCCAGGCGTCCTACAATTACGTCCGTGTACGCGATACCCAGTTAGATCGGCGCCGCGTGGCTCCCGCTCGGCAATGAACCGGGAAACTGCCGGCGCTTGGGCAGCACTCGAGAGAGAGAGAGAGGGGGACATGGAAAAGCGAAAGTTTCGCTCGTATTAATTGCGTCTAATTTCGCCTCGATTTGTTGCGACCAATAACGCGGCCGCTAGTCGCTTCTGTGTCAGACGTTTTATGCCTGTGATTGCGCGCGCTGCTACGGGCACGAGCCGGATTAATCTGGGCGCGATTCGACGCGCTTTTTTGCTCGATGCGGGACTCGCTTAATATAGGACGTTAATTACGCGTTTATAGCGCCGGCGATTAATTACACTGTGGGAGCCGATCGACGAGAGTTCGGTTCGAGACTTTACACGCGGGCTTTTCTCGTGCGCGCGATCGGATGAACGAGTTGGCGGAGGCGCGGAGTGTGACGTGAACCGCCGGCGCATTACGCCATCGGCGGTGCACGTTAGCCGCGATCCCCGCCGGAGACGCATTAATAAAATGTACAAGACTAGGCGAGCCGCGGGGGAGGGTGAGAGGCAAGGAGCAGGGAGCAGGGAGAAATTACACCGATTAGATTGAAAAGATTCGATGTACATGCATTAATTCTAGATTTCAAATATCATAAAAACACGGCGCACTATACTTTTCTTAATAAACGAGATCCGAGACAAAGTTAAGCACGAATGGTCACGTAAAAATAATCAAAGCGCACGTAGGACTCGACACTCGCGAACTGAGAGTTCATCGGCACTTATAACTGTAAACATAATTTTCCATTAGTACGAGCGCTCATCGATTTTCCTCCATCAATTACACCAGTTCCAGGGGAACGCTCGATGTTTTTAACGAAGTGCACCGGCGCGCTTGCAAATTAAGCGCATCGGCGATATCCGCCCTGTCAATGCTCGGGCGAATAAGAGCAAGAGCCAGGCGCAAGATCTTGCGGGGCGAGCGTATCAACGACGCGTGCACGCGCGTGCATGTAAATATTCGCGTGTCGCGCCGAAGCTGAGCCGAAAAACTCTGCGTAGATGAATTATCGACGGAGCGCGATAATGTGCAAACCTGAATTGTCACGGCCGATGGTGGCGAGGCGTGAAAGAGACATGCGAGGCAAAGGGGAGCAACTCGGGATGGCGCAATCGCTTGCCGCGCGCACCGCTTAAAAATCGCAGATCGAGGAAAACGCACCCGCAGCCCGCGGGCCGCGTTCCTGTATCAATTAATTTTTCGCTCGCAAAAAATGGCGTTATTAAAATAATGATCGGAGCGCGATGGTTTATTTTTCGCTCCGGCCGCTCGTCCCGTTCGCTGCAATATTAATTACTCTATCATTCTTGACGTGGAAAGCCCGTAACGTTGTAATCTTAATTCCTGGATAATTCGCAGCCCACAACTCGTTTACTTTCACAATTTCGATTACTTTACTTTTAACCTTAAATGCAGTTCTTTTGAAGAGAGCCGGGGGCAAAGGCGAGAAGAGGCTCGTCGGTGTGTGCACCTACCTAGTTTACAGGCGTGCATGCATGTGTCTGCGTACGCACGTATGTATGTGTCTCGGCTTTACGGCATCTCCGTCTCTCGTGCAAACGCGTCCGTTTTACATTTATTTTATTCGTGACTCTTTTTGCGCTTATTATTATTCACATACGTAATGCCGTCGTACCTTCTCTTCTCCGCACGCTCATGGACGCGCGATGCGTGCGCGTGTGTACGTACCGGTGCACTTAAATTAACCGACTACTCGCGTTCTCGAGATGTATCGCGACGTATCCGACGTATTTTATATTAAATGTTACGTTATGTTTCTATACAATTTTTTATCTCAATAAAAATAACGCACTCTGGAAAATGAATGCATCGCATGCATATGCGCGTCTTGACGAGCCGAGCCGCCGTATTCACGTATCTGTATCAATTCTCTTTGACATTCACTTTGAATTTTGCAATTTTCCTTGACTTGACGCCGAACGCTGCGACGAGTTACACGCGCTCGCCGTTCCTTTATCTCTCTTGTCGCCGACTGACGCTCGTTTGTCAAATTAGCGCCAAGCCGCACTAAGAGTGCAGGTGCATCAGCGGTGGCCTGCGCTAATGCGGTGCTCATTGAGCGAGGAGCGCACCCGAGCCCACGGCGATAGCGGCGACTTCGCGAGGGGGAGGAGCAGGGGAGGGCCGCAACCAAGAATCGTATATCAGTCGGGGCTGTCGTATCGGATTAATGCCAAATGACGCGTGTGCGATATCGGCCCCCGTGAGCCGCCACGGCGCGGGCACACATATTTCAGGCGGGCGCGCACGCGCGTTTAATGAAAGCGTATCGGACGCGCGCGTGCGCTAATGCGTCGGGTAAATCGACGGTCGCGCGCGCGCGCGAGAATGAATTATGCGCCGGGAGAGACGCCGGGATCTGGCGATGATTCAGGCGGCGTTGGCTCGCGTGTCGCCGCGATCGAAGCCGCTACGGGTCCCCGATATGCGTGCAGCTTGTCGGCGGCCCTTATCAACTGTGCCGATTATTTCTCGAGAAATGTGTGCCCCTGTACGTGTGGGCGGGTGCACAGGTACACATGTGCGCTGCGAGGGAGATCGTCCGATTGAATTTATTCATTGCGGTGTGCAGCTGTCGGTGGGACTCTCGAGCGCGATCGATTGTATAATTTAATTTGATCGGGACTATGGCAAAATTTAGAACGAAACTTCACGGCTATATCGATATGCAATTAATAGGAGTTTTGCAAATTATGGCGATGAATCGATTCCTTAAATTATTGGCTTGCTGAATACTATTTAGGCACGAGGCTTGCATTATTCATGAACTTTTCTCATTAATTAGATTCGCGGGAATCGTCGTTGAATCCGGGACGGACGAAGTAATTTACACACACTTATGTGTACATACATATCCATTCATTAATTTATAATTCTTCCGTTAAGCGTGGAATACTTACCTCTGTGTTTATTTTGTCATTTCGAGAATATTTATCGATTGTGATTTCAATTTCACTCGTTTGTGCTGCGAAACGAGGGCTTGCTGTTGTACAGTGTAACGTTTATGTTGAAATGAATATGTGTGTGTGTGTGCGCGCGTGCGCGCGCGCATGTAAGGTGTCGTACCTTCGCAAGTTTTAATAATAATATAGAGAGATTATTTTCATGTAACGGCGGACCTTAGGAGCGGAAGTGCAGTAAAGCGAGAGAAGCGTAGTGAAGGAGAGATAAGAAGAAAGAAAAAGTAATAAAATGCAATTTCAAGTTGTACGTAACATATGTGCATTAGTACGTGTGGGGAACGCTTACATTAGTTATGAATTGTCCGTTCCGTTCGACTTTTTATGCATTTTTTCATTCTCGCTCTTCTTTCGGCGATCGCAGTCTCGTTAAAAATTCGTAATCGTTACGAGTACAGGTAAAGTAACGCGAGTGCGTAATCAGGATGCGTAATGGTAATTGTACGTACGGTAAACCGTAGTTGAATTCAATTTTTCGTTATGGTGGCAAAATATATTCTTTATATGGTGTAACGGATAAACGGGGATAACGCGCCACCTACTGATGCATTATTCCGCATAATTATAGTCTTTGAAAAATTATGGTACACCTAAGGAACTCGTTTCTCTGCCGATGGCTCCAGCCGAAGCCTAGAATTATAATGCCTGCAGCATTCAAAATCGATTATGAATAAAATCGGATAGTACATCAGACGGGCAGTCTCGTTTCGTTCTTACGGGATCGTTGGATTTATTCTCCTCGATATCGAAGGCAATTCTGTCACCGTCTTAAAAACGTTAATGCCTTGGCGGACTGGAAGGAGTGCACTCGACGCCTTCCCCGATATTGAATGCATTATGCAACGGGGGACGAGAAAAAAGAGAAACGTCATCTGCCTACACATCCTCTCTAATCAGTGCCTGGGCGCCAATTAGAAAAGAAGCGCAAATAGTATCCTATAAGGAAAAAAACGCGTGTGCGTTGCCGTGAGCGCTTTTGTAGCGAGTAGCTGCTCTTCCGGCCCAACGCGTCTAAAAGCCAATTAGGTGCTACTCTCCACGGTCATCGTCCATCTACTTGGAGTGTGTGCATCTCGTCTATACGGACGTGTTCCATCGTATTCTCTGACATCTGGGCAGCAGTCGCGATGTGCGTTTCTCGCGCTGCACTCGACGCGTCCATCGGGATGACGTAATTGGCGTAATTGCTTCTACGTGTAAATCCGTCACCGGTCTCTCTCTCTCTCTCTCTCTTTGTGTCACTGGGTTCTGTTATTATACACCCGTGTGTGCGATTCCATATACTTCAATTTGGAGAATGCGGGCGATTTTTAATCCGACATCGGAGAACGGTATTTTCTAATTTATTATGTTTTGAACTCCTACCAGTGACATACCAGCGAGTGCCATTTTTTGTAACGCTACAAAAGTTTTTTTTTAACGGGGTTAAGATCATTATATCGCCCGTACAGTTATATTTTGAAAGCTTAAAATTTATAGCAGCCATAAAACAATGTAAACGTTACTTTTCCTGGCATTCCAATTGTGTGAACTTAAATCATATTTAATTTCATTGACAGTTTAGTAACGCGCATCTTATTTGTCTCTACCTCGCATCGAATCTCCCTTTAAAGTTATCTGGATAACCGCATGCGAATTTGCCACGCGATCTTGCAATGTCATTCGCCTGTCCGAGTGTGTTAAGGTGCTTTCATAGAGAAAATGCCATTTGGAGAATGTGTTACATATACATTGGGGTGGAAGTAACACCTTCTGCCTTCTACCTTCTGCATTTTGCTGTGAGTAGCAAAAATATCGGAGAAAATGTTTCTCAAGGCTATTCCGAGCATTTTTAACTGCACACCTAATTAGTTTTAGTCGTTTGAAAATTATTCACCATTGGAAACAGTTTCTTCGTTGAACAATTTATCGCAAGCTGTGAAATGTTGAGCTTCTATTCAAGAACGGCTACTATATATGGGAAATTGAATAAAAGGTAGTGGTTCGTCGAACAGTAAGTAAATATGTTATTCAATAAATTATAACGATCGTAGGTACGCGGTGTAATAAGAATAGAGTGGTAAATCGTAAATCTAAGTCTTGGAATATCAGAATATGGTTATTTTTAGTTTGCTATGTAAAGAAGCTTATCTCCATTCTTTTCACGAGTCTCATTCTCCGTTTTTCTCGCACTTTTTGCCTTCGCAAGGTGCAACAGACTTCTTTCTCCCACATTTACGCTTCTCTTGTACACGGGGGTATATGTTCTCGTGGAGTAAAAGTCGCTCGAAGCATCATCAATTTTGTACACGCAAACGAACGAAAGACAGAAAATACCGGGTCGATTTGCACGAAACTTCAGTCCATTCCGTTATTTTGCCTCCCTCCCGCTCTCTCTCTCTCCCTCTTACTCGTCTTTTCATACTTTAAAAATGAATATATTCTCCGCTTGTGCTGTGCACATTTTAAGTTTCGCGGTTTGCTCAGTCCTTAATTATCCCCACGTAATGTATATATAGTTTCCTCGTTTTTTCGCCGTCGTCTACTCGCTAACGAGAAAAGGGAGAAAATTAAATCAAGCCCGGACCATAAAAACGAAATAAGGACTAGATTATGGCTGGATTTCGTGATATGCTACCCGCTTTAAGAAATTAACTTTCTTTTCAGCAAATAATTTACCTAAGTTGTTTTCGATAGAGTTAATTGTCTTTATAAATAATCGCGTGCTTTTTGTCTACGTACTCTCAAAGACTCGGCAAATGCAAATTCAAGTTTAATTCGAGTGTATTTAGTGCCCTCATAGGAAATTGGTTTCCACCTTACAATTAAAGAGTTTAAATGGCTTCTTTATACTTGTGTACCCAGCCGAAAAAGTTGAAGTATAGGAATATTTAAAGATTACCATAAAATTACACTGCATAATGAAACTGAATATAAATAAATTTCATTTCGATCGGAATATTTGCAAACTTACCGACGCGCAAAATTCGGTGAATATGATTTTTCGCAGAATAAACAAGTTTCGGCGATTGCGCGGTAAAGTATTTATGTCAAAAGAACTCGCAATTCGAAACATTATTTATTAAGCAGTACGAGATAAATGTTTAAGCGCGAACGCATTTTTTTGCAACCAACGCACGTGAATACTGCATGGTTTAAATAAAATAGTAAACGAAGAATAGTTTTTGTTAGTGAAATAGAACTCGAAAAATATTCGCCCGCATTATAGATTAAATTGCAGAAAGAAGTAAAATGCTTTTGCCGTATTAAATAAGCAGTCGCTCGTTATTTAACGAGCAGCAAAGGCATTAAGAAATCATGATAATGGCCCGTTGAAAAATTATCGTCAACGTTTTCGGCGCCAAAAGAGCCGAAAGAGACATCAGGAGCCAAAAGAACAAATAAAAATAAGAGCTCGCGCTCACGGGCAAGACGTATTCGTATGTACGAATGGGGACGGGGAAAGACAGAGCGAGTCGTCAGTCTATTAAATCGTGATGCAGCAAAGTGCAACCGAGCACGTACCGGCACTAGCCGTTGTTCCGAAAGAGCGAAACCTGGATATATACGCGATCATGTGGAATTCGCAGCGACGCAGGGGAAGCGAGCGATAGGGCGAGCGGCGGGGGTGAAAAAATACGCTCGCCACTTCCGATGCTCGCGCGCAGACGTCCGGAAATTGAAGAAGCGTCAGTACGCGGGCGAGCGAAATTATTTATTACTTTATCCATGCCGCCGCCGCTTGCGCCCGCGTGTGGCTGAGTCCAACACCCACGCCCATGTCCACCTGTGCACGTATATCCGGACGTGTGCACGCGCGTGTGCGACTCTGTATGGAAGTGTAATCTTAGGTCGGCGGAGTACACGTACGGGCTCGTGGCAGCCCGAAATATGGAAACAAAATTTTATTCCAACCGCCGCTACTGCACTCCAAGCTCACGAGTTCTCCTTCTATTCCAGAAGCCCCCCAACTACCCGCGACGCCGATAATTTTTCGAGTGCCGGTGCTTTATATTTCAAGGGTTGAACGGGGCTTTTCCTTTTCCTTAAGTTAAACAGCATGTCTATGGACCGGAATGTATTGCGCGCAGACTGAGTTATGGGGGCGGGGGAGGAACTTTAATAAACTGGGTGAAAATCGAAGTGAGCCATCGTTGTCGTGAAAACGCGCATCGTTGGATGCCGCGTATTTTTTGCCCCCTCCCCACCCCACTCCACTCCTAACTTTCGGATGATTAGTTATCTTTGCCCCTGTGTCGGTTGTTTTCGTTTAAATTATCACGTTCTTAATACATTGCAAGCATTTGACCGTGCAATACATTTTACTTTAATCATAAATTGCGAGTGCCAGAGTCCATTGCTGTGAAAATCCCAGTTTTAATCTCAAAAGTAACTAACGAGAAGGGGCTGAAAGGTAGCGACAATAATTGCAACTGCTATATTGGTATCGCAATTATTCACTATCGTAATAAAGTCTTAAAATCAAAAAAATTGCGCGACGATTGACGTCCAGACGTGACTGTCGGACTATTTTTTGAAACTTGTCTCGAGTAGCCAAGCAACTATAAATAGGGTTTTCTGAGAATCTTTCGCTTCTTTCGTGCTTCGACTAAACGAACGACTTGGTCGACGGCTTCTATGGCAAAACCAATATTGGTCGGGTTAAAGTTCAAAGCTCACAAAGTAGGAGATGACCGTGCTGCAGCTTTACACTTATATAAGTGAGCGCGGTATATATATATATATATATAAAAATATATATATTTATATAAATGCATTTAGACTCCGAGGGTTGGAAACTCGTTTTTTCTTCCTCATTCCGATGGTACGATATACAACCTCGAAAGCCGACGCGTCCCTTTTCCGCGTTTCTAATTTTCTCCTGCTCATCGGTTTACCTTTCTGGAGGCCGTTCCCTATTTTGCACGGGTGGATAAAAAGACGGTGCTATTTTATAAGATTTTAATAGAAAAGTGCATATGCCAGATGAAAGTTTCTTCGTTTAATAGTTTGCGCTTGTTAAGTTTACGCAGTGTACATTCGGTCATTTTTCTCATTTTACGACTACAATTAATCCCATGCATTTGCGTTGCATTATCAGCGGAAAGCAAAAAGTCGCAGTAACGAAATTATACTGTAATGCTGGAATTATGCCAGCCTTCACTTTCATTGTTTATTATTCAAATAACTTTGTTTTTAATCTTCAGATCTTTCATTTTCTCTCTGTCAGTATCTCCCTTTTCTTCCCTCGTCTCTCTCTCTCTCTCTCTCTCTCTTTGTTCTCTTGCTCTTTATTATTCTCTTACTGACTTTGGCTCTCCTTTTCCGTTCGCTTTCTCGCGCGACCCAATCTACGCTGGTGTACCGCCGCGCTGCTTGAAAAATTATGACCGGTGGGAAGGAGCAGCAAAGATTAGTCCCAGAAGAATGGCCCCGGATAAATTAGATGCGCGCGCGCGCGCGCGGCCGTTGAAGAAGAGAAAAGGAAGACGGCGAGCAACGAAGCTTGAGAAGAAACAGAAAGAGAGAGAGAGAGAGAGACAGAGTGCAAAGGTATTCGGAGGGTTATTAAAATTTTACCGACTCGTTTATTTCGTGCCCCAGGCGTGAGTTACTTTAAAGTTGACTATTAAGTTTTCAGAAGTTGACTCTGCCTTTACAACTTTTTGCGATCTCGATATGGGGAGTTCTAATTTCAAATGTAAGTGTAAAAAATCTCGCAGTCGAATTTCGCTCTTGTGAGCTTATGATTAAAATTTTCGATCCAGGGAGTGAATCGAAGACAGCCGTTCTTATCGGCATCACATTCGAAATCGTAAATCCCCGTGTGATTATCGCGTGGAGGTGCGAAACTTGCGCCCCGCATTATGTTACTCATATTTTCAATTCATTATCTTGGCTAAGTTTAATTGCGCGCAGGCGAGCCGATATCAAAAGCCGTTGTAGCTCGGAGATAAGGAACATTGAGAAAGTCGATTATTATCAGAGTAACGACATTTGGCAAACGAAATGCCCAAGTTCGTTTAATTACCAACTGCCATAAAAAGAGGGGAAAAATTAAACGCGAAAGGCTTTTTTCTCTTTTTAAGAGTCATTCCGCGATGTGTTTCTCAAACTCAAAAAAGGCACCTGAGAAAGTGAAATTCTCCGGAGCCCCCCCCCCACCACCATTTTCGCCGCTCGCATGTCACGGCGAAATGGAGTAAAAAAGCCGCGGAGGCATAAAAGAGTTGCGGCCCGACCGACGCACGTTAAATACAAAATGCGCGTGACTCACCGACACCGGGGTTCCCTCTTCCCTCTCTCTCTCTCTCTCTCTCTCTCTCTCTCGTTCTGCCGCTGATCACACTCGACCTATGGCTCGAAATTAAATTTTAATAAAGGTATGCGCCGTCGAAATGCAAAAAGTCGCGGGCGTCTCGCGACAGAAAGAGAAAGCGCAAACAATGCAAGTTTCGGCGACGATACGGACGCGCACCCGGGGGATAATTATATCGCGCTGATCGACTTGGAATGTCCTCCGTACCTCCCTCCCGCTTCTGTTCTGGCTGCCCGCTGTGGGCAGCCGAGCGCAAAAACTCGTTCTCGAAAAATGCGGATTAACTAACTAAAAGGTCTCTCGACGCGCTCCAGTCTCTCTCTCTCTCTCTCTCGGGCTCCACGGCCTTCACCACCCTATCTCAAGGTGATTCTTTTGCCTTTATCTTTATCCGGCGTGCACCCACCGTGATGTCGCTTTACAGGTGGCGCATTCGAAAGGGGGAGTGTTGGTTCTCTTGTCGAAAAGTGTCGATTTGATGCCCGTAAATCTATAGCTGCACCGATGCTCGTCCAACACTATCGTCAACCCATCGGCTAATTTTTTTAAAATTCTTTTTCCGTTCGATGGGCTGACGTGCGACGACTAGAACTTTTTTCGACTCTTGCAGGTATTCGCGCGCAAACGAATAAGTTGATTTGCGATGAAACGTAATTAAATTGTTCGCCGAACTAATGCTATTACATTTTCCTCTTTGGACTTTTGTTTCTATTAATTTAATGCTTGAATCCAACCCGACCCTTTTCCCTCATTAAATGCATAAATTACTGCAAAGCTTCCGGAATGCAATAAATTTCGATAAATTCAAGGCTCAGCCCCTAATTATTCCGCGAAATCACATTCCAGTCCTACAAAAGCGTATTCTTTTGTTTCGTGCCACCTCTGTTCTCTTTTTCACGCTGCGAAAAAAGTAGAAAAAAGATTGGCAACTCGATGGACTTTGGTAGCTTACAATCCAGTACAGTGTTGCGCGATCAGCTTGTCGCAGGTGTGATCGTGAAAGCTATTTTCTTCCGAATTTTTGTTGTCGTTGATTTTCTTTTCATCTTCGTCGCTTGCTCAAACTACTTTTTTGTTTATGTTCCTTCTTTTTCAATGCTTTCTTGCTTATCATTATTTCCCTGTGCCTTTTGCTCGCATTCAATTTTTCGTATTATGCACTTTATTACAGATATTCTTAATTTCCAACGAGTTTTTGCGGTTGATAAGCTTTTTGCTCTTGGGCTCTATGTTTTCTCATTATCGTTTCGTTGAAATTGTTTTACGTAAGCTAATTGAAAGGTCTAACTTTGTCTTCGGCAAAAAGAGCGACTTTTTAGCGAAATCTAATTGTGATTGCATCTTATGTTATCAGGAGCGTGAGTCGGTCTGTATTTCATTACAAGCTTCGTTCCCTTCTTATTTTGAATGGATATATTTGTAACACTCTTGTCCCGCTCATCGTGTGGTGGGGAAATATATTTGATAGGTGCCTTTCAAAGCGAACATCCATGAAATGTGATGGCAAGCGATTTACCGATTGAACGGCACATTTTTGTATCACGTCTTACGCTGTAAAATGAAAATGCGATGGTAAAATTTCATCGTTTAATAAGTATGGTTGCACGTCCGTTTCAGTCCAAGCGAGCGTAATGGCTGAATAATAAATCATTAAAAAGTGCTATTTTCAAGAATTTAATCAATATCCAGCTTGTGAAATTGCCCTTTCAACGAGCAAAGTGTAAGATTTTTCAAAAATGCATTCTCGCATCGTAAAAGCTGTTAGTAACCATACACCTTGCTCTCCATTCCACATTTTCCCGACGTCTATCTCTGTCTTGTCAGCTCTCTCAGTCTTTTTCTCACTCTCGCACTCTAACTTTTTCACAAGCGAGAGTTACACGCGAAAACGTCGCCGTCGCACGCCCGAGCAGCGGCCTTAGCTCTCGGGAGTCGCTTTTTGCCCGGGGTGGTCTTTTTACCACCTTTTTCCTCTTATTTCAGTACTGAACAAGGAGGTTGAGGAGTGGCCACGGGGGAGGGGAAAGGGGAGAGTGGGATATACGTGGCCTTGCCATCCTCGTCGCGACTCTGTTTTCTCGTTCGCCACACGTCGCCGGTGTAGCGAACAATGGCGCAAGGGCGCGCGTTACTCTTTGGTACACACCGGACTGGGAAGGCGAGGTAGACCAGGGCTGACGGGACGGGGGCCACAGGACGAGTCTGCACGCTCGATGAGCGCGTTTACTCCTTCGAAAGGGGCGCTGATTGGCCTGTTTATTGGCTCCCGAAAAGAGAACGAAAACAAGAGTCCGGGCGCGTATCCTTTTTTTTCCTTTCGTCGCTTTTGCCCTTATTTCCCTTCCCTTTTTCGTTCTTCTTATTCGTTAATGTGCGTCTTTCTTATGCGCCGCCGCTGCTCGTGTATTACGTGCGCGCGGTGTGCGAGGGAGCGACGCGATGCGATTAAATTATGGAAAGAGATCGGCCTCTTGAATTTTGCGCTTAAATCATTTTAATTATGCCGCGCGCTCCGATGTCAGAAGGAAAGAAAGAAAGAGAGAAAACGCGGTATGTTCTGGTTGTCGAGTGCGTTATTGATGCGGCATTGTGCGCTTTCAATTGTCCGCCCGTGTATACGTACGTGTGTGCTTAATTTAATCTGTTACTGCTTCATTAATGCGTCCAACGAGCTGGGAACTTAAATCTCCTTATAACAAAGATACAAGCTGGCTTAATGAGTTTTTCTGAATCGCCGATGTTATTCAAGGATCTATTGATCTCCGCTTGTTGTTTTCACTCGAATTTAGGTGTTTACTGCTGTTTTCATCAAATTAATCGAACGTAATTTTACATTCGTGCTTTACACGACCGCTAATCGAGCACGAGAGCTTTATCGACTGCGTTATTTACCAGATATGACACGCCTTACGTCGAAAAATGCAATTTTTCCACTTTTTATTTCAAAAATCTCTGCGTCGACCGCTCGAGATTATTCTTGTCCCTCGGGGTACAAAAATTAGTATTATAGAAATATAATACTAGTATAGTCCGTCGTAGCTTAAAAAGGAGAGAGAAACGGGAAAATATTCATGGACAGCAATGCGAATAAATAATTGCAAATTGGCATTCGCTTACTTAATTAGAAACGCAATTATATACGGCTCGTTGGGAATGTACTAATAATTCCTTAACATACCGACAAATAAAATAAGCCATCCTATAATTCAGCACGCCGTCGAGATTCAATTCACTTTGCGCTGCCACGAGCAAAAAATACGAAAACTAATAGTGTCGAATCGCAATTACATAAAATTTATAGCTTATAAATACGCAAGATTTAATGTAATCCCGGACGCGCTCGTAGCCATCATACGTGCCTGCTGCCTGCCGAGTACAAACATTGGTCGAGCAAACGGACGTCATCCGATAGCTCGCGCACACGCGCGGCCCCGATGCACACGCACACGCATTCGTTCTCGCCGTAAGATCATCTGCGCGAACATCTCGCGGTTGGCATTTTGATTAACAACTTCTCGCGCGCAGATCGAGAGACACGCCGGCACCAGTCGCGAGACGTTTGCATTTCTAATCTCTCGTAAATGGAATAACTCTTAGTTTGAGTTTACCGATGTCAATGATAGTGCAGCAGCGGCAGCAGCAGCAGCCAGTCGCTGATATGCTCGAGCAAATACGGTGCACGTCGTTGGAGATCCTAGTCCCTGGATCGGAATGAATAATACGGGAGATGCGGTGCACGCGACACGGACAGACAATTTTCAATATTTACAAAGGGTGCGAGAATAGACACAACTGCCGTAATTTCGGAATGTTGCGAACCGTGCGAGAGACGTGAGCGAAACGAGGAGACAGTTTGAAAGCCGCTCGAGCATTTTCATTTATATGCGGGACCTAAATAACATCTCCCGGAGAACCGACACCCATTTTGTTTACGTTAAAACAAAGACGGGATCGGGCTCTCGTGTTTATTTTCGAGCTCACGCCAATCGCTTCTGATTTATTAAAGCATTTAGATTAAGACGATGAGGGTAGGACGATTTGACGAATTATTCCAAGCGATGAGGTTCGAAGGCTACTCTTTTAATCCCCTCCGATTCTTAATTGTACATTCGCATTATATTACGATTTTAATAGTTTCATCGTATTCCGCCGAGTGGAAAAACGAGGGATTTTTTTAACGAGCGAATTTTAATTTTATATCACGATGGCGCGGATCGAGTCGGTCATTAGTTTTCGTTAATCGAGACGTCCGGGCGCAAAAATTTCGACGCCTGGACCGGAGAAAATATGAATTTTCATAATTGCAACACAACTCGCTCGATCTCTTTGAATATCGAGTTTTGCATTATGCATTAAGAGAAATAAATATTTTTTATCACGAGCATTCGAATAATAAAGTTATTGCTTATACCAAAGTACGTTCTTGTTTTAATTCCAAATATGTCACATAAGTGTTATTTTACAAGAAAATTAAATAACGATGCAATGTTTTTTTGCTTGTTACAGGACCGTCATGTGAAAGGTGCCAACCGTGATCCGCAGATGGACTCCAGTCAGGATTACCATTTGCAATCTGGTTATGAAAATAAGACGCATACCGTGCTACGGTTTAATCGCCGCTACGACACCTGCGATAATCGGGATCTCAAAATTACGGTGAGTCACTTTGATAATTAACGAGGTACAGTCCTCGGTCTGGTTCTTCTTTGAAAACGTAATTAAATTTCAGTTCGGGTTTGAGAGCGAGAGTAAACTATTTAACGGATCAACGTTGTTTTATCGTAATTTAAATTGTAGGAAGCCCGCGACCACTAAGTCCCTTCTTTGCGAATAGATAAAGACGCGTAACTTTCTCCAGCGATATGTTTTCCTTTGCGTACGCAAACCAGCGTTGCTTCTTGGAACGAATGGCGCAATTCCATTCGAGTGGCCGAAAGTACTCGACGAATAAATAGCGTGCGCGAAAAAAATGCCAGCCGGTCGCGCAGCTAGGAATTACAAAACGAGGAGGAGACAGAGGCAAGAAAATAACACGACTCCGAGTGAGTAATTATATATTTTACGAGTAATTGACACACGGAAAATGTGAAGAATTCCACCTCGAGAGCTTCTTATTGTCGCGTTCACGTCAATGATTTCGTTGGTCTGTCCTCCTCCGTCACTCCGTCCTCCTCTTCTCACTAACAGGACGTCGTTTCTCTCGTACTACCGGCTACCGTTCGTTATCTCGTTATTTCTCGGAGCAAATACACTCCTTGCCGCTTCTCTCTTTCTGCTTTGCGGTTGTTGGAGAGAAAAACGACCGGTTCGGAAGATGTGGGCCGGTATTACGCGTCAATAAAAATCAGCGAAGCGTCGACTCGGCATGTACATGACGCTTCCCCTTATACTCTCTCCTCGCCTTCATATTTCCATCCAGCGCGCCCTTCTTAGCGCTTCTTTTTTCCCATTTTTTATATTCGAGGAGATCTTTCACACTCGACTGCCCTCGGTTGGTCGACGATCCTCAAAGATCCTTCGTATTCTACTTTCTTTTTTCTCTTTCTCTCTCTCTCTCTCCTCTCTCTCTCTCTCTCTGTCTCTCTCTCTCGACTTGGTACGTTTCTCCTGCTTCTCCGTTCCCCGTTCCCCGTTCCTCGTGTGTCTCGGATTTTTTGCCAAGGAGCCCCACACTCCACCCGAGTCGAAGGGCTCGCCACTCGAGTACCGTAGATTACGAAATTTTATAGTTTGTTTAAAACGTTACGATTTCCTCATCTGGAGTCGTTAAGGCCTCGTAAAAAAGCACCAAGCGAAAGCAGTCGAGCGCGTTTATCTTGTTTAACACTTTAGTTTCTATATTTTTCTTAAACGCTCCTGCATACTGTATACGTTTCTTCGAATGCTATATTTTTTGGGGTTGACTAAAATCACTCAAACGGCAATAAACTAGTAAAAGGCATCGGAAATTTCGGGTTGCTGTTTCAAAGTGATAAAATAAATTAGTATCATTGTGTGTTCTTGTTAAAATGCAGCGGTTACTTAACGTCTCCGGCTCATTTTTTGCCTACGATATATATCCAGACAACGAGCTCCTTTTTACAATGGCGAAAACATTTCGCACATTAACTCCCGCTCTTTCGATTTTATAGTAACTCGCACAGCAATACGTAACCAAAATCCTTTGTGAAAGCAGAACGGGGAATTCGCCCATGCGCTAATTATATTCAAATCTCGCGAGGCTGCATAATTTTCTCGCACTAGCGATTATTTTGTACATTTTTACGGCTGGCGGGCCCTCGGCCTTTCGGGAGACAGATGAATAAATAATCGTCGAAGGTTCTCGGCCTGTTTACTTTGATTATCGACTAGTCGCGCGCTTGACACACAAGGCGCAGCCTCCGCGTCCGATCCCTTCTGCCCGAGAAGGGTAAAGTAAAGCGACTCGGACTGGGAATCTCTGGAATTCTCATTTGGCGAACTGAATCTTACTTATTACGGGTGTTGGAGTCGGAGCTGCTCTTGGGCCAGCCAAACTTGGAGGGCCGCCCTCGTCCAACACCCCAACTCTTGTCGGCGCGCCGTTTTCTCAAAGTCCATAAAATGCAGAACTCTTTGGGCGTCAGAGGGGTAGCAGTCGCGCGCGATCGGAGTACCGACAAAGCTACCCTAGGTGGTACGAGAGAAGATCCTCCGGACCTGGTCAGGCCATAGGGGACGGCAGGGCGAGGGAAGCGAGATATAAAATCCAGGAACACGCTCGATTTTATCTCGTGGCAAGACAAATCAGAGGAGTCTACTTCTCTTTATCCATCACTTCTGCCTCCCCGACTGGCTTTGAGCTTTCCAAAGGAAGCTCTCATTTATCCAATATCAATAGAGAGGATTTCGGCTCTATTTGCGTTCGCGGAAATACCCCATACGGAGCCTTCCATTTTCAATTTCGCGTATTAAGAATGAAAGAAGTAAGCCGATGGAGCTCCCAAGTTCGATCGGTCGAAAAATGCAATCGGGGGAAGGAGGAATGCGCGTGATTATTCGGAACTGCGTTGGGATGAACTTTTATTACGTCGAGCGGAGACTCTTAATTCATAGTTTCTCCTGATGGAAATGGAGGAAAGTCTTGTAATTATTGATGCAAAAACCGGCGGACGCTGAGCGGTGTCGTTTAAAACTTCTAAAAGCATCGCTTTTATGCGGTACTAAAATTGATGCTCTTCGAGCCCGTGAGATTTTAGCGCTGCGATTTTCCGACTCTAAACTTTAATTGGCCTAGGTAATGTTGTGCATCGTGAGAAAATCGTAAATCCCTTGGGGAAATCGCAGATCCTCCGAAATTCGTAATCGACTTGCGCCGTCCTCGTCGCGACGACATCCGGCGTAATTCATCCAGAAGGAAGAAAGGCCGCACCAGCCGCGGTAGCCCTGGCTTGGCCCCGCCACCTCGCGTCGAGTCCTGGTTGTGCGCCACTCCCTCTGAGCTTTTCATTCCCGGCCCCGTCTTTAAATTTCGCCCCCGTCGCACCTCCCCATTGGCCGTCGCCGGTCTCGCCGATTGCAATCGCATCGCGTGAGGCATTTCGCCTCCACCTCCAGCTCCGACCCTTGGATGACTCCACGCGTTACCAACTATCAGTCCCGGCGTATCTCTGGGGCGCCTCGACCGTGAGGGATCCGACCTCATACGCGCGTGCACGCGCACATGCACCTCCAGAAGGGCCCCGCACAAGTGGCGATAGGATCGGTGGCAGTCGGAGCTTTCCCGCGCGTGAAAACTCCCGAGTTGCGTGCACCGGGAGGCGCGATGCCGATCTGCCTCGTTCCGATGCGTTCGCGAGTTTTATTAAGCAACGAATAAACTTGAAAATTTGCGTGCGCGTTTATTCGGCGGCGTTGGTTTTTCGATTTCGTTTTCGTTGCTTGCGCGTGGTCGAGTCTTTCAAAAGTCTCGCCGTCTCGCGGTTTCTCGCTTCTCCCGAACGACCATTTTTGTCTTGATTCGCTCTGCATTTTTCGATAATTAGGTACATTAACGAACGAGTACACCTAGAGATAGGGTTTAGTGCGCCCTTGCAATGATAACTTGTAGGTAATGTCCTAAAAAGTAGGTTAGCTCGGAGTAAATCAAGTTTTATGTTAATTGAGTTAGATATTAAGGTGTCGATTTTTTGCGTACTTAAGCCGGCCTATATTCGTAATCTCTGACCTCGTCAAGAGCCGCGGCTGCCTTAAACTTTAAAATGGCAGTAAAAAGATAAGAGCAGTTTGTGAAACACGAAAAAACGAAATGCAAATAGTTTTAACTAGCGTTATTACAAGTCTAGCGTTCATTAAACTTCGGATCAGATAGTTTCCGACTTGCCCTCGTAAAAATTCTTATTTCAATCAGTATTTGTAGATAAACAGTATTCTTCTGTTGGCCGGACGTAAAAATTCGATTACGAAGCTGAGACTACAATACACAGTCGTTACTAAAAAGTACATAAAACTTATTGAAAATATCTCGTAAAGTACTTTCGATTCGCGCACGTAAAGTCGTATATCCAGCCATAATAGACCTCTATCGGCGCGCTCAATCACTATAAATCGTAAATCGGCGGGCCCTGAAAAAGTCGAAAGTCCGGATGATAAATAAAATTGGTGCAATTTTTCCGATTGCGCGAGGCGGTCAGTTCCTCGCGGCGCGGAGACGCAGCCCGCAACGGACAAAAGCGCCTCCACGCGCAAAAGTCTTTTCCTGGTGATGGGGTTGGGGCAAAAAGTCGAGTCGCGGTCGAACGAGCGTGGGCGACGGAGATGGGGGAGGGGGAGATAGAGCAAACAGCAACGGTTCGCGCAGCACGTGGACGCATACGTGAGCCGAGGCGGACGTGAGTCGACAGGTGAGGGAAAGAGAGACGTCGACGAGCTGCCGCTGCTCTGTTGCCCCCTGGCTTTTTGTCGTCCGGTCGTCGGTGTCGACTACTTTTTCTTTTTAGCTCTTTTAGCTCTTTTAGCTCCTTCAGCTCTTTCAGTCCGCGCGAGCGGATATCGCTTAATTACAGGCGCGAGCGCACCGCGGGCGCATGCAAAATCGACGAAATAGGCCGATCGATTAAGTGCGCCGACGAGGGCCCGAGTCGAGCGCTCGATAGAAAAACGGCCCGACAGTGTAGTCTTGCAGTTGTCTTACACCACCTCCTCCGAGGGTGAATGCGCGCTCGCTCCTACTCTTGTATTATGAGATACTAAGAAGCGGGATGAGGAGTAGATTATGACGGCACCTTTTTCGAGCTGCTCGATTTGCCCTCAGCCCGTGCAGCGAAAGTCAATTTCTCTTAAAATACATTCCCGGGAGTAGAAGAGGACGCTTTATGCATGCCAGTGCTAAAATTTTGCGTTTATCCTCCGTTAGACAGGTTCCAGGTCCCTTCTTATTCGGCGCCTTCTTCAGGATGACGCACCTCTCGAAAGAGGAGTAGAAGAAGACGACTAGAGACAGCCGTCAGTTACGCGTCAAATAGAGAAGTCGACTCTCTCTCGTTCGCCTTCGCGACGGTCTAGGCCGAAGCGGCTGTCTTGCTTCTCTTTTTACCTCCTCTCTCCTGCCCCCGGCGCCTCCTCAGCGACTCGCTCCTTTTTAAGAGACTTTTGAGAATAGTATATTCGATCATCCGTTATAATCCCTTAAGACTCGTTCGGCTTAGACCGAAAATATTCCGAGAAGGTCTAATCGTTATCGAGGCACCGGAGGTACCGTACAACCTCGCTTTATACCTCGATTCGTCGTCGTTCAATTATAATAATTTCAATTATAAATTTAAATTCGAATGTAAGAGCCCGACGCTTTATATGGAACTTTGATTGAGTTTAGAAAGTCAACATACAGAGTCGTGTATCGGCGCGTTGTTGAATTACATTACAACAACAACAATAGATCCTAATTTTGAGCGATAAAATATTCATTTCAAAATTCGAATGAGTTGCGCTTGAGGCGCGCAGAGGTTAATCTTCTTTTAAAATTTGCAAGCCCGACTATCCATGAGACAACTGCCAGAGATCAAAAATTGTCAAAAGCCAGTATCGTGAGAACAAAAGATAAAAATGTAATACAAGTGGGGGTGGGGCACCCAAAGTCGAGCGAAACAAATTTTGCATTTTCAATAGGAAAAGTTTTCGAACGAGAAAAACTCGGATCGAAAAGTCTCGAGCGGGCGAAATTTTGCATTAGGAATGAGTCGGCATTCAATGTATACTTTGCGCGATTTCGTTTGCTATTCTTCTCCTCGCGGCTCGGAGCCACGCCCAAGAAAAACACTTTGAAACCTCGTACTCGGTTACTCCGCGACGTCTCGTCTCGGCGCGCGATCCCGGCCACGACATCCATTCCGCAGCCCTTGAAGTTTGCTGTTATACGAGCCAACAACTACGGCGGATTAATCGAATGAGCGTCAAATTAAGCGACACTCCCTCCGCCGCGTTCTCTAACCCGTTTACGGGCCGATGTGCGCGGTCTGCGCCCCGATCGGACATTAATATTGCGTGACTGCGAGCGTCGCGACCGCTCGCGCTTTAATGCGCAGACGCCGAGATCGCGCGAGATCGCTCTGTCACTTATCGCCGCGCCAGAGGCAGAGGATTAATACCGCAAGGTGCAGCATTGTTCGCTGCAGCTCCACCTACGCGCTCTGCTTTAAAATCGACCACAAATTATGTCACGCTTACTTTCTCGGTGGCGGAGCGAGACCTTTCGTAGGCGAGACACGATTTATTAGTCGCTGCCCATTCGCGGGTGCGCGCGAAGCTGCTGCTGGTCGCGTTTGAGCCTTTCCCCCTCCCTGTCGACACTCAGAGCGGCTCTTTTAAGAAGACCACTCTGGAAATTGAAAAGCGCGTTGGTTACATTCGCATGATTACACGCCGCTGACGCACTAATCTCTTAGCCTCGCCGTATCGAAAATATGAAAATTCGAGTTTTGCATTAAGATTTGGATCCACTCGTTCTTTATGCTCGAATGAGAAAGAAATCCAGGTGAAATGGAATACGGTTCGGTTCGATTTGGCAGGAGTGCTGTAGTGCAGCGCGAACCAAAATGGTAGCCGTACGAGTGCAAGCCGTATGGCTCGTAATCAAAGTCACGGAACGGATAGAAATTTCATTGAAAACAAAGGATTTTTTTTCGTTCCCATGGCTCGCATGGATAGAGGGAGGAGTCCTTCTTAACTCGAGGAAACTAGTCTTGGGCTTCTCGCTAGATTGCAGCATTCGAAGACGCGCGATACAAAGTAAAAGCGCCTCCTTGAATGGGTCTAATATTCTTGGTACTAGTCCTCCAGAAGAAATCGAAGGAGAGATTCCATTTTGTTGGACTCGGTAGTTTGGCCCCCCTATCGTGTGCGCCCACCGGAAGTGCCATCTTCTCCCGCTGCATCCCTCAGCGGATACTGCACTCGTACACGTGTGCCCGAGCGAACAGAAGAATGAAAATGGTAAAATAGTAAGCACTCCGCAAGCGCCTTTGTGCAGAGGCTTTCTCCTTTATTCTTTATCGAGTCGCACAGACGCTCAAGCGCTACAGCGTCCCGAGCAGTTGTTCGGTTTACGCCCGATTCATCCGTTATCGACCTATTTTATTCATAATATACCCTTAGCTTATCGAAGCTCAAAAATTTTTTAAAAATTCGTGCGCTCGAATTTGTTCGTTTCACCCTCCGACGCACGTTCAACGCGTAAGTTAAACAAACGTACGGCAAAAGCACATCCTAACCTCCACTGTGGGAAACATTGGTTGCCGGCTGCCGCGCACGTCCGCACAAACATGCGCTTTTTAAAGGCGCGTGTAGACACGCACACACATGTGCGAGAGTCGATCAGAGGGTTCCAACACGTTTCAGCTGTTCTGGCGGAGCTTGGGAATTGGTCGGTTGACCCGATTAAGCTGCAGCACTTGATCGGCTTTCGCTCGGTGGCCGTATCGCGCCAGAGTTTATCCAGCTGGATCCATGTGGATTCGCAGCGCTGACGTGGCAGGAAGTCGAGAAATCCCGCGGAGCTTCAACGGGGGGATTCCGCTCGCTTCGTCGCTTTCAGTCGATGACGAGTCGCGTTAGATTGCAAAAGGCTGCCGCGGGTTCGAGTTAGGGAAATGAATTTGCGAATCGCTTGCGCCGTTGGTACCTCGGGAATAAGGAACGGCCAAAATGGAAATAACATTTCGAGTTCGCGTATGTGGCGTTGATGCTTGCGCGAATAATTGCTTCAACATCTCTACAAATATTACGGTGATCCCTTTTTGCGCAGTTTACAAATGGCCTTTGCATTTTGACGAATTATTTTCGAAATACTCGCACGCGCTGGCTTTGATTTAGAAAACGACAGCCACACAATTTATGTGTAGGGGAGTAAGCGGGATATCAGAACTGCGTTTTACTACTAAGCATTTCGACTCCTTGTGTTTTTGCAATTGTTTGCCAGCATTTTTAGGCTAAATTAATTACACTTTATTGCACAAGAGGGCCGAGACCGAGTCGATTCCGTAGACTTTGAAATGTCGAGGAGAAGAGCAATTTAACGCGCACTCGCGAGTTATTGAGCAGACGATAAAAATTGAATTGGATCGGGCAACTAATAGCGAAATGAACTAATTCGTCGGTGATTCACGAGTGTTAATAAACGGGGAGACTGCGAGCGCAACACAAACGAGCCATACATCCCGTTGGCTTTACAGGCTCTTCGGCCCGTTTACGATTGTGTCAAAAACGAAGATCCGATGTATAATCAAGGCGTGAAACTTCTTTTACTGGATTCCCATACGAAAATGACGTTCTGGATTCGCGATTAAGTCTCGTTCCATCTCCTCGTAAAAAGTCGAAGATTTAATCAAAGTCCACCGTGAAATCCGGGCCAAGAGCTGAGACTATATTGCGATACGTCTAGTTAACTGTCTGACGTAAATCCGCAAGTATCTAACTGCTACTTGTATTACCACTTGGCGCACGAAACCAAGTTGAGACACTCCCTCCCACTGGGTATTTCTTTATTGCGGCTCTTTACTCGATTAACTGCTATCGTAGATAACTTTTTTTAGTTTGTTAAATCTTCTTTATGTCGAAGCTAGTCTTGGATGTACATCGTACTTCCTCAATTACGTTTCTTTAGCTAAGATTAATAATGGAAATTATGATTTCTAAAAGTTGTAGAAAACTGCTTGGATAAACTCGCGGAAAATCCGCTGGAGAAAATTTTCTTTGCGCTTATAATCATACAAATTGCACATCGCGCGCAACGATTTAATAAGACATAAAATTTAAATTAGCGCTCGCAATAAGAGAAAACGAAAAGATTTAATATACAGTTGCGCGTCTCTCTGGTAAAAGTTGAAAGTGTAAAAATAGAGACGTAGGAAGAAAGCGTTGTTTAATCTGCCCGGGTTTTAGCTGGAAATTAAGCGAAAGCCTCATCAATTATCATAACCAATTCGCTCCTTCTCTCTCCTCTCGGCTGCGGAATGGTGTAACAATTAAACACGATAGGCGCATTTTCAGGAGAGCCCGGAGCCATCAGCGTGCGTGCTTGTGCCCGTGCGTGCGTGCGTGCGTGCCTAAAACTCTTAAGGATCTTGACACCGTGAACAACCTCTTGCACCCGCGCCTCTCGATCGATTAACCCTTGACTCCCTCCCTCGCGCCTCGTTCTCTCGAATCTAGAATCTTGAGGATTGCCAGCTTATAAAGGCCGGTGCTCGAAAATCGAGCTCGAGTTTGCGCATTAGAACCAATTTTATCGCGCGTTGTTAGACATGCAAATTAGTCCGCATACAAAATATAAAGCTAATGCCAAGCGGAAGCTATCGTATTTAGCGAGGCGCTGTACATGGAAACGAGGGCGCGACGAAAGTCCCTTGAGAGAAAAATCGAAAAGAGCTGCGGGTCATGCGACACTTTAAAGCTTCATCTGGCGGATTTTACAGGCGCGAAGGGCGCGAGCTTAAGAGGTTCGGGCTATTTGCAATTTTCTGTTCTTCGCCCCGATACAAATCGGATAAAGAGATTTCGCGATTTATAGGCTATTCGGGGTGTTTTTGAAATGTACGATGCACCGAGGAAAGCACAACTGACAGCGAATACAGTATCTGCCTTATGTCCCCAACTCTCATTTTCGATCGCTCAATAGCACTTTATATTAGCAATAATATACGTACTTTCAAAGATTTTAATTTCAGTTTAGTATCGCCTATAAATATTCGTATTCTCATCTGGAAAAGCGAGCGTTTCGGGTTTATTGCGCAGATGGTTATCGGGCAATAATATAGCGATAACTATTAACCGCGTACGAATCTTCTTGAAAAATAACCAGCCGGGCAGAGTATTTATTGAATTTTTAATGCAAACGGAAAAAGATTTTTCGCTTGATTTTCTGACACAGTGCCTCCGTTGAAATTAATATCAATAAATTTCTCGATTGCAATTAGCCCCTTCCCGAGGTGCACTGGCTTCGATTTGTTAAGTTACATATGCTTCGTTAACGGAATGGTAGAGGCAGCATTGCGCCATGACGTCCGCTTCTATATGCACAAGACTTCCAAGAAGGATTTTTAATTAAGCGTCCGCGGGGGTTGTTTGCCTTTTTATCGCTCGGTCGCTCGCTTACGCGCTCACGGCGCAACTGTTTTGCCGATTGAAATCTTAATATTTATTATCCGATTAGCAGCGGAGCGCAGCTCAGCAACTCGCAGACCGATGCTACCACGGCTCGATTTCAGCTCGTGTAGTTGTTGCCGTTGCTACTGTTGCTGCGGAAGGGCATATATCTCGCTTCGGAGGCGTGAGTCTTGATAATTAACTCGTTAATTAATCATTAGAGTGGAACCTTACGGTCAATGCGCCCCGTACCAGTGAGGTGAACGAGTAAGAAGAGGTTTCACGCGCAAGCGGGAAAAGATTCAGAGAAGAGACAAGTCCCACATTGTTCAGGGTGTGTGTGTGTGTGTGTGTAGAAAAGCAAGGGGAGAGAATGCATTTGCACATCGTGTCGATGCGATGTGAGATGAGAAAAGTGGTGAAAAGTATCGAAGCAAAGACATTAAACGCTCGCCTAACAAAGTTACATATTTTATGTGCTTTTATAAATATTTACTGTACACTGTATTATGCTTTTCTTCAAATTTACATTTATAGAACAAGTTTTCCTCGAAGTATGCAAAATAATATTTTGCCTTTAGCTCACGTTTTGTTCTAATGTTTCGTATATTTTTGTTTGTTTCAGGTAAGCTTGGAATTCATACTGTACACGCCTTTTAAACGACTTCGAGATAATTAAGCTATAATTTCGTAAGTTCAGTTTCGAATTTTCGTCCTCTTATAAAAACTATAATAAAAACTATTAATTCCCGTCGAAAGATTAATTAGAGTTTAATTGTGATACCAAAGACTTTTTCATATTATAAATTGTAGGCGTAAGATTTATGAAAACAAACCGGCAATAGAGCAGTTCGAATGTCTTCATAATTTAAAGAATGTTATATCTCCGCAACGGAAATCATAAATAATAATATTTATCATGACAAAAATACAGTGATCAAAACTTAAATTATTCATAGGGATAATAAAGAGAAAAAATTTGCGTTGATAAGAGTGACTCGAGGTTATAAATTATTCCAACTAACGGCACTTTATAATCTTGATTTATCGTATTTGTTATTTTACATACACTGTTTTTACAATCGACAAGAAGTTTGTCGAATGACTGAAAAATGCTCGGTCCCGATTTTATGGACAACGCTGTTAATGACATCATGACATCGGCTCGGCACACCATCCCATCGAGTAAATCAAAAAGCGATGTATTTTATTGCAAAAAGCGCGCAACAACCGAGTCACTAATGTAACGCGGCTCTTCATCCTTTGGTAAATAACCCGGGAGCATTAGAAAAACGACGACGGCCGAAGGAACGTATTGCCGGGGACGGTACATCGCGCGCACAGCCACCATAAATAATCCGTCCTCCGATCCCTTCTCCCCGTAGCCGCTCTCTCTCTCTCTCTCTCTCTCTCTCTCTCGAGATAATTTGTTCCGGGACGTCGGGATGACTCGTTGTCGGCCCGTCCGCGGGACACGAGAACCAGATGCTGCGCGCTTTTTGCGCCCCCGGACCTAACCTCGCGCCTCTCCCCCGCAGGCGCCGGACCACCCACGACTTTGCGGGACTAATTCGCGAGCGAACGAGTGCTGCTGCGCGCCACGTGTGCGTGTCCCAGGGTGATACAAACGAGTGATAGCCTGTCTCCGCAGGATTCTCGCTCGAGCGCTACGATCTTCACTCCCATCCTCTCCAAATCCTCCTAAATGCTCCGAATTCGCAGCGTCTCGTTAGCTATTTCTTTCGTCAGCCGCCCCGTGCGAGCGCTAGAAATGCAAAGCATCTTAGCCGGCGGGCCGCGGCTCCTTGACAAACGCCTCACAGGATCCTCGAGCTCTTCTCGACTGCAAGTGGATTTGCTACGCCGTCCGCGAAGCCACGAAAAGTCGCGACGGAAAATTTCCAGGATTCACGCGATAAGCGCCAAGCAATATTTTGCGCTCGGCGACGTTGAATCGTCAAAGCCCCTTTGGACTCGTCATCGATCGCACACGTTGACCAAGACGTGTGATTTGGTTTTATCCAAGAGAAAGGACGTAAAAAGCCGAAGAAACTGCGTCAGCACGGCGACACTTGGAAAACGCTAAGGTCCTACATTCGCGCTCAAAGTGCAGGTTACCGCCACCCAGACGGATACGCGTCGCACGATCGCTCGTCTCGGGCGCTCAATTGGCAGCTTCGCTGGAGCGTCTACGGCGAGTCCCCGGAGAATCGCTCGACGAGTCGATGCACCGCCGCTGGCGCATCGTTATAACCTCCTTAACCAGTGGCGTGGCGAGGAAACTCACCAAGCCCCTCGCACCTTAATATGCCCATTACGTCTATGGTTGTCCAATGAATCAACGCCAAGCAGAGTGAGAAGCAGAGAGTAGAGTCGCGCGGCACTTGGTCAGGACTTGCATTGGATACGAAGTAGGGCACGATTATGCGAAGGAAGCCGAGGCTGCCGCTGCGCTTCCATTCGCTCCCGTTCGCTCGATTTGCTCTTCGCCATCTTTCAAAGGCATATCGAGCAAACGGCTGAGCCCGGAGGAGAGTCTCTTGGCTTCTGAGATATTTTCTTATCTCTAGAGAGCGGAATACCAATTAAGCGAATTATGTGTTTGCTTGTTGGAACTTAATACGGGTGTCTTCGGAGTAAGTGCGACCACGAGGAAAGTTGGAGGAACAGTAGCAGTGTAAGTCCATTTTTCTTGGACATGACCGATGCTTGCAGCTCAATCGGTTTATGTAAATGCATAAGACGTCTGCAAAGTTGTAAGTCAGCCTTAACGTATCGGTCAATATTTCTTAAGCAAATGTTATTGCGCGATTAGAAGTTAATATTTAAAAGTGAGTAGATCCGTCGCAGTGAGTTTAATTATGCAACGTGGCATTCTGATGTAAAATTGTTGAATAATTCATGACACGATTAATCATACATTTCGAACATCAAACGGAAAACTGACAGCTTAAATTGCCATTCTCGATTTCTCGCAAACGGACGCTCGAGGAATACATTCTTGCATTGACCGCGTTGCGCAAGGGATCGCGTAATTTTTGCCAGGGTAGCGCTAGAAATTCAAATTCGATGTCGGGGGGGGGGCGGATCCTAGGAGGCGCAAAAAGGTTCGTTTTCGTGTCTCCCGGTCGCAGGAGCAGCAAAAAATTTTAATTTTGAACGACTAGTAAGTCGGCTCGGACGACGCGCTCGTCGTCTCGAGAAGTGCGTGTGCTTTTTGCGTATATTGTTGTTATTCATGAAACGCATAAGTAAATCGCGTTACGATGGACACCAGTTGAGCTCTCACCGACACTTTTTGCGTTGTAAAATGCATGCTAATAAGTTCGCGAATAGCTATGGCCGCGTTGGAGCGGAACATTAATGCTGTTAGAAGTTGCCGCGGTAGCTGCTTCTGGTTTGTCCTCGCTTCTGCTCGCGGAGGCTTAATGCATAAATTGACTCGCGAATTATTCGACAAAACACTGGCGCGCGCGCGCGCACGCACGCACGCACACGCGTATCCGTGTTCGCCGCTGATGGAACACAAGTGTGTTTTAAGCCAACTTTCGCCCAGTTCTCCGGCGTCTGCGTTGAGCACCGAGTTTAATTTCAACGTTTTATCGAATTCGTGTATTGTTCATTGATTTAGTTCGAAAAAGAAAGTAATTGGCGACTGCAGTAGTTTGCTTTAATATCTCGCAATACGCTATTATTATTAGATTTAATTCAATTTCAACTCGATCGAATATGGTTCATCGGAATTCTTCGTTATAACTTTTAAAATTCAAATTTATATTATCCATTAAGAAAATACGCCAACGCCTTTCAAGTTGAAACTTGGAGCAACTTTGTTATGTACGTTTGTGGCTCATCAAAAGTGCATCTTCGCCGGCGATATTTTGCACGGAGCGCGTTAAACTTTGTTCCCGTAATGCAAATGTTTACAGCTACCGACGCGAGTCTCGGAGGGTATGCAGCAAGTAATTACTCGCGTAAAATCCATCACCCGCAGGGGCATCAGCCGGAATCAGTGCTGCGATTGCAAAGCGATTAGAGGAGACGAGCGGCTCGGCGTCCCCCTTGAAAGAACGAGTCGAGGAGACGTCGCTGAAATATAAAAAGGCGCTTTGACGCCGGCTAAAAGTAGAAGGAGCGGAAAAAGCTTAGGGCCGATCATCTCCGAAGTCGCGGTGGCGCGTACAGAGAAAAGGGCTCGGGCTGCTAAGATGGTTAAACCGTCGCCGATTCGGCCGGGATATTTGCTCAGGATCGTGGCTTCTTTATAAGTTGCACCGTGACTCCCGAGAAACACGCCCCCAAAGTCGAAGGGCAAAGGAGGCGAGGAGCAGGAGTCGTGATTGCCGGGGACTTGGAAAATGGAGAAACTTCCTCGAGGCCGCCGTCGGTCGTGGCGAGAACTTGCGACTTGGGGAGGCAGAGGTGGAGAAGCCTCAACCATCGATGCGATAGGTTCAGGCAGAGTGAATTCCGAGCTCTAAGACGGAACTGATCTTCCACTCTTCGTTTCTCTTCCCATCCCCCGTTTTTTTCCTGCTCGTTACTCATGCTACTGCTACTCGGCCGAGCCTGAATCTGAGTCCGAGTCCACCCTTCCTTCCACCTGTAAGGATCTTTTGCTTCTGACAGTTTCTTATAGTCACTTGGGGAATGACTTTCTTGTAGCAGAAGTTGCCCTGCGGGGCGAGAATTTCTTATTAAAATGAAATATAACCTGGGGCGTGCTGTCGATACTCGGATAGAGCAAATTTCCGTTGCGGTTGCGATTCCTTCGCGCTTCGCTTTCCTTTCATTAATAATATTGTTTTGTTGAATTTATTTATTATCTTCGTGTTCCATTGAAATGGAGGAATGGCAGTTTCGATGGGATCGATTCGCACTGGAGGTTCCCTCGGCTCTCCCCCGCCTATGAAAAGAAAGTACAGCTTATCGCAGTGCGCGAATTATTAAATTTAGTTGCAAAAACGATACGCCAATAAGCGTAAGCGTATACGTTAGCCCTCTTTTCCTTGTTGCTTCTCGCGCACTAGCGGCGATTAGAGTAGAAGCTACGTATAATAGTTTAACACTATATCCGTGCCAATTAACCGCTGCGACTGGCGCATAGGCAAGAGTATCATTAAAAACTCATAGTGTATCGATTGCCGCGATACGAGTGACTGTATAACGGCTCGATTAATATGCGCACCAACGTTCTTCTTCTTCTTCATTCTCCGCTTTGCCACCATCGCCGCGGCCGTCTCCTCTTGTTTTCACTCTCTTTTTTCAGCGCAAAAATGCGCTTATTCTGAAATCGAAGTAAACGAGCCTCAGCGTCGCGGCGTGAGCGCTAACCTCGCATATCATACGAACAAATGCGCAGCTCGAAATGAGGGCAATGCATGTATTATAAACGAGTTTACACGGGCGCAGATTGAAATCGCAAAAACGTATGATTAATCGCGTAATTGGTTGGATTCATTGATCATAAATCCGTCGAGTCGTGTAGTCTCTTCCTCTTTTTCATTCGAAACGAATGTGAAAAAGGCGGATGAGACAAAGCCGCGCGCGCGGTCGGCTTTAAAGGGACAACCCTGGGTTCGAAAAAAGGGACCAAGTTGAACATCGCCACTCAAATTATGCGCGAGAGAACAAGGGCACGCTCGTCCTTTATCTATAAGCATCTGAAAATACGTTTTTGCAAAAAAGGGGCAAAGATAGTGAGGAGGACGCATTCTGGTCTTTGTTTTGTTGAAAATTCAACGAGAGTATTCGTAGCTGTATAAAATGCATTCGCGGGCACCGCGCGATCATTGTTCCATTGTATTCGCTATCGAAACATATACGACACCGAATGCGGAGAGGAGAGAAAAAGTGCGTTTATGTGCGCTCGCGGCGACGGCGGTGGCGGCGGCGGTGGCGTCGGCTATCGTCGCACTTTTTGCAGGTTTTGTTTTTAGGAGGGAATAAAAGGCGGCGTGCGTCGCGCAATTTTTTCGCCCGATAAATTAGACTTTGAAATATTCTACGAATAAATTTATTAGAGGGAGGCTGCGCGTACGCGCGGCATTTCAGGTGCGCGCCTACCGAATCGAATGCCTGCGCCTCGCTTTTTTATCTCCGCGTGCGCGTCACTCGCGGTGGCATAATGAGTCGAGGTAGCGGCTGCTTATAGTCACCTCGGCAAGCCGAGCCGCTTGTTACCGCGTAATTGCTTCATATGGAAAACCAAATGGATAATCGTCTCGTCCAGGAGGAAGGACTCGGGCCGTCATACGCTAGGCGTCGTTGAATAAATTTCGCGCCCGAAGAACGAGAAAGATTTATACTAATTTCATACGGCTTTCGGAGTAACGAGAAAATGCTTAAACGCCGCCACGCAACTGCTCGGCTTCTCGGCTTATTTATCGCGTTGTTTATTTAACTGAAAATTCAAAATTTATTTTTTTACCCGAGCCAAGTACGTGGAAGTATTGCTTCACAATCAGTTTTCGGATTACAAGATACATGCGATACTCTGGTATTCCTAATATCGCCGTGGCTCAACACTAGTTTCTATCGCAATGAAAGTTAGTAAGTTTTAATATACTAAGGAGATTTAATTAAATTCCCAACTAAACGTGTAAAATAAGCGCCGAGGCCTGAGTGGTTTTCATAAAAGCCGAGTTTGTGTGCTTTATAAATAACCTCTCGAAGTAGGATAATAATTGCAAGAATTCCCTTTGCGTCCTGGCGACGCTGCAATATTTACACTCGGTGAATATATCAGCATATTAATACCAGTCTCCGCTTCGGAAACGAAAATAGGAAAAATAGAAAGCGCGTGCAGCGCGCGCAACTGCAGGATATCCGTTACGTTGTTCGCTCGCGCGCGTCCACGCATCCGAGTCGAGAGATGAGTAGCTGTGGGAAGACGAGCAGTTGTAGCGCCGCTGGAAAATGGGACACCGATTGAATCCAATCTTCTCCGCGCGCTCGGATGCGCAGCAGCAGCGCGGCCGCACGAACGAAACGAAGAAAAAGTCACTTGCAACTTGCATATTGCATTCTAGGATACCTATCGGCCCCTTTCGATCTCGCGACAGCGTTTCTTCTCCTCGACATCTCATTTTCGAAGAGGTGCGTTCGATCGCTGTCGTGTCTTGTCGCGGCGCATTTATTCGGGGAATTACCGGAAAAGAAGGAAGCATTGCGCCGGTTGTTATCTCGGCGATGAGGCTGCTGGTGATGTGGTGCCACTGTGGATGGTGGAATTATTCTTGGATCCAAAGGGCGTGTGAAATTATATTTCGTTTCGTGCGCGTCCGTATAATCTAATGAAAATTCAGGGGTTTTGACAGAAACGGCACTTACATTTTTCACCCGCTCGATAACTGCGTAAAAGCGTAGTCGCGCCATTGCGACGTATAAAACAATATTTCATGGCTTTCGAGGTGCTGTCGAACGGAATATATATTTAAACGACTCTGCATGAAATCCCCAGAGTTTGAAAAACAGCTCGAGATATTTATCTGCTCGCGTCGTCGTCGGTCCTCTCGACGCTCCTGGTGGAATACGTTGAGCAGTGCTTTTACGCAGATACGACATTCGCGCGCACTTTCGAGAGATAAGAGCGAGAGGGACGAGGAAGGCGTTCGCTCGCAGTAATAATCGACTTTGCGCAATGACCCGTAGGCTTATATCATAATTACGCCACGACAATTGCGGCGAAGCGTGGCGACATTTTTATTCTCCATCATTCGTTTTGTCTCCATTAAAAGCGATCGTCTATCAGAGCTGTCTTAATAAAAGCATCGCCCACGTGGGTTTTCCTGCGCAAGAGATGAGAAATACGCGCGAGAGAAAGGAAAAGCAGCGCGTGTTGCGGCAAATGCCCGATTCGCCCACGTCTGCACTCAACCACGGCATAAATTAATACGGATACGCACTCGGCCGCTAATCCACTCTTTCATAATTATCATCCCAATAATAACCGAGTGTATACAAGATATTTTCATTCGCTCCATCAGTTCGTTATTTTTCATTTTTAACGATTACTCGTCTCGCCGACCGAACAATTTAATCCTCGATTGCAACGCGCGTATATGTACGTATAATAAGGTTTTTTGAAAGCCTCAAAATTACAAAATGTTATTATTACTTGGCAACGAACGGGGAAGAAAGAAACACTAATGTGCTAAAGATACGGCAAGTGCTGCACGTCGGGAGACTCGCGTTCAATTTCGCTCAAGTTTGTTCAATGTACACGTATAATACGCGCTACCAACTTTCCCGGAGTTATTACGCTGCTGTGGCTTCCGTCCCCGTAGCTGCGTTAGAGCTACCGAGAATTATGTAATTTTGATGTAAGATATGTACAAAAGAACGGGGATTCTAAACTAGCATCTTGAATTTTCATGCCGCGATCGCTGTGTGCTGTGCTACGACCTACAAATTTTTAAACTACAGTATTGAAAAAGTCCGCGTAATTCCGTGCAACAACGAGGCTTTCCGGTTGATGCAGGTTTTTTAAACGATTCCTCGAATGCGGACAATATTGGAAAAGGTCGAAGGCGCGTTTTTTTTAGTTTATTTTCCTCACCTCTCCGATCGAGAAATAGAGACAGCAGGGGCGCGCAATTTTAATCGGTATTTTTCGTTTCCACATTGCAACGGATCGGACGTACTGGGCCGCAAAAGTGACGAGGCGCCAGGGCATCGCATTATAGCTTCATCGAACGAACGAACGAACGAACGAACGAACAACAAGGTGACTGTCACTTTTAATAAATTGATAAAAAAGAAAGGGACAAAGGCGGGGGTGACGCGATGAGACCGAGAAGAAGATAGCCGAGTGAGATAATTCACGGCAATTTATCGGGACAATAGTCAGATCGTTATCAGTACGTCGTTTTCGTACGCCGTGGCTGGGAGCTCGAGGACGTTTTCATGAAAGCCGTTGTGCCAGGGCCCATACCAATTCATCAGGACGGTATAAGCGTCATTAAGATAACCGATATAGAGGAGTCCGAACGCGATAAAAGCGCTGAGACATCAGCGAAGCTTCTATCGCATTACGCCCCCGGAAGAGGCACATTCGATTTTATACCTTTACGACCATCACAATATTACGTCCGACCTTATTTTTGGGGACGCGGGATAAGGATCCGGACGCAATTATTTTCGGAGCGGATTCCTCGCTGCAGCTTCTTGCCTTTGCCTCGGCCCCCGGTCTTAAATCCTTATCCGGAGCTTCCCTTCTGGACCATTGCCATTCATTTGAAATTAATTTTACGTCGATTGTTATTGAGAAGCCGATTAATCTTGCATCTAATCAAGGCTCGTAAAAATTTATTAATACAAACGAATGAGATTTTTAAGAGTTAGCCGGCAAATCTAGGAGCGATAAGGATGTGGCAAATGTCAATGTGTTTTTATTAGTGATACGCCGGGAGAGCGGCGACTCTTCCGTGGGTGGCACCAACCACTAAAAATCGTTTACTTCAATAGGAAATAATTATTTTACGACAAGTGTACGTGCCACGACATTCGAGCACGCGCTATAAGTCACAACAAAGCACAAGACGTAGTCCGTAGCTCTAGAAGGAAAATAATATCGTTCTTATTATCGCGAAAACGTGTCAGAGATGCGTGTGGCTGAAAGATTGTCCGCCGCGAACGGCTAGAATTATAGCGGAAATAAAATGCAAATTGTTAGATTGCAGATACAGCGCGGAATCTATCGGACCTTTTAAATACTGCACTATCGCGACGATTAGTTCTCTTAACGATGACCTGAAAACTGCCATCGCGTCCCATTCGCGAGCGATCACGACTGAATTTTCCCATGAATGGCTGGAACAAAACGAATGGCCTTAGAGGCAGCCGCTCTGTCCTATCATTGGCGTACGTATAAACATTAAAAGCAAGTGTAACAAGGTGATAACAGTTGTATTGTTTTGGTTTAGCAATAACTTTAATCAGTCGAAGAAAACAAATGTAATTCCATCACAAACATGAGTGAAATTGCGTTTGGAAACTATCCGATAAAAATTTACAACTTACCAGAGAACAGTCAAACGTTATTTACAATGTCACAAAACTTCTTATCTGGCGCTCTTATTCGGATGGGAATTTTTCTTTGGAAAATAGAGGTTATATCGCTCGTTTCAGCATTAGGAATTTATAAATTTATCCGGCGTCGCGCGCATTTAGCAATTTGCAGCTAAGAATAGAAGAAGAGAGTGCTGAACGAGACACACACGTATATCCCATTAAAATGAACTCGGACTTTTTGTTCTTCAAAACGATAACGATTGTTTCGCATTGTCTCTAATCGCATATTGTAAATTCTCATTATCTCCACGCATAAATTAAAGGAAAACAAACATAACCGCCGGCGAACGAATCTCTTTAAATAATTGTTGAATCGAATGCAATCGAAATACAAATAGAAACGTATTTGAACACGCGGCGCGCGTCGGACGACGTATCTCCCTAACTCGGGAAATGGAAGCCTCGACAAAAACAATGTCGACTCGTAGTTAAATTAAATGGTAAACTACGACATACGATTCGCCAGCGAAGACGCGGTTTCAGTTACGCGCGCCCACACACGCACTCGTGTGCGCGCACAAAAGGAGCGCGTGGCTTCGCTTGCATCAAACAAATATTTAACCGGGCCTCCGCGTGTCACGAGCGCTACGATTCAAGGCATGCGATGCCTTGTGCTACGGCAATGCATCTGGGACAAGAGACTAATTTGCAATAAACCACGCGTTTGGTACGGTTGTGTTGTTATCGAGCAGAACTGGGTCAGCGCCGACTTTCTTCGCTGCTGTCCTCGTCCTGAACGAGTGACTGATATTCCCTTGGAAAATTGAATTACAAAGCGAAGCGCTCGACAAGACGGAGAACCGCTTGAATTCTTCAATCGCCGATGCGAATGTCCTGCGCGATAATTCAGGAATTCGGAATAACGCTCTCGTTACGAAGTCAATGTCCAGTCGCTTGGTTTTACAAGCCGCGATTCGCGCGCAACACACGAGTCTAATCGATGCCGCTCGGGTTACGTGATTGCGCTCTTCGAGGCGTAATATGTGCCTGTGTTTTTGCGTGATCGCCGATCGATAGAACGCAACTAATTCCACGCGTGCGCATGTGTTTGCATACGGGGAGCGGAAGAGGAGGACAAAGGAATCACTCCGTCAACGATAGGCTGTACGCCGGGACACTCGGAAGGAGGAATATTTCAGCGAATATCGTTATAAGGTGGGTTGCACGAACGCGCGTCCCCTCTGCATGCGACGGAATTAGGAATTACTCGCGAAGAGTTGTTACATCGAGGGGATATCCATGCGAAATGTGTCCATGATGATTAAGCGGGGAATCGAAAGAAAGGAGAGGAAGCCTTGGAAGTATACGGTAGTCTTACAAAAGAATACAAGAATGAGTAGGAAGAGGGGAATAAGCTGATTTCACATGCATATTTTTTAAGCCGACGCGGTGCCCTTACGCCTTTTGAGCAACAAATTTTTTCAACTAAGGCACAAATTACACGAATTCGTTTATTATTAAGAGTGGCTATTACGTGAAATTGAAGGCTCGAGCGGAGAAGTGCAGTCGAACAGCAGAATGTTGAGGTTCATTCATTGTGCGGAGTGCGGAAGTGAACACTGAGCGCTGCTTGCAGAAATTTGTCATTCGCAAAAAGGCTACTTGGCGAATTGGCTTTTCGCGTCAGTCAAGACCCGAATTGATCGACCGCCAGGCCTAGAATAGTTGTACATTCCAATTCGGATACATATTGAACAGCTGGGCAGGAACGCATTGACGCATTAGATAGTCAATGGAGGATCAATAAAATATTCATTGGGTGTAAGTCAATGTACGTAAGTAGCGAGGCACTATGTTCCACCTCATCAATTAATCAGGAGCACGTTATGGGAGGAGCGATTTAGAGACGGCGATGATTTCGCGTCGTCCATCTCGAGCGCGTCTCGGGGGAAGGCTGGCGCGCAAAGTTCGGAGAGGGAGAGGGTGAGAGCGGGCCAAAAAGTTTTTCCGCGTTGGTTACGCTACTGACGGCAACGAGCGCCAGGGGCATTAAACCTTGGCAAATTACGCTACATGTCGTTGCGCGGCTACTAGACCTTCGTGAATTCTATGCGGGCATCGATCCGTCCACTCGCCATTCGAGCGTCACGCCGCGCTCGGACCCTTTTTACGAGCTCAACTTTTTATTTTCCGACAACTGCTGATACGCGTGCCTTTCTGTGTGACCAGCGGATGATTGGCAGCGCGCACTGTTGCCCGATCGCTTTCCCGCGCGGCGCGTTTCAGCCGCTTTTCCATTTTGCATTTTGCATTTTGCATTTTGCAATTCGCATTACGTCTCCACGTCGAGTCTTACGTGGCGACGACTGCACTTTTAATGGAGTCAACTCTGGTGTAAAGACATTAATATTATTTTATGAACGCATCAGCCGAGCGACGATCGATCTTCGCGCTTCTACAGCGTTAATCAGTTGTACTCGCTATCTGCTTTTCCTTAATTTATAATGGAAATAATTAATCGACTGCTGGTCGTCCGTTGGAAATAGAAGTGGTAAAAATAGTGGCTTACGTGGCAAGTGGCAATAAGTAACGATAATAAATATTTACTATCTTCGGAGCTATAAAAATAATTATTAATACATCGTTTGCCACTTAAACATTCTTCTGTAAGAGGGAAGTCTTCCTTTTTTCCACTTTTACACTTTTCCACTTTTTCAGGACAGCGGATGCTTCTTGCTGCGCATGCGCGGCACATAAAAATAGACGAACGAGCTGCCCTTGCCATTTTATTCCGGGGGTATTATTTCACTCCTTAAGTGCATATCGCTGTCTAATTCGTTTTATTATTTCCGTGGCCCACCGTGGCGCGCGTTTTGAGTAAATTTTCACAGCTGCTGTTGGCTCCCATCCCTTTGTCAGCATCCGGGCAAAAAAGGAATTCGGACGGAATGCGTATCGTCAACGCGTACCCTTGGAATTTTTAATTGGATTTTCCCGACGCCGTACGCTGGCTCTGTATGTCGTTGGCAACTCGTTATCGACGCGGCTACTATACTTCATTGAACGGTAGCCGGCGCGCAGTTCACGGCTCGTAATCGCTCCTGAATGAGATTCAATATTTGATCGAGTTTTGCTTCGCCCTCGAGTAATGCAGCCTTCTCGGTTTCTCTCTAACTGCCCTCCTGTCGCCCCCTCCTCTGCCACCTTCCTCTACCGATACTTTTGCGGTTTTTGCCAGAGAGCGGCGCAGCTGACGAACCGTTTCACGCTTTAGCCTTTCAAAAATATTTCACGTTGATTATCGCTTGCGTGCAAAATACCGCTCGGCTAATGATACGTAAAGTGAACTGCACTCTTTCCTTTTTTCTGGAGGTTTTCGAAACCCATTTTCGTCGTCGGCCATGTTTTATTCCGCGCCGGAAATTCATTGCCATTACATAAAGCCATACATTTCTGTCGATAATAGAGTATTTATCGCATACAATTGCCTTCTTATATTTAGATAATACAGAGCGAACGAGCCGAGCGATGTTGAATAATGCAAGAGGCATAACTATAAAATTGCGGGAGTAGGAACTATTTTAGAGCTGCAACGGAGTCAAAGCATTTATTAAGCAAGACCTCTAAAGTTCGAACCTCATTTCGAATAGTAGATCACGAAATACGGATGGAAACGGAGAAAGTAACAATACTGCATTTGTCGCCGCGAGCTCCGTTTTTTCACGATTATAATGAAGCGAACAAAGGGGCACGCAACCTAACAAAAGATCGGAGCGTTTCCCGCATACACTGTATTTGGAGTACGCATGACTTTTTCCCGCTGAGTCTGCACTGTTGCAACGGCTGTTTGCAAAAGTCTTATGCCCTCGTCATCTTGAAATTTACACGAGAGTCTTGGCAAAGTTGGCCGGGGAAGAACGACAAGAGCAGCGGCGGCTGCAGAGGTGGGCGGACATGGCTGGAGATCTAGCCGCGAGTTTACTTTGAGTTTACTTGATAACTAAGTACATACTTGAGGCAAGCGAGGCGCACGTGACCAGATGGATACCCTGCGCGGCTGTTCCTGGTGTTGTTGCACTCGACGTTTTCCACTGCATCGATGCGCGCAAAGTTCGTGCAGCCGACCTTACCTCGAGTAAGTTAAGTGTCCTGTTTGATCAGCCAAATATGAGCAATTACGGGGCGCTGATCTGAAGTGGATAATTAGCGATTGAACTATTGTTTTCTCGATGAATTTTAAGTCAACAGAGTGGCTATGGACCGGGTAACTCTTTTCTAGCTTGACTTATCTTTACGACTGCGCTGGAAAAACGGACGAATAATGGCGAGCAATTTTCGCCGGCCTTGCGTAAAACGTGAGTTTCTTGTGAAAATTCGAGCAAGAGACCTGGAAGTTGAGGAAAGAAGTTTACGCTTTTATTCCTTTTAAATGAAATGGAGAAAGTCTTGTGTGCGATTTATGTACACGGGCAACGTTGTATCGCTTTATTCGATGCTGAATGGGAGAGGCGTTCCTCTCAAAAGTAATGGTAATGATGTAATTGAAGATAATTGGTTAGATAAGTCGATAAATTCGGATGAGCAATTTTCATGAGGTATAGAATCGCTCAAAATCTATCAATTATTTATACAAGGGAAAATGATGGCAAATACAAATAATAATGTATGATAGATGCAAATAAACTTACATTGCATTAAATTACTGCGACCGAGACCAGCGTGCATTTATAAACAAAGGGCTAGCATTTTCTTTTATACCTCTGTTATTATTATAATATATGTCTTTGCTCGATGACAATTTTCTTTATCATAACAAACCAAAGTAATAGCACACGGTACCACAATAAAAGATACAAAAAGAAAAGGAAACAATTGTATTATGTGCTACAAGGAGAAAAGTTTTGAAAAATTTGCACATTTAAATGCTACATAAAAGTGCGCTTTCAGCCGTAAATCACCGTTTCTATCTTGGAATTAAGGGTCATAAACTGCGCGCATACACATGAGAAGATTGTTCAGAGAAAAAAGCCAGACTTATCAAACTATAAGTAAATTATTCCTTCGCGGTACTTATATCTTGAGCGAGACGACGACGACGACGACGATTCCCGGAGAATTACTCCTTTTTCCCTTTGTTCAACCTGTGTACATATATTTATCCCTTTAAGTGTACGATATCTTTGCATCGGGAATGAATTTCTTTTATATCATTGACGATTGGTCGATAAAATAAGAAAAGAATATTCGATGTAAACCAGCGGTTGCCATTAGTTTAATGGTGCTTTCGTCGTATTTACAATTTTATTTCCTTTGGTTAGATGCAATCACGAATAGGCTTTAAATAAACTATAGTGAAAGCTAACTCTTTCACGAATAGCATGATTTATGTAGTCTTTGCTTTATTGAGACGCGGTAAAATCTTACTGCTTAACGATTCCATTTTCGGTGCTTCCTTGCAGTCATCCATTGTGCCGGCCACATCACTAGTTGCAAGTCAATTTTGCCTCTTTTTATAATAAAAATGGTTTTAGTCGGCTTTAAGACAGTGGAGGTATAAGAAAAATTTCTATAAACTGCTAAAGCGATTGAGCTATAAATTTTTTCAATTTTAATCTCTCCTCCTTTGTCAAGAATAAATTAATGAATAACTTGCTTCTCCTTATAGAGAATAACTGTTTCTTCAAAAAGAAATTTTACTATTATCTGTACTGCTACAAAAACGCTACTTGAAAATGTGTTCCGCAAAAAAGATGGTGACTAGTTTGATATCGATCAATTAAAAGGAAAAAAAAAGGAAAAAAGGAAAATAATTGTCGATAATTGTCATTTGTATAGTATTGAAGTATTGGCAAGAGTTTCTTTAAACGTAATTTTATGTTTTATTCAAAAAGTCTCTGATTGGCGCGTTGCATTAGCGATGATGATACTGACCTGAATATTTATCGCAACTTCAATGCCGTGAATTTTTAATAATCTCACAATATAAGAGAAAAAGTCGGTTTATAGATAGCCTAAAAAATTCAAACGTAACACCAGTCTTCGAAAGTCAGAAATTTACCGTTTTTACTCAATCGAGTTTGTTCGTGATACGCTACTGCATAAAGCTCTTGATTTTCCTAATAATATGCGCGACTGTCGTTGCAATAAAACAGTCATCCGGAGACATCGTCGAATGAAACGTGTAAATTAAAAATGACATTGTCAAAAATAGTGCAAGCACGATGTCGGTAAAGTTCTGATAAAATGCGAATACCAACGTATGCAAAAACATAATTCTCATTCTGTAAATAAAATTTAGTTGAAAAGGATTGTGTTTAATTTTAACTATTAATTATAAAAGTAGAGTCTCTCTCGAATTTTGTTGTATCGTTATAATGAATAACTGTGAAGCTATTGAAACGTATCGCAATTTGATTGAATCGATTATTTATTTATTTGGCACGATTCAAGTGAATTTTCACTAAACTGAGTCTAAATATACAACTAGAAATACTCGTACTGGATATAAAATTTTAAATGTGTTCTGTTACGTTTTATTGGATGCTAAGCAGTTTTGCTCGAGCAATATTCACTCAGATTTTGCATTTAAAATAATTATTCAGTCAGGATAGTCTGATTTCGCGTGAGTCGAAAATCTCTTTATTCGCCGAGACCTTCTACGTTGCCTGCAGTACATGCTTTCTTTGCTATGATTACATTAAGTGGGGAGCACGTGAAAAGGCGTTTCGCATTTCGCGTTTCGCTCGGTCCGGTGCTGATCAAAAGTTTCCGTCGGAAATAAAAAAAAAGGAATAGAGTGATCTCGTTACCTCGTAGAAACGGAACGATAATTATCGATGAGGGAACTAATTAAGTTTTCTGATGACTATTGACGATATCACTTACAAGAGTTGCATGAGCTGAAATAGAGTCGACGCTGTTGTTTACCCGAGAACTTTGATTTTTAAACATTCACGGCAAAACTTCGAAATTCGAGACATTTATAATAAAAAGAGACTAGGCTTTAATTAGTTTTAATAAGGTAGAATGAATAGACTGAAGCTATAATGTCCGTCGTTGTGGTTTTTACACTTTCTAACATAAATTACCGTGTGCGTAATAAGCGAGTGTAAAAACAAACCTTTTTAATAGTTTTCACAAGCTCGCAACTACAGTTTTCTTTAAATTATAGAGGAAAAGTCTTTGATTGTAAGCAATAGTTGGCAATATTGGGCAAAACTGAAGCATAGATTGAACTTAATTAGAATCCCTCGTTTACCTGTATTAATTAAGTCAACACCCTCACCAGGCCAGCCGAAAGTGCAATCAATTATAAACATCATAGTTTGATTATCAGAGAATAACAGAGAGGGAGAGCGGGTGAGACCAAATGGAAGTTCAAAACGTGGAAACAAGGACGAAAGAAATGATCGATGAAGTAATTTCATTTTAATATCAAGAATAGTTCTCTTTGGTCTTCCCGGTAGTTAGTTCAGAAATTGTTGTAATTTGTTGAGCAAGTTCTGAATATTTTCAATACTTGCATTGATTGCTATATCGAGACTGTATTATACAATTTAGTGCACTGACTCAAATATTTTTTCCTTTAATCACTTACAAAAGTTTATTGTAGATCGTGGATCGAATAGCGATGGTTATATTTTGTAGACGAACGATCGAATTATCGGTTAATATGCTATTAAAATTTATTCAACTTCAAAAGTTTTACTTTATAGTTAAAAATTGATAGGCATTCCAAGTAGAAGAAGAGAAACTAAATAATTCTAATTTAAATGCAACTATTATTATTAAGCATAACCTAATTCGCTCGAAAGCAAAGCTCGGTTTGGGTAATGAAATAATAGACTTTTCTAATTTACATGTATCGTGAGCTAAAGTAGTTGGGTCCAGCAAGAAAACCATACATTCCATGATCTGAAAAAAGAATATTTTCACACGACCAAAGTTTTATAAAGGTTGTGGATAGATTGTTATTGGCCGATTACGTGCAAATTGTCACGATTACCAGCATTCGCGTATAAAGATCTAATCAAACAAATACCATCGGCGTTATGTATCAGAAGAGATCTCCGCGAACAGAAACTTTTCAATTCTAATCTGCCTCGCACACTTGCAAGTGCACCTGGTGATAACGACGTAGTCGACTTTATAGTCCTTGGCGCGTTGGCAATCCTAGATTCGATTTTCAGTTCTCTAGTAAACCATCCGCTCCCTCATTGATATATAGTGATAGCAGACTGGTTGTCGTGGCGGGGGAGGAGGTTGAGACAGAAAGAGAAAGACACACAGACAGAGATATGGAGAGAGTATAATTGAAGTACAGTCACGTAGAGCCCGTTCCGGGCATATCTCGATAATCGAGCTGAAGGGGCCTCGATCATCATCGGCAGGCAGGTTCTAGCTAGTTCATTTCATTCCTGGAGGCCCTCGCAGACAATTGGCCGCTTCACCTGAATTGGATAGGTTAAGAAGCACCAAGCCTTGAATACCGATTTTCCCGAAAATTCCTCTCCGTCTGTCTCTCCCTCCCTCTCTCTGTCTATCAGACCTGTATACATAGGTACACTCCAATGCTTTTGAGAATATCACGAAGTGGAGGAGAACTAGTGCTGAGAATATATCCCTTCGTAGATACACACTATTCGTTTGCTTTCTCTTTTGGTTCTTATGCGCGCGAGTTCTCCACGTGAATACGATAGCGGTATTCTCTCTCTCTCTCTCTCTCTCTCTCTCCTTCTCCTTCTCCCATCCTGATTGACTAGGTCAATTCTATAGGAGGTTTTTTTATTCCACTCATAGTATCTGTGTGTTTTCCTATTTTCAAATGCACAGAACAACTCATCTTACTGCATTAGGAAAAAACTGCTGTGTAAATTCTTTTTTGCTTTTACTGAACGAAATTAAAGACATAAAAAAATGTAGTCACTACTGAAATTGTAGCCAAGAATTTTAAAATAATGCATTTTCAGTTATAATAAATAATGAACTATTCTTTTGTTCAGTCCATTAAAAGCTACTTTGCATTATATTCGCGAGAATTAATTTTTCGATAAGTTACAGTTTAAATCTTCAAGCAAGAAATGATTTATCGGATTTACAGTGCCAATTAAATTTTGAATAATTATAATTGCGGTAAAAGATAAATAAGCATTATATTGAATCATTTATTCCGTCCCAAATGTATTTATATATAGATAGCAGAAGCTGAAAATATCGCGAACCAACACTTTAAACTTGATAAATGTAATTCTATATTTGATAAAGTGAACCAAAAAAAAATTTCGATTCGAAATTATTCTTTATTTTTTAAAATTCAATTTGTATATAAATTTAATATACTACTGTATGAATTACATAAACAAACATATTTCTTATGAAAATAAATCCGATGCAAATTTGCTTTAATTAATGATAAAGAAATAATCGATACCGTCTTCGGGTTAAATTAATTAAACTTCAAATCGTTGCTTCCGACAGAAAGTACAACGAGAAATATTCTTTCAAAACGAAGTTTTTATCGCCATAAATTTTAACGCGTAAATTGCTTTTATCGTATTTTTCACGTATAAATTGAACTCATTTATTCAGTGCATATACTAAAACATTTAAAGCCAAATTAATTATACCTAGACTTACAGCTGTAACAAACAATTTCTTTGTAAGTCTCGTATAAATAAAAAAATCTATGCAAATACTCGCATATAGTGATCGAAAACGAAAAAAGTAAGTTGTGTGTAAAAATTAATTTTAAAATCGAAAGAAAAAAATGAATCCGCACGTGGATTAAAAAGTACGAAGATAATTATTAGAAATCAATATTAATGCAATTGCAATAAATAACTTCTCTCTTTGTTCTGTGAGAAACCTAAATCGTGCTGGTAAATATAAAAGTTAAATGTGAATAAGTTAAGTTCAGCATACATAAATTATATTAGACAGTTACAGAAATAAAAAGAAAAAAGATAGAGGAAAGAATAGAGTAAGAAGGAAATCAAGGAGAAAAAAGAAGTTTCGGCTGCTCCTATCGTATTCTATGCTGAAGTTCGTACGTTTCCAGGGTTGCGTGAGAGCTTACTTGCGAGCCGGAACAATCGAGACCCCGGGTACGAAAGATAGTGCGAGAGAGAGAGAGAGAAAGAGATAGGGAGGGGGGAGAAAAAGAGAAACTGTTTGGAATGGGTCGCGAGGAAAGAAGACTCGCGAGATTTATTGCCGCATTAGTCGGTCGTTTGAGAATTCGAGGGCTTTTCGAAAAAAGAAGCCAGAGAGGGACACTCGAAAGCTTGAGAGCATACACAAGAGAGACATAGACTAAGAGTGTGTAAGCTCAACTTAGTTCGTTGGAAAAAGTGTAATCGAATTTTTTTCGAAAAGTGCGAATGGATTTTCTCCTTAGTTTCTAGGCGCGAATCTACGCGTTTAAGAGCGCCACGCGGGCAGTTGTCTCGCAAGCTGCTAGGGACAGATTATAATTATAATGATAACGAATTTTGATTAACAGTTACGAGAGGCGCTATTGTTCGGTCAGTAAATACAAAGAACGAAAACAGTTGCACAAGTCGCTCGTTTTTTCGAATTCGCTGTTCGACTGCGATTCTTGACCGTGCGATATTAGCAACTCACCAACTTATTGTTCACTTCACGCATACAGCGGTAAAAGTTGAAACACTAAGCACATCGAAACTGCGGCAATTAGCGCTCTTATATGATAATTGTCAGTGCGGAAAGAGCGAATAACCGCCGGTGACTGTTTTTTCTTCATTATTTTTTATGCTTTATTTTTTAAAATCAAATATGACCGGAGAAGGGGGTTCGGTAATGAGACCGTTGCTTTTTCAGTAACGAAGGGACTCTTTATTATCTTTCTGAAATTGTGGCAGCTGTTCTCGATCCGAGAATATAGTTATAATTCTGTTAGCTCGAGTGCTATTCGAGGCTTTATCGTAGCTTTAAAGTTTTTCAGCAAAAACACTTAAAATAAGAATCAAGAGGATAAACGATCCGAACGCCAGTAAAAATCAGAGTGTTGATTGCATTCCTGATTGCAAATATCTTAGAGGCGGCGCTGCACGAGCATAAAAAGAGAGGCTCATTTATTTAAAAGACACCTGACGAAAACTGTGTCCGTATTCCGAGGAATTCTCAATTAAAGCGCACTACAGCGGCAGGTACATCTGAATTACGCAATTCAATTACGTCACGCACTCTTAGTATGTATAAGTCAGGCTGTCGCGTAGCTACATGTATTGGAACGATTTAATCTCGTTCGAAATCGGACGTTTCCTTGCAAATTCCGTGCGCGCCTCTCTTGAAGCACGTGGAAAAAGGCCGTGCAGCAGCTCTTTTTGCGCTCCAGCCTTGACCAGGAGACCGGTTCCCATTTACATCCGAGCGCTACCGGTGTGTATAAAGGGATATAAATGCAAAGAGGAACTCCAAACTCGACGATAGATGCGAAATTAATGGTTTTGATTATCTGCGGGATAACGTTATCTTCCTTTTTTCGCGTCTAGAATGAATAATCATTGGCGGAATTTTGTGTCATTGTTCGATCTAATACACGGACGGGATAAAGTGATTTGTTAGTTTTGCGTGAAATTGAAACCTTTTCCAATCGGATAATGATTCTTACGTGATTTATCCGTTAATCTTCCTTGACTTAATCTCCCTGACATTCAAAATCTTCGGATATCGCTGAAATCTTTGTATTCGTATTGCCGAATAAACTCCCATCCATGATGCGAGAAATTCGATATTATTTTCGACGCGAAAACTAGAAATCATCGAGCAAACAACGCAATCCATCCAGACGGACATTCGTCGCTACGGGACACGGATAGCGGCGACGAGTTTAAATCCATTTAATCCCCCGACAGTTGACGCTATCACTGAGAATCGAGTCTGAAAACGCAATATCGCACGCAGGCACGCACGCACGCACGCACTCGTAAGGCGCAGTCTTGGCAAGTTGATGCGTAATGGGCGAGCGCGAACTCGCGCCTTATCTGGCATCGAATAGCGCGCGCACCGGCTACTGCTATTCGACTGCTACACGCGGATAATAAATCTCGTCTAGCTGATTACTCATCGTCTTATCTATCGACCTCTCCCTCTCTCCCTCTCTCTATCTCGCTACTTTTCTGCACTCACCTTAGCTCCCGAGCTTGGGTATCGAAAGGTAGTAGTGTAATGAATTAAGCGAGGAGAGCGTGTGGAAAATGATTGTAATGCATATTGAGAGGCTAAAAAACGAATGTCACTTCCTCGCATGTATAAATCATTAACTCAGATACAACGATATCAATTTGTATTAATAGCGTTATTTATTGCGAAATGGTGCCGATGTTATGAGTAATTTACCATCGGATCGCATAATATCGAGGCTCGCTCGACTTGACGAATACAATTCGCCGGACGGCGCCTGTCGGGAATAAAAAATTTATGTGCACAATTAGATACTGAAACTCGACTTTTATGATAATCCCTCGTACGCGATACACTGTTTTGCGTTGGCGATTTATCCACTTTCGCCGTGTCCAACAAGCGAATGCTTCAAGCGAACAAGAAAGCGTCGCGAGTTTTTCTCAACACTCAAAAACAATAAGGATCCTTTGCCGTCCCAATCGTTTAACCGCCACATTACGACACAAGTTCCGTCCAATTTTTCACTCTTAACGAACGTAACTTTGGATCGATCGAGAAAATGCATTTTACATAAACTAAAAGTAATGCTGATTCCTGCTGAATAAAGTAGCCGCACGCCGAGCAATAAAGTACTCGAACCAAACCCTCTCCTATATTTGCTTGGATTCTTAATAAGTAGAAAGCGTCGGATAAGAGGATTTTCGAAATGGGTTTGCGATCGAGCCACGGATCGGAGGCGCTGAATACGAATTGTAAACAGTATATTCTGTACCGGGGCGACCATTCGCGCGTTAAAGTGCCGAGAACAAGAGCAAGGGGGGCAGGGCGCGGTAGGGGGATTCGAAGAAGCTCTTTACCAGCGGCAAGATTACTTCTTGTCCGTTACGCACGTACTCATAAGAAATCACGCGCACGCCGGCTTTCGACGCCGCGCAGCCCTGGATCGTCTGGATCGTCGCCAAGCCTTTCCCATCTTATCGCGCTGTCTCCCATCGAGGCGGCTTCAAAAGGATGAGATAAACATGCAGCCGCGCTCTCCTCGGGCTCGAGCCGATGCAATGCTGCACACTTCAAGTTTTGACGGATCAATCCGTGCCGATGATAATTGACGAACGAGCGAACCCAGATGTCGACTCGAAATGAAACCGAGAGCAGAAGAGAAACTCGCTAATCAATTTTCTCGAGATGGAGGCTACTGCACTCGTTCTTATTGAGAGTTGTAATCGAGGATTCGTGCGCATCAGCGGTACTAGTCTTGGCTCTCGAGCACCGAGAAACACCGTTGAGCCGACGTTGTTTCGCAGCTATCGTCGTGCTGCGCGATCAGTAGTCGATCGGCATCCCGCTAATTATTGCAAGTCGTTGTAAAACGCTCGCGTGATGAAAAGCATGGATGCAACGAAGTAATGATATCGAGCGGAGATCACAAGACCTACGCTGGATATTAAATTTGAATTTTATATTCTTATCGGCGCGCTCTTTGAAGTATAAACATTTTGTCAAAGAGAGACGAAAATAGCCGTGGAGGAGTTTAAGGGAGAAGACGAGAGGCGGTACGGATGTCTGGGAAAACCTCCACTACTTATTATTTGATTGGGCGATATGCAATGCGCACTGCATCGAGGGCATAGAACCTTGGCGCTTTTATTGTCTGGAAGCCTCGTGCAGGCTTATACAGAAATTTGATTGAAAAGTCGGAGAGGTAGAAGCGACAGGAGGGTGGACAGAGGCGAGGAGAAAGAAATTCCTAGGTGGTTGGCATTCGCGCTCGTGATTCGACGACAGCGGGGCGACAACCAGTTAAAGGCGTAATTAATTTCTCAATGTTTATCAATAAGGTACTTTTGTTTTGAGCGCGACCTACGTCGTCGCTCTCGCTAGTATTGTACTCAACGTTTCTCTAGAATACTTTGGAGGCTCAATTCATTACGGGAGAGATTTATCGCGGAGCCACGGCAATTTACGTTCTCGTTATGAGAAACGAGATGTGAAATCATCACGGCACGCCGCGCGATAAGCATCGACGATGGAAAAAATGAGTATCAGCGGAGACAAAGCACTGCGGTGTAGTCGTATTACTTTTTCAATTATTCGGCTCTTGTACTTTCGTAATAACCGTTTCTCACCGATTCGTCGAGCCCCGTGTCTTTTTAATCGAAAAGATTTATTTGATAAATTAGGCTTCCACGGAATTTCAATTACATCTTATTATCAGATAAAAAATGATTAAAATTCTTAAAAAAGGGTGTTTACAGTTTAAATCGAAGTAACCTTTAATAAAGAGGATCAATTAATAGTGGCAGGGAGGCGGGGGGGGGAAATGCACTCTCATCGCGCTGCCTCGTCGTGTCACCTCACGGCTTTCGATATTTTAATAAAACCCTTCTCCGACAGACTGACGGACGTGTAAAGCATTCTTTTTAAAAGGGAAGAATAGAAGCCCTTTGCGTTATCATCATCTGCATTATCGGAGCCTGGAAAATCGATCGACCGCTGCATTATGTAATCCGTGGAATTGCACGACTTAGCCTCTCCTCGGGCGCGTCGCGTCTCTGATTCACTTTCTTTAAAACTCGCGAGCTTTCGCGATCGATCTTTTTTATTCGAGCGCCCGGAGAAGTCGCGAGAGCTCTGAGCCTCGGACGACGAACCCGACCGAGTCTCTCTTGCGATATTCGATCTTTGCGTGATTCTCGTGTATTCACCCCCGATGACCCTCTTTTATCCCGCTCGCTTGCTCCTTGATTAGTCATTTTATTTGCATTCATTTCCGATCATAAGTTTGAGATATTGCGACGTGTGCTCTTTTCGCGCTTTCGGTTAAAACGGCGATCTTCAATTAATTTAATAATGCTGACTCATTCGATGCGTATTACGTAACGGGAGAGCTAGACCTTAAAATTTATGTTAGCCTCTGGATATCGTCCCGGTGAGATCTAGGAAATACGGAATTCGAGGAGCATAGTTTTTTCGTGATATAATTAAGGGAATGACGGCTTATCGTTTAATTGCCATTTAAATGGTTTTATTTCAACAAGAGTACGAAACTCGTCAACGGCATTGGTGCATTTTGAAACTTTTATCGGGACAATCTGCAAAGAAATAAAAACAAAGGATTATCCTTTTATAGTCGCCGGTTTATTGACTGCACGAGAGAGAGAGAGAGAGAAGCAGTCAGCAGTAGTACTGGGGTTGGGTCGATTGGATTGGCTGCCGTTCTCTTCGTATATATATTCCTATCTAATTTCAACGTATCGTTATAGTTGGGTCGCGATAAATCCGCTCTCGAGGATAGTACTAGAACTGAAAATGAAAAAGGAAGAAAACTATAAGGAAAAGCGAAACGAAGATAGACGGAAGAAATCGTGATTGCAAAAGGCTTTCCTCGTATTGTCCGTGGGTATCTTCATTATTCTCATTTTCCCTTTTATAATTTCATATCAAAAGATTGCCTCGACGAAAGCTTCCTGAAATCATAATGAATCCTCATTCGCGAGGATTCATCTATTATTTGGGCACATAGAAGCTCCTTAGGAACCCGGTGTTTCGTTATTTAATTTTAATTTCGCCTTCTAAATTACAGTTACTTAATTTTTGACGATTACTCCTTTAGCTTCTTTTTGCATTTCATCGTCGTTAGAATGCAGAACTATTCAAAATTAATAATACGATTTGCCTTATCTCTCGTTCCATTCGTCCTTCCACCTTTTCCGAATGTCTTCTCTTCGATTAGTCGTTAATCTTTTATTTACAGACTATTACTGCACGGAGCGAACTCTCTTCAACTAGGTTTATTTTATTTCTACGAGCAAAGCCATAGCGAGCGTAATTGATTTTTTTTTAAACAAGCGTTTAAATTGCTCAGACTCGCGTTATTTATTAGTAACATTAATATTCGTATCTTCAATAGGGTAAAGTTAAATAACGTATACAGGTCAAAATGCATCGACCTAGGGACGTAAAAGTGCATTGCTCGAGCATTGCAGTTGACAATGCGAATAAAACATTTTACCCTATTGAATTTAATATTTCTGGATCTGTATGCATCGCTGCGGAAATGTCCCATTGTGTCTCAGCAAGTTTATTCGTTGAGTCATTTTATCGTGTAAAAAGACGAAACTTTCTTTAAATTTAATTTTTAGCTTCGTGAATTTAAAAAGGATTGAGACACGCAAATAAGAATTCGTCACCTTTAGAATTCCTCGGACGCCCTCTCTCGAATGCTTTTAAAAGCACAAAACTCGACTTAGATTTAACATAAAGCTTAATCTGACATGAATCATGGATGTCAGCGCAGACTTAAGAGGAAACGAGAAATACGCTTTATTGGTGCAATTTGTAGGATAACCACGTTTCCGCGAAAGGGCGAATGAAGTGCCGCGCTCGGCGATTAGCGTTAAAAAGTCGTGCGAAATTGCTTATTTTAATCGGTGTAATTGCCGATGACTTGTGATTCTTTTTATAATACGAGTGCTCCACATTTCCGAATTGGCCTTTTGATATTTCGCTTCGGACTCAAAGAAAGTTGAAAGTACGTTCTTTCCTTTTGTTTATTGAGTTAACTACTCTTGAGCCTTCAATGTTTTCAATACGCGTTGGTAGGAGGAAGCGAATGAAAGAGCAGAGGAGAATTCGAAAAGTGAAAGAAAAGAATACAATTTGCAGTTCACCGACGAGAAATTAGATCAGTTCTTTTTCCACTAACAATCACCTTGTTTAAATTAATAATATTTCTCAAATAATATTATTAAAATAAACGAATGCTTAAATTCAGTTTTTAATTTTGGTCGTATTTCCTCGATGAAGTTGTTTAACCGCCAGTTATTGATTTAGCAAACTGACAATATAATCGAATTGAAACAAATTTATGAACTAATTTCGCATTAACGCGTGCATTTTTCCGAATAACGCGAATGAAACCATGCTGAATAGATAGGAAGACTATTTTTAAATGTTAAAGTGCACTTAAAATACTGTAATGAATTTTGATGGAGAGCGATTTAACAAAGAAGCAAATTAGATATGCAACGTTGAACGTGTTCAATATGTGCTTCTTCCACGCACGGAGTGCAACATTACCAAATTACAACGTTAATGGAAGTAGCTTAGGTGCAAAAGACTGCCTACATCTACCCTTCATGCAAAGTAGTTTTTTATTCGAAAAAGTGACTTATGTACTCTTAAAAATCCGCTGCATACGAAATTTGCATTCTCGCGTTGAGGTATTCTAGGCTACGAAATCGCAATTGTAAATGTAATCGCTTTTCCCTTTTTTCCTAATGACACAAACCATCTATCGCGCACAGTGATAATAGCCCTGCTCTAGCCAAATTAACGTCTTAAAGACACGATATAAGAAAGAATAAATGGCTAGGAAAAATACAGGATGCGCTGTCGGGAGCGAAATTAGTACGTTGGCACGTGCGCAGGTATGCGTGTATTTTTTATTATTTCTTAGCGACTGGCCCTCTTTTTAAGCCCGATGAATAAACAAAGCTGATGCGAGAGGGAGGGCCAACCGGGTAGAAATAAGAAACAAAAAACGAAAATAGGCCGAGTTAGATGAACGAAAGCAAAACGAGCCTTTCTAATTTTGCACGTATCGCTGGCTTTTTCAGAACGACACGCTGCAGGTCGTGTGGCAGTATCACGTAGACGAGCCCGCGTCCGCGGCCAGCCTACTTCCGGAGGACGGGGCAGTGCGCGGCACGCGACCGCTCTATCTTGTGCAGCGCGACGTCCAGCCCAGGCGCAGCTCCGGGGTCGGCCGGAACCACGAGGCCGAGCCCATACCCCACATCTGGAACGTCTTCAACACGCAGGTGAGTCCTTACCTTCACCTTCTAATCCTCTTCAAGTGCGTTCCAATCGATTACCGATAATTACTTTTTTCGTTTTTTCCAACGTTTTACGCTTAGAAAGTTGTTTAATTATAAAAAAGGCAAATTAACGATGCCGTAATCCATTCGATGTGTTTATTATCAATCATCTGTAATTCAAATTTAACTATTAAGAGTTTCGCAAATGCCTCGAACCGCTAGTTCGGAATAATTATTCATTGAATGGACGATTAAAAAACAAGCCGAGCAGATATGCCTCTAGTGTACAGAGCACGTATAATAATTCCTTAATTTCGTGTAAATTAATGTGAAAATGGCGTTGCATAAATTCGCGTAAGCTCGAGTTATGAAATATAGCCGATAACTGATTGAACACAATTAACGCGTTGCAATCGTAATCCTCGACCGTAATTATTGCAAAGTTGTAATTTGGCGAGTTCTTCTTTGGAAGCATGTGTCCCGAATAATGGGGTGAGATCGGTAAGGCGGCGTAACGCTCCAGATGTAGCCGCGAGGGAACTAAGCCACGCGGAAATTTCGCGAAGAGCTAGTCAAGGAGACAATTTGTAGCTCTTACTGCTGGTCTCTGGCCTCCCCCAGTCGGAGTCCTACCAATTAACGGCTGCACGTCAATCCATCGCTTATGGCCATTATCATTATTACCATTATCATTACTATTACTACGACTATTTGCAGGAATGCGAATACTAATTGTTATTATTATGATTGGAGGTGCGGATTGCGAAGGCGCAATTAATGCGATCGTCACGCATTGGCCCTTTTTATCACTCCTTGCGTAACAGAGCGATTTAAAAATTCTAGAATAACAAACCTCATTACAGGTGCTGTCGAGAATAGTTTTTGCCCGTTGTTCTCGCTCTCCCTCCCTCTCTATACATATTTACACACGAGTTCGCTCGCTGATTAACTTTCTTGTTAATCGCGATTTAAAATGCACCGCGGAGGACTCATTAGAAACTGCTACGACTCGTATAGCATATTGAATTATTTATCATCGAGTACACGTTCCGGGCCTTGGCGCGATTTCGTTTTAAAGCCGCGTTGGCTTATGGACGCGCCGCGATCGCGCTCGCGCTCGATGCTATAACAGATATTTGCCGAGATTACGCGAGTCCCATTCTTTATTTATAAATTGGATTTGTTTAATGGTCGGCTTTACATTTGGGGACGCGTAATTTACACGGGAATTGTCGTCACGTGTGGTACGTGGGGAGGTAAGGCAAACGTCGGCTCGGTGGAAAATTCATTGGCCGTTGTCCGTCGCGCAAAGGTATGCACGACCGATTTAATTTGTTGTACTTTGCGTTATTGATAAGAGCGTTCGTTTAAGCAGGCGAGGCGCGCTCGAATAAAAATAAAGACAGACGTTAAATTGAATAAAATTAAAGTAAATTAAATTAAATTAATTTTATTTAATTAAGGGCCAACGCGGTAATGCATTGCCAATAACATAATTAGTTCATTAAATAAGCGCAAAATTTCGCTTGATTTTCGATGAATATACTGAATTACAATTATTTCGATTAATGTATTCCACTTAACTCTTACGGAATAAAGTGTAATGTAACGCCACAAGATAAAACGTAATTTCATTTAAGCAAAATACGCCTTTTAAAATAATATGGAAACGCTTTTTGAATAATAAGCATAGTTTATTAATTACTCCACGCATTAATGCAATTAAATTTCCTTTTCAACTGTCAAATAGGGGAACTCGTGCTTATTTTGCCTTCAATGGCGCCATTAGCTCGTGTAGGTTATTTTTATTAGTAAAAAGTAAGTCTTAATTATGTTTACTTCTAAATATTCTCTCTGTCTAGATAACTTAATGGCCTATCGCCAAAGAGAGAAATGAAACCCGCGGACGTTAATCGCGGATCTTCAAAGGGAACGTTATTCTCGGTCTTTTAATTCACATCGATGTGGCACGAAATTAAGTTCCAGCCATTTCCTTTTACACCTACTTCAATAGGGATTTGCACCCAAAAGTGACGCTAATTGCGCTCATGGGTTCGCGAATGACATGTGCTGGAGTGCAGCCGTCGGTGCACCTTAAATTTGGCTCACCTAAGTCTCCCACGTTGAAAATGAAAAGGAAGAGAGAAAGAAAGAAAGAGAGAGAGAGAGAGAGAGAGAGTGAGACTGTCGTAATTTGGAAAAGTCATATTTTCCGTTGCCTTAATTATAAGAGATTATTGCAACGTATCAATATGAGTAGTCGACCTTTTTATTCGCTTCGAAGTAAATTTGTTAAAAGTTTTGTATAATAATTAACGGCAGTGATTTCCGTATACAAAATTTCTTGGTCAGTTTATAATTAGCTTTCCCCGTAATTAAAAAATATAATATTTTTTCGAACGAGTCGACTCGTACTTTCCATCGCGCTTCGTATAAATCACGAATATTATAAAAATTATTCGCCTACAAAGTCTAATGCCAAGAGCACAGTTGGTTGCCAATTTTATTTCATAATTGTTATCCTTTGTTTGTGTTAGTAAAAGGGATGAAGCTATAATTTAAAGCTTAGCGCATTGTATAAGCCACTTCGGCATAAAGTTGTATTTATAAAGGCAATGATATATTAATTCGCAGAAGTTAACTGGAAAAGCGCTTTTATTTTCTCGCGTCTTTAATATGTACTCGCGCAGTGACGAAGGCGATTATTTCTATTAATGAAAACGTCCAAGAATAACGGAATGGGGGCTCCCATGGCGGCGACGCGTACGTACTACCAGCATTTACGCTTCGCAGCAATACGCTTTTCGCACTTAACAACTTCGGAATACTTAATAACGCCTATCTATTTATAATTTTTATCTATAATTATCGGTGTCGCACGAATTATTCACGACTTGGGAGCGAACACTTACGAACAGGACGGTGAATATTGTTTCATCGACGCCCGAATAATAAATCGTGTTATGCACTCGCCGATAAATGCGCGCCCTGCATGTGTGCGCTCGCGTACACGAATTTGGAAGGAATACGTCACCGCCCACTCGGTACGCGCTTCCGCATGAATTGCATCGTCCGCGATTCGGCGCGATATCAGCGGTACTTCATGCTGCGGCATAAGCTACGAGAGTCGGGAGGTGGTGCGGGGCAAGGGATCGAGCCGAAGGTGCTAGTAGTAATAGCTAGTACGCGCGACGCTAATGAACGAATAGTTTTTTGCGCGCTTGCGCGACCCCGTGAATTTATAACGTCATAAATTTGGCGGCACAATGTAAGGGCGCAACGCGGGCAACCCCCGATAAAAATCCGGGCCGGGGGCGTTCGAATGTAGCCCGGAGCCGCGCGCCGGAAGATAGTGCTGGAAAATATGTGGCAGCCTTATATTTTTCTACAAAGAAACGCGACTTCCTCATCCCCGCCCACCCATTCCTTTCCGCATCCCTTCTGCGATCGCGCTATGCTCGCGTGTACATATGTTCTTGAGGAGCCTCACACACGTTCAACCGTGTTACGCTTTATCGCGTTCTTATGTAACTACGGGGTATTTTCTTACCCTTTTGTTGTTGTTGCGGAACGTGCGAGTTTTATGAATGCGTTTGCTAGTCTGTTATTAAACAGGCAGCTAGGCGATAAAAAACGCGATGCATAACATTATCCCCGCCTATGTTTGCATTCTTTTTCCGTCTTTGCCGGTGCCGAGACGTTTGATTTTTGCTCTGGAACGTAAAGGCATTTTTGCTCGATGCTCAGCTCGGAACGCGTTTCGCTAACTCTTTCCATGTGTTCGTTTACGGGGATTTATGACGAATCTTATTAGCGCGAAAGATACGGTCGTGTGAGTAAATACTGTAAACGACGTGATTAATACGTTTCGGCCGATGCATCTCGATTACTCGAACATTCACTGCACTTAAATTAATAAGAACGAGAAAGTAATTTTTAAAAACGGCGAGTATCAAGCGTAGTTCGAAACACCTGCGGAATATCGGTTGTTCGTGAAATCAATAGAAATTACAAAATGGCTGTATTTTTATCTCCTTGCAACTTCATAAATAACTATACTGATATTTATATCTACTTATGGGACAACATTTAGCGTTATTACGCAGGAGCTAGCTCTTGCTCCTGTAACTCTGAAAACTTGCAAAACTATATACACACACATTTACGTGCGCATACATGCATATAAATATTTATGCGCTGAATGAGCATGCCCGCGCGTGAACCAGTGGGTATGCATGTGCGCAGCTTATGTACATAAGGATTGTAACATCTTGTAATCTAAAATCATAAATTTATTTCTACTTATATTTCAATTTAAAGCACCGAGATATTTATAATTCAATTTTCAGAAACATGTGCTTTTATTCTCGCACATGGGACCTGTTTTCCTCATTTTTAATATTTTATTCGTCAGATGCGTAAAAATGTTTCGAAAACGTTTGCGAGCGATACATTTTTGTAATGTTGAATTCGCGCGAATTTCAGTAATCCAAAATAGTAAACTATTTTCGCTTCTTCATATTTTTAGGGTAACTGTTAATTTATTCAATAATGTGGTGGTGATAGGATAATGGCGTCTTATCCGACCATTAAACTATCCGTGATTTATGTATGCAATGTATAGATTGCTTTCCTATTCATACCTTTGGGTTAACGCGCTAAAATATGGTGGCGATCGCGAAAACTGGAAGCTACGAAATCAAAAAGTTTTTACGCACCCTCGTCCATGTAAATTTTACATCCCGAAAAGATTATTCTTACGCTCGATATCACTGGCGATATCGGAGGCAACCCCCAGTTTCTTTGTAATCCGGGGAGAAGTTGCTGTCCGCCGTTGACGCCGTCGCCACCGGGGAAAGAGAAGCTCGAGACGCCGGAATGAGGTGCTTAGCTCGTGTCGTAGTTTATAGCGCGACACGGGGAAAAATCCAATCGTGGGAATGAACGGTCGCCTATATCCGCCCTCCAAGGCGTTTCCACCCGCACCGCACCACGGCAACTTTTCGCAATCGAACCCCCAACACGCCAGAAGCACACGTACGCCGTGGCCGCCCCCGCCGTTTCCCGAAAATGCTTATAAAATTTACGATGTTTGTCTGGCCAGCAGCTCTTCCCGTCTCCCATGCACTTGAACCCAGGGTGACTTTACGAGCGCCATTTCTACATATCCCAGGGCATCTCATCCTCGATCTCCCTCGCGCTTAGTCGATTGGGAGCACGTGGGAAAGCTACGGGTTTCGCATTGACTGCGCGCCTCCGGCGAGGTCCCAGTGATTTTCGATCGGCGTGCCGATTTTTGGTCGAGTGCCAAATTGCGCGCTCCCCGGACAGCACCTTATTGTCTTTCTTGCGGATGCTCGGCTAATGAGTTTCGAACGAAATTGAATTTGGCTGCTCGCGAGACAAGTTTTTATCAGCACCGAGGATGAGAATTTTCCGCGTGGGACTTTCACTGACCACTCGCGCACTGTAATTTCTCGTCCGCTTGCATTCGACGGCGGCGGCGGCCGCTATTCGGGTATTATGATTATTTTATAGGCGATCGTTAAAATGCGACTCTTAGAATGTTCGCGGCAATTATTTGCATCGAGCAGCTGCGGTTCGAGTACTCGGACCGGAAATTCCGATAAATTGCCATTAGATCGAATGTAACGAACCAGAACAAAATAATCAATTGATGAAAATTTCGAATTACCAGTCAAATGAAAATTCAATTAAGTTTGCGTGGCCGAATTATCGATTTTGTAATTGAGCATTCGATTGGATGCATTTTTTAAATTTTATAACATCTTTCACGCATTAATATTTGCCATGCGAAAGATACCAGTTTGATATTATGGTACTCGATTCTCGAGTCCCAAGCGCACCGAAGCTCAGAAGGAGTAATGAAAGTAAACTTTTTTGTTTTCCAGGTTCGTTTACCCATGGATCAAGACACTCTCCTTCAATGCCGTGTCTTTAGCCTTCCCAAGATCCTGCATAAGCATCATGTCGTAAGGGTGAGTATTTCAGCTCGAACTTGGCTCGAGTTACTTATTTTTAGTTTCTTCTCGTTTCCTCTGTATATACGAGTAATCATTCTGTTTGAGCCACTCGAAGTTTCTGTAACACCGATACTGAGATGAGACCAGACGAGACGAGTTCTAACTTTTCTGCAAAACTGGCTCCGCCGTCGCGTAAAAAGTTATCATTTTCCTTCCGATTGTTAAACGGCTGTTTGTCTGAAAGTTGAAATAACGCTTGAATTAAATTCTCGGCGAGGTAATTTATTTAAAAATTGACAGATACGAAGTTGCGTAAAGTCGGCCACTCGAGTGGAATGTCAATTATCCGAATGGTCAAGGCGACGCGTATCTTAATAATAGACGCGCGGAATCGAGTGTTTTACTATTTAGTTTAGCAAAAACAGGTCTCGGCTCGTATGTGCTAAATGTGCTTAAAAATACGCCGTACACGTGAAATAAACGATCGGAGCTGAAATTTTCTTGTACAGATTGGACGAGAATTTAAATCAACACCTTCTACCGATATAAATGCCAGTAACCTCGCGCGGAAAAAGCGCACTCATACATATCTGATTGCTATGAATCAAAAGTGTCTATTATAGCGCCGATAGACTACAGCGGCGTGTACGCTTGAACTACGAAATCGCGAATCGAAATTCCATCCTTGGCTTTTTCTCGGGCAGCTTGTACTACGTTAGCTACGGAGAAAACTGTAACTGGAATATCTGCTGTCCCTTTTCTATAGCTCGTGCAAACTCAATAGTACGTGAGTGAATTCAGCAATGGCCGCGCGCGGATTGAGAAGCGAGAGACAATTAGTGTTCAGCTTTCGACTTTCGGTGGCGCGAACCGTATACGCAGAGCCCACACACAAACAAACACAAAACACACAGATGTGCGAAGAGCCGGCCAGTAACGGCAGGTTCTGCGCACACACTTGCCGCGGAGTCGACGGCGAGTGTAGGGATCGAAAGTTTCTCGGAAACTCTGCAGACATCTCGTTAGCCTCAACGTAACTATTTTGGTTATATATATATATATATATTTTCTTCTCTTATTCAGTTTGGTCGCGTATGAATTTTGCTGCCTCGGAGAAGAACCGCCGCAACGATAACAGTTACTTTAATATCTTTCCCGACGATTCCTTAAAAACCATTAATGAGATAAAGTTATTGTCGCGCGCTGTAATTATATTACAAAACAATTAATTTGTTGAGCTACGCTAATGCTCAATTACGCACGTTTATCGAGTCTTGCCCAATACGATAAACAGCTCTTATCTATTCGACGGGATCGCATTAAATAATATTTGTTATAAAAGTATCGTTGTCCATAAATTATTCATCCGTTTAAATCGAGAAAATACAACTGCTTTTAATATCGATCTCACCGGCTGCACACTAATAAATTATTTACCTTTTTATAACAATGTTTCGGTGCAAACACAGATAAGATCATTATAGCTACGGTGACAAGGTCTTTTCCCCCGCACTTGAATTGTAAAATCTTGCATTATTTGTCACAATATATATTGCAAATTATCAGAATAACGGAAATTGAATTTGACTCGGATGCAGCTTTTTGTGTTTTTCTGAATCTAAAGCTCGACAAATAAATAATGTATGCACTTGAACTTGAGGTGACTTTCCTCTTTCGCTCCTTTCTTCTCTTCTCTCAGTGCGCACGCGCAACTACACACACAAGCACCCACAAACACACGCACCTACGTACGCACGCAAACAAACAGATGGTCTGTGGCTGTCTCATTAGCGTGCCAATCGTCGTATATATTTAAATCCAAGCCGTATTTCTGCATTTTACCAACAGTACGAGCCCGTTATCCAACCCGGAAGCGAGAACTACCTTCACCACATGACCCTGTACGAGTGCCGCGGTGACGAGGTCAAGCTGAACGAGGCGAAGCGAACCAACGGCACGAGCTGCTCCTCCACGGATTCGCTTCACGCACAGTGCAACACTATCGCCGCAACCTGGAGCCTGGGATCAGAGGTCAGTGTCACGTTCGTGTTCACGTTTGTAGACTTCCCTGACAATTAGCGCTTAAGGCAAGACGTGTGTTTTAACTAGAATGCTATTTCAATTTTCACTCGGACCTTAATTATAAGGTCATACGTCGGACGTGTTCAAAGAAACAAGACGTATTCGAGTACTCGAATATCTTAGTTCACCTACAGGTGGTAAGAAAAGTAATTTTTTTATTAATCGACCGGCGCGCTTGAGCGAGTAAAACTTGTCGCGTCGAGAAATTAATCAAATACTTGGGTGCACACAGATGTATTTTAAACTTTAAACTTTTTCGTTCCCGCAGCATTTCCTCAAAATCGTTTTTAAATAAATTCACACGATTATGTAAAATGTTTCGTATAAAATAGGTCAATTTGACATTTACATTTTTAAAAAAAGGCAAGCGTTAGTTTTTTACTGAAAAAGCATATGGAATAAGGGGTGAAATTAAAATGTTTCCAAGCTGTGGCGAAAAAATCTTAAATAAGTGGGGACTCCTGCCGTTGTTGACAATTTGTAAAACTACCTTGATCATCCTTCATTATATCTCGATCGTAGGTGTGCTTCAATTTATCTTCTCTGCTTACTCGACGAATTTTGTACCCGTACTCTTCCTCCCCGCGATCCCTCTCACCCTCTCACGCTCTCCTTTCATTAACTCTATTTGACTTACAATTTTCTTTATTTTACATATTTATACCTGAACCGCTTCGTTGAAAATAAATTTTATTTAACACATACCTTTGGAGATATTTTTTAAGAGCTGTGTATTTATTTAATAAATATTTCTTAATATTTAAGTTTATACCTAACGTAGTTCTTCGATTTACAATATTTTTAAATCGGTTATAGCGCTACAATTTTTATCCAACTCTTGTACCTTTTTTATATTCAATTAATTAAATTTGTAAAAATTGCATTTTTAATTCAAAATGTCAAGTAACGCTATTGCAAACGATTAGTTTTATTGAACGATGAAAACCAATGAGAAATTATAATTCTTAAGAGTTTTCAATTCATAAAGCGACTATTTTCATACTTATAATTTTGAATCGGCATTTCAGCGATTCTCATACTTAAGAATAAATATTTTATTGATGCTTTTCAGCCGCTTATAATAAGGATAAAAATTTATCAGAATTAGTGTTACCTTGCAACACTAACATTTGGTGAAGAGCAAAAAGAGTAAAAAGAGTAAAAATTACACTGTTCGCCATAAATTTTATACTTTAAAGCCTTCCAAAGCTAAAGATCTCTACTTATCTTAAATACTTCTATAAACATATATAGTCTGCTTATCTCGTCCGAAAGTGAAAGCCTTCGTACCACTATTAATAACATGCACTATTTACGAACAAATAAGAATTCCCAATATTATTCCCCTGATCATTACTATCAAAACTCCTCGCCTCTTTCTTTTGCTTCTTTAATCCTCGCAAGATACGTTGTCCTATCCGCGGATGTAACGCCGCCGCCACCGTCGCTTCGATAATCCTCTTTGCGTCGTAATGCATACCAATGCGGCAGACGACCGCAACAGTAAACCCGTTCTCATTCTTTCACATGCACGCGCACGTACTTTTCTTCGTCGTTCTCTTTTCCGCTGAACCGATCGCTTTGGATCCTCGTGTTTTTGCCCCACTCTTAGTCCCTTGGCCGATCGCTTCTTGAGATTTCTCTATCTACTGGGTGATTAAGTTGGATCAGCGAAAGACAGAGAGAGAGAGTGGAGGAGAGAGAGATTCTCCCGATATGGGAAGATTATTTTTGCAAGACCCAAGGAGAAGTTTTTATTGCTAACCTTATTGTTGAATTCGTTTTTTAATTTTTTCATAAATTGTGTAGACCCTTTTTAGGAATACATGTTTTTGCTTATTCGTTGACGTGAGATATTTAAATGAGAAGATAGCGAATCCCTCCCCCCCTTTGGAGACAGGTTAAATTAATATCAATAAATATAATTATTTTGTAGAAGATTTTGTACCTCAAGAATATATGTTACCATGTTAATAATAGTTGTTGAAATTTGGACTTCGAAATTTCGTTTTAATTCGTCCAGATCACATCAAGAAATTTCTTATTTTAAACTTGTTGCAAAACTTGTTTGTTAAATATTTATAATATACATCTGGTCAAGCCATGTATAAAAATACATGAATCAAGCAATCCAAATATTGTTTTAAACGTACACTTCAACGCAAGAGTGTATTTTTGTTAATACGATCCTTCAATTATCGTATCAAAAATAAAAGCCGAAATGATGAGGGACACAAGCTAATGACAAAATTCCATAGTGGTGTCCTTCTTAAAGAACAGATAAATGCTGTTCTCATGTGAAAATGCAAGAGAGACAAGTTGCAATCACCGATACAGCGTTCCCATAACTAATGTTTGATCAATGTTAATACGCGTTCAACGTGTTCTTCTCATTTTTCACCCTCCAATAATAATTTATCCAGATGACTCAATTATTCGTGCATATTGATTACTATACAATGTCCACCTATGTCCCATAAAGCCACAAATCATTTCTCAACTGCATAGCTGTAGTGTAGTGTTAGTAATCGAAGCGTCTCACGCGTTCAATATCCCACCAAAAGAGATAACGAAAAGGCTATACCTCCCGAGGACCACCGAAGTAGCCCATCCTTGAAAAAAAGAGGAAAAGAAAAAATACTAAAAATTGTACTGTCTTTTCCGCAGGGCTTCAATTATCCGCCGGAGGCCGGTTACTCGCTGGACCCATACACCGGACCGCGCTTCTATATGCTGGAGACTCACTACTCGAATCCCCAACTGGACTCCTTTGTCACCGACAGCTCGGGCCTGAGACTTTTCTACACAGACAAGCTCAGGACGCACGATGCCGGAGTGCTGAGTGTTGGTATCGATCCTAATTGGCGTCACATTATACCGCCTGGTCAGCCAGAGGTTGTATCGGAGGGTCATTGCATCGCCAGGTGCACCGGGTACACGGTGCCGGACAGCGGTGTTAACGTCTTTGCTGTGATTATGCACACGCATCAGCTGGGAAAAAAGGTGAGGCTGAGGCAGATCAGGGACGGCAAAGAGTTGCCGCCTATCGCTGCGGATGCTAGTTACGACCCCAACTATCAAGAATACAGAAGATTGCAGAGACCTGTTAAGATCTTTCCGGTAAGTTTCATTATACGTTTCATTATTTATGGGTAAAGAAGCTTATATTTAGAGTAATATGCGGACAAACTTTATTATATGCTCTTAATAATTTAGTATCTTTGAATAAGAAACTTATTTGAAGTGAAATACTTAAATTATATACTGTTATTTCGTTACTATTTTTACGAATGCGACAACGCGAGTATCGATTTTTATTGAAAATAAAGTGTCATATTTCAGAAACAATGGTACCGTTTTGAAATATATTTGAAAAATTTTATAATGTTCTTTATAATTTTAAAAATAAGATGAATTTAAAGTATTCTGAGCTCCAATAACGACTTAGCAAAACTATTTATTACTTGTCCAACTAAGAAGAAACGGAAGCATCAGGAGATGCGATACGATTGCCAAATGAACATTTATCATTTATAGTAAATTCAAAGTAATTAGCGTTACGAATTCGAATATTTTCTCGGTACTTTTTAAAACTGCGATCGAATATCGTATTCTTTATACTATTGATTGTTAACTTTTAGATACTCAATTCAGTGAGCTAGTAATCGATACTACCTGCATCCTTATTTTCAAAACATTTTGCACACGGTTAATCATTTCTTTATTAAAATTGCAAATGTTAACGAAGCCAGCGATGTTGAATGTTGATTAGTACAGTCGTTTTATAAATATATTGAAAACATGGAGACAAAAGATAGAATTCCATTCGTTGCGATATTTTTGCGAAACGTGTCCAAGAGTAATTGTCGAATAACGTTCGGGTTTTTAACCCATTGTTACGTGTTGTAGGGAGACCACTTAATCGCAGAATGCACCTACTCCTCCCAAACAAGGCAAACGATAACGCTCGGCGGATTAACTACGAAGGAAGAAACTTGTCTAGTCTCGGCTTTGTACTACCCGAGGATCGATTTGTCGCTTTGCTACTCGCTTCCGGCTCTCCCAACTGTCCTGCACAGCCTTGGGATCGACAAACTTGAGTAAGTACACTGTTTCCAATACATCATATAATTTCTGTATTAGAAGATTTACCAACTAATATCAATTTATTAAATGTATAGTTTTATATAAATTTACTGCATATATCACTGAATTATAATATAAGAATAGTTTAACTTTGGTCAGATTCGTTATTTATATTTTTTAAATAGAGATTATAAACAAGTACAACCAAAATTACGATGAGTTTGATATTTTCATATTTATTATTTTATTGAACTGATTAATTTGTATATACCGATGTCATGGGCATAATAATTAGTCTTATTGACAACAATAGAAATTTAATTAGAATTCAATGTTTGGCTTTCTCTTTACATTGCATAGTGATCTAATGTACTCAATTTCAATATTAAAAACGAATGGATTATTAATATTAGGTCCAATAAAAAATTCGAAAGAAAAAAAACGTGTTTTCTTTTTTGCGTTTACAGAGGTCCAAGTCCATTGAAGATAATCTCACCACCGGAGCTGAAGGGCATGACACTGGAAGAGCGCCTCGTCACTTACGACTGGCAGACGAACTTCCAAAACTTTGCGGTAGCGACGCGCACCGGTACATTCAAACCCCTCTGCTCGAACACGAAGGGAACGATTTTGCCCGAAACCTCGCTCGAGTCACACTACCCCCGCATCATCCAGACTTATCAAGACCCTGAAGTACCTTGCACACGTAAACCCCAGCGAAACAAACTTTCGATGCTCCTGTCCGAAGACGGCGACATAGGGGGCGCGGATAGCGATGAGACCAATGCCGTGGAGAGGGGGCAACTGGTGCGCAACAAAGTATCGCGCAGCAGCGACGCGTCCTCATTGGCGGCTGGTTCTGCCGCTAGGTGCGCCTCGGTCGCGATGGTGTTGGCTCTGCTAGTCGCAGCACTCAGGTGAAGGACCAGGGAGCAGAAGACCTTGCAGTGGCAGCGACTCTTGGTGAGCGAGTAAGAAGCGCGAGGGCACTGTGAAATTGCAATTATTATATTATTATGATTATTTTTTGTAATATTTTTTATTATTATCATTAACTCTTGCGTTGTACATTTTGTTAACTACTGGTTAGGATTCTATAATGTATATTAAACATAACAATCTCGAGGCGCGAGACTAATCAATTTTTGGGCGGTGGGAGGAGTCTGGCTTTGAGAAAATACGAGCAGTACATAAGTAATTGGATATAAATTTTGTCACTGAAACAGTCACAGAAATATTATTTATTCCGCCGACCATGTTTATCCATGAATGCCGATCGCTTGTAATTTCATTTTCAAATTCAAAATGAAAAGTTGCCATAGGATTTTTGCCTCAATTGTAGGCACACAGTAAAAAATGTTGGTGTCGGTACCGATAATTATTAAAAAAGATGGACTTTAATCCAATTACGTGTGACTATTTTCTCTATGCCGCGAGTGAAAGCACTGATCGACGACGGTTATAAATCGATCAATGCTTCCACTTCGTCGATACTTATATTTGTCGTTCTGTACAGTTCTTTCGACTTTTTAAACGAAATTAACGAGTATATACTATTATTATTATTATTATTATTATTATTATTATTATTATTATTATTATAATATTATATTATATTATTATCGATTCACGAATAAAAAGGAGCGTTTATTTATTCCTATTTAAAGTTCTCTTGCACACAAGAGGATAAGTCACGTAAAATTTATTTTTTAAAGAAGGTAACGTTCTATCGTCAGCTTTTACTCAAGTTTGATATTTGCGTAGCGATAGGTTTTTTCACGCGTCCTTAAACAGGAACTCGTTATACATCAACTGAAATAACGTAAAATACCCGCAAAATAACATAAGCGATCGTTGGTTGAATACAGACGAGCCGCTGGTGAATAAATGATTTTTTACTACGCGAGAATTTCTATAACTAGATAATGTTGAACTATCGCGCGCTCGTCTGTCGCCTTTGCCCGCCGGCGTTCGCGATTATCCGTTGCACATGCATTTCTTGCCAGACTTCTTCGACAACATAATTATAATATTGCTTTTTGTACATTGACATAGCTTTTTATTTGTTTCCCAAGAAATTCTACGATTTGTTTAACACTTATACACAGTAAAAAAATTCATTCGTGACACCAGAATTTTTCTACTCAACGTTTTGCGTACGTATTGGACGTATTAATTTAAAATCAATGCGATAAATGGCCAGTCTTGAGCTTTAGCAATCTCGAAATAATACACAACATTTCATTTCTTTTGTCTCTATAAGATTATATTGTTTTTTTATCAATTACTCTTTGATCAATCGATCATTAAAACGTATTTTACTTTTGTAAAAATCTGGAAAAACACAGCTCATTTATTTTTCGCGACGTATATCCAACTTTTACTGTGTATAAATTAAAAAATTTTTTATTATTTTTCTCTGCATTTCAAATTATTGGAGAAAAATCCAAACTAATAAAAAAGAAACAAGTTTTATCGATGTTAGATTTTCATCTTCTGTACGTGAGGTTGAAGGTGCTATGTCTTCGGCTAAAAAATAGTCGGCTGAAAATCGATATTTATTAAAGGATGTAGTTCATATTTTACAATTTAATACTGATTATTTATCGGTGTTATAGAGGATATCTGTGTACGTAGCGTGATAGAATCGATCAATCGACGCGAAAGATTTTACTCAATTTTTTGTTGCCCAGAAAAACGTCAACCTTCGTTCTATGACTGTTTTTTATGCTGCGCAGTCACACCATCATTGACGCGAGATTTCCAGGCAACGTTTTTTGATATTTGTTTTGAAAAAGAGGAATCAAAAAATGCATTGATGCAAAATTTCAAAACAATGCTATTAGTTTTCTCACATTTGTTTTTCGAGTCCGATTCCCGAAGGTGGACGTCTTTCTCGCAACGAACGAATAACGATAAAATGCATAACTATCCAAGAGCTTTGAGTATGTAACACAAAAGAGCGTTTCGACGAAAAAGAGCGTTCCGACGAAAATGAGCAAGTGATGACGTAAGCTCAAGGCTGTTTCAAATTTGAGTAAGGCGAATGGTAGTACTTTCGGGGCGTTATAAATACTTTACTCGCGCATTACGAGCTATAAAGGGAAAACTGCCGGTGATATGACCAGAACAATCAAGAAAGTGTCGCGCGTAATCGTAGAACACTTCTCGCACGAACCTATACGCGAGAGTTACGAGGTATAAATTATGTTTATAGGTAAGTCGAAGAAGAGATAAATAACGACGCACTTTTTCGCGTACTACCATAAAGGATTGTAATTGACGGATATTTCGGACATTGCGCAGGCGTATGATGAAGCATTTGTAAAGTGGAGAAATAGGAAATAGTTTTGTTTGAAATGCGGCTCTCGACCGGTGTTTGGACGAAGCGATCTTTTGAAGCGATGTTTGTATTTTCCTTCATTGCCATACCGCGACCGCCTATTATGCAGTCTTACTATCTTATACGCGTGCGTGGTATAACGCATTTCAATCTTTTAACGCCGCGCAACTTTCGCGCTCGTACGCGCGAGCACATCTCTTGGGAGGCAAAGAGTTTTAATTTTTTCAATGGTTCAAAGAAATGCAATCGACCTCGTCCTCCCATGTTAAGGTGCGTTCTCGATAATCTCGGTAACTTTTCCTTCCACGAGCAACTGAACCGAGCGAACGAATGTGAGGCGAGAAGAGGGAGAGTGCGAAACTGAATGGAGGCTCGAATCCAATGCACCTTCTTTTCATAGTTCTTTTCGCACTTTCTCTCTTTTTTCACATGCCAGCTAAAGATATTCAATTTCCGACTTTGGAGAATGGGTGAGAATTATCGTGAATGGGGAGACGGGCCGCCCATTTCATTTCCGTTCCCTATCCATCGACGCGACGCTCTTCTTCCTTTCGAGCTCGTAACACATATCAGTGCACAAATACACGTTTCAAAAGACGAACCTCAAAAAGGTGCCCTTTCATTGATAACAGCGCACTGGCGGAGTCAGAGAATGGAACGTCGAGAGCCGCTTAACTTGTATGTATTGTATGTAGATGAATTTACTAATTAAGAATCGAACGCTGTGATCACCTCGTCGTCGCCCGATTGTTGATTTTACGTTTTGTACGGAATCAGTGACCAAATGTTGATTCGCGACTCAAGAAGACAACGGAGCGCTGGGCTGTTATAACGATGTACCGATACTTTCGAATGCTCGCATAAGCATTTCGACGCAACCACTTGGAGTCGATGTAATTCCATATTTTGCGCTCGAAACACAAAAAAACTCATTAACAAGGGCAATTTTCGATCAGCCCATTTGTCGATACGTGATGTGAAAGACAGTTGGAAGCGTCGAAAATGTTGATGGCGTTGTCTCCTTCGCGAAAATATCGCAATTGCTTGTATTGTCGAAGATTATTTTTAAGGTGTTGAGCGAACGAAAGAAAGATAAATAAATACATTGACATCGCCGACGTAGAGGTTCGACAGAGGCGTAAAAGTAAGTAAACCGAGCGAGCGAAAGAGACAGGGAGAGAGAGAGAGAGAGAGAGAGAGAGAGAGAAGCACACAAGCGAGTGTAAAGTCGGTGGCGAATGTCAAGCGAATGCAATGCGAATGAATGAGTGTAAATAGAGGAAAAAGAAAAGCTCTGTATATAGTCATAGATTTACGTGCGATCCGTGATAGTACTGTAGGTAAAATCCACGAATTATCTCTCCCTTTCTCTGTTCGATTTTCAGTTCCAGTTTCCTCCCCTATTTAGTCCTAATTTTCTTTCGATTCTCCTCCTTCTCTTCAAATTCTGTATACACGGTTGACAATTTTACGAAAAAAATAAAAGCGTGCGTAGCCAACAGAGCGACTCGCTAAAAAATAGATACATTCTTTATAGCTCTATTGTTCACATATATGTATCATGTATATGTACGTACCGGCCCTTTCTATCCTTTCGGAAACAAGGTCCTAGATTTGTACCGACCTAGTTTGCGCAAAATAACAAAAGAGGAAAAAAGCAGAGAAACTAACGTTCTGCGTTACTAAATAGGCACGCAAAAAGCGTAACCATGAAGATGATTATGCGAATTCGAGAAATGCTACACTATCGTCTACACTGTAACAAATTGTATTATATTTTATATATATAAATATGTAAATGTTTTTCTATAAATGCAAACAGCTCTTTATTTGTATGACCTTATAAATCCCTTCATCCTTTAATCATGTCCGCACATTACTTGTTTCAAACGATTGGTTAAATTTTTGCAACAATTTTTTTAATGCAACTTTTTCTTACTGTCATTATAATCTTCACTCTTTACTCTATTTGTTTTTCATTATTTTTTAATAATTTAACTAGACTATTGGTATAAAATTAAAGTTCATTTTAAGAATTGAAAATTTTCAAAAATATAAGAAATAAAAACTCTGCGTTCGAGTAGTTTTTAAGGTAAGTAATAATTATTTAATAATAATTCGTTAGACATTCTATAAAATTATGTCAATTTATTTAAAAAAAAAATACGTACGGGCACTTCTGCATTAACAATACCGGTAATTTTTATTGGTAACCAATGTCAGCTATGAGTCTTATGTACATAATATAGTAAATAAAGTTTTTTACGAATTAAAAAAAATAATAACTTCACGATCGATCTTTAATAAATTTTAATATTTTTAACATGAAAGCTTAGAATAGATCGAAGTTTACACGAAGTTCTAAATATAACATAGTTATACGTGTATTAATGTATGTTAAGCTAGTAAATAGTTCAACTTTTAAATGTACTTGAAATTTATTATTAACATTATTGTTAAACTTCTGTCAAACGAGTGAAAATTCATTAGCTTGTTAATATGAAAATACACTCGTACGTTTTCGCGGTCCATGTTTATTATAAAATCATTATTTATACTCAATTTTTTAAAATTTAAATTATATATTTTTCTTCTTATTATTATTATTTTCTCTTTCCTCATCTCCCTTCAGATATGGAATCGTATTTATCAGCTATTACATTAAAATTTACTTTTATTTTATTAACAATTTAGTTATATTATAGAGTCATTTTATTTTATTTTAGTTTTAATAACTATAAGTGCACAGCTTCTCTATCTCGTTAATAGTTTAAATTAAATTATGTTTACATAAAATTAATCACCTTTTTAGTATTTAATTTACGAATTAATATTTCATGATTTAAAATAAAGTAAGTTCAACGTTAGTTTCTTATTAAATTTCATGGATGAAAGGAATGTACAAGTATAATTATAACAAAACTTATACTTCTTTAATAAAAGTATTACTATTATTCGTTTCTGTTGTATTAGAAGAAGTTGACGATTAAAATCTGTGTAAAAAATAAAATTTCAAAGATTTTAAATATAATTTCAATTTATAAACAAACTATTTCAATCCAATTGGTGATAACTGGAAAGATGGCGATAAACTAATAACGAATTCCATATCGCAGATACCATTCGAAAAAGGTAATTATCAAGAAAATATTAATATCGAATGCACGCTTTTGCTAATAAATAAAAAAAATTGACTTTGAGAAATATTAAGATTCATCATATTCGTGTTAGGAAAATACACTAAAGTCATATTTTTTCACAAACCAAAACTTAATTGCGTCTATTTTGTTTGTAAAAAAACTGTAGAAAGTTTAAAATCTATTTAATGTTATTGACAGTACAATCAACTGAAAAGCTAAACCGCTTTTTTTTTAATCCGCGAAATATGCAAATTTAACATTGACTCGCTTTTGAACGAAAACTGATTTAACTCGTCAATTCGAAGCACTCGTAACTGCACTCAGTTTTATCGGCGTGCCAGTTGCGTATTTTGATGCGACGCGCCGGAAAATAAACACCCAGTCACGAAATAGTTCGTGCCTTATACGTTAACCACGTCGAGGAACTTAGTCGGTGGTGAAAATTTTGATGAAACTGGATGAAAACTGTGGAGACCCTCTCATCGCTACAATAATTTTGTATTCCACGCAGTTGCCTGTTACGCCGTGCTGCGGTTACCCGCGCGGCATTTTGAAAAAGAAGAAAGAAGTCTGTCGGCGTCGCAGGTTTCGATTCGAGCGAGGAATGCAAAGACCTAAGCTGCCGGGAGCTCGTGGCTTAGTCGGTCGGAAAAATCGTCGCCGTGGAGAGTTTCACACGGAAGTGCAGTCGGGGAGTGCGTGAGATCGACTCGCAGTGTAATCAGTCCGAAATTGGCTTCTTAATTTATTCAACGAGATTTTATTATTCATTTAGCGGCGGAGTTGGCTATGCATAAGAAACGCCGCGGGGCCGGGAGTGATTGCTGGCCCCGAGCGAGTGCGCCGGCTGGAATTAATACATGCGTGGAGGACATGCGTTGGCTCCGGCTCCGGACTTTTCTATGCGCGTCCCCGTCACCGGACTCTGGCGTCCAGCAGCCGGCAGCGACACGATCGGCGGATGAGTTTATAGGCCGTTGATCGCGCGCGTCCCGATTAAGGCTCGCGTCCCCGGAATATACAGTGGCGTCGTGTGCAATTAGAAGCCCGTTAATAGGAAGGGCCCGAGCGTATTGTTTTTACGAGCCGCGTCGTCGACTCTCCCTTATTTTCCTTGACGCGTGACGCGCAAAACCCATCCACGGAGAAAATCGCCCAATTATCGAAATTCAAGCTGCTCTTCCAGCTATTGGCTGGGAAAATTCGACAAGTTAAAAGAGAGACGCTTCGCACAGGCCTTTAACGAACGCATTGTACTTCGTTAAAGTCGAGCAGCTTTCACGAGCGCAATTAAAATCGTGTGATTTTCCGCAAGGCGAGATGTGTTTTTGAAGTTCGTTTGTTTACGCCAAAGGAATGTATTTAATGTTTCTCGCAATGAGAAATGAGCCTTTGATCCACCGGCGCACTCCTCCTGAAAGAAATAAGCTCGAATTATTCACTCTTAATTAATCTTCGAAATTCGCTGCATTTATTTTTTAATATTTTCCCGTCGAGAGTTCGTGTCCTGGGATCAGGGGCACTTTTTGAACAAATGGCGATGAAAAAATAGCTGCTTCAGTTTTCGTTTCGATAAATCTTTAAACTTATCGCTCTGTTTTGTTCGGTAAATCATTCGTGTTGATGAAGTTGGCCGATAACGAACCACAGACCCTGCGCGTATCCAGAATTAAATAGCTTGTGGTAAAGTATCTAAGATATCTCGTTGAAGATTGGGCATCGGAATTAATCTCCACGATTTAAAGGGATTTAGCTTCCCACCGAAAAGTCCTGCCTCTAAGTATTCATTCGGAAAAGTCAAGGAAGGAATCATTTGACATTATAACACGAAAGTTTACACGTAGCGACTTTTCGAGATGCATTTAAGATTTTACCTGTCAGTTTAAGTGATTATAATTCTACATAAGATCTCGAATGTTTTTCATGAATGAATCCTCTTTTAAATTCTTCAACGTAATCCTGATGACTTCCCGCGTAAGCTTTTGAAAATACTACGAGTGCTTAGTTGTTCTCTTGATAGGCTCGTAAGATACGCACGTCTCACTAATATTTTTAACGGAAAACGTTTCTGTAAGCGATCGAAAGCTTCTTTACATATATCTACGTAATGCAGCCGTAGTTTTACCAGGCTGCTATCGATTTTTCTCGTTGATTGCTGGGGCACGAATTCATTCGAACTGTTTATCAGGAGACGTTCGAGGTCCCTCCACTAGGAGCTGCTCGTGCATCCTACCAAACACGCGCTTCGTCGAAAGTTGGAAACTGTGCAGCAGCGCGGGTGGCCTTTTTTAAACTTTGTGAAAATCGTTACGCACCAGGTGGGACTGTATTTAAAAGCACCAGCAGACAACGCTGTTGGTCAATTTTAAAACTGACTCGCACGTATCGAAAAAGACACAACTTCATCGTAATTATTAGTTTTGGCAGCAATTTAATTTTTTTCGCGCCCGGAATTTTCAAATTCGGCCTCTTCCAAAATTCCTCCCGTCAAATTTTGATTATATATTGATTAATTGCGAATAATTGCATATTTTGGTACGCTTAATCTTCTCGGGAAAATACGGTTTTGCACAAGAATTTACGAGTTTTTGAGAAAATAAGTGTTGGCAGAAAAGTTCATAATATATAGGTAAATGCGAAATCTCTAGAGGGAAACGAAATATAATAACGAATACGAAATCACTTCGGAATATTAAACCTCTAAGGGAGAGTCATTTGTTAAAAACGAGCTCAACTTTTTTCCGCGACATTTATTTTTTCGCAAATAAAATGCCGATATTATTATCAATTAGTTTCCGTGGAAATGCGCACGTAAGACGGAAGCCTTTGGCATAATTTCTTACGGAAATTTTGTATTTCACTTAAATTGTCAGGTCTCACGTGAGAGCTTTCAGCGCAGGCGCTCATTATTAATAACATTTTTTTCCGCGGAACATATTTATTTTCGCAATCGCGGCTGCAATCTTGCATAGCAAGTGTTTCCTCGACTCGGCCGTCCACGAGAGCGATCGCATTTTCCGCAGGAGTCGTAATTCCGACCGCTAATTTCGCCGTAATCTCGCGCGGAGGGAGTCGGGAGTTTGGCACAACGGAATCTCCTCTGGTGCGAGTCCGACTCGAGGTGAACCCCCGCACGAGCTCCTCGGCGCGGCGTCTAGAGATCGCGCGCGCCTACCTCATTTACATGTAAATTTTAAATATTTACGGCGCGGCGCAATTTGAGCGCCGGTATCTTCTCGCTCGGACAGGCCCCCCGCCCCGGCCCGCCTTACCCCCGCCCCCCGTCGCGGTGAGCACACACTTTATGCAAGCGCGCGCGGCAACCAGTCAGCGATCGCACGTGCGTGTAAATTGCAGCTGTGGCTACCCGAAGTCTTTAGCCGGCTCAGCTGTTCCTGGCAGTTCGAATTGCTGCTCCGTCTTACCGCTAGATTATATCGCAGATTTACCAAAGCACCTTCCCCCGCAACTTCCAATCCATTAATGAGTAAGTTTTCGCGAAGTTGCGCAACTCGGCGCCACCCCAATTCTCCTGACTCACCCTCTCTCTCCCTCGCCCGTTCATCCTCATTTTCCAAGTCGACGTCCATCCGCGCTTGCCGTGCACATTATATACGTAGGCGTTTCCGCGAACGGTTTAAGCGAGTCGAAGCTCTGCTCTGTACAAGCGCGCCCAGAACATCTAATGAAACTTTGAGGTTACGCGGGCCTGCATATTACACGTGGCTTAAACTCTCCGGCGCTAGGCTGCTGCTGCTGCTGCGACTGCGAGGCGCGTTTGCAGACTCGATGTAATGACAAATACTATACATATTGCGCCGGGACGTTACGATGTGTTTGTCGGAACTTTACAGATACGAGCTACGACTTGGAGTTTGAGTGCTCGATGTGAAGGGACGCGATGGCAGCGGAGAAAGAGGCTCGTAATATCGATGCAAATAACGTGGCTTTTATATGCTTTGAGTTAACCAAATAATTTTGCCGGGACTGTGCGGAGGAGAGTCGCTTTTGATAGTGGATAGTGGCCTTAAAACATTTTACGTTCTGCATATACAAGTTTGCGAGCGATATGAAATTCAAGATTCTACGTGCGCCGCCTCGCTAACACGCTTCCAATTGTTTCTTCGTATTCCACTTAAAGTGGAGCGCCTCGTTACGCGCGCTACCACAATGCGTCCAGAGTTGGGGGGGGGTGGGGGGGCAGGCGGACGGTGTATCGAATATTTGCGCTTAAATAGTTAATCGTGTATTAATATTTTACTCGATTCGCTGAAACGCGGTTTTACGTTTACGAGGGTTCGCGTTTACGCTTCCGAATCTCGCTTCGAATGAGACGGACTTAATTTTTAATTCGTTTTTACACGTGCAATACTTAAATAATAAACAAGGCAATCCTGCTTTTTATGAGTTATGGCTTTAGTTGCTCCTTTGAAAAATGTTTCATAAACTCGTACAGTTTCGAAGATGTACTAAGGTATAAAGAGTGACACTTTGTTATTAGAACACGTCGCTTATATAATGGTAATAGACTTATCAAAAGTAAATTTATAGCTTAAGTTCTCAGAAAACAATATTTTTCAAATCTCTTTTCATGAATTATGTATCAGTCTATCATTCATGTAGAATAAAAAAATCTTCGAAACAGGTTCCGTTTGTTGTAAAATGGTTTCAATAGTAATCGCCATTACACACACTTGCTTTATAAATTATATTTGCTATAAATATCGCTGTTGTTACTATTATACCTTGGCGATGAGTAACGACCAATGGGAGAAAGGATTCAAATATGGTTGATTGCTCCTGCAAGTTTTGACTCGGCGAACGATTTTCGATATAAAACTACTTAAGTACGTCGCAAACCTTTGGAATTTTATTTTCTACTCAATAGTGTACTTTTAATCGGCTTTCGGGAAACGAAATTAAACAAGACTACGTACAGTTCACTTTATTGCGACGGGAAGATTTTTCGAAAATTATGATTACAACGACCTGATCTTTTATCTTTTATCAAACTTTTTAGTTTGGAAATGTTTGAAAACGGTCTTGCGTGTATTCAATATGCGTGTTGACTATGTACATTGTTTTATCCGAATTTTCTATTAATAAGCAACATTATATACTCCGCGTTGAAATATTTTTTCGTGTTTTTAATATTTGATTACTGATTTACGATTAATGCTTTCGTTTTGTTTTCAATATTACCTTGATTCTTCATTTTTGTATTTAATTAACTGAATGAATGGGACTCAGCGATTGATCGGATAAAATAAACACTAGACGTTGTATTATTACTAGAAATTTTGAAAAGGACTCTCAAATAATAACAAATGTATTATGCAGACGATAATATTTTCGTTTTGACGATATTACCTTTAAAGAGTACGAATATTGATTTTTATAAAAATTAGTTACGCATTTTAATGAAACAGCTTACCTTCGTTGTCTAAGATTAAGCCGCTCGAACGTAACCAATAATAAACTGAAAATAAATTAATCAAGCTGTAACGTAAAATGGAATGTGTGCGCAAATATAATTTAAATAGAAGCTCGGCAATGCAAAAAATGTATGTCATATCGAAATAGATCTACGTACGACTGCATACATTTTTATAACTCTCGGAGATTTTTTTTTGTAAATGCATTTGTGCTGTCGAATAAAAAGTACCGCATATTTTACACCAACGAATAACCTAGCGCACTTAATCTACATAACGTCGATGTTGGAAATTCATGATTGGCGATTGCCTTATTAAAACTGGAACATTTACGACTTAGTACCGTTTGAGAAAACTAATGAACCGACGATACGAGTTGCATCGATCTGTCACGTTGTTTATCCGTTATTGAATGCCCGACTCTCGCGATGTTGCAGCAATCAGGAGAATTGGCCGAAGATGTTTACCGTTCGACGTGCAATCAGAGGCTCGCGCAATTTGCAAAGTCACAAAGCCCTCGGAGGACGAATATTCGATTGTAGCTCAATCAGTGAACGGTAACATTCGATAAAGTGCACAAAGGTTACGGCGGCTTCGGAGTTGCAGCTCTTGGCAACTTCATAAAATTTATCTGCTTGGAAGCGCGTCAATGTGCAGCGCCGCCTCTTCAGCCTTTCTCAAATATTTGAATTCCGCTTCCGGCGCAACTAGTTTTACGCTCCCTTGATTCCCAAGCTTCGCGCATATTCATTTCCGGTAGCACGTCGGGCGCTTATCGCGGCCGTCTTTTTCTGCCGACGACTTTCGCCGCTGCGATTCCGAGTCGGGCTCCTCACGCCCACGTAGCAAGTAATCGAAAAATCAAAGAATCAATAAGCCGTTATCAATTATCAGTGCAGCGTCGCCTGGTTCGCTATTACGACCTCGGCCTTCTCCAACATCCCAATGCCCGACGCCTCTCCAGGGCGCGTGTCCGGCTTGCGTAATCGCGATTCCTCGACAAGTGCCTGATCGGCGGATGAGGTCGTACCGACGGGTGTACTTATCCTTTTGTCGAAGAGTGGTTAATTCCCTTAAATACCGACGGTGACGTCGATCCGGCATTCTCGGTAAACCTGCACTCTGTGCTGCGCGCGCATTTTATTCCCGAATCGAGCGATGGCCCGAGGACTCGCGTGGAACGCCCGATGACCGTCAAAATTTCAAATTTGCGCTCATCCCGGTTGGAAAGTATTTTCGAGGCCCGTTCGACGTCGGCGAGTTTTCCGTGCGTTTCGGATGCTTCGCATTAGTCAAGACATAAAATAAACATCATAAATAATCTGAGAGCTGCAGAATTTCTACGGTATTAATTAGCGTCCAGGAAATGTATTGTCTAGGAAATTTTGTTATTATTAAATGCGAATAGCTGAGCTTAGGGAAATTAGTAGAGAAATATTCGTTGATCTTTTGGAAGCATTAATCAATCACGGTTTCGATTAAAAAAATTATACGCAAGAAGTGTTTGCTTATCGGCGACCAAAAATAATAAAGCGGTATCTGGAAAAGGGTCAGTGTTTACAAAAGAATCCATTTGTTTAGTATAATTTGATAATTCTGCGCACGTGGTGTTTTCCGACAAGGGCATAATAATAGTTTTTTTTTTCAAGTATGAAAACGTCCCCCCTCCCGAATTATCACTCAATTGTGAGATATTTCCTAGAATCCTTCTCTTAGCGTAGCACTAAATTAAAATTAAATTGAAATTTTACTCAAACAATGTTCGGACCCTAGAATAAATCGACGTAAGCTCTGTAAATACGAAATTCGCAAGCAAGTTTCGACATTTCAATATACGACGCATACAAATACACGTGCTTGCAATGAAATGAGAGAAGAAGAGAGACAGGAAGAGAAAACGGAGATGTTCTATATTGCTGTTAAATCGAAGAGTACCGATTGACTTGTCAATTTTGCAAAAAACTTTATGTTAATATCTAGAGAATGTACACGTACTTCTAATAGAACACTTTAATATTAGAAAATATTAGAATTGTTAAATAAACAGTTTTCGTGACCGCGTCTAATCGAAACCCAAATTATTCACTAGGAAAATTATTTCTCAAGTCATACATTTAACCGAACAAAATTTTATTTTCTACCGGTACTTATGCTTATCTTTAATCGTGACCGTACATGTTGTATATTAACCTGCGAGAACATTTAACGGGAATAAAATTTTATTTAAGAACTTTTGTTATTTTTTTGCGTCGCCATGATCAAGATTTTATTTTAGTCTAAATTTATAGATTTATCTGCATATCTTTAAATCTGATAAATAAAAAATGTCATTAATAATGAATTTAATAATTTCAGTTATCATCAGTTATTATTGTTAGTAGAAATGTAATTCCCTAAGATATATTTTAGGTAAAAGAAGAAGTAACAGACACTAAAAACTATTTAATGTTTAATTCAATGCATTTGTCTTGGGTAGAGTAATCAGCTTCTGGCAAATGGAAGAGAAAATCTAATTTGACAAGTTTGAGCTAAACCACCGGATGCAGTGACGTCTTCGGAACAAGCTAGAGATGTTTTCGGGGGTCAATCATCGAACACCAAAGTAAATGATGCAGGAGTTATTTGATTACCTTGGCGTTTTCACAGATCATTCCGTTCGGTTTGAAATAAGGATTTTCTAAAACAATAAAATATTTTGTAAAACAAGCATTAAACCTCTGTGATTTTCTTTTTTGCATTTTATTAAAAATATTACATATTCGTACGTAACATGCTCGGTTAATTTTTTAATCACGCTAATTTAATTATTTTATTGTTAAATAAATGAAGAAAGTGTGTGAATGGATGCATTATAATTTTTAATTATAGGCTATTTGAGGAAACATCGATCTGCTTAACAAAAAACAATAGCTATTCGGCACTAATATTAATATTTATCAAAGCATCATTTCATTAATTATTTTTCAACTTGTTTAAAAAATTTATGTTGCATTTGTTCGTTATTTGATAAATCAAAAATGATTATCATTATTATTATTCTTATTAACTGTCAAATATGTTAATTTCTATGCGAGTTAGTTTATATTTTCAATCTTGATTTCAATCTTAAAAACAAGATTTAATAATTTATGTACCATTGCAGGAATAAAGTTGGATTACAAGTTGTACTTTCGCCTAAGTTTTTTGAAAATTATAAATTGAAAACTTGTTTCAAATTATTTTCTATAAGATTAAAAGATAAACGTACACTAATTTACTATATTTCTCACAAAATCACATAAGTATGTAGTTAAAAATAAACTCACCGAAGGTTACCAAATTATTAAATATTATTTATAGCTATTAATCGCATTTAATAATCGACTACATATTTCATATTAATCATGGTTGGTAGTAATTGATACCTGTGATTAAATTGTACAAAATAATGTTATTTACATTGCAGTTAATGATTTATTTATGAAAACAGTAGCTTGCACAATCGCAGGACAGACTCTATATTAAAATAATAGACTAATCGTTGTTTAACAATGCTTATTGTTATGAACGCATACAACTGGGAAACATAAATATAAGCCATTGAATTTATATTCATATTTAAAGGTATATTATATTTGTGTACATCTTAAAGTAACAATTATCATATCGTGTTCTCTCACTCTCTTTCCATATTTCTTTCCCTTCCACCTTTTATTTTTGTTCTTTTGTCTCAGTGGTAATGTGTCTCCACGCTCGTAAATCATTGGTTTAATTGTGTGTCGCATACATACGCACATTATTGCCAAACTCCTAATAACTCGTTTATACTAAATTATGGTTATCTACACAGGCATGCGCGCACACACACACACGCTCTCGACGAAATGCACCCAAAAACACACAATTGATTAACTGATCTCGTGCAACTGGATATTTTGCAGTCTTAATTAGTCGCATTGTTCGCATTGCAATATTGAACAGAAGTGATTATATTTTTAATTATATCCAACGCATATCGATTAAAAGTTAGATTAAAACAAGATGAAGTGGGACATTTCGTATATTTAACGATTTTTGCATTTCAGAAAAACGATCGCAGAACAAAAATCGTTGGGTTTATCGGTAGATGTTCATTAGTAGACGGTAGACAGTTATTATAATTCAGTTAATTAAAATAAATGTTCACGTGAAAAGAGAATATGAGTATTTGAATTATGGATGTAGTAAGTGAAATTCTTAGTGACATTTTAAAAACAAAAACTATACTTGTGGCTCTTTTTTTGACTGTATTTGTAATTTTGTCGATGTACATGCTCTGCATCGATAACTTTCACATAATAATCATTTTGTATTCTAATAACGAAGCTCTAATTATTAGCCAACTAATTATCTTCATTGATTAGCGTTATATTTGGCATAATTATCGCCAGTGATTAATTAGATCTCGGTTATTCTCATATAACCGTAGGGACCCAGACTAGATATGCACAGACATACGAGAGATACTTGGATCATATCGCAGGAGTGGCTCGATCTCCCGATTGTCCGAGACATGAATGTAACGCGTCACAATCAGACGAAACAGGTGTACCTTAACAAACTTACGAGAACAGGCGAGAGGAGTAAACAAAAGAAACTTTTGACAAATCGAGAGAGAGATAGCGTACAATTAGCGGAAAGAGGAAAATCAGCTATAATAATTAATCAAATAACGTCACACGCTGCCCTTCCTAATAAACGAACACGGACAATTCACTTCCAGCACGCAGGCGAAAGCTCCTGCCCTACCCCTCATTTGGCGTCGATTTCGCGTAAACTGGTTATGAGATCGAGTGCGTGGCTGTTCCACTTTCAACGATTGATTAATCATACGCAGAAAACAATTTGCAAAATTTGCTATCACTCGCAACGATGAGCCGACAATTATTGCTATTGTCGTATAGATTTTGTAATTTCGTTAAAAAACGCTCGGCTTGCGTCTGTGCGTCCGAATAAGTGCGTATGTGGGTGCGCGCGGCTGTGTGCGACATACAAAAGCCAATGGTCAAACAATACGTTCCTCCTTCGTATTTGTTCGTAGATAATTAGCTACCGATCCATGTCTACCCTTGCAGTCCCGTGCCACTCAAGCTTTTTTCACTCATAAGGATGTTTGAAAAAGTCCTTTGATTAATGATCAGTTGCCATATAAGGATCTCGAATGAATAAGTAAATCAAGTCGCGTTCTGTAACTAATACAATATTTTATTATCACTGTCTACTTTTGTAGCAATTGATATTTTTATGATATGACAATTTTGGACGCTCAAGGGTAACACAATTAATGACTTCATTAAGCGGAATTCATATTAATGTTGCTAATTGTATATTGCTCAATGTTATTCGAAAAATTTGGTAGTTATAGTTTAGTAAAACCGTTTGAATTTTGCTCTGACGTTGAATGTAATTTATTCATAATTATATGTTTGTTAACAAGCGCCTTAATCGCTTTTATAAACTTTCTAACGTACGAGTACTTAAGATCTATAAATAGTGCACGTGAATTATTAGTGGTATTTCAATTCATATTTATCTATGTCATTATATATTTACAGGACTATAACTATTTACATGTATATGGTTTTGCAAAATATAATACTAATAATTAATGTAACTATTTAATCGAGCACTCGTATCTTAATATTTATAATAATTTATAGTTTTTAAATGTATTAATAAATCATGGATTTTTTAATCAAGAATCCAGATTTTCACAAAAGTCAAGATGAGATAATAGGGTTAAATCTAAAATCCAATAAATTTATACATATCGGATTAACTAAATTCTGTACCGAGATTCTTGAAAATAATTGCTTTTAAGCTTCCTGTTCCCATTATTCTAAGTATATCCCGAATTTTCAGTTATTCGATCTTATAATCCTCTAAGTCTTTCTTCCTTAAATCCTTTATTTCCCTAAACAGCATTCTAATGAAAGATGTTAAATTTAATTTGTTTTAAACAAATTTCCAACATGTATATTTGTTGTATATTATTACGTGTTCATATATTTTTTATGAAAACATTTAAATGCATATTTAATTATTAATTGATCGACTGCATATTAATTAAAAATTATCTTTCTATAACGATTAAATTAAGCGCATGGATGAGCAGCAATGGAGTAAATAATTATTTTTTTTCATACTAGATTGACAGGAAATAAAATAATATTAAAAAATATAATTCTTACATTATTACACTCTGAAGGATCGTAAAAAATTAATGGGAGCTCTAAAATTAGATTAATCAAGTAGTGCGTGTAGCAATGAACTAAAGTAAATGATAATTCAAACTTTCTTATTTCTGATACATGAGGTATTAAATCTGCATTAAACATTTCATTTGTTATATTTTACATTCAGTACAAACAAACCTAATAATAAGACAATTTAAAAATAAATATTTCTTAAAAATGCATATTATAAAAGATCAATATTTTTGTTCTGTATTTAAATGTTAAATTTTTCAATTTCAAATTAATTAATTATCAATTAACCACTATAAAAAATTTTGTAAAAGATATCAATTAAATAATATTAAAAGTTGAAAAACAGATGCATTAGCGATTATTTTCTTATTTTATTTCGAAATGCCTGCACATCCTTTCTATCACTGACACGTACGTACTTTACATGAAATTTTATTTTGTACCGCACTTATCATTCGTAAAAATTGATAATCTTCAGTGAAATATATTTGAATAAATTTTACAATTAGATATTCTTCGGGGAAATATGAAGCATTGCTGTTACCGTATCAAGCGATAAATGTATCCGTTAATTGAAAATTTTTAGTTCACCATGTTAATTTTTTTTAAATTCAAATTTTACTTCTGACAATAGTAGTTCGTGAGTTTTTATTTCCTTAAAAAATATGATAATTCATGTTTATTTTTATGCGGTGCCAATTAATGTAATGTACTTACAAAAAACTCAATTACATGAACTGGATGTAACATGTTAGTCACAGAAGAAAAACCACAGTGGCCTAGAGTTTTCGCAATTTATATGTATAATTTATATGTAGAATATTATTTATTTATGAATGTTAATTATTTCAAACTACATTATTTTATAGAATTTTTTTTACTTTAGTACTATATATGCTGAAACAACTTTGTTGATTTCAAAGGCTTTCGCACTTTATTATATTTTATTACTATTTTTTTGCAAAAACAATGATTCTTTTAAGATTTCAATCAATACATTAAAATACTATTCTCGATATACTCGTACATATGCTTTTTTATCCTCTTGAACGGGTGCGAGCGGATACACGCATATTTATAAAGATACGCAAGTATTATTTTACTAATATATCTTATTACTGCAAAAATACCTGATTGACTATAACGTACTACTAAATATTAAGTACAATATATGATGATAACAATAAATTTATGATTAAATCGATCAATACCAAGGCAGTTTAAGTATCATCTTTATGATAGTTACACGTTTTCCGGGTTGCTCGAGTGGTCACAATGTTGAGTGTATTATCTTACATCGTCATCCAAATAGACCGCACGATACCACAATACATATTGCGTTGTGTTTGAGATATATACGGTAAAATACAATTGAATATTTACTTTAATTTTAAATTGAAATTCTAATCGAATGTATAGTTTAATCAATCAACCTTTTTGAAATAATGATTAAAGTTTATCGATAATAAAATTATTTGCTTACATGACTTTGGTATGTACCTTAAGTACTTCAGCAAGTTTGTAAAATCAAGTTGTTGAATTATAAAAACTTACTTTAGTATAAACATCTTCGAAATTGTGCCAAATGTTATTTACCAATACGTGAAAAATTTATACCTAAACGTGTGATGGAACAAAAAAGCAATGCACATTATTTCACACAAAATGTTGCACGGTCTTAAACTAGTTTTTATAGTTTTATAATTTTATTTAATCGTTTAATAGATTATTATTATTCTAATAGATAATAAGATAAATTTACATGTATATATCGATATAATTACAAAATCGATGAATCGAAATCATTGCAAAATCCGTAGGAAGGGCTATAACTTTATCATTCTGGAAAAGAGGATATTTATTATAAAGTTAAGAATATTCGATGCAATAATCTGATAATTTTTTCTCTTCATTTATTTTACAAGATATCTTTGAATAAATTACTCGAGACACTTTAATTATTTATAATGTAATTCATCATATCAGTTTCGTAAAAACTGGAATTTATTAAATTTTGCTAGCCTTTTTAATTGCTTTCTATTTTTATTTTTTAAATTGTAATTTTTAGATAATTAATATTAAAGTAAGCTAGTTATTATTAATATTAAAAAAGTTACAGTTATGATATTTTGATTTACATGAATTTATTACGATTCTTCTGTTTTATTTTAACGTCTATCTATTTCAGTAACGTACTTGTTTATTTTATTGTTATTTTTTAAGATTTTTTACAAGAATACACAGAATTGATCACTTCGATTAAGTGCGATTTCTTCGTATCCAATAAATTATAAAAATACTCGACTTAAAATACTAAGTAAAAGTACTGTTGAAAAGTAGTTTTAAGAAGTATCATTAATATAATTATAATAAGTAAGATAAATCATTTTGATTTAAACGCAGATAATTTAAACGTATAAATTTTTAGTTAGATTAATGGCTAAATAATTGATTTTGAAAATTATAAAAAATTAAATGTGCAACGAATTCAGAGAAGGAATGTGTATCTTGTTACGGAGCATTTTCAGAATGACCTAAGGAGAATCAATTCCGAAGAGAGTAGGATTAAAAGTACTCGAAAAGCTTTTGTTGCTTTAAGAATATACGGGTTGAGCTTCGAATGGCGGTTTCCCGTGATACACAATTGCACAAAAGAACATGAGGTTAATGAAAAGCTCTTGGATTTAAAGAAAGGGTTAAAGTGAAGTGTCACAGAGGAGGATTAACAAGCAGCTCGAAATCCGTACAGAACAGCCGAATTTACTTTTGTCGAAAGTAACATTATCAAGATATTTTACAATAGCTTATTGGGAATCCGAAAATGGACTTTTTCACAATAATATTTTATCCGAATATCTAGTTGATTGGTATAATATACTAGTTTATATAAGGACTCTCAGTCCCGAAAGGAATCTTGCATAAAACGTAAAATTCGAAATGCATAATTACTTTGAAGGGGCTGAAAAATAAATTCAAAACCATTATAAAACCAATGTTTTCAGGTTTTATAGTCTATGGCAAGAATTTTTATCTAATAAACATGTTCTTGTACTCGAAGTAAATTTCAGAGTTAAGAGCTGCACTGGTCGAGCAAATAACTAGATTAAATTTAATTGTAAAAAAACAATGTACGAGAAGAAAAAGTTTAATAAAATCGAATAGAATAAAGTCTTTACAAAGAAAATGTTTGCATATTATTTTAAAGGATCTCTAAATATCATTGCTTTTTTTTAATTTTGTAAAAGTTTGAGTGGTTTGATATTTAAGTAAACTGTTATTAAAAGTTTGTTGCCCGTAAAGTCTAAATAAATAAAAGTTGCTTCTCAAATAATAGTTTAAATACAAATTAGTAAAAATAAAAATAAAAACGTATTTTCTCATTTTATCGTGTTGTTAGAAAAATATTTTATTTAAATTTTGGAGCGTTATCACTGCATTATCAATGCTATTAAAAATAATTATCTTCAAAATAACTCACCGATATTTTCTGCATTATTCGTACTGTTTTAATATAAATTTAAGAATCATTAATATTGCAGCTAACAATAATCGTAAATTTGCATCAGATAACACTTGTAAGCAATAGCTTTAATTGCAAGGATGGATTTTTAAAAGTTTAGAGTTAATATTCAATTCCTTTATGCACCTGAATATTGTATTGAATACACGCGATAAATAAATTGCACGGCACTCTTGATTTATAACTTTCGATTATTCCAATAATTTTTTACGACTATTTATACATCGCGACTCGCGTATAAAATAATGAATGATTACTTTTTAAAAAAGACCGTGCATCAATCATAAAGTCAATTCATTTTTAAACTACAACCTAATTTTCTCCGGAGTCGAGACATAACTCAAACAATAATATCTTACCCTGTATCGCATACGTCAGGAGTACAAGAAACAAGTCACATAAGATACACATGCGCATGGGGATTGAAACTTGTTCGGTATAAGCGTCGAGCAGAAGCACATATGTATGCTGAATGCAAAGCTCGTCCAACGATTTATCGTGATTTAAAAAAGCAAGCTGAAGCCTACGCCGGGGCTCTCCTCTCTTCCCTTCTCTCGTCTCCCTCTCTATCCTTGGCTCCTTCCTCTACATTCGCCGAATACGAAGGTGGATAAGCTTAGAGGTATTTTATTAACTTCCTCTCTTCCTTTTTCTTCAACACGAGTTCAGTTCGTAATAAGGTATCTCATGTTGACGTATTTATTACAGTAAGACGGACGTTCGTTTTCTTATTTTTGCCAGCTATAATGCCGAATAAAGTCGCGCAAACTTATAAAGTGATAGTCGCGAAAATAAATTAAACTTTTTAGTGATATACCTCTAGCCACTTGAAAATTACGGTTCTCTCTTAAGGCAAGTGATTTTTCGATTTGCAGCGAGTGTAGCCTTTGAAAAGTGTGCACGAATCTTATTACGCAGAGTAGAGGAAACCAATGCTTACCAATGATTAATAATAATTTCTGTCTAGCGGCGAGGCGAAACGTCGCGCACGCGCAAAGCTTGACTTTTCAGCTTGACTTACTCTGCGACATTGCGGTAAAAACTTCTTAATAAAATGCGTGAAATTTAACGTACGATTTAACGTACTGTTGGTACGAGCTCGAGTCACGCAATACGTAGACTCGAATTAATTCCCGTTTATGCGAAAGCCAACTTTCTTTCGCAATGTATTTTCCATATCGATAGTAACTTGCATCGGGACTATTAAATCTTTATTCGACTAGATATAGAAGTCGCGGTGCGCGTGAAAAAAGCTTTTCGACTCCGCAAATAATAAATTCCCTCTTGCACGCTCTCGAATGTAAAACAAGCCTTTCCACTCGCTGCATGCGCAGTCGCGTGTCTATCTTCGAGTCTCGTGTCGCGGCGGCCGCGGGCGGCGTCAATTTGTGGAAAATAAAAACAACGGAACAAGGGGAAAAGCGTCGGGAAACAGCGCGGGCGCATAATGGATCGAAAAAAGAGCGGATGACAGAGTAAAAAAAGCCCGCTGCCCATTTCGCCCCCACCCCCATAAATCTTCATCGAATTCGGCCGGGGCAGGGAGGGGGCAGCGGAAAACGAGAGGTCAAAGCTACGTGTGATATACGCCCCTGTAAACAAATTATATTCAGTGCAGTTCTCATGCGGGCGATTTACGAGTGCCAGCGTCGGTCGCCGAGTTGGAATATACGTTCCGCGATTACGCGTTTTATCGCGGCCAAAGATTTTGGTACTCCGATCGCGTTGTCTCGTGCTCGTCTCCAGGGGCTCCCCCTAATGATTGCGCGTGCGGCGCGATATCGACAATCGGCAACGATGGGTTCTGGGATGCGGTGCGCACGCTTGAAATCAGTTGCAGGACTTCTGAGAAATTTCTGGCCTGAAATGCGCGCGGAGAAGAAGTGAAAAGTTCCTTCGTAAGATTGTGGAGGTATAAACTTTTTGAAAGGTTATCAAGTTCCCTGTGCTTAGTGATAATTCAGTTTTTTCTTATTCGGTTAGAAATGCAGCGTTGAGTTTGTCAAAGTTGCTAATAGTATTTAAATATAATCTAATTTCCTTAATTTTAGTTTCATTGAAAGATGTTTTAAGACTACGAAGTGTGGCGATGTTAATATTTAGTGCTCGACTAAATTGTTTATTTTGAGATTGCGCGTTGATAAATTTTCCTTTTTTATACGAAATAAAATAAAAATAGTGGGAAAGTACACTGACATGCTGCGGGAACATTTATTTCGTTTAGTTCGTTCATAATTCTTCTTGACATTTACACGAAAATGTTTTATCATTCAAATTTTCGTATCGTACAATTTTGTAGAATCGGGTTTTTAGGCGCGTCTTTAAAATATAATTATTATATATAAATCTTTAAAATATAATTATCATTCGAATCATAGAATGGAATTTGAAAATGTCTTTTGCTTGTAAATACGTAATGGTCTTTCATTCTTATTCATTGCGAAGAAAATAATGCTTTGAACACTGGGATAAAATTAAATAAATTTAACAAATTTTGCTATTAAAAATCGAATAAATAGATCTTTGTAGCATGTGTCTAATTCACTGATTATAAATATTCACATATTTTAATTTAGTTTTAATATATTGTATTGTCAATCGTGATTTTCGCTGAAAACTTTTCTCTTTTATAATATAATAATTTATATTTAAACAAATTTTAAATAAATTTTTAAAATTCAGTTTTACGATATGAATGTCTGAAAGATTTTTGTTGGATAAAAGCAACAAAATTTGTCTTCAAAAATAATTATCATTGAAAAATAGATTTTATATTATTACAAAAGGTTGATATTGTCTCTATAATAAACATTGTGTATTTAAAATTTATTATTATCACATATTATTTTCGTAGCCTATATTTTTTTTATCAAATATCAAACAATATTTAAGTCTACAATACACAAAAATAAAGGAATAAAAGTTAAGTTAAAAAAAAACAAGAGTTTAAAATTTGCATATTCGCGGTATTGAATATTTCTATCGCTTCTTTTTGTGAATTTTATTTTTATAAATTTTATGGATAAAATTTATATTTCTTTCCTGTAAGGTTATATTTACATTATTTTATTTTTACTTAATCTGTAATTATTCTTCATTATATATTTTATATTTTAGAGACTAATTTCATAAAAATTATTTTCCATATTTAAAAAAATTGTTTCTATTCTATTAATTTTTTTGTTACGATAAAGGGATTAGTAGTAGCTGTTGTTACCGTCACAGACTATAGGATACATTTATATTTAAAAATCTTTTTGCTTTATTTATGTTTGTATCTGCATTGAATTTTTAAACTTATCAAAGATATTATATGTTTGTTTATAATTTACTATTCTGCATAGTGGCATATTAGTTCACTTCGTATTTTTTTATTTTTTTTAGAAATTAGAAATATTTTTCTAAATATTTACAAATTTATTCATTTAAAACAACTTTGCTTTAGTAGTGTTATTGTTTTATTAATTTGAAGTTGCATTCGTTTATTTAACAGCTGTCGATTAAAATGCTGTTATTAAAGAGATTTTTATTACCTGCGTAAAGAATAATCTATTTTAAGATGGCACTTAGGAATACTCTTGTTCGCACAAATGTTTGAAAAAATCTATAAAAGCTTTTTTAAACACAGATTATCAAATCTTATAGTTCAACTGTAAATAATTTTTACAAAAAATATTAAAAATGTTTATACTTTTACCAACTTCGAAATTCTAATTTAAAATTTTAATTGACTTGCACAAGCTTTTTTATAAATTTATTTTTTACTAAAGTTTAAACAATATAATTACATCTACATTTTGAATATCAGTGCTAAATAGAATTTTTTATAAATGAAAATTGTTTTCATTATTATACAAAAATAGTTAATATACAGAGATGAATTCAACTCATAAGCTGTTGTGTTTTTATTCTGTTTATAAATGTCAGTCAATGTAATCGTTAATATTCTATATAATCAGTATATACAAAAATAAAGTTATATATACAATACAATAAATTATATTATTATATACAATAAATTTATTATACGTGATATTGTAAATAATGCGTTAATATATGTCCATAAAATTAATTAAACTGTGAAATATTAAAAATTATATAAATAATCTTAATTTAAGCATTGCTTTCTTAATAATATTACTGTAGATTATTTTTGTCGATATATATTAACGTAAAAAAATCTACTCATTCATTATTATTAATCTTATAAAAATTTTATTCATATTTTAACAAAGTTTGCACTTAAATTTTTCAAGTAAAATATTTACTAAGTACAGCATTTAATGTAATTTAATTTTGATAAATAATGCAAAAATTAGTAGAATACGCTTACATTGAAATAACATAATTTTGTTTAATTACATAATTTCTATATCTTTTATTGCCTATAATAACAGGTAATGTTATCTAAGATGAATCGAAATGGTGCAAGTTAAAGTTTCAAAAGGCTTATAAATTACAAGAACATAAATCTCTCAAAGTACAATCAACAACTTTAAAATCATACTTAAAAGTCATTATGTTTTAATCCTATCAAATAATCGTGAATATCTCTAAATTAATTATTATTTAACAATTGTTTGTAAAGTACATTAAAAATTTTTTTAGAACAATTTATAATTTATTTAAAGTTTGTTAAAAATGAAATTTCGACAAAATTTACTTAAATATAGAGGTTAAAGTTTGTATTTAAAGTTGAAATTTCAAATTGAAGTAAATTTTTTAGTTCGGAAAGCTATTGCAATAGTCATATTTGATTTAAGTAAAGAACGTTGGATTTTAATGTTGTTTTTAATTCTTCTTAAATGATCATGATAATCTGTTAAATAGTCATTTTGTACATCTTTCGAAATTTCGCAAATATATAGTTAAACAAAATTAATCAAAACGAATATTTCTGATCGTTGGGTACAATTACTAGTTATTTTCTACGTTTCATACTGTTTTAAATTGTAGCATCGAAAGGTTGAAAAAATTATAGTTAAATAAGACGGTATTGATATCACGCATGTATAACAAAAATATCTATCAAAAAATTTATCTGTATTTCGTTTGGTTTTTCACCCTTTTATTTTATACGTAATTTTACTTTTTCCATCTTCCATATTCTTTTACACTTATCGCGTGTGTTTTATTTTTAAATTAAAGGCTTCGACTTATTGCGATGCACCCTTCCAAGCTATTTTTTCATTTGAATTGTCGATTAGAATAGTAGATTGCAACTAATATTCAGATTGAAAGCATTGAAAACTGAATTTCCCCTTCGGGGGTAGTATCGGTTGCAATAAAAAATATCTTGCTGAAATAATATAATGCAGCAACATAACTATTGAAACACAATTTTACTAGTTCTTTGTCACAACTCCCGCAAATAATTCAAAAAATTCAAACAACCAAATACCATATGCTGTAATTTACGATCGATGATATTTTCGACTTGTAGCGTTGCGACAGCGAAATCGGACGCACAGATCTTGTACGCTTCAATCAGGGTTGGTTGTTAATGATGCCACGTGAGAATTATAACAGATGCCTTTTCAAGTAATAATCTATTAATCTTCGCGGCGAGCCTTTTATTTTAGAAACGGCAGAGTAGCCTTGGAGTAAAAATCGAGCGAAGCTGGCGACGAGAGTTGATATTCGCGAAGAAGAAAATCAATTGTGATCCGACGAAACGACGCGTGCGTGGTCCCGCTGACGTCTAAGTCACTCGATTAGTAGGTGCGCAGGGATACGTTCTCGAAAGGTAATTGTCTCCGTGTCACGTTCGTGAAGTCGAGCGATATAAATCCCGCCTCGGTGTTGGCATCGGTGTATTGCGTCAGACACCGGTTCCACGTGGAACCGATAAATATTGCCGTTCATCCCACGTCTGCGCATACGTACATCTGGAGTTTTGACGCTCTGAAAAAGAGTCCGGACATTCTGGATGTATGGCGAATTTATATTTATATTGGCCGGGGAGCGGAGAGCAGGGACGTAGGCTCGTGTGTCGTATGTAGCTCGTTTGAAACTAAAGAGTCTCGGAGTCACTTTTGTTTTAGCGACGTATAAGTTGATATATTAATGGCTCTCCGGGCGCGAGATTCTTAGGAATGCGATATACTTGGAGCAAATATACTTTTCCCGTAGCCGGAACCGGGGTGTGATTTAAGGTTCGAGTCGGATTAGCTCTTGTGCGCGCGTGTTTACCGAATGATATAAATTCATTCGCTTGTAAATAGTCGGCGTCATTGCGATTAATTGAAAATTATATACAACTATATATTTTACATTAATTTCGGACAGTTCGCGGTGAACTTAATTTAACTCCGTGCAACGCGATTTCGCTCCATGAATTATGTCTGCTTCGTTAATTCTCGGGTTAAATATTATAGTCGTAGACTCCCGAGCAATATTCTTCCACTTTTTGGAATTGATATATCAGGGTCTCGGCAGGATCCTATCTTTGATGACCTCCGACTTGAATATCGCTCGTTGCTTCATTGAAATTTACAGCTGCAAATTAATTATAATTGTAATGAAATTAAAAATTACACAGTAGGCTCGTAAATTCGATCGTTATTTAGTTGTTAATTAATTGCGGATAGCGCGTACGAAATTGTTGTATAACTCGCACGTATAATTTAACTTGGGCAGTGTTAATAATCTTTAAATTAGCAGTATCGCCTAGTTGCAGCTGAACGAGAGTATACTTAAAATGAGAACATAACGCGATTGATTGATGTGTAATATTTTCCACTTGGAGTTTTAATTAAAAGACCGGGATATCTTTGGCTAAGTGAAAATAACTCTTTTCTCCTCGGATAAAAAACTTTTAATTGTAACGGAAGTTGCTTCAAAACACAAAAACATGTTAATTCCGACGAGTTTACGGTCGCGTTCTTTAAAGTATTTTCGAAAATCACATCTTTAGCAGTCGTCGGAGCAGTCCGGCCCAACTGCAACGCCGCCTGGCCCATAATTGCTACTTACATTTAAGCAAATAGTTTCGACTCCCTGTAAATTGAAGCTTCGAGACAAAAACTTGAAACTGCGGAGATGGGCGAGTGCGGGCAATCGTTCGGCCAGAGCTTGATTGAAATTTATGCTTTAATTCACGGACTCGCGATGCGGTCGTAATCTACAAACGGATATGACCTGAACCTATAGTGTTGCTGAGACGAGGTCGTTACGTCCCTTTCTCTTTCTCTCTATCTATTTATCTTTCATTCTCATTCTCCTTGTCTCTCTTTCTCGGCTTGCCGCAGCAATTTACACTTGATGTGTCCACTCTGACAGGCCCACACTAATAAATTCAAGCGCGAGTTTAAGCGTCGTTCGTGCGACTGGATTTTTCTTTTCATTTATTTGCGATGAGACGGAAGGATTCCATTTATGACTATAACTATTACGAGAGGTTATTACCAGTTTTTTCGGTGGCACTTACTTTTATAAATGGGAACAGCGATTTTGTTTTTACGCGCATTAAATGCGACTAGCGTTTAAAGAAGATACGCGAGTTTCGTACACATGCTATGACATTAATTACATCAACACTTATCTTATTAGTCACTTACAATTTTTTCGCGAAATTTATTACATTGGACGTAATATTTATTTCGATACTTAAAATATTTAGCAGAGAATGTTTTTTGCACGCGTGGGGATAGCGTCCGTCTTATTAAAAGAATTCCTGGCTACAACAGCTTTTAATTTAATGTTTCATTTCAAAGAAGTTAAAATTTCTTTTGAATTTAAAAATACACCATTGAAAGACATTATATATGTATATACGTGTACACATATGAGATTGTAAAATAAACATTTTTTTATCGATTTTCATGCGTGCATAAAGTCACTGCTTTTGAAACAGTTTTTCTTTCAAAACTCAATTAGAAACCTTTTTAATGGTTTACTTTTAAGCTGAGCTTAGTAATAATTCCTCTTTAACTATTTAACTTGTTTATCGTTTACTCGGCAGAAGTAATTATCTGCGTTTACGAGTTCCGACATTTTATAAAATTCATCTAAACTTATATAAAAATTATTAAAATCTCACGTTTGTTTGCGCGCGCATTGGTAATGAAGCATGCGATGCTTAAAATTGTACAGCATCTATTGCAAGTACTCTTCGGTGTGAACGTCGACGAAAGACTATCGACAAAAAGCCGGACGCAAATTCTCGCGGTATTTGGAGACACAGCCCCATCCGGTCGTATAATTTTGCCGAGCTGCACTGTCCGGCAACAAAATTACGAGTGCATACCTGGCACATTCGAAACACGAAGAAAAGAGCGACAGAGAGAGGGTGTGAAACTGGAGAGGCAACTTTACATTCGCGAACATTCCTTGGTACAATGAACATTCGGCGTTCGCACGAGATGCAATTTGGCCGCTCCGATGCCTTGACCACCTTCGTGCACGAAAGAATGAGAGAATTCAGGTCGAATTAGGGAGAAGGAAGTCCCCGGGGAATCAGCTGATCCGCTGCCCTCGACGGCTGCCTGTGGTTTGTCGAGCGGTTCGAGCGCCAAGAGGCAGAGGGAGGCTGACGGCCAGTTGCGCCTGTCGGATGTTGTCCGATCTCGTGCAAAGGGTCGTACATGTATTAATTTGCTACAGGGACGTGTGGAGAACGCAACCCCACACTTAGATCGCGACTATCTAGAGTGGGTGTTCGTTGCTGTTTTTGAATTGCTCGAAGCCTCGTCGGGCGCGTTTATTGTATTTTGTCGGCTCGTTGGGCGCGTTAAATCGTTAACTCTAAAGTTAATTGTCCAGTGAACATCTCTTTTGTCGGATAACGGAAAGTTGGATCGCTTGTTTACTATTTATCTGCTTTGATTGCCCAGTGCCTTTCAATAAGAATTATCGAGGACATTAATACGTTATTAAAATTTCGATTCACGGGTATTTTCTTCACGCGTAGGCGTCAAAGTGATCATGTAAGTATTTTTCGCAATAAAACGAATTTGATCGCCGGATTATATCTCGCTTATATTCTACTTCAATTACTGTTTAAAAGTTTTAAATTAAAAATGTCAAAAATAACTTTTGAATTTTTTAATAAGCGTCGAATATACGTTGTACACTTTTGATATCGTACGAGTAAAAATTGGCTACTTTCTTAAAGAAATGAAATATTAAAATTTCAATACGGTTCTCTTAATATAAATTTAAATTAATGTGTACATTTTATAATGTATTTCAATTTTATTTAAATTAATTATTTTCAGAAAAGTTTCATGCATGGGAGACAACCTCTTACGATGCGGTTTATTCCGATAAAATCTGATAAAGTTGGTATGTTTTCGATATTTTAAATTAAACGAAGAGCATAAAAATTGGCAAGAAAAAAACTCTTAATTAAACGACTCTTAGCCCCAACGTCAATGTTTTCCTTACAATCTTCATGTTTCTTAATTACATTACAGGTGTTATTAATATTTTACAAAATGCGTAAACGTATATTGAACTTTAGATTAGACAGAAAATAATTGGTTCACACGAATATTAATAATCTTAAATTACATAATACACAATTTTTCTTTTAATTATTTCAATAAAAACGGGGCTTTAGTAATTAAAAATAACGTTGCTTTATTTACTTACTTCATATACTTATGGGCAAGTATCAGTTCGAATGTCATAAGTTTGTCGAAATTATATTACCAAAAATCAATTAACTATTCGCAATATCTATATTAAGACATTCTTTTTATAAAAGCATTAAATATTCATAGCGTTTAAATTTTAGTTAATTTAGCGGCGAAATATATTATTTTTTATAATAATAATCTTCGGTAGAAGTTAAAAGAATAAAAAATTGTTGAAATTTATATTGGGAACTTCAATAACTTCTTCACCGTCACGATTAATTCTGCATTCATAAATCACAGAACATAGTGTATTGCAGTAATTTTAAATACCAAAACCCCCACAAAACGAAATATAAGGCCCAGGTTAATTGCAAAAAAAAATAGGTGAATTCAGGTTGACATTCTTAAAATCGAAAAACTCGAATAATAATTTTTTTCGCTTGAGAAGACTTTATTAGGGGAAGAAGTTGATGCCGCCACTCAGCACGTTCCTCCCTAATCTTAACCGCCATCCACAGAACACGATCGCAGACGAAAACGGCGAGGGGGTGAGTCGAGCGAGCGCACCGAGATGACACGACATCAGATACGCCGCGAAATTTCGGACGCTTCGTTTTGCCGGAGTTACGCATCTCAAGTCAAGATTGCCTGGTTCTACCCACGCAATTTGCAGCGATAATTCGCAGCCGCGATTCGGGGATCGAATTCACGCGGCCGACACGAGTGGCTTTAGCGGTTGCGTTATCCCGTCCCGTTAATACTGCACCTCAGCGTTGTAAGCGGGAATTACATTATGCTTATTCGAGTGAATAAAAAATGAGCTTTGCGCTCCGAGGCGACCTACATCTTAGTCACGGATTCAAGCAGGTATTAAACCATTTAAATATCGAGCTTGCAGCTTATTTTTCTTGAATTATGGCTTTTCCGAAGAAGAACATTCGGTTTTGTACGTCAAAAAGATTGGAATTCTTTTTAAACTTTCAATGAAAATTCCAGGAGCTGGGAGCGGTACGATACCGCGGTGGTCTGTGTTATTTTCGGATATTAAAGCGAACTACATTATTCCGAAGTTCTCGGGCATGTAAAAATCATGTCCCGATTGCACGTGAAATCGGCTAATGTTACAAGGACGGAAATAAGGAACAGCGCGATTTCTGCCGGTTTTTAAAAATTTATTTGCCTGCATACGTCATCGGAAACGATAAAATATTTGCTCGAATAGATAGTCTACCCTAGATTTTCAACTTCCTGTGCAGTACAATGCACTCTGAATTTCGTATCAAATGCTGCATTTATCAAATTCATGACTTTTACTAGGAAATTATAGCAAATTAGACGTAAAATCGTCAAACTAATCATTATTCAGCTGTTGTTGTTGTTGTTGTTAAATTATATGGTAGCGCTGCCTGATAATATCAGGGGTTATTAGCAGTCACACATATTTAGTACGACTATTAACTATTATTAAACGCGCAATTGTGCGCGAACGAAAGTCACACGAGTGATTCGTAAAAATCGTATCGATGCAAGAACCCAACGGGATTCGCCTCGGAGACTTTCATTTTTATAGGAAACTATAAAGAGCGCCTGGTCCAGCTGCACTACGTCATTAAACGCTTGTGATACTGATATTTTCGTACTGCCGGAATCAATAACGTCTCGCAGGGACATTTGAACAGTTTTTTCCCGGAAATAAACATTCCATTACGTAAAAAATGTAATTACGTGTGTAGGTAATTGGGTAGACCGGCGCAGCGGATACACGATCGTAAAAAACTTCTCTTCCGATTGTCATGCGCCCTTCCATTATCATAACGGTAGGAGTGCTGGTGCACTCGGTTATCAGTGGAATAAATTGGAGTAGCGGTACTCTTTGACCTTGGATAATCGAGCCTCATTAACTGTTGGGAAGTATCGAATGACGCGGCACTCGAAAACCGAGGTGCATCGAACATCATCGAATGTTCCGCGTTTACACGCGGAAACGACGCACTCGATCAGAGTGACGACGACTGCACGCGCCCCTCGGCGAATCAATTTCCAATTTCACGGCTCCTCGAAACTAATTAAACGGGACGTCTCGATAGGCGCGACGAGGTAGGATCCGCGACCTTTCGGTCTAAGCGCACTAGGCGTAATTATCGCGAAAAGCAGTAAGATCCGCGCGATAGGGCCTCGTTCTCCCGGACGTTTCATTAGCCACTCCACTTGTCCTCCGCGTTCCCTTGCACTCCCCTCATTTCCCGCTGGCCTCGCTGCTCCACCCCAAAACTTCTCGACTCCGCTCCGGGGATTTGGTCTTACCTTTTTGGGCGCTTTCCTCCTTTGCGTCGGGTCGCCAAGAGGGTTTATTAAAAGGCCGGCGAATAAAAAGCCATTTCATTGCGGCGCGGCGGCACTTTGCCATTTAGAGGAGAGCGGGATCGTGCATTATTCATGCCGCAAGAGCGGGGATCGCGTCTTTCTGAGCGATCGGCCGCTGAAAACGTGCGCCCTGGCCGAGACAACAATTTAATTACTCGCGTCCTCTCGTCGTCACGAGCCTGTATTACTTTAATTACAGCGAGGACGAAGAGAGAAAAAGAAGAGTAAAGCCGATGGGAGATGTATAACTGACGGGGGGGGAGGAGATAGTCGTTACTTTGTACGCTCAATTACGTGCGCGGATGTGTTGCGACGCGATCGACTAATTGACGGCTCGGCGCGTCCGATTGGCGTACGCGACCGAATTTCCCGGTGTCTATGATTTTTGCCTGACGATTTTGCTCTCTGTTTTTCCCGAGTAGTCGTTTCCGCCATTTTTGTGGTGCTTTACATCCGCCACTCCAGAGCTCGCGCGATGATGCATGTGCACACAAATTGAATAACTGGTTTATTCGAACAGATCGAGCCCAACTTGATGTTTGAATTAAAAATATTGATGCCTCTGGGAAGAAGTGTCCTCCGACGGCTGGTTCTATACGGCTTTTCGATTGTGTGGATAAAATTTACATTGCATTCGGAACTCTTTTGTAACGCGCAGCATATCTTCGACTTTTTAAAATGTATCTTTGAATAGAAAGCGAGGCAGAAAACGAATAAACAAAACGAAGATCGAGAGTTCATTTGTCATTTGGGCCACCAATTACTTATAAACTTCATTAGTGAAATGTTTTGAACCAGCAAATGGATTGAATCTACCTTGTTATAACGCTAATGAAATACGCTCACTTAAATTCTGCGACACAAAGTCTAAATTTAAATTTAGCGATTAGCTAGGAGTCGTAAAGTTTTTAAATGGTCGATCGATCGATACAAACATTTACACTCGTTATTGAGAACATTCACCGCTTGAACATGAGCAAATATTGATGACTTGAAAGTATTTATGTAATTGTGCATATGCTTTCTATATCTATCTGTAAAAATGGAATACGTACAATTTCAAAAGAGACTTTATAGTATTGATATAAATATATATTATAAAATTGGAATACTATTTTCCACGGATAAATTACACTATTTTTAATAAAGTTCAGACAGTTTTACTTATATTTACTTATATTAATTTAAGCTGATGTTTACAAATACACAACGATAAAATTTTACGATCTTAAAGAATCTAACTGATTTATTTTTTGTGTTATTGTGTTTTTGTGGATGTGAATTTTATGTTTGTAAACGTGTTTTTCAGAAAAATTTTAATGAACAAATAAAGCGTTTGATTTCAAAATTTCGTACGCTGAATATTTAAAAAAATGTACTAAGAACATCCTTTGTGTTTGCAGAAAAATTTAAAAAAGAAGATTTAAAAAACGGAATTTCATAGATTAATGTAAAAGTTTATAAGGTTATAAGTTAGCTATGTGTATGTATATGTGTACTTTGGGAATATTCAGTAACGCGATGCATTTGAAAGATGCGCGCGGAATTTCTTATGAAATTACGGATCCGCGATAAAAAATCCACTTGCGTTGAAGAGCTTCTTTAACTATATTTATCGAAGAAAATATATTTGAGATTTTTACTGATTTTTGCTAAAATATTTTAGAATTTACTATTTTTTAATGAAACCTTCCATTCTATTTCTGTAAATTAACTCTATAGATTATATTCGAATTATATTTTTTACTCTAATTTGCCTTGCATAAAATTTTAATTAAAACGAAAAAAACTTTGAATACGCCAATTCATCCGCTACTTGAAATACTTGAAATATTATTATATAATATAATAAATATAATAATTTTGAAAATTAGGTATCCTTTAATTTAAAAAATTCAATCTTTTTAAAGAAAAAGTTGAATAAAAGTCCGATAAAAGTTTGATAGATTCTAAATTTATGAAATGAGAGTGAAATGAATTTATGCAAGTATTCGTTTTGAGTAAACTTTGATTGATTTTTTTAAACTTTATTTACTGTCAAAACGATCTAAAATTTTTTTCATTTAACTTTTTTTCATTTCAATCAATCAAGATATTTCATGATTTATACTAGAAATGTGTCTTAAGTTATAAATACTATCTTCCAATTCACTTATTAAAAGTTATTTGATTAAATAGTTGAACAAAATTTCGATAGTTTTCGCTCTGTAAAAATATTTTTGTTTTATTTTAATCTTAAAGGAAATGGCAAATTCCAATCTTCGAGTTTATTATATCTTAAATAAGGAATGTAACTTCTAAAAAATTGACAGTGATTTAGAAAACTTAATTTAATATCTTAAACAGTATTCAATTAAATTTAGATTTTTTTAATATTCTAAATTTATAAAGATAATACGATATATACTTAGGTACATTGAATTATGTCTTATTATCAATATTTCGCGTTCGAGTAATATTAACAAGAATTGAGCACAAAGATAATTTAATTAAATTTATTGATCGATGACCACTTAAATATTTTATTTTTTTCCATCCAGTTGAAATAATTTTCGTTATTAAAATATACACAATGTATTATAATGTGCGGACATTTTTAATTAATTTTATTAACTAATAATTAAGTAATGCAGTAATACTAAATAAAGAATTTAGAATTTACAATAATTTCAGACCAGACAATTAAAATGGAGTGTATGTTATATTATATTACTAATAATTGTATTGTTTTTTGTTATTTGTTTTCATTAAATTATTATCACGATATAAGGATCAATATTTTAAATAGTAATTTTGAGGCCGCATATTTTTCTTCATTCGCAATACTTAATCGATTTCTCTCTGAAGCAAAAAAAGTAGAATGTTTAAGGTTCAATCTAAAATACGCAATATTAAATGGCATCATTTTGAGCCTTAAGTGAAGAAATTTGCTGCGTTTGTAGAGCGGGCAATTTTTTTCCCCTTCCTCACATATCATTATTGTGTCGTAAAAATCTTCTCGAGCACTCTTTCTACCTTCAGATCCAAAAATCTACCTTTGGGTGAACGTTTAGTAAATTCCCAATCCTTCAAGGGGGTAAAAGTCGCTCTTGAGACACGCCTTATATATACGTACATTGCAACGTACGCGTCGTGTCGTTTCATCATCCAGAAGAAAGGGTGGATTAACGAGCATAAAAAGCAGAAGAAAGGTAAGAGGGAAAGAAGGAGAAGAAGAAGATGTGGAATTTAATGTCGGAATTACGCAAATTGAATTCGATTGCCAGTGAATAGGTGCGCGGGTTGCCGTGAATAAACATTAATCTCGTACAATCGCTCGAGCTCTCCGTTGCTACTTCAACTCCAAATCAATCTAACCTCGTGCTCTTCTTTTTTCTTTTTTGCTATCATCCGCTGCCTTTCTCACTTTCTTATTTTTCTTTCGGATCATGATTCTATATCTTTATTACTTTTGCATCTTTGTTTAATGTGTGGCTTTTATTTCGTTTTTTTCTATTTAAAGATGGTTTAGTCGAGTAGGTAGTAATATGAATAAAATATATACTCGTTGAATACACCGTTCAAATGTTTTTTTATCGGCTAATTACCGAAGATATAACACTAAAATTTTTATTTTACGAAAATTATGCAGCGAATTATTATTGTCCTTTACTTTAGCTAGTTTTTTGTTAACACAAGTTTACAATTTTCCGGTATTCAAAAATTTTATCTCGGATAGTAGTTTTGAGATAATGACTAAAAAAGCAGAAAATATGTATTTTTATTAAAAGTAAAAACCAATAAATCTTTGCTTTGTTTACTTGCAGCTTTTTTTAGAAATCATGTATAATTTCAGCATTTTATTGAAGATCGTATTCTAAGAAATGAAAAATATTAGAGTTTCTTAAGTCTTCTTCCAACTATTATCACTATCATTATGTATAAATGTTAAGCGAATTCATTCAAAATAAGAAAACGAAGCTATTGAAAACTTTAATGAAAAATTGAAATTTGGACGAAGATTGCTATAGAATAAAATATGTAATTCTCGAAACAACAATAAATTTTATTCTACAATGAAAATGTTAATAATCTTTTGATGTTGTTTTTTAAATACGTAATTTAGATTTATTAAAAATATCTAAGAAACCGATTTTTTAATAGTATTAAATAAGTAATGAATTTTTCAAAACTATTCGATCTTCAAACATCTATTCCGTTTGAATGTTTCTTCTTCGTTCCTATATATTCTTATGCGTATAAACTATAATTTTTATTGAAAACTCTTACATAAATTACATTTAAATTTTGTGAAATTATCGATTTCCTTTGATTAAACCTATATTTTCAGTATTACATTAAATTTACATCGTGACTATATTTTAGGATACATTATTATGTTCTATTTTCCTTGTAATCGATATTTTTATTTTTTCCTTGAGAATAACTTAGTTGATGTTCAGCATGAAATCGTATAAACGAAATTATATGCTTCTCGTAATTTGTAATATTTGATATATTGTTATCTGCAGTTATCAATAATTAAGGGGAAACGTTGGAATGAATGTAAATACTGAACAAACTACGTAATTACATATCAAATTATATTTTTTATTATTTATTATTATTTTTTAAAATTATTTTATATGTGTGCATTATTTTATTATCTTATGAAAGTTATTTGTAGTCATTCTTTTGCAAACTTTATTTTTAAAGATATTTTATTATTTCATAAATGCACGAATGGCATTGCCCTTTAGTCTATATTGATTTTCAGTAGACTTCTAGTTCATATCTTCAATATCTACTTTTATCATACATTTTTATACTTTTGAAAATTTTCGCATAATATTTTATCTAATATCTTGAGTAATATTTTAATATCATTTTAAGTGATTTATTAATTATTTTAGAATCACGATTTGCTGTCCCGACAGCGTTACTTAATATCAATTCCTTAAATATACATTTGCGCTAATTATTTTTAGATTTTCTCATTTATAAAGAAGAAATTAACAATTTGAACTTTTTAACGAAGTGATCATTAGCCTTATTTGTGAAAGGTCTTTGCAACTTTGCGATGATTGATCCTTCAAATTCAATGAAATTTGCTTGGGATTTCGGAAGTTTCCTTTTTCTGGAACTGTATCAGATCTCTGTGTGTCTACCTGAACATAGAGGTTGAGTTTAAACATCCACTTACTAGCTGTCCTTTGTTTTATGTTCTTTAAGGTCGATATTGTCATTGCGACAAAAGTTGTTCCCTTTGATTCAATATATTTTGGCTTAGAATTACGCTAATTATTAGACACAATTTACTTTTATATAGTAGAAAAGCGTATTTTCAGATTAAGGCAACTGATTTATTTCTTTTGTCTATCGATATTTTCACTTAATTTTATATAATTAAATTAACACATAGAGAAAAATAAAATTTTTAAAATGATAATTTTTTTTCAGTCACTGTCAATTAAATATTAGTGAATTGTATTAACGATAATAAATTAATATTGCTAATAAGTAATTGTTTCTTAAATTCTCCATATTTATTTTATTTAGATAATTTTTCTAGGATGGATGATGTTATAATTAATAAAATAGTTTTTATTGTCCTTTATCTTACAATATATTTATATAAAATATTGAATTTGTAATAAAAAACAATAAAAAGAATTTGACTATTTATAGTTTATATAATATTTAAAATATCTGTGTCAGATAAGATGTAAGATTTAAGCAACAATGTTTCTAGCTTAAGTATTTTGTTTATACTTACAACTGGAGATAAATAAGTGAGATTTGTAAAGATTACCCTTAAAATCTAGCATTTTATCATGTGTTTTTCGTTTAAAGCTGAAATTTAATAAGTTAATTAAACATAATGAACATTAAATTTCTATTTATAATCTTATTAACAACACTTTTTTTGTAAAATAACTAGCTGATATAATGAAAAATATTACTTTTATTTATACAAAATATTTATGAATAAATTAGTATGCACGTGTAAGACGTTGATGTATTGAATAAAATATTGAAATTCCATATGTCAGATAGATCACAGTATACTTGATACAAATGCAATAGATATTTAAAACTTATTTAAATAGTTAATTGTATTTTATTTTATTATAAAATATACATATATAATTAAATGTAAATGACAACTATTTAATGAAACTATACACAGGAAATTATACGCGGTATTTTCAATTTATAATTTGATAGCTTGGTGGCTTACAGTTTAAATAATTATGTTAATTTAACTCCATATATAAAATTGAGAAAAAACGCAATTTATATTTGAAATTTATTTTTAATTGTAAATATCAATTAATATAAAAAAATTAAATCCAATTAATTATTTAATTTATCAAGCACATTAAATTAGACAAATTAAGTAATTAATTAAGTCGATTTAACTTGTTTAATCGATATTAAATATATCGTTTATATAAATTTTTTTATTAAAAACAGACCAATAAGGTGGTAAAACTAGAATTTACATATTGTCTAAGGAATAATCTGGAAAACAAGTGAAGGATTACAGAATGTAATAGTCTTAAATGTACATTTTTTACAGTGGCAACATAAATACCTGGCTTAACATATATGTGTGTGCGTGTGTGTGCGAGTGTGTGCGTGCAGTTTTCACTTATTATTAAGTAAAATATTTTTTTAAATGTAACTATTTTTATTTAAAAGAAAAATTAATAGCGTAATGTGAATGTAAATTTATCTGAATATAAATAAAAATATATTTATCGTTTATAAGATTTTATTTAAAATTTAATGTATTGAGTAATCAAAAGCTCCAGATTTAATTTATCAGAGAATTTATGAAGCTATAAATATTATTTTTATGAAAAAAACATTTTCAAAATGTTCTATTTAAGAATTGATATGAAGTGTATATTTTAAGCTTAAAACTCAGAATAAATATTTTCAATTTGCTTATAGTTAATTCTGAATTCGAACTTTTCTTTTTTTATATAATGTAGGATATTTTATTATTTTAGTTTTTTTTTAATATCAAATACATAGGTATTTTGTTACACTATATATTATTACACATTTATATTCCATATATACATACGCAGCTTTATGGTGCTAATTTCTTATTTATATCCATGACGTTTACATGCAAATTTATAACTATGTTTTATATTTGAATATTTGAATTATGATAAAACATATAAAACATCTCTTTACAGTTCAAAAGTAAGCATGAATAAAAATAGTTGTCAAGCATACGAGAATGATTGTCTAGGGATATTTAAATTCATTAAGAGGGTATAAAAGCTTACAAAGAGAATCATAACTTTGAGTTTTTAATTAATAATGATATTTTGAAAATAAAATTAAAAAAATTTGTTAACATACCGTGAAAGTTTTGAATAGTATTAATATTTAGTTTGATCAGAAAAAACACAGCCGTTATTATTGATTATTCAGAAAAGAAATTTAAACTATTTATTAAACAAAACACATATACCGAGATTGTACACAGAATAGAAAAACTTTGCGATATTTATAGACTAGATTTATATTTAGAATAGTGAGTACTGCTTGTATAAGCGCAGTGCATAAAAGATTTGACATTCTTTTCAACTCGGCTTCATTTTAAATTACATTTTCGTACTACTTCAGTGCAGTGACGTTACTTCTGCTCTTCAGATGTAATATTACGTTCATAGAAAAAATTAATTTACTGCACTCTTTTCGATCTATAATTTACAAATAAAGTGGCTCAGTTGCATCGCTGATTTATTTTTCTAATCCGGAGTCATCTCAACGTCGACGTGGGCTGACCCGTACGATAGCGTACAATATAAATAGCTTAATGTCCACGTTCAATTGCAATGACTGAAATAGATGTGCCCTATTAAGAAGGGGTTTTCACCATTAAACTATCACGTATGCACTGGAAGATGAATAAACAGATACAACTTCCGGGACTCCGAAATCAAGTACTAGAAGCGTGTAAGTCTGCTTTGATGTATTCTAGCGAGTAGCATCTGGTATACTTTATGCTGCAGTGTATGATTTTAAAACCTCAACGATATCTTGTATAATGAACTCGGTGGGCTACGTGAGCAATCATTTCTTAGAGCTTTAGCTATGAGTTATACGCATCAAGCAAAACTTGTGATTAACTTCGACTGCGGCTTTTAGCATCTTTACCTGAAACTGGTTTACCTTCGATACTTTATTATTTTTCATCCAAGATAAAGACACCGTAGTTACAAGTTGTACCTTTACGAGAATCAGTAACGCTTATGAAGAAACCACTTTTCCTGATTTATGTCAATAAAATTCAATTTCAATGCAGAAGAACAATATTTACCACTAAAACTATAAGAATAATAGTTACAGTCATAATAATAGAAATAATTGCAATAATATACCTATAATAATAGCATCAAGAATCGCGACAAATTTTATATGTCAAGTAAGAAATTGGTACGTATATAAACACTTCTTTCTGTGAGATCTTGTTTTTACTAATCAATAGTGCAGAAAGCTCCTACTAAAAAGTTGGTTTTAGATATATACACTTGTGGAATTATACGTGAGAAACTTGTATATTTTATAATTTTACAGTTCAAAGAAAATATATTAAAAATGTAGCGCTAAATTCGAAAAATATAACATTTACAGATTCATTTTGTAAGTATAGTAGTCTACTCTTAAGAAATTCATAAATCTTACTTTTCCTATATTATTCGATTGATTTCTTCAGTACCTAAATAGCAAATCTAGATAAAATCTAAGTATTTATACTAACTGAAAAGTTTAAAGTAATTATATTGTCTCAAAAAACGACTTGAGTCTTAGAACTGCAATGAAGTCAAAATATAAATTCAGAGTCTAAAATTGCATAATATTAAATTATTTTTAGCAATTTCATTTTCAGAATAACATTTACGATATAAGATTTTTGTTTTTACTATATTTTATTATGGAATATATAATAAATTTCTTAACAGATATTCAGCAGAATTACATTTAAAGTCGTAAACTATAGTTTATTTTTCAAAAATTTCATTTTATAAAATAAATATGCTAAAGTAATAGATATTATATTACATTCAAATAATATATATTATGACATTGTGTGCATAGAAAATGTATTTTATGAATATTTTATACAATATTAAATTTATTTAAATTGTATTCTAATATTGTATATTTTTTTCAGAATCGAAGATAATAAAAATCTGTAATAATATTTTTATACAAGCGTAAAAGAAATCTGAATGTTTATATAACAGATATTTTGAGTAAACTAATAAACGATAAATTAAGTTATGAAAACATTTTTACATAAAATGATAGTCATCAACACGTTAACATATATTTACTACTTTTTGCAAATGGCTTTTTAATTTTTACTTTATTTTATTTATAGAGATCACTAACTGAAATAATTAAATTATCACAGATATAAATTTTAATCCTAAGTAAAAAGATTATAATCATTATCAAATTTAATAAATTCAAGATAATCAAAAGATTTTAAAAGATTAAAGTTAATTTTTTAATATGCAATGTAACGTATAGAAAAGTTTTTTTTAAATATTTAAAATTTTATCTTATTTTTACATTTATTGTTTACAATACCCTTTTGAGGATCAGAATTTCTATTAATCCATCTTGAATTTATAAATATCCTGATGGATAAGTTCTACAAAATTATAAAGTTAATAGTAATTATAAATGTACACAATCACATTTAGTTCACTTAATTACAAAAATTAATATATTTTTTATTTTTCAAAAAACTAAAGTTTTTTTAAATTTTGATTCTACAAATAGTAATTCCTTTTGATAAAAGTTAATTAATCTACATTTTTGAGACTATTCTTTCATTTCGAAACATAAATTTTAAGCTGTGATACGTATTTTTTATATACTTCTAATTCAATATATTTAATTTTATAAATATTGTGAACTATTACAGAATCAGTTGAAAATGTAAATTAGTTTTGTGATATTTATGAAATGAAAACTTAAACATAAAAATTGAAAATTATAATACGTATATAGTGATCTTAGTAATTAATATCCATCCATAAATTTTATTCTAGAATATGTTATTTCTATAAACAACAAAATGGAAAAATAAAGTTACTCTATTGATACTAATCTATTACAAATTATTACGTTAAATATATATATATATATATATAAGGTTTCTATTGAAATAATTCATTAATTTTTGTTATTATTTACTCGAAGAGAAAGGTGAATTCATTTAGGGTTTTTCTTGTGTTTTTATTCTGGGTTCATTAATTTCCTCTATTCATAGTTTAAATTGTTTCCGGAATTTTATATGAAAAAATGTACAATTCCACTCATAAATACGAAATCTGTTTAAATAATTTTCCAGTCATGTTAAATTATAATTAACGAGTTAAAAGTGTTATATTTTTTTTAGTAAAAGTTACTTATTTAAAAGTCTCGAGTAAATAATATTATTTGTTTATTTATTCATAATAAAATGATTTTAACACATAATCGATAAACTTTTTATTATAATAGAAAATATTGGAAAATATTCTATGAGAGAATATTTGCAATATTATATTTCAATAGTTGTTTTAAAATTATTATCTGCAGGAAAATTCAAAACATATAGGATAGGTAAATTATTTTAATATATATTGTAACGAGTAAAAAATCAACTAAAAGTATAATTAAAATAATTAAACGATAGTACAGGATTAGTCATTTAAAACGTTAATAATTCATTTTGATTACCATTTTAAACAGTTGAATCAATCGTTTATTTTAAAATTATATGATAAAACATAATTATTTAATTCCGTTTTAATACAATTCAACGAAATTTCAATATAATTTGTAAAACTACTTTTACGCTTCCGAATTCATTTAAATATTAAATTTCATCTAATATTTATAGAATTTCGTTTATTTATTTAGTTAACGTTTTATATAGCACATCAATATCACTGTTTAAAAATATACTAAATTTTATTTTTCGAATTTAAATAAACGATTATTTTCCATTGAAAAATAAATAATGTAAATTTATGAATTGGAACATAATAAAAATTAAGTAATCACTAATAACATACTAATGCTTGAGTATTTAAATTTTTCTACAGCTTTAATTATTAACGAATTGCATATAATCACTAGACATGTTTTAAAATTAATGCACCTTACAAATAGAAAGTCTAAGTAGATGTATTAAAATCAGATGCAGATACATTTTAAAAACTAGTAATTAAAATTTTAAAATAAAAATTTAAGAGGGAAATTAATTTTTTGCTAAATTTTAATAATATATTTTAATTACAAATCTATAAATAACACTTGCTTTTTACGCTTTGGAACTGTCAAAATATTTAATAATTTAAAAAATGCACGTACATATCGTGAAGCGTAATATATTTAAAGTACAAGGAAGTTACTAGCGATGCTTATAAATTATTTTCTACAATAAAATACCATGATTTCTGCGTATGGTATAAGCATATAATAATTTCTGTATAAACATGCAGACACACGCGGGACTAAAATATCCAATTAAGATTACGCCACAAATTTATACACAACAACAAGTCCCATTAATCAATGAATCTGTCTCACACGTTTTTACGCTCTTTCCCTTTTACACATATCTCTTTGTCCCTTTCCTTTTCTACCTATCTTCTCACAATTTCCTCGTTTTCTTTGGCGTGCGGGTGGCCGGCACTCGCTTGGGACGCGCGACGGTGAATGGAAGCCAAAGAGGCGGTAGCGGTTCGATTCAATCAGGACTTCATTGTTTAAAAGTACTGCTTGCCGCGCACCACAGCCGATATAGATGTTACTTGTTCGCCGAATTTCACCCGTGCGGCGTTCGCTCGACCGCTCGAATGGCTTCTTCGTTGTATGTGTAGCTATTACCTAAGTTACACGGATACTAACCAACGTTAATTACTGTTCGCGGGAATTGCTGTAATTTTATTTCCTTCGCCGTCTTGACTTATATTCTCCTCCCGAATACGTCTTTTAATCCTGTACCTTTACTCCCTGTTCATTCGAAGTTTCAATGTTTGCTTTTATGCATATCGGGAGATACGTATCGAGAAGATTCATGGGACGTTATTGATATTCTATTATACAGAACTACGCCTTTCTTTTTAAAAATACCTTTAAATCAATTTATCCTTTTATTATTGCAGATGAAAGAGAAAATAATATCGCTTAGTATGTTGTTGAATGTGTGATTTAATACGGAACAGTTGTGCATTAAAAGATGAATGCAACGAAAAACCTTTTAGGTTTTATTGTAATGAGTGAATCAAATACTATGTACTGCAGTTTACTCATCATTATGCACTTCTGTATTACAAACTGAACACCTGTGATTTTGATTACAACATTATTAGTTTTCGACTCAATCGAGCTTTATTACTTAACTATTAAATACAATATAAATAACTTTATACAAAGATATTTTATAAAAGTAATATAGCTAAGTTTTTTTAAAAATTCGACAAACTTTTTATTTACATTATATATATTACATCCTTTCTCACTTATATATTGTTCTTCTGCTTTCATTCTTTTCATAATGACAGTAAGGATCTACTGCAATTCGGAGAATCTCCTATTCTACTCCAGTTTTAGAAGTATAGTATAAAACAAAATAAGTCATCGGTTTTCCCTTTAATGCAAATATTTTAATAGATCTTTCATTACTGAATATAATGCGCACGGGTTTTTCACGATAAAAGACGTCAGTTATAAATGGATCGCATATTTATTTGCTGAACGATCAAGTTTCATCTTTAGCGCGATTTTTACACGCAGAGGATATCAGTTTAATATTGATAAATATGAATATATTAAAACACAATTCAAATGTGCATTTCTGAGTACCATAATAATTTATTATAATGTTGTCGAAGTGGAAATATTTTAAAGGTAATACAAATAGATGAATGATTGGATATATGCATCAATATAATTTTAATGATAATTCTAGTAACGTTCTTTATATTTAAGTGTAACAAGTAGCTATAGTTTTATTAATTAATATAAATCATAAAGACATAAAACTTTATTTTAAAATTTTAAAATATTAATCTATTTAAGAAATTTTTATTTTTCATAAAAAATTTTATTTATTCAGTATCAAATTACTTATAAAGTATTTTAATGTGTTTAACATTTCTTCAATTTTATACAATGTTCGGTTCTACTTCTATTTATTTAAGCTTACATTTTTTATCTGCATAGAAACCGCTATAATTATAGCGATATTAAAGGATATTGAATAAAATATGCGATTATTCGCAAAAATTTTCAATATTAACATCGTATTTATCATTTTCCATTTATTAATACGAATTTTTCGAATATACTGGTTCAATTAAAAAGCTTTCACATTTTATTGTATAATTATTATCACCGGTAAATACAATTTATGATAACTTTTACATTTGATTTTATATTTAAAACTATTTTTATATGAAAAATAGTGGATGTGTGTGATTAATAATTTAAACTTAATTTAATATTTGTTTAATGTAGTCAGCCTCTTTGTAAATTTGATTCTTTTTCAAAATTTACATAATTTTCATGTATATTAATGCAAACATCTAAGCATGCGAATCAGTATTCTTTCTTTTTTTTTCGACTGCCGTTTCTTATCCGAATAGTCATATTTGTCTGTAACCTTATTTTCTACTTAATTTTTTGAAAAACCTATTTTTGAAAATTTTTACGAGTTACTAAAGGATCATATCGATCATATTTGAAAAATACATTACCTTCGGTAAATTTTACTTTGCTACAGCAATAATCACGAAGCTGCGATAAAGTACATCAATTTTTCATCCGTCGGTTAATTTAACCATGAGTTTTATGTACCTTTCGTATAATATTATGTATTTATATATACATATACATACATACATACATACATATATATATATATATATATATAGCATAGTATCGCTATGAAATAATGATATATTATGTGTGTAAGAAATGCAATAAAATTTTGAAATTATCTGCCAAATATTTGAAATATCATTTTTTGAACGAATTTTATATTAAATCTATATTGACTTGATATAAACTTAATAACTATTTTATGTAAATTTAAAATCGATTTTTCAAATAGTTATATTCATCAATTATAATAGATTCTTTATCAATAAGTATATTTGTATTGTATAAAGTTCTTGTTACATCAAAGATAAAAATGGAATTTATTTATGTCTGCTTTTTTGGTATAGAATTTGTTGTAATTAATTCGTTAGTTTTTATATACAAACATAAAAACGTGCATTATCTTCGATAATTCTTAATAGGTAAGACTCTAAGTTAGAATTGTGCTCGATGTTGTAAAGGTTATTTAAAATATCAAGAAATATTTTTATAAATTACAAATATTTTAAATAAAGTAGAATTTGTGCATAAAGTGTTGCACAATTTTTTTTTAAATAATACATTCTAAGTCTTTTGGCTTACTAATTCATTTTAAGTTTTATAATGTCGAACTATGTTTCATAGCAGATGAAAAAATTTATACTATATGTCACGAGCGATAGTGAATATAAATTTCCGATTGAATTAAAATTAAATACTTAAAAACGCTTTTACATTTAAATGAAAAATTTGAAATCTGTAGCTAATGCAAAGGAATATATAAAAAAAATATCGTTTATCTAAAAAATTAAATTAAATTTACATGTCTATGTAAATTTAAAATAACTAAACAGGATTTGAAAGAAAGAAAAATTTGATTAACAGCAGTTTGAATAATTCACGTATTTAATCGTGATGTCTACGCAATGTCAAAAACAAAGTTCTTGAGTGAATTATAAATTTGAGGTTCATAAGATTCATAAGATTAATTAAGCATCCTACGATCAGAAAATTTACCTTGAAACCTGATAGAATTCATCGGTTCCCATTCTTTCACTCTCTTCGCGTTCCTTTAATTGTGTGTCGTTCTTTGCATTCGTTGTTCCCCCTTTAGATTCTCTCTATATCCCATTCTTATAAATTTGTCTTTTTCCTGCTGCTCTAGCTCTCCTTCATCTTCTTCTATTTCAGTTTATCTCTGACGCGATCGACTCATTATTCTTTTTCAAAAGCAATGCGGAGGTGATGCGATTCAACTTAAAAGATTAATGAGTATTTTACGTAGGCATTGCAAAATTTCGTTGAATGTAGCTGATAAACGAAAGTATTAGAAATGAAAATAAATTAGATTAAAAACTGCGTTGGTCAATTAATTTTCATATACAATAATTAACTGTTCGCATTGAATTTTGTAGAATTGTTTTTTTTTAATAATTATTGATAAATGTTTGTGAAAATTAAAAATTGTATTTGTATTGTAAATACAGTATAGGAGTGCAACACATACTATGATGCTTATAGTACGTTAAAATAATTAATCATCAAAAAGTCTTATTTTGTTACATATTTTTGTTTTTCCTATTTCTGATAGATTCGATTGGCTTTGAGTATTGCATGTTAAATTTAATTAAACATATTAAAAAAATACAGTTTTGTTTGGTTTAAAAACAAGTATAAAAAAAGACAGAACTTTTGTTGTACGATTGAAGGTTGTTCCCGGTAACATTTTACATATTTTTCCACGGATTTTTGTAATTATTGAAAAATACGTTATGTTTCTCACAGTACTGTATGCAGCAAATATTTGAAATTATGTTGTGAAAGCTTATTTCATTGGTTACTTTTATTAATAAATCTAATAAATATATCAAGTTTTATGTTAATAAAAGTAATTCTGGATAAACTAGGATCTGCGATGTAAAAGAATATTCTATTATAATGCGTTGCCTTTTATCATACTTTAATATCATCTTTTACGTTGAGGTTTGCACGGTATTTAAAAAAGTTAATTATTAATTAATAGATGTATCTATAAATATAGCGCCGTGGAAGTAGAGAGCACGACTACTTTTAAGTTGAAAAACAGTCTCGTTTACCTGTGCTTATTTTTCTGATGTGCTTCGTAGTTAAAAATTATTCGCACGAATTTGCGGCTGCTAAATATGTAATGTAACGAGTGGAGTGACCCGAGTATCTGTACAAAAGTATACAAATAAACTTAAAATACTCGAAGTTGCAGTAGTAAAAGGGCAAAGCACATTCACTGCACCAGGCGAAAATGAAATTCAGAAGAAAGATTTACATTAGAAAAAACTTTTTCCTGATTTTAATCACTGTTTGCGTTTCCTTTATATTCCTTGAAATTAAACAAAGCCTGAAAAATTTTCAACTCCATGTGCCGAGTAAGCATCCACTTTTGAACAGTAAATTTTTGTTTTTAAAGGACTCCTTTCATTTCGCTATGCACTCCAATTTCATCCTCGCGTCCTCCATTCTGTCCCTACAGTCGTCGTAAAAGCCAGATGTCCGTCAGCTCCCGGTCGTCGAAGTGCATCCCAAGCGTAGTTATCGACTCTTGGTCTCGCATGCCAGCTAGTGAACTAGTTACCTGCTCTTCAACCTCCAACGTATAATGTCTATATACGTCTAGGTATGTATATGGACGTCCTCGGTTCAACTAGTGATTAATAGCTGATCCATGGTAGGATGGTAGGCAGCGCCAAATCGTTCACCGGAAGCTTCCTCGATGCCTCTAATCCGCTCCTGTCACACTCCGAACTCCTGAAGGGGGTCACTGTAAACTTACTCGCTCTCTTCGTCTTTCTGTTTATCTCCCTCTTATTGTCTATCTATCTATCTATCTATCTATCCAACTAACTATCTATTAAAGTCACGACAGTAATGCAAGTTCTACCGTTTGTTAAAGGTCAATTAAATAGGAGCGTTAATTGACAGCTACATGATCGTACTGTAACAAAACTTTAATGGCGTCGCTTTCTTTTACTTTGTTTTCCCACGATTTTTTTTTTTTTTTTATTCTATCGTAGTAAAATTCGCTTTAATCAAGGTTTATACGCAGTCGTAATAGTCAGGTTTGTTCGCAGTAGTTTTAAGCATAGAATATTTGCTGTTGTGATACTTCACTTCACGGGTTTGATTTATGGGTTGGTGCATAAGTATCCAAAAACCGCGAGGACATTGAATACCCGATTTTTAACTGAATCCAATTGCGTGCACCATTAAAAGCTCTCGTTTTTTTCACTTTAGTTATGTTTTAAGAAAATAAAATATCATATTTGTCTCGATATAGAAATATTATGTACAGGCCATATTTTGTAACATAAATTGTGTAACTGTATAATTATTATTACATTTTAACAACTTATTATTGTAGAATATAAATAATTGCATAACATTAACGGTAGTACATTATGTTTAATTGTTTAATTAAATAAAGTTAAAGCTAAAGTTATTCTAAATATATAAACCAATATAAAGTTAATTATTGTTTTCTTAAAATTTAATAAAAACCAATATAGGTTAATTTGAAAAGAAGTTCAGTCTATCATCTATATTTCAACATTTTTCAAAAACAATTAGTAATTGATAAAAATATTGATATTTTTTTAACTTTTTAAAATAAAATTATAGTATCGTATTTCAAACATTTTTTTTTCAAGATAACAAAAACTTTTGATTATTGAAATAAAAACAAAACTAAAATTCGGAATTATTTACGTTTCTTGCGTAATATTATTTTCAATTTATAGAAGTGTAATGTAGCTTTGTAAGTGATAAATTAACTAGAGTATAAAAATATAATATAAAATGATAATTTGTAACCCGAATGTTACTGTACTATTAATGTATTTAACATTTGTATTCGTTTTATCTGACATTACGAACCGAAATATTTATTGACAATGCATTCAAAATTTAATTTTAGCATAAAAATACTTTGCAAGATTAAAAATAATCAATCAATTTCGTAAACAAATTATTGTAAATTTTCCCATTTGCAAATATTGAAGTATTTTTTTAGAAATGTAGAGATTCAATAAAAGGAAAGTTAATAAATTGTTGTTATTTATAGTGCATTAGAGTTTCAATAATATTTATTTGTATCGACAATTTATGACTGACTCTGTAAGACATTAATTACATTTCATAAAATTTTGCATTCAATACATTCTAGATATAGAAGGAAGGCTAATTATTGATGCCTCGCGTGCTGTTATTTAATTAACTGTTCTCTGACAAATTCAGTAGAAAATCGAAAAGCATTTTGTGAAAATTAAATTAAAAGAGCTTAACAAAATTGATGAAATTTTACATTATTCCTTATGACAAAGATCATTATGTGTTATGAACTGTATTCATAATAATATATTATTTTATTATTTATGTTATATTATTAAAAATATATTAGATGAAATATTTTGCGTGGTTTAATCGTGTTGTTTAAGCTCAATTTAAGGTATAAAGGGATATTATTTGTAATTAGTGTTTCGACATCTCATGTTGCGATAATGATAAAATTTTTTAGACTTGTTTTAATTAAAAAATGTCATGCAGTTATAAGTGTAAATATATTTATGAAGTAATCTATTGCAATATTTCTATTGTAAAAATTAAAAATTACATTCTAATTTGTTTGCAAAATTCAATTGTGTTAATGTAATTAAAGCTAACGCAGTAATTGAACCTAGTAATAAATAAGCATTGAAAAAGATATTTTTATATTACGTAGTGCTTAAATCCATATATTTCAGAATAAATAATAAACTATAAATGTGAATAATTAAAATGTAAAAGGAAAAAATTGAAAAATTAAAACTAAAAATTATTCAGAAAATGAGAAGCGAGAACACTCAGCTTCGTACTCCTCGGTGCTGAATAAAGAAACGAGTCTGAAAGAAGCAATTCTTGCCCAAAGGAATTTGGCGAAGAAAAAGGTGCACAGACATCAATGTATGCTTGTACATTTATGCTTCCTTTTTCTCTTTTCTAATCTTACTCTGGTTTTCGTGTGACTGTGCATGCTTGCACATAGACGTTTGCATGAATGCACGCTTATGTTTATATGTATACAGATACGTATGTATACGGAAAAAGCTGTATGCAGTTAGTAGAATAAAAAAACTTAGTGTACGGTATAAAAGGAAGTGAGAATATATAAGAAAATGGGAATGCCTCCGGATTGGAAAGAGGTGTTCCCATTTTCGTGCGCGGAGCACGTTATACACCGAATTCCGGATCTTTCTCACCTTTTTATTGTATAGAGTATGTGCACTCTATCGAACTTTAAGAGTACGTGTGTGTTAAGAGCTTATCGCATAATATCGCGAGAGGTGATAGAGTTTGCCATTGCTGGAGGGAAATGAAAGGAAGCGAAAATCGAAGCAAGGCTTATTTTTTCCTTAGGTATTTGTATTGCAAATCAGGATATATTCGAAATTTTATTTTAAATAAATCCTCCATTCAATTTCTTTGCTTTACATATGTTTATATTAGGAATAATACACGAAACTTGATATCAGTTAATATTCTTTTGCAATTAAAAGTTTTAAATTAAAATTTTCTTACATTTAACTTAATCTACATTTTCATTTATGAATAATATAATTTTTATTCATATTAATTATTAACTCTTATAAAGGGTCCTTAAATATTTTAAGAATAAGAATTTTATTTTTATTTAATTGGGATTTTGTTTTTTACACATACCTTCATAAAAAATTGTCTGACCTTAAGTTACAAAATATAATTGATAGTATTTTATCTTCTTTTAATACATCCTAAACATCGAATATTTTCGATCGTAAATTATTATACTTTATATTCAAACTTTGCTACATCATGCATCAAATTACAATTATATTTATTTATATCGTTATATAAAGTAAAAATTCTTATATTAAAGTTTTAAGTATTTTTTATGTAATTTTCAGTTTTTTCTAAAGAATTTATTAAAATTTTAATGTAATTGTATAATTCTAAATATTGTATTAATAATTGATCTATTTTATGAAAATAATGTTAGCGATACTATTATTTCTTCACGCAAAAGTCAAATCTTAATAGTTTAGATTATTTTTTTTTCATTGATATTTTGTCAGTTTTTTACATTGTAATGTATATTTAAGCAATTTAAGGATAATTGAAACAATTTCGAACCCGATATTTTATTTTATCTTGAAATTTTTCAGATATAATACATTTGTGGTAATAGTTTTATTTGTAAATTATTTTATTTTCAAATAAGATCACGTTGAAGATACTATAAAACAATAATCAATAAATTGATAACTGAAAATGGAAAGCTTAAGTAATCAGTTTCTTGCTTTCCTATTTTTAATAATCTGAACTGATTTACTTGTCATTTATGGTATCAAATATATATTTTTTGTTTTTAAATATTAACTAATTTTCGAATAAATTTTATTATTAGAACAAGAACCTAAAAATATAATTGAAATACGAGCTGAATATTAAAATTTTTATTAGTTGTATGATTTACTCTTATATTTATTTTGCAATAGATCTGTACAACAAATTTTGTTTTCTTTTGCATATATAATTACAATATTTTTATGTATAAGAACTTTTAATGTTTATGTAGTTTACACTTGCGACGTGACGTCGTGTACAACTGTTTTCGAGATAGTTCGTGACAATTTTGAACGCTTTTTGAATGTACTTCTAAAGAAATTTATTACGTGACAGACAATAAGATTTTACTAGAAAAAGTTTTTTTGATGATATATTATATGCTTTCAGTTTTTATTGAAATTAAACAATTTTGTTTAGAGCTATATTTTCATTGAAGAATAAGTCTGCCAAATAAGAATAATATAAAAATTGTTTAATTGTAATTCATGAAAATAATAGTTCTAGTTCAAGATTACTTTTCAATTTGTAAAATTAATCATTTTAATTTTTGAATTTAGGTAACAAGCGAATAAAAAGTTCTAGAAATTATATCAATTATCTGAAGATTATATAATTGATATTTGAATTTTTCCAAACTTGTACTCCGTAACTTAAATAACTTTTTAAAATTAAAACTTAAAAACTCATTGCTCTTTATTAAATTGTAAATATTAATATTTAAAATACAGTGTGATCAATGTAATAAAAGTAAATTTGATGATTTGATAAAAATTATATTAAAAATTCGAAGATTTAAAAAAAACAAAAATATTTTTTTATTTATTATGACTAAAAATGTTGCGAGTTTGTTAATACTTACTAATTTCTGTTTGTCATTGTATTTATAAAGGTAATACTTTTACAGTGAAACCAAACCTCAACTTGCCCTTAAAATATCATTCTAATATGAATCGAACATAAAAATCGAACTTAATGACGTTTGTTTTAAAATAATAACGTTTACGTACTACATCGTGCGATAAAAAATAACGGAGTTTTTTAGTGGGTATTTTCAGGGTGATACGTTTATGCAACGAAAAGCCGAATGCTTACAGCTGCTATTGGCCCATTGACACTTGGTGCACGGGAAAGCGTTTGTAAACATTAAATCACATGTCGAATTTGTCGGCGCTCGAGACAAGTGGGAAAAAGGAGCAAGTAAACTGAGTAGGTGAGCTCAAACCTTGTTATCTTTGAAGTCCTCTTAACCTCCTAAATTTAGATACACAAATGCACAAATTCTGGAAATTACCATAGTTACTGTAGATTTGTAAATAATTTTGTTAACGCCTCGTGTAAATATTTTATAAAATCTAGTAAGCAACACAAAATCAATTATAATTAAGAATATGCAGTGCTTTTGCTCGTTGTCTTTTCATTTTTTCAACACTTTTATTCGTCTACTTCCGGCATTTAGAAATAATTTATTCCGAAATTTTGAATTGATTTAACTTGTGTATGTTACGATAAAACACGATTTTGTGAATCGGCGATTATAACGGTTTTTCTAGTCATGGTATATCTATATATTTATAGAAATATCTCGTATAAAATATATTTAGTTAAAGAAAACCTTCTTGTTTGGCCAAATATTTTGGAGGACCTGTGAATTAAATATGTAAAATAAATATGTTGAGTGCGTGGAAAACATTTTCTAAATAGTTCACCTCAGTTATTTAGCAATAAAGCGCCTTTTCTAAAAGAATGCTTTTATCACCAACACTGTCAACAGTCTATGTCGCATAATTGCCACTGCGGATATTTGAGGACGATGCAGCAGAAGTTGCAACGACAGCAGCAGAGATACTCGAGTACTTCCGCGGGGCGTGTCACTTCATAATATCACCCTGACGCGTGCGAACGCAGATCCGGCGTCAGCGTTCCGTTGTCAACTCATCCGTGCTTTTGGTCTCTTGAAAGGTGCAAGAAGGAATGCGCGCACACAAATATCAAGAGAGACGGAGAAAGATGCACACGGTAGCGCAGAATTATAGACAGAGGGGGAGAGAGTGAGAGAAAACTAATTTGTGTTGATGAAAAGAAGAAAACAAATCAATTTTTGAAGACGTTAACAAATATTTTATTACGGCGTAACAACGTTATGTAAATTATGACAATTTAAAAATTAATGCTTGTAACAGGTGGTTAATCTGAAAGTTAGCCCTTTATAAATTTGTTATTCATTCTTTTTCAATAAGATATGAATCAATTTATAAAAAGACTTACTCGATACTTATCCAATTTGTACGACAAACTGAATTTAATAGTACAAGAAAAGAACGTATTTAAATATCAATATAATCTAATAATTAAATTTACGTTACGTGCTCAATTTAATTATTTGATTAAACCAAGTCAGAGATATTATATCAATTTCAGATTTTAAATATTTGTAAATATTGGATTTATCACACATGAAACTCCACCTCAACAATTTCGAAATTGCTTTGAAATTTTGATATTGCTATTTATAATTTAGAAATAAGAAAATTTAATAAATTAATGAACTAAAAGTGAATAATCACATAACAAGAGCCTTAGCTTTTGTTTTAAATTCATAAAATTATTTTTACAACATGTATTATTACATATTATTATGAATAAATATAGTGTAAATTATGATTTTAAAAATAATTAGTTGAAATAGATTAAAAAAAATACATAACCAGTTGCATTTTAAAAATTGAGCAGTCACTTGAAAAGCAAGTATTTTTCAAAGTAATACACCGCAGCACTTAAGTTGCTTACAGATTTAGATAAATCATGCGATGCAGTTACGGAAATTATTATGTAACAAGTTTTAGTTATAATTGATCAAATCAAAGAAAGTTATTTGCAATTTATAAAAATTTGAATCTTGACTTGTACTTTTGATCTACAAATATATTAATTAGACAAAAATATATTAGAATCATTTCAGAACTGTATATATTATAATGCAAATACAAAATCATTTTCATTTTTCAATTTTACTTTAGATCTATTTAGATTTTTTATTTAGTGATTTTTATAGAGTATCAAATAAATTACGAATGTCAGAAGATAATATACATTCGATAAATGCATATTTTCAGCTATTTTAACACTTCAATAAAATTTTAATAATTGACTAAATAGTATTTATATTATGAAAAGACTTATGCAGATGTTGATTATGAGTTTTTAGATAATGTAAAGAGGGACAATTTAGTGTTCAAGAACAAAATTGGATCTTAAAAAGCGGATTCTGATATATAACGTAGAGATAAATTATTAGAACTGCACGAGATTTTTAAAATAATTAAATTACAGTAATTGAAAATGAGATATATAATTTATCACATGCATAATAGAGCAGTAGTATAATAAATTTGCCATATATTCAGTTGAAAAATGAAAACATAATATTAAATTATAGATGGATAGCCAATAATCTATTTTGTTAGATTTTATAGAGTAAATTTATAATTGCAACGTTTTAATAAAAATCAAGGATTTATCGATAATAATTCTGTGTAATATACTTCCAAATTTGTAAAAATTAACTTCAAAATAGTTTTAAAAATAATTGCGCTATAATTAATATCACTATCTATAGTACTATAGTCGATAAAATAATTTACATGCATATGATTTTTTACCACATCGTCCGACATATTATTATATTGCTGGAATTATCTTACTACTCAACACTATGATTAGCACCTACACCATTGAATAGCAACTACTTATTCATGCATGTACATAACACAATCACTTCAATCACTGATTCCCTTGATTTAGGCAAGGGATGCTTGTCTATTGCTACTCGGTTTTGAGATGCGTTGATGAATTCCATGTACACATTACGCAGTATATATATTCATAATAAAATTGTTGCATTAGTCTATTACTAAATTTATTAGAATTACGCATAAAGTCGGTTACTGATTAATTTTTTTATAAATATATTCATCGTTAAATTATAATTACTTCAGTGCTGTGGGTATCTATATGCGCAATACATAATCTTATATGATATGTTGTATATATATTTCGATAAAGATATTTTATAATTTACATATTGATTGTGTGAAAAAATTATCTAATAACTTAACATGTTAACAAAACAGGTTAGTGTGCATTTCTGTTAGAATATTTGCGATCCTGTTTTAACGATTACGTGATAAAAAAAAGCAACGTTATGACACATTTTAATTAGTATTGTTTTATACGTAAATGTGGCGAATAATTACTTCAATTATTTGCATTGACGATTTTAAGGGAAACTTGTGAATTACAGGAGTGAAGAATTGAATATGTCAAATATAAGAATAAATATGGATGGATAATAAAAGAAAGTGTTATTTTACAGATGGGCGTTATCTGGTGACCTCATAATGGTGACTCTACGAGAGATTATATTAATGTAGTTTAATCGAGATTGATTGTATTTTTTATCGATCAGACTAGTAAATAGTTTTAATTAAAAAACTAATTCACTATATTTAATATATGCTCATATATTTAAATCCAATTTCTCTATTTTCCCGCTTAATAGTAAATTATGTTTGTTAAATGTGTTGTTGAATCAGAAATTACAATGTATACTAAGTAGAAGCTTTACATTTGCTTTGCTAAAATACATGTTTGTTCATATGCATACACTCTTGTATCCATTTACACGCATCTGAGCACAAATACAAATATGTTAGTACAGGTGTACACTAAGTCACACGTTCATACGCGAATGATTATGCTTGCAAGAAAAGAATTTTGTAATTTTTAATCAAATATCTTGTATCAATGTTGAAAATATTCTGAATTAATGAATTTATGAAAATAATTTTTAAACATAAAAGTATTATTTGTATTATTTCACATTTATTTTATTGTTATTTTTATACGTAAGATTTAAAATTATATGTTAAAGGAACATGATAGAATTTATAATTCAGGAATCAATTTTAAATACAGTATATGACAACAAATTTGTATTTGTCACATGAAAAGTCGGCAAAATCGAATAATTTATTTCAATTTTTGCCAAAAATAACTTTTATTATATTTTAAATTTGTAATTTCATATATAGTCGGTGAATCAAATATGATATGGTAGAAATTATTATATTCATGTTTTATAATTATATTATGCTGTACACCGTTTTTTAAAATCAGTAATTTATTTAATTTTTAAGTTTTGAATGTTATATACATATATTTCATTTATATTATGTCTAAAAAAAATTTAATATTTATTCTTAAATGATTTTGCCTTTATAACGTGATGTAAAAATAAAACTTACAAAAGTTATATATGTATTTTTTGAATTTTGATTTTTAAAATCAAAGAATCAAAATTTTTCAACTATGGAGATATTTAAATTATTTTTTAATTTTTAATAATTTATAATAATTGTTGAATAAAGTAATGTTACATAAAATAATCTGACATAAAATATAATATTTTGAAAATAATTTTTTAATTTTACAGACTGAAAATAATTTATTTGCTTATTATTTATTTAGGATCCTCAATTATTATACTTATCTTGAAATGTTTGTCATTCATAGGCCTATAGTATTTTTTGAATGAATTATAAGATTAATTTATCGAATTATTTGATCGCAAAACATTAAGGTCTTTCCATTGTCGCTGAAGAAACATAAAATTCGTAGATCACGTGAGAAATGATATAAATTTATCTAACGAAGAACTGGAAAACGCATCTAGAAGAAGGAATAAAAAAGCTTACAGAAAAGATAACTTTTGTAATAAAGCTAGCAAAGCTTAACATACAACAAGTAATTCCAGCAAAGCTTAACATACAACAAGTAATTCCAGCAAAATAATGCTAATATAAATATAATAATCAATTGAACTATTTATAAGCATATAATCTTGATAAACGGGCGCTTTGTCAAGATAATTTTGAATTTTTCACCAGAAATTGAAATATACTATCGATTATTTACAAGGTGATATTTCTAATAATGGAAAAACTTTTTCTTTATCACATAATGAATATTAGTAGACAATAAAAGTTCCCAGTCAACACCAAATTTGTGCAAAGTGATACGCCGAGAAAAGTAAATTAATTAAAAATTAATAAAACATGCTGAGAAGTGGGAATACATAGTAAGCAAAACATGACAATTCCTCGAGAAAAGTTCATTGAGAAACGAACGAATCCTCGTCAGGTCCCTTGTGTGGCGGTTTACTCGTTGCCGGGGTTGAGGTAATGATTCGAGCAGTCAAAGCATTATCCAGTCCACGGGTAACCTTTGTCCACGCATTTACCGCTCGGCCTCCAGAGCTTGCAAACGAGGTAAATAAATTTTCAAGCTTTTTCGCGCAAGGATCGGTTGCTCGCGTAAGTTTATACGATGTCAGAGAGTCGACCCAACTTTCCATGCATTTGCATTATCAGCTTTTTCGTGGTTGTGAGAGGATGATATTAAAATGTTTCTTATGGAACAATTTACTAGTCCGTGATTTTTTATTTCCGTAACACTTTATTTCAAGCTTCTAGGTAGTATTTGTAACGTAGAAGATTGAAAGAAATTTCACGGCGTTCAAAAGTATTTTTCTAATTCAAAATTGATTGAAACGAAACAAACTATTAATTTATTTAATAGTTTTTCAGATTATAAGAGCATGGCCTGTTAGGGATAATTTTATTTTTTAACATTGAAATTATTTAGTTTTTAGTGCAAAAAATAAAATGAATATTATATATAAAAAATGGAAAATGCAAATAAAGTAGACAAAAGTTAAAAATAAAAATATAATACATGTTAAATATAAAAATGTAATGTGAAAAAGTCTTTAATGTAAGTAAAACGTAATACGAAATAAAAAATTAGTAACTGCAAACAATAATCTACCTACGGCAAAGACTATTTGAATATATGGAAATCGGTTTACTAGAAATAGCAGTTGAATATAATTTACTTGGGGTTGCTTTAGTTAATGCAGAAGCTATCGATTTAAAAGCGACGTTTGTTGAAATTTAATAATAACCCGACACCAATACCCAATCTATCAGATTATTAATTAATTAGTAGTAACAAATAAAAGAGTAAATTTTATTTGTTATTTAAAAAAATGACTTATTGTACATTACTACCTATGTTGCTTATGAGCCGTGTGATTTTATTGAAAAAAATTAAATATGTTAAGCTCTAAACAAGTCTGGAACGTTTGATTAAAAATATTAAACTGAAACTATTTATTAGAATTGAGATTATATTAAAACGGGTTTAGATAATGTCTTCATTTTGCAATTTAATTATGAAGAATTTTCTATATTATAAAATATAAATACAAAAAGTGTCACTATGTAACGCAGTGCAAGTGATAGCATTAAAAAAAAAGGTCAAAAAGAAATGAAAGTGCACGTAGTGGAAAGTAATAAAGAAATCGTGATTGAAATATCAGATATTGTATCAAGAGTGGAAATGATAATAAGCTTAGAGCAGACAAGAAGAAAATTAAATATACGATGACCGATAGCTTCAAATTGAATTACGAAAATACTTAATTAAAAATTATGAATAAAATTTATGATAGAATAGATATTTAAATATCTCGATATAATAAGATATAATAGAAATAAAATACAAAGTTATATCGTCGGTGCTGGAAGCTTGTATTAATTTTGAGCAAATCGATATGCAAATTTCTGTGAAAAAATTATAACTGTAAATTATAATATTTGAAAATGATTGCAGGAAAATTCGAAAGTATTTGAAAATGTAGTTGAAAGAAACTGGATGAAGTAAATGGGTCTAATAGGAAATGACATAATTACCAGTTTGAAGAACCTGTACTTTATCGAATATCAATAGTTTATTAAATTACATCCACAAATATAAGGTTGACATAAAGTTAAAACAATATATAATTGGTTGATTTATATTGTTATTATCTTACAAATTTATTAATCAATTTAATGTATTACATAAGATTGAAGGGAAGAGGAATTTGATTAAGTACCTTTTCTAAATGTGTAACTAAATTTATGAAATAGGAAATACTGGCGCACAGATGTCAACGAAGTGTTTTAATTTAGAGTTCGCAAGATCGATATATTATTGAAATAATAATTTCATTAATAATAACAATAATAATACTATTAATCATTGTGAAAATCTACAAACAGTATTCCATTACTTTAACATTATTTAATTAATATTTTAGAAAAGGTATCCTTTGAATTTAAAGCAACAAGGTAATATTCAAAAAAACAAAGAATGAACTTGTATTTAAATTAATTTAAGGTGAAACAATTATTATTAAAAACAACGCTTGAATAACTAATCTAAACTTAAATTTAAATATCAAATAATTTTATTATTGAAATCTCGTAAGTTATATTTTATTGTACTTCTTTTTCTAACGTGAATAAGAACTCTTATTTAAGAACATAAAGCCATTCAAATGCATTATATTTTGATACGTAAACACGAAGAAATTATATTATTAAAAAGACAAATTTTGTAACGAGTCAATTATATATTCTCTCACAAGGATTCTATGTTTTTATGTACTTCACATATATTTACTTTTTTGACATTTATGGAAAAAAATTTATATAAAAAGCATTAAAGAATTTTAAGAGTGAAATTGCTTTATTGGTCTGTACGAAATCTTACAGTTTATTGAATCTCAAAATTACTGCACATTGTATTTGCGTAAGGACATTTCTCGTAAAAGAAACCCCAAAAATATTATTTTGTTTTTATTTAATATATTCAAGCAAATACAAAAAATAATTACAGCACATTTCAGGAACAATAGTTTTAAAACTTTTTGAGCATATCGTTCCTCTTTTTAAAATTTTTTTTCTGCTTCCTGACATTGGTTTTTTCTCTTCATATTTCCTTTCTTCCTCATTCTCTTTATACACTCTGTTAATTTTTCTCTTTCGTTTTATTATCTATCCATTTTTTTTTATTTTTGCCTTACTCTTTTACTTTCCACAGTCGCTGCTTTGCCTTGTTACATAAAAGAGTTTCGCTTTCATAGGCAAATCTTGCGGAAGAGCTGCTCGTTGCTGTGTAAATGCTCGCGAGCTGTACGGTGACCGCAGCAAAAAAAGCCGAAATATTTTCACTTTTTCCAATGCTCCCTAAACCATTTTTTCCTAGATTACCTTGCCTCATGCATGAAATATACACAATGCCTTTTGTTGAGAAAAATATTATTTTAGTTACAGTTTTTGAGTGCAATTAAAACATATTTTTTGATCAAATAAATAGCTTTAGTATGGTGCCAACATAATATTGACAGTCGGAGAACTTTGAGGCTTCTAGAAATCTTTCTCTCTGAAGAGTGGATAATTAAATTTACTCCTACTTTACAGAACGTACGTGTTCGTCATTAAAAAAGTAAATAATCTTTTTATCGTCGAAGCGCAGTGAAGTGAAAATTGGTTCTGTTTAACACAATTATTTCGCAATTTATCTGCAGGAAGCTAAATTTCACTTCGAATACTGTTCGTATAAATGACACACACACGCACGCACACATGTATGTATCAGTATTTCATCTATTATCGAAATCAGAAAAAAGCACATAAATTTATATAAAATATTAAAACTACATTTGAAGAGTTAATTATAAAATTTGCAAAATTAATTAACTATATTAATATTATTGAAACTATTTATCAATAACACTATTAATGTATTTAAATAAAAAACTATCAACTTGTAAAATAACAAAATATTTTTGTGGGAACAATTAAGTCAAAAGTTAGTTTTCATATGAATTATTTACTTGATAAAATATTTCCGAGCTGTCAACGATTTATAAACTGTGACATTTAATCTCATTAAATAGATATATAAATAAAGCATATATACATATATCAACGTTCATAGTTATTTCTATTTATAAAAAAGCATAAACAATACACATGTTTTCATTACATTTTTTATTTTATCGTTTCTTAAGTATCTACTTTTTTTATTCTTTGTCTTACCAAGTTAATGATATAATTGTGTGCTTATTTTATTTTATATGCACGAATTGAGTATTTTTTTATTTTTGAGATGTAAGTACATAATTATAAATGTTCTCGAGTACGGCTATCTTTATTAATAAAAGAAAAATTTTATTCTCATTATTTATTAGTGTACTCGAATTTTTCAACGTATTTCAAGAGAAAATGCTTGAAAAAATGAAATCCTTTAATGAAAAGATATTCTTTTCTAGTATGATGATTATTAACTTAAAATTTAAATTTAGCTAGCGGTAGTCTCTTTAAAGTATACTGGATTTATTCGAACAATAGTTGATTTATTAATTAGTTAATTTCAGAAAAAAGTAACTAAACCTACTATAAAAAAATAGATTAAATCAATAGAAAAAATATATGTTAAATAATATATATATATACAGAGAATATGGAAAATTTTTAATCCAAAATTAATTTTAATATTTTTGAAGTTTTATATGATTGATATCTTTTTTGCTCTAGTTCTTCGAAACTTTTGTCGTATAAAATGTTCGAGTTATTTCATTTTTCACGAGTATAGTTGATTTTTTTCAATTTTACCCTCAAAATTGCTTAGTTCAGTGGCACATATATAATCGATTGTATTGGTCCTCATACTTCCTTGTATCAACAATGAAACTTTGAAAAAATAAGGCAATAAGTTATGTGTTTTTTAAATAGATATTACCTTTTCAAATGTAGGTCAGAGTATATTAAAATTCGCATGACCACTGACCGTAACTTTTATCGAGTAAAGTAGCCTCAAATGCATATGTATAAAATGTTGAATAAATTGAATTAATTTTTATATTAAATAAATGTAAGGAAAAAATAGAAAAATGAGGATGTAATGTAAAAAAATTACTGTAATACACAGTATTAAAGGGAGTATTCGTAAATAAAAATATAAAACTGTTTTTTGCATAAAGTTAATGGTAATAGAATTATAGAATGACATAAGGAATACATATAGGTATATTAATAATCGTGAGTTTGGTTATAATAACATAGTTGAAGTGATACTGATTGTTAAATTTCTATTTCTACGACATGGGGGCCATAATTCTAAGATATAATCTTCAGATATGATGAATAGTAGTCATTTTACTATTAAATGGTTATAGAATTTTAACAGAAAGTTGTACTTATTACAATTTTATACCGAACATTTTGACTCATTGACTTTAGGATTTAATATTATAATTAATTTTTTTATTCGCAAAATCAAATGATGTTTCATCAATATACCAAAGAAATGAATGAAGTCTTGATGGATAAATAACTCTAAAAAGTGTTTATAGACTTTGTAAATTTTTCATTTTAAAAAGATATTATGTTTTACAGCATTGGTTTTGAAAATATAAAATATAATTTAATGGCAACAGTGAAAAAGGAACCGTTATATGTAGAATGCTTTATTTTGTACAGTGGGGCAAATCAGCATCGCTCAGGAAGCGAATTATAATTATTAAAGATGTTAAATTTATTGATAAAACTACTTTTAATTATTACAATCATTTCTCATAATAGATATGGAAATTACAAATATGTATTAAATCTCTAAAAATTAATTTAAAAAATTCAAACTCGAGCAATAAATTACTAGTTTTGAGAATTAAATTTTTTTCTCATTTATCCATTTAATTGAAAAGATATATATAGTAATTTAATTGATCACAGGTAAGATTTTTATTTGATAAGCTACCTTTTTATTCGTATAAATATAATGAATATTCAATCAAAGAATACGATAAAAATATTAATATATTCAAATGTCATTATAAATATAATATTAAATGATTCGAATGCTAAATTTTATACAGAAATATCATTTTACGAGTAAGTATTACACGTTTTCTCGAGCCATTTCCACGAATTACAGAGCGGAAAAAGTTGTGGTGTCAGGAGAACTAGAAGACCGAATGTCGGCTTCACGAGCTAGTCTAGCGGTAGACCGCGGAGACATGGGGTATAGATACGCGTGGAGGAGCTGCAGATCTGGAGTTTGCTCCCGTTACGATCTCTTCCTGAGTAAATCCACTAGGTATATAGTATCTACTATGCCAAATACAAGAATATATCAATTCAGGATCAAAATGGAGTAGAAGAAGATGCTCCAGTCTGTGAGTTAGTCTTCCTTTAGACTCAGAAAATAGTTTGAAAGCTCTGGAGGATAGAAGGGACTGGGACAAATCTGCGATCCCTATTGGGCTCTCAGTTAGCATAGTGTCTCTGTCCGATTTATCACATAATTAGGAGGTAACAAAACTGTTTACGATATTTGAGACTAGATAGAGCTTTGTGCGAATGCAAGGGAAGTCATGACAGAGGGCGAAAGTTAATATTGGTGAGTAGCAACTTAGTCGATGGTGAGAAATTCGTATTTAGACTGAGTATATCAGGAGTGAGGAAGATAGCCACAGAACGCACATGCTTAGTCGTCACAGCTATTTCCACAGTAGAAAGGTTTCAAAAGAATCAAAGGTAACGGACCCCCTTTCGTTATCAATAAGAATAAGCGAAAAATTATGTTTTCTTCGTAAAATATTTCGGGCGGACTTTTGAATCCAAAAGAGAAAGATCGATAAAGAAGAAAACGGTAAGGCCGCAGGGAATAAAAAGGCTTATCTTCTTTAATACTTTATTTTAGAAGTTCCGAGTAAGAATATTTAAAGATTCGGAGATATTCAACAAGGTGATGTAGCGAGACCATACGGGTTTGATAACCAGACTCTTATTTTATTGTACGTGGCTAAGAAAGGGAGCCATTTATGTACCTACCAATAACGAGTGGGGTTTTTTTATATTAAAAAATTTATGACTCTAGACCTATTCGTTATCAACGCGTGTTTTTTAATTCCTTTGTGGCGAGACTTTTTTTTGATGCAATATCTCTAAGGAGTAGTACCTCAAGAGTTACGGGATTGGATCGACCGGGGTCCAATTAAAATAATTTTTCGCTGTTTGAACATCTTCTCTGAGTTCGGTAATGGAGATATTTTGATAGAATTAAGTACGTATTATCGCGTGTAATAATAGCTTAAATTGATACGCGACTAATTATTTTATCAAAATAATATGTAATTTGCGTTTTGAAATTTTTTATGCACTGTCAAAGTTGTAATAAAGAATTTTGTGAAATACAAATATAAATTTACATTAATTTATTTATTAAATTGTTAATTGTAATGAGATGCCAGATGAATAAATAATTTTATAAAATGAAAGTTTTAACTATTTCAATAAATTTTAATATTTATGATTTTATTTTAAAACTAGAAGGGACGCGATGACAATTTATTTTTGCAATTCGAATGAATTTTACAAAAGATTTGATATAACATAACTTGAATAAAAAATGCTCTATAAAATTTTTAGAGCTTTTCGTTTTAAGAATTTACATGATTGTAATTTTACTTTATGTAAAAATATAAATCTGCAAATATGTAGTAGGAAGATTTTAAAAATTGTTGGCAAAACAATCGAGCTTAATTTATTCAAAAAGTTGTTTGATTGTGTATTTTCTTGTACTTCCTTCTACTTTTATTCAGCTACATCAGTCGAGAAATATGAGACTTGACAATATTTTTTCCGTAAAAGGAGTGTTATATTTCCATCGATTATTTATACAAGTCCTGCTGATTTTCACCGTCACGATTGAATCCATATAATGACTTGAATATTTTATTTTTATCTTCGTTTTATGTAATAATCATTGATTTTTTGAATTTTAATTCATTTTTTAAAAGACACTTCATTGTTCATAATAAAAAGGAATAAAATATGGAACGCAGCTATATTTGTCAGCGAAATTGAATTCAGTAATTGGAAAGTCGACTTAGCCAGAACTTAACGAATGCATTCATAATTCCATCCGAAACTGCGACGATTTCTGTTATTGTAAAATATTTTATAAATTTGGAGCATATACGCCCATACGCGAGAGATATATCAATGGTAAGATTAAGGGAGAAGAACGAGGCGTCGAAAATGCAAATTGCCGGAGGATATAGTAAAACAGATAGTACGGCGGCGGGGCGACGGGGGAGGTGGGGGGTCCACGGTGACACAGATCGTGTACAATTTACTGGTTCTCTGAACTTGGTGAAACTTGGCTGTACGCTATAACCTCTGCGCTCTCCCCAACTAGTTAACATTTCATCTGTATAACATTCTAGAAACGATGACAACCCGTGCAACAAGCCGTGAAAATCCGACAGGCTTTTTCACGTTTTTCATGTTTTTTATGTTTCTTGTGTTTTTCACGTATACGTGCACGAACTTGCCTTTGCTTTTCCACAACTCAAATATTCACAACGAAACTCGATTGTTTTTTCTCGCAAGGTCGCGTGCTTGCGAACACTTACCCTTTCCAGGCTTTATCGTCTCCTGCTTCGTTTGATTTCTTTGAAATGCAGAGAAATATTTTACAATCAACGATTTAACCGCGTCACGGTTAATATCGCACTCGATCTCAGATTTTTCGAAAAATAGCACCAATCGCACGCACTTTTACTAGTAGTGCCGTTAATCGTGGAGGCGATTGCAAACTAATTACAATGCAATTTTCAAACAATAAGATATTTAACTTTAATACTATTTTCTTCGTCGCTCGTAAATTTTGTCACGTATGGTATATTTACGGTCCGACAATTGTTATGTGAATAATTAGCTTTGTGGATGAATTTTTCGTTGATCGTAATTTATTATCTAAAAAAAATTTTGAACTAATTTTTATAGGATCTTAAGTAAAATTCCATTATTAGATAGCTTAAAAGTTATAAGCAATTAGCTAGTTTTACTAAATAATACGCTCATTCTTTAAAAGTATTTACATTTGAATAAAAGTGATTAAACGCTAAAAATTGGTGCTCGTCTTTTACTTATAATAATAGTCGAGTCTTTAATAAACTTGTGCATAAGCTATGGAAAAATTTGAAATTTTCACTTTTCTTTGAAAAGTAAGCGTTCACTCAAAATACCATCCATTTAAGCTCTTTCATACGAGGCTGCACATCATTCTATATATTTTTAATGCAAAAGAATTGATTAAGAATTCGAACGTGGTGAGTCTGTAAATATACTAAGAAGCTAGAAGGTGGCGCAGAAATCGAGAGATAGTGCCAGGCAATGAAAGAGATGGATATCTAGACAGACGGATAGACAGACAGACAGATAAAGAGACAGACGGACAGACGGATAGACAGACAGACAGACAGACAGACAGACAGACAGACAGATGGATTAATAGGCAAAACTAGAAAGGAGAAGGAGAAGGAAAAGAGAGAGAGAGCAAGCGAGCGTGAGGGAGAGATAAAGATGAAAAGAAAGGGCACAGTAGTACTCTTAATATAAGTAGAACTGAATATTAAAAGTTATTCTAGCAGCGTATAAAGATCAAAAAGTTTTCAGTTTTTCCTTTCGCTAACAGCCGAAGGGAGCTCTCCATTATACTTCTCGATTGTTGGCGGCTCCTTTCTCACTCACTTCGATCCATTCTCTCTTTTTGTCTTTATTTTTCTTTCTCTCATTTGCCCACTTACTTACTTGATCTCCGTTCCATTCTTGCTATGATGCTCTTTTTCTCACTTCTTGAATCTATGATTATAAAGTCCCGCAAAAGTACGATCACTTTAAGCTTTCTTTGCCTTTTGGCTCGTTTTTTTACTTTTCAAGTGCCATAGAAGCTTTCTTCTTTTATTGCTATTACGGACAGGCGAAGCAGCAAGTGAAAACATTTAATCTTGATAATTTTTTTAAAACATATTCGGTTGAAAAGGAAACTACATGATTCACATATCGATACACATTTTATGTATTGAAGCACGTATGTTTTGAATTTTTAATATCGTTTCCTCAAGATTTGTTATTTACTTTTAACTTCCGAATAACGTAGTAAACTTGTCATTCTTCGTGAATAAGTTCATAAATTATTAAATAATATTATCAAAACGAGATTAAGCGTTGTAAAAACGATGACATCTGCGTGAACCTTCTTATCCATGATTACACTTGGCTCGTACTAATATTGGTTTATAATATTAAAAAGGACTACAGTGTTATTTAAATACGGGGATTCATATTAGTTATGTTCTTTTGAACTTTGGAAATTGCTTTTCATGAAAGTTTTTGATTTTTGTATTAATTAAAAATATATACTCAGAGTTATATCGTGACAGTGGATACGCAATGAAATATTATTATGCGTAACTTTTAAAAATTCACTACATTTTCAAATGTAACAAAAGAAATTTTTCTGTTTAAATTAATGATGTGAATAAAGGCTTCACTTAAATTAAAAATTTTTTCCTGTTTACATAATTATTATTTAAATAACATCTGTTATACTATTTTAATATAAATTAATTTTTGAATGACGTACATTTCGTGTAAGAATTACTACGCTGTAGCGCAGAAGTTTTATATTATGAGGACAATATTTAATAAAAAATTTGTTAACGATAGGTTAAGTTTTAGAATATTTATCGCAAGTATATTTTCCATAAAATTATCATAGATAGAATAGATATTTTCTTTGCGAATTTACATTAAAAATAAAATAAATTTAAATTATTTATGTTAATGTGCTGCATACTAAAAAACTTTAAAATTTCACAACTTCAATACAAATTGCTAACAACAAAATTTTTACTTTAATGCATTATTATACATATTTACGATTATTCAACATATACTATTCTACATACATGCAAGCTTATACATCTATAGATTAACTATAAAATCAGTTTTAGATACCTATTCAATAATAAAATGCACTTCATTATTTAGCAGAAATCTTACTTTAAATTGAATTCATCTTGTAAAAATATTTTTTGTCTTACTATATTTTACGAATATATTTTTCTACATAATGACAATCAATTATGAGATATGAATTTATTATTAATATATTATTATTAAGACAATGATGTTCGTAATATTATAATTATTGATAGATTCTTTGAAATTTGTTTATATAAAAGTAAATATGTAGAATGTATTTATCCAGTTTCGATGAAAAATTTTGAATTATTATCATTATCTTACATATGAAAAAAAAGTTTTAAATTACGGTGAATGATTAATAATTGTATAATGTACTTTTATCGTCAAGAATAAGGTGTATTTAGTATTACTTTATAGTATATGGGAATGAAAAATAGTTATTTAGTATTTATTCGTAAAAAAATGATCTGCATGAAATATTTAATAAAACGAGGTATTATTTCAATTTTTTACATAATTTTTCATTAAAAAAATTATCAATGTAGAAATTTGTTGAAATGAATTGAGCGCGGACTAAAATAAATTGACTTATCGGATAAAATGTAACTTTTAATATTGTACGAAGTAGACGTAAAATATAAATTTGAGTGAAATGGAATAATTTAATACGGTTTTATTTTAGCAGGAGCCAGATTTTGAAATTGTATCCAAGAAAATTTTATATAATGTCAATTAGAGTCATGATATGCATACGTACCCAGAGGAATTTGAATTGTTATATGGAAATGCTACTTACATACTAACGATGAATGTAATTTGGACGAATAAAGGTTCCGTGAAAAAGCGAATGCGAATGAAACGAGAAAATATTAGCATTCGTTGCAATAAATAAGCGAGTGAGTGCGCGCAAGAGCATCTCGAGTCGTTGTAACACCGAATCCAGCAGCAATCCTTATCGGAGATTTACTAAAAAAGGCAAAGCGGATTTATGCATCATCAAGTGGCTGATTAGGATGCCTTCGGTTACATTTTCCTTAGACGGCACATGCGCATGCACTCGGAAAAAGTTAGAAAAGGAAAGGGGCAGAGTGACGGGAGCGAGGGCAAGGGCGCCTGTATGGCAGAGGATGGGAAGAAGAAAAGATTTGAAAGTTCGTAATCCGGAAATCTCGTTACTTCCAGCGAGCTGGAGCAAGAAGAAAATGCTTTCTCGTGGAGCGCGAAAAAGTCGCCGTCGTTGAGATTGCGGCGAGCAATGGGCTTCTCGGTCTGTATTGATAAAAAGGCGCCCGAAAAACGAGTAGCCTCCTTCCTTCCTGCGCGTGAACTTTGAATTCATCTGGTACCCCACCTGCGATGGGGTGCACGTGCGCTCGCTTGCTTTCGACCCCTCGTGGAATCAACTGCGCCTTCATTGACTCGAGTGATCGTCGTCGCTAGCGACTGCTACTCTATTTTCTTCCTCTCCTTTTTCTTTTTTACATTCGAGTTGAGTTGAATGTTTCGAGAGCCAACAATTTCTTTCTCCTTGTTACTCTACATTTAAATAAGTGATATTTTGCAGACTTTATATTTTCGAGTCTTCGTTTTTATGTTTCCAAAGAACCTTGTCATTATTATGTTCTTAAAGATCCACTTATTTTAATATTTAGTTCATTTAGTAATTGATATCGGCAAGTAGTGCTGATCCAATCAGAGATTATTATAAATTTAGAAATGTGTATTTATTTATAGGCGACTCTGATTGATTTAAATGAATAAATCATAGTGCACGAATAATAAATGTGGGTGTATATTTTTATGCAATTAGAACACAATATTATTAAGCGATAACTCGCAATACTCGCATATGGAAACTACTTTAAAACACTCATTGATATATATGCATTTCTCGTTAATGTTGAAGGTGGTAGCGCTATTACACGTATCTTAGAAATGTGGTTAAATTTACTAATGTTTTTAAAGTTTTAAGTAGCCTGAAAGTTAAAAATGAAAAAAATCTTTATGAACCAAGAATTTTACTTTTTATTTTATTTTACAAATTTTCGTTTGTTAATAATTACCGACTTGCAAATTTGATAACAGCAATCAAACTTTTTATTATTTTTTAATATTCTCTTTTTACGACGATTTCTTAGTCTCCCATTTCTTTTTCTTGAATAATATGCAGAGTTTTACATTTTTCATTGCATTCAATAACGGACGCATTGAAGCCAAAAAGAATTAATGAAGGAATGAAAGAATAAAGTCGTCTTTAGAAGATGAGAGAAAAATAAAACAAAATCGTATCAGAGAAGGTTACTTCCAAGTATTCAGTTGAAAATTGTTAATTCTTTGTAGAAAATTTCAAATTGAACAACTACTTTGGATTATTGAACAATATAATAATTATTAAATTGTTAAAATGCACCGGTAAGAATACTTTAAGAAATAAACTGAATTTTAAGAGAAAAGTGCTTATACCCTTTCATCGGTAAATTAATTACTTTTCTTACTTATATAGATCCTTTAAAATTTTTTTTATTCCGACCTTTTCCATTTTGATTAAATTTTTTTTCTCATTTCAAGTACTTCTAATTTTCAAACTCTAATTTAATTTTTTCTTTCGTTAATGATACATTTGTACCACTTTTTGTTATTGTTGGTTGAATTAATTAACTGCATTGTCAATATAACTTTAAAAAGGAGCTAGTAAGAATAAATATTCTCTAAAGTAGTATTACGATAATAATAATAATTTTGTGATTTAATATAATAAAGATGGTATCTGTAAAAATTAAATTTGAAGATTATATTTTTGACACAAAATACTAGTGAATAAAAGAGAGAAAATTAATATTTTCACGTTCAACGAAAAAAATAAAAAATTATAGTATATATGTACATATTTGTAAAGTATATGTACGTATAAACGAAAAATCAAATGTGTTCTGCCAATAATAAGGCAATTAGACTAACACCTTACTGACACAGGAGCACACGCACACACGCATAGGTACGCATGCAGCCATATAATTTTCATCGGCGCAAATCCTTCCTACTTTCAAATCCTCCGTGCCCAGGATTTGCCTCGTATATTGTCGGTGAACTTACTTCAGCGAAGAAAGAAAGTGCGCGAGGTGGAAAATTCGCGGGTGTGGCAGGAAAGTTCAAGAAAGTCTACAAGCTCGATTGGAAACAGTAATTCGCCTGAATTCGGTGAGAAGAAAGCGTGGGAGGAGTGACGGAAAACACAGGAAGTGCGAAATCAAGCGATTTTAGTAGAGATCTCATTCGACGAAAGGCAAGCTATGTGTATGTATGTGACGCGGTACCGGCGTCTTTTGTACGCGGTTTACCTGGTAAATCCTGGTGTAATAAGATTTTCGCTTCCTCGTAGTCCCTTGGCAAAATTACTTTTTTTCTCTTTTTCATCAGTCATATTTCTCCCCCTTGAATATTGACATTCCTTTCTAAAGTTTTTGATTATACTTCAAGAGACTCAAAAGACACTATTCTAAAGGATAAATATTATTATCTCGAACAATACATACTATTGCATAATAATCCGCTTTAATTATATTTAACCTTTTTTTACACTCATTATTTTAAGAATTTCATTTTTAATACTTGAAGAATAATTTATTTTTATTTCCCATTTTATATGACCTCTCCTTCCCCTAGATCCAATACAGTGATTAATTGAACACCTTGAATCTATATAATTTTATTAGTATGCAAATTCTTTATAATTAGCAGTTCACGTGTGTAATATAAATGTTTTTTGTAATATTTGTGTAATATCATACCGAAGCAAATATTATTATTATACTATATTTAATATTTAAAAAAAAAACTATAATTTTTTTCTCCACATTAATGTGGATTAATTTCATAGTACAAATTTCTAATAGTGATTTAAATTAATAAAGTATGAATTATTATTAAATGTAGCTTATGCACGAATACACGTTTATATAAAATTATTCTTTAAACTAGAATAATAAAATAAATAGACTTTTTAAAATTAAAAAAATTTAGTTTGCATTAAAAAAAAGACGTTCATGAATTTAGATAAGTAATGAACACAGATAGATTACATAACTTTTAAACAGATTTGTTTTAACGGACACTAGATTTCCTTATTTTATTTTATTTTCCTAAAATTACTAACCATAAGTATGGCTTTTAAATTATGCTTTCTTAGTAATAACTAAAATTGATATTTTTTATAAATATTGATAAAACTTCAAATCAATCACTATTTGTTTTTTACGTAAAGTAAATTAAAAATCTTTTATCTCTAAAACATTGTAATTTCAGAATTTTTCTTTTAAAACTGTCAAGTAAAGACATATTTCATTTTATACGAACAAAAAATAACTATACTATTCATATTACAATTAAATTATATCTATTCGATAAAAAATACAAAGTACTTTGACAACTTTAAAAGTCGATAACTAAAATGGCCTTAGGATCTTATATATAGAGTTATTCATAAAGAAAATTTAGCATCGAGTACAAGAAAAATCGTAATAAATTTCATGGACTTATTGCTGGTATAATATTTTTTCTGTTCAAAGGAGCAGTTATAATTCTTTCTGGTTGTAAAGCGACATATTTTTCTTTTTATTTAAAAATTATTTCAATTTAAAGAAATACATAATATTTTATATATTTAAAGTTTTTTTTTAATTGGCAAATATGCTTTTATAAATTTAAATATTCATATTATCAACATACTTTAGTTGATTATTTTTAGTTTTTTAGTGCATTTGATTAAAAAATTTACTGATTAATGAATTAGAAATTTTGAAATTTTCACACTAATAAATTACTATAATTTTAATGGAAAAAGAATATCTAACAAGCTATAAGTTTAAATCGATTTTGATATTAATGCATAAAAAAATTAAATAAATATAATATATGTATTTAAATTAGTATGAATCTTATAAATAATGTAAATAAATAAACGTTAAATATGCTACTCTATCACGCGTACTCATGTTTTTCTATAATGAATTTTCTAATCACTGCTTCTGTTACAAATTTTTTGATGAATATTAATAAATTACACATTCTATAGTCGAAATAAAAGAAACTCGAGAATTTCGTAATGTTTTTCGCATTTTGAAGAGATAGTAGTGGTAGGAAAGGTTCGAATTTTCGATAACATCAGTAGTAATCTCCATTTATAGCAGACTCATTCTGCTCGAAACTGCCAAGGGAGTCATTTAAAATGCAGGTGAGAGTATATATTAGTGTGTTAACACCGTTTTAAAAAATAATATCTACAAAAATAATATTCTAGTAAATACACGTTTAATTTTATTTGATGATAAAATTTTACTGAATTCTATCTAGAATACAAACGTAAGTTTCAACGTTCTTTTATGCTAGGATGTTATTGGAGTCCACTAAAAAGTTTAAGTTTAATATTGCTCGATGAGTAAAAATATATAATAATTTGAAATTATAGTTAGTAGTGCATGATAAAAAATTGATAATTTTTGATAAAATACTAATCGATGTTGATAAAAGACATTGTTCTAAATCTAATGACTTGATAGTTTTCGAGATATAGATACCATAGTTCTGCCATTATTCTTACGATTTTTAAATTATCGAAAAAATCCCTTTAGTAGCTTGTTTTAATTTCTGAAAATTATTATGCACCACAATCATAATAAATTAGCCAAAGGAATTCATTTGAATAGAAAATGAGAAAACAAAATTTTAATAGAATAAATGTAAATATTTAAAAGATAAATGAGACCAAGAAATCCAAATAGAATAAGATAGAGCACAAGAGTGTGTGAGTGAGAAATTGAAACAGACCACTAGGGAATGTAATTTTTTGCTCTATTATTTTAATGCTATCATTTCCGTTAGTAAACTGACATGTGTATACATATTTTTTTTTGTCAACGACGTTCATAAGAAATTTAAATTTAACTTTTTAATTTAATCGATAAAATATGTAATGAAATTAAATAATTAACTTTATATTAACTACAGTAATTCTCAGCTGTTATAAATGAAAGTTTATTATTTTTTTTAATTCACACGTTTATATAAATTGCTTATTTAAAGTAATTACATTATTCAATGTATACGTTTTCAGAATTACGTTGTTTTGCAACTAATCAATACGTAGCTTCCATTTATTCAATAGAAATTATTTTAAGGACAATAATTTAGTTTTATATATTTAATATAATTTTTATATTTTATAAATTCTATGCATTAAATACTTAAATATCCAAAAAAATATAATAATAAAATTTTACAGAAATTTCTCTACCATAAACTTTGTTCCTATTCGACGAATAAAATTAATCAAACAATTTTTTATTCGAGATAACACATAATTACGAAAGCAGCTGTCGAAGTGTATGCATTTAATTAAAATTGACATATCAGTATTACTATTATATGAAAAATTAAAACCTAAAATAAGTTTGAGAAGTTTGCAAAGAAATTATAAGCCGATTAATATTTAAGAATAAATAGTCTATTCATTTTAATAAGAAGGATTTCAAATAAACTTTGCAGAAAGCCCCTTAGTTTTAGATACTCTCTATTAATAATTAATATTATATTATTAGTTATAAATAAATTAATTATTAATAAAAGAGATAAATGATTACAAGTAATCCGCATATACAAGATAGAACGTTCCGTAATGACGTAAGTATAATTATCAAAGCTTTACGTGTATTGCGTTGAAAGCTTATTTCCAATTGTGATTAATACTTGATAACTTAAATATTTCTTTTAGATGTATATTTTTGTATACAATCTAGGTTTAGATTTAATTAACTTTATTGTTAAATTATCTCTAATCTATTGAACAATTACTTTTAATGCTTGAATTAAGCAGTTCTCCGATAGGTATCTAAATAGATTAGCGGTTGTAAATTTTTTTTTTAGTTCTTTTTGTACGTTTCAGTGCATAAACAGTGCAGTCTGTGAAATTTCAAAAATAGTTTTCATATAGCGCAGTGATTTTTTAATTTTGTAATTGCATTCGCAATAATTGAATCAAAAAAAATATTCCGTCTGATTCCTGCTTAAAAATTGATAAATATAAACATAAAAATAGCGTTTGTTTATTGTTTAGTGAAAATAATTATTCTTGTCTTGTATAAATTATAATATATTTATAAATTTAAAGTGGATTTCGACATTTTTAAGTTCTACATTCTTAAAAATACATATACAGTCAGTCTTTCTGATTGACTACTAAGTTATCCAGCTTGTATGCTATATTTTTTTTATCTATATTTCGTATATTTTTATAAAATCATCAGCAGTCAGAGTTTTGTTAATAGCCTATTCGAGATAATTTACATTTACAATGTAGTACTTTTATATACTTCGGCGGTTCATAGATAAATAATACCATTTGAGACTAAGTAATAATCTTTGGTAACTAAGAAACAGTAGTATTAAGTGATTACTAAATCTAGAGAATATTTCAAGTTAAAACGTTTATTGAAGTCTATAGTCTTTGAAAGTATAGACTGCCTTGATAAGGGGCTTAATTTTCTGAAAGTAATGTACATTAGTCTACGATGACTTGTACAAGAGTAGCTCAATTTTATCGAGTAGATCTACGTCAGAAGAGATCATGGATTGGTGAAAAACTACATAAATTTGTCTTTTTACATCTTAGGTATGCTCGAGAACTGTTAAAATAAAATAAGCTTAAAAAATTTGAGTTATATATTCGTATGTATTAGACGTGTAAGAGGGAATGAGCGTAAATGTAGTAGAGTCGTTGAGCTGCTTGAATATTTAAGCCGAAACACTCTTATAGGCTACTGTTAACTTCCAAGAAAGCATATAAGCTGATGTAGTAAATCAGAAATACAAGCCGTTAGTGAATTGCAAGCTTGGCTTAGTGGTGGGTCCAAGGGCTTGGCCAAACGACATTCTCGAATGTTCGAAAAGCTCGCGGATGGGAACTTAAAAGCGAATCGTAAGAACTTGGATCTTATTGAATTTATATCAAGTTCTGCGCTAGTTCGGACAACTGCGGATGTTTCATCGCAAGCATTAAAGTTGAAGTGTATTGAAAAAATTGCGTTAGTATTGTTCTCATCTCTCGACAGACAGATAAGACGTAGAGTGTATGAAAAAGGAAGTAGCGAAAAATCAGTATAAGTGTGAAAAGATCCAGTTAAAAGTTTTCGACAAAAGTAAAGACTAAGCAGAGACAACGGATTTTGCACTAAGCTACGCTTCGAATAGTGTCCTATTCTTTTTTTTATCGCTTTTTATCAAGACAGTGTCTACTTTGTTATTTTCGTAAAATAAGTGATACGATTTAAAAACTTTATCCGATTGAAAAAAACATGGAAAAAATTTATTTATAGGAGTACGATTTTAAACGCGTTTCTTAAGCACTTTCAAATTCTTTGAAGAATTTTCAAACGAAACTGCAAATATAGTAAAATGTTTGTTTGGATGGATGTCGTCAATTAAAGCTCTTAGCTGTGATGTAATGATAACATGTTGCACACAGTAAACATCATTTCTTTTTATTTAATACTTGTACTTTGACTCACTGGAAAAAACTCTTCAGACATAGTGCATTTTCCTTTTTACCTGGATTCTTTCGTAACAAATAGAATGATGTGTATAACTAATTATGAAGGAGCTCGATGATGTTTTTATATTTTACTCGAATTGATTTTTTAAATTGTTTTGTATGTAAGTAAATAAACGACGAAGAAATAAATTAATTACTCTACAGAAAAATTTAAATTATAGGTGATTACTTATTTATTGGAAATACCATATACGTAGAGTAAATTTAATTTATTTTTACTAATTCAATAAATATAGTATTATTAAGAGATATATGCATACGTTTCTATTCGTGGTCAATTTGGAATCATTGATTTGGAACTGCGATAATTAATTGCAGATTTGTTCAGTGAATACTTAATGGTTTTGTAATCCAAGTCTTTGTCTTTTTAGGGACGAAATTTCATTAAATTTTATACCCTTTAACAACTTTATAAAATTTTGATGTATTTAGTTCTGAAAAACATAAACATCATAATTTATAATAAAATAAACGAGAATTAACTACACCTATCTATAATTTTGTACTAAATTTTAAATATATTTATAAATTTATAGCAATACGTTATTATTATTCTTTTTTACTTAATTATCTGATTTATATTAATAGGTTATGAATGAATTTAATATTTTATATTATTATACGTTTGGTGCTCTATAATTAGGTATATTTGCTTTTATCTTTAGACTTTACAAACATTTCACTCATATTGTATTTATATTTTAGAAAATATATACCAATTATTTCGTAATTTTTATTGCATTTTCTTGGAATTTTCTTTAAATATATTTGATTATATAATCTATATTAGAACTAATACAAACTTCAATTAAAATAAATCATCATCATTAATAGTATATTGAAATTCTGGTTTAAAGTTTATAGGTATCACGACAAAGTGTTACTTAATTATTCAGTATCTAGCATTTATCTTAAATATTTTTAAATAACTTTAAGCATGATTACAGCAGAAAAATTTATCAAGTTAGTCTCACACTTTCGTGATAATTTATAACTGAAAATTAGATTAATCCATTAATACATATAATTTCTGTATTTAATATTTGTGTACACATATTTTCAAACGATAAATGTCAGGTTTTTAATTTCTGTATTTTTAATTCAGGTATTATTTAATCTAATAAAAATTAAGTATTTTATAAAAAATTGTGTGTTAATTTTTTGTTCAATGCTTAATTTTTAATAATAAAAGTTGAATACAACTAGCAACACAATACGATAAAATATTTTTATCGCGACTGTTGTCCAAATTCAATTAGTTTTAATTTAATTTCTGTATCGCGTATGAATAATGTAACAACGATGTAGCTCTGTTTAAAATCTATAGAATAGCACTCGTATTCAGTTCTTTACCAAATAAATATAATTTTATCGAAACTATAGAATTTAGTAGCTGTATTTACAATAAGAATTAAATTATATTAGTTGAAAATGTTACACACCGAAATAATTTTAATTATTCTACATTTAATATTTAATTCAATAGTGAGAAAAATGTTAAATTGTATTCTTCTTTAAAATTTTGTTATTTACGCATTTCAGTAGAAATATGCATTTTCTAAAAATTCAAAAAACTTTTTACATCTTTGCATAATTGAGGTCTCGCTCTCGCAAATCGCTTCAGATGATGGTCATGTGTAACATTCACAGAAACAGTCGCGGAGCCGCTGTATTGTTGGGGTCACAAGGAGCTGTCTCCCTCTCTTCAACAATGCAAACTTTGCGTCGTTTTCTCTGTGTAGAAAACTTCGTAAATCCACAAATATCTGCGCTCTCCAATGCAAGTATACACATACCCACATAGACTAAACTGAAAACTCCTTCAGCTACGTACACACATGCACTCGTTTGTTTAAGTAGACGAATAGCCTGCATTTTATCTTTCAGCAATCTTCTTCACCTTTCGTTTGGAGAAAAAAGGGACGAGTGAAGGGTTTGACTTGATCGGTGAACTTTACGCAAGAAGATAATGCAATTCGTTTTCAGACTCATGTGCTTTACCTCTCAGCTTCTTCCTTTAAGTGCTTGAAAGCATCGGTGCAGAGGATTTTATTGCACAAGAAAGAGAGTAGATCTGAGTGTGTAGAGAAGGAGACTTTTATTGCTTCGGAAATTGTTGCTAATAATGTAGAAAGGAGAAATAGAAAAAGAAATAAAATCAGATAGAGAGAGAGAGCGAGTGAGAAAAAACCGCTGAAGAAGCTGTACTATGTAAAACGTAGCGAATTTTGATTTGTAATTTAATTTTCTAATCAATTTAAACTTCGCTATCTACGAAAACGCATGTAACTAGTAGGGAAATAATAAATAATTAAAGTCTTGACAGTTTGGATTATCCAAGTTTACGTGAATACGAATACTTCATGGTAACTTCAAAGGAAACTGCACATTGAAAAATTGACTTCGGTAATCATTAACTATGAATGCCATATTTTTATGTATATGTATAAATAATGTAAATCTGATGATTCATCACAAATATTATAGAAAACCATTAATTTACGTATTTTTTTTTTAAATATTAAACGTGTTATTAAAATAAAAAGTAACCTAAGATTTCATAGTTAATTAGACAATAGTTAAATTTTAAAATAAATCTAATAATCATACGTTTCAAATATATAAATACAGATAGAAAGAAATTTGTATCAAAATTTTGTTTTAAAAATATTGCTCATTCATGGAGGATTTAAAATATAAATTAAATACAGTAAATATATTGTAAATTTTATATTATTTTAAATTCCTGAAATAAGAAAGAATGTCTAATTTATTGTTGTTTAATATCAAAGAACAAGCAGCCTACGTTTATTCATGGATTATAAAGTTTTTGATTGCTCTAACAATTTCATATTAAACCGCATCGAATTTCAAAATCAATTATTGCAACTTTACTACATTTTAATACCATTATAAGTTCTTTAATTGTCTAAAATATTCGATAATTTATATATTAATTCGTACATAATTGATTAACACGAAATACAAAAAAATTTGCAGCTTGTTCTACTTTTAAAATATAACGAATACTTAAGTGAGTTGTACGTGAAATATTTAAATTACTTTATTATGTTGATTATCGTGAATTCCTAACCTCTAAGCAGTTTTTTTCTCGAAACTACACTTCATTTCACTCCCTTATTATGGGTTTAGAAATTTTTTATTTATTCGAACATGTGAGATGGTTTACTGTGGGCACCAAATTTTAATAAGCTCATGCAAATGAGCCAGTTGTTATGCTAATCTACTGCCGTGTTTTCTTGCTTAAATGGAAAAAAGATTTTTATTTTCTTATTTTAGAAATAAATTTCCTCAGCATTTCAAGAATGTACTATAAAATTATCACGAAGAAAATCATAAGTACAAAGCTTTTTTAACATCTACAAATCTCGAAACGTGTTTGCCTTTGATTGCTTTTTTAATCGATTCAAATAAAAATTATTGATTAATACTAAAAATACATCATCACAGATTTTAAATTAATCAAATTTCTTATTTAATCTTTTAAATCTCAAAGAGAAGTATTTCCTTTTAAAGACGTTTAATATAATTTTATGTTGGAATAAAAATACATTTTAATATTTAATGTACAAAAATATTAGAATGAAGTTAAACTGTACTTAAGTTTTGAGTTTAAATATGGAAGTCGAAATATATCACTATAATTATTAACATTTTGCATTTTTCAAAATACTTTTTACGGGCTATGCAACTGATATAAGTTCTTTATTACAAAATTCAATGTATGTCAGTTTTAAGAAAATTATCTAAAATGATTATTAGTGGATTTCTTTTACCGAATTAATTTCAGCTTCGTGTTTAAGAAAAACAAACGAGCATTAATTTTTGGTTGTGATAATTATCAAGAGATAATGATAATCTCAATGTTATAAAAGTGACCTAATAGTGATATTAATTTTTCGGTTTAATTTATTTTATGGTAGTAAACTAATTTCATACAAAATGTTCATAAGAATTTAGATGTCACTCATTTGATTAGTTGCATTATAATTTATAGACAAACTGTCAATAACGGTATATTTGTAGTATCTTAAAAGAAATTGAGGAAAATATATATGAGATTGTACTTTCGCGTTGAAAATAAATGGAATGAACAGTATTATTATAAAGAATAAAAGTAAGATTACTAATATTAATACCATAAAATTTATGAGCAAATGGGTCATTAATTTTTAAAAAGACTGCAGCCAAACTATTATTGCAACTACTTAAATACGAGTTTTCGATACTTAAATAATAGAACTGTTACAACATTATTGTTGCAAAGGAAAAAGAAATAAGAAGTACACTAAATAAAAGTTATAGGTACCATAGGAACGATTGTTTCAGAAAGTGACCCATATTGGTAAATCTACTTAAGAGACATCGGGACTGGGACTGAGTCTTCGCTTCGGTTAAAAGAAATCGCTCGTTAAACAAGAAATACTGAAGTATAAAAATCACCAATATAAAAAAGGGAAAAATGTGAAAATTGAATCCGTGTTCTCGAAAAGCGTTTCTTTTGCCTTGATAATCATTAATTTATTAGTTAATAAAAAATAAAACGTATATATTCTGAATTTTTTTAGGGTCCTCAAGTTTTATAATATTTATGCTAAGTAAGTTCTGTAGAAAATTAAATATGTTAAGTTTATCAATTATTATTGGAACATTGCTCCAGTTGTATAGTCAGATTTATTATGTCATCATTCTTATGAATATGTATTACTAAAATTGATGCTTTTTTTATTTCATTAATTAATATACATATTCTTTAATATTTATAAAAATAATTCTGAATTATTTGAATTCTGTATACTTTTCTGAAGTATCGAGACTATAAAGAAATTTAATTTTCAAAATAGTAGCTTTTAATACGCCGTTATAAAAGTGAGCACCTATAAATCTAGAAAAATGATAATTGACTAATGTCTCAATTGTAAATTATGTAATATAAAATTGCAAAATTATTAAAAATTTCAATAGCAATAAAATAATACTTTTATCATACTAGAGACAAAACATTTTTTAAAAGTGGGATATTTTTTGAGTTATAGATATCTGAAAATAGTTAATGCTAATATAAAAAATTGATGCAAACCTAGAAAATTTTTAAAGGAAATCTATTATATTTAAATAACTATATATATTTCTAAATTAATGCGAATTTTATAATAAATTTTATAAATTGTATTTTAGTAATATTTTGAAAATATTTATACTTTTTATTTATAATATGTAGAGATTAATAGTATATTAGAATTTAGCTTTTATGAGGAGTCATTAATTATATTTACTTTGAATCTTATCATTTATCTTATCTAACAATTTCCGACTTCTCAAACCGCTTTCTTTTTAATAATTAAATATTAATTGTGTCTATATAACATATATATATATTTTAAATTTATGTGTGAATATAAAATTAATACTTTTTTATATTTATTTTTATAATATTATGTAAATTTGAAAATATATTAAATTACATGGATGACAAATTAAGAAGTTTTTTGAATTTCAGAAATTATTAATTATTAAAATTGTATTGATTGTTATTTCCATTGTTAAGATTCAGTTTAAAAAAACGCAAAAACTGAAATTTCGTTATTTTTAGTTAAATATTAAAAGCTAAAATTTGTTTTTGAAAGAACATTGGTTTCTTAGTAAACAAAAAATTGTATCATTCAAAAAGAGCTTGTAAGATTAATTATTATAGTTTAGTACTAAAACTTAGAGTTTTTTTACTACTTTTATCATAACTTGTTTTAAATAACTTAAAATATGGGATAAAAGTAAGAAATAGTATAAAATTAAGATATTTGCAAATCTAGCGATTAATACAACTCATATGATTTTATTTAAATTGCTAAAAAGACCTTTTAAATATAAAATTAAAAAATTATTAATAAATTAATTTGAACTTACATATCTTAATATAATAAAATTTTTGTACAGTTGTATATATTTTTAGCCAATGCAATAGTTTTTAATAATACAGTTATAAATATTTTAAGATATTTAAACGTAGAATGGAAATCTGATTTTAAGTTTGCAAAATATATTAGTCGAATAAGTATTTAGTGTATATATTGCTAAAGTTGTAAATGAAATTATATAGTAAGGAAATTGTAATAATAATGAATTTTATTATAAAGTTAAATAGTGAACGAAATATCGTTTGAATAAATATTAACAATTTTACAAAATATTTTACAGTAAACTATAATTATCGATTTATTATATTTTAATATGTAAAAATATAATTTAGAGAATTATTTTTGAATTTTATTGCTTATAAAATAATAACAAAACTACTAATAAACATTGAAAATATAAATATTAATTCTGTTGGAGTGAGATATTTTACAACAATATAAACGAAGTTTTGAGTATCGATAAGAATTGAAATTTATACAAGCTTGAGTATTTATAAAGATTATAATTATTCATTTAGATATTTATTCATTTGTACATCTTTTCAGGACAAATGCGCAAGAAATAATGAATGTAAAATTTTGTTAAAACAGATTTCATTGCTCTATACAAATTTCCTAAGTTTCCAAAATACAGTAAGATTTTAATGTTGTGACGCCGAACAAGATTTTAAATGGTAAAAACGGTAGAGCGTAGTACAAAAAAATTTTGAACGATTTATTGTAAAATTTTGATATTAACAATATAACAAGTACAATAATAATACTTGCAATTATACACGTATTTTTTCGAAAATAGCAATTATTAATTGTTTAAAATTACCAATGAAATATGAGACTTCGAATACCTCGTGAACCTGTTTTACAATTAATGTGCATACTAATTATGTAACACAAATGTATGCAAATTTTATACATAAGATATTTATTACCCATTAGTTTGATTATTTAATTTTAATCCATTTTCACAGTTTATTAATCTAATTTTCCATCAAATTTTAATTTAAATATATTTTATACGTTCAGTACCATGATAAGATTATTATTATATGATATGATTTAAAAAACTAATTGTTTTCTTATAAATTGTGAATTTATTATTATGGATTTATTAGAAATTTTTAATAAATTTTTAAAATTCTTATTTAAATGCGTCGATAATCAAAGTTTTGGAAAGACATTTTTGAAATTTCACAAATATTTGTCATTACTACGATATATTATATTTGATTATTTTTATTTATTCGTATATAAATATGCATATACATAAGCTTATAAATGAAAATGCGAAGGTACAGTAAATTACACAAATACAAAATGTTAACTTATGCAGTAGTCGGTGTAAGCGTACATCTAAATTATTCGAGAAAGTGTTAAACAGCAATTTTCATACGTGCACAAGCAGAGCCGTTTTTAAAAAGTAGAAGTCTTGCGTACGTCGTAAACAAAGAAGTCGACTCTTAAAATATACAAATCTTCGCGGCATAAAAAATGAAATCGCTTCCGTACATCTTGTAACCATGAAAAAACTGTTTTGTTACTTATAAATACTCGCGCAACATCTACAGGGGCATAAACTCTATCTTCTCTCTTTAACGCTCGTCATTTAAGGAGGGTACTCGCTGTAATTAAGGGCTGCTGCACTTCAGGCTGGGTCATAAGGGAGAATTTACATAAGAAGGAAATCCGTGGCGTGCGACGTACGACACGATGCTCAACTTGAATAATTGCGATAGCTTTGCGCACCACGACGCACAAACCATAAAGCCCAGCTAGAGGAAAGTCCTCCATCATTATAAGCGATAATTTGAGTAGTTGTACAGGATACCACGTTTCTCGTATTTTCTATCGCGAGTTATGCATGCAAATAGGTATTGCTAAGAGGGATAAGAAAAATTACAATCGTCATACGGGGAAAAGTGACGAGATTTGCAATTTCGGTTTCTACTTTTATTTTCATCGAAATATCGGTAAAATAAAAATCAAAGCTTTGTAATAGTTGTTATTTCAAATTTCGATTTGAGATATAATTTTTTAATATTAATTACTCAAATTTTGATCCTATATTACTTAACATCTCAATATTGGAAATTTTTGTACAAGGATAACGTTTAATATTTTACAAGCTTCGTGAATCCTTAACATTAATTCTGAAATTTTACGAATAATGATTTTCAATTTTATTATAAAAAATGTGGTCCTTGAAAATTATATTCTGATTATTTATCGAAGTTTAGATTTTACTATACTCATGAATAATTAAGATTCGTTAACGGAAAGTTAACTAATATGCGGTATTCAAGAATCTAATTTTAAATAGTATTAGAGAAAATAAAATTCATTTTAAAACTTGAACTTTATTTATTTAACAATAATCAATAAAGATGCACGTATTTATATATATATATATATATAAATTTTAAACAAATATGATGTTCAGTTATTTACAAATTCCTGTTCAGTAATTTATTTGTAACCTAAACTAAAAACATCGTTTTGCTACAGATATAACAATTTATTCAAATTTAATTTTACTTCAATTAAGATTAATTAAAATATTTCTATATTTATTTATTATATAAAATATGTAGAAATTTTTACCTACAAGTTTTTAATAAAGCATACGTTAATTTTAAGTCATTAGTTTATAATATCTTACTGAATAACTGGTAAATGCATCGCATTTAATAATACATAGATATGAGAGATAAAAACATGATCTTAACTATATGTACATGTACATGCACATTGTGCAATTCACTAAATTTTCGATGTTGATTAATCTAATCAACATTATTATTATTTATCAAGGATTTTCCAATCGAACTTCACCAAAATTTGATCAAAAATAAATATTTATTTTACCTGGGGTTCGGTTATATAAAGTACTAATCTCAAATATTAAATATAGAAAATTTATTAGATAAGAATTCTAAGTTTAAATTTAAACAGATAAAAAAAATGAATATTTTAAAAATAAAATTATTTTATTTTTTAATTTTAAGGAGAAATGATAGAATTTTTAACAATTATTAATATAAATGATTTCATATTTACAATGAAAAATAAATTTGTAAAAAGATATTTACAAATACATCAACTCAATAACTCCTAAATTATTATTTTATCTTTTATTTGATAAAATGAAAAATCATGTTATATTTTAGCAACTTAACCTTAAATAAAAAAACAATTATTAATATTTACAATATTTTATTCATTATTTAGAATATACGTAATCATTAAAGATTTAACAAAGTCAATTTTTTTACTAATGTTTTTTATACATTTTCATAAATTAAATAAAATATAAATATTGGTGTATCAAGATTGATAAAACAATTCTTTATTTCATCAATAAATTAAAATATGAAATGTATTGTAATGAAGTAGTTTAATAATAAAAAGTTTTATTTAGTATTTTTTCCAACTTATTATAAGTTTTGAATATAAATTGTTCAGAATTTAAAATGAAAAATTAACGCTAAAAATGTTGTATCTGATTTCCCTTTCACTCAAAAATTTAAAATAATTATATGGTTTATTTTTTTATAAAACTTATCTTAAATGAAATTTGATTGATTTGTTCTAAGATATTTGAAAATTCGAGATAATTAAAAAAATTATATATTAATCTGTCGTGTTTTTTGAATTTTTCCTTGTTTAAGATGAAAAAAATGTGATCGATCAAATTATAAATATAAGCAAATATTGAAGAAACGACAAAGTCCCTTCAAAATGCAAGATAAATTACGTATCATTGGCCTACAATTATATAATTAAGCTTTGATATTAAATTACATGAAACTAAATTTTTAATCAGCTCATCTAGTTGTTAATGTAAATGCAAATACATGAATATTTATTAAAAATTACTATACGAAGCAAGGAAAATCGACACAATGTATGGGCCGAGCTATTGTTATTAACTAACGGGATAGGACTAAAGCATCAGGATTAATTTTAATATTATATCTGAGATGCAAACTGATCAAATGTATCTAAAACAAAGTAGTTTTATGAAAAGGATTGCAATAGTAAATTACTAACGTATTTTTATCTCTGAATTATATGTGAATTAAAATTAAATCTTTTGCTTCTAAGAATAAATGCACAAAATGCATGCAATGTACAATCGTAGAACAATGGCCTGATACTTATCGAAGCTTTCTCTATAAGTATTATGCACTTTGTAAAATATATAGTAATAGTGTAAAAATATAAAAGTACAATAGTTAACTCCCTCTACTTTAATTCTATATTGACTATATTTGTTTTAACATTAATTTGTCATTTAATATACATTATTTCAATGTATATTTTCTAATTTCTGTACATTCAATAATATATGTGTCGTGATTAAAATTATTAGATATTTTACTAAAATTGGAATAAGACTAATTTTAGCATTTTTGGTTTAAATAAAAGAGTGAAAGTTCATCGTAAAAGGAATGGTCCCGAATTGGACTTCCGTTTGAGTGAAATCGCTTGTCGCATTTTTCGGATTTTTAGGACATTTCTGTCGTTAATTGCACCTTACAGTACTTAAAATACAAAGTATTCTAAACGTACAAAAATTAAAAATTTTTTTTATTTTTATTTATTACTGCACTATACATACATTTATAAGAACTGTAATTTCATGCTCATAACTATGTATTGCTTACAATAATTTTCGTAAAGGCATTAGATGTAAATATTTATATAAATATAAGTGTGCGTCTATTAGAAACATCGAAGTGTGAGAAATAAAAGTTTCAACCCGATAAAAGCTTTAAATTAATTATTTTGAACAAAGAACTGAACGTTACTTTTAATTCTATATATTTTGTATGAAAATAATAAATAAAAAAGTTCGTATTTTTACGTGCGAAAGTACTTCATCAGTTGCACAAAACGAAGTTGTCCGGTTTGCGAGTGAGGATCCGGAAATAATGACGCAGATATAAGAAAAATATCAATTTATTGTACGAGGGTCGAGAGGCGACTTATCGTCTGCCAGACTTTTGTGTATTATCGTAGACGCAATTAGCAAGCGAGTGTCCAGAAGAGCAAAGGTGGGAAGAATGAACCCGAGGGGAAAAGAACCCGGAACGAGAAGAGCTACGATGCATTGTCTGACGATCTTTTGCAAACTCTCTATGCTACTCCCACCATCGGTCCGTGGATGACCTGTGAATAGCTGTCGGCGCGGAGTCGAATCATCGTAACGTAATGAATGCGTCATATACGCTAATACTAAAAAAATTGAATTTCAACTACAAAAATTAGCAAATCTATAGATATTATTTTTGAACAGATAGTAGAAAAGTGTCAATGTATGGATAAAATAGGTCAATTACAAATTTTCGAACAAAAAGTTCCAATAAATACTTCTATTAAAGGTAATTACTTATTTAAATTAATTTTTTTACACGATGAAAGGTTGTCTGTATACATAGACCGTTAATGTATAATTAAACAATACACAATTTCTATAAAAATGAGTCAGGTAAAAAAATTTAAATTCTAGAATTGAAACTATATTATCACAAGATAAATTTAATTTACAAAGATACAATAACTAGTTTCGTTGAATGCTCAGTGCAATTTATACTTGTAAAAAAGACTTACAAATAAATTTTAGATTTTTAGTTTTGCAATATAATTTATTGTTTGGTGAAAATCCAAACTTGAATTACAATTGAAATCTCTATTAGCACTGATATCCGTCTGTTTGCAAAGTACATATCAAATAATCGATTAACATCTGGATTTAATTTAAGTTCTCTGTTCATATTCGAAGATTTATACAGTCACAGAATCACTAAATTTTATTTAACTCAGTGATATCAAGTGCACATGTCATATGTAAGCAATTAAAAATGAATTTATTAAATGCAGAGGAAGTTGTAATTTTCTATACTAAAATAAGTGTGAAATATTTGTCTTGTACCACGCTCAATTTTTCTGAATGTAAAAGTAAATATATTTTAAGAAATGAATGTAGAAGTTTCTTATTGTATTATTTAATTACCCAATCTTATTGACTTAAATGAAACACAGAAATTAATATTTTATAATTTATACAGAACTTAGAGTTTTCTTAAATTTACAATCAGCATTAAAAATAATTCAATTATATTTTATTTTCATTCGAAGTATATTAGTAAATATCTATATATATAAGTATTTTAGATTGTAAAATTAATGATTTTAAATTTATAATCAAACCTAGAACAATCAAAAGTGTTCTGAAACATTTAGGAGCTGTACATATGTAAATTCGCATCCATAAAGTCAATGCACTTACCGCAATTTGATTTCGATCGAAATTGATTTTAGTTGAATGAGTCTTAATTGAGAATAAAGGCATTGAAAATTGTTTTTTTTCCAATTAATATTCTATCAATTTATTAATCAATTTCAATTCATTTGAAGACATAATAATATGTGTCAATACAATAGTATCATTTATGTTGATAATTTAATAATTAATATTAATTGTTAAACAAGTATTTTCAAAATAAACATTACTCAGTTGATTTAAACTTACGAAATATAATTTATTGTTTTCATAATTGTAATTTTTATTATAGCAACTAACAGAATAAAAAAATTAAATGGTACAATTTATGTTTTAAATTAAAATTACAGAAATCGAAAATTTAAATAAAAAGGAAAAAGATTTACTAAAATATAAAAAAGCTTTCATTTCTTGAAGATAATTTATACAGAAAACTGTTTTCTACAGCTTTTTATTTATTCTAAGTAGTGAACAGTTATCTGATTTGCATAGTTAGAGTATTTACTTAAAACTTGGGTGTTTTGGTGGACATAATTCTAATATTCTGCAGGTGAAGGTTTCATACCATTGACTCTCACGTGTCACGTCACTATTCAAGTCGCATTTGTACCACTATTTGAAAATAATAAACTGTTTAAGAGTAACATGAAGTATTTAAGTAATAATCATATGAAACTTAAATACTTGTATTCTTTAAGTATTTTACTATACAATTAAATGGTTATGTAAATATTATTTAAAAGAGATATGATATTAAAAGTACATGCATGTCATTAAAAATTTTAATAAGATATTAGTTAACATATATAAGGTATTCGGTCTACTCAATTCTCTTGTACTCGATGATGAACACTAAAATGATTTTAAAATATGTGATTGTCTTGTGCCTAGGGTTAATAATTGGTATGTCAAATTCATATTTCTTTAGTTCTATTATAAATCACTATTTATTATATAATATGCACAGTATATAAGTTATTCGTTATTTTTCAAACATTCACTGTATCAATATTTTAGACTTATTAAATGGTTTTATTTATTAATTAAAGTTAATGTGGAAAAAGTTAATAAAATATCATTTTTTTTTAAATTATGTTTTTTATGTTTTTTGTTGAATAATTTTATTTTATTTTCAAAATTTTTATAAATATGTTCTTCTTTAATTATTAAAATTCTAACTATATTTTCTCGATAAGAATTTATCGTTACTTATATACTAATATTCTTGATTTGTTACAAAATTAAAATTACAGAAACTGATTAAGCTTGAAATAATTTAACATATTTTTATAATTATATGTATGTTTTATATTCATTTTTGGCATTATTAAATATATTTAATATAAGTTCAAATATATCACTGATAAAAGTATTACTGATAAAATTTATAATAATAAAATTCATTTTTGTATTTTATATTATTTTTGAGTATACAGGTGATAGAATTATAGAAACAAAATTTATGTAAAAGTATATTGGTTAAATAAATCATTACTTCAGTATTAAGTAATCATTAAAGAATTAAACTAATAAAATTTTTTATTATTTTCGAAAAAGTATTATCGTAACAATATTTTTGTTCGTTTATAATTACACAGTTGTTTAAAAAGGTTAAGGTTTAAATTTAAAAAATTTTTAAAATATATATTATATAGAATAATATTTTAAATTATTTTAAATTATATATCATTATATATAATTTTATATTATCCTCAATAACATAAAGAGATATTTTTACTCATAAAATCATGCAAAAATAATCGGAGGTATACAAGAAAAATAAATAACTTCACAAGCTTAACATTATGTGGTTTATGTATTAATATTAAGTTAATTTAGGAAAGTTACTAAAATGAAACCTTTTTATTAGTTAATTAGTTTTATTTTTGAACTTCATATATATATAGAAAAAGATAAATTGTTATTAGAAAAATCTTTTGTTGGAATATGGAAGTTAGGTTAGAGTAAAATTTATTTTTAAAATAACAATCTATTCCAGATTAGTATTATTTCTTTTTAAAATATAAAAATATATCATGTATAGCAGCATATTATATCATATGTAGCAGTTATTTTTAGTTTTAAGTAAAAAATTAATAATATTTTCGTTATACATTATTTAAATTTATAAAAATTTTTTACTTTGTGACACAAATAAATTACTGAAAAATTGCAATATTTAAATATTAGTAGAAAAATAATTTATCTAATTAGCATATCGAATGTGGTACGCATGTACTTGGTTTACGACTATCGCTAAACAAATAAGATACATTGATATTTCTAAATTTTTTCCTTTCTATAAATTATATGATTAATAGTTAATTTATGAACTGATAAATTCTATGGCGATGTAAATTTTATTAGTGAGCAGTAATATCCGTAAGTGTGTGAATCATATTCTTATCAATATTATTGATGAATATCATCATTTGTCTTAAACTATAAATTAATTCTAACACTTTTTATGTACACTATTTCTATTTTATCGGCCTTTTTATATATTTGCTATATAAAGTAAACTAAAGTTGAAATAATTTGAAAATATATCAATTTTCTTTAATAAGGTTAAAACAACATGTATGGTATTTAAATATTAAAATGCATTAATATTGATGTTCCACTGAGATTTAGCATTTCATAATTCTGTACTTAGTAAATGATAATATATGAATTATTGAATGCAGTTTTTAAGCAAGTTAGCGGAAAAAGATTAATTATTAACTCAATAAGTGTACGTTTTAAATTTGTTTTTTAGATATTTAAATATTTTCAGGTATTTATGGTAAGACAGGGAGAATTGTGGGTGGGAAGGCGGCGACGATAGAGGAATTCCCGTACGTGGTGTCCTTGAGAAACATTACTGACGATTGGCATTTTTGCGGTGGTACAATTATCACCGCCAGGCATGTCCTTACCGCAGCCCACTGCGTCTACAATATGTACCTTAATTTGTATTATATAAGAGTTTATGCAGGCGCAACCAATTTATCAGATCCCAGAACTACAACGCACGCAATTGGCTATATAGATATTCCCGAAGGATTTCAAATTGAACCGGATTCGAATCACGATATAGGTGTTTTAACGGTATGCCGTTAACATTATTTATACGTATTAATACTTTTTTGTACATGAAAATCTCATTCTTCGCACATGTTAATGAGCTATTGAGCTATAGAACAAATTAAATAGAATTAAAACATATTTACATCCAGAAAAGTATATTGAAGTTTTTGAATTATTGTACAAACAAATTGTTTTTATAAGTTTAAAAGATAAAGATTGTGGTTATACTTTTTTAACGTATATTCGCGGTTATATAATATATAATGTATTAATTATGACTATAAAAGAACTGGAATAATAGTAGGGAGATTAAAATATATAGAAACTGTGATTAAATTTATATTATTTAAATAATACATCTAATGGTAGGATGTTTAGCAGACTTTATTTAACATTCTTTAAAGCTGCTTCAAATACTCACATTACATATGTAACACCTTATTATCTTAAGTTTTCAATATTAAATTTTTTGGCCTAGACACAATTCTGGTGTGCACTAAATTGTACATTTTCCATTATACAACTCTTTTTGTCTCTCAATAACTATTAAATAAAAAATCAGCTTATAAGGAGGTTGATAGCTTAAATAAATAGAAATTAATAAATAAAAATTAAAAGCAGGTCTAACAATTTTTATTTTAAAAAATTGTTATTCTAAAAAATATATTTTATTGCATGTACGGAAGCATGAAGAGTTAAATTAAGTATAAGATAAATCTTGAAAATCAGATTACATTTAATATATTTGATTAAACCATGCAATTTATAACTATGTAGTTGTAAGTGCATATTGCTATACATCTAGCAACTGTTTCTTGGCATGGAAACTAGAGTTTATGAAAGAAATTTTTTTAAACAAATTCAATATTCTAATTAAACTAAAAATACACCAGTTCATTATTCTAAATATATGTATATGTGAAACGTAAAAAATTCTATTTTTCAGTTAATAGAACGAATTAGATTCGATGCTTATCATCAAGCAATACCACTTATAGACAGAGAAGTTGAGGCTGGTGAAGTCGGTGTCATCTGTGGTTGGGGAACTATAGATTTTCCAAATGTTGAAGCTTACGAGGAGCTACAGCAATCTCCAATGAGAGTCGTTGACAAAGAAAAATGTGAACAATCTCTGTTACCTCCTATTTACGAAGAGCAGATTTGCTTGTATCAGAAATTAGGGGTTGGTGCCTGCAAGGTAACGATAAACGTATCAAATAATTAATTTAAAATCAGAAAAAAGTGTTATTGATATATTTAATCGCTCGAAAATGACCACAAACTTATATATCATATATTAAAGCTTAGATATTTATTCAAACGTCGATGGCACAGTAATTCGTATCTATGATTTGAAAGTTATTTGAAAAAGCTAATTTGAATAATTAATAAAGTTTTTGATATTTTGCAGGGCGATAGCGGCGGTCCATTTGTTATTGATGGGGAACTTGTTGGTATATCTTCATTTATTGTGCCTTGCGCATTGGCTTTTCCTGATGTATATACCAGTGTTTATCACTATCTACATTTCATTCAATCAGTTATTCGTAAAAGGAAGCCATGATATCTATGATATCTAGTGAAAACGTTATTTTATTGAAAATTTGTTTTTTTTATATAATTGTAGAAAACATATTTCTTTTTTAACGTGTCTGTAACTGATTGATTTTATAATTGCTTATTTAGCAGACACATAATTTGTCTATATCATGCTCGAATATACTTGTAATAAAGCTATGCTGAACTGGTAAGGCGTGAAAGAAAGTTTATATTTCATTATATTTGACATAAATTATTGCTGTAATCTTTAAAGTAAAAGGTTTGTAATTATGAAAATCTTAAAAATGCAGACTATCGTTAGCATTCAATGGCTCGAAGTTTAAAAAAATTGAATGAATGATGTTTGTTTCGTAACGTTAAGCACACAGATTGTAAAACATGTAAATGTAATTTAGATCCGGATAGAAAATTATTTATTTTTCAATCTAATAAATTTATTGCTCATTTCAATAACCCAACAAATATTACAAAATGTTTCTTAATTTTTTGTATTATTATGAATTTCTAATTTAAATAGAAATTAATTTATAATATTACCCTAATAATAATTATTATAATTACGGAATAAAGATAAAATTCCAAAAAATAATAAAATAATATTCTCCAAAAATATAAATGTTTTTTGTATTCTAATTTAAGAAACATTTTATATCAACCAAGAGTGCATATATTTTTCGAGCACCTAAGATTTGTTTTATTTTTATAGTTATTATTTTAAATATGCAATACAGCATTATTTCTATTTTTAGCTTTACAGTTTATTTTATTAGGACTATTTATATAAAGTTTTTTATTCCATCCATTGTCTCATTAATTAAACGATTGAAGCTCTTTTAAACCTAGAATTTTCAAGATTATATTTATAACTTATTTATGCTCCTTATAAATAGTACATTAATTGTAAAACGATTTTCACATTGTACCTTAAATTTGATTTTTGATAAATATTTGTGGAAGTAAACCATTTGATCTTTTCCAGAATGTATTGGGTTTACCTTACGATTGTAATAATACTTGATGCGATACTTCGATCGAACTAGATTTATAGCTGCTACCATTTGAATTTATTGTAAATTCTACCTCAGTTTGGATAGATAGTCTTCGTATCGAGAAAACTAGCGATCTAGCAGAAAATTCGAAGGTGCACGAATTTTCCGATGAAAATGAGCTTATTCGTAATAACTTTTTTTACTTTTAAACATTGCTTAAAGTAATAAATTATAGCGTTATAACTTAAGTAACGATCTATTGTACACAATTTTTCTGCTTTAAAAATTCGACAAAATATCTTAAGTAGTTTATTTCGAAGATATATGACTTCATTTGTAATTAAAGCGATAAACAGCATAAAATATAGAATTATAGCAATTTTTTTCTTTCTTATTAGTCATTTTTTCTGATTCGTAAATCGTATATTTTATCAGTTACTGTCAAGTGATGAGTATATATTCGAAAATTTTTGTACATTTTGATAATCCCGAAAAATTTACTCTTGATGTATTAAAGAGAAATATTTATATAACAATATTTGGTAACCAAAATTGAGATTATATCTTATTAATAAATTTTTTATTAATCTGTAAATTTGCAGTTGCGTGTGAAATATCATATATTCACGTATTTAATAATAGTCGTTTATAATTCTGTTCTAAGTGTCCTCTTTATATCCCATCTTTTAGCTGATTTATGATTGTTCTTTTAGATTTATTTTTTAAAGAACTTCAAATAAGTTAGTTGATAAAATATAATTATTAGTAGTATTTCATTAAATATTTTATTAAATTTTACGAACTATCTTTTATTAAATCTAAATTAATAAAAAGAAAATTTTTATTTTAGGTCTTATAATATTTCTATCTTATAATTATTACAATTTGTTGTTACTATTATATTTAGAGTATTATGCGCAAAATTCATATATTAGTTACAATATAGTTACCATTAATTCACCTGTAAGGATTGGAAAATTATCGTATATAGTATGTATATTGCATTCTATTTAAGACTTAGAATTCACTTGACAAAACAACAATAGTTCCAAAATATGATTATATCCATATAATAATCTACTTTTAATTTTAATTTTTACTTTTATAATGTATCGGATCGACTTTGATATATCCGTGAACGCTTTGTGAGTTTAAAGGATTCAATTTTTATTTTCAGTAATCTTTAATGACGGTTATTTACTTTCGAGTGTTCATCATTAAATACATCAGCTTTAAATAGAAATACAGAAATGCGGTAAGATCATTATAATAGTCGCGATTGGTTTTATGACCATTTACGCTTCTAATACTCTCATGGATATTTAACTGTGACGATTTTCTGTTGCACAGCATATTATTCGTAATAATTGTAAATGAATTGGGTTAGATTATAAATGCTTATAAAGAAGTGAGAATGTTTTAGATTCAATTAACTTTTTTGTAGATAGAAATTTGTACGAGGGATCCTGTTACTGACTAAAATTTTCGCATTATAAGCATAGAATCGATAAGCTTTTAAACTATGTGTAATTGTACTTTGATTTTCTACATTTGCCTTTAGGCAATTATATTATACAATTTATAAGGCACACGCGCTAATACATATTAAAGTTATAATTAGAAAAATAATAAAATTATATAATTATGTTACTTTTTCATATAATTTTTCATATTATGTTAAACAATTTCAAATATAAGTGAAGCTAGGATTTTTATTATTTCTTAATAAAACAGGGCTATAAAAATATTTCTAATAAATAATTTATTTTTTCAAAGATCTTAAGTGCATTGAAGTAACCTTCACTTGTAGTACATATTGACTCGTATATCAATCTATAATTTTTATATGACATTACGAAAAACGATTTTATTCACAATGAAAAAATGCAACTCGATTATTCTGCGTTAAAAATATTTTTCTTCTTTAATTATTTTATAACCATATTCATAACATTCAAGACAAAGGCAGACTCAAAGAATTTAAAATATTTATTGTAGTCAGGGATTATTAGTAAATTGAAGATTTTATTTTTAAATTTTCTTATATTATAGTATATTCTCGAATACTTATTATTGTGTTCATGTACTATTTATTTTGAATTTAAAAATAATTTTTAATTTTAATATGAGATGAAATAAGAGAGATAAAGAGAAATAAAATAAATTAAAAGAGCTAAAGAGAAATAGAAGAAGGAATAGAGGTAGAGAGAAAGACAGTATTTGATGATTTATATACTTTCACTTCACATATAATTTATCGATTTAAGTTTTGCTAGCTTATATTAGATCTATTATTATTTCTACTGGTTTAATATTAACTGGTTAATATTATTAAGTCTAAAGAAAATTTTTATTATTTAAGAAAAATAAATTAAATAAAAAATAAAATTATTTTTTAACGAATCGAATATTTGAGAAATAAAAGTCTACAATTTATAAGGTACTTTTAAAATAATGAATAATATATTATGAAACGTTTTTAAAGTATCAATAATTTAGAAATTTTAATTCTACAGTCGTTTAACTGATTACTGGTATGAATGTGCTATACGTTTGATTATTAAATGCCTGGAAAATTTTATGATCATTCAATATTTTTTCCTTTTAAAGTCTGAAAACAATGAATTAATAAAAGGTAATTCGACTATTTAAATGATTATTTAACCGTGTATCAGTTTTAATTATTTTAAGAAGTTTTAGAATAAAAATTTACAAATCAGAAACTTTTCATAATCAATTAAAGTCATATACCGTATAAGCATCTACCTCATTAGATTTACTGGTACTAGAATAAATATTGTAATTTAGAATTTATACAACTTTCATTCATTTGTTCATTCATTTTTTTTAAATTATCAAATATTTTCAGTAAAAGCTAGTTAAGTTTTACTTGAGGGAACTCAAGGTATCTTGTGCTATTAATTATAATAAAAAAATTGTATATGTTCCGTCAAGGCTTGTTTTATACAAATAATGGCGTCTAATCTATTATTCAATAATTTATGTATTAATAGTGCTGATATGCGATGAATAATTGATATAATTCATCCATATCTTTTGTACTCTTTGATTGATAAAATAACAATTTACTATACGTTTAAAAAATATCTAAATATGAATAAATTAAAAATGTGCATCCGGTAATTAAATTATTATAAACTTTTAAAATATCCTTTTAGATTCTTTTTAAGTCCTTAAGTTTAATCATCCGCCCTTGTTAAAGTAACAACCTACGAGACGTACATCTGCCCTTCAAAAGGAGAGCAAAAGCGCGTGAAAGCGTTGGCGAGTTCCCCGCGCCACTCCTATAGGAGTGGCAAGGCGCAAGTTCGATCGTACTTCTCAGGACTTGTGGCGTCGAAATCCTTGAAATAACACCCACGCGAATGTAAATCAATATATCACTAAATATGTATATATATACACACACACACACACATTATTTCATAAATAAGGAAACTATAATAGTTTAATTGGGGATATATTATTCAACTTTACTCAGTTGGTAATTTTATTATTTAACTTGAGATGATACATTTATATTTAAGATTATAAAACACTTGTATTTAGTCAATACATTTGTTACTGTCATATGACATGAATTGAAAAATTAACAAGTTTAACTATATCACTTGTTACTTTATCAAATATTTATTATAACTTTTGGCTCAATTTCATTCTTTTTTTTTCAAATATTTTAATACTCACAAAATTACTTTTTAAGAAATAATTATTTACTACATTTGTTCTTTTGTATAATATAATATGTACAAGTAACGAAATGAAAAATACATACGTAATTTATATTAATTTAGTTATTCATAATTTTATTTTTCAATTTAAAATAAATTGAAAACAATATCTCATGTGAAACAAATATCAATTTTTTTATAAAATTTCAGATCGACATGTTAATCAAGATCGGTGATAAGAAAATTATTCCGCAATTTTAGGAAAATGAGAAAAAGTTGAGGTACTCAAGCTACTGAGTTATTGAAAAAAAAGATAAAAAAAATTAAAAAATAAAGGTAATGAAAAATGGTAAGCCGAAAGAAATGAAAAGGAAAATATTGGAATAATGGAATTTTTTAAAATTCAAGGTAGACTCGTACGTGTTCTGAACCGAAATTGACAATGAGCCTTATCACGCAAAAATGAAAAAAAGAGAAAGAGCGAATTAAAGAAATGGAGAGGCGGAGTGAGCTTGGACCCAGAGAGGTATTAACATTTGTTTACTCGTGCTGTTTACGCCGGCGGGATGCTTAAATTTATCCGGACGTTAACGGCTTGTTGGTTGCGATAGGAGTGAACCAAAATTGGCAAACATCCCTTATTCTGCTTTCCTTCCTTCTCTTTTCTTCTTTTTCTAGTTTACGACTCCTGAAATATAAGTTTTTATAATATCCTTAAAAAAAGAATTTTACTTTGTCATAAGAACTTACTTTATAAAGATTCATTTTTAATTGAGATCGTTGATTAACTTGATGTTATTTTTATATTTGGGCATAATTAATACATATGATATGAAAAATTTATATTTAAATTGCAATAATTATCACGCGTTATCAAATTTTTATACTCATCACCTTTAAAAAATCAATAAATACACATTGAATATTAATTTTTAAATGTGTAATTAATAAGCCAATGAATTTCCCGTTGGTTATAATAAAATAGATAATTGCAATTGTAGCATAATCATTTTGATACCATTTTTAAGTAAATTTATTTTCTTTTTAATTCAAATGAAGTGTACTTTTTAAGAAAAGAATGTTATATTGTTCTAAATCTAAATAGTACCAAATAGAAGCGTGTATCTTGTATCAAATACTAATATTTATATAAAGAATAAATAAAAATAAACAATGTCAGTAATTTTGTTATTAGTATTGAGTTGAAAATTTTGTTTTTTTCTTATTCTTGCCATGACTGTCACTTATATATTTCAAAGAAATGATATAACGTAATATATTTAATTCTAAAAATAAAGTTTACGATCAAGTAAATATTCAAGATCTCAATTAAAAAAATATATTTTTATCAATAGAGATTTTTAATAAAGTTACATTGAAATAAAATAGTAATTTTTTAATTTTTCATAGTTTTATTCTCAAACAATCTATTGCCAATAAACAAAAATATGTCGATTTTACGTTATTAGCTGAATCTAGTTAAACTTGTTAATGTTAAAAAATAATTCGAGAGAATTGCATACCAGCTATTTTAAACAAGAATTAATATTTTGAAAATTGGTACAAATTAATCATTCCCGGTATAATTTTAAGCTTTAATGAAAAAATTAAAATTACCTGTCTAATAATTTTATAAATAGTAAAATATATAACTATTCTTATTTAATATTTAAAGAAGTCTGATTAAATTCGCTAATTTAAATATGAATGTATACTTTTTAAATTTTAACTTATAGATATAATAAACTTTTGGAAGCTACATTAAGTACGAAATTAACTAAGATTGGTAGCAAGTTCAGACAGTTAAATATTTAACTATATTTCCGTCGAATTTTGAAATTTAATTTATAATATATTAAATATGAGGTTATATAAATTAAATGTAGCCCATTACGTAAATAATTTAGAAATATATGTTAACATAAAGTAAGTTTATTCGCAATATGTTTATTTAAAAAATTTTTTTTTGTAAAAAGAAAAATTAATAAAAATATATAGTAATAATAAAAATATATAAATTAAGATAAAATTTCTAAATCATAAACTACGCTCTTGTATGTTCTAAAAAAATTTCTATTTTATCAGTTATTAAAGAAGTTTTTAAAAGCCTTTGAAACGTTATAAATTTTCAAAATCATTCTAATGCATATGTCAAGTAAAAATTAGAAGTAAGTTATATATATAAAAAAAAAGCATATATTTTAATTTATTATAAAAATATATTTTTACATTTTTCAATTTTTATTCATTTTTACATTATAATGAAATACTAGAATATTTATATTTATCCGTTTTTTACGTTTCTTAATTAATCATAAAATATATTAAAATATTTCTATTTTTATGATATTATCTAAAAGTGAAATAAACTTCTGTTACTTTTATTAATTAATTATTTCATCGAACAATTTCAAAAAATATTTATTTTATTATCACAATTCAAATATTTAATTTTGATATAATTAATACATAACATGATTTTATTTTACATTATTCACATATTTTTAAATAAATTACATGGTTTTCTGGTTGTCATTAAAAAATTAAAAAATTTAATTATTATATTTAAAATAAGCTATTCAATATAAGAAATTTATTGTATAGCTCCCATGGCATTACGAAGAACTGAAAGAATAATTGATGATTCTGATCTAGATAGTGTGTTCAGTTAATTATAATTATACCTTACCTTAAAGTAATGAAAAGAAGATATGCATAATTGAATTTATAAATTTTATACAAAATAAATATTTGCAAAGAACTTGTGTTGCTTAGTTCATTGTTCATCGAATTTTAATAAAATATTTCATAGAAATTTTTTAATGACTATAATTGTGTCTAAATATAAGAATTAATTAGTAAATATTGAATAATTACATTTTTTTATCAATATTAAATAAATAGCTTTTTAAATAAGCTTTCTAATAAAATATTTTATTGGAATGAAAAACTGATGTTACATTATAATTCACAGGTCACAGCAGAATTTTATTTATATATTTATCTATTATATGCGTAGAGAAAGCTATAATTAGAATGTAATAGCAGTGCTGTCAAACTGGTGCACAATAGTTTTTCAAATATGATAGAACTTTAATCATAGTTTTTGAAATAACGAATGACTATAATTTTATCTACCATTTTTTATTTTATAATTTTCTTCGATAATCATAATATTCAGCAACATTGATTATTTTATTATACTTCATTTTTTCATAAAACGACTATTTCAACTGAATTTAAAAAGATGTTAGTGAAGTTGGACTTGAACATTTCTTCCAGTTATGAATATTTTTGCAGTTTGCTTATTTTTTATAAAACTATAATTAGTTACAATGAATTAATTTATAATTATATACATTTTTTTCGAATACTATGACAATACAGGGCTTGACTAAAGCGTATTACCGTGTAAGAAACAAAACATGTTGAACATTCGATACAATGTGTATATATACATATATCTGTATTATAGACTTGATAACGTCTAATATAATTATTTATACAGGAAGATTAATTATTAAACTTTTATAATAATATTTAAGTTTTATGTTGTATTGACAATAATAAAAAAATTGTGTGGTAGTCGTGAAGCGTTTTAAATTTTTTTAAATTTCATAAGTAAAGAGTGCAAAGGCAGATTTTCATCTCTTCTTAAAACAATATAAATCAGTTTGAAAAAGAATAAGTTATTTATAATAAATAGACCTATTCAATGATTTTACATATAAATTAACAAAAATCTTTAATGCACTATTCCACATTTGACATTTGATTTTTCTTAAGCTGCAATAATTCAATAAGTACTAATTGTAGGTGGATTGTGGAATTCCCCTGAAAATGACCGATAAGATACGAAAATTGATTTAAAAGAATAAGTATAAATGAAAGGGGGCCGTTCATCGTATCAAATAAACAAATGAGCATCGATCGAGCAATTATTCAAATAAGCCTCGACGCACCTTAGCTCTGCTCTCCGACTCGCTCATGCAGCACGTGAAATTTATGAATCGCCGATAGGACGAAATAAACAACAATAACTATAGACTCCGAGGACTTTAAGTAAGACGCTCCGTGCAATTTAGCCTTCGCAGGAGAAGAGTTAACGCAGCGCAGCGCGCTGTATTATGGAAGCGGTAAAAAGGCGGGTAATAATAAGTTGCGTGCGCGTGTACAGCCGTTTGTAATGTATAGTGCACACCGCCCAATGAGGAAGTGCTGCGCGCTACATAACCTTGCACCTTGAATTCATCGAGGTTATACGTACGCATCAAACTAACTCGTTGCGAGCCTTAGGCCGGGCTTTCGAGGCAACGCATCTACGTATCACCGTCGATGAAGAAAACAGTGCCACATCGCACAGAAAGAAAGACGCGCACGACGCGTGGGAATGATTTTTCGCGCTGCATAGGTTTCTCGGACATGTTATTTTTAATTTTTAACTGTAAAGATTTTACAGGGATTTAGCTTGGGATGCCGATAGTAAGTGCTTTGACACTGGAACGGTGACAAAGATGCTGGGAAAAATATTTTAAAGTTGATCGTAAAGAACCAACTATAGGATCTCCAGACTATTAAATGGTTTTCTTAATTTAAAAGGACATACTAATGACTATCAGTTATATCTTAGAGGGGTCCCAAGAATTTTTATGTTTACAATTCTTACCGTGCGTAAGCTTATTGAATCTGAATCTTATTTATGAAGTCTATTTTTTTAACATTCATTTATTATTGCGCATGTATTTACAACTTGCTCCTATGTAAAAATTTTCATTTTCTTTATATAACTATACTATAGTTATATTATTCATAGCTATAATGACGAGGCATTTACTGAAAGAAACGAAAAAGTCTTTTTTATATTGAAAGCTGCTGCAACATGAAATAATAATACATCTTGAATTGAAAGAATTTTATTTATTTTAGTAAATTATTATTAAAGAAGACATACTCTAAATAAAAAAGATGAAGTTCTTTATATTTTTATGTATTTATAAATTAAAAAAATAAAAAATTCTCTTGATTTATAGAAAAACTTAATTATGTATGTATTGTATTTTATAATGAATTCGTAAACTAAACTCATGATTAGTATTTATTATTAGTTATTATAAAATAATTTATTATAAAATCAATAATTTCTTACTGTTTACATTAGTTATGTAATTTTGAACACATTCAATTACGATTTTTTTAATAGATAATACATTTTTGGAATTAATATTTGGAATAATTTTTATTATGCACCTTTTATTACTATGGTATGAACATCTAGTAGGTAATCGTTTTTTAATTTAAAAATTTGGTTGATCCCGTATTATTCATGTAAATAAACGTATTTTAAAATTAAATTAAAAAAATTCACTTCTGTTCAAAATCACGCAATTATAATTACATTTAATTGCTTTCGATTTTCTTCATTTTTTCTATAAATTAACGAAGTTTCCACATTTTATACGACTGATTGAAAACGCAGTACTTAATCGCCCGGGGCATCGAAAGTTTTGGCTGAAAAGTCTTTCAATATCGTAAGAAAAGTTCGTCTTCCAAATTTTCTATTCTCTATCTTATATAAATCATAAGTGATAAAATTTCTTTTTCATCGGAAAATAAATTAAGTATTAATATTTTTAATAATGGCTACATAAGTCGCTTATTATGTGAAGTAAATTATTATCATTCTATAATATCTATTTATGTGTATTATTTTAATATAAATAGTTTAAATTTATTAAAATTTTTACATAATTTTTCAATTTTGCATCTAAATTTATTCAATCTCATGATGGAAATTTTATATTAGTTAGCAATTTTTTTTTAAATAAGTGAAGCCAAAATATATTCTTAATGATTTTTTTATGTCCTATAATGAAATTATTAATATACGTCAAATAACTATTATTAAAAAATTATGCACTCGTAATTTAAAAATATGACTTTACTTATCAGTCAAAGTTTCTGTATAAATATTAAAAAAGAAATTTCCATTTTTCATCTATTAAATTTTTGCAGATCAACATTTATCTTGTTTAATAAAATTATCTGTTTTATGGTGAATTTTCATAAGTAGCTTGGTATTTTGATACCCTAGACAACAGAAGATTCACGGAAGTTTATCAAATATTTTAATATAATCATATTTAAATAGATTATTAATAATCTACGCTGTTTCTGAATTATCTACTTAACAATTTATTTTTTGCACATAATTTTAACGCATTTTATAATATTTTTGAATCTTGCAGATTTTAATAAGAAATTTATCTATAATATTTACTGACTATAATTATAATTACTATTAGTTATAATTATGTAATATAAATCAGAGTGGATAACATTTTAGTTTTCAAAGTTAGTACTGAGAAATTGAAACTGTTACAAAACAAGATTCGATTAGTTTTATGAAAGTTACTTATAGTTTTTTATTATAAAAAATTAAATCTTCATATTTTTACTTAATAAAATCAAATTTTTTAATATTAATAGATATTATAAAAAACTTTTAAAATAAATTTAACAAATTGAATTTTATAAAAAATAGGATATAATCATATCTATATTTGTACGGTGCTTTGACGCCTTTAAGAGCATTTTAGTAAATTATGAATAATTTTCATAAAAGACGTCTATATTTAATGATGTAAATAAATAAATTGAAACAATGACTTTTCGATATATTGAAATTTGATAAATTAGAAAAATGAGTGCTTTATTTCCAACTATTGCAATTATTGAGCTAAAGATCTCGTATAAAATAATTTATGGCGTGAATAGTTGCTGTAGCTTAAAAGCACTTACACGTGCAAAGTAAAGGTTTTTGTAAAAAATTGTGATTGTTTTTACTTGGTTTATTAAAGACAAATTTATTAAAGTCATTTATTATTAAGAATCTTGAATAGTTATAAAATAATTGAAGTTAAAATAGGAAAAATAGAAATCTTTTATTAATATTAACACACAAAATATTTATAAATAATTGCGAATTAAGAATATACTTTTTCAATAACCAATAGGTATTAGTGATAAGTAAATAATAATTAAAAAAAGTAAAACCAAATAAATCAAAAATAGTTGTGCTGTCAATATTGAAATAAATATTCAGATTATGAAATGATATTAACGGTATTTCAAATATGTTCATAGTAGTAATTTTATAAAACGGTATTTCAAATATGTTCATAGTAGTAATTTTAGCGATTAGATTACATAGCTGTAGTATTTCGCTAGAAATGTAATTGAAAGTTAAGGGATTCAAAGAAAAAATGAGGGTAAAAAAGTTAAGCGGACGTTCAAAGTATTCAATTATCGAATCTCGCCATTCCAAGTACGAAAATCATCAGTTCAAGAAAGAAGAATCGATCGATAGCGGCAGGGTGTATAAGAAGCCGCTAAGCTATCGAGAAAAAGTCTCTTAATGGGACCGCGTCATGTCATGAGAAAAATAGAGATCTTGGGGTTGCACTCAACGCCACTCGACGAAACTGGCTGCTATTGGAATGATATATATATATATATATATATAAATGTAAATGAGTCGCGTGCTATCACTTGGTATGTGCAATTAAGACGTTATGAAATTCTTCCCTGTCGAGACATATTTACTTCATGCGGCTCAGTTGATGATTTATGGGCTTGCAAAAGTACGTGATAGGATGATTCTTTTTCTCCATCCTTCTACCTTCAACACTTCATTTTTTCTCTTTACTCTTAACTTTCAACGTAAAAAATTTCAATCATGTGTAATACTAAAATTTTCCATTCAGCGTGCTTGATATTCAATTAAGGCCTTGTACGTTAATATTTTCTAATCTAATCGATTTACGTAACAAAATTTATTCGACTACATTTGTTAAAATTGAGATAATTTTCATAATTCAAGCAGATATTATTAATTTTGACAAAGAAATAAAATGTATTCTTTACACAAAAAAAAATATTATAATAAAAGCTTCTTAAATAAGTATAGAATTTTAATCATTTTTATTTCATTCGTTACTTTGAATAGTCCCTAAAATTTTTTAGGGGTTTAAAAAGAAAAAACTGTATTTTTTCTTTTGGTACAACAGTACCTTGTGTAAATATTTTACATCTGCAAATACATTGTTCATATTATTATAAAATTTCGATCAAATTTCTTCTTACATTATGTACTTTAGGTAAGTGGAAAGCAGAAAATGGTTTATTTAATGATTGTAATATTTATACGCTTTTTTATTGATCTTTGAGGATCGATAAATCAATCTTGATATTTTTGTAATTTTATCACAAAATTTGGGTAATAAGCACTTACTATATTATTAGATTTCACGTTTTATCAATTTATTTTTAAATAATTTCTGTTTCTGCAAAAAAAATATTTAACACAGGTGCATATTCTTCTAAAATTTTTAATGCAAATTTACCGATAGATTCATTAAGAAAAACGAAAAATTGAAATCGAACAAAGTACAATGGTCGTTGTGAAACATTAATGTTATGGCAAAGATAGTCTAAAAGCGAAAAGCTTTATTCAAAAAAGGGAAATTTAAGTTTGTCTGGTCGACATTATAGAACCAAACAAATATAAGTATGTGTGTAACAACGTAATTATACTAACGAATATTTATTCAATTGTTGTACGATGCTCCTGGTCAACAGGAGTTGAGGACAAAGGACACAGTCAGATTTCGCGGTTCACCATCAGCCGACGTGAATTATTCGTTGTTTTACTTTGCACCAGCAGTCATCGTTTTCTCTGTTATCTTTATCGTCTAGCCGCAGCTATTTTATAACCTGGTAGACGAAACGCAATTTTCTATCTCGATCTACAAATAAGCCCTTCAGCAATTGTTGACTAAAATCCTGCGGTTTGCCGCTAATGAGATAAAAACTGGTATTCTGCTAAGTAATGCTTCCTTGAATCTAGAATATAATATGATAACGCGGTATGTAATAATATTATGTGTTTACATTGTGAAAATTCGAAGAATGAATTTGATTGCATTTTCAATTATTAAAAATATGTATTATTTATATTTTTGTTTATAATTAAATTCACTTACTATAGTTTCTGAAATAAAAAGAAGAAGAAAAAGAAGAAGTGAAATATTTTTTGATAATATGTGACAGAAAATGATTTTAATTTATTTCATTTCTTAAAAAATCTTCAATTTTTTAAGAAAATTTATACACTCAATCACAATGTTATATTTAGGTGCAATTTTTAAACTGCTCAGTAAAATATTATATAAAGTATTTTTTATTAATATCTTTATCAATATATTTATTATGTCAATATCATCGAAATATGAATTCGTCGTTTAATTATAAGATTGTTTAAATTTTTTTTAAATTTATCTTTTATCCTGTAAATTATTTAGAAAAATTAAAGTATACAAATGAAAATTTAATAAATATAGTAAGTTTTTTCTCTTTAAAAAAATGTTTTTGCGTGTTTTTGCTTATTTACCTTTATTTTCATAAAAAACTGTTTAATGTATTAATAAATGATCGCGATAATTTTTTTTTACATTTTTTAGTTATATTACAAAGTTTTATTATTTCAAAGATTTTTTTACTTATATATCTCCTAATCGATATTTAATTTGCTTATCAGATAAATAATGACTTCACATGAAAGTTAGCATTACAAGTTTAACAAATTAATAGGAAGTTGGGTGATTATAATAATAAGATCAAATAAAATTAATTACAACCAAATGTGCAACATAACAAAATATAAAATAGCGACTGAACCTTAGACAATTTTATGAGAAAAGTCATCAAAACATTCATTAAAAGTAATATTTTGAAAACGATAGTGCGGTGTGGGCAGGTGATTGAGAGTTTAATAATACAAGTTGTAAAGAAGTTTGCTCATAACTATAAGACCTCTAATTCAAGTGAAAATTATCACTCTAAATGAATTAGTCTAACAATGAAGATATTTCAGGTGTCCGGCGCCAATTTAATTCATTTTGGAATGTTAAATAGCATAACACGTTTTTCTCATTTTAGAAAAATGGTTTAAGCAGAAAGAACCTATTCCCGAAATGTCAATGTCGATATTCATTACTTATATATATAAGAATACTTTACATAGTGAAAATAATACGCGAAAATATGTATATATAAGAACATTATTTTATAAAAAAACTTGAGAAAAATTAAGAATTTTTCATATAAAAACTTTTCTGCCACTAAATTTCCAACTTTCAATTTGAGGAATAGAATAAAAATTTCCTTCAGATTAAAAAACTTTTTAAACGTAAAAAATAAAAAAAGGAAATTGTTTTCATGTAAAATATATATAGTCGAGAGCAGAATGTATGTTAATTTAAATAAAATATATCTCGTAATATATTCTTTGCGTAACGCATTACTCGAGAATATGTAGATTTTTTTTGTAGTACTTATTATACACATTGTGTACAAATATTTTTTCTGAAAAATAGGTAAAACTAAGAATAAAAACCAACTCACATACTGTACTTCAAAATTAAATTACGTTTTTATAATTGTGTGCTCTAACTTCTCCACACAGGGAATATTATGTTACAAATTTTATTTAGATTTTCGTATTCACATTTTTAAGTTAATGTATTGTTTCATAATAAAATGTTTCCGTTTATTCAGCAGTTGATAATAAATGCTTATTCAATTTACTTTTCCGCAATACAATCAATATCTTAATCATCATCAACTTTTTTACGTTAAAGTATGTTCGCAAAAGTTGAAAGGAATAATTTAGTTCTGAGCGTTTCTATGCACGAAAGTAGAAAAATCTAAAATGTACATTTGCTCAATAGTTAAAAAAATGTATTCATGAACGCTTAGTTTTTAGTCTTTAGTTTATCAAAAACAAGAAGAAGAAAGGAAATAGTTCACCTTTAAGTTGTGCTTTGAAAAAAAGTGAAGACTTATTGAAATTCGTACAGAAACTGCTTTAATGTCAATAGTGCAGTATTTCGCGTTTTCCTTTTTTACTACTATTGTTTTCAGTTCGAACACACAGAGCACGTTAATTATCTTTTATACTTTGAAAGCATACGTCAAAGCTTACTGAAGCGAATTCGAAGTGAACGATATATCGCACGGACGGTTAGACATAGAAATGACCAATTTGTGCAGCGTATTAATTGCGGAGAATGTAAGTTTTCGAATTTCAATTATGTTTCACACCCGTTACTCTTTTTAAGTTAAATATAAATGCAAATATAATTTTCGGATCTTCAAATTTTTCTCGTTTCTAAGAGCATTTTATTTTTATATAATTAATTTAATTTATACGTTATTATTATTTTTTAAATTTTAATATACCATTTTTTTAAATATTAAGACAAATTCTTGATTGGATATAACTATTATCACTGTGAAAGAAAATCTATCGGTTGCATTGTTTGGAGAGTTGCTCGTTAAAGAACAACTTGTTAGGGAAATTTGCATTATTGGATTATTCCATGGTCTTTTGACTATGAATTTGATTATATTGTAGATACTTCAAACAGAAATTTTAGAACAAGTTTCGTCAAAAAAATTTATCAATTTTTCGTTGTCACTTTGTTAATCTAACGGTTGCATTGGCACCTGAAAAAATACATGTTATTTATTTATTTGATGTTACTGAAGTTTTATTAAAATAATATTGGAAAACTATAATAAATACTAAATATATTTATCAGTTATATACATATTATATACTTCTAGATATAAAATTATGCTTATTCAACAATACAAAAATCTGTTAAAATTTAATACAGGTTTTTTTTGTAATAATCTCTTTTTTAGCGTTGGTATCAGCATTTAATTAAAAAAATTTTTAAAATTGATATAATATCATCATTGTAAAGAATTAGATCAGCTATTGATGGGAGACTTTCCAATGAATTTTTTATTCTATTCGAAATGTGAAATAAAAATTTAAATCATCGAATTTTTCAAATATTCAACACTATTCACGACTTATAAGTCAAAATTATTAAACTATTTACACTAATACCAAATTCTTTATTTTTTAAAAAATATAATTTTTTCCAATTATTTAATTCAAATTCTTAATTTGAATTTTAATTTTAATTTTTTAATTTTTTAAAATTATTTTTATACCAAGAAATGCGCAGATATTTGAAAACTTTATTTTTGGAACTTTATCTTATGATTCTTACTAATCTTTTTGTATTTCTATTCATTAATAGCAATAACTTTTATTATTTTCTTTTGATTTTTTGTAACACTCATGACTCCAAGTTTCATCTCTAGAATAAATAGAATATAATTTTTTGAATAGAAAAAAAAATTTATGTTATGATTAATCATAGAAGTGTAATATTTCGATTCAGCTGTCTGAGGTAGTTTATTTCGCTTTTAAACAATTTCTTCCCATCGCGAATTGTATTAAATAAATATGAATTTATGAATATATAGTTTTAAATAATAGAATATCATTTATTTAGTTAAATTCTTTGTCTAATAGTTTAGTTGAATTGCATAAAATATTAAATGAAGTCACTATTTACCGTCCAATTTTTCTCTTTTATTTATATTCAGAGTTTTTTAATGCTTTAGTACAATTCTGTATAATTTTAGTAATAATAGTTACACTAGTTTTAATAAGAGTTTCAAGTACCGTATGTTATTTATAAATTAATTTAATTTTTTAAATTTCCTATAATAATAGTAATAGTAATATTAATTTTAAGCATTAATGTACGTAATGTATACGCTACACTCATAGAGATATACCAACGTAGATATAACATGTAACTTTGTGTAGCTAAGTGTACATGTGTGCGTAAGAGAGGGAGAGAGACAGCAGAGACAGAGGAGATACGGAAGTATACTGGAATTGAAAAAGTTAAACAATCATTGTCCTGAGTATCTCGTGCTAGCAGCCCTCTGGTGATCTAAACTCGAGATAATATATACTAAAAGAAAAAAGTGTGAATTCGATCGTCATTTTAGATACAAACATTATTTTTCATTATAATGTGGAGTCAGCGCTAAAAATTTTAATAAATTTTGTTATTGTTTTCTTATGTACATTCAAGTTTTTTAAAAAATGTATTGCTGTAGATTTTAAATCAATTCGATTGAAACGTTAATCTCGGGAGTATTAAGAAAATTAAATTTTCTTAAAAAATTCAACAGTGAAATCGGATCTAGAATCAAACTTTTAATCCATTTAATGCACAAATCGTTTTCTTTTCAATAAATGTTTCCATTTTGATATTATGACTCGCGCCCCGTGTATTCAACTTGGGCGTAATCTCTCGACCCCTTGCCTACGACTTTTCTACGGGATTCGCATAGTTAGCGTAGACATCGTTCTATGAGAAAAAGGGGAAAAAGAACGTGACGAAGGCGAAACTTCCCAGCTCTGAAAATGGGCTTAAACGACAAAGGTCCACTAGCATCGGCCGGAGGAGCAACATTAGCCACTAACATTACCTTCATTTACCACCCTCGCTTTGTCGTGCGAGTCCAAGCAGAACCGCCAGTATTTTCCGATGCCTCGACTGCTCCCTTTCTCGGTCGTCGATACGTACGTCCGATAACGAAAAGCACGCACTAGATTTTCTCTTCGTGACACTGTGCCTTCATTGCTTGAAGCGACTTACCCGTCGCATTATTTATTCTTTTCACTAATCCAACCTTTTAGGGCGATAAACTAATTCTTTCCTGCGTTCATTTTTCTAGGACGAATAGTAAGATTCATTGGTTTGTTATAAGGAAAGTTCAATAAAGTGAGAATGACTGTGCTACTAGTATTGTTATCTTTTTAATAACGTTGAACTTTATAACACTGCTCGAATTCGAAGTCTTAATTTATTTCTGAAGTAAATAATATTTGAGAACCGCTACTCTTATTGCACAGAAAAATGCAAATATTGGAATAAATGGATAATCGATTTCAAAGAGAATAATACAATTTATATACTTGAAATAAGAAATGCTAAAAATTTCGCCTTAAATAAAAGTATTTTTGTTCATAAAGGGGACTAAGTATGAACGTTTTTTAATTTTATTTGCTTTTATATACATGAAAATACACTATGCGCTGCATAAACTACTTTCTTTTCGCTTCGAGGTTTTATAAAATTAAAAATTAAGATATAAACTTCTTACAACATATTTTATCTGTAGATGTGTAGCTATACGAGGAAACTAAAAAAATTAGCAATTCTTTTTGTTGGAAATGAATTTTCGAAGACGAGGCTCTAAAAATTCACGACTTATAAATTTTTCATAGAAAAACTATCAAATTTTTACTGAGTTCAGTAGGTAAAGATACACGTTTCTGACATTCGAAATTTTTCAAATCAATCTGACCCGACATAAAAATGAAGAAAAAAGGTTTCGAGTAAAATTCGAGAAATAGTTTTTTACTTCGTTTCGGCTACCGGGTAAAAGATCTTATGAATTCCTGTATGAACTCAAGGGCATTATACTGCAGAAGAGTTTTTCTTTCATAAGATGCAGTAAAAATCGACTTTACGACTGACTACTCTCCATAACTGGTTCTTACAATTATTATAAATTTAATGTTTCAAAATGTTGCACATAACATTAGACCCGCTAAATACCGCTCGTAGGAATTAGAGGCGGAAGTTTTTCTCAACGGATAGAGAGTGCGAGGCATAAATTAATTCGTCTTGTGCAGCCCCTCGCGGATTTAACTTATCATAACCGGGAATGTGGAAGCAGAAGATACGATCACAGGTTATCTATGAAACGCAAGCTCGCTAATGCACTAAGGCTGTACCGGGGATTCGGATAGATGCGTGTGTCGGCATCCTCTGGAGGATTCGTCAAGAGAGTTCCTGAGATCGCTCTTCGATTTTCGAACTTTGACGTGGTAATTTCATTACCAATGTACTAACTACTATGAATAATAATTAATTCCATCGTACTATTTTAATTGATTTCTCCAACGGAGTTCGATTATCTTAATGCCATCATGATTATGCAATTAAGACATCGAGAATCCATAATTACCCAATGCGATTCATTACGTACTAACTAAAACAAATTGTTTATATATTGTCAATAAAGTAGATTCTCTTGTATATTTTTTAACGAGTTTCGTTGTAAAATATAATTTTTCTGATCTCATTCTAGTACATATGTACGTGCAAGATAATTTATAAGATTAATATATAATATCGATCGATAATCTTGTAGCATAAAAGATTTCTTAAACGTAATGGATAATCATTAAATTAAAATATTATATGTAAATAAAAGTACAAATATATATGAAAATAAACTAATTTAGATTGAATTAAAAAAAGAATATTGAGAGGAAACGTAAAAGTACGGAGATTTAAATCGATTGAGATCACAAAAATATTAACAGTTGAAAAATTTATTATACATGTAAGAAGGTAAAAAAGTTTTTTAATTTTTGTTTTTAATGTAGTAGTACAAAGTTAGTCTATTAAAATTTGTAATAATTTTTATTTGTTCTATTTATTTTATTAAAAAAAAGATTAAAATAAAATAGTGAGAATAAAATAAATGTCTAGTAGACTTTTAGAGGCATCGGATGGGTGAATCTCAGGATATTAAAGATATTCATAATTATATTTTACATAAAATCATAAAAATTATTAACTACTATAAAACGCTAATTAAATGCAATTCATGTCATTATAATTTAAAAAACATGTTTATTTTTTAAAATATTTATTCTTATATCATTAATTTTACAACACAACATTTAACTTATATTATTTTATAATTTAAAAATTTATTTAATGTTAATACTTATTATATAATTTAGTGTTAATACTTAAATGCAGTTTTGATTACCTTTGCTTTAGGATATGAATTATTTATTAATTCTTTAAAATTGATGTGATCTTATAATTAAAAATTATTTGTTTTGTTTTTAATTAAACTAATATTATTTCAAAAATTATTAAAATGAATATAGAGTTTTTAATGATTAAAAATATCTGTAAATTAATGTTCATTAAAATTCAGTAAAATTTTTTTCACTGGCTGTATTATGAAGAATTATGAATGGTGTTCATTTATCACTTTATGTTTCACTTTCTTTATTATTGTATTTCATTAGAATAAGAAAATTTTATTATAGAATAACCTTAAAATTTAGTGTAATTAAGATTTTATTTTTCTCATAATCTGTGAATTATTATTAAACTGAAATTTAGAAAAATTCACTTTTGTCTAATTTAATTAGATAATTTTATTAAGAAGTATTAATACAATAATTAAGATAAAAATATTTTTTGGGTATTTTCAGCATTTTCTTTTTAAGTGTTATAAAAAAAACTAACAATTAAAAGAAATAATATTGATTTAGGTAAATTTTCAATGTATAAGTTTAATAAAAATTAAATTATGACAATAATTATTTCAGATCAATATTCCTCGAAAATTATTGTCACGAGCGGATATTTTCAGTATATTTGTTTCAGTATTTTGTATATAATTTAATGTATCTAATTATGTAATAATAAATAAATATGTGCTGTAGTTAAAAATTTGTACTTTATCTGCTTATTTTCTCCATCTGTCTTTTATATTGTCCCCTACTATTGTTTAAATGATTAGTAAAAATTATGAAAAAAAAAAAAATAAATAAAAAAAATAAAGTTAATTTGAGAAATAATAGACAATATAAATTTGAAGCTTGAAAATGAAAATTACAAACTATAGATTGGTCTATGAAATGGATTCTACAAACGCCACTTGTTTATTGATTTCCCTAAACCATATTTTTTCGTACACGTTGTATACGTGTTTCCCATTAGAATTTACGTGACTCATAGCTATCCATGTAATTATGTAATTTTCTATGTTTACCGGACTTTTCGTTTTAATTCTATTTTCGTATTCTATTCTCAACTACAGTTAGTTTTTATACAATTTGTTTGAAAATCTAAATAGGAAACTGCCTAATATTATTGCTGTCAATTGTGACGTTTATAGTATACTATGAAAACTGAAACATCTATAACTTATGAACCTTAAAAATAATTTTCAAATTTATCTACCTATTCTTATTTATTTCCTTAATTAAAGTTATTAATTAAAAAATTTGAAATCGTACATACTGTGATTTATGTTTATAAGATGAATCATTAGGCATTCAATATTTTCTTAATCTTAATTATTATCCGATTGTCTATTTTGTATTTATTTTGTTATATATCGAAACATTATCTTTCCTAGAAAAAGTATTATAGATCGATCATTTCAATTCACATTTTAGAAAAATTTGAATATATTATTTGATTTTTATATATTTTTCAAATAATGCTTAAGATACATTGAATAAAAATTAAAAGTTTTGTAGTTAAAAATAATTTTTTCTTTTGTCCTGGTTGCACGTTTAATCATTTTACAACACAATCACAAGCAGTTTAAAATATATGATTGTATTTATATATATTAAAGTATGTTGGTCTAATTCTTTTGAAAAATACTAGAACTTATGTAAATATATTAAACTAATTTCAATTTAGAATAGTAGCGAATAAACTTTATTATATTAAACGTATTTATCGTTTAAAGATATGAATGTAAGATGAAAATACACTGGCCAGGTTTTATTTAAAAATGCTAATTATGAAGCTATAAAAAGTTTATTCATACATTTTGATTAGCATTGTTTTACCTTTTTTTTAATACATAAATAATAATTACTATAAAAATTTTGAAATGATAATGCGCACTCAAATACGTATGCGCTCATTTACGAATACCTGTATGCACACAATTAAATTAAAATGCATATTTGAGCCAAGCAAATTTTATGCTCTGGACAGTAATACAAAAACAGAACATTAAAAAATGCAAAATATTTTCATCTAATTTTTGTTATTAATTAATATACATGGAATTTTAATATAAGCATGACTTGAGTTGGCAATTTAAAAAATGTAGTACGATTTCGCGAGTAAAATCGCGTTCGCTGGAAACGTAGATAATGCTGGTAAGTCTTTAAAAAAAATTTCCGTGTAAATTCTGTTCCAGTACTGCACGTAACTGTTATCGTCTGGTCTATTGTATATTATGTAGCCGTATCTGTCGGTGTGCGTATACAAACAACTCTCGAGTCAATTACGTAAATTGCCGCTCAACGCGCGAAAACAAAGGGGAGGAAAAGTAGAAACAGAGAAAACAAGCCGAAAAGCCATACGTGCGTATGCAATAAAAAAGGCGATAAAAAACGACTATCGCAAAAAAGAAAATTCTTGGAAAGACGAGGCGAAGTGCGTTAAGGGAGAATCATAAAGCGAAAGTCGAACATCGGGTTGCTTTTTCTCTTCTATCTTTCTCTTTCGAGTCATTAGTGGCCCTTATGAGAAAGGTTTGTTCTGCTAATTGGACCGCTAATGAATATGAGACCCACCAACGCTTCTGCCACCGTTGCATCATATTTTCAAGTCTGCTTTTATAACTACCTCTGGTGTAATATGCATCCTACTATATTTCGTTTATTTGATTTATTTTTCTTTCGATCTGAAGATCTGTGATGTATCTCCAGTATTTCACGTTGAACGACTTTTTAGATCTTGTTCTTTTATTTGAGAAGATACCTTTTCACACATTATTCAAACGTTATTCGTCAGAGCAATACCGTTTATTATTTTATTTTATAACCAGGAATATTGTTAAATGGGGATAGCCAGTTTTACATTATTTCATCCTTTTTTATTAAGTATTCCCCCTTTTTACCTTCGTTTCAGCTTTTTTATAAATTTATTAATTATTATTCTACCGTTTCTTAGCAGCACTTCCATTAAAGACAGTTTCATCATTTTATATATTTCCCTTTTTTAGTTAGTTTCGTATAATTGTCCAATTAATTATTCCAGCTATCATCTCGGATTATGTATTTTTTAATATATTTTATATATTTATTATTATTTTTTCCGAGACATTAAAAAAATGTTTTATTTTTTTGTATCAAAAACAGTAGTAGCTAATGATTAGCAATACTAAAGTTAATCCTATAGCGATTGTCCATTTTTTTATCATGAAGTCAGTGATTCTATGTTATGCGATTAGTATCACAAAATGAAAAATGTTTTACTGATTTTTAAAAGTTTCGGCTCATTAAATGTTTTTAAATAATTTGATTGATGATAATTTTTGTAATTGTCTCCTTCATTAATTAGAAATTTAAACTCATCGCCTTAAAAATAATCTTACTCTGTCAGATAATTGCATTATCAATTTTCGTTTTAGGCTTAGTGTGCATTCCATACATCGAGATTTGAAGTTTCGCTTTACGCATTTGTATTAATAATATTTTTACTTTTGCAAAGCATGGAAATAATTTCATCATATGAAATAGTTATTTGTAAGTTAAGAGTACAAGAACCGTGAATATCTACTTTGGATTTAATTACATCATTTTATCTACTACTTTCTTGCGTTTCTTCGAAAAACCAGTAATTTTTAATCTTCCACTCAACTCATCATCAATTTCTTGCTCTGCAGCTTTATTGACTACTTCCTAACTAAGGGTTTCTTTCATTTTACCGAAAGCGCTCGATTTTTTTATCACACTTACAACAGTTGATTCTCTACGTTAAAAATCCAACGGTTTTTTACTTCTGTTAGAGACGTAAAACATTATCCTATATATGTAGTGGGCGTTTTCTTTTAAACACTTAAGGGTACAGTACACGCAGAATATAAGCTTTCTAATGTTTTTTGGATCGTACTTGAAAGTAACGTACCATTCTTTATTAAGCGCTAAAGAGCTTCTGAAAGGATTTTTGTCGCAAATCAAAGAGCCGGAAGTAGTTTTAATCACTCTTTCTCTTTTCCACACTTTTTTAGGTTTATTATGGTTGCTACTTAATGTCAATGAAGTTTACTGCTTTTATTGCAATTTCCTACCTTTATTTTTATATTATTAACATTATTGAGGATAATTAAAGAGTAATAATATTTGAATAAATAGTTCCTATTAATTATTAACAATGTATTCAAATTTAATTTTAATATTAACAATTTTACCATGTGATAAATTTTCTTAATTTTTATTCAAAAGTCATTTGAATTAAATTTTTATTATAAAAAAATTTAAATATACTCATACGAATTATTTAAAATCTATATTCTTGAATTCGTCATTTTAAAATTATGTGACAATCATCGAGTATACATATCTGAAATCCTTGATGATTTCTTCAAACTTTTGTCTTTCGTGATTGTCTACTTTGTTGATAATACAATACTACTTTACGATAACTACTTACGATGTTCAAATTAAATATCGTTTACCGATAAGTAATCGTTTATGTAGCAGAATTATTTATTAGTATAAAACTGATGATAAAAATGTTTCTATTCATAATTATATAAGTTAATTAATACGTTAATAATAGTTTTCTAATCATAGTGAATAATTTAAAAAAATTTAATTTTTTTACTGTAATATAAAATTATGTAAATAGATGTTATAATGATATATATTTAATTATTAATTCAAATATTATTATTTAAACATTTTGATTAGATTGAATTTGTATATATAGAATAAAATAGGAAAATTAGGTCAATCATCATCACTAGATTCGATGAAAATATAATTAAATCCTTAAATGGAAATGAAGCTGATTAAACTCTTTAAATTCGTAATTACAACTTACTAATTTTTAACATCTATAACAAAAAGCTAAAACACTATTAATTATAAATATATGCTTATTTTAAATTATAACGCATTACGAATTAAAACGACATTTTGTTCTGCATGTATTAAAATTTTTATCGTAAGATTGAATAATGTATATTGTAAATAATTTCTTATTTTTTAAAGAAACTTATATATTAGCAATATTTTAAAATAAGATTAAAGCATAACAGTATCGTGGTTCAAAATTATTGTTTGAAAAGCATTTAAATATATTTCATTATATATAAATTAGTAGTTAATTTTATTATGTTTAACTTTATGTAGTATACAGATCAAATTAAAAAAAAATGAAATTACTTTTTATGCTAATTGCAACGTAAATAGTGGCAACATAATACAAACAAAATTTTGAAGGTGGAAAGGTATTATTAAGCAATACGTATGATAAGTATTAAATGTCCTTCCTTTTAAATAAAGCATGTGTAAACGAAGCAAATACAGTGGTAATTAAATGAAATTAAAATTACGAGAAGTGACATTAGCGTTTTATGCCTCACCTTCATAAAAAGCATCTATTTATTAATTTTCTGTTATTATTAATGAGCAATCAGTGGCGCTTCTTCTATATTTATATTTAAATTTAATTTGCAAGGCGAGCCGTACAATTTAAAGACGCTATTACCTCGCGAAAAAAGCGGTAAATTTGCAAAGAATCCTCCGTATAAGTCAGACAATGTGAAATTATTCCCGCGTGCGAAGCCAGCAGCTGCGACGAGTATGCCATCGTAGCTCTTTGCAAAATCCCCCGGCGAACACACGCCTCTGCTATTTTCCCCAATGGAATAGAGAAAACTCTTGCGAACTGTAGTGCAATAGGATAGCAGGTTGAGAGGCGTCATCGTTCGGTGTAGTTCACATGTAAGTGCAGTGACAGCGACTGCGCAGCGTAGACTTGACATCCGAGCCGACTGCGTTATCGAGGCGCGCGCCTAATACCCACCAAATGATGGAAATATAAGGAGAAAGGAAAGCAGCTCGAAAGAAGGAAGCGAAAAGACTTGGTTCGTACAGGAACTGCCGTTTACATAAATAGTTCCGAGAGTTGCATCCAACTGGAGTGCAGTAACCGAGAGTATGCGATCCGAACAATTCCTTTATGGATGTGAAGTATTAAATTATAAACAACATATAAGAGGATTGAGACAGTATAACTTTGTTTTTAACAAATACCTGCCGCTGTAGATATTACCATTTAAATGTAAATGTAAAAAAATACTTTTTTTATACAGGAGCTACTTTAGATTTATATTAGATATGGAATAAAACTTGGTCGAGCGAGTGTTAGAAACTCATACAAGAACTTATAACTACACGAGTTCTAATTTATTATTCGCAGGAAAAATATATTTTCCTATATACCGAAGAAATAGATTCGGCTGCATTTAATGTGAAAGAGGAGTTAGAACTTGGGTAAGTCAAAGACACTGCGGAACTTCAATAGTTATTTTTAAGCTTTTTATTCGAACTGTGTACTAAAACAAAATTTTAATTTGCGAGTTCTACCGGTAATATTGTATTTCTATACCAAAAGTAAGTATAAAATTTGCCGTCTATGAAATCGGTACATGTATGTGCAATAGCTCAGTCGTAAGACAGAAAACAGTTTCATTTTATGAGTAAAGCGTTCACATCTATTTTTTTACGTGGTTTCACGATTAATTCCATCATTATTCGAAAATAACATTTCTCATGAATCGTCGTGTCTATAAATATATTTCGAATAAAGTAAATAAGGTGAAGTATTTTGATAACAAGTCGATTTGTGTCATATTTCGTGACCGGAAATAATACGCCAGCACTAAAAGAAAAATCAAAATCCTCGTGTATAATAATTGCAACTGGGCATAGAGCAGACGGTCACTAAAGCTCCTATTTTGGCAACGCACAGGCGCCGACTTGTAGATGCGGATGTGGCGAGATCTTTACGTTGGAGTTCGGGGAAGTAGGAGCTCATGGTGAACTGCATCGGTCCACTCCTAATATTTGATGTAGCACATTTGCCCAGCGAAATACAATTTGCTTGCTCTCTTCCAAATTATTCGGTCAGCCGCCTATTCGCGTAACAATTAATTAAATTACGGTACAAGCAGTTGGCCGCCCGTACGTCCATTAAGTTTATTGTAAGCATGCGCTAACTGCTCTCTGCTCGTCTGTCATACAATTTGTTAGCGAAACCGGTGGTATTATTCATTAATACGATAAGCAAATCAGGAATACAAAGTGACTCACGGCTAGCCTAACTTTAAGTTTATCTAGGGCACATTAGCCTGAAAATTAGTGCTTATTACTTTCGCAAATATGAAATGGTTCGGCTTTTATAAAATCCATTTATGCAAATGCTTCAAATTCTGGTTCCCGTAAAATAATTTATGAAATAGTAAATATTTAGTTGATGATTATGCTAAAAAAATGCTGCAACTTGAATAAACAATTTCCCGTATTATTAGATAACAAGTACGTATTAAAAGATAATAGAATTTTTTTAATATCTTGAATATTAACTTTTTTGCATATCCTTTCAGAGTAATTTTAAATAACAATTTTTACAATTTATTTTTTATCTATATTCGATATTTATTTACTTATAAATAAGAGACTCAATATCTGTATAAGGACAGGTCTACAAATATTTCTTGGCATAATTAAAATATTGAAAAGTAGGAAATTTATTTATCTACTAAGCAAATGAAGTAAATACGAATAGGTTGAAGCTTTTATGATTGGAGTGTTAATATTTGGTAGTTATAGGTAAGTTAACGATGATTGAGATAACGAAGATTTGGTACTTATAAAAAAGAATGCAAAATATAATATATAGATAGCATAAGTAATAAGCAAAATTAATCAGAATATTTTTATCTCTTATTATTTTTTCGTTAAAATTTATATTTAAGTTATTATGATTTATTAAAATAAAATTGAAATTTATGTTTTTCTTAAATACATTTTAACGTGATTTTGAATCGATTAATTAAATACAAGAGGCCATTCTTTGAAAAATGATATATATATAGTTATATATATATAATAAGCATAATATAACATCAATTTATAATTTAAATTATAATAAAAAATAAGAAAAAGAAGGCAAATGAAAGATCTAGAAACAGTGAGAGAGAAAGAAACATACAAACAAATAAAAAGAGGAAAATCAGTACTAAAACACGAGTGGATAGTACAAACTGTTTAAAACATTAACTAAGTCAAACACTTGCACTCTAATAAGCTGTATTCAAATATTTATATTTTACAAATTGTTTGAAGTAGAAATAATTTTAATTATATTCAATCCTCCGTTATTTTTTTATCATACTTTTATTGTAAGCGAATAAACATAATATTACTGGTACTTCTATAAGAAAAATATCTGTCGCTTTATTTATTATCTCTAATTAAATACGTTCCGATGATTAATTTTGCATTTAAAAATAAAATAAAATTTTATTAATCACCGATGTTTAAATGCACTCTAAATAGCAATCAAAAAAATAGTTCTTGGTGCAACGTACAGATGGCGATGAAGTACATTACGTTTGTTAACGGTAAAAAGTTTTATTTTTCCACGAGGAAGTTGAATAATCAACTTATTAATTCATAAAAAGTTATTCACATCATTTAATATAGTTATAGTAGTGAGCCCAATCTAGTATATTTTTGTTAAAAATAAAATATTTGCATCTTTTGTTATTAATATATTACTGATTTATTATTAATATATTAATTTGTTTATTACTTTCTTTCACAATTAATTAAAATATTTTTTATTTTGCATATAAGCGTAAGTATCTAAATATTTTACCAGACTACTATTTTTTACAGACGTAAATGTAACATAGTTGCTTTCAATTTATCAACAAATGTGTTATATAATTCAAAATATTTATTTATATACCATATTTATTTAAGCTATAAACAAAAAAATTTTATTTTATTTCAAAATTGGAATTCTGTCATAAATATTGAAATAAAATTTACACAGAATTATACCAAAAAGTTAATTACTAGTTAGTCATGTTTCAAAGACTTTTTTAGTATCACTTTTACGAAATTATATTCAATTAAATGAATCTAAACATTCAAATATTCGCAATAGTTTAATAATTATTAATTAGAAGTTTTATGATTTATGAATTTAAATGGTTTAAAAATTTAAATATAATATAAAATATCTATATTTATAATATATTTAATATTTTGAGTTATATTTATTTATATTATATTCATGTATAGTAAAATGTATACAAACTATTTCATGTTACGCACGATGAATTTAAATGATAAGATATTTTATTAAAAAATTTATCTTTTTTTATAAATTCTATTCTTTTCTGCATATCTCATCTAGTTGTATTGGTAGAACTTATTTTAAACCTACTGTATCCATGAAAATAATTATAATTAATTATATAGTTGTTTTATTTAACAAGAATTACTAGAATTAAAACAAAATTACAAGAGAGAATACTTTAATCAGTATAAATACACCAAATAAATACTCAAGATAAAAAGAGTGGCATCAGTACATATAGAATGTAATCTTAACTGACTATATATGTACTTATTTAAAAGTGTTAAATATGATGATAATGAAATAGTGTAGTTCTGATGAAAATTGTTTTAAAAATGTTCGACGACGATAATATTATATAGTAGATTATAGGTTAGTATTTATATAGCAAATTAGTTAGATATTAGCAGTGGTAGCAGTAAAATTAAAAAACATTAACTAGTAGTGCTTTTTATATATGCACGTAAAATAAGTTGAAAGCTTTACAAAGGAATTAATTGTTTAATGGTTGTGAGAAAAGTTAACTTCAATCTGGCGTTTGGGGAGAATAGTCACGTTTAAGAAAAGATTGCAGCTAAATTGGAATTTTAGAGTTTACTTCTAAGACTACGTGCGCGGGTAATTTTTCATTGAGTTACATATTCCTTAATTCATTTCAGTATTATGACATTACTATTAAATATTTACAAGAGGAATCCAGACATATGTTAATTATAAATTTATGAAGGATATTTTCTATATAATAATAATGAATAATTGCTATATTTACTTTAATAAGTTTTATATTTCAATAACTAATGGAATTATATAAATTATTTAAATATTAATTATTCTATAGAAACGTCTGACACTAGTTAATTTAAAGAATTTCAGTTTTAGTTATGCTAAAAATTTAAAAGAACTTTTTATCAAGTAGTGTACATAAAATTAACCATCTACCCAAAAAAAAACCAAATCATACCCTGTGGTTAAATACATACATGTTAAAAGAATATTATATTTACAGACATTTGTCATTATTTCAATAATTTTATTTTGAAACTTTTTTTTTTCATTTGGATAATATATGCTACACAGTAAAATATATTTTGAGTGACATTTTGAAAGAAATTCTTTTTGAAATAAATTGCAAGTAAAGATTTTCTAAAAAGTTATATCTTTAAGCAATATAACTTAAATGTTTTACAAGTACATATTTATACAAATTTATTGAGAAGAGGATTGATAACTAAATAAAATAATATGTAAAAAATAAAAATATGTTTACTACAAGAAATAAATATCTTACCATTAAAAATACCGAAAAATAGAAAAGATCTACTAATAAACAATATGAAAAGGCATTTATTATATATATATATATACAGATTTATTATAAAATTTAATTATAAAATATAATAATATTACAATGCTTCAAAAATTTTTGAAACGAATAAAAATACCTTATTGGAACTTTAATTACATCAGTTTTCTAAATTGGATTAAATTAAACTTTTGCTATTTTGATTAAAAAATAGTTAAAATTAAAGTTAGAGTATATTGATTAGAGAAAAAAGAAGTTGATTCGTTATGATATATTGCGTAACAATTTATAAATACGAGTTTAATAGTTGTTATAACTATATGTAATCTGTAAAAACTTAATGCATCGTTAAAGATTATTCACATAAAATATAAAATTAATTTTACTGCAATTTTAAATAAACATTTAATGTAAGAATCTCAAGGTAAAAATTTACGATATATTTCTGATTATTATATTTCATCGTATCTCTATATATCATATTAATGATACTTGTTTGCTATAAAGAGGAACTTTTACATTTTGAATTTATTTTAATTTTAACCATTTAATTTATCGCAAATAGTATTATACTTGTTTAATTTATAAAAATTATATTTAAGCTTCACCTTATATTTAAACTATACTAATAAAAGTTTTAACTATGATGTTATTTTATATAAGATTACTTTAATTACTAATTTGTGCACATATAATATTAATTAAAATTTTTAATATTATGTTAAAAATGAGCATGATAAACTAAATAAAGTACAAAATACAGAGATGCATTGTATTTTTAACAATTTAAAAAATATCATATTTGATTAGCCTGAACATTAAAATCATTTCCAAAAATAAATTATAAATCTTTATAAAAAATATTGAAAAGTGGTTTTCAATTCTTCTGAAGTTTAAAGCCAGTTAAATTACAGTAACTATGATGAGTAAATACAGTAAAAATACGTGGGATCACATAAGTCTGTAACGAGTAACCTGCAGTTAAACTTAACCCGATTTCATTTTATTTGGACCTTCTCTTTGTGAAGGTAATAATTGCAAATAGCACTCGTGCTGCTTTTACCTCCACCGCCATTAAATTCGTGTATAAATCAAGATCACGCGTGCATTACGGAATCATAGAGGGAGAAAAAGAGAGAGAGATATGAAGAAAGAAGTCTGTGAGTGCGCTAAGGAGTAAGTGAGTGAGAAAGATTGAAAGACGTATTTTCCGACGTGGCTTTGGCCGTCTATAACTCCTTGCCGATCTAACATTTCCGGCAGCGATTGTAGTAGTATTCGCCAAGAGGATCGAGCGTTGGTTTTTCTTTTCTCTATCTTTCTTTATCTTGCGTGAGGCTGTCACTGTTGTCGCGGTTTATACTTAGCCACCGCATGCCTATACGATAATGGACGATTATCACTCGCAACGCGGAAGTGAATAGCGAGGGAGGAAGATTTAGAAGCTGAGTAGAGTCGAAAACAACTGCTGTGAATTTAAATAGCTATAGTTGGAAGGGGGCGATATCGGTATTGTTTCTGCATTATTTTTCTTAGAAAAGTTCTACAGACAATGAAATTGAGGAATTTAGTAGTTAAGTCTATTGGTTATTTATAGATATTTCAGTTTATACATAACGATGCATTGACGAACAAATATGTGAATTTTTTTATTTTTACACACATGATAAATTCATAATATAAAGTGTAAAGTTGTTTATAATTTATTTATTTATACACGTGTATATAAACTATAAACTATGAATACCAAGTTCAGAAATTTCAAGAAAATTGACTTACTTTGCATACATTATATAATACTTTTTGTAATTTGGTAAAATATAATAAACAAATGAAAAAATAAAAGCTTAACAAATTGTTAACTGGAATTTTTCATAAACAACATCATCAAGCAACAAAAAATTTCGTTTTTTACTGTACATTTTTTTTATTTACTAACTATAACGTATAAAATGAAAAGACATTTTTTATTTACAATTTAATATATTTATATTTGAAATATTAAAGAATTTGATTATACTATTTTAAAAATATGAATAATTTAGTTTAATTAATTTGTATTCTGATGCGCTGATTCAATGACTTTAAAAAATCATATGGAATTCAATATTAAAAATTTGCATTTGTAAAATGATAAATACATCAATGTGAAAATAAATACGTATTGGAAATTTCTTTTAAATATTTTTAAAGTATCTATTTAATAAATATAATATATAAGTTTATTATAAATTATAAATATTACATGTATATTTTAATGTAAAAAATAATCGATTATCAATTAATGAAGCATATGATATTAAAATTTGCTGTACGTAAAAAATGGAATAATTTTCTTTCGTAGCGTTTTGTGAATGCATAATGCATAATACACAAAAGTTTGGATGAGTACAGGACTTAAGATCGAATAGAAGTCGTTAAACTAATAAATCAAGAAATTGTCACAGTTTGATGGAAGACAAAGCATGGACAAATACAAAGGAAGAATTGGTTAGGAGAGTTCATTAGAACAATGTACGGGACGATTATGAAAAGTCATTGTTTAAGTGATAATGAAAGAAATAATGGCTATTAAAAATGGTTTATATAATACGTTACTATATTTTATTTAAGCTTTATTATTAACTATTTAAAACAATTATGGGTTTTATATTTCCATTACATTTTTTCTCTTTCTCCAAAACAAACATTAAAATGTAAATTATTAAAAGTATTAAATTAGAATTTAAAACATTAAAAAGCTGTCGTTTAAATAAGACAAATATACTTTTATTTATAAATAATTATATAAATCAAGCAATTTTAATTTTTATATAAATTTATAAATACGTAGGATTTTAAAGTACTTAAAAATTTTATTAAAATCATTTAAGTATGATTGCGGTATTAATTTGGTTAAAATATAGTGCAGTATAAATATAATATATACTTTCATGTTAAATTATTATTTAAAACGCATTCATAATTTCGCATTGAAATCTTAGTGAAGAAATACAATAGATGGAGAATCATGATCTATACAATATGTTACGATAATAAACTCATATAGAACATAGCAGTTACTTTTATCTATGTATCTTATCTATTATTCTATTGTTTAATTTAATTTAATAGTTATAATATTTAAAATTAAAAAAAAAATGAATTTTGAATATAAGCGTGTTTGTTAATACGATTCATAATATTGTATAAAAAATATGACCAATAATAATTTAAAAAGGAGATATGTAGGAAAACCAATAGAAAAATTAAGATAAAGGTCAGTGACATCACGAATCCATCGATAATGCTTGTCACGTCATCTTGAATTGTATAGAACATGACTGTTCAACACAAGTATCAATTATACAAACCTGTCCCATTATAAATATATGAAATAATTCTTATTTTCTTTACTTATTTTTGTAAACATTCGCAGAGTAAGGAATTCCTTAGCTATTAAAGTTATAAACCGTTCAATTCCCTTTAGTATTAATTTTTTTATGTATCTTCGTTTAAGAAATAGACAAGTAGGTGGTTCGTTGTAACAAATAAGAGAATAGCCACTGTATTATTTCAAGAATAATTTAATTGACTGTACTATAAATTTTGAATTAGAAAATTAAGTGGATGAATTAAAATTTATTTCCCCTCATTATGATTCATTTATTAACGTCTTTGATGGACTACAAATGTTGTCTCTTGATCAATATATCTCCTATCTATTTTTATTCAGTTATATATACATTGTAATTGTAATTGAATTACTTCATAACTTGTTTTTTCTTGGCCATATAGATCTTTAGTATAGAAATACGATTTTATTTAGTATTTCTTGTTTTATACTAATAGGAATTATCAATCGTAAAACATATTAAATAAATTTAGTAATTTTACGATAAAGTATTAATATAGATATTTATTTCATATCATAATTTTATAATGAAAAATAAAAACAAACATTTATATCTCAACGAAATTGTAATATTAAAACATCTATTTTTGTACACATGAAATGACTGAGTATAAATTATGATATTTAAATAATTATAAAATATATGGTATTTAAAGAAAATAAATAAATAATTATTATTTCTGAAATTTAATGAACATAAAAACGAATCATAATATAATATTTTGACACGATATGTATATTAAATTAATTATTTTAAAAATATTGAGAAGAAACTAGTAGTAAGAGTTATATTAATATTACGTTTATTAAGAAATGGTAATAAAATAACATAGACAGGTTCATTTCATAGTATCAATTTTTGATGCTTAAAATTCATTGAAAAAGTTGAAAAACTAGAAAATCGAGTTTCTTTCAAACGCGTACTCTGTGCAATATGTAAATGTATTTTGATGTATTTTTCAAAAATCTGAGCTTCTATTAAAGTACTTGCTCTATTTTATTTGCATTTCTTATTGACCACCCAAGATAAAACAAGATTGTTAATGAACACTTCAATTGATTTTTGTCTAGAGTTTGAGTCAGCAATTAATTCTGTTAATAAACATTAGTTATAGTATTTTACACATTTATACAGCTTAGTATAATTAAAAAAAAACTTACGAGTAAAAGTTTAAAAAGAGAATGATATAAAAAGCAGAATGAGAAAAATGAAAGATAGTTTACAATATTTTTTATAATTATATAAATTTATAAGTTTTAATTTAATAAATTAATATTATTTAAATTGGCAGTATAAAAATTAAAAAATTACATTTTCTACAGGATCCTTATTTATTTTTATTTAAAATAATATAATGAAATAAAATTTTTTATTATTATCAAAGTGAAAATTACAAAATTATAATATCATTTTCATTTTATTTTGTGGGTTAAAGTATTGTGCTGCATAAAATATTCGAGCTTTTATTTTTGAAAGGCAGCAAGTGTCTTAATTTATTATATGACCAAATCTGGAAATACTTCTTATCTTTTAATATTCCATTTTCCATTTTATTAAATTAATTTTCTAATAAAAATGTTTTAATAAACTCTTTTCTGTACATTCTGAAATATTATTTTTAATACTATTAATTTTTAATATGTAAAATATGTGAAAAATTAATATATAAAGACTCATAAAGTAACAGAGGAAATAAAATTAATTATAATACATTGCAATATTATTAAAAAAGCTGCATACAGTGTTCTTCCAAAACAATATACATTTAGGTTAATTTTTTAACCAATTTATTATTCGGAATCTATTGTATTTATTTAACAGTTCTTGATTACTTCTTAAACTTTTTCAAACCAAGGCAAAACCATTTTTCTATAATTGGTATAATAAATTGAAAAAATCGATTTATATTTAATAAATAAATTATATTTAGAACTTATAATGAATTTTTTCTAATTATTGAGTATATATTTTCTATTTTTTATGTATTTATTGTTATTCAATAATTTCAAATAATCAATTTATGTAAAACTAATATTTAAAAAATTTTATTTAGATTAAATTAAAAACATAATAAATAATATTTTTTTTAAGAATTTTTTATGTTATAAAAATAAAAAATATTAACGCTCTTGAGTATGAAATGATTTTTTTTTATATGAAAGTTTGTGGTATTACTATCTAATAATAAATAGTTAAATTTGCTTAGTGAATTTATGAAATGGAACTATAATATTAATTTTTTTTTACAAATTTAAATTATTATGTACTTTATAGCATATTTTTTATGTATTGAAAATGAAAATCATATTATGTAGGTTAATAAATATAAAGTATTATAATTTAATTTAATTCTTAATTCTAAAATATTAATTTTAGTTGCATTGTATAAAAATACAAAATTAAAAAAAAATAATTGACAAATAATATAGCTTATGCTATAATAAAATATATAAACTGGAAAGTAAATTTAACAATCAAAACTTTTTATATTTTTATTATACAGTATTATTCAAAATAGTTTTCGTTGTTTTTTTATAAAAAATTCATATTTTCTAACGTAAATGGCATAATCTTTTAGTAGCTTTTAAGAGCAGTGTGTTGTTTTAGAATTTTTCTCTTAGCCACAAATTATAAAAACTTTTATTATTTTGTGAATTCACACGAAAATATATTATACCTTCTGACTTTTAGAAATATAATGTTTTAAACATAACCATATACACGGTTGCATGTAGAGACGGCCACATAAATTAGTTATCCGGAGACAGGGCGTTGTTGGTGGTGTATAGAGAATTTGCTACTCCAGCTAGTACCGAAATAATATTAATTATATAGACAATTTTTTTTATGTTTACTTTGAATTTATTTTTACTTTCAATTTTTTAAAAGTTTTAGATATGTGTACTCACAAACTGCGTAAAAATATAATGCGTTACTATAGAAATAAATTAAAAAAGCTTATTATGTTTTATTTTAATAAATAGGTTGTATATATTATTTATTTTATATTATTTATTATTATTTTTTACCAATTGGTAATTATTCAGTGTTTCATTAAAATAACTCATTATGATTATTATATTATTAATATAATTTAACAAGAAAGATATAGATTTAAAAATTATCGTGCTCATTCAGGAGTCAATATAATTCTTTAACTGCTAATTTAACACGTAACATTAATATTTTATTAATAATAGCTATATCATTGAATTGTTGATAAGTGCATTTATAATTTACTACACTGATCGACACAAATTATTACGGCTGACTTAGTAGTTTATAACTTATAATTTCGCCTATGATAATTATTAAAACCATACCGTATTCATATTATTTCCTATTGGATTTTTTTTATTGCACATTATAAGCGATTGAAAGTGACATCTCTTTTTAAATAATGAAACTTGCGATGATTAAGAAAAGATCTTACATTCTGTCTTCTGGAAGGATTTTGATAATAAACAGAAATATACAAATAAATACAATTAAAATGTAATTAATTGTAATTAGTACACGTATAAAATATGAAATAAAATATTTAAATGTAAAAATTGACAAAAATTTTGTACAGCAGTTTCGTATTTTACAAGAATTTGAAAAGAACTTTTTTCAAAATTAAATACTAAAATATCTTATTGAAGATTTTCTTCTTATTTTATCAAATTTATCGTTAGAAGCTTGTAATTTTTTTACTAAAAACTCATATCCTAATTATAATTTTAAACTATTTCAATATTATTTACTTTTCATATTAATTTTAAGCTATTTTGTTACGTACATGTAAAGAGTTTCTTGTAAAACGTTATTTAATTTTTTCAATATAGCATCTACCATATTAAAAAATGTACTTTTATCAGTATTAAGAAACACAAATTTCGATGTAAATTCAAGGTTATTAAGAGGCCGATTAAAATAAAGATTAACGATAAATACCGTTTTAAGGCTTTGAAAAACACATGATAATAACGACAGCTTCAAAATGTTAAAGTAAAAAATTGGAAATACTGGATAAATTGGAAATGCAATTGGTATAAATGTGCTAAACGTGACGTATAAATCACAAAAAGAAATTGGAAAGAGATAGGGGAAAATGGTGAGGGCCGAAATATCAACTAACGCGCCCGTCAGATCGTACATGTACATGTCAAGTGTCGTAATTGCAAATGGCAGATTATGGTTTATCGTCATTTATATACACCACACGTACCGCGCGATTTGAAACTGTTGCCTGACTTGAAATGCAGGAGCAACGTATCAGCGTGTAGTGTCGTTGGATTGACGGCTCACCTTACTCAGCTCATATATCAAATTATCTTGGCCGCAATCACACTCAAACTACTCTCTTTCCACTCCCCTCTCATCCACTCCTTGCCTTTATCTCTGTCTATCTGTCTTTCGATTTGTTAACAACTCCTTGCTATCAATATACGTATACGTATGTGTTTGTACATGAACATACGCTTTAGAATATAATAGAAGGAATTATATGTGTGTGTGTGTGTGCGCGCGTATTATATCCAGAATCGTTATCCACGAAGAGTGTTGAGAAGTCTTTAACTCCATGTTGCTGGCATTGATTTTAACTGACATCCTACAACTTTAATCTTGTCCTTTTCATTTTATTTGATATTCTTATATTCTTAATCATTTAATATTTCGCATTGGCAGGACCATCTTCAGAACTGTAAGGACGCAGCAAAGACACGTGTTTTTGAGTTATACGTCAGATTTTATTATAAAACAAAGACTCGCGAACTTTTTAATTTATAATAATAATTATGAGTTGAAAATTATGATATTAAATTAAATTTTATTGGCATTCAGCTACAATAAGATTTGATACCGATCTTATAATTTATATAATAAAATTTGTATTCTTATTTATACCATAAAATAATTAAATAATTTTAAGAAAAAACCCAAGTTTTTATTGAATAATCGTTTCTGACAAAGATTAAACAATTGATTACTTTCGGTTTGATAGTAATACTCCCATATAAGAAAAATATAATTTATTTTATTATTAAGGTTGGAAATGAAAAAAAAGAAAATAATAAAATTTAAGAAAAAGGAACCATTTTTACAGTAAGTTATGTTTCTAAAAACAATCAAGTTAATAAAAATTTAGGGGAATTCAGACTTTTTCTCCCTCTATCTTTTTTCATGTATACAAGCTGAGATGATAAGAAAGGTAATTGTAATCCCTTAAATTATATTTTAAAAAATAATGTCAAAAATACTGTCACTATGAAAATTTTATTTTATTTTTTTCAGATCTATATTATATTTATTACGGTAAAAACCAGAATAATTGGTTCTAATAATTCTATTAGAACTATTTTTTTGTATAAAAAAGGAACTTATTTTTTTTTTTTTAGTCTACTTTTAATAAATGAGTGAAAAATTATAGAATCAAGTCATAATTGAAAATAAAGTATTTCATATACAAAGAGATTTTACCATGATTTTTTTACGGAAAAAGTTCGACTTGTGACATGCAGTTTTTTTTCTATGTTGTTTCAGATAAATCGAGAAAATTACAGAAATTTCTTATAATATTTATTTCTATCTACATAAAATATTGTATATGATGCCATTAAAAGAAGAATGAATTATATCATACTGAATTAGATAATTTACTAGCTGGTTTTTTCTGTAGTAATGAAATATGTATAACACATATTCAAAAATATGAAAAAGACAGTTTAAAATTTATTCGAAGAAATTTTTATTACAAAAAATTACATTGAATTAAAAAAATTAATTTTTTTAATATTTTTTAATCTAAATTTATATACTAGTTTAATGTAAGATTATTTTTAAATGAATCTATTATCTACAAGATATATATTATATACTTTGAATGCGTATTGTTTGAATCTTACAACAATGTTAGATTAAAAACTTGTACGTATAAATAATTGTGTACATACTTCGAAAAATATTTTTGTCCAAGTATAAAACATGTATTTTTACTGAAAGTTAATAAGTTACTTTAAAGATGTTTATTCTATTATTTCAATAGCTATTTATTTCAATATAATATGCTATATTTGTTATTACAATTGCAAAATAAAATATAGAAATAGAGAACTCTATGGCACTTATGAATAAATATATCGCTGATATAAATCAGATCTAAAACTAATATTCGTTTACTATTTGCATTGAAAGAAAAATTGACAACATAAAATATATTTTATACTTTAAGTTTATTATTAGTTTTGAAAATTCTTGGGAACAGAACTTCTTAAAAACATATATTTGTTTAGCAATCAATTATTTTCATTTAATAGAATAGGAGTATGGTAATGTGAGGACCTCAAGTAAATGGCACGACAGAAATTTAATAAGTATCAATTATATTAATCACTAATTTATTAAAACACATTTTCGTTTTAAATTATTTGCTAATATATTTTAACACGCGATCTCAAAATAGAATAGAAACTATAAAATATACAAGATCGGTACGGAAGTTAAGTGGTAAATACATTTCATAAAATTGTAGAATAAAACATAATAAAACTTTTTCTTTTACATTAGATAGAACAAGCGGAGATAAGCTAACAATTTATCTCGAGTTAGAGCAGAGCCATCAATAAAATGTTTTCCCAAATGGTGCAATTATACAATTGGCAATTGCGCAGCAAAACTTGAGCCGGAAATCGACGTCCCTTATGGGAGGCTTCTCGATCTTCGAAACAGCAGGAGTTCTCGCCTGGCCAGAATAATTGTCGGCATAACGAATCGCCTGTAGGTGTTACCGATACCGAATATAACCTTCGCAATAGTGCACAATGGGCTACCGCAACTACATATGCGCACTCAGAAGGCGAAATAGCTAAGCTCTTAGGATGCGGAGGGTGAGAGTTATTCGATTTACTCGCGGAACGCCAAGATGGCATCAAATGGATGCCGCCATTAATTAGTCGTTCCTATCTCTACAATGTATTACATACTCACCCGCTTGGGGCTATCGTTTACCATTTAACGAATGCATTTTTCTTACTTTCGGCATATGCACATCTCTCTTCATTAACAATTCTTAATTTCATTAACAATTCTTTATGCGATACAGTAAAACTTATGCTTCGAACTTAATTTATAAGGTATACCAACTTTCGGTATACATCATACTTGCATATTAGACCTTATAATTTTAGTTTTCAACTTAAATTACTAGATGTTCATAAATAAATTAATTACGCTGGTAATAAAATGCTTAAAAAAAAAAAATATTTTTAATAAATTAGTTAAATTAAAAGTATACTATATCTATATATATGTATAATATATATATTTGAAAAAAGTTTTCCGATTTATTTACATAATATACAATTATTATTTAATATTGTTTTTCTATGAAATATACGAGTATTTAAAAATAATAATACAATAAATAATATATTATTTCACACAGTATTTATTGAAATTATAATATTATTTTACAATTTTTATAATATTCAGGCTATACCAGCTTGGAATATTACGTAAAATTATCTTACGAAAAAGAACAGAGAGATTACTAAATTATTCCAAACATCAGATGATTAACTTGTAATTATTTTAATTGATCGAAATGTTTATTTACCTAATTTATTTTAAATAATTTTAACTTTTTCTACATACACATTTAGATATATTTAACTATTCAATTTTTTAAAATCCATAAAATACAATAATTGTTTTATACTAGGTTGAAGTCTTATAAAAAAAGTTAACTATTTGTTGAAATATAATACTCCGAGAGCTTTTTGTTGGAAAAAGGAAAGAAAATTCTTATTTAAAATGATTTTCTATGGATTTTCATTTTGTTAACTTTTATTAATTTCAATCAGTATTTAAACAACAAAGATTAGATCATCATAGAAATATCGAGTTATTGCTTGTAATGCATATGTTCGACATTTAGAACGGGTATTGCAATAATTATTTATTATTCTTAATTACACTGAGTTTAGTCCTTTGCTGTTCCTTACGTGCCATTTTCTTCGAGATCTCGATATTCCGACGATCGATGAGTACATTTTAATGACTTTATCTACGTGAATATTTCAATACACTAAATCTCGATTGGTCATATGCATTTCTGTTTGTATACTTACATTAGGATAGTCACTCACTAGATAAGCCTCTTCCAGAAAAGTGTATGTAATTCGTTCGATTGTTATTCGTTCTTACATCAGTTCGAGAATGCCTAACAATTACACAATCACGTACTCACGCGTGCGACATCATATTGTATCATTAAACTGAGAATTTTCGCTCTATGTGCTCATATGAAATTTTCATTTTCATTATTACCGCTGAGTTGCTCTTCTGCCCGATGAATTTTTAATATGCACACACCTGAATAACCCATTTTTAGTATTTTTAATGACGAGTATAATTCGATCTTTTTCTTTACGTTTATGTATACTCAGTTGGAGGTTATTTTTTTTAACATCGTTTATAATATTGGTTCTTTTTGTTATTACACCTGTCAAAAAGTTAAAGTTTCGTGCTATTTCTATTCATAAAAAATCAGAACTTTATTAGTTGTATTTATAAGTCTCACACTTCTAAAAATTTTCATTAATAAGCTGCGTACACATACAGTCATAAAACAAGCTTATTATTCGCAGTTATTATATACGTATTTAAATTAATCCTATGAAATTTTGTTGAAATTATTACCATTTAATACTGAAATATGATTGTTTTTAAAACTTTAAATGACATTAAAGTATAGAAAATTATAAAGTGGCTTTTCGTTTTTTTATTCGACCTTCATTTCTATTTTATTTCAATGAGAAATTCGTGATTTATTAAATAATTTATATTTACAATAATTCAAGTCATAGAAGATCTTAGAAAATGATTATTAATATTTTTGCTTCAAAACTATATCTTATTCATAAGATAATCATAATAATCAATCAGAATTGATTTTACATATTTAATTTTGTATTTCAAAAATACACTATATATTTAAATGCCTTAAGATTTTTAATAAAAATGTGAAAAATACTTGGCATTTAAAATATGCTAGTACTTGACATAATATTATTGTGCGTTTGTTTGCAAACTATTTAATCAATGTTCCATATGTTAAAATCTCATTGTGTCATTTATTTATAAATTTATTACTTACAATCCACAAAATAGTTCTAAATCTTTATTTAGTAAAAAAATTATTCTCTTTTGTGCACAAATGTTTCTTTTATTAAATTTCTTTTATTAATTAAATCGAAACATTAATTAAAAATAGACGTAATTTTTTATAGCTTTTCTCAATTTAAGGATTTAAATAATATTAAAATGTATATAAATTAACTTTTCAATACATGCAGTAGTTAAATATAGTAGTTTATAATAGTAGATTAAAATAAAGATATATTTATGTTGCATAAAAATGAAAATATTTGTAATTTTTATGAAGGTGTAAAAATAGTAATTATCAAATTTATAAAAAACTTAATGCAGTATGAGTCTATATGAAGCGAAATGCAGGATATTGTGTTGTATAATTAAAGACACTATGTAGTGAATTAATAGTTTAGAATGATAACTCTCTTGTTTTAAAAATTTTGTTTTTCAACAGGTCTATTATAAAATATAAATTGATGACATCTATTTTTATATAATTTTTTAATTTTTGCTTAATTCGCTCTTCTCTTCCTTCTTTATCAGTATTCATATGTAGGTTATATGTATACATATGTAGGGTTGCCAAAAGTATAACTGCTTCTTTTCAGTATAATTGTTCATTTGTACTTTTATATTTATTAATTGACAACTGAAATGATAAATAATAATCATTATATTTCTTTAATTTGTGCACTGAACGTTTTTTAATAGATTGGTTTAGTTGTCGTTGTTCACAAAAATCAGTGTATATTATATTCATATCGATTTTTACTAATGCATGGCTTTAAATTTCAGGTTCACTTTATTTTCTTCTAAATTACTGTAAAAATTAAAAATTGTATTTTGCAACTATATAAACATATTTTATTTTTGTGTAAAAATATAATTAATTACTTACTTCACAGAAGGTCTAAATTATTACTATTTTTTTATTTTATAGAATCAACACATTTTCATTAGTCATTTGTATTCTTTCAAATGTATACTTTTTTTAATAAATTATACATCATTTTCAAATAAATAAGTATATTAATGGATGTTTATCATAATAATAACTTAATATAAATACATTGAAGATCATAATTAAAATAATAAAAATGTTTTTGTAGATTGTTGCTTTGGAAAATTATCAATAATAAAAATTTCATCAAATATTTTTTTTTTTAGAGTAAAAGTTTTTCTATCCTATTTATACATAATATTTAGGAGAAAGGCTTATTTTTCTTTATTAATTATTAATTTTTCATTTACAAAAAAAATTTAGTAGACAAATTATTTTATCTATTGATGATAATGATATTGCTTTTAAAAATACTCTATTAAAAAGTATATATATTTATTTTGATGAAATAAATTTTGCATTAGTTTTTATGTTCTTTCAATATGTACCGATGGTACAGAACTTTTATACTTATTAATTTCTCTAAAGCAGGTTATTTAAAAAATTTAACCGAGCTACATTACATATTTCTTTCCATAGAATATGCAGAAAAGGGAATTAATGTGCATGAGACTTAAGACTCGATGTCGGAGAAGCGAAATATTAATAACTTCTTCGAAAATAATACTCTTTGAAGCGTGAAATTGACACAATGAACACGTTAAATCGATATAACGCGTTAACTCGTCCTTCTACCTTAATTCGCTGCTCAGTAATAATTATGAAAACGATAAATCATGTACCAACTCATAGCTATCGTCATCACCTGTATTTTATTACAAATTTTATAAAAAAACGTGTTGCACCAGCACCTAAAAAATCAATCTTCTTGAAAAATTATATATGGTATAGCCATTTTATAATAATTCTATTTATGTAAGTCAAATTCGTTATTTGCCGGATGAACGAGTACAAAATTTTATATTATAGAAAGCATTATAAATTTTTTTGATCATTTTAAGTTTACTCCAAGCAGAACAGATACAGCGCAAAAGTTAAAAACATATATAGTGAACTGAATGAAAGATATTTTCACTTCTTTTTTTACAAAAGCATAACTTGCCCGTTTGCAGAAACTTATAACCCTTAACCGCTTATTAAAAGAGCCTAAGTTAACTTTGAGGTATTTCAATACATATAATAAATCGCAAAATCTAGAAGATGAACTCCGTGTTAAAGTTAGACTTGCAAGTCAAAGTCTTCTAAAATATTGATTTTAAAATCATAAATTAGATTTTCTCTTCCATCGAACTAATCTTGCAATTTTTTCTCTTTATATCAGACAAATAAGGTTATCATGAAAATAAGTGTACGTTTCTTCTATACGTGAATATAAAAATATTTTAATATGTTTTTTAATTAAATAAAAAAATTGAATTATCAAATTCAACGTATTCTGTTCAAAACAATTTATTTAAAAAACACCAGCTCCTATAAATTTATTGGTGTGTAACAAAATATCAATATCATTTTAGTTTATAATTCTAATGTTTGCTAATTATTTTTTTATAATATTCTTGTCTAATATGATATTTAAAAAATATATTATTATCAACTAGTATACGATTATTTATTGATAAATAATTATACCTGGAAAATTAAAAATACTATAAGGAAAACAATTTTACACATACATATATATAATAATCGTTTTTTTAAGAACTTGGTAGCAGAATTGAAACCTTATTCTATTTTTATTAGAATAAAGAATAAATATGTTATAATTTATCACTATAATTATCTCTAGCACGTTTTAATATATATATTTTTATTGCATGTGAAATTTTGAATTCGTACGCTACGGATAAATTTGTCATTTGAGTAAAACTGTCCTGAAAACTTTGTTTGATATTATTGATGAATCTGTATTACTTTGTTATACAAGTAATACTTAAGAGTAAAAAAAATTATTTTATAATATTTTCTTAATATTAGATATAATATAAAGTTATTTTATGTTATTAAAAACTGAAATAGTTAATAGATTTTTAATTGTAAAGCAATGTTAAAGGGTAATAATCTTTTACCAAATAAAAATGATTAGGATATCAAATATAATTCACTGGCAGGAAGTACTTTTACCTTATTAAATCGTATGCACATTATTATTTGTAGATTTTAAACTTAAATATTTACATTATAATGAAAATAAAATTGAATAAAATAATATTGTATTAAATTAAACGCATATTTACGATCATTTTTACTGATTTCTTGTAGTACAAAAGTAGGATTTAGAAATTTTCTAATTAATTTTGCGCACCTTTTTGTTTAGTTATTATAATACATAATTAATAATATTTAATCAATAATGATATTGCTCATTAGTAATGATTTTGGTAAGGCATTTTATTAATAATTCATTACGAAATTTATAATTACTACTCAGCTCTACAAAGTATATTTGAATTTAAATTTTATTGTTCTTGATTCAAGTAATTACGATTACTTATTACTGCAATTAAGTCTTATAAAGATAAAATATGTGTGTATATATTTTTTTATGTAATGTAGAATATATATATATAATTCTTAATTGTAAAGAATTCTTAAGTTTAAATTAAAAGAATGGAAAAAATTACTTATAAAATTAAAACATTGCTGTTTAAAAGTTGAATTATAATTTTGTAGTATACTTTTCATGAAGGAAACAAATACTTAATATATTATGGAAGCTTATGTTCTTCTTCACGTGCTAAATTTCTAAATAAATTAAAGTATTCTTTTTTTTAGACAGAATCTAATCTAGAATTATTTTTCAATTACTTCATAATGAACTTCATTCATTATTAAGACATTAGCGTTTTTAATTCATCAAAGCCTTTCTTGTTTATTTGATATTTATTTATGCTTCGTTACTATTTTTATTTGCGTTTTTAATTGAGTTTTAGCGAAATTTTATCATTTATCTTTTACTTAAAGTATCAACCATGATTTTGTCGAGTGACATGTATTTCATCTTCTAAAATTAAAGAAAATATATTAATTTAGACTTGTTTCTTTTTTCTATTATTTTTTTATGTTTTACGCATAGAATTAGTATTTTTAATATCCTTTCAACAAATTTTAATATTTTACTTAATAATTTAAGTAATATTAGTCTTACATAAAGAACTATTACAGAATAATCACTAATTTATATTTAGTCATAAAAAATTTGAAAAACTCAGGTTTTCAAAATATTATATAAAACCTTCAAAGTTAATATAAAAATGTATAACAAATTATAAGTTTAAAGGGAGCAAATAATTATCAAAACCTTATTTAGACCATCAGAGACTATGGAAATTTGTTAAATGTACTTCGAATATATTTTAATCTATTATTTATGAATTAATATGCTTTTAGTACCAATGCATTTATATTTAATCAAAGAATAAATAGAGTTTATACTATACTATAAAAAAGAAATTTGTTCAGTAAATATTAATCATAAATAAATAATAAGTAATAAATATTGTATATGTAATGCAGTAAAACTATCATCGTAATGTAATACTTTTAATTATTAATGTTCTTATAAAATTCAACTTTTATTTATAATTATATACGTTATTTACGTTCTCATTGAATGCTCGTGCATTTATTCGTGAGCGCGGCACAAATGGCTTCAAATATATTGATAGCTTACAGATCATGCTTCTATTAAAGCACATTCGTTTGTTTGTTTGCTCGAGCGCTCATACGTTGGCTTGACTAACCATCCTTCAATAAATAAATGTGTATATATGTGCGTTTGTGTGCGTGTGTTCATAAAATGATCACGCAATCTGATAGTCATTTTAATAAATAATATTTCATCAAATTAAAACGCAACAAAATAATTTATCAGTATCTACGTACAGACAAATGAATAAGAAATTTTGTTATTTTAAATTCATGTACGTATGAAGAATATTAGGAAAACAATAAGTTATGATACTTTGAAATAAATAAATTTTATACATAAATTAATAGAACTTTTTAAAGTAGTTTTTTAAAATGTTTAAATTTTATAAATTACAGCAATTTTATAGAAGATATATAATTGAGGTTAAATAAACCTTTTTCTTTTTACAATAATTCAGATTGCTTTAATAAAAACTATACAAGTGATTTCATGAGAGATTATTTATAATCTTAATATTTTTTATAAATAACAATGTTTTATACAAATTTGTTTTATATAAACAAAAATTCAAACAAGTTCTTTAAAGGTACGTGTTGCCTTCATTTTATAATATAGTAGAGTTTCTAAAAGTGCTTAGTTTATTATTACACGCTCATATATAATTTATTGTTTCAAAAGTATTTTAAAATTTTTCTGAGTTATAAAAAAGTATAATAAAATATGAAAATACTCTTCTTGATTTTAAAATTGATACTATTATTAAAACTAGCTTTTATATTGTTAATCGTTGATTCACATTTTATTTTTTATATTTATTATAAATTTTATAAAAAAATATTTTTTATAAAAATGTCTCTTACGTATGATCTTAGGTAATTTTTTTTAGAAATGTAGTTGTACTTATTTGTTTTTCTATCAAAAATAGACAGTGACCCGAGTTATTAATCTTACAAAACCATATCAGAGATATATCAGAGATATGGTTTTGTAATGCAATTCATAATTTATTATGCGTCAAACAAAAATATCTGATGCTCACAAAAGTAGATCGCAGAAATAAAACTTCCTGATAAACATTTGAATAATATAAATAAGTATATAAAAATAGTAATGATAATCGATTGTAATTATTATTGATTCATTTTAAAGCAACATTAAATAATCAAGTAATTAAATGAACTTATTCTATTGATAAATACAAAAGCTTGAACTTCTAATAGATTAACGAGAGCTTTAATAAACATGAAAACGTCCAAAAGCGGATAATATAATCTCACAGAAATAGATTTTCTATAAATGGTAGTGTAGTCACTTATATCATTTTTTGATTTAAATCGATGTCTTTGCTAGTCAAGTAGGGTTGGAATTATATTAAAAAAATAGAAAACCGATATTAATAATGAATATGTGAATGTATATAATTTAAGAGATTAAAATATTCATTTATCGAATTATAATAAGAAAATATTATCGAAAAGGCTTATTGAAGAGTAAGGTGATTTCATATTCTGAATCTATGAGAGAAGAAATGCCAATTTACAGCTTTTGATGAAATAGAATATGATAATGTTCGAATGCACAGTGATGAGCTTTTCAACACTTAGTTCGCTTCCAAAGACTTAAGGAACGATCTAAGATTCCACAGCCGCGATTTTAGGATGACGTATTTCATACTCTTTTTGAGTGCTCAGCTTTCAAACCGGAGCACAAAGTACTCAGAATAGCCATCTATGCGATTCTGCATCCGCTCAAGCTCATTCAACGGATGCACTCATCGTCAGAGAAGTGGAACATGATAACCTCCTTCATCAAAAACATTATCACAGAGGAGAAGGCGAAGGAGCGTGAAGAAGAAATATGACTGAAAGGATAAGTACTAACAAGTTTTGAATCCTTAATCCCTTATGCAATAAAGCGTAAGTGGAGTATAGATGGAAAATCTACGTCACTTGAAGGGGGGGGGGAGGATACATTAGTGCTCATTGTCAGCTTTAAGAAAAAGAGTAAATACGTTGTTCGATAGATACTAAGGTAGAGGGAGAGAGAGAGACCAGTTATATTCTAGCATAGTTGAGTAAAATGATGTCATTTGGTAATTATACTTATGTAATAGCCAAATTAAATTTATCGAATTTAAACAAAATTGAAGAATTTCAATTATAACATTTTTTTGGTTTCTAATTCAACAATCGATAGTTATTTTACTAATTATTGATACTCTATATTTATGATATTTACTATTCGGAAATAAATTTTAAATCTTAAAGAACTAAATAATTCTGTCCGTTTGTAAGAATGTTACAATTAATAATTTAATTGCAACATGTATAGCATACAATACAATATTATCACCATTAAAAAGACTTGTTTGAATAAATTAATAAATCATATTCAGTTGGTTTATTTCATTACCGAGTTTACGTGAACTTTAAAGAAGAAGTCGGGTTAGAGATTCCTTAGCTTCTCTAAGCTAGTTTTATAATTTGGCTAGCATTAAGCGCTTAATATGAATAGTCTGATTACAGTTTTGTTATATAATAATTTATAACAAATTATAATAACAATAAATATATATAATAAAGTATTACTATAAGCTGTATATATTTTCTTTTATGCGAATATGTGGAGACTTTGAAATTGTTTTATAATATTATGTAGGCACATTGACAGTGTGTTTTCCATCAAAATACGAAATATATTCTATGAAATATGTAACAAAGTTTTTATTAATAACTTTCGCGTATAAACTTTATTATATTTTTTAACCTAATAATATTTTATTTATAAATTACGAAACTTTTAAAAAATACATACTTTAAAAGAATTTTATTCCAAAGTTTTGTAGACTTTTCTCAAAAGCTATTTAATGAAAATTTCTAAATGGCATAATAAATAGATAGAATTTTCTCTCTATATTATCTCAAGTAATAGTGTGTTATATATTTTAAAAGTTTTTAAAATATATAGTAAAGAGAGTTTAAAGAACGAGATTTTTAAATTTGTAATTTAAAAGTTCGGCAAAATATTAAAAATAAAACAAAAAAAACACAAAAAAATAAAAGTTCGGTATTTTGTTAAAAATTTTATAAGTCAATTAATGAGCGAATCAATATTTTAATCGAACCTTTCTCTGTGTATTTTCATCATTAATATATATTTGAATATTTTGTTGAATAATCTAAACTTAGTACTATCTTTCTGAATCTTGTAAAAATGCAATATTCATAATATTTATGTACAGAATTCCATGTTACAATAATTCTATCTTACGAATCAAAATTTTTTGAGGATAGTTTTCCGCAAGTTCTATACCAGCGTACACCCGCAGCTTCACTAATCTTGCCGTTGAATCAGTTTCAAAGTACACACGTCCCCCATACTGTTCTGCCGCATAAATGTTGAATTTGAGATACGAGTGTCTGCGTTTGACATTTCGACAGGTCAAAGCCGTTGATCAGTTACATGACTCGAACACGAGCGATGGATCAGTTGAAAATCTGAATAAAAAAGGAAAGCGGATTTTGTGCACAAATCATAACAGTTTAGAATTAATCCTTTCCTACAACAGTATATGCATGTAAAACTGCTTTCTTGATCTCGGATTAAAAATATAAATACAATTAATTTTTATTTATTTCGCAAAAGCTTCAAAGCATTTTTATTACAAAATTACAAAATCATTTTACATTGTTTTCATTGTGTATCAAAATAATATTATTTAATAGATAAAATATTTAAGTTACATTATGTAGAAGTACAATTGAAATTACCAAAAGTTATACAATTTTTTTTAACATTCATTCAGTAATCATCAGAATTTTCTATAAATCAGAAAAATACATGCTCATTTTTAATCCTGACAGAACGATAAGAAATAAGTTGAAATAAATATCTGTGCATGAAATACACAATGAATAAGAAATTCATATATATATATATATATAAACGTTATTAATTAATGCATTAAGATTACTTTAAATTAGTCTAAATGAATTTAAATTCGATTAATGTTTCAGTATTGAATATGAATAAAACTGCTGAATGCTTAACAAATTTTTAATGAAAGAGAATTCTTCATTTTTTATTAGCAAATTTTAATATCTACTATCGATATATAATTCATAAAATTAATCCATTCATCAATACAAAATGTTAATTATTAATTTTTTAACGAATACATCAGAATCGTTCTAATTAAGGTAACTGAATCTAGGATAAACTCGTGTAAATAATTTAAAAAAAAATTTATCCTCTATAAGATTAATATTTACTTTGAACTTTCCATTGTATATAGATAAATAAAAGTAAATATTTGAATGATAATGTATTTTTAAATGTTTATGGAAATTTAAAAATAATTATTATACATTTATAAATACTTAATTTTAATTATTTCACACAATTTATATCGAGAGGGTCTAAGGTATTCGGCCAAACCCACAACGGACATTAGAATATCTAACTAAACTGGAATCTGAGATTTATTTCGATTTTAAATTTAATCACAAATTCAAATGAAGCTTAAAGCACAGTACCAGTGAGAAATTCAAATTATAGGAGAAGTGCAACAAAATTACATTGCGCGATGCGAAATTACGAATTGTGCTGCTCCCGCTGAGTCTTCGGATTAGAAACAGTAAAAGATGGAAGGTTAAGATTCTACTCGAAACTCTTAATTTTCCTGTGATATTCCACGCTATCCAATGCCTTTAACTTGAATATTCATAACATACATTAATGTGAGTCGAAGAATATTCATGAAAGACTTGGTGGCAAGTGATAAACCGCTGCGTGACAGTATAGTAAAAAGCTCGAGAAAGCGTTGGTTTCATATATACATCTTACATAACTTCTGATCTCGCTTACTTCCTTTATTAAAATATTTAAATCGAAACGACGACGTATCGCTTTATTCCGAAAGTGCAAGCATTTATTTTCTCAGCGAAGTAGAATGTATCGCTTTGCAAATGAAGAAAACATTAAAAGTAACCGACGTAGCGTTTAAAAACAAATTCATTACTATATTGTACTTCATCTCGTTAATTGACGAACAGATGTATTATTTATTAAAAAGGTTTTAGTTGGCATTCGATATTTCTGATAAAATTATGTTAGAATAAACTTAATATTTAATAAGTTAAATAAAAAAAGATTACGCTTCTTAATATGTATAAGTATTCATATAGCCTTTATATTTATATTTAGATGTATTATCTTAATTATAATTTAATAAACAATAAAATTAGTTTAAAAAATTAGTACACAATAGCACCATTTATACAAAGGAAAATACTTTTTTGTTCGTACCGAATTGATCATAAGAATTTATCGTCCTAATATTTTAATATAGATTGCATCCATATAGTAAGTTTTTAATACGCCCTGTAAAAATATATGACACATAATAAAAAATTAAATTGTTATATAATGTAATATAATTCAATAAATATCTGTGAACAAAGTTTTTATTAATATTATAAGAAAGATCAAATTATAAAGTATCAAAATATACAAACTTTTACTGTCAGCGATCATTCATTATTTTTTATGTTCGATCATTATAGTAGCATTAAATAATTTAATAAATTATTCGTAATATTTATGAAGCAGTTCATTTAATAATGATATTTTTTAAGTTTTGTACTGTTTATACAAAAATCAGTTCTCGTTAAAGGCTTAAGATTTTTTTACGCGTGGTCGGCCAAAATAGATAAAAATCCAATATTTTCTTGAAACGATATAATACAGTTTTTATTTAAAGAAATCTTATTTAGGTTAGGAGAAAATATTGAGGTTCTTGAAATTAAAACCAGACTACAATGCGACAGCCTATGCGTTTAATAATAGAAGAGGAAGAAGCAACGAGGAAATTCATAGAAAATGCATGATTATAAGGTCATTACAAGGTAATGCATTCCAATACAAAACACATAGAGTGATGATTATGATATATTATTCCGTGCCGATCGTCTCTGTTGAAAATAATCATATTTTTTGTATCTTTTATAGCAACATATTTATAAAAAAGCTGAATGTAATTTGTTCATTAATTTAATATCATGATATATTTTATTGTATTTTTACAAATATTATTTTGAAAATATATAATTTGTAGAGAAAATGTACGAACTTCGTTGAAAATACAGTAAAATTATGAAATGTAACAATAGGTATTCGTTCGATAAGTTATTTATTGAAAATAAAATTCAGGTTGTAGTGCATTTACACGAAAATTTATGAAACAACTTTGGATAAATAAACGTTAAAAGAAATGAATTATCTATTTCTAGACATATAAACAAACGATCGTTTAGCAAAGAAGGCAACCCTAAAAAGGTTAGTAAACACAAGTACCCGCGTTTTATAGGCACATTAACTGTGTAAGAAAGAGAAAAGCAAAGATACAAAAGCGTTCAAATGCATAGGACTAGCCTCGGTTTGTAGCGCGTAGTACATCTTACCTGTCCTTTAATGACCTCACGTGCGAAACTTGGCATGTTTCTCCAAATGCCAGTGCAGCCCGGCTGACAAATTATCTCTTAAGCGCACCCAAGTACTCCTTACTATTTGCACTGGTAGGGGTTAAACAAGCCACGTGCCACCACGCGAGCCAACTTTCAACGAGTTGTACCACCCGGGCACCGTGGCCACGTGTTACGTACATTCGAGACTTGGCAGTTTCCTTTCCGCGAAGACTTTGGAGTGCTTTTTGCACGAGACCTTGCATCCACGACACGGAAGCTCACGTCCGCGCTATAAATCATGCATGATGAACGAGGAGAATTTTCTCAGAGCCACCTTGCAAAGAAACGAGAAAGCACTGAGAATTAAGAACGAAAATGACGAAGCGAGCATGTCAAAGGGATGCTGATTTTTACGACAATGTTGCGTAACTTGTTTTCAATTCCTTTTCGCCTCTTTTATTATTTCATACATACTAATTTTCTTAAACTTATGATCCATTTAAAACTTTATGATTCTCTAGCATAGTTATCACGTATGCTAAATTACAGGCGTACATGGCTTCTTAGTAACTTGCAAACCATAAATTTTGTAATACATTTGTACAAGACAAAGAGAATTTCAAGAAAAATATATCTTTTTTAAGGTTTTGATTGTAATATTTACTATTACAATTTAATATTGACTGGTTAAAAGAAACTAAAAGATACGAAAATTTAATGTAGCTTATCTCACTTTTATTGATAGTAAATTAACAAAATATTACTCAGGATAACAGCTTTATTGCTTAAAATCCAGGATTATATATAATTTTATATAAAAGAGCTTTTAATTTGACATAATTTGAATAATTTAAAATATTTTATTTTCTTTTAAATTAAAACATATATTAAAATGCATCAAGAACTACAAAGACTCAGAAATTAGCTTGAAAGCACACATCTGACAGACAAATTTTAATAATGATATACGAAAATATAAAAAACTTATTAGTCTATTTACAAAAAAAATTGTGAATTTTACATATTTCTTGTATAATATCTTTTCTATATATGAAACTCTTAGAAAATAAACAAAGGTTTTCATAAATATATAATGAAACATTGTTAAGATCAATTTATTTGTTTTCAGATACTGCAAATAAGTCAATCATGACAAATAACTTAATTTTATATAATTACACATTAAGCTAATGTGTGTTTGTAAGAGACATTACATAAATTTATATTTTTTTATAAATAGTAATATTTCAAATGAAACTATGTTTTATTATATAAAATTAATAATTTTTTTATGTTGTTGTGATGGTTTATTCACACAATTCTGTTTAGTAAATCTGTATTTCGTAAATTTCCTAGAGACAAAATCCATACCTAATTTTTATACATATTATATAATATTTGTATATAATATATATATATATATATATATATATATATATGTAACTACTCGGTAACTATATATATATATATATATAGTCAGAATTTAAAATATACTTTTCAAAAGTTGCTTTTTTTCTGCTCAATTCAATTGACTATTTATATAATTAAATATACGTGTATCATATTCTTTAAGTAGATATATGTTTTCCATTTGAATTAGTTTAAATTTGATGTTTATAATCACTTTTAATCACTTTATAAATTTATTTTTCATTTTCTTCACATTTTCATATTTTAATTCAATAATACTTATTCTTATATAACATATATTAAGTAGTTTCGATAAAACCGTAATACAATTAAATTTTTGAATTTATTACTAACAAGGTTTTTCAATTGCGCTAATTGAATAAAAGTATATATGTGAAATAGATAATTAATACAAAAGTTGGTATACCATAACAATATTTGCATTAGTAAAATTTGTGGTAAAATATATACTTTAATTTACAGCGAATATTTTTTTAATTACAGATGTTATAATGAAAAGTGTTTTTGTAAACATGTTAGTATTTTCATAAATATGACTTTTCACAATTTCCAATTTCCAAATATTATACTTATTTTAGAAACCTCCTAAAAAATCGAAATATTATTTATATAAATGTACTTACAGTAAAAAGACGTTTTTTAATCAGAATTGTTATGTATCATATAAGCATGATACGTAAGAATTTACAAAGCAAAAGTAAAAAATTAAAAAGAAAACTAATAGAATAAAAAAATATTCCCGTGTTATTAGTGTCCATGGATTAATGTGTATAGTCGTTCATATGAATTTTGTAACAATAAGTAATTAATTAATTTTTAGTAATCATTTATGTACAATTTTTCACAACTTATATAATGATACTTCGATTTGATACATTTAGGTCAATTATGCTAAAACCTTACAACTGAAAATCGTTATTGTCAAAAAATATTTTTTATCTGTTTATTACTCAAATAAAATATATATCGATAATAGTTATGATAAAAAAACTATCTACTAATAATAGAAATTGCGTTTCAGATAAATCATTTGAAAGACAAAATATTAAATTTTTATAATTTGATGCGCAATTAAAATTTAAAAAAAATTTACAAATAGCAGTTAAATATATATTTGATATAAATATATATAATCTTTTTTATATATATATATATATATTTATTTATTTCATATTAAATTTTTTTCAAATTTAAAGTAAAAAACTATACTATTTTTAAAATACTTAATATTGAACGAAATTTTAATATATTAAAAATACAATTTCATTAATTATAATTTATAATATAAACTCTACATTTAAAATATAAAAATGAAAATTTATTGTAATTATGAATTTGTTATTTGTGAAAAAATTTCTTTTATTTTAATATATAAATCAATACACATTTTATATTTTTTATACAATTTATTAAAATACATGATCTCGGAAATTTTTAATTTAAAACAATATTTTCAAACTGTATCATCATTTTTATTTTGCTATCATTAAATCTTCTAGTTTTTTTTATCAATAAAATTTTCGTATGAATGAAAAATATTTGTATAAAATGAAATTAAAATTTACAAATTTTTTAGTTTCTATTTTTTGGTAAATATATAAGAATTATAATTTTTTAATTTGATGTATTTCGTTATGTTTTTATCTTATTACAATTTTTATATTAAAATACTCTAAAAATAGAAAATAATAAGAATACTGTTCATATATTTTACGCGAGATATTTAATATCGACAACGTTAAATATTATGTATATTTAAAATTCTTATGTAAACTGATTAAAGCATGGAACTGCTTTTAAAGGAAATAGACGAAAATTATTTTCAAAAACTAAAATAAATTTTGTTATAAATTAAATAATTTATCTTCAATTTTTAAAGATAATATTTGAAGGTGATGGGATTATTAAATATTATATATTTTATTAGAATAATTATAAAGTTATAAAATTGTGGGAAATAAATATGTTTAAAGCTTTATTGTTATGTACAATTACAGAATTAAAAATATAACAATTTTAATTATATACATAGTTGTGATAAATAAATTCTTAATGTACTTTTATGCAATGAGAGATTGAATGAAATCTAAATACTTGTAAACATTAGTGTAAGCATCAGGAAAACCTGAACCGCAAGGAATAATAAATGAAGTAATACCAGCAACTTTTCCATCAACAATTATTGGACCTCCGATATCTCCCTAAAAAAAGAATGGAAACAAAATAAGTTAAAGAAAATTTTCAGATTTTTATTCTAAATTTTATAAATTTATTTAATTTAAAATTATTCTAATGAAAAATAATACAAAATATTTAAACTAAAATTTAATTTTATGTGAATTTACATGCTTGCAATTTATAATAATTAATAATATTAATTATAGAATATATTGATAATATAATATTATAAGTATATTGGAAATAAATGAAATAAAGGTAAATTGTTTTTTAGAAAAAATACTTACTGTACAAGTACCAACTCCATCTTTTTCAAATGCGCATATGTGTTCTTCGAATATTGGAACATTCAGCAACGATTCACATTCGTCATTTTGAATAATTTTTGTAGACGCACTTTTAAGTATTTGAGAAGGTGTCATACTATCACTGCTCGTACTTCCCCAACCAACAATTGTAGCAACATCTCCAGGTCTAATGTTTCGGATGGGAAGATCTATCTTTTGTTGAAATCTGTTGTATACAAGGGGCTCCATCAACTGCAAAAATACTCATTTTAAGATATTTTGAGAGCTAATATTCGCCGCTTTATGTTATTATAATTTTAAATTAAAATTATTCATATTTAGAAGCAATTCTTTGAAAAATGATTATAATGATTAAAAAATGATTAAAGAATTAAAAAAAGAAGGAAAAATAGGAGATATTTATTTTCATATATATATATATATATATAATTTCAAAATAAATAATTTCAAAATATATAATATCCAAATATATAATGTCAAAATAAAATAATTTCAAAATATAATTTCACAATATATAATTTCAAATAAATAATTTCACAATATATAATTTCAAAATAAATAATTTCAAAATACTAATTTCAAAATATATAATTTCAAAATATATAAATGTAGTGAGTAATCTAATGATCGTTGTTATATACAACAAATTGTAAATTATTAATTATTTATAATATTATATTAAAATTATTAAAAAAAATTTAAATTACTAAATCTATAGTACATTTTTACGTATAAAAGTCATTCGTATATTTTTCCAAGTTGCACGTAGTCTAATTTCTTATCAGTCTTTCTGAATCATGTAAAATAAATTCTATTATAACGGTAAATTTTTTAATAATTAAATTTACTTTAAGAAAAGCCAACAATACGTTTTAATACTAAGAATAATGTATCTAAATCATATTTTAATGTGTTTTATTCATTAGTTCTTTTTTATTTAAAAGAAATATAATTAAATTTATGCATTAGATATATATCTAAGATGCAGGAATAAGAAATATATGTAGTGAACAGTTGTAAAAATAAAAAAAGAAATAAAAATAAAAATTCTTGTAACGTTAAATTTTATAAATGTCCTATATAGAAAATTCTAATTATTTAAGAATAGTGATTGGTAGTATTTTTGAAAGTAATTGGTAATTTAAATTGAATAAGTAGTTAAATTATTAGTTTGTAGATAACGAGACCAAAAAAGATATCATTTTTTGTGCCCATGTTTTTTATATTATTTTTATTTACTTCATGCAGTAATATAAAACTCGGCAATATATTTATAATTTTTTAAGTAAAGTATATAAATATTCAAAAGGTATCGTATATGTTAATTAATGCTTCATATTTTAATTTATTTATCCTTATAATCGATAATTTGTGCAATCATAAATTTACGATAGAAAAATAAAAATAATTTGTAGATTAAATTACTTTTTTTTCGATTTAACATTTCTATTTCTATTTTTAATTTAGTTTAAAAATCAACTTAATATTATACTCATATAAACAACTCTAACTAAAATAGCTCATTTTCTAACGCTGTGATTTACTTTATTGCTTATTTTGACACATACACATTTATACACATATGTATAGGTTTCTACAATGTTTATTTAAAAGAATGATATTCGGTTAAATATACGCCCATAAAATTTTATATGCAATTTTATAAGTAACTTTATTAGATTCTTAATATATTAATATTAATTTTTTTTTTAATTTTAGAATAAGTTATAGCAATTGAAATATTTTATTTATTTTATGAATTATAATTTGTTAAAATATAAATAGTTAATATAAGCAAAAATATTGCTAATTTTTAAAGAAGAATGATTTGTTATAAGATATAACATACGTCCTTATTCTAATACATTGGTAAATAAAAGTTTTAAAGATAAATTAACGGCTTTAGAAATTGTTATGAAGTAATACATAAGATAAACAAAGAAGGCAAATATTTTTCAATCTTGGACTTATTAAATTTACATATAAAATATTAATAGTATTTTTAAGTTTAATACTAACAAATGAACAAATATTTCATTTATTAAAAGTATAAAGTACATTGAAAAATATATAAATACAATGTTGAAAAGATTTTTTATAAAAATTTAATTTATTTAATTTCCGATAGCTACATATTAATTAGAAAATATTTATACAACTGTAATGAATTAATTTTAAGATTAGAATGTAAATTATATCTTGAGTGAAGTATATTACACGATTATTCAAGTACTTTTTTTTGTTATATAGGTAAAGATATTAAAAAAGTATTTCAATTTTTTAAATTAATTATTAAATGTACGCATAAGTATAAAATATTTCTTTTCTTTTTAAATTTTTAATAAATTGAAATTTTTCAAATTGTATTTTTTCATACGTAGGATTTGAAAAAAAAATTATAAAAATATTACAATTTTCCTGATTTTTTATAACAACATTCTACTTTTCCATATATTTTAACAGAAATTCATGTATTTATAATTTATATATTATTTACATGGTTTTTGAAACTATAAGAGTCTACAAATCTGTAATCTAATAAAATCTACTAATGAATTTTTTTGAAAAATTTAAATAATTTTCGACTTTTTTTCAATGAACTATTAAATTTATGGTTTCTAAATTTATTATTATTATTAAACTGTTAAATATTTAATTTATAAAATTTTAAATATATTAAAAAAAATTATACAATGCTTTATATTTATTAATGTAATATTATATAAATAAAATAAATTTGAAAAAATTTGATATTTAAATGAAGTCATAAAAGATGCCAATAAGATATAATAATAGATTGACCATTAAAACTCGTAATTTTTTGCTAATTAAAAACTTTTTTTCGAAAGTAAATATAGAAGAAAATAATATCTCAAATAAATAATATTAATATTAAATTTTATTATTGAAGTAAAAGAAATAATTTTTAAATTTGAAGTAAAATAAAATACACATTTGAAGAATGCTTGATATCTTCATAATATGGAAAATAATTTATCATTTTACAATAATTCAATAAGTTATTATTTAAATAAAAATACGTATAACTCAAACAACCAAAAATAGTAATAAATAATAAATAATAAGAAATTGTAAAAAGTAGCATTAAAAATCAACAAGACAAGTGTTATTTGTGCTAATCCCCTCTTCTTTAGTTTCAATTTCAAATAGATAATATAATATAATACACTTATAAAATATTCTGAATATTATTATTATTAATTTGAAATTGAAATTTTAAATTCTCAATCATAATTAATTTGAAAAGTTTTATTTATAAAATATTTGAAAATTTATGTTATTGCAGGGATGTACACCAAATATCATATTTTTTGAAGTAATAGTATTTTATAAAAATCTTACAAAAAGTACAAACAAGAAAAATACTATAATACCAAAAGTAACATGAGTATTATCAAAGAAACTTATATTTTATAAATATGTCACGTATTTGCTTCTTTTTATAAATTCCATACAATATGAAGAAGAAATTCTAATTTGATCACCCCAGTATTATTTAAGTACCGAATTATTCAGTGAAAAATAATTATATTATTACTTATAATTTATAATGCATATATTTAAGAATCTTTACTTAACGTACAGTGACAATAGAGATGTCATGGCGATCTACGTGAACAAATATACTGCTAGTTGAGAACTGCAGTTGAATATGAACTCGCCGAACTCTAGATAATTGTCCGAAATGATTGTTTGAACTGCTTGATCCAGTATAAATTCCTATATTATGGTAGTACATTTCCCCTCTGTAAAAACAACGAGCAGCTGAGAGAATATGCAATTGACTGATTATTGTACCCGCGCAAAAGTGTTTGTTCAAATTAAGAAATCTTATCGATGCCATGTAAGGATGATGACCAATGTGTGATTCTTCACCACCGACAATTTTCACATTTTTCCCAGAGACACCTGAAAAGATTGAAATTATTTACAAAAAAACTAAAAGATTATTTTGAATTGAATGATTAATATAAGAACTAATCGTAAATTTTTTTATAAAGAAAAAATATTTTATAATATTAAATTAAATACAATTTCCTTTAGTAATAACTGCATATTAGACTTAGATTAATACATCAATATTGTAGGTTAATTTAATGTTTTTTAAATCACAGAAAAAACATTTCTGTTGTTCAAAATAGTTTATGTAAAAATTATTTATTAGAGTAGTATAAAAATATTGTTTATAATAATAAAAATCCGAGTTTTTATCCATCGATTGAAACATAATCATTTATTTTTACTAATAAATAATAATACAAAGTGTCTATCCATATCAGGTGAATTTAAACTTCAGTTACAAAAACAATTGATGTGTAATAATTTAAATGCATGATATAATTAAATAAGATTTAGCTTATATTTAAAAAATATAAATTTAACTTACTAATAATTAATCCTATATAAAATAAAGTCAAGATTTCTAAGTTCATGGTAATTTGCAGATCTAGTTTTTAATAAAATTCGAATCGAATTTTTCGACTTATATGCGTATATATATAATATTTAACGAAGATAATTTATGAATACTCTTATAATAACTTTTATAGTATTTATAATCATAGCCTATCAGTCAGAATTATCAGTTGATATAATATTTACTTTTTTCATGCTCATTGAAAAAAATATCCATAATTATAAATTCAAAAATTTTCTCTTACGAGAAAATATAAATATGAAACAATTAAATAAACAATTATTACAGTAAATGAAGAATATTAATTTAATAATAAATAATTTAATAATTAATATAGAGGAATTTATCCTCTTTTTCATTAGATTTTTATGTGTAAATTATGATGTATCCTGACATTTTAATTGATAATTATTTCTCTTGAAATATTGGTAATTACTTGTCAATTCTGAGAAAATAAAAACCGAAAATTTATCATTTTAAAAAATTACAAAGAAATTAAATTAAAATTAACACGTTCTATATTTTAAAACTTAATTTTTAATTATTGACGAATTTCAAAATTTGAACATGCGCGTTTATTATACTTGAATCAAAAAATTACAACAGTCGATGAAATTGACAGTATACAGTTTTTTAATTAAAATTATGAAATATGCAGTTTTTATAAATTAAATTTCTTTAATATTCTACTAAGGTTTGGGATGCATTTGCATAAATTAACTTTTATAAAATACTTTAATAAAAATTGCTATGTTTTTTTAATTATAAATTGTCTAACTCTGGAATTTATATATTCATCATTACTGAAATCTTAATTAAATAATATTAATTAGCCAAGGTTTCTATAAAAGTCAATTTTTCAATAGAAAATTTAATATGTTTTAGATTTACTATTATAAAAATATATGATTGCATGTAAAAAAGTTTTATTCCGCTTGAATAATAAATTATTATGAAATTATAATATGAGAATTTGGAACGTGCAATTTTTCTCGAATAATTATAAATATAAACCATTTGTAAATGAAGTTTATTATAATTTTTCGACTGTACGTACACTATTTGATAAGTTTTCATTTCATTTTCTAAAATTATCAAATAGATATTTTTTAACATCTTTAATACTAATTCTTGGAAGTTATGAATTGTATGAATTCAATGATACTTAGAAAATGTTATGAAATCAATGATACTTGAAATCTTTTTAAGATATTAATCTAAGAACTGTTTAACTTTTTAAATCTATATATTTTTTCCAATTATAAATTAATATCCTTATATTCTTATTTTTCGAAAAGAAAATATAATTAATTATATATATAAATATTTTTATACAAGTACATATTTTAAGCTACTGTAGACATTTTTTTACTAGTAGAAATTCACAAGTAATATTTGTAATATTAGTAAATAATAATAATTTACGCATAAAATAGTAAGTATAAATATTGTCATAAAAATTTTTATTCAATTAATAAGGTTAGACATTCAAATTTATATATTCTCAAAAGTTATATTTTTTATTAAAGTTCATTATAAACATGTAATTACTAGAATTTTTATCACTAAGGAGTTTCTTCGATTACTATAATTTGTTGAAATTTTTATTAATTATATGTGTTTCTAACATTTTCCTTTTTATATTATTTTATTTTATAATATTATTTTTTGTTAGAAATTTCTTAATACTGAAATATTGATTAATTTTTAGAGTTAAAAGTTGGATACTTATCAATTGTTTTAAATGCTTTATTGACTTTTTTATGTATAATAAAATTTATATTAGTTTTTATGATTCTTTTAAAAACTTTTCAATAAAAATTTCAAATTATTAAAGTAGCATAAATTACATAATCAAATTTTGACATGATCTACAAATTAGCTCAACACTCTTAAAGAAAGTTAAATTTAAAATTGAACTACTTCCAGATTAATAGTACAAACTATGATATAAATTATGGTCCCAAGTAAGAAAAAAGATATTTGAAAGTTCTAAATCTTCTAATTTATAATGTATTGATACCACATCGTAAAATATATTAAATGATTTTAAATATATTAATTAAATTTATCGTAATGGCTAATATTTAATCGTTATTGTGTTTACTCAAATATAATTAACACATTTCTATATTAATATTTTAAATAAAATCCATCAGATTACATTTTAATATATTTTAATATTTTATAAATTTCATAAATTATGATTGGCTATATACCATTATTTTGTAAATACTATATTACGTATATAGTTTTGAAAATATTTACCAGTGTATTATAGATATTATAAGAAAAAATAAAATTAAAAATAAAGATATATGCATGTAACAATTTATTACATTATTATCTATGTAAAGAGAAAAATTTGTTAATGCATATTTTTAACAAAATGCAGTACTTTTTAAAGAATTTGTTTAAGTGTCTAAATAGCTTGTTTTAATATAAAAAGAGCTTAAAATTAAAAAGTTTATTATTAATTCAATTTATATTATTACATTTTTATTCTAAAACAATTGCTTAAGAAAATTGTTTATTATATGAACTGTATATTCCTCAAACTGTAGTATATTAATTTAACATATATATTTATTTTAGTTGAAATGGATTAAAATTTTGGAGTCAAATGTACAATATAATATTTAACGAAATTAGTTTAAATTCTAAAAAGTATTGTGAACTATTTATTATCTAGAAGAGAACTTATTACTTTTCACCGAAAAAAATAATATCTTTTTATGGAGTTACTTATTTACGCGAGTTGCTTTGATAAAAATGAGAATTTTCCAGTGTTTTCGTAAGTGATTCAAATAAATTTATATTTAATTGAAGTGTATGACAGCTGCATGGTAAAGTATTTTGCAATCATTTATTATATTACTGTACTTCCATCACATGGTGTCTTCAAGCTTTGGAACTCCTTACATCGCTTTGTAGAAGAATAATACTATTACAAGCGTACCCATTATTGTTTTAAGCTTTATATCAAAATGTAAAATAATAATTATTATAACTAATAGTTACTAGTGAGAATTTTTTAATTATAAAATTTACCAATGAGTGCTACCTGGTTATAGTTGCACTAAGTAGCTATAAGCTGATTTTGTTTAGTTTAGGATTAAACTTATGAAAGTCCTTTAGCAGTTTAAAGTAATCTTTATTATCTAACGTTGATTTATATTCGTGATGCAATGGCATAATCATGCACAATTATAACTCATCTATTACATAAATATGTAAACTAGTACATCAAATCTCTGATAAATTTATAGGCGAATAGTTCTTTGAACTACATTCAGCAGATGTAGTAATTCTAATTTATCCTGAAATTTCATTGTTATTTCATGATGGATCTTATTCACCGATCTATTGAAATATATAAACATGATATGATTATATTAATTTTATATTATATATATATATATATTGTAAATATACTAAAGAACTATCTTTTATTTTTGTTGCTTAGTTTATTTAATTCTTCTGTTATAAATCGAATAATAATGCTATTCATTAATTTGTTGCAAGTGAGATAGATAAATAATCATTCGATACAGAAAAATGTATAGGAAACAATAATATTTACATGAAAAATTCAGAAATATTTATAATAAATTCATACATTATTTCGATATTGAAAATATTTTAAATTATGGTATTTACTCAAATCAATACTAATTATATTATAATATATCTTTTATTTATATAAATATATTACTTTTTTGTTATATATATATTTCCAATTTTAATTATTGTTAATATATATACGAACAGACACACACACACACACACATATATATATATATAATAAAACATTATAGTTAACAAAGTTTACCTAATATTTTATAGTTTTCCGCTCCAAATCGAATTTTACTTATTATTTATCATTTACAAAGCTATTATAGAAAAACAAAGAAATTGATGATTTAAAAGTGAAGTGCATACATTTCGCAATATCAAATAGATACGTATTATAAAAAGTATATACAAAATTTTAAGCAAATAAGAATTTTGATGTTACATTAATAAAATAAAACTCTTTATTTAATTTTAATAAAAAATCAAGAGATATATATGTATAGTTTTCAAGCAAGATTTCTTATACGTTAACGTTATTTATGGATTTAAAGAAAAGGAAAAACATTGGAATTATTGTTTAAGTATTTACACAGAAATCAAAGAAAAATTAATGTTTTATCAAAAACTTAAATTGCTGTCTGTCATTAAAATTCACAAAAAATTATAATAATAGAGTCAATATTGGTTGTTGGAATGTAAAATTAATATATTTTTTAATTCAGATAAATGAATACCTTGATAGACATCTTTTTAATCAAATAGAAAATATCTAAAACAATTTTATGACGTCAGATTTGTAATTATTGACTATACTATATTAAAACTGACTTTCAGATAAATTAATAGGATATAAAAATTCGTAACTGATATGATTAATATTTAATATATAAATTATCATCTATTTTTGTATGTTTTAAATTTTATAGTTGAATATTAAATTTTTTATGAAAGCTTTATTTTTCCTAATTGCTGCTGTGTCAATAATGTTTATAATTAAATATTTTTATTTTTCATTTTCTAATCATCCTAATTTTTGTAAATATATTTATCAAATTTCATAATATACATAAGCAGTGTGTTAAAAAATATTTTAATTAAATAGATTCAACAAAGTAATTTTTTTAAACATTTAAAATAAAACTTAAACTAAGAGAATATTTTATTTCAAAAGAACTTTATTTACCATTACATAAAAATCTCAATAGTTTTTACATAGGATTACCACTTTCATGTATATATTTTTATATAAGTATTATGCTTATTAGATATAATATGAAATATTTTTATTAAAAAAAAATTATTTAATTATAGTCTTTATATAATAAATGTTTATGTAAATAATTTATTTTATGAATCAAATCATATTTATACACAACAAATTTATATATACAAATAAAAATATTTAATTTAAAAACATATATATACATAGGATTTATTTAATAGACCAAATATATTTTGCTAAAAATTTTAGCAAATAGTATCACCGATTTTTATAGAATTCATATACATTAAATTGTCAAATAAGGAATAAAGTATTGTAATCAAATAAATGATTTATGTCTCCTTGTGCATTTGCAATGAAATCTATGCAATTATTTGCTTTAACTTTTAGTGAAATTGATTCAGTTTAATAAATAAATTCCGTACGTGTCATCGTTAATAATGAATGTATTATATTTAAATATTTGTATTTAATTTAAAAACAAATATGTTTTTTACAGCTCTCTTGATATAATAGTATTATTCCGTTAATATATTTCTCTAAACATTCATATAAATTATATAAAGATAATAAATATTTTATTTTCAATACTTAATCGAGACTATTCTTTTTGCAGTTTAAATTTCTTATGTATCCAACTAATAAAATTATATGATATAAATCATATTAATTTTTATCTTCGTATTTATAATTTTACATTTGATTTATACTCTAAACTATAAGTGTTTATTCAAACTATTTATTCTGTTATATTATATTAAACCTATCCTTGCAAAACTCAAACTAAACTTATTAGATAATATGATGTTCTTCTGAATAAAAGTATTTCTTGATTTTTATAAAGAAATCGATTATTTTACGAAGTTCGTTCGTTTTATCTTAATCACATACATATGACTCAATGTAAACTTGATAAATCTACTGAATTTATTACTATAATTATTTATATATAATCCTAAAAATATTAAAAAATTTTTTAAGTAATATTAATTCAAGAATTTTTCAAATATTTTTGATTCTCTATAAACGTATGTAGTAATGATTAACGAGTAACATTGCTCGAATATTTGTATCTATTTTATTTTTAGTTTTAGCAACAAATGATTAACTGAGATATGATTAACAACTACTGTTTAAGTTGTATTCCGATTTTATAATTTTTACATTAGTAATATGTACTATAATTATATTAATAGAATTGTACTTAGTTTACAATTAGTTTTTAATATTTATTGTGATCCTTATTTTTAATTCAAATATTAATAAAAAAATATGAATCTTTCTTCTATTTCTACATTTCATATCACCTTTAGAAGTATAATTTATATATATAAATTTTTATTAAATTTTTTACTAATAATTATGATTATTCGAATAAAAAGAAATTATCTATCTTATTAATTCATTGAAAGATTGAATAATCATAAAAAGTATCATCATAACATTTTTAGGATGCGTAACAAAACTTACATAAAATTAACATTATATACTATAATATTAATACTGAATAGTTTATTTTGACATTTATTGACCAACTGCAAGTACCAATTATGTAGGTCAGTAATTTACAACTAAGAAATTATTATCTAATTTATCCTTTTTTGTAAGATCTTAATTTTTCATTTTCTTCTGCCATGGAATTATAATATAAAATAGTTTCAATTTTCTTTATATAAAAACACTATCTTGAGATCATTTTGAATTATCACTTAAAAGTCTCTATAAATAAAATTTTGAAAATAAAATTGATTTATTGGCGTTATTTTATGTGTAAGTTTTCGTACATTTGACGTACCTTATGTTGTTTTAAAACATTTATCAGAGCATAAATTTTTCTGATTGAATAATAATGAAAGTGTATAAAGCTACATATGTTATTTAAAATTACTCGAGTATTTAGGGAAAAATAGATTTGATAATTTCATGAAATTTAGTTTATCTGAATCTAAAAACATTGTATTTAATAATATTTTCAATGAAATGTTCCAAACTATATCAATAATAAATAAAATAAAACACATTTAATTAATTTAATATAACTAACTTTAATACATTATTTTTCAATAATATACTTGATATAACCCAAGTAGTCAAATACATTTATGTAAACATCAGGAAAACCTACGGCACAAGGAATATTACCAGATAATATACCAGCGAGTTTTCCTTTAACAATCAATGGTCCACCACTATCACCCTGTTAAAATTAAAATACAAACGTTAAAAAAGCATATTTAGTAAATTAGGCGTTACTCTTACACATTTTTATGATTACTATTATTATCATTTTAGGTATGGCACATACAAGATAATTATATTTGTTCTTGAAACTACTATTGTGAAAAATTACCAAGATCTAGAAATAGTTATATTATTTTTTTATTTACTCACATTACACGAGCCAATTCCCTTCCTTTGAAACGCACAGAATTGCTGTTTAGTTAAAGGATCTCTGAAATGTGCATGGCACTTTGCTTCCGCCATAACGATCATTGGAGCTTTTTGCAAACGTGGAGAAAAGTCATAGGATGGATATTTTACAGTACCCCAACCAGCTAAAAGAGCAGACTCACCTTCCCGAATATTTCTTATTGGAAGATTTGCTTTCTTTTGGTATTTATTGAATTTTATAGAATTTTTTACCTGCAGAACAATAATTACTGATAATTTTAAATGTTTCGTAATTTTTTTGTATATCATACATGGGAAATTTTTTAATATATAATATTTATTTTATACAATTTGATTAAATTAATAAATGTAAAAATTTCTGTACAGAATCGTAGAAAAACTCTTATTTAAGACAGTTATAATACACTATTGGTTATTCAAATAATAAAAAAAGTCTCTAATTATTTTGTAATCTTGCAAATATTTTATGTAACAATGCAATTTAAAAACAGTTATTTTATTTTCTGTTCAAAACTACTTTATAAACTATTGTTAACTTTATTAATATATAAAACTATATGTATTCATTTTCAATAATTGTTTAGCTTGTACATTACGTACAATAAAATGAAGGATTATTAATATTATTAATATTTTTTTCATTATGCAATAATGTTTTCTTTATAATTTAGTATTTATTTATAGATTCAAATAGTATTAATTTGTAATTTGCAAAATATTGTGGAAGCCAAATAGAGTTTAATTTCAAAAACAAAGATTGTGAAAGATTAATTAGCGATGAGTATGTATTATATATTATTAGATCGCGTACAAATGTAATAATGAAACTTAAAAATATTATAATTAACTATCCAGACTGAAAATAGAGTTTGATCGTGGTAAAGGTGAAATATTAAAAATTAAAAATCCGAGTTGAATACTAAAATAAGCCTAGTTTATTTATGGACATGTAATTCCTGTTTATCGAGTTCGAAGGAAAAAAAGAAAATGAGAGAAAGAATTTGAAACATTTATTCAAGCCTTATATAGTATATTTGAGAAAGAAAGCCAATTTAATTTAGAATTTGTATAAGTACGATAAGAAACTTAATTTTGAATAGTTGACTTATTAAAAAACAGAGGATCGAATATAACAAATTACATTAGGTATAAAGCAATCATACAAATGGTATTTTCATGTTCTCTACATTTTTACCTAATAGTCTTTCATTCGAGATTAGGCTACTTGGAAAATGAATACATCAAGTATAATGGCGTGTTACAAACAATACGAAATTGAAAGTTTTCAATGGTTTTGACTCTGATGTACTGTTGCTTAGATAAGTAAACCTCGAAGAAAGTTATACGCGAATAAGAGAATAGCACACGATGATTAATGTGTTTTAGACTGTTACGCATTCAGTAATTGCAAAAAATTTAATGTTTGTCGATTAGTTTAAAATACCGTAATAATTGCAAGGTCGTGACTTGAAAAATCTGTTGCTTCGAATGCTGGATGAATGTCAACTTTAGCTATACGGTGTGCCTGGCCAGAGGTTGGACCTGGAGTGGTGCTTCCAGTATATAAGAATATCTTGTCATAATATTTTTTTTTATCGGAAAGACAATGACCCGCTGTGAGAATATGTAAATGAGAAATAATTACACCACCACAAAAATGATAATCTGTTTGACTATTTCTTATTGACACCATGTAAGGGAATTCTTTAATATCAGCAGGTTCTCCGCCAATGATTCTGTTTATTTTTCCAAACACACCTAAAATTAAAATTAATTTTTAACATTTTTTATACAGTTATAATTAATGGAATGTAATGAATAAAATATGTTATTGAATTTCTATTATACTTAAATTAACAATTCAACAAGATTCAAGAGTATAGTCGTAAAGTTAATTATCAATATTAATTTTATAATGTTATAATATTATTTATAAGATATAATTTTACTTGCCATTATGTAAATCTACATATAAAATTATAAGAACGTAAAAAATTTTTATAAAATCCATAACAGTTTTACCTAATACGTATTAACATTAACTACCAATAATTAGTAAACTTAATTAGTAAGAGAGCAACTTTTATAATAATTTTTTCAAAATTAGGTGCAGTATTTCTTATATTACATGCTTATATTTAAATACTTATTTTAAATTGTCTTCGAAGATATCAATTGATACAATATTTACTTACTTATCTTTTGTGTAAATTATAATATCTAGAAAATCAAAATTATTATTACTATTGAAGAATGAAAATAATATGAAACAATTATGAATGAAAAAAAATATTTTTTGTTCTGTAGGATCTCCACAGTTTTAGTCATCAAAATAAATTTGAATTTTCAGATAACTAAAACGTAATAAGAATAATTAAAATATTTTTTTCAAAATAGTTAAATTATTATAAATCTTTTAAAAACTTAAAACCATTTAATTGTTACAATAAAAGGTATTTTGTTGTAAAAAAGGTTTAAACGTAGTAATTTTCAAATAAATTAATCATAAATTAATGTCTAATAATAAATATCAATAAGCTTTGTAAAAATAGAAATTGAGATAATAGTCTATAGTTATTTTGATATTATAAATATTTCTTAATGTAAATACAGAAAAAGTTTATTTTTCTATGCGAGCTTCAAGTAAATTTATAATTTAAAGATAATATTGTAAGCTAGATGTGAAATTCTGAATAAAACATTATGAATAATAATTATATAGTTAGAAAAAGTAAATATTAAAGAATTTCCGTAATTCCAAATTTTTTAACTAAAAGCACATTTTAAAAAATTTAAATTTCCTGAAAGTTTGTATTCAAGATTAAAGTAGTTATCATTGCAAACTTGAATAATTCTGTCAATAATAAAATTTTTTTATATTTTATGTATACATGAAGGTACATGTATATGTCTATATGCGTATGTATCCTATTCCAATATAATGATTACTTGTGCTTTCTTTAACTTATACATGCAGTGAAATGATTCAATTATATTTAAGAATTAAAAATAATTTCACCATCACACTTATAAAATTAGGAAAAATCGAGAAATTTAGGTAAAAATATAATTTTAGATCTTACACTGATTATAATTTAAAGCAGATAATTAATTTTAAAAAACTAAAGCTAATGACATATTTATTAAAATTGTTCTCAAGAAATTTTCCAAAAATGTATAAAATGTATGTTTTTTATTCGATATTCTGGAGTAGAATGTCTTATTAAAAATTTATTGTAATTTATTGTATTACCCTTACATCTGTATATCGAATTATATATTTTATATTAAATCTTATTTGTGATTACACTCAATTCTGAATAATGTACGATTGAAGAAAAGATTTAAAAAATTCATAACATGAATGATTTTAATGGCTAATCTGATTTAGTCAATCGTTTAAATACATTCTTCGCACATATAGAATTTAGTTATTTTTTCAAAAAGTCAAATAGCCTATAATAAATTATAAATACTCTTACGTAGCGAAAATTTACCCACTGAACATCAGCTGAGGAACTGAATTATCAATTATTCGAAAGCAAACTACAGAACGTAAAGAAGATATGAGGTTGACGTCAGAATAACGTCATATTATATATTGCGAACTTCAACATTCGATAGTGACACACATTCAATTTCAGTACCTATTCTTTTGAAATATACTGTGAATAATAGTAATCATCGTAATAATTATATCTGTGAAAAGCAACAAATAGAGGGCTAGACATTTTGAATAACGTCACCTAACTTGTGCTTCAATGCACTGCCTAGACGCGAAATAAGATTGAATAGTGGGAATGTCAATCGGTTGTTCCAAAGCATGTAGTCTATGCAAAGCGGAGTATAATGAAGAAAATCGGTTTACTTGCATTTTGGTTTACAATTGGCTTTTATTATGCTATAGAATAACAAAAGCAAAAGGTTAATGGATCGAGTTGGAAAAAATAATGTAGAACTGTGCGGAAGATTAGCTGGTCCGTTTTAACTACAATCGCCAATCATTCGCAATTTTTATATTTTCACGCATAGCGTAAGAAATGTTGGCTCATGATCAGTATGTTCTTCAGCTTCCTGATGTTTTAAAACGAATCTGCATTCATTATGTTAGACTCTTTCTTTGTTTATTTAATTCACATTTAATTGCAATACAGATATATATATATATATATATATATAATATATATATAATATATATATATAAGAAAATTTATTTCTGTTAAGATACTTAATGTTATTACATAATTTTCGGCTTATTGAAATTCTTAATAAAATTCAGTTTATTTTAAAATTCAATGTAACAATTTTAATTTTCTCTAGATATGTGAAAAGTGATTTTATGAAATTTAATAATTATATTACGGTAATGGCTGATGAAAAAGACTAAAATATCTGTTGCATCTGTAGTCACTTACATTTTTGAAAATTGAGCAGTTCGATCGAATTTTTGACTAAACAATTACGTACGTTTTATAAAAAAATCATCTTAAATGTTTATTATTAATATCAATGAAATAATATAATAAAATGAATTGACTACTATATTATAGCTAGGTATGAAAATGGTATTTATTACATATGCTTATTTTTATAAATCTGAATAGAATTCGTTATTTTGCATAATGTAATTACATAATGTAAGTAGCCAGTAAAATGATAAATATGGTAATAAAATAATTTATTATTTATTAAAAATTTTGTAGAACAGAAATCTTTCATTAAAACATTTCAATAAATATACAATATACAATGGTATTTGTAAATAAATTTATTGACCAAATCTGTCAAATTAATCGGTAGGTTGACAGTTTTCACTAAATTAAATCATGTATGTCACAAGTCGGGAAAAACATAATCTTTACTGTTATGTAAATATTAAATATATATTTATTATATTTTTTAAATACATCTCTTAGAAATAAACTTCTAAAAACTCGCCGAAAAATAATTAAGACATCATTTTAATTTTTAATTAAAATAGTTCTCTTAATAATTATTGATAATATATCAATAAATGAATTTTAAGAAAATAATGCATATACAAACAAATACTGTGTACTATGTTTTACACAGTTTAGATTTTTTAAGGTTCTGTATTTGTTAATTCAGTTTTAAATTAAAATTTAAAAAACTATTTATATTTCTAATATTGAAATTATCATTAACACGAATTATTTTATTATTTAAATTTTTATACATATTTAAGTACATATTTAATTACTGAGACGAAAAATTTTCCAGATATCTTAAAATTCTTTTGAAATGCAAGTATTACAGTGAATAAACATTAAAGATGCAGACCAAAATACTTATAACAGTAACTTTTTGAATTATTCTGAATTGATAGAGATAAACATTTTAAAATAAAATTAATATCATACATAATAACACGAAATTTTTTTTATTGTTCTTTTTTTCCCATAGCATAATTAATGAAGCCCACGTAGTCGAACACATTTATGAATATATCCGGATATCCTTTGGCACATGGAATATTTATCGAAGTAATACCAATGATTCTTCCGTTCAAGATAACTGGTCCACCGCTGTCACCCTGTTGATTTCAAGAATATAATATTATTCTAAAATTTTCTTTAATATATGTGTTGATACTACACTTTCATGTTTAAAAATACAACGATTAAAAGTTATATTTTTAATATATATATTATCTAAAAATATGAATTAACATATTTGTAATATACTAAAAAATATCTTAAAAACGTTAAAATAGGCTTTAAAAGCATTATTAATTTAAAGTATTCAATGTATAAAAATTCTATGTAAATGAATATTGATTTTAATTAAATTTCTTATGATACGATACTCACGTGGCAAACACCAACTCCTTGCTTATCAAATGCGCAGAATTGTTGCTTCGGAAGAGGCGTTTCATAGTAACTGTTACATTTTGTTTTTTTTAGAATTTTCATGCGCATTTTTCGTAAAAATGGTGAAATACCCGTTGATGGATATTTTTCAACTCCCCATCCAAGTACCGTCACTTGATTATTCTCGCGGAAATTTCCTATTGGTAACAATATACTCTTTTGAGCCTTGTTGAATTTTATGGGTTCTGTTACCTGTAAAATAAATATTTATGACGTACCAAATATTACTAAAGAAAAAATGTTATTTAATATAATAAAATTATACTATTGTACATACCATTTAAAGAATTAATAATATTTTCATCGTAAATCATATATAAGATTTAATCTACATTAATATAATGTATGTTTGAGTAATTTAAGAATTTATTAAAAATTCAAAGAACTGTTGCTTTTTTACCAAATCATGTTTGCTCTCACTTTTCGTATTTTATTAAAGATTGAAAATTATCATGAAATTTTTATTTTTTAAATTCGAAAAATGCCCGATTAATCGTTAATGCTTAAATCCTATTCATATAAATACAGCAATGTATTGTGTAACATAATTTTAATAAAATATGGAAGAAAATTTTTTAAATCGTTATACATCTATAGTTTTATGATAATTTAAAAATTTATTTCATGTAAGAAAAAATCTTATATAATTCTTTAGAAATATTTTTGATTTTGAAATGGAGCATAAAATCTATAATTGTCATACGAAGGTTTAAATATAAGAATCAACAGTCACGCATAGTCTATTTAAATTAATTATAAATTTAATGTGTTTTGCCTAGTATACGGAATTATTATGAAAATTAACATAAATATAATTATTAATTTCTTCAGAATGAACTATTTTATACATAAAATTAAAATTCATTTAAATTACCTATATGGAAATTTTTTTTTATAAAAATACAAATAAATTACTACTATATGTTGATTTTAATACATATTCAGTTGATACAATGAAAAAAGCGTATAAATAAAATACATAAGTATATTTTTAATATTTCAAAAGATTATAATAGACAATGAATGCAAAATTAAATAACTGCTAGCAACATTTTCTTTAACAATTAAACAAATTTTTTTATAGTTTGGTAAAAAAATTTTAAAGTAGACAAAACCATGTAACAGAAATAAGATTTATAACTATTTTCATTATTACGTATTATAGTAATTAAATAAATACACTAAATATATGTTATTAAATACTTAAAGATTGGAAAACATAAAAAGGAAAAATAATATATTTTTATAACGAAAAAAAAAATTTATCTTATAAATTTATCTTATAAATTTTTTTTATTAAGCGCAAAATTTTTTTCAAATGTTTTAATCCATAAAATAAAAAATAGATCATTTTTATTATATAAATAATGAAATTGATAAAATTATAATAAATGTTTAGTTAGTTAAAACTTTTGTTATAATAACAAATACCTCTTTGTTTTAATACTAAATTTTTATCATGTCAATTAGATATATTTACACGAAGGTAAATATTTTTATCTATACATAACCTTATTTATATTTACATTTCCTCAATTATCCATAAAAATAATTTTTTTATTTTTTAGATTTTTATTTTCTACCTTATTATATTTTTTAAAACTATAATAAAAGTTAGTAATAAATATATAAACAATCAAATATTATTCAGATTTAAAAAAAATAAAATATAACGAAAGAGAAAGTAATTCAATAATTATAGAGAAATTATTTTCCTCCTGAGTTATAAAAGTCTCTCTATTTGATGCCTATTGAAAAAAATGTTATTGAAAATTATTATAAAAATGTTGACATTGTAGGAATATAAAAATTAAATATTTAGAATTTAGCAATTAAATAAGAGAATACACTAAATAATATTTTTGATATTATATTTAATAATTTACATAGTTTTAATGCATATGATTCAGCATAAAAACGTCAATTCATTAAAAGTTAATTAACGAAATCTACAAGTGCAGTTAAATATGCATAATATTTTCTCATCATAGTTCAGAAAAAATTTAAAGGGAAATTGATTTAATCGATAAGTTTTGATTTTATTATATTCAATTAGAATAATACTAATAATATTATTCTAAATTAATTAAAACAATTATAAACTTTTTCAAAGGTAACCAAACCTATATATTTTGCCAATCATAAAATATGATTATAAGCAAACAAGGGGATTCTCCATTTAAAAGGTAGAATAACATTTTTTTATTATAGAGATTCTAGAATACTAAAATAATTAATATATGTGTATGAGTATTAAACATTTCGAATTAAATCAAATGTTTTTTTCTACTATTTAATAAACTATTTTTTTATACCCTAACAACTGCTATATCGTGGCTTGAAGTCTTAATTCCTTCGAAAGCTGGATGAATGTCAAGGCGCAGAATTTTATGTGCCACACCAGATTTAGGACCAGGAGTAGTACTTCCACTATAGATGCGGATATTGTTTAACTCATCCTGCTTATAGAATAAGCAGTGGGCTGCTGTAAGTACGTGAAATTCACTTATAATACTTCCACTACAGAAATGAAAATCTGGGTCAATATTTCTGAGTGAAACCATAAAAGGATGATCATCAATTTCTACTATATCTCCGCCGACAATTCTATCCTTTTTTCCAAAGACACCTAAAAAATAAACGATGGCTTGTATGACAAAATTATACTTTTAATATGTTTTGTTTATTTTTTAGTATTTTTTATTAACTTTCTTTTTCTTATTTTCTAAAATTAATGCCTGATTTAATTATTTTATTAATATTAAAAAGATTATTAGTTGGAACTACTTAGTATTTCTGATAAACATGATAAACTAATTACAGCTATATTATTAAAGTTATGGTTAAATTAAATTATTTATGTAAAGTGTTACTATAAATATTATTTGAATAAATTAATATGATTTACGGAGAGGTATTATTGAAAATTGCAAATTAAAAAATACCACATTAAAAATGCTCTATTACTAAGAATAGATTTTTTTTACAATTTAATTTATACATAGTTTTTTGATAATTTATACATACAATTTTATTTTATTGTATCATATATTTTTAAAAATTACCTTCATAATTTCATTGTTTTTTTAGATATATATATGTAATTTTACATAAATAATACTATATAGCAATAGCTGACCTCTTATTAAAAATTTATTCGTAATTAAATTGATTTTAAATAGATTGTAAACACTAGATTATTATGTAATAAATAATATTGAAAAATTAGAGGAAAAAGCATTTATAAGCAAAATATTAAATAAATATAGTTTCTGGATTTAAAATTTTTTTTTAGGCCTATTAATAAGAATGATTATAAGAAAAATATAATTTAACTTACCAATTCCTAGACATAGTATTATTACAAGTTGGAGATTCATTTTAGTAATTTAATTTGCTTAATGAACATTAATATAAAATATATTCTTGATATATATACATTTACTTCTTTTTAAAAGTCAAGATTTTATAACTCTTCGAACTCTCAGAACTGTTTCGAATGTCTTTCATCGTGCTATTTCATAGTAATATTTGTAATAATATACTATGATAAAATAGCAATTGATATAATATTTGTTCTCTTATCTTGTTATACAATAAATAAATAAAAATTAAATTTCATTGTATACATAAAGTAGATATTCATAAACGATAAAAAAAGTATTCCTATATTTAAACAGTTTTTCAATAAACATTAAATTTATCAATTTCTAAAAATTTGTTTACAAATTATTATCGATTACTTTTATCATTAAAAAAAAAAAATTTATACGAACGAGAAAAATTAAGTATTTTTTTATATATTAAATATTTTATATATTTTTTATACTAATTCTTTATCTATTTGAGGTATAATTTTTCGGTTACTTTGTCAAATAAATATTTTTACAAAAAAATTGTTTTTTATTTGAAAATTTTAAAATCAATTAATTTCTTAGAAGTTTTACAATTTTGATGAAAATACGTGTATTTTTATGTAACTAATCTATTGTAATAAAATATACTGTAAATGTATATTTTAATTGGAGTAAAATAATATGAATTATAATATAATATATTTATTATTAAATATATATTGCATCTATATATTTAATAATGTAACACGATTATACGTATATTAATATTATCGATGCAACCTCAAATAAATTTATTGATTTCTCTTGTATAGTGAAGTAGTAAGGTAGTGGGCATCATAATTATATAGCATACTACTTAATTGAAGATTATTAGTAGTATTTTTAATGAGGCGGCAGATCTTCGGCCAAATTTTAAAGATGGATGATTAATACTGCTGCAGATAATAGATTGGAGGTTCACCGTAATGAGCTGTTGCATATTCCTAAATCACTTATCAAAATATTCATAGTTTAAATAAAAATGCTTTGTACTGTATGAATAGAATCAAGTTTGAGATACTTCGTATATTATGTAGTATAAGGTATCATATTTCACCCTCCGATTGTGAAATGAGGATGATTAGAAATATTCGTAGCTTAATTGGAAGAATAGAGGATCTGTAACAAAGATGAAAGGGATCAGAGTTGCTGTTTGTGTAAAGCCTTTACTACAATTATTATGAAATACTTTTTTATAGTCTCTCAAATTAATATAAGCAAAAAGTTTTCTTAATTCAAGCTATTTCATACAGAAACTATAAATTATACTGGATCTCACATTCAGTATTGCAATCACTTATCGATATTCTATAACAATCTATTACTATATTCTATATGTTACCATCTACGTCCGAATACACGTACAGTGTATACTGATCGGTATTGAAACGATATTTCCGATGTATCTATGAAGCTCCGAGAAAGTAAATGCACAATAAAAAGAACAAATACAGGTGTTAAAAATTGATAGTGTAATTGCTTATGAATTCTTGTTATACGAGATTGTAGTGCGATACAAGATATGGAATGGAATCATAGTTTGCCTACGTGCATCGGTCGATTCGTTCGTGTACACCTTTTGCACGAGTAAGGGAGTACACATGCCCGCAGCGTAGCCTCTGCTTAGATATAGGCTTGTAAAACTCACACATATGTGCGACTAGAATTAAGCGCAATCTTACAAGTTACGTATCGAGATTTGACCAGTTTATCTTCGAGCGACTACTAAATTGTACGTTATCGATGAATCCGACGAGTAACTATCCCTCGTTACATAGTAATAAGGCGAATCTTTCAAAGTGTTTATAGTCGGATTTTTACGTAATACGGAACATACTATTTATTTTGTTCTTTGTTTAATATAAGGAGCTTAGAATTTAGAAGCAAGTCAACAATGTTTGATAAAGACAATTTTTTAAATAAAATTCTATAAGTTTCATAACTACTAATGTATTTATTGAATACAATAATGTTAATATGATATATTAATATCATATACCATTGTACTTTATTTCTATTTTTAAAGGTATGTAATGACGCAAACACTTAAAACTAGAAATAATTGCATGCATAAGTATATAAAAATAGATTAATATCAAATTGAAATTACTAAATCAACTTTATAAAAATAAATATTGGATCAGATGAATAGCTTCATAAATTTAAATTTTTGTTATAAATATTTAAAAAGTATGAGAGAAGATATAGAGAGCAAATGAATAAATGAAAAAGGAAGAGCAATAGACAATTTAAATTATTCGAACAATTTTAGTATTCTTTAAAAAAAGATGTAATTATTGCTGTAAAAATGCTTTTAAGTTTTTTTAGTTCAAGTATTGTAAATTGTAGTTACGTACGTTTTTGTTATTAATTTACCATACCATTTAATAAATATTTATAAAATATCTCCATTTATAAATACAAGTTATAACTGAGTGAAAACAAGTGAACTTATATAACAAAGGTTAAAGAGTAATTGATTGGAATTTTAAGTATTCATTAAATATATTTTTATGAGAAAATTCGGAAAAATGAACCTTATGTTCATTTTAGTCAAAAACAATCTTAGCGGATACGAAACAGCCTACGTATATTTTAAAAAGCTTATTTTGTGTAATAGCTGTATTTCGTGAAAAAATACGTTAATCTTTTACAGTAGTCAAACCATACGTAAGACTTATTTCAAAATTCATATCAAATGTAATAATAGATTAGACTTTTATAAAAAAACTTGATCATATGAAAAAATTCGCTATTATTTTTTAATACGCTATAATTATTGCGAAATATGAGATTTCTTTAAAAAATAATTTTGATAATAACAAATAAAAAAGGTAAATATTTCAAAAATTATAACATTTTTATTATTGTTATTTCATTTTCATGCAAACACTTAAATACTTTATCCTTTGTTTTATAAGTCAACGTACTTTTTGATGTTAATTTATATAAGATTTGATTATTAAATGTATTTGAACTTTTTTTGAAGCATATTTTTTACTCATAGATATTCTAACTTATGAATTAATTTTTTTTGATCAATATAAATAATAATTTTACAATATAATATATAGCCTTTTTAAATTCCAATACTGGTTTAGTTTCAACACTGTAATTATCAAAGATTTTAATATAATTAGTTTAGTTATGAATTAAAATGAAATATAACACGAAGACAAATAATTTTCGCTAGGCAGATTCATATATCTTACAATAAATATAATATTCATATTTCTTCAAAATAAAATTAATTTATTTCAATATTATAATACAATAAATTTTCTTGTATCTAAATATGTATAATGCTTATATAAATAGTAATATTATTTATATATAATAATAAATAATTTTATGAAGAATAATTCTCATGGCTTTTAATTGTACACCAAGTCATTCTATGATCGTAAATTCTACAAAATTTAAATTTTTATATATAGGATAGCTGCTTGGATAGTTAAGTATAATTTATTGATTCTATATTACTATATACAATGACTGTAAAAATATTACCGAGTTATAAATTGAGTTTTACGATTATGTATCAGCGAGCAAATGAAATTTTGTTGTTTCAATTTATAATTTTCACGAGTTGTACATTCTAGCTCTGCGTGAATTAACTTTGAAGCAGCCACTTATTATACACGCTTTACATACTTTCACATATATATATATGTATAAATATATGTATGTATATGGTAAATAAGAGAGCATAGTATATTAGTACTTTGATACGAATTACCGACACTTGTCATACTTATTTCGAGGTACTACACGTTTACATATATCCTTTTCAACCGACTGCTTTAATTAGAAATTTTATCCAATTTAAAAGTTCGTGTAAACAAATGAAAATTATAGTTAGCTCAATATATCTTTAAAACATAGATGTGAAATTGCTTATAAATGTTTTAATGCAATAATTTCACTCTAAAATTATATCAAATTAGATGGCATATATTGCGACTACATCGTTCAACTAATGAAACCGATTATTAGATAATTATATTGTTTCATGCTTTAATAATCCTGCATAGTATCTCTAAATTACCAAATCAATTTATTTATTTCTTATTTATAAAATAAGTAATAATATGAATACTGTCGATTTATGGAAAATTTATAAACTTAAAACTTGTCTATAATTTGGAGATTGTAAATTTATAAATTAAAATAATATCCCCGATGGAAATATCATCAAAACTTTGAATCAATACTTGTAACTATTTTATTCCATTTAATTTTCTTACGTTAATAAATATATCTATGCTTAGCTTAAAAATTAAATTAAGAATAGTTTTTAAAATTATTATTAATAAATAGGTAGATATTTATTTTTATCTTTTTTTTTAATTAATAATGCATATTATATTTAAATAATTTGCGCTGAAATTAACACCAGCTTATAATATCATTTTAATTGTAAATTTTATGTTAATGCATTTTAAAAATATTATATATTCGCATATTTTGTAATTATTTTATGATTTATGAACTATAAAAATATCTTTAAAAAATTGATTTTCATTCGTACATTTTTTCTTGAAGATAAATATAATAAGTAATTTTTAATTCTTTATATCTTATATGTGTATTGTGGAATATAGTGCTAAGAAATACAAAAATAATTCATTAAGTTTATTTTATATCTTAATGTATGAAATATAATTATTCTGAGAAAATATGTTGTTTCATAATATTTAATGTTATTATTTAAAAAAATTTTTTAATTTCATATTATTATACATATTAATATAAATTTTTTACATTAAGATGCATCATTACAAATATAATAGTTTATTTAAGTAACAGTAATGATAATATAAATTTATATTTAAAAAGTCCTACATGATTAAAATCAATTAGTTTTAGGAGTAACTAATTAATTTACTACTTACAATAATCAATTTGTTTTAATTTATAAAGATACTATTAAACTTCACTTTGAAACAAATCTTTTTTTGAATTTATTATGTCTGCAACTTTTTACTTATAGTATAATTTAAATTCGTAAGTGATTTAGGTAGTTTTACAGATTTATGAATGTTTAACATAATTTTTAATCTGCGCCCTAGTTTTTATATTTTTCATTTTTTATTTGTCTTCTTAACATTTTTTAAAAGTTTGAAAATCAAGTTTGTAAAAGAATTTGTTCTGTTAATTGCTAGATTAATATCTTTAATATAAAAGTTCCTTCAATTTTTTATTTACTTGTAAATTAAAAAAAATTTATATCATGTTTATTAAGGATATTTTTTTAAGTTATTTAAAAAACTTAAATAGAAATTCACCGTCTAATTTCTTAAGATTTATGTTATAGCATTGAAAGTAATACCAGTTAGGCGTATTTTTAATAATGTTTTTTTCACAACACATTTACACGTTATTTCAAATAAATGTAATCATTTTAAACAATATTTTTAATTAGAATTCAGATTTTCTTATATATTTAATCGAACATTACTTTCTATGCATAAATCAAGAATAATTAAGTATTTTAATTTTATTAAATACATTAATAGTAAATTATTCATTAATTAACATTAACCTAATTTTGTCGTTCAATAGCATAATTCTGTAATCGACAAAAATAATCCTTTTTTCTTTTAAATAAAAACTATTCAATCATTAGGTAGCTTTTTACAATTAACTTTAGGCGATACAAGGAAAATACTTGTTATTTTAGTTTTAAATATTTTATAAACATAATTTTTTATAAGATAATAGTTTCATCTATTAACAATATTGAATTCAGACAAATCTTTTAAATTATATAAGAATTAATATCCTCATTGAAAAAAATTAAATAAATTATATTCATTAAATTTTTCTTGATACGTCAATATCTTAAACAACATTATTTTATTACATCTACAATATAATTTTTGTATATACTAATATTTTACTATATTTCCATACTTATATTTCCATTTTATTGTTTCTTATAGATTTTTGTAATAAAGAATCAACATTTTATGATAACTTTAATTGTAAGGATTGTTTCTCTCTTTCAACAATTATATATATGTATTCTCAACTGCTAATTCAATATGAAATTTTATTGTCTTGTTTACAATGGTTATTAGATTATTAACCTTTTTTGCCCATAAGTATTTTATTATAAAAATATAAATTCATATAATTTTAGTATCTAGATATCTAGTATCTAAATATCTAGATATATACACATACATCTAATTATCTCCCTTATATCTTTAATTAGTTCTTTAAAACAATAGATTTACTTTGAAATTTATTTTGAAAAAATAATTGAACTTGCATTAAAATTACCTGAATATATAGTAAATTTATTATGAATTTAACGTTTGTTATTAGCGGAACTTGTATTTCTAGACGATTGTTGAAGTTAACGATGTATTGTATCAACCAGAGAAGTTGGCTCGGTATTCGTTTTTTTATTCTTGACTTTTCAGATTCATACATTTCTCTATGAGTGAACGAATATATTATAAAACTGATGAATATTTTTTTATACTCAATATAATACATATTTTTTTTAATGTAAACGTAAATTTATGAAAACGGAAAGCTTTTAAATGAATTTGTTTTGGAATATATACAAACGGACTACGTTTATAAAACCGAACGTGCGCATAGAGCCCATAGTATGTAATAATTTATATGATTGTGTTACAAATAATTAGTAATCAATGAATAAATGAAAGAGGAAATATTTTTTTAATTTATCTAAATTAATTTATTTTTAATTCTATAAATTCATAAATAATTTTATAATTAATTTCAAATTTTACATTTATTAAAGTAATTGTTTCTATAAGTAAATATAAATTCTAATAATATCAATAAATTATTTTAAAAATTTAATTTCATAGGCGTTAACTTTGAATAATACTAGTAATGAAACCAAGGTACGCAAAGACATTAGTAAAAACGTCGGGAGTATTTTCAGCAAATGGAAAATTGGACACAGAAATTCCCACAACTCGATCATTTACAGCGAATGGTCCACCATTGTCACCCTGTTGAATTTGAATTATATATTAATTCCTATTAATGTACATTTTTTAGTATTGCTTGAATCAATGATTATTTTAATCTTAAATTAAATTAAATTTTCTAGAAGTAATACTGTGCACTTAAAATTATTATATACATAGATATATTTCTATTAAAATAAAATTTTATATTCATTATTACCTAAAATAATGATTACCATGATTGTTATAAAATGCTAACAAAACAAAAAGTGTATTAAAACATTAAAAATTTCAATTAAAGATGAGATAAGAATAATCATCTTTAAAATGCACTATCTTATTCATTTATAAACATAATTCTTTGGAATACTTACAAAACTCAGCTGTTTTCCAAAGATATTATACGCACAAAATTGCTGATGTTCGAGCGGTGTGCTAAAAAACTTATTGCATCTAGATTTTTTCATAATTTTCATGATAGTTTTTCTTAATACTGTAGAGGGTGTAGTGTTGTCCTTTATGTGCGCTCCCCAACCCATCATATCACCAAACATTTTATCATTCACATCTGTTTCTGGAAGTCTTATCATCATTTGAGAGCGATTGAAGATTATAGGTTCTGTCAACTGCAAATAAATAATGTTTAAATAGTCATTAAATTAATAAATAAGAATAAGTAATAATGTATAAAAATCTCATATTTGTAAATCCATAAAATGGATCGCATGATTCGTGTATATATTTTTAGTTTAATAGAAGAATAAAACGTTCAATTAATATGTTTCACGTACATATAATAAATATTATCATTACTGAATATACAATTTCAATATTGAATGAAAACATATTCATGATTATTCTTTAAAATACTATTTAATTAAAAATACTGAATGTAATGTATTTTAAAAATTATACTTTATGCTTCTTATAAAATAAAACACGTTGAGTTAAATTTATTCTTTGTACTAATTGGCTTCAATAATAGTGAAACTTCATATTTTTCATAATAGATAAGAATTGATAAAAATACTTTTGAATTGCATGTAAAATCAGTTATAAATTTTATAAGCATGTAAAAATGCAAAAAAGATTTATATTGATCACAAAAAGCTTTTTGTTTTTTAATAGTTACTTTAGTACTACTAATTGTTTAAATAGAACTGTAAAAGTAAAAAATAATTATAACTCGTTAAAATACGTTATTGCCTCAGTAATTCTCATTAAACTAATCGATACTTTCCTATTTGATATAAATGAAAATTGTTTTTAACTTAATGAAATAATTTTAGAATTTTTAAGGAAATTAAAAATGAAATAATTTTTTTGTCATACCCTGACAATGGCTATGTCATGTCTCGACATTGTACTTCCATTAAAGTCAGGGTGAATATGAACCGATGCAATCTCATGTGTATTGCCTGATATAGGGCTAGGATTATTGCTTCCCGTGTAAATGATTATTCTATTATAATACGTGGATTTGTCGAAAAAACAATGACCCGCCGAAAGTATATGGAATTCAGTGATTATTGTTCCGGCACAAAAATGAAAATCTGGATCCTTATATCTTATCGATGCTATAAATGGAAATTCATTCAGCTCTACGTCAAGTCCATCGATGATTCTATCTGTTTTGCCAAAGGTACCTAAGAATTTTAATGAATCAGTAATCATTGCTCAATTTTTTACTCTAAGGAGGTAATCCTGATATTAATATATAAATAAATAAATAATTTATATATATAAATATTAAATAGTTTTAATTAAAACAATTTTTATTAATTATTAATAACATTTAATTTAAATATTTATAATAAATAATTTATATTTGTATTAATTATTAATTAGTATTAATTATTTGTAATATTATTTTAAAATAATTTTATTTATTTTTGTAAATATTGCAGCACTATTTCAAGAAATATTTTTGATTTATTTTTACATAGCATTATAAAAATATTATTCTATTCAAAGATAAAAAATAATTAACCCATAATCTATTCAGTCTAATAATGAATTATTCACTAAACTTATTTATTTATTCTTCTAATTGGTATATAAAACATTAATTTTCGATTGTAGAAGATATCTATAAATAAAAAATATGAAAACAATGGAAATTATTTATTGAATAATTTAATATTATATTTTTTTCACCATAAAATGTACGAGGTATATTTAAATAAGAGTTAATGTCTACTACAAAAAAGTAATTTATATTAATAGATAAATTTTTATACGTTAAAAGATTTTCTTTTAAAATGATATTGAATTTAAATATTCAAATAAAACATTATTATATTCTTTATTTGATTTGAATATATTTTTATAAAAAATATAGTAAATTGATGCATTTTTACTGATTTCTGAAACTTTTCATATTTATTGAATTCGTTAATACTGTGTTTATCTTATTTTATTATTATCAAACTTTTTAAAGATTAGATTTTTTTCAAAATTCTCAAAAATACTGTTTATTTGAATATTAATAAAATGTTCTTAAATGATATATAAAGAACAACGTTTGCAAAGCCAGTAAAAACCATTTTATAGATTGCATATATATTTTAACGATTTAAAATAATTAAAAAATTATGTTAAAAGTATTTCATTTTTAAACAAAGTAACTTACCAACACATAGGCCTAGACAAAAAATTATTATAACACGGAAAATCATTTTACCATTTGCACTTTCTTTAACGAATAACCTTTGTTGCTAGGTTAATACAAGTACAATAAATTACTAACTAAGAGTATATATATAACTGTTTCTTTACTATGAAAATCTATATCATGCAAATGTACCATTATTTCTAGTCATATTAAAAATATAAATCAACTGAGATAATATTTACTCACTTATCATACGAATACTAAATACAAAAACTGGTCATAAAATTAAAAAATTTCCATTTGAATAACTTTATAGAATTAATTAAAAAACAAAATTTTTATGTTAATAGGTAAATAGAATATAATATTAAACTAGTATATTCAAATTAAGTGACGTTCTGATTAATTTACGAAAGTAAAAGTATTATTAAAATTATAGACTAGTAAACTCGTTAAGTCTGTTAAAATAGTAGCTGTTTTTGTAAATAAATAATTAAAAAGGTACATAAATTTAGATATATTTTATTTATTTTTATATTAATTATTATTCTGTAAATATTGAAATAAGAGAGTGCATATAATATAGATGAGAAAAAAATTACTAGATATAAATAAATATGTGCAAGTGTTCATTAGTAGTTTTGAATCTTGAAATGAAAAGTAAAAAAGATGAAATACAAAAAACAAATGGATTACTTAATTATATCAATATATATAAGTGTACTTAATATTGATATATATTTTTGCATATTCCAAAATTATTAAAAATAATTTTATTCTAAAAAGCAGGTAAAAATAGTACAAATAGTTATAATATTAACTTATTACTTTGTCATTTCTGTTTTTTAATGAAACATTATAGATTAACTGAATTTTGGAACTTTAAATATCTCAAAAACATATGTGTATATATAAACGTAGAAATATAAATTTAGTCAATAAATCATCAGTATTTATAAAATTTCGAATTTTAAGTTATGTATAATTAATTATATATTTATATTACACAAAAATACAATATAAATATTTTATTTATAATAATATAAATTGTTTCATGCAAAATTCGATTAATAGATAAAACTATTATATTATATTTGTTAATGCTATTTCTTATAATTAAATAAAATTTTTATAATATATAATAAATATAATAAAAAATCTAGTAAAATTTAAAAACATGTTTAAGGTATAAGTGTATATTAAATTCTGACTAAAAAAAAAAATAAAAATACTTAAAATATTTAAGCAATAAATAATTAATATATTAATGAAATATTTTTTAATAGATGAATGAGAGCAGTAAACTAGTGATAAGTAGAATAAGTATATACATAAATTTTTATACAGTTAATAATAATAATAAAAAAGGTAATTTGATATTTCTTCATTAATCTAAGAAGTAAATATTAATTAATTTTATGTTAAAGATTAGATTAAAATATTATTAATAACAATTATAATTATTATAAGTTATAATTAAATTGATTAAAATCAAAGGTATATAAATAATATAAATATCAGAATATTATATTATAGATATAAAGCACATTCTTCTATTAAATATATTAGATTAATTTTTGGAAAATACAAATGAAATACTATTTACAATATAATAAGAAAATTCAACATACTAAATATAATAAATAAATACAATATAAGATAAACAATATAATAAAAAGGTAAAAATTTTTATATAATTAGAATTTTACCATATAAAAAAATATATGAATCTTATTGATCGTTTAAATCAAGTATCTATATTTTACCATTATAAAAATATTTTATAATTTTTTTTTCAATATCTAAATAATTTTATTATACTAATAAACTGCATTATTTTTATAAATCATGTCATATTTCGGGTTTTAATACTCTCGATGTCTTTTAAAATTTGTTTAATTACTTAAAAATTGTTTTGTTCATAATTTAATAATTTATTATTTTTCATTTATATTCAATTGATATATGCGGTAAATAGAGAACTACAAGCGATATTTATTTACATTTTTAAATAAACATAAAAAATTTAATTTTATTATTTTTAATATTAATGAATATATTTTTTTATTCTATTCTCATTACATTCATAGTTAAAAAATTACTGAAAGAAAAAATAAATTAGAAACAATACTTGAATAATGATTAACAATACGGAATACCGAATTATATAATTAATATCAGTTATACTTTTTGTAAATTATTTTATAATTTATAAAAATTTTCAATATCTCTTTCATCTTAACTAACAGTAATATGCAATTCTTAATGGTTATACTTCATTTGAAATAGAATTTATATTTTCTTGTAATAACAGAATATTGACTATACAAATACTTCATTTTGGTCTTCATAATTTCACATTTAAGAAAGTGATACTTTATTTTTTAAACGAGTTAAGCAGTATATTCTACTAAGTTTTATTTATAAAATTTAAATTATAATTAATTATAAATTTTATGTAAAATGGTATTTAACAATAGACTGAAAAAGAGCAATTTTTTAAACAATAGCAATATTATTTTTTTTAATTTTTCACTATATAGAACAATGTAAAAATAATTTTTGAGAATAATAATATATAATTATGATAGAAATAGTACAAAATACAGTTAAAAAAATTTTAATATATCATAATAAAAAATTAAAAAGTTTTTTCTTCTAGTTTTTAGTTTATAAATTAATGTAAAAATTAATTGATATCAATTGTTATATCAATATTTCGCATTTATAATCATATTTAAATTATAATATTAGAAAATATTTCAGTTTATCAAATTGTGTTTTATATATTTAGAAATTTAAAAATGTAACTATCTGCAAATCGTGTAATCTTAAATGTTTATTTGAAACTTAAAATTGTATTTAAATATAAAAAAAATAATTTTTTTATTTATTTTATCGAAATATGTGAAGTAATATAAAATTTGAAAATATTTATTTTCTTAAGAAAGAATGGTTTGTTTGATAAAATATAATATTTGAAATAGATAATTTAACATTATTTTTAATCTAATTAGATATACTGTATATTTCATATTCAAACATTCGTTGGATGATGGCAATTTAATATATTGGCATAATATTTCCGTATTTGACCATGTATTTACTTATGTAATTGTTTTTTAAACATTATCTGTATGTTATTGAAATTTAATATCCTTTAATTAAAGAATATAGAAAAAAATAGAAGGTATTATGAACTTAAAAAATTGTAATTTAATTACAATTAAAGTTAAATTAAAGTTTTAAGGAAATAATGAAAACAACTATAAAAGCATAAAGAAAAACTATATAAAAATTGATATAGTACCTTTAGATTTATAAAATAATAAATTACAAAAAATCAGGAAAAGTTGATTTAAATTAACAATAGACGAGAATAAACTAATATTATGTTGAATGTTTTTGTGATTTTAATAACGTAGTAGTAGGGGCTATAAATATATAACTATAAAGTATAAATTTTTAATAACGAATTTTGTAAGATTTTAAAATAATAATTAATGTTAGATAAATATATATATATATATATATATATATATATATTATACAAGTATAAATGAATGTATGTATGTTTGCACGTATGTACAAACTGAAACTATGTAAACATTTATGAAGTTTAATGTGTCAACCCACACGTATTCATGGATGTATATATATATATATATATAAACATACGTGTGTTCATTCTTATATGCATTTCGATAATATAATAAAATTTTATAAAAGAATACATTATATATAAAAACATATAATCTTCAGATGTTGGACATAAATATTTTTGCAGTAAGTATGTTTTAAAGAAAAATATTTTATATCGAAAATATGAGAATTATTGAAAATACAATATCACATATATATTTAAATTTAATATATTGCATTTTATTTTTGATATTTGTATATTAAACGGTAATAAATCTGTAAATAGTGTGTAATATACATAATAAATTTTTATTGAAAACAATGACGTAGTAAAATATTGTGTAACTCTGAATAGCGAAGAATGTATTTACGATAACTAAGTTATTTAAAACTAAAAAAGAAGTATTTTATAAAGTGTTTTGAGTGACGTATTTAATAAATCTTATTAAAATATATCATTAATTATTATAATAATTATTTAATAATTTTTATGTAGATTAAATTTATCAAACTATAGTTTTTCCTCTATGTTTATAAAATTATAATTTTGCAAAAAGTTTCTCAACACAGATTGTGGAGCACTCAATTTTACAAATATTTCCGTCAGAGAATTAAAAAAAATATAAAATTTTTTTTCAGTGAATTATATAATATCTAGTTAAAAATAATATATTGAAAATAATATTTGATATATATATATATATATAATATAAATAACAATGATCCCGATTTTTTCATATTATGAATCATTCAAAATATATTAGAACTGTCTATTCCCTTTAAGTCTTAGATTTTTACTTCTGTTCGACGATCATTGTTAATATAAAAAGAGTACTTTTATTAATATTTACTTTGTTAATTTACAGTGGATTTATATATATATTATATATAATAATAATAATATCTTGAAATAAAATTCATAAGAGAATTATTGATTTTGAAAAATAATAAATGTAGTTGAGATAGATTTAAATATTAATAATATCTTGTATACATAAAAGTAAAGTAGAGTTCAACTTAAAATTATGATAATATTTCACAATTTATAGGAATAACTTAAAAATGATCTGGAATATCACGAAAGAAGACGTATCTATTTAATTAAGCATATAATATATCGAGTTATTCTATCTTTTAAAAAAATAATGAAAATAAAAGTAATAATTTTAATTACGAAAAGTGTACAATACCTAATTGCTGCTGATAAATATTTTTTAATTTTTCAATTTAATGTTCTCTCAATTCCATTCTTTGGTTATAAATATTTAAAAAATAATTTAAAAAAATAATACTTCAATTAATTAAAATATTAATTGAATATAGAAATATATTGATAAACAATTACTTTTCAAATTATAGTAATGTATATAAATAAAATATATAATACAGATTTAAATATATATTAAATATATTATTAAATGCATCATTCTTAAAAAATTGTTTATATTAAAAAGGTACATATTTTTAATATAAAATTTTTAATACAAAACAATATTATACATTTTTAATATAAACAATTTTTTAAGAATGATGCGTTTTCGGACAATTATATATATTTGTAATATTAAAATAATATAGAAAATTTAAATGAGAATTTAAATGAAATTATTATAGCACATACGAAAATTAATTTTTTACAAAATATGTTACAACATGGATTAAATGCGTTTCAAATAAAAACAATTATATGTTATATAATTTTACATAATATTATTCAAATATAGTCGTTAATAAAAATTGATACATAACTAATTAATGTTTAATATTAAATAATGATACATGTTATTAAGTGTAATTTTTTATTCATAAAATATTGTTGCTTTTATTCATAAAATAAACTAAATTCATTGAGTGTAAGAGTTATAAAGACTCGAATAAAAAAATAAAAAGTAACGATTTGCAGGTAAGATAAATAGTAAATTAGAAGATCTATGCCGATAAGTTAGAAAAGTAATTTCTTATAAATTTTTATCTCTAATTAGAGCTGTCATACTATTAAAAACAATAATTAATGAACAAAGGTATTATAATAAGTATTAAATTTACTTTATATTACTGTTTTTTTTTCAAACCGAACCTAGTTTACTATGCAAATTATTTTCTGTAAAAATTATATCACATAAATTTTATTAAAATAGTCAAATATTTTTATTCCAATTTATGAAAAATTAAAATTATAAGTTTTCAAAAAATTAAAAAAATTTTTTTTTTAATGTTTACGTAATGTTAAAACAATACGGAATAAATCATTAAGAAGTTCATTTTTCTATACTTGTATTGGCGAATATTTTGAAAAACATTTTTTAATAACTGGTAACTGATTTTTCTACTTTATCTACCAGAGGTTAAGAAAGTATTGAAAAGAAGTTTTAAAAATATCAGATTAAATTTGCAATAATATACTTCAATCAAGATTTTTAATGATTCTATTAAATAAAAAAATTAAAGGATCCTATTTTATAATCTAAATATAATTTAGAATTTTTAGTTTTAAATAAGAAATTAATTATTTAAAATATTTTGCGAGTATGCGTTTACTGTACAATTCCGCAAACAATTATGAAATAAACATTGGCAATCAACTACTTTGTTACTATTAATAAGCGTAATCAAACTTATTTTAATTTAATATTTCCTAATATATACTTTTCTGTAATACAATAGAAAAATGTGGCCTTAGGATGAACGTTTAGGGTTCATATTTACTAAGTTAATTTTGAAATCATTAAACTCCAAAGTTGTAAAGAATATTTTTACGGTGCAATCAAGATTAGCCCGAAGAAATCTAAATGTATATGGCTATGCATTAAGGGAATAAAAGGTGAGTAAATGAGCTTAAATAGTAGTCGAATTCGATTGGCTTATACAACATATAGATAGGATATACGTATTTTCGGAGAGAAGAGGCAGGTAATATACAGAAAGGTAGTTTGCGTGACTAGCAGTAGCGTACGTTACTAAAGCGCCTATCTCTTCGTTCGGTGCTACTGCCAAGTACTCTTCCAAGCTTGGCTTTTAAATATATGTTCCAGAAGCTGCAAATATGTATAGTCTCTGAGCACGGCAAATTAGTCGGCGGGGGTTAAACGTTACGAGATTCTGCATCAGCGTGGAAATAACGAGCCTCAAATATAGCGAAGCTTAGCGCGAGCTTAACAATGCAGCTTGTAATCTACGATTTTACGATATTTCTAACCTTTAAACGCTTTTTGGCTTCTTTAGCTTCTATACTTTTTTTCGTCTAGACTTTAGAATTCGACCTGATTAAAATGTTAACAAACTTATTAAAATCGACTTAAATTTTTTATTTATTTGTTTGAATTTGTTTTCATTTGCATGGAAATTATTTTACAATTAATTTCTAGTGTAGCTTTTAAAAACGTACTTGAACTGTTCAGAACAGTCTCTTACATTAAGAATTTTATAAAATAGTTGAGATGAGTTTCAATTTTTAGTGTAAAAAAGTCGTCAATTATTTATAATTGTAATATTTCCTACAAATTTTTTTTTAGGTAAAGGTTATCTATAAGTAAAGTTTTTTGTGTGTCAGAAATTAGTTATTTTTTAACGTTTTTTATTGTTGCTTAATTCTTGAATCATTGAAGTAATTTTTACGTAATAAATTTAATTTAATTTAAATAAATATATTTTAGAAATGTGTAAAGGTTTTTCCTGTACTTTTTTCCTTCAATACATATTTACTTTCTTACATTATTTATTTCTATTCCCTAATCGGTCATTATTAATCTTATCAACTTTTTCTTATTTTTCAAGTGCGAGTTTCCATACGATTCGCGTGAAAGACGTTTCTGTTGTAACACCAAAGCTGAGAATATTTGAGAAAAATAATTAAATTTAATTCGTAATAGAATTAGATTAAAACTAAAGAATTTGTATGTTTTGAATCAGACGTACTGCGCAATTCGAGCTGTATGGTTACTGAAAGAATGAGCTTTTATATTAATATCATTTAGTAGGTTATATCTTTTCTCTTTCTCTCTCTGTCATGCTCTTTCTAGGTATAAAATTCATAACTTTGTATATTAAAATTTTTTCTTATGATTTTAATAACAGAGTTAAAAATATTTATTCAGTATTTTTTCAATTCTTAATATGAATATTTATTTTATATAAGTTTTAAGCTGCATCATTTCCTTTAAATCAATATATTTAATAATTCACTGTTTTAACGCAATAAAAATGTATTTTTTTATCGAAAATACGTTTTCTAATTAAATAAATAAACGAAATAAAAAATTTTCACAGACATGTTTTTTATTCCTGCATAAATATATTTTATTTCTTCGTTCTCAATTTTTTTCATTCTCTTTCATTTATCAATATTGAAATTAACGCAGTTATAAATCTTTAATTTTTTTTGAGAATATACTTTTATATTTGAATCTGAAAGAAATTATTGAAAAATGGTATGAATAAATTATTTATAAAAAATTGTGACTATCTGTATAATTTGCCTTTATAGTGCATACTTTTATCAATGATCTAAGTAATATTTATATAAAATTTTCATATTTATATCATTATTTAAATATATATTACTTTACAATAAGTTAATTACATTCTTTTTACTTATTACTTGAAGTATTTTCTATAATATTTGCTATATATACTATATGTAATTGTATGCACTAAATATATTAAAATGTATCTAATAATAAAGTTTTTAATTAGAATAATGATGAAAACAATATCATTTTGAATTGTATAAATTAAATTAATCAATGATCTGTCAAATAAATTTTCAAATATCATTCATATTTACATATTTATTGGCAAATTTTCAAGTGTTGTAATAATAGTGCGTTGAATAATTAAATATAATATAAGGTACTATTATGTGTTCAAAACACATTATACAATTGATTTTAATATCTTTAAAAGTGCGGTTATGAAATGTCTTTTAAGGTTTCTAATTTAGTGATTTATCAGATGTATGTAAAATACTGTTTAATATTTTGTAGATTTTATGAAATTTACGAATGAATAACTACGCACAGCAATGAAAGTATCTAATGTCTACGATTAAAATTTTCAATAAATACACATAATCGAATTTATTAAATTATTTATATAAATTTTGTTCCTAAATTTTTTAAAAATATTTAATATTTTTTAGAAAGGTTTTGTTACTTCAAAGAAATGAGTATAATCTATTATAAAAATAATTTTTATTAGTTTAAAACGTGTCAATAAAAAACAATCAATTAATAGCGTTAGTTTTAAAACGCATAATATTCACGAAGATATAACATTCATCCATACAATTAAAATGCAAACCATAAATAATATTTTATTTAAAACTTGCGTTTTGTACTGGTTTGAGATTGTTACTTTAAATTTCAATAATAATTCTTATAAAGATATTCTCATTGAACGAGTTAAATTAATTTTATAAAAATTACAATAAGCATTGTTTAATAATATTTGGAACTAATACTTTTAAATAGTCTCATTTTTATTAGATTATCAGATTCGGGAATTGTAATCTGCAGTTCGGTAACAGTAGGATCAATGGAATTGACTGGTATCTTCAACATACTATATGTATATGTATATATAGGAATCTCAGTCACGCAATATGTCGGAACATCGTCAAATTCACCCATAGAGTTGATCAACATTGCTATAATTGTAAAGTTACACAAATAAACATTAATGACTTCAGGAAAATCAATAATGGAGTACCTAATGCTTTGAGGGTTTATATTTGTTGTTTAAGCTATAACCTCCTTATAATCTTGGAAAAGTTTGAGTATCCGGAAAAGATGTTCGAATATATCACAACTGTATTTAGATTCACTATCGTTTTCCAACTGGCATTAATAATTTACAAGTCCAATTAGTGCGTGATGATATGCAATTATATGAAGAAGACTTTGCGATCGAACGGCACATTGTTGGCTAATTGCTAAAAACCTGAGAACGACAAATGTTTCTTATGTATACTACTAATTTGATTGTAACCAATATTGTTTAATTTTTTTCCCAATCATATCAATCCTCGATTTTGTCTTTTTCAGACTGCATTTTTTGTTGTTGAGAAGTGAGGTTGTTTTCGGTTGCTAAGAAAAAAACTCACATGTGGTGTATGTAGATTCTTATATTTACTGAAGGATACAAAAGCTTTTTATAAGGAATAAATTTTATTATAAAAATGTAGAAAATAGTTTCCAAAAAAAAAACAGATTGATCTTTCTTTGGATTAATAGATCTCTGTATGTGTATGTTACACAATGTCATTAAATTATAAAGATTTCATAGTTTCTTTATTTCTTAATATTATTTTATTTTATTCTAGGAGTACAAAACTAATTCAATAAATTATTATTATTATTATTATTATTATTATATGAATATTAACAAGTTTAATAACAATAATTATTATTTTAATAAAATAGTTATATTTAAATTATTTTATTATAATTTATTTTATAAATTTTAATAATTTTATTAAATTTTTCTTTAAAATATTTACAAATCTGCGAATCTATTTTTTCTATGAATTTTTTTTATTATCTTATAACATATACACTTATATTCATTAATTTTTTCCATGTTAGAAATTGATACAATATTTCTAGTATTCTTTTATTTTATTTATTACTTTTATTTTATTTATTTATTACTATTATTGTATTGTCATTATTATTTATAATTATCCATGAACTTAACTACGATTAATTTACAGAATTTTTCTTTCTTAATATATGTTAGTATTGATATATGTCTCCTATAATATATTTGAGCATATCTTCAAAGTCTTATTAAGATAAATTAATACGTAAAAGGATTTTTTCACTATGTTCTTATTGGTTCATTTACATATAAATATTTTCTATGTACTGTGCCGATATTTTAGATCAAATTTACTGCCACTATACTGATTATTCAAGTTTTCAAAGAAGAAAAACTTTTTTTATTTGAAAAATGAAATAATTATAATATTTTTAATTTGTGATTATTGAACATGAATTAAATTTTTAAAGTTAGATAAATATTATAAGGAATCGAAGTGAATATATAAATTTTCTGCTGGCATTTACTTGTATTTAACTCTATAAATATAAAAAGCTTCATAGCATTTTATAATTTTTCTTAATTTATCATTTTATATCATTCATATATACATAAATATATAATATAAAAGATTGTAGTTATTCAACAATTCTAGATAGAAATATTGAGTAATCTTTAATAAACAATAATTATGTGAACCTGATAAAAAAAGATTAAACAAAATTTAGTCAGTCAAACATTACATAGCATTAATATAATACTTTACATTAATAATAAACTAAAATAATTATTTAATATATACGTATATGATTAAAATATATTTTTTAATTTATGCAATATATATATATATATATATATATATATACAATAACTTATTTCATATGTAATTTTTATAAAAATGTTCATAATATTTAGATGTAAATATCCATAATATTGCTTTGAAAAGTATGACTTTTCTAATTAGTTGTATCTTTTTAAATTCATATTATAACATGAATAAAAGATTATAAAATAATTTAATAAATAAACCTATAATAAATTTGTACTATCTAAATTATTTTGAATGACTAAATTAATAAAATTCATTTGAGAGTAAATATTTGTATATACATCAGGATAACCTTTGGCACATGGAATAACAAACGAAGAAATGCCAACAACTCTTCCGTCAATAACTAGTGGACTGCCACTATCACCCTGAAAAATAAAAAAAAATTTTATTAAATAGATCGACTAAATATATGACACAATTTTAATAATAATAATAATTAGCTTATAAAAATAAAAATAATTAAAATTAATAATAATTTCGATATTTTATTTTAATATGATCTTCACTGTAGCTATCAAGTGGAAAATAAAATAATTGAAGATAAGCGATAAGATTATAATTACCAGTGATATTTGGGTCTTAACCACTTTCACTTTTCTTTACATAAAAGAGAAATGAGTTATTATAAAAATAATTTAATTTAAAAATGACAGAAATAGGAAAACGGAAAAAAAGAAAAATAAAAACAAAATTATTAAAGAATATGAAATAGTAAAATGCGTATTAGAGGAAAATAAAAGAAAGTAGATAACGTTTGGTAAGAGATAAAGAAAATATAAAATATTATTAGTTAAAAATATGGTAAGAAAATGTAAGAAAATCAAGGTATCTAAATGAATTTAAAGAAATAATGTTACAAGGATTAAAAAATTTGTAATCGAATGAATTTATATATATATAAGAGTAAATGAGAAAAGGAAAAAATGAAAAAATTCTATATAAATTCCTAAATATATACAGAAAATATGAAAGAGAAAAGAAACAATGAAACATGTTATGAAAAAGTGTGACAAAGTCCATAATAAAACAAAAAGTTGGATAAAAAAGATCCAAAAAGTATCAGAAATTTATAATATTTATTAAACTAAAAGAAGATAACAGGTTACATAGAAAATAAATAATAGAAAGAATCAGGAATTATTGATAACCATGCCTAAACGTTCATTAATTTCAATATCTGTATATAAAAATATAAAATTTATCACGCTAATTACCATTTAGTTTTATACATTATTAAAAAAAACAGTTTTATTTCATAATGCATTTATAAATATCAAAAGGTCATTATTATTTAAGTATTAAAAAATAAATCAAAATTAGTTTTTAAATAATTCTAAAACATAAAATAATGAATAAAGTAGCTGCATTTTATATTTTCAATAAATAATAAAATTAACATAGACAAATTAATAATTGTAGATCAAAATGAACGTTGTTTTATACAACAGAAAATATATCTGAACTTAAACTGGAAAAGAAAACATAAAAATTTTTATGCTTAAGCACGTTCATCTCATATTTGATGAATTTGAACTATCTATATTTGTAAAATTATAAATTTTAGGATAACAGACTAACCTATGAAAGATATCAAGTTCACTGACTCTAAAACTGGACTGATTTTTTTCTTATATTGTATTATTAGGAAATCGTAATAATGCAATATTTAGAAGACCAAAAACATGACTTAATATATTTTAAATAATATTAGTAGGACTTACAGTACATATCCCGACTCCAGCTCTCTGAAATGCACAAAAACGTCCGTTATATTCCATAGGACCAAAAATTCTTTGACATTGAGATTTATCAACAATGTTCATTGAAGCTTTTATTAACTGATTAGAAGGAGTTTGTAATCGCATGTCGGTAATTCCCCAACCACTGATCAAACCTATTTCACCGGGAACAATATTTTTGATTGGAAGGTTTACTTTATTTTGAAACTCGTTGAAAATAATAAAATCTTGTAACTAAAAAAATATAAATTTGTTAGCTTTAATAAATAATCAAAAGTTTTTCTAATGAAATAAAAACAATTGTTTTAAAAATTCTCAAAGCTTATTTAATTAATTTTCTTCATTTATTTTTAAGAAGTTAAATGATAAAAATACTGTAATTTAAGTATATAAATATATAAAATTATAAAATATTAAAAAAATTATGTAATTGTATTTGAAATAATGACTTATGTTTTCTATTTTTATTTTAATGTGATATTAGTATATAGTAATTAAAAATTGACTATTAAAAAATTTATATATAAGAATAGTTTCGATTTTCAGATCCTAATTTTTATTGCTTTTTTCTGTACGATTAACTGATGTATAAAAATATAATTTATTATGTAATGTTTTTTATTCTTTTCAAAATTCATAACTACATTTATACTATTTGCAAAGCATTTTATTATTTTGTATACATTCTCATTTAATTATTTCCATACTTCTTAAATATAGTTTAGAAGCAATTTAAAAACATAAATTCAAATTATACATTATTTGTGAAATATTTATAAAATAATAAAAGTTAACTGAATGTACATTTATTATACTCAACTTATCAAATATTAAATTCCTATCTAGAAAATAAAATATAATTTCCAATTGGTCTTGGGAAACTAAAATAATAAGATAATACTTTATAAGAAAAAACATAAGTAATATAACGTAAAAAGTTATTGTTAAGAATTCGATTTTTTCTAAAAATTAAATTATTTAATTAAACATTGAATTTTTAATAAGTGATTTCGTTTATTCTAATTATGCCAAAGGAAATAAATTGTTATTTATTTATCTCCAATATTAAAATAAATTAGTTTTCAAAAATTTACATCTAAATATAAATTAAAAAAACCAATAATTTTTCTTATGGTGAATTATAATTATCTAGAATATTTGTGTTATATAGTGTGAATTATTTTAAATTTAATAATTTTGAATTTCATATTAAATAGTTTGATTTGGTATTTTATTTATAGTTTTCTTTTTATTATTATTATTATTATTATTATTATTATTATTATTATTGGTTACTTTTATACACATTTAATATAATTTTTAACTTGTTAATGAATTTTAGTATATATTTATAAATGAAATGCAGATATCGGAAACCATTTACATGAAATTATTATGATTTAAAAAATTTTAATGTTGTAAAGTTCTTAGATTAATTAAAATTTTAACTTACAGTAATAATAGCTATATCTGGTGACGTTGCTTTGAATTCATTATATCCAACAGGAATATCGACTCGTTGTATCCTAAAAGCTGGTCCGTTGGTAGCGATTGAACTACTGACTCCAATATATATAACTATTTCTGCATAATATGGTTCTGCTTTATAAACACAGTGAGCCGCAGTGAGGATGTGATAATTACTGATGATTGTACCACCGCAAAAATGCTTGTTCACCCTAATATACCTCAACGATGCCATGTATGGAAAATCTTTTATATCTGCATTTTCACCACCAATAATTCTTGATATTTTTCCATTAATACCTAAAAATATATACAAATTATAATGTATATACGTTTAAGAAAAAAGTTTAATACAAATGTATTTCTTTTCGTAACTTAATTATATTTTCGAATTGCTCCTAATAAAATTTTTTAGCTTTGATTCCATATAATCAATGTTATAAATGAATATATTTTATATAATTTATTTATTTAATTCTGTGCAATTTAAAATAATTAATCACTTTAATAATTATTTTTAATTAAATAATTTTTTTTAATTATATCTATATATTATAAAGAAGAAAATTTTCAAAATTACTGTAAGAATAAAATTAGAACCAGCATTAAATACAGATATTTCATCATTCATTTTCGTGGTTTCAAATATAATTAAAATCAATAAAATTAAATGTCTACGTACAAATTTTATAAATTGTAGATTTAAGTTCTATATCATAATTAATTTTTTGTAATTACAAAGTTTATGAAAATTAAAAGATGTAGTGAATATAGATATAAAAATATTATTATACGAAATTAAACTTACTTATATATAATGACATGAACAAATATATAAAAATTCTGAAGTTCATTTTTATTTTAATACGTAAATATATATAATATGTAAATGTTATTCAGTAAGAATGAATATTGTAAATTGTCTTATTCAGCATAATTTTAGTAATTTTTCGTTAAGATATTATTCAGTTCGTTTTGTAACGTTTATTATCACACATATATATCCACTACGGTATAACGAAGAAATACTCATTTAGATATTACTTGTTAGCCTAGGTGCAAAATTTATCAAAAAATAATTAATTTTAATTGTTCATTATATAACTGATAATTGAAGAATCGTGAATACTGATATTTATTGATTGCTTAGTCCAATTTGATGAAAACGACATTTCTGAAATTCCTACAACATTATTATTATGACACAATTAAGAAAATCGAAAACTTCTGTTGCAATGTAAACTAAGTATGTCACTTCCATTAAATTTGTTTATACTTGTAAATTAGGTTCTTAAAGATCCCTAATATAATAGCAAAATATTAACTCAAATTATAAAAAAGCATATATATATATATTTTAATAAAAACTATTAAAAAAATGTTGAATTCACTAAAATTAGAAATATATTTAAATAATCTATGTATTGAGTCTTGTTTAAGTAATTCGAAAAAAAATATTAATAGTCATTAAATTTAAGAAAATTTTTATTTTATAATTTAATTTAAATTTTTCTTAAATAAAATTATAATTTTATATAAATATCGATAGAAGTGTTTTTATGTTGTAGATAATGATTAAAAAAAGTTAATTATCTTAATTATACGAGAAAAGTGGATTAAAAAAAAATTATTTGGGTCCAACGATTGATAGGCATAATCTTTTCAATATACTGATAATAAATTTTACAATTTAAAATTTTAAAAGTATATTATCCATCGCGTAAAATTAACGTAAAGTAATTTATTTAACAAATAAATTTAAACATTTAAATCATTTAAGATTAAAATTTGCTATTCAAATATTTGCATTTAAATTTATATCAAATAAATTTTCAAGAGAATTATTTTCTCAGTTATTTTTGCAACTTAAATAATTAGCAAAATTTTATGCAAAATTAATGAATTCAATATAAATATATGAAATAGATAAAATCAGAAAGTATATAAAAAAGAGCGTAATACGAACATTAGATTATAAATGATAAAAATTTGAATGTATTTAAAAATTTAATTATTCAATATTACACATTAGATACATCGTTTAAATTTTTTATGAAATATTTTTATAATTCTAAAAAATATGAATGATCTCTATGTTAAAAAAATTATATTATTTTTTAAAAATTATTTAAGTATATTTATTTACGCAAGAACAAATAATTTTAATATTGAACTGGATGAAACTATATCTATCAAGGTGCTAAATATTAGTTTGCATCACATCATAAGTGAATTGATGCAATATCTTAAATAAATGATTTATTGTAAACAATAATTGTAAATATATTTAGAAAATGTATACAAGATGCAATATACTTCAAATATTACTTTTATACTTAAAGATACTTTTAGCCAGAAGCACTCGTTGGTATATTTCCTGTCGTCAATGAGTTTTTACTTAAGGTAATATTCACTAAATCTACATTGTAGTAAAAATGGAGTCACATTTATTTAATTTTATATTGTAGTTTCTTTATATGTATAATGAACTACGAATATGTTTATTTTATCTTTTATATTAGATTATATGCAAAATATAATTTTAAAAATATAATTTGATTTGAAAAGGTTATTTGCATATAACTTCTTTATTCAATATTTATGAACACGAGATAAATACAAATTAATAAATTAAACGTAATTATATGATCGGTGTAATATTTAAGCTAAATATTATTATTTTATAAAAACATTAAATTATAATCTTAAAAATATGTTTTCCTTATCTTCGGAAAACATTGAATCAGGTATAATTATTTATTAAGTACATTATTAGATACAAGTATAAAGTAAATTCAAAACTAATATTTTAATTAATAGTATAAAAATAATATTACCACGTATCTATAGCTGACATTAGTAACAAATAATTAAGATAAATTAATTTAGCTATATATTGTTTTTAATTATATAGAAAAATAAATACAGTAGTATGTATCTGCTTTTACGCGTATACGCATGTAAACACATAAATTAATTATGATACATGTATATATATGTTTATTGAATTAGTAGAATTTAATTGATTTAACTTAATGTATTTATATTTTTTTAAATAATAAAATTTTTACTCAATGAAAAATTAATAATTAGTTCACAAAAAGCTAGTTTGAATTTTTTCAATTTTTTATAGCATTTTAATTTATTATTATTTAAACAATTAATAATTTATTAATTGCTTCTACTTTAGTGCATGTTTTTAGAAAATTAAAAATATAAGAATGCGCAATTATATATTTACATTAATAAAATTAACAATTTAATTGTATAATTTTAAAATTAAAAAATGCTTTATTACTTGTTCTTGTTTAATCAGTTATTTGAAAGAATATTAGAAAAGTATTAATTATTTACAAAAATATTCAAATATACAAGATGCAAACAATAGATAAGTAGCGAAATCGGACAAATGAAGAATTTTCAATTCAATATGAGCAGTATCATATTACACAGTGTATTAAGAAGCTTATAGATTAAAAATAGGACAATATTTATATTAATATTGAATGATCTACAATGTTAGCGATTTTACCATATCAATATTAAATTTTATAATTAAAATAAATAAATTATAATTTTATGAGAATTAATATTTTTTTCAAGGTTTGAACATTTTAAGCTGAAATTTAGATTTGAATAAAAAATTGCTTTATATCACGATAATAAAATAAAAAATTGCAAATAAAAAATATACATATTTGAAAAAATTAAAAAAACAGTGTGATTATAAAGAGCGCAGTATGATTTCCATATTCAGGTATTTACATCATCTACAATACATGCATACTTACGATGATATGAGAAAATTTGATAATACGTCAGAAGATACAGACTATAATAGAAATAGAAATGAAAACATTGATAGATAAAAAAGGGGGAGGAAAAAAAGAAAAATAGATAGAAATATGTGTAATAACTAAGATCCTGACTGCATCATATACACTAATATTTAGAGTATTTAAGTATTGAAACATTGAAATCCAATTGATATATTTAAAAAATTTATTATTTCTTTAATAACTTTAATATATTTTAGAAGATATTATCCCAAAAACAAATTATAGTATATATTCCCTGAGTATTTATTTTAAAAAGGAGCAAAATTCTGTAGTTTATCGTTACAACGATCATAATTATTGTAATTATTATGTATTTTAAAATATAAAGCAAAAATATTAAGTTTTTAATATTGTAGAACATTTATAACAAACATATAATGAACCACTATTTCAAACAACTTGAATAAAAATTACAAAAGTAAATCAATTACTTTTAATAGGATATTATAATGTAATAATATAATATAATAATATATGATATCGTAAATAATTAATATTTCAAAAGAGGAGGTCTTAATTAAAATTTATCGCAGTGAAGGATGCATATAATCAAGAGTTATGAATGCTCTATATTAATAAAATTAATACAAGTAGAGCTAAATTTATACATAAAATATTCATTTGTGAAATATCATATGTAAATATTCTATTAATTTTACAATAAAAAGTATTCAAATTGAATACATAAAAAATAACGTAAAAGCATATGTTGTGAATTAAAAAGCTCCGGTGGTACATATACTACGCGATAAGCAATATCTAATTAGAAAAACTTTCTACAATATACACATTAGAGCATATAAACTAATAGATACTGATCAATATAAATAGTTATCCATAAATCAAAATCTAATAGAGAATATTGATATCTAAAAGATGATTTGAATCTTTGTCAAAAGAAGTAAAAAAAATGAATATTTATTAAAACATATTCAAAAATACGTGTTGACACTAAGAAGTATGTATGTGATACATAAAAATATTTTTTTTTAGTATCATAAAACTAATCGAATAGTTCCTCGATTGCAAAATTAATAATTTTTAAATTTATGGTAAATTTTGAAAAATTTTAAATTATTAAATATTAATTTATTTTGACTTTTTTACATTTAAATTTTGTTTTGTTTTGTGTAAACAAAGATCTTAAATAACTAAAACATTTTGAAAAACAATGATTTTTCAGGTAGTATTATACAGGTATTATTATTCAGGTAGTATATACAGCTGTATACCTTTTTTTTTGTGTATTTCAATATGGTTTCAATATTGAAACTAATTTAAAAACTGATTAAAATGTTATGTTTATACTGTATAAAATTACAGTTGTGCAAGGGTAAACAGGTGAAGTAAAATTTCAGATAACTCAATTAAATAAGTATAAAGAAGACATAAAGTCTAATTTAAACAAAGATACTGATTACTGCTCATTATTGATGCGTTATTACAAATTACTGCTAATTATCAGAAAATTAATAAAACAGTTTCTGTAATAGAACAACAATAATAGATATGAATAATATTATAAGAACATGGTTTTTATCGATCTTTTATTCTTAAAATTATTTAATTTATATAAGTGTGTTGTATAAGTGGACATATTGTATATATTTAGAAAATTCATTAAATACGAATAAATAGCAAGGACTACATTTAATAAATGAAAATAGAATTTTTTGTTTACTTTATTAATTTATTTTTTGATTTAATTATTCTTAATTTTAATTATAAATAATTTAGATTTTTAAATATTTTTCATAGAAATATAAGTTCATTGTTCCTTTTAAGAATTAAGCTAATGCTATTACAAGTAAACTTGATGTGAGCTAATATATTATATAATATTTTTTACATTTTAATTTTTCTTTTATATAAGTTAAAAATTTAAAAACCAAAACTGATTATTTCATTTGGAATTACTTATATCTTCACAGTTTTCTTATTTATGGATAAAATTTTTGCTTATAGATCATTTAACTAATTCATGTTGCCAACTATCTTTTGAGATGTCAAGTACTTTTCAGAAGTTCATCTTAACTTTAATTAAAATATTTTATCCGTCAAATATTTGACTAAATTAAATATTAAATTTTGTTTTAAAACATTTTTTATATAAAACTAATCCATAATTGTTGTTTATCATTTTATTTTTAATATAAGTTTCATATTATACCTATACAAAATATATCTTAAAAAAAAATAAACAAATACATATAAAAAATGGAGTTTTATATTATAAAATAATTATTAGAATTTTTCAATAAATACTTAAAAAGAAAATATTTTTTAGGATTCAAATCGATGAATAAATATTTTATTAAATCAAGAGTTTCTTTTTTAATTATAGTATAGTATAATTAATGAGTATAAATTATGTTCATTCAGCTTTAATTATAGAATACAATTTTTAATTGTAGTATTTTAACGTAAAAATTAGAAAAAGACATTCAATTTTAGTTTTACAACTATGAAATTTATCAAAATTTATCTTTGTATAGAAAAAAGAACTCTCTTTTCTGAAGATTTCGATATATATAAAAAATTCGTATTAGTGACAATACATATAATAACCAAAACATATTTATTTAAAAAATATTGACAATAATTATGTAATAATAACCATATTGCTAATTAAAATTATATGTAATTTTAGTGAAAATTAATGATGTTTGCTTATTTTTTATGTAATAAACGTATCAAACGTCCGATTATTCTTTTTTCATCTACATTACTAATTCCTCGAGTTTGGAGTAAGTCGTTAACGTTTTTATTAGATTAAATCAAATAAAAATGAAATGAATTTTAAATTTCGTTATATAAGAATGATTTATTAATAAATTACACTAGTATTAAATATATATATATATGTAAATGCAATGGATAAATTTATAAAAAAAGAAATAATTTTTTAAAATATTAATATATAAATAATAAATTTTTTAAAAAATATTTTAATATAAAAAACTAATATATTCACATTTCAAAAAATAATTATTACCTCTCATTATTATAATTGTAAAGAATATTTGAGATTTTTTGTTTTAAATATGAAAATACACGGACTAATTATTATATAAACAAAGTTTCTATTTTTCTGTTTGAAAATCACTGCATGAATGCGGCTGAAGAAGTCGTATTTTTATTGAATAAGCTATTTTAATTCAACGTATACAGACCATTAGACTATTAGTTTGAAAAATCTAAAAAAACCCTCTTGTATACTTGGTATTTTTATAACGCAATTGAAATATCATTTGCGAGTCATATAATAATATTTTTGATTTTTATAATTTTTAAAAATATTCGATAAGTAATAAATAATATTGTTCGGTGATAATCAACATCCGTTTGTTCAGCTCAAAAAACTCATGTTTTCCGACATGAAAGATTTTCATAGTGTCATTTGATATCTTCTAATACAAAAAATTCTACAATCAAAAAATATAAACGTTTAAGGCATTTATAATTAATTCTAATAGTATATATTAGCAAATTTATATGAAATTTTGAAAAAAATAGAAACTGTTTGAATATAACGTTTATTATTTAATGATTTCCTGTATTTTATAATTTATCTTTATTATAACTTGAAAATTAAAAATTCTTTTTTATGTTCAAAAGTAAATATATAAACTTCTACAATAAATAAGGGCTATTTATTAGTTGTAAAAATTAACTTATAAATATGCGATCACTATACAAAATTTTATATATACGTGGCAGAATAATAGTCATTAGAAATGTGAATATATAAATATGCGTACATGTAGTAATTAGTTGTTTATTGAACAATATAGATATTATAATTACATTTCTGTATTCATAAATTTTTTCTATATATTAGTTTAAACATATATAAACTTATCTTAAAAACTACGCATGCATAGTTTATGTACTCTTTCGTTTATACTTATCCTCACTTTTACTTATCTTTATCATTTTGAAAAAATCGTAATCATTAAATATAGATTTTCTCCCAATTCTACTTAACTTCACACTTGAGTTGCTGTATCTTGTCCTCTACATCTTTCGTAAACACTTTTTGTTCTAATAAATTAGATTTGCACCTTTTTTTATTTTAATCATCTATCTTCTTATTGCTTTTTCTTCTCTCTGTTTCGGTATATTTTATATAGAAGACATATTTTCTGTACAATTTCATAATATTTTACCAAAAATTTGTATTTAATTACAAATTCTCTGCATTTCTCCATTATGTTTCTTACTGTTTTTTCTCCTGATTTACAATTTTACCATTTTTACTCTCTTCGTATATCCAATGTATGTTTATTCATTACATGTTTTCTTTTCTCTACATCTTTTCTCCCATACAAACATACTCCATCCTTTATATTTTTTCTTCTATTACATTTTTGTACTCTTCAGTGCGGGTTTATCAGGTAAGATTTGCCGAAGATTCATGAAATTGGCACAAATCATTGTTAATTATTCGTATTCTTATTTCCTTATTTTCTCAAATGCTCTAAACGCTTTCTCCATCTCTATCGCTGTTTTTCTTTTGTCTATTTTTTCATACATGTTTTCGTAATTCACTGTTCTGTTGTACAATTTTCTTTCTTTTCTCTATTATAGATTTCTGGGTGTATGCACTACAAATATTTTTTTTTATTTTTCTTGTACTTTCACTCATTTTGCATTTTAATGTATTTTATCATACTTTTTTAAAACTATTTTAATACGCGCTTTCGTAGAGCATTTTTCTCTATTTTTTTGTCACATGTCTAAATAACAACACTTTTATGTCTTAAAATTGCACTACTTTCACATTTCACAATACTTCACTTTTGCTCGCCTTCATTCTACAGATTAATTTAATACTTTCTCCCTTTTTTTAATTCTTATTTTTAATTACTCTATTCTTTCTTATTATATTTCATTATTTTAAATATATATATATATATATTAAAATTAGGTGATACAGTTATTTTAACACTACTGCCCAATAATTTTGTTTATTGTTTCACTTTTTTATTCTCATATAAAAATTATATATATGTAATATCATAATAATTCTAAGCTTTTATCATATTTATTAAAATTACCTATACACAAATACATAATTTTTAATTAAATTTTTTAAATCAAGTGTGAAGCATTTATTCTTTCTGTAAGTGCTGTAAAATAAGTTTATATATTAGTTTATATTTTTTAAGAAAGTATATAAAATTTATTTTTAGAATTCTTCATAAGTAAAAATACTTTGATCTTTCTTGCATAGAAATTTTATTCATATTTTTCATTGTATAATTTATACATAATTTTATGATTTTTTGAATTATTATATTATTTAAACCGATCATTATATCTTTTTATATTTCTTTTTTCATACTACACATTAATTAATTCTAAATTTTTGAAAGCAGTATAATTTTTAATTTTAGATTTTAAAATTTGTTACTGAGATCTCTGATTTTATTTAATTTTTTTAATTATAATATATTAGAATGATAATACAAATGTGATCAATTATTACAAATAAGTTTTAATTCATTTATCCATAATGAAAAAGCTGACGAAGATGATACAAATGACGGGTGCATACTTTAAATTTATTTTTTAAATTCAACAAATTTTATAAAAACATTTATATTTTATACAAGATGTAGATTATGCTTCAAACAGTATTTGCAAAAAATGTGGGATATCATAAATATAAGTTATTACAATAACTACATCTACGTTAAAGCATAAATACCAGGGATAGACTTATAAGCTTTAGATATTCTGTCTCCTGAAGATATTTATAATGCTTTGTATAAGAGTTTGGAATACTTCAGTAAGACATAAATTGAACGCAAATCAATTATTAACTAAAATTAAATTACTACCTATTATCTAAAATACGATAACTTAATATATATTTAATTAATTTCAAATTTTTACAATTTGTTCATTCAAGTATAAAAATTAGTATTTATATGTTTATTTTTAGAATTTCATTACTACTACAAACAGGTTTACATTGTTTCAAACGATAGAGTCGAAAAAGTTTTCCAAAATATCGCATAGAATATGTACAATTTTAATTTCAATATTGGTTAATTAAACATGAGCAACATTTATACATCTTCGTATAAGAATAAAATGTATAATCGATTCATCATAATGAAAGCCCATTTTACTATAATAAATCCTTTTACGTTAATTACTAATTAACTTAGTAGGATAATAAACCAATCTTAATTCATATATCAAAGTTTTCTTAAAAAGAACTAGATTTATTAAAAGCACTCTATGTAATCAACGTAATATTATATATTTAATATATTATAAATAATTCTTATATAATAAAAATAATTTTTAAGAAGCTAATGGCTGATTATTGTAAGCTTAAATAGATGAAAGTTTCTGTATCAGTTTAACTAATATATTACAAAAATATATTTTTTAAATAATTTATTTTCTCTTATTCTGATTTAAAAAAATTTTTAAAATCCTTTCAAAAATTTAATTCTTATGAAGTGGTTGACATGACTTGGTTAATATACTCAAGATAGCCATAAACATTGGTGTAGACATCTGGTTCTCCTGTAGCGCATGGAACAACAAAAGAAGAAATGCCAGCAAGTTTTCCATTAATAACTAACGGACTACCACTGTCACCCTGTAACAAATAGAAATATTAAATAGAATGGATTATTTAATAAGAATAATTAAAAAACATTATATAATTAGTTTTACATAAGGATTAAATATGAATATAAAATTAATATTTTATCAGAGATAAAATTTTATTTTTAATTGAATATTGTTTAATGTACAAATTATATATGATACATTATATATGATAAAAGTAACAGTTTTATATTAATATATTAATAAAACTAAAATGTAAAACAATTATTTATTTATTATAATTAAACATATAAATTTTTATACCTTTATGTATAAATTTTGAACCTTTTTATAAAAATTTTAAAATTAATTTTCATATAATTTCAAAATAAAAGTCATAAAATATTCATGTACTTTTTATTTTTTTTATTATTAAGAGCCTATGAATAAATATAATACATAAGAAAATTAATTTGCATTACAGCTTTAGCATCTTCATTGTTCATTTTTCATACAGACAGTATAATTTCATTTTTTAATAGACGGAGTATAGTTTTTACATATATACTAAATTTTTTATAATAATATATTTTAATAATTATAAAATTTCCTTATAAAATGTATTATTTGAAGTTATATACAAATTAACCAGTATATTCGAAAAAAGTTTCATTAAAAAATTAATTTTTTAATAAAGTAAAATAAAAATGAAGTATTTGCATATATACGATTGTTTCTATTTATATGAAAACCTGCAATTTGAAGATTCAAATGCGTAATGTGAACTGTAGTACATATAAATATAAATATAAACTTAAATTCTTACTATTTGCAAGATACATTTTTCATATTAACGTTCAAAAATATATTTTCAGAATTTGTAATTGATTACTTAAAATGACAATTTATAATTTACTTATTAATATGAGAGAATGTAAATAAATAAAAAATATTATCATTTATTTTATATATGTTGATAAACTTACAACACATATACCAACTCCAACTCTTTCAAATGCACAAAAACGCCCTGCGTCTCCAACACTACCCAGAAATTCTATACATTTGGATTTTTCAACAATTTTCATGGAAGCTTTTTGGAGACGTTCTGAAGTTTCTTCTGATGGAAATTTAGTTGTACCCCAACCGGTTATTAAACCTTCTTCGCCAACTTCAACATCCTTGGTAGGAAGTTCTACTTTTTTTTGTAATTTATTGAATAAAATTGGCTTATGGAGCTATAAAGAAAAAGATTTTTAATTATTTTAAGAATTAAAGAAGAAAATACACTCATGATACAATCATTCATTATCAAATACTAATTTCATATAATTTAAAATTTTTAAACTGATATTTAGTAAAATGGAAAATTATTATTATTTAAAATGACATTTTATTTAAAAGTATATCGTAAAAAAAGTTAATTTCAGAATGAATGTAATAAAAAAATTTATATTTCTATCTGGAAAAATATATTAAATACAACAAATATAATATTTTTTGATTTGATATTAATTATAAGAAATGCTATATTTTTATATCTATAATTCTATTTTTAAGTTAATATTTCTAAAAGTTATAAAAATTATTTTGTATAGAATGTAAACAGTTTTCGTTTAAAACATTTTAACTTCAAATTTATTTGTTTTTCTAATATAAAAAAATATATGTAGATTGACATTTATTCATAGTAATATACTTATTCATGTAATAGTTATGTGTTTTATTACAAATGATTCTTTGAAAAAAATTAGTCGCATATTATTAAAAATTACAAAAATTACGAAAATATTTAACAAATTCCTTAAATGTATTTAGAAAATGAAACTTTTATCGATTACATATATTTGTATGTGTAACTAAAAATACTAATTTATTCAAACATTTATCATTGCTGTAGTATTATTATGAACTACGAACAAAATTAAATAAAAATATTCCATGTATAGAGTGAAGTATTTCTAAAATAAATAAATTATTTAAATAATTTTTATTTATCTTTTACAATAAAAATATATGTATATAACATATTTCATTCATAATTTATAGCATATAATTCGAATTTAACAATATTTTTAAAAGTTTTGGAAATTTTTCATAATAATAAGAGAAATTTAATTTTAAAATTAGATTCTCTTTTTTATAATTTCATAAGTTATGTATTAAACTATTAAGGTATAAAATCAATAATGGATTTGAAAGGATTTATTATCTGAATTTATTAATTATGTAGTTAAAAAAAAACATTTCAATATGTTCTAAATTAAAAAATTATTTTTAATTCCTTTTTTATCAATTAAAAATAATACAATTCATTATTATTTTAATATTAACGTGATATAATAATATTCTGAAATTATTAAAAATTGTGAATAATTTTCAAAAACTAACTTTTCCGTTATGAATATGTATTTTAATTCATGAAATTAGTTATATGATATCGGTTACAGATATTTGATTTACTTTTCTACTTATATTTGCTCATATTTAAACAAAATAGAGTTTTTTTATGATCCATTTTTTTCTTTATTTACTTATTATTTGTATAAGAATCTGAAGAAACAGTATTTTATATTATTTATGATATTTAGTTCATAAAATTAAAGTTAATGACATATAAATTGTGTAAATATATAAAATTGAATTAAAATTAAAAACAATGTTCTATTAATAATTCTAAACATACGTAAATAAAACTTTTTAAAAAATAATTGATGTTATAATTTAATATATGAAAAAAATATATTTAAATACAAGTAGCTTGTGATTTAAGAAATTCAATTAACTTAACATTTTATAGAGAATTTCTACCATTGTTTTATATTTATTTAATGTCCTTATGCATCATTTCAATAAAAATTTTATATGTGAATATAACTAATTAATATCTTATGAATATAAATATTTTATTAATATAAAATTGTATTATTAATATTAAAACTCATGTTTTTATTGTTAAATAGGTATATTTTAATAAAATAATGAATTATAAAAATTATACACATAAAGGCACGTATGCATAATTTTAAATATCTTTATAAGCAAAATAATTAATTTAACTACTTTTTATGGTATGCATAAATTTTAAAAAAGTATAAGTTGTAATACATTTTTGCATTATACGCATTTTCTTATGTAATAATATTTTAAGTTTTTTTTAAATATCATAAATTAATATTATATTTTAATGGAATATTTTGCAACATACCGTGAGAACAGTGATATCATCAATTGACTGCGACTCTCCTGTAAATCTATAAGGAATATCAAATCGCTGAATTTTAAAAAATCGTCTACGATTCAGACTTGAACTACTACTTCCAACATGAATAGTTATTTTGTCTATTATTTGTTGCTTATCCCAGATGCAATGAGCTGCAGATAAAACATGCCGTTCGCTAATAATTACGCCACCACAAAAATGTACTACACCAGCATATCTTAGTGATACCATGTAAGGCACATTCTTGATATTTATATTTTCACCTCCAATGATCTTTTCAATTTTTCCGAAAACACCTAAAAACATTTTTTAAATTATTCGAATGTAAAGAAATAATTTAATTATTTATTTATTTATTATTCAAAGAAATAGTGGCGTCTCAATTTTTTCTCTTTTAATTGCAAAACAACAAAAATAATGTTCGGATCACAGCTTGATTTTATAGAAAATAATGAATAATATAAAATAATTAAATTTGAAGAAAAAATTTTATTTTTAATATAAATTTTTATTATTTATTCATTTTAATTCTTATAAATATTCTTTACCTAATAAATAATTTTTATTTTAAAATATTTTGCAAGATATCTTTATCAGCTAATACAATTTTTATAACACAGTTTTGATGGTTTTTGTAAAGAAATTATTGTTGATAATTTTTGATATGTTAATAATTAATCATGAAATATTAGTTGCAGAACGCAAATATTTTAAAGGTATCCAAATATTTTATAGAAAAATTTTGTGTATTCTATCATCTATTTGTCAATCTATTTGTTTCAAAAGTTAATTTTATTTGCACTTACCAATATTTAATATTATGCAGAAATAAATTAATATCCTGAAATTCATTTTTACTTTTTAAATGAATAAGTAAAAGTAGATTTTAAAAGTTTCCTTATATAGTGTCATAAATTTTTGTTGGAGATATTGTATGCTAATTTAAATAATGTTTGTTGTCATATGTACAAATGTAATATTACCTTAGATGAAAATATTCATTTACATAATTAGCTGTTAGTCTAGCTGTAAAATAAATCTAAAAATTAATTAAGTTACTCGAATTGATAACGAATGATAAAGTTAGTCATAAGAACTTCAGCAAAGAACTTCTTGATTTTCCATAAAAAAATAGCATTACACGTTACGCTATGCGAGTCCAGCTGCATTAGAATTCGAGAAACAGTTGAAGTAAGTCTTCTATTAAAAGTATAAAATATAAAGTTTTTTATAAGCATAGATAGATAATATCCGACTAGATTTTTTAAAACTGCTGCTTATTTTTTATAACATTATAAAGTGAATATACTTCAAAAATACAATTAAAATTTTAAAAATATTTTTGATAAAAACGTTTTATCTGATAGATGTATTACGAAATAAATTTATGATTCAAGAAAACAGATAAATTTGTCAAATTACACATTATATTATTTTTTTTTTTGAAAAATCTAAAAGAAAATAAAATTTATAACCTCCAATATTTCTCAAATTAAAAAGATAAGTTTAAAAATAAACGTTGATTTTCTCAAAAAATTTATTTAAAAATTAGTTTTATATAAATAATTGGAAATTAAAATATCTGATACTGCACGTAGTTTTTAAAATATCATGAATTAGATGATTGAGATTATATTATAATATCTTCAACATCAAGATTCTTTCTAATTTTTATATACATAAAATGGCTGCTGTTATAATAAAAGATAAGTATAAGTAAGTCTCTTTAAAAGTTGTTAAAGTATTAAATAGGTTAACCAATTTTTACAGACATTTTTCAAAATTCCTTTTCATGATGTACTTTCTTTATACTAGATTTTTCATAAAGTTATTGTTCACTTATTATTTGAAGATAAGAAATATGAACATTTATTAATCCTGTCTTTTACAACTAATTCCTTTTATTGGGTCATTCGTGATAAAACTGTCATCGTCAGTTACTATATATTGATCTATTCTAGTAGTACACATTAACTAGTACTTGATAATATATCTTGGTTAGAATCTTGTGAAAGTTATATTTTATTACTTATATTATAACACTTAATTATACGATCCAATTATAAGTCTACGATTACGCAAATAGTAATATTGTTCAATAATTAAATTAAATAAGCAATAATAATAAAATTTATAATTAAAGTTTTTATTTTAATTTAATGAAAAATAAAAAATCCAATATAAATATAAATTTTCGAAATATTAATTAATAAAAATTCAATTAACTAAAATTAACAGAAATATATAGAACTTTTTTTATTATGTCAGCTGTATTAGTGAGTATTATTTTAACGAATATAAATATTCATGCACTTTTATTGTTGTAATCATTTATTTCATCAAATTACATAATATTATTTATTGACTAAGAGATTATATTTATACATAAAACCTTAATAATTTTATTTAAATTTATCTCATTTTAATTATAAACTGAAATCGTGTTCAAATCTAAGAATAATAATTGAATAATGTAAATTTGTTTTTCTGATAACCTAAGTAATTTACATAATAGGTAAATAATTTTATAGCATTAAATTTTTTATTATAAACATAAACAAACAGAGATAAAGAATATATAATTACTTATTTTTTATTTTATATAAATTTCTTGTATTGTGTATACTATGCTTGGGTATAGCTTATAGCTTTACAGTTTTTAGTGAAAAAAATGACGTTTCATATATTAAAACTGATTAATAACCAAATATATATTTATGATCTAAAATTTTAATTTATTATTCTTTATTTAAACAATATGAAATTGTGATTCTCAAACATGGTTATTCTCAAACAAACTGGTAACGTTGATATATTCTTTGACGTAAGTTGATTAGAATTAGAATAATGTACGTATATAAAGTATTTCGAATAATTTTTCGATCTCATTTCAGTCATATTTTCATTAAGTACATATTTGATTTCTTTGCATTTCCCTTCATAGGAGAGATTTTGATATTTATCAACCAATCATAAAACATTAAATCACTACAAACACTATATTTAATCGAATATAATAGACTTCGCTATGTATGCTTTTAACACACATACACACTATCGTTCTTTTTTTTTAATTTCTTCTGTTATTATCATAAGTTCTTTTATGCTATTAAATGTTGATATTTTAAAGATCATCTAATAAAAATTTAATTGCAAAATGAAATAAACTATTTTATTTGTATTCCAGTAAAGCATGGATTGCTACTTACAAAAACTTTTTATATAAAGATTGCTGCATTTTCACCTTAGTACAGATGAATGGCTAGTGATTGGAAAATTTCTAATAATATAAGTAATTTTTAACACATGTTATTATAGCCCTTCTATTAAAATATTTCACAGATAGACATTTTATAACCCTAATGAGTCCTGTATATTATTATAAAAAGAATAAGATCATTTATGAAAATATAATATGTTTATGCTACTTTCTTAAGTACAAGATACTCAATAATTCTAGTTTTGAGTAAATATATAAGAGTTTTTAGATTATTTTTTATTTTAAGTAAAAAAATCTTGTCCAGATACTCTGCATTGATATTCACTGTAATTATTACTTAACATTTATTTAAAGAATCAAATTATTTAATATTAATGTATTATTAAACTTATTTAAAAAATTTATATAATAGAGTTTATTTCATTTTTTTATTACTTTTAAGAATGTATATAATATATTCAATTACTAATAATTTTTTTATGTATAACTATGAGTTTTTATCAATTTAATTACTTTTTTTGTTATTAACAATAAATTGTTATATTAGTTTTGTAAAACGTTTTTCTGAAACCTACAATCTGTTTGTAAGTTGCGGCTTAATAGTTCCAGTATAGATGAATGTAAATCAATAGTTAGATATTTCTGTATTATATTTTTATCAAAATAACTTCATTTATTTTCTATAATTATTGTTGCACATTATAAAAATTTATATTTCTTTGAGTGTATTCGTTTTTTTTAAATATCAAAAATAGGTAACTATAATAAATAGTTAATATTTCAATTATAACTCAAAAAATTTAATTATTGTAAATCAATTTCAAATGTTTAAATGTAAATCTTTTCTATTATCGAAACAAAAATACATGATTTATTTATTATTGCAAAATAATAAGGTATTAAATACCTTGATAAATAATTATATTTTTATATTTTTATTTATCTAATAATCTCTAATATTTTTATTGTATAATAATTTCATATAAATGTTATCTCAATCCATATATAAGGTTATTCGTACATAAATTTGGAATCAATGAATTTTGAAAGTTGATTTTTATCTAATTTTGTTACCAAAGTTTATCTATTTATCCATAAATACATTTATTAATATATTGTAAGATAATTAATAATTTTTTAAAAACGCGTTTTTGTTGAGTTACCCTAATATCCTTCATTTATAATGTAATATAATTTTTGAAATTTTTACTGTCCATAAAATAATTATAAAATAGTGATGTTATTTATAATAAAAAAAAACAAATACTAAAATAATTATTTATGTCAATATGTTCAGGTACATTTATTTTTTATTCTACGGTCTACGTTGAAATTACCGTATTAAAAGTTAGCTTATTTCAATTTTAATAAAAGAGCGTTTTATTTCTATTTTATCTTAAGTATATAGAATTTATTCTGATACTCCATACGTTCTTATCTATATCTTTATAAATTTCAGATTTATGTAAATATACGTATCATTTTATATTATTCTAGCATTATATATAATATATGTATATATATAACAATATTCACTATCTCTTTCTTTTCGAATATACAAATTGTATCAAAAATATTATACAATATATTTTCCAGTCTATTCGACATTATTATCTTTTCAATATTTAATATATTTAATAATACATATAAGTTAATATTTTTTATGTTTGAGATTTACCCAATTCAAACTTTTTGAATTACTGGTATGAAATTTTTTCTACATAAAATAGTATTTGTAAATAAATACTTTAAATCAATTATAGAAATATTTATATACATATATATATACACTAATTGTTTTTAAAAGAAACGATATATTTGTATTTAATTAGCGCATTAGTTAACACATTACCTAACTCATTATTTTTTAACTTTCTATTTTTATGAAGATTTGGATGTTCTATTCTAATTATTATTCATCTTCGTTTAAATAATCTATTTTAATAATCGTTTCATATTACATATTTATTACATTTTTTACATATTTTCTTTTATGTATTTCTTTTATTTACTAATTTCTATTGATGTAACAGTTCACAGATTTACATTTATACATTTAAAAATTAAATGACGTTAAGAAAATATAATTTAATAAAAAATATGTTATACTATATTAAGATAATTTTTAGGTGCTTAATTACAAGATAAAAAAAATTTGACGTCATGGTCTACAAATTAGTATTTATTAATAAGATATCGATTTTATCGAAGAAGATTACATTAATGTATTAATAACTAGTTTAATTTCTTGTTTGCATTTTTATTATAATCCTGCTTAATTATTTTTCAGGCAGAACTATTTATTGTTTATGATTTTTTAATAATAAAAACTTTAGAGTATTTAACAACTTTTACTATGTAAATAGGATAAATATCCATTCGGTTAATCATTCATAAATTCTAAAGTTCATTTATAATAAATGTAAGAACTTAGAACTCTATTTAGAATAATCTGTACTGCATTTGCTAATAGAAAACAAGCACAGAAGAAATAATAATAATAAATAATAAAAAAAATAAATAAATATCAAAAATAATAAATTGAGTTTTTTCGTATTAATTTCGTATTATATTTCCGTCTAAAAAATAGACTTATTAAAGTATGTTATTTAATTTAAATTTTTAGTAAATATAATTTTCAATGAAAGTTTCATTGTTTAAACTTATCAGTTTTATAAAAATATTTGAATAAATTTTGACACCTTGATTCCACTTTGTTCTTGATTTTAACTTTTTTTTATTTAAAAATATTTTCATCTATTAAAATTTGAAATAATAAACTTTTATAGCTTATATTTAATTTATAATGAATAAAATATGACCAAAATGAAATTTATTGTAAAAATAAAAGAGTATTACAAATTATAATTTAGCAGTTCTAAATTGAGAAAAGTACTTTTTAGACTTTACAAATTTTAAAATCAATATTTAAAATTTTTTGTCGAATGAAGTATATACTTATTATAATGTATAAATTTTTCTAATTTATGAGGATTAAATTTAAAATGTTTATTGATTTTTTTAAAAAAATCACATATGTATTTTTTTATATGTAATTACATAGATTATATATATATATATATATATAATATATATATATATATATAAATATCTATATAACCACAACATTATTTCTTAAAATATTAATATTGAAAATTAATATAATAATTTAATAATTAATGTTTACATTTTTAAAAGAAATTAGAGTCATTTGTAATAATGTATTAAAGAAAATAATAACATAATTTACGCATGTTACATATACGAAAAGCTTTTACGATATATGTATACTTATTATTTTCAGTAAATTTACATTGATTTAGGAAGAAGTTGTCGTTGCTATAAGTTTATTACCAAAATTTTTAATTTTATGGTTACTTTTTTTAAAAAAGAAACTTAAGTTATGCGAAGGTGTCAGTACTGAGAGCAGTAAGACTAATTTTGTTTTGTACTACCTATAAGAAGCACATTGGATATTTCAAAATAGAATGTTATAAAATGAAAGGGTGTACGAAACCCTAGCACCGTAATGATTGCCAAATTGAAAAGTATTATAAGAAGCAATTTATATCTAAAAATATATATGATAAATAAAAAACAAATTGTTTTTATTTTTTTTTCATTCTTGGCTCCAAAACTTTATGATAATATACAAAATAATGCTATCACGTAACTAATTTTGATTTGAATATAGATAACATTTTTGTAAGTTTCAAACCTTAACAATTTAAAAAGTTTTTGCGTACCTAAAATTATTTAAATGTTTGTAATTTCGTAATCAAACATGAATGTAATAGTAGCATATTTTGGTTTTTCTAATTTGTATTAATATATGTAAATTATTAATTTGTATATATTAATTTTTACTTCTAAATATATATAAATATATTAAAACAAATACGTGTATATATTTATACAGTGTAATGTCTAATAGATAATAGAGAAAAGAACATCTAATAAATTTTTTACAGTTTGAAGCAGCACTTTGATTGATAAAGTTTATATCACCTTATTAACAAAAACTAAGCGTATTAAATATTTGCTAGAAGAGTATAATTGAAAATAAAAAAGATTTTTTCATAATAAATTTTGTTATTAAACAGGTATATATTAAAAAGATATATTATATTATTTATATTAATTAAATTAATATTTTCAAATACAATTCCAGTTTAAAATTTTTTGTATAGAAAATTTACTTTACTCAGTAATATAGGTGGCCCCATTAATATAGGCGGTAAGATAAAAGTCACATTTTTCCCCCAAGTATGTGACAACACTTATAGTTTAAAATCAACATGACTACAAGATGGAAAAAACAGTCAAATTTGAAAATAACTGTAAAAATGTTTACACAAACAGCAAGAAAGTAATATACGTAATTTTAATTGAATATGCAATCAATTTATAAAATATCATATAATCGTTTAAATATTGATTATTAGTTATTCCAACAAATAGATAATTTAAGTAATATGATTTCTTTCTTCTACTTTATAAATTTAAATCTTAAAAAAATATTTTTGCAAATAATAAAAAGTATAAATTATTGTAAATGAATATTCTGCATCTGAATAATTGCATTATTTACTTGATTTATTTCAAGGTCTATATTTTAAACTGTTTAACACCTACAATTAAAAATATGATTAATCGCTCAAAATAATTTGCACAAAATAAAATAAAACAAAACATAAAATAATGAATTTAATATGAATTTAATGAATTTAATACACATTATTGTTGAAAGATATTTTTATATTAATGGAAATTTTTATTTTTTACTAATTATTAATAAATTTTATTTAATATTGAAATCCAAATTAAGACTTGCTACCAATTAAATATTTATTATTAAAGTATGATTTTTAAAAAATAAATGATAAATTACAGTAAGTAGTACAATACAGTTTGTGCAGATATTTTTATTTTAGATTTTATTTCACCAACATATTATTTTATTTTTAACATAAATTTTTTTTTAAATCATATAAGTTAAACACTAACAATATTTTAGACGAGAGCAAGAAATATAATGCAAATATATCACAAAAATTTATATTTTTTAATAATATATAATTTTTCTTTAAAGAGTGACAATAAATAAAAAATATTTGTTGATAGAATAAATTGATTATTATTGTTGCATAACTGATTTTAATTTTATTAATAAATAAATATAGGATATATTTCCGGTATAATTCAAGTATAAAATTTATAAATAAAATTTAATAGAAACTATATTATTATAAATCATTATAATTATATTATAATTGAATTCTAAAAAATATTTCTAATTAAATAAATATATTCCGAGAAAAATATACCTTTTTATTATTTATATTTTTAGAATTATCGAAATGTAATTAATACTTATTTAAAAAAGCAGTATTATATTGTAAATACATAAGCTATAAATATTCTTCACTATAAAGATAAAATTTATTTGAAATAGAAAGTTGTCGAACATTTCATATTACTCTATGTTAAAAAGTTATAATAATATTTATACATCAATATTTTTAAGAAAAAAATTTCATTATAACACTAAGAATCGAATTTAGCTTAACCTTTCACTTTTGGATTATCAATTACTGAAAGTATTGATAAGTTCATACTCATCTTCAGCGATGCATAGTTCTCTTCCAAAAGAGCTATAGAGCGAACAGCAAAAAGTTTAATCTAGCGAGAATGTTTAATCTCCATCGTGCTATTTGAGTTAACCTCGCCGAAGTTTTGACGTTCTTTTCATTCAAATTTTCTCTCATGATTGCGCAAATCGTTTATTAGTTATCCGTCCGTTTAAAATCTTTATTTTTTTTATTTTATAATCAGTATATTACACTATAGTTTTTTCCAAGTTAAATTATTATTTTACTTTTTCTTATTAAGAAGTGATGTTCAAGGATTGAGAAAAAAATTATATCGATACATACTCTGTAAGAAAAGATAAATCCAATGGTAAAAAAATTAAATTCTAATTACAATTAGATTAAATTTACTTAGTGTAAAAAACTATATAGAGCTATAATAATAATAATACTAATATCTTAATATTTTTATAAAATAAATGAAATATAAAGTACTACAAGTAATACTGAATAGTAAAATAAATGTTTCCTCCAGTAATACTTTTTAATTTAATTGTATGAATTTTTAAAAAGGGTACGATATATATTAGATAGTTGATTTATTCCATACTGTTTGGTTAAATATTTTAGAAACAACAAATATCAATATTTTATTCGTTAAAAAGTGTAAAATTTTATACATTAATATATTTTTAAAATAAATTATTAATATCGCAGATAAAATGAGGTTTCTTATTCGTATAAATTATTTTTTATTTTGTTTATTAATATAATTTGATATTTTTTCATATGATCACTACTAATAGTATTTTATTCTTATTATTAATTCAATAATTAATCGCATACTAAAATTTTAAGGCAAATACACTAATTTTATTCAGTTTTGTAAACGTATAAGTTAAATACTAACAAGATTTTTAATGAAACTGAAAAATATAATACAGACTTATAAAAAAAATTTATAATTTTAATAGTATATAATATTTATTTACACTTTAGAGTAAGTATAAATAAAAAATTATATTCATAGAATAAATTAATTATTTAAGTATTTATTTTAAAAAATTACAAGAATAAGTTTTTTAATTATTTATTAAATGATTTCTAAACAGATATACAAGTAATATTAATTTTTTTAAATAAAAATTTTGTAATTAAACATCAGTTACATGAAATTAAAATTTTTAAATATTGTATTTCATTGGAATAAAAAAATACATAATTTTTATACTGAATTTCAGATTCCAATTTAAGTTGCTGTTCTATATCATAAATGTCGAAAAATAAATCTATCTATTATAATAAGGTAAAATATAAAAAACATTTTTTTATGTACAATGTTATGCACATGAAAATTTAGCATTATATTTAAGAAGTATTTATGAATCATATTACATTCAAGGAATTTGAGTACAAAATAAAATTTGTTTATTAATAATATAACCGAATATAAGAAAAGATTTATAAGAAACAAAGTTTAATTAGATATTATTCTTCTAATATACTACAATTATAAATTATTTACTAACCAAACATTTTATATATTAAATAATAAAAATATTTTTTTGAAATATATTCTTACAAAAACCACATACAGTCTTTAAAATATATTTATTTGTGTATAACTAAATGTAATATATTGAATTTCAATCTACTGATAACTTTTAATGTTACTTAAAGTATAAACCATAATTATAAATATTATTCTTACAATCTGTAAAAGACTGATTATAATTTTATGATAATTTATTTAGTCGCCAGTTATTTACAGTTAATGAGGAAATGGAACGAAACATGAATTGTTAATAAATGAAGAAAAATAATTAGCAAGTCAATGCCTCCGATTAATTATAATAATTTAAATTGACTTCTTTTAAAATTAATAAATATACATAAAAAAATATATAACGCAAATGATTTAACAAAAATATTTCCTTTTGTATAATTAATACAAGTTCTGCATAAATAATATTTTTCATCTAATTTTTATTCAATTTATTATATGGAAAATATTGTGAAATATAATTCTGACCTTCATTGAAAGTGAGTTAAAATAATAGAGTAAAAGCGCAAAATTTGGAAAATTCATTATTACATACTGTCTCAAATTTGTGAATACCTGATATAATCGGGGTATATCTAAATTGATAATTCTAATCACGTAGTTCAGAAATTCTGTATGCGAGTATTACATGTTTCATAGAGAAAATAGTTCACTTTGAAACTAATAAAAGAAATTAAGATTGGTAATATATTAAAATTTAATTGATTTTATATATTTGTTACAACAAAATAATTTATACAGTTCAGTATTAAATCAGTTTTATGATTATTAATAAATAGATTAGTTAATACATAGAATTACTGACAATAACTCTTTTTTCATAATAATCACTCGTACATATAGAATAAGTATAATGAGTAATTTATAAGTAATATCGAAGTTTAATGTCAAAAAATAGAAATAAAAATCAAAAAACTGTAATGAAAAAAACTTTAGATATATAAATAATATAGCCTTTCAGCAAACTAAACATTTTAAATGTATAGTTATTAAATCCATTTACTTTCATTATCGTTCAGATGTTGATTTTTCTTTCACATATATTATACCTCAAAAAAATATATAATGACTTCTTAATTAAATAATTATATTTAAGAAATTAGAAAAATGAAGTTGTATGTAAATAAATGTATAATACTGATAATAATTAAAAATCATGTATATATAACAAAAGAAGTCAGAATATTTTAAATAAGTGTTTAAATATGTTTTTCATTTATTTTAGATATTCTTCTGAACTACCATTGGTCTAATCCAAATTTTTTTTCTAAGCCATAAATACTATCTCTATATATATAAAATATGACGATAGTAATTTAAAGAGTTACTTAATTTTAATAATTTCTTTCTTTCGTTAAATAAATTTTAGATAATAAATTTTTGAATAATAATCGATCTATGTATATGTGTATATTTGTATAGCTACTACATTCAACTCATAACTATGAATTATTCTAAAATTTATCATTCGGAAAAATTAAAGTTTATAAAAATGTAGATTAGATTTTTAATTTTCAATATGAAATTTTAATGAACAGAGATAATGAAATTATAAAATCCAAATGAATTTTTATCAACAGAATACTCTAAATTAGGAAAGTAATAAATCTCTTACGAACCTCTATTTTAATACGCTACTTTAAAAAATGTTTTTATTAAAAGCAGTCCAAAATAAAAATAAATACTTTGCTGATCGTATTAAGATAGTATTCAGATATCATAAAAAATTATAAATATTAGTTAATTTACATCAATGGCTGAAACTGTTAGATTTTATTGCAATAAGAAAGTTTTGTAATACTAGGATCAATATTTTAATCTCATTTATTTCTTACAATTGCCTAGGATTGAATTTTCTGAATGAATAAATAATATATGACGCTCTATTATTTTATTTCTTCATTCTTGTTACATTAAACAACAACTGTATTATACATAATTTAAGTTAATCAACAGTATATTAAAATAATATATCAATTAATGTAATATAAAATGATTGATAAAATAATGTCAAATTCTGCTTCTTTACAAATTAATTAACTCAATTAAAAAAATTGCTTATTTAGTTATCTATAAGTACACAATATTTTTAACTTCATGTAAACGGATTTGTCATATTCATGTTGCATATTTGTTATAAGCTGTGCTACATTTTTGAATACTTAATTTTTCACTAATTTCATAATGATTAATAAATTAAAAAATCACTCAAAAAAATGTATTAATTTATTTAATTATAACAAAACGTACACAGATTAGTCTAAGTAAATAAAATCTTCAATTTTTTAAATTTCCTAACTCACTTGATTTGATTTATATTTTGATTATTTGATTAATAATTACTCAATTTTTGTTATTTATAACTGAATTATATTATATATAAAAATATAAAAAATAATATATGAATATAATAAATACTTATTTACAGTGCAGTATATAGTTGTATACATAAACAAACTGAAATAGAATCCATAAATTAAAAAAAAATAATAAAAAAATAAACGTTTTTCTGTTGATATAAAATACTTTACAAGGAAAAAATCATACATTTTATATTTGATAAAATAAATAGAAAAATATCACTAGCTAAAAAATATTATTTTAAAAATAATATATTTTTTTAACGGAAATCGATTAAATTTATTTATAATAGTTGTTATATTAATTATTCTTAATAATTACATTAACGTTGAGCGAATCGGATATCGAAATATTTAAAAAAAATCTCTCTATTACAAATATAGCCTTATAATTATTGCATAAGTAATACCTAGAATTCTATACATGTACATCAATAGTAACTAAATCTTATTACTTTAATATAAAGGTAATAATTGCAAAGTAAATTATATTTTGTTCTATTTAAAAAAAATTAATTTACTATAACTATTTATTATTTTCTTTTAATATAACGTGACGTATATATATAACTTAAAAACTTTTTGAAGTTTAAAAATTAGATTTTATATTTATAAAAATAAATTATAAGATTAATTAAAGTCGTATAAAGTATTAAAAGAACTATTAATTTGAAAATAATAATAGTAAAAAATTGAAAATAATGTTACACTATTGGGGTATAATATATTTGAATATTCTTTAAATTTTCTATTCTTTAATAAATATGCCGTATAATACAAAAAGAATTTAAACAATGTATTTGAAAAAATCAATACGTTTCTATATAAAATAGTTAGTATTTTATCTCTTTATCAGCAATTTATATCTTACAAATAAGTTTATTTCTGTAGGTTGGAGTACAGCTTATAAAATATCTCCGCTCTCAAGATTCGCAGCAACTCTTTGTTGAGTGTTGTCTGGTATTCCAGTAGAAATAATATGGCAGTATGTAAGTAAGAAAGGGAGGGAGAAATATAAATAGAACGAGACAAATGCAAAGACAGCGAGGATACTGGAAAGAGAATGAGGGGTAGGGAAAGTGAGAACGGAAACTTAGGTCCACCTGAGGTTGTAGTAGTTTCATACGACCACCGAAAGCGTCCCATGGAAGTCTGAGCAGCTGCCGCAAGGTGGTAATACTTTCCCCCATTTCAATCTCATCGTGCTGGTGATGCAGAACATTCGATGCCTTGTCCCTCGATCTACTTCAAGAGGATTCCTTTTGGAAAACCCCTCCAGCTGATGATTACTAGTCAAAGTAATTTCCTAGGAAAAACCGTACACGAGGAATCGCGATACTAGAGTTCGTGGGAGTACGTTCCTATTTCACCAAGAATGATCCAGTTTACTTGCATATTATCACTTGATGACGAGAACTCAACTTATTTGCGTTCGAAATTCTGAGATCTAAGTCATGATGTAAAGTAAGACAGGATTCTAGCAATCGTTTAAAACATGCACTTTTTATGTCTTCTAACTTAAATTAGAGCTTAGTGAAAATTGTTATTTTTACGAATATTTGAGATGAAATTTAAGGTAATATTTTTAACAGTTTTAATTTTTTACATAAATCATGTGAGTGAGATTCAATGTTGAAATTGATATAATATCTTTGTAGTTATATAAGAAGTTTAAGTTCTTATTAAATTAACGAGATTAGTTTTCAATAGATATATATAAACCCATAATTATAAGTTACAAAATATCAAAATTTAGTACGTGATCCATCGAGTACAGTAAAGGCTCATTTTCACTTTTTATATAAAATCAATATTAATTAATTTTAGTTTCTAAAGAATCATGTTATTTCAACATCTTCATTTACTAAATGAAATTAATTAAAGATGCATAAACTATGGAATTAAGTAGATTTAAACAAAGTTCTCAATTAAATTAATTAAATATATGTAATATATTATATGTTAAAGAGTTATAAGGATTCTGATTACTCGAAAAAAATAGCACATTTTTCGTTTAAAAAAAATTATTTTATAAATAACTAAGTGTAACATTTGATAAATATATGTAAATAAAAAATAAACAAGAGATGGTAACTTAATCAAGTAAGAAATGTTTTATATTAATAGAAAAATATAAATAATAGAAAACTTGTTGTTAATTAAATGTTAATTAAATATTTGTATATTTATTTAATAAGTCGCTATTTATTTAAACAATACACAAATTTACTTAACAATAACAAATGATAAAAAATAAACACAGAATACACAGTATATAATACATATATATATATAATGTTCAACTTAGTCACTTTGTGGTACGCCTTGGCTGCGACTACATCTTTTTCACAGCTTTTAAACTACTGATGCTGTTATAGAAGAAACGATTACTTGCAGTCGCTGATGTAGTAAAAATACTATAATAGAGAAGTATTACAATGCAAATTATTTATATTTCTGTAGCGGTGACCATAGAAGTATTACGAAGAATGCAAAAACGTTAAATAGTGTGACACATTGGTCGAATGGTCAAAACTGTTACTTGTAAAACAAGTATTCGGCGTAAAATAACGTAAATGTCTGGCATGCCTATTTACTAAGCACTTCTCAATTTCATCGTGAGTGCGTCGTTGCTTAAATACATGTTTAACGAAAAAACTAATAAATTTATGAAGACAAATAAAGTGGAATAATTTTCGTATTGTACCATTATTATTTGAAGAAAGAATATTAGTATAATAAATAATTTTATTAACCAAGTTATTATTGAGTAAATAATTATATAAAAACTTTAAATACTTAAGTGGGTGTGTGTGTAAATATATTTAAACATATTTAAAAAATCATTGAACATTCGAAATTTAAAATTGTAAAAAATTTGATAGTGACAGAACCTTCTAAGGCCACTTAGTGATTATACATAAAAAATGCTGTTGGGGAGACTGCATCGAGGACCACCACTTAGACCCGGTTTATGGTAAATTTGGACAGTGCTGTATTAAGGAAATACATATTCTACGTATTAAATTATATATTGGGGCCATAAACAGCTCTTGATACTACCAGCATAAAGAAGTTATAGTTAATTGATTATAAGTTTCATCACATATTTAATCTTAATTTACAGTTTTTATTATACTAACAAAGTTATCTACAGAATTGTAACTCACAAAGATTAAATAAATAAAAAAAGAGAAGACTTACATTTTAATTTTAAAAGAAGAATAGATATTAAAAAATGGCTAAAATGAAAAAGTAACTTTTACATAGAATGAATAACAAAAAACAATACTAAAAGTAGGTTTTTATCAAATACGTTCTCCTACTGCAATGAAAATTGATACTTTAAACAGGAAAATCTAAATAAAAAAATATAAGGATTTTATAAAAATATAATATAGTGTTTTATATAAGAATAAAATTTTGTTTCTAAATAATTTTGTTAAAATTTTGAACAATTTCAGATGTTTATTTTAGAATAGTCTTAATCTATATTACCGCCGTCATAAGCAAAAAAAAAAAATGAGTAACCTAAGCATAGGTACAAGCATTTGTTTATTAACAAATTTTACATTAAGTTTTATAGAAAACATTTGATATACCCTGTTGCTAGGGCAATATATATATGAAAAGCATACTGGTATCTATAGTCTCTGTTTCAGCATAAGCACGAAAGGATATTTTACTAACGATTAGCAAATAACTATTGTATTTCTCTTTTAATATTTTTCATTTTGACTAATAAATATATTTAGCAAAATACTCTGTATATATTCATTACAATATTCCAAAAAATTTATTATACAAATATAACAGTTTCAAAGCTTTCTTAAGCTTTGCATTAATAATAAGTCTTAGACAAAATAGTAATCAAACATAAATATATATATAAAATAATTTGTACATAAATATATAAAATATATTTACATAAAAAAGTAGAAGAATGATTTCCGATGACTAAATTATTTAATAAAGCCAAAAATAAAAAATAAAAAAAAATATAAAAGTTTGAAATAAATAGAATTGTTCCAAAAATAATATATATCCGATCTTTAGTTTATAAAAAGTATTTATAGCTCTAAATATAAATATTTTAATATATCTCATAACTTAGTAGATCAGTTTAAAGAATTTTAGAAAATAGACAATGTTATACATATAACAGTATAGTGCAAAAATGTGTCTATTTAAATATTAATACTAATAACTGTACAAAATTTTTTTTATTACAATTAATAAAATTTATAAGATAAACTGATAATAAGTGTTTGTTGATTAGTAGTAAGCGAAACTTCAGTAACACAATTTTTTGTCTCTCTCGAATATATTTAATATAATATTTTTACGACTATTGAGAAGATCTTGAAAAGTGGAAGATGTAAATGTGTAAAAGGTGTATAAAAAAGACAAAATACAGAAAATCTACATTACTTTCTATTTCCACAACCCTTTTTCATATAGAAGATCAAGTTCTTTCAGCTTTAAGCACATAGGTTGAATTCAAGCCAAGAGAAAAGCAGGACGGAAGAAGCGAGGATATTCGACCAAGTTGAAAAGTTTACACGCTCAGACGGTGATGTATGGAGATTGCGCGTGCGTGACTCGCTTAGTTTTCCTTTCCTCTTCTCACCTATGTATATATACGTTCTCTATCTCACTATTGTTCTTTTATTTTTTCTTGATCGAGAAGTTCTCGTTCTTAGTAAACCTATACATATATACGTATGAATTTGTACATGTGAATGTGCCACCTTCGTTTTACCTTTTATCCAGCATTTCCTTAACTACCAGTTTCCCTTGTTTTGGACGAACAGTAAAGAAAAAGAATTATATCCGAAAGAAAGAGTTAGATTCTGACCCTGTAGCGGATAATAATATGAATAAAGAAAAGCTTGCTTTTTCCTTTTATCTTTCCAGCACTTTTCACTGATACGAAAGAAAAGATCTAAATCATTAACTTTTAATGTAAAAAAATTTAATTTTGTTATGTAACATATTTTTTAAAAGTACAAAAGTAATTATATTTTATGTACGTATATAAATTTGTGCAATAATCTGATAATTATTACAAATAAAAGCGTTTAATTTATGTAAATTATGAAGTGAAACTAAATTAGTGTTTGTAATTAGAAATTGAAGTTGAAAAACACTGAATGCAATCCTCTCTGCGATGCAAGATGCAAGTTCATATGAAATTTTCGTTTTATACATGATAAAACTAGAATATAATGAAGCTTTGTATTACATATAGATACGCACTTGGATATTTTATAAGTAATATAATAAGATATGCATAAGATCTAAGATTAAAAATGTAATTGAATCATTTTTAATTATTAAGTAAAGAATTAATATAATAATAAATTGATATATTAAGATAAGTTTAGGTGTTAAATTTATCAAAACAGAATACAATAAATATATGAGTCTAATTAAGTAAACAAATCAACTGGTTTTTTAATTTAATTAGGTCTTAACTTTAACATTGAAAGTATTTAAGATTAATAAAATCAGTGTATATATCAATGCAAGAGAATAGAAATAATTTATGTAAAAAATTTTGTAATAATACTAAAAAATAGTTTTTTAATATCTAATTTTATAACAACGCCTTATATTTTGAACTAATAATATCTTTTACAAATAAATTGTTTGGAAATATTTTATTATCTTTTATTATTTTTAAAACTATATTATGTGATAACATGTGTTTATTGAAACTACTTAATTATTGTTGAACACTTTTGATTTAATAAGAAACTTTATCGGTGATTATTATTCTGTAAAGATTAAGCATCAATAATTAATATAAAAATATTTTATAATTTTTGCAATATAAAATAAAAATTTAACAATATTATTAAGATGCCCGAAAAATATTTTCCTAGGCTTTGTTATTTAAAGGTTAAACATTAGTTCTCATATAATGTGTGTCACTTTGTGCCTTATTTTAGATAATATTAATAATAATTCGTGATTAAAATTTTTTTATTTCTTATATCATCTATTTTTCTTTAATACTCTTAGATACTAAAATATTGTCTATTAAATATTTTAAAATTAATATATAATTCTTTAAAATATTAAAAAAAAGATATTAACTACAATATTATATTTACATTAAGATTTATATTAATAATAAGTTATATATTCATTTATTTTTTCCAATTTTATTAAATAAGAGAAGTATATAAGCTTATATACTTGTACATAATTATTTTCAACAATTATAATATTTTTTTCTCTTAATAAACTAATATAACTACACAGAGAATAATTTTATAAAATAAAATAAAATCCTTTATCATTTTATAAATTTATATTGCTATTTTTAAATAATTATATTGGAGATAAACAACCGAAATAAAGAAAGATATGTTTTACATAAAAAAATTATAAAATCAGTAATTACAGAAGTATACCAACTATTATTTAATCGAAGAAAAAAGTTTCAAAAGATTTGAAGTAATTTTATTATTGAATTTAAAAATGAACATGATTTATTTTATTTACTAATTTTAAAATTCTAAAAGGCCACTTGATATTAATATTATTAAAAAATATATTTCATATTACATAAATCTTAGAATACAACTAAATCATAAAATTAATATTAAACAGAGAAATAAATTTTAAGATCTAGATAATAGCTTAAACAATTTTGTCACTGGTGCTTCAGGTTTTTATAGTTACTCGACGTTTTAGATTTATGTTTTTTGATGAAGTTCATACTAATATTATTTGATAACATTATTATAAAATGTTTTTAACAATAAACATTTTTAACAATTAAATTAAATCTTATTTTAACAATAGAGCATCATTTTTAAATGTGAATTTAATAAATTATATAAAAAGGTGTTGATAATATATTTTATTATTGAATAGAAAAATTAATTTTTCATAATATATCATAATTATATTATGTAAAAAAATATTATTGTTTAATTATTCATATTTTACAGTAAACCATAATTTTATTATATTCTATTATATAATTGACGCACGTCTCATTTTTGAAATTGTTAACAGGTATATAATCAAATGCGTGTATCTAGAATTATGTAAATATATTCTGTAACATGAGTCACGAATTTCCTTTACCTCGAAAACTTGAAGTTGCTAATCTATCCTAGCTTTGATGCCACTATATAAACGGAAAGCCAATGAAATTTATACTATCAATTTTATGAATTCAAAGTAAAAGTTTGTACATTATTTAGTAGAAAATTTTTAGTATTTTAAGGATTGTTTAATTTATCACAATACATACAGTAATATAATAACTATGAAGAATTATTCATTTTTACGTATTTAATAATTTTATCTAATAATACAAAATAATGTATTATAAAATGCTGTAAAATTATAATTGCGCAATTAATAAGAATAGTATCTATACAAAGATAATATTTAAAATAATAAATTACTACATTGAAACGTCAGTTGGCTTCACTAAATAAAAAAGTTGTTTTTTTCTTTTTTTATGGTAAATTAATAATTAATTAATGACATGTGCATCGAGTGAGCTTAAATAAAAGATTATATGTGTGTAAATAAAATTAATTTGTACATTATAACTTAGATTATACTTACTATTTTCTCTTTATTTCAGATCGATCGATAAAGCAATATAAAATAGTTATATAAAAAACTTTTAAAAGTTTGTTTACCCAAATTTTTTTTCTATTAAACAATATTTCTATTCACTGTTTATTTTCATATTTTAACAAAATCTATCTTGCATAATACTTTCTAAATTCTAAATAAAAGATTATATGTGTGTAAATAAAATTAATTTGTACATTATAACTTAGATTATACTTACTATTTTCTCTTTATTTCAGATCGATCGATAAAGCAATATAAAATAGTTATATAAAAAACTTTTAAAAGTTTGTTTACCCAAATTTTTTTTCTATTAAACAATATTTCTATTCACTGTTTATTTTCATATTTTAACAAAATCTATCTTGCATAATACTTTCTAAATTCCTACATTTTTTCTATTTTGAAAATCTTAATATTTTTTTATGACGAAAAAGTATATCTATTTTTCTTTTATATTATATATATTATTGATTTCTTTTAAAAAATATTCAATATTCCTCTGTCAGTACGAATGAATGACTATTTGCCGAGTCAAATTATTAAAGCTTTAAAAAGCTCTCGGCTTCATGCGATCAATTGCACAAGTACACATGACTGTCGAAAAAAGAATAAAATATTTTTAAATATTTCGTTTATTAAGAAAATATATATTGTATGAAACAATATAACCATCTTATGATTTTATACAAAATTTTATTTAAGTATTTTAAATTTATAATTATTACGACAACCGAAAATCTATTTCACATTACGTTAAATCATAAATTATGAAAAAACATGAAGTAAGATCTTATTGGTGCTAACAATTTCATAGATTTTGATTTGTTTCTAAAACAAAATATAATATATCACTATATAAATAGAATTATTTGCGTGATCTAATATTATATTAATTTTATATTTAAATAATCGATAATTAAAATTGCTTGTTATATTTATACTTTAAAAATATGATTTTTGAAAGTATTACGTACTTGATATATTAAGAAATAAAAATTATGTAATTTATAAAAGATAAATTTAAAATATGTTTTAAAATTTATTGTTATTTTGTAAAATTATTTTTCCAATAATTATAATAAAACAATAATTCAACTTTTGTTAGATTAATGAAATTTTGTAATTACGTATTTGTTTTGATTAATTTAAATAAAAAATTCATTTATCTGAAATAAAGAGAAAATAGTAAGTATAATCTAAGTTATAATGTACAAATTAATTTTATTTACACACATATAATCTTTTATTTAAGCTCACTCGATAAAAAAGATATACATTAAATGAGATAGATAAATAAAACTAGTTGTTCACAAATTGGGGATAATTCCAGTAAATTTTTATAAAAAAATAATAAAATGAAAATTAGTTATTTAGTCAATAAAAATTTTAAAACATTTTTATAGTTATCAATCTTAAATACTCAAATTTTAATTAACATATGATAGTATGAGATTCTAATTAAAATAGGCATCAATTATAAAATCATATATATGGAATTCTCATTTAATGAAGTGCGGAGTTAAATTGTAAAGTAATTGAAGTACGGGGATTATATGTATAATATGGTGATCGACGTAGAATGCACTTTTTATTTCGCCTGGTTCATGTATAGTTATTTTTTGAAGTCTAAAGTGCTTAAACCATTTTTTCTCAGTTTTCTATCTAATAGCAGCAAGATGAAGATTGAGTAAACAGTGATTAACAACAGCTGAATATTCTGTATTGATTGAGAAGAACAAAATATGATCAAAATGGAATGAACGACTAACTAAAATAATTTATAAGAACAATGTTTGCAGTAAACTTATTGTTATTGCTTCAGGCATGTTGGCTCAAGATAAGCGATGGAATTATGCCGATGATTCATTACTACTTTTTCTCTTTTCTTCTTAGCTCCGACTAAATTAGACAGGAAATAATAGGTTATAGGCTTGTCTGTCATTTATTAACATCATTTTATCATATCGCACTAATGGAAAATGGTATTACTGTCCATTTTTTTTGTTTAAGACAAGAAATAAATTCTTTCAAGAAATTTATATTTTAATGTACATACAATAATTACAATACGTATTACTTCTTTTAGGATAATAAAATTTAAGCTAAAACTTCATCTAAATTGTTAAAAAAACATTCTAATTTTAAATAGTTAAATAATTTTTAATATATGCATTAGTACATAAATCTTTTTATGAGTAAAATTTGTTAATACGTGAATTTAATAATCTGATATATATTTGATTTCAGTTTTATAATTCATTTTAACATAAATTTAAAAATAGCATAAATAAAAATTCAATCTGATTTATCCATATAATGGAGTAGAAGATATTTAAAATAAGATTTGGTCAGTGCATAATATAAAATATTATTAGATTGTATAGAAATGTAGAGAAAATTACATTTATTAAAAAATTCTATACACATCCTTCCTGTAATAAATTTTTATTGCAATATCCAAACTTTCAGATATGAAGTGAAACTTGACAACAGTGTCGAAAATTCGCTGATCAAGCTAAATTTCACTCTATCCAGACAGATTATTTTCTGGATCATTAAACTATCACAAGTTATAGATTTGAAAATTCGTTTTTGTTGATTTCATCATGAAATAGGATATGAAAATAATATAAATTTTCGATGAACTGAGTTCGAATAAAAGAACCCCACCTCCTGCTACAACATAAACACTCGCACACGGCTTTGCAAAAATGACTTACATCGGTTGAACAGCACATCTTATCAATGAACTATTGAAAATTCCAGTTGACTAGGCTTTATATTGCTGCATTTTCTCCCTTTTTCAATATGACAAGGTACAAGAAAATATGAATTCATATTTGTACTTACATATTTATTTCGAAAGTTGCGCGCGCGCGCACAAAGTCCGTGAATGGTGAATTGAGATGGATTAGTGATAAGATGCTTACAGAAGCTCGAATCGAATTGAAATCTGTCCCAGACGACGAAATTAAAATCTGTCGGGGGATGTCACTGATATTTACTCTCGATAAGACCTCCCCGCTTCTCTCCATTGTCACCCGCGCATAATGGATATGTTAAGTGGTGCACAATGGGAAGTGTCTATGCAATCGACGCCTGTTAGCATAAGCGCGTCATAGCTGTTGTTATGTACACGATGAAAAACTATAATATCTCTATAGCAATGACTAGACTCTTAAAAATCACTCTTTTTATTTTTATATTTACATTGTTATAAACGTTTTTTGTACCAAACACTTTGCGTTTAATGAACATTGTTTTTTACGAATTAGAAACAATATTTTTTCTAGACAACAACTATATAGTTAATATTAAAAAGTTAATTTTCATTAAAATCTAAACTTTCTTTATATCTTTAAATGTAATTAGAAGTATATAAAATCTTCAAATTATTATTTTTATTTAATTGAACGCGGAATTTCTTGGCTTATCTTATCAAATATTTAAAAAATAAAATATTGCGTAATGTCCTTGTAATACTAGACATAAAAATATTTTTGTATTCACACTAAAGTTGAAGTTATAGTAGTAACTCTTTAATAAAAAAAATAATAGAGCCATAATAGATTTATGGACATAACCCGTAAATTGAAATATATGAAATACAAAATCGATATGGTGTTATGCTCTATTAATGTAAATATATATAGAAGTATTCACATGAATAATTTTTCTAAAGTAGTGTTTCATATAATAAAAATAAAATAGTTTCAGAATCAGGAGATTGTATTTTTAATTATTATTATTCATAGACAAAAATTCTTTTAGACTTATGTTTTAATATATAGAAGTAAATATAAAGGTATTTAAATATTTACGTAATATATATTTATTCTCACTTAATTGTCTCCGATTCTGTCTTTGAAAAATATGTTTTTTATGTGGAAGTATTGTGTAAGTTTAAATTGATCATGTGTAATAAAAAGATGATATTTATATTTACACTCTTGATTTTTAATTTATTAATCGATTAATTAATATACTTAAAAATATTACTTTTTTCACTTGTAAAATATTATAAAATATATATTTTTTCTATCGAAAAATAGTAGTATTTCAGAATTTCAGAATTTAGTCACAGCTAAATTTCTATATTTCTAATAAAATACGAGTAATTTTTTATTTATAAATATTATAATTAAAATATATTTGAATTTCATAATTATTTTTAAAAAATTTAATTTCTTTTTGTTATTAAAAAAAAACTAGTAATTTTACGGAATTCGACATTTGAAAGCTGTTCAATATTAATTGCCGCACTTATACCCTTTCGTAAGTGATTAAAGTGACACCGACATTAAAAGCCAGTTGGGGCTATGTGAAAGTCATTCAGTTTTTCATTCAGCATTCCAATTTCTTTGCGAAATACCACGAAAATAATAATAATTCTCAGAACAAGAATTATTACTAATCATTCATTAACAATAAAAAAGGAATTAAAATAAGACTTAAAGAAAGAAGCTTCAAAACTATTAGAAAATCATTAAATACATCGTATTTTATTACTTTCTCTATTTTACAATTTATGTATTAATCTTCCGAAATCTTGTATCTGCTTTACTATATCTACAATCACGCGAGACAAAAACATTAGTTCAGCGAGAAAATACATTATTTATTTCAAATATAGAACTGAATACCATTCAATTATAATCTAAGCTTTTATTGTATGCATTAACGAAAATATGAAAGAAAATTTTTTATTTAATCAGGTGTGGAATTGAGTGACGGCTTACATTAAAAATTTCATGTGAAACAGATGATAACAAATTTTTAGAAATGTCAATTATTTTCACTACAATTCTTGAAATAATAAACAAGAAAATCATTTAAGTATAAATTTATTTAACATTATTAAGAAATAATAATGAATATATACAATATCGAATCAAATACCTTTTATTTACAAAATACGTATTATATATTATTATATTCTCCCATGAAGCTCTTAAATTATCTTTTCAACTCTTTTAAAAACCTGTAATATTAAAAGAATAATTTTTTATTTGTATTAACTTATATTTTATAAATTTTTTGAATTTTTATTATTTTCAATTTGTAGAAATAAAGTAATAAATAGTTTTTTTAATTTAAAAATATAGCGTATAGTAATATATAAACATGTAAATTGAAATTAGCATCAATTGAGTTCAATGATGTTTAAATGATTTCTATAGATTATTTACATATACAATTCTTATATTGGAACCGCTAAGATTCTTATAATGTACAAGATTAATAAGAAATAATCGAGTTTTTGAATTGATTATAATATTTTATATTATAATATGAATAGGTAAATTATATTACATAAATCCCTAAATATAAAATCTATAATCTAAAGCAAACCGAAAATAAAAAAAGGAAATCTATTTTGAGATCATAATATCTATTGATATCATAAAAAACCTAATTTTTTATATGTATTTATTATAAAATATAATTATTATCTTATCTTGTTCAATAAAAAATTATTTTAATACTATATCTTTAGAGTATAAAATAATAATAATTATTATCTAAAGGAAGAGCTGACGAATAAGATTTATAATACTTATAACATTAATTATTATTGTTATATTACATTTTGTAAAAAAGTCAATTTATGATGAAAGTATTAATTTATAGTTTAATAAATTTTTGTTTTTTTCTATAATAATTAAAAAAAAATAAATACTTTCTAATATTGTAATAATAAATATATTTGATGAAAACATGATGCATATTTTCTGAAGATTTTACGGTTGATACGGTTGTAAATGTTGTACTAGGATCGCCATCTCTCGACATAATGTAGAATTACCGTACGCTCTATATTGAATGTACTTATCACAAATTAAAGATATTTTTAGTTCAATTTATCGTTAATTTTTCATTATATTTTAAAAATTTAATTTATATATATATATATATATATATATATATATATATATATATATATATACAATATAATAAAACTGATATAAAATTTTAGTGTTAGACGTAGTTTCTTGTCATTAAAATAAATTTAACGAAAAATTAAATTATAATAATTTTTATATAAACGAGGAACAATTAGAGAAAGTCTATTGGTAAAATATATATTTAATTTATTTTTAAAAAATTTTGTATAAACTTAGTAAAACTTCAAATGAATATAGTTATTATAAATATAATTAATATACTGATATCCTCAGAATAAATATAATATTTCTTATAATAATTATAAAATGAATCCAATTATTACGCATGACATACAGAGAGAGAGAGAGAGAGAGAGAGAGAGAGAGAGAAAAGCAGATAGAGACAGAGATATACAGATAGACATGCGCACACGAAAGCATAATTAAATGTTTTGAAGTTAATTGTACAATTATAGCTATTATCATGCATAAATTTGTATGTTAAATATAGAAATTGTTTGAATAAATTTATCTAAATGCTAATACCAATAAATATTTTTATTTATCTGTTGTTGCAATTGTTAATACGATGTTTATTTTATTGAAAATAAATACAGAAATATATAGTAATGCCAATTATATTTATATATTATGCTTTAGGAGAATATATACTTCTTTAAATATTTGCCTAAATATTTAAAAATTTTTAATTTAAGAAATTCCATTTTAGGGATTAAATAAATTTTTAATAGTACTTATATAACAAAGTATAGATTGTTTTATCATTAGTCTACAAGATATAAAATGAGTGCAGCTGTAAAGATTGAATATAGTCTACCTATTAATGATTATTTGAAATACAATAAATAGCTAAAAATATATTAATAGATATTTGGAACAGCAACCGAAAATTAATTTTTTGTCAAAAATTTCAGGTAATTTATTTACTATATGCAATCTCTATATTTATGGATATTATTAAAATCGTGTACAAAATGTGTCACACGGATAAGGGTAGAGTTAGAGACAAAGTGAAATACATGAAAAGATAGAAGAAAAGAGAGACAGAGAGAAGAGAGAGAGAGAGAGAGAGAGAGAGAGAACTTGCTTCTTAGAAAGAGAGAATTAAATTTACAGAATCATGAGATAATGATAGAAAGCTAGCTATAAAAGCAATTAGATCAAAACAGAAAATGGATATTTCAATTTATTCATTTTGGGGATTAATGAATTATGAACATGCTTGATATGAAGTGACAAGTCAAAAATTTAGGTTTTCAATAAATTTATTTTATTTTGTATAGCAGACTAAATGTACATTATTTAAATTAATATAATCTTCATTTGAATTTTTTTTCAGATATAAAAATATGAGTTGTCCTATAACAAAATTTTTTGGACTTCAAATAAAATGATTCAAGTTATTTTATATAATTTTCGAGATAAATTTATACACAACATTGGAATAATATTAACGACTTTGATATACATAAATAACTAAAATTTGCAATCCTATTTCAAATTTAAAATAGTATAAATATTAGTCACTAATTATCCAATTATTAAGATATTTCAATGATAAATAGAAATACATAAAAATTATGATTAATTTTTTTATGTTACTGACAATTTTAATTACTCAAATAATATTGAAAATATTCTATTAAGATATGAGTATAAACAATATAAAATTATAAAATTGTAATTAATCCCTTTATTTATTTTATTACTGAAATATTGCATAACAATATCGTATGTTTCTAATTCTGTATGAAAACTTTTCATTTTAGGAAAAATCTATATAAATATTGATTTGGCCTATTTACTGATCAGAAGGTATACAAAAATTTATTTATTAATTTATTTATAGTACATTGAAGTTATTAAATAAAATCATTACCAAGTGTAATTATTACAAACATAAATATTTTAATATTTAAATAATTTTCGTAGTATGATTACTTGATTAATTAAAAGTATTATATTAAAAAGCATTTATTCGTATATTAAGATAGGTGCTTATAAATAGATTATACTTTATGAATAGTACAAAGTATTCTTACTTCCTTCTAAGATATAGTAATTTTTTATAATTATTAATATCAATACGTATCAATATCATATTTAAAATAATAATATACTAATCATGAAGTATTAAATATATTAGTTATTACTTGTTGAAATTCAGAATTTTATCCTATACTTAACCAAATTTGATACTGGTGTAATAAGATTTTACTCAAAGAGTTAATCTCAACAGAAAAAGAAAAAGATTTTCAGGAAATAGAAAATTTTGTAGAAATTTCTGAGGAATCTTTAAAGAGAAGAATCTCTACAGAAAGAGAATTCCTGAACGAAAGTGACGTCAATTATTGAAAATCAATAGCATAGTGAAGTCACCAAGCAAGCTTGCTATGCAACATCAAAAAACCTCTTTATCACTCGATCGTCCAACTAAAGCTATTTGTTAAGACAATCCAAAATAGAACAATATCGCCATCACGTGCGGTATCGATCAGATGAAATCAGTGTAGCATCATACTAATTTCAATAACGAAAGAATAACTTGTACAAGAAACCATTGGAGTAATGGAATAGGTACAACAAGTCCATAAAATATTTGGAAGTTTTATCAAATATACAATATGGTTGCAACAGGTACAAGACAGAATACTATTCTTCCATTTTCGTATATCAATCATCCTGAATTAACCGAAGTAGCAAAACGTTTTAGATAGAATTATTTGAAAAAGTAAATTATTGATGAATACTGACCGAGAAACTTTTCCATAAAGAAAGCTTTGAATCATAAAGTTTTAATAAAAGTTCGTTAAAGCTCACACGTTGGCATAATTATGTTCTATTGAATATAGAAGTTCTAATTCTGGCATTGAAATAGATTATTCATAATTAATTCATGAGAAGCATCAACGACATCGTAAAAGTAGGTCTTTCATAATATAACTCTAGTTTCCAGATATTTTCCGGCCTTGAAAATGATAATATGTACTACAGCGAGGTATAATGAGAAAAATTCAACCTCATTAAATTGCTGTAGATACAAATAAGGAAAACTGTTGATAAAATAAAAAGCTTTAACAAAAGAAGAATCCTAATAGATTTAAAAAACGTTAATATGCAAGAACCTTCTTAAAGATAAAAGTTCATTGAAAAAAGAGAATTTTTATTGATGCATGATTAAGATCATTTAAAAATAAAAGACCGAATTAAATAGTCGTTTTATAAATGCTATGTGATACACGTAAATCTTTTTACCGGTATTCATCGACACATATAAGTTACGCTTATTTGAATAATAATTTATTCTGTTTTTTAACGCATATTAATTTTTAAGAAAAAAATTGAAAATTGTAAATATGGCTGAAACTGAAAAAGCTTCTTTCGGTATAAATATAAAAAATATATGATAGATAATAAATAAGAGAATGGGTATTTGCAATAAATTTATAATTTATAATTAATTACACATTTACAGGTAAAAACTTTTGGCAATGGTCAAAATATGGAATATAATTTCTTTTAAAAAAAAAATAATTTTTGTATATTTTTCTAGAAACAATAGTTCTAATATTGTACATATTCAATGAAAAGATTTTATACATGTTATATATATATTTTAAAAATACTTTTCATTAAAGGAATAATGATATATAAAAAAATTTGGAACTGAATAAAAATGAATTGTCAATTACAAATTTTAATTAATATACCTACGGAAAGTAAAATGGTTTAATGTGTTAAAAAAACTGTTTTACCACGTAAATAGTTCAATTTATATTTGAAAAATATAAAATATATTAAATATAATAAATTATATTATATTACGTATTTACTTGCATATATTAATACCTACATTATCTGTAGTTAATTATTTGATATTTATAATACGACAATTCATAAGAAGAATAAAATTCGCAAATACGTAAAATAATTTATTTGGTGAAATAAAACAATAAACGTAATATAAATATAAATTAAATATTAAAAGTCCCATCTATATAAGAATATTTTCAACTGAACTTATATTTATACATTTGTAGACATTGCTTTTTTACTTTTTAATATAATTTGTAATCTATTTATTTGATTCATATAAATAATTAAAAACATATTTAAATTTACAATGATTTATTCTTTATTATTAAATCATATGATTATATTTAATTATATTAATAATTTAATTATTTTCAATTAAGAAACTGACAGCAAAATTCTGAATTATCAAATATATTTATAAATCAAATATCAAATATAATTATTAAATATATTGCAATGTGTTATTCCGATAAAGCATTACACAGTTTAAAATCTTGTAGTTTAAACGAAATATTAGATAAAGTAGTTTATATTTTGTATTCTCAAAATTTAACACTGTTTAATTTTAATTATTAAAATTATATTTTCAAGTCTACTTAATCAGTTTTGGAATTTAAAAAAATTGAAAATCGCTATATAAACATATTTGTATAGAAATTTAAAGAAAATAAATGATAGATATACAAAATAATATTATAAAGTAAAAGATATATAAAAATAGCTAGAGAAAGAAAGCTAAAGCAGCCATAGAAACTGGGCGAGCAACTAAAAAGATTACGCGAACGTAGAAAAATGGAGAAAGAAGACAGAGTTAAGAATGGAGAGACTGAAATTTCTGAAGGGAGTTATATATCCTGAGGGAACACTTTTCTAGCCGTGCCGAAGCACTTGGCCCAATTGCTACAAGATATGCGTCCAGGCTTTGCAAATTTATCATTATAAAACGTCTGTATAATATGTGATCTTGTGAATGTTAATCATCTTTATCTAAATGCTTACGGATCAAATAATTTCTGAGTGATGTAATTATCTTTATGAGAGCATGATTTCTTGGAAAAATATTCCAATTTTGTCCAGGTACCTTATAGAAGAAAATAGTTGGGGGCATTTAGAAATATCTAAATGATCTTCAAAAAGTAGTATTTATTCATAAAAACTGTTAGCATTTTCACTTCGGAAGGATGATTGAATTCAAAATAATTCGAAATGTCCCACATGTTATCATATATTTCCATGGTTATTCAATATTATTATCACTAAATATTCAGCATGTTGCTAGAAATAATTAACTAGTGATTGATAAAAATTTCTAGAAATTCTAGAAAAGTATGTAAGTATTTTAAAACTATGTATAATTTTTTATAATAGTTCAATTTTACAGTATTAAAAATATTTATAAAAATGTATCAGGTAATTTATAAATAATTCGTTAATGAAATTTGTAATATATTTATAGAATCTTTTTTAATAAAGAAGAACAGAAATCATTCTGATATAGCCATTTCCTTAATTGAATTGTTCAAAGTAGAAAATATTGCTGAGAGAAATCATTTCAAAAACATCACAGATTGATTATGGAAGATAATTAAATTAGATGACTTCTGCACTTCATCATTCGAACGAAGGAATATAAACGCTTACAAAGCGGCTTGAAAATAAAACAGAGAATCACCATCGATAAAGAAGAACCATAGAATACGAGTGAGAGAAGAGAATAAAGAGATAGAGCCTGAGATGTCCAATATTCAAAATTTATAACCCCTCATAACTCACTCGATTTCTGCACCTAATACCGACCTCAATGATAGGGATGGCAGTGGCGTTCTCTACAGCGATTTTCGGGTGCACTATCTCGGCACTTGCGGGACGTCCAAGTAGACTATTCTCACACAAGCATTACATATTATCTGCAACTTTTTCTCGGGATTCTCGAGAGTTACATATGTTCCCTCGAATTTTTTCTCAATTTCAAACCATTTTTACCTGTAAATTCGCCGTAGATATAAAATTACTCCAAAGTTAAGGGTAAAATATTTTTAAACTGCTATTAAATGAATTTAAAAAATTCGTATGGTTGTAGTTACGACTGCAAAAGAAAAACTCATTATCTTTTAATTATGAAACGAATGCTGTATGAATCGTAAAACGTTTCGTTACATGAAAAATATTTTACTTTTAATATTATTAAAATAATTGAAAAATGTTTAGTTGGGATTTTCAAAAAACTTATTTAAATTTTAATACGAAAATTACATTCATGTTTTGTTTAAAATTACTATTACTGTTTATTACAGTTTTTTATTACAATATTTATAAGAGTTCATCTCAGATAATAATTTTGAATTTTTATTACAATACTTTCTTCTAATTTACTGAACAACTTCAATTTTAGGTTTAGGAAATTAGTTAATGCCATTTATATATAGTATAATGAGGAACAAAACAATAATTGAATATAAAATATGGGTTAAAATTATTTGAAAATTCTGAATGGTTTGAACAATCAATTTTTAACTAACATATAACTATCATAAAATATTAATCTCTAAAATGAACGAAAAGAAATTAATCTTGCGATTCATATATAACCATAAATTTATATCAATTATCTGAAAAAAATTGTTGTATACTTAAATGATTTCAAGAATATCCATACTTTTGTAATAATTTAAGAATATTTTAAAAATATGACTCAACAACAGTTTTAATTTTTACTATAGTCACAATAGAATAATATTTACTAAAGTAGATAATATATTGAAAACTGCTATCAATATATCTGTTAGTTATTATAACTCTTTTTGTTTCTCATAATTAGTTTTCTTTTATATTATTATTAGATGTATTCTTTGACGTATTTATCATTTTTTTCTTTGTTTTTATTATTTTTGTATATTTTAATATTGAAGAAAGTACCGTAAAAACTTAAGTAGTGTAAATGAAAAATAAATACATCGATAATAGATTTTGATAATAATTTTTACCATCCCATTTTGGATCTATAATTTTCATAATTTTATATTTTAAAGAAGCAAAATAATTGTTATTTTATCATTTATAAGTTTTTTCAATTTTATTCTCTTAGTAATTATTTAATTTATTGATATTAATTAATTTTCTACGACCTTTTATTAAATTTTTTCTGATTGTAAAAGTTCAAGTTTCTGAATATTTTTTAAATAACTATAGTTAAACGTATTATGTCATATTATATGTTTTCTTATCTTTGGCTAATATTTGAATTTATGACAGCTTCAACAATCTGTTTTTATATAGATTTTAAATTCACTGAGTGTAATCGCTTTCTGTATATTACAGGTATGATTCGTTTTCTGTAATTTTCAACTTTCTTTTTATATTTTCATAGAATTTTTTTCATAGAATTCTTTCATAAGTTACATCGATTGATAATACATATATTTTTATTATTTACGTTCATTTCATTGAAAATGACCACTTAAGAAGATAGATAATTACAATACGAAGTTAAGTTACACGAATCATTGTTTTATTATTTCTCATAAACATTGTCAAGGTTAAATAGTTTCGATATATATGTTTATAAAGCAATTACATTTTTAAAGAATATTTTAAGTAAAAATTAAGAACTAATTTGCAAATTTAATTAAAAAATATAAAAACCATGTAAAATAAGTAAATAGAGTAAGACTATGGTTATTTATAAGAGTTTATGTACAGACACGAAGGTGTGAGTGATTCTTGACTGCAAACCAGAAAAAACTTGTCTACTCTATTACATTGTATTCTTGACTAATTTTGAGTAGCTACGTAGAAACTTGGGAAGTAGCATTTATAATTGAAGGAATCATGATTATTAGCTCTATTTATATTTATTATAAATTACATTTTAAATTTGTATATTCCTTTATCTAAGAACGAACAAAGTTGTTCGTATTATAAACAACAAGCTTAAATGAAATTTTCCATTTTAATTTTTATTTTTTTTCTTCTTTTTCACCGCTTCCAGTCCCAAAATTCAAATATATCAGTACATACATATCTAGGAGAAAGATAAGCAGAAATGTAGAATAAGAAATAAAGAAAAAAATTTGTTACCAGTAGTTATATACATTATTTACTTATGAGAAAAAATGTGTTTCTGAATAATTTTCTAAAAATATCTACTAACTATTATAAAAATATACATAAATATTTATATAAAAATTAAATAATTAGCATGAACATTATATTTTTATTTTTCTTTATTATCTAATTTCAATTCAAACTTTAGTCAAAAAATTAATATTAATTCATAGTGTTTAACTTCATTATTATGAGGAGAGAAATTAGCATTATATTTTTTAGTAATATTTCGTTTGCAAATAAAATATTTTAAAAACAGTTTATCAATTTGCACGTAACTTTTATCTTCAAAAGATTTTAAATAAATTATCAATACTGAAATAAATAGTACATAAATTTTATTTTTTAGTTTAACTTATCTTATTTTATAAAAATCATAGCTTCGTATCCTAATGGCAACATTACAATAAAATAGTCATAATAAAAGAAGCCGCAATAATTTTGAATTAAAAAAGTTTATAGTGCGTTATATTTTAATTAAAAAAATTATGTTTATTATAATATTTTTCGATATGTGATATTAATTTCTAAGTCAAAAAAATTATTTTATATGCTTTTTATCCAATATTGTAGCAGTGGATAAATTTATGAATTCAATACATTCCATAAAATTACTTATTGTATTATAATGTAGTAATTGTATTATCGTATTCTATATACATATATATATATATATATATATATATAGATTTTGGAAATTCCATAAAATGAATTGGATAAATTCTAATAAAATACAGAAAAATTAAATGCTTGTGTTTATTAAAGATTTTTTGCAAACAATATTATATTTTAAATGATAGATATTAATCTGTAATAGACAGCTTTGTCCTATTATTTTCAAATAAAAATTTCTCTGTAGAATAAGATTTAATTTATGTTATAAATAGACCAAATATGAATCTTTTATATTTTGTATAAAAATTCCTGCAGTAAAAGTATAAAGTTCACACAAAGATCAACATTTCTTTTTGATCTCTACGAAGGATCGATTAAAAGTGAAGGAACAAATATTTATATATATAGAACTACGTCAAGCAAAGTAAATCTTTTGAAATCAAAAAGTTTTTGAACTATTCGAGTAAAATAATTAAAATATTTTTAGCGAAAGATAATTGTTGTTTGACTGACGTTGTAATTTAAATTTGGATAAAGTTTCATGATATAATCTTTTATTTAATATTCCATTTTTTACTTTTATATAGAAGCACCCTTTCGTATTTTTACCATTATAATTTTCTAGTACTGATGTAACATTTTGCAATGCATTCAAATTTTTGTTTCCCTATTAAAGGATTAATTCTCATAATTTGTTTAGACCTTGTATTTAAAAAAATATAAATGAATTACCGTTTTTTTCATATTTAAATAAGAATAAAAGTCTTTTTCAAACATGTATACAAACAAAACAAAGTATTTTTAAGTTTTAAAAGACACTTGTATATGGTTGAACTAAAATATAAATCGTATGTAAAAATGAAAAGATTTTACTTACATATAGAATTATTTTTCCACATTAAATTTTTCAATATTTTATATTAAATATATAAAATATGCATAAATTTTAATGAAATTAACTTATAATTTTTTCTGAACATAATAAAGTTTAATTTACAACATAAGATGCATAAATTATTATTTTCTAATCTTTAAAAAATATTTATGTGCTCATTTATTTTAAAACGAATATTTAGGAAAAATATCTTTTTCTTAATTCATTTAATTACTTTTCAAGTATAAATTACAATTTATAAAAATTGAAAATTTTTATATAATTTTATTATAAAAATTTATATTGTTTATAATAATATTATTATAACAATTTATTTATAAATATATAATAATTAAAGAAAATATGTTATTATCCTGAAAAATAATCTAGATGAATAAATAATACGAAATATATTTTTGAAATTATATAATTTTACCATCTACTGTATAAAAACGTATTATTAGATTATTATCGTTTGATAAGTATCCTATTAACTAATTAATTTTAACGTTAATTATCATTTATAAAAGTGACATATATGCTTTAAACTTTTCCCTTGAAATAATTTGATATAAAAATTGTTCTATACACTGTTTTTAAATGTAAACATTTTTTTTGCTTTTTTACGTCCACTATATAAAATGTTATTTATTTCCTCTATATTATCAAATAAATTATACATGGTAGTAAAGTAAAAATTTAATAAATGGAAGAAATATTGCATACCAATTTTTTAAAATATTTTCATACAAAATAATAAGAAAGTGTCTCAGAATTATATAAAAAAATTTATATTGATTGAAAACATATAATTGAGATATTAATTAAATATTAACTTCAAAATTAGAACAATTTTTATTCATATAAAACTTTATTCATGTGAAAAAAATAACATGATATTCTATAATCTTTATAATTTTTTATAGTTTATAATTTATTTACTAAATTAATGATTAATTTAATAAAGAAGAAAGGTCTGTGAAAACGAATATTCTAAAAAAAATGATAATTTAAAGTTTCAATATCATCGCTGCCTCTACAAGAACAAAATGTAAACACTATGTATTATAATTTATAAGATTTTATTTTTTCAAATAGCACAGTTTAAGCTAACTTGAAAACTTGAAAACTTTTTAAATTAGAAGAACATTCATACATTAGAGATTAAAAGTGTCATGAACATATACTAACGGTTGATCATTCAACACTTTCTCATGCAAAAGTTACCCTCACAAACCTTTTTGGGAAGTTGGATGGACTCTGTGAATACGCTAATGGGTGCATATTTTTCACGGTCTTTTATGTTAATGTCGAGACCAGATATTCTTTTATATACGAAACTTATTCCTTATCCACGAAAATAGCTGTAAATGTCATCTTTTCAAGATTCTATATAAGACTATTATTGTAAAAAGACCATAACATTAATATGAATGGATTAAGAAAAACATTTTTTTAACGAAATTTTTATACCAGTACCATAAAATTTGTTCCAGTAAAATGAAATGCCTATTTTAAAATTTTATATAATAATAGTAATTACTAAAAATTTTATCTATTCTTTTGAGAAATTATGCATAGAATAGAAAATAGAAATGTCAAATAATATTTGAAAGAAAAAGAGAAAAATATTGAATTTTTTCTTTGTATTAACATAAGTAACTATACACAACGTTACATAAGTCATTATTTATATATTTGGATAATAAATTTTAAATAAAACATTTTTATCACACATAATTCAATATTTATAAAATTATAACATTATATATATTCATAATTATATTCCAAAGTTTTTTTAAATTATATTGTAAAATAAAATGATTGAAACAATAAATTTATATTATGCTATAAATATTTCTTAATACATAATCACATACTGTTATAAAAATTAATTAAATGAGTTAAATTATTTAATCGATATTAAATATTTGCTATTTAATTATTTTACTCATACACGAATGTTACTTTTATTTCGATTATGATAGTTTATATACATGTATTAATATTACACGAACCGCTATTTTTTATCCATATTTATCAATAAGTTATATAATTTATGATTATCCTAATATAAAGTATACACTACCTTTTCATTTTTTATATAAACTACAAACATATAACATAGAATAATTGTTAAATATTATAAATATATAATAATAATAATATCATAATAATAGTAATAATAATAATAACAACAACAAGGAACGGAGAGTTTCTTTATGCTTTACTAAAATTTTCAAATTCAATATATTAGTTTCTACATTTAAAATTTATAGTTTTTATTAAATGTCGTAAGATACTGTATTACATAATAAATTATATTTATAACGATATCTTTAGAATTACCATAATGTGAATATTCTATATTTATATATGTTAATTATTTCAGTGTTTATACGCTTTATATTTAGTTTTAAAAATATTCATCTTGAATAACGAATTTAAAAATCTGCAGCATTAAACGTACTTCAAAATACTTATACTTAAATTCTACAGAAATTAAACTGTTATAAAAAATATAGCTATAATTGTTGTCAAATATACATTTAAGCAACGACGCACTCACGATGAAATTGAGAAGTGCTTAGTAAATAGGCATGCCAGACATTTACGTTATTTTACGCCGAATACTTGTTTTACAAGTAACAGTTTTGACCATTCGACCAATGTGTCACACTATTTAACGTTTTTGCATTCTTCGTAATACTTCTATGGTCACCGCTACAGAAATATAAATAATTGGCATTGTAATACTTCTCTATTATAGTATTTTTACTACATCAGCGACTGCAAGTAATCGTTTCTTCTATAACAGCATCAGTAGTTTAAAAGCTGTGAAAAAGATGTAGTCGCAGCCAAGGCGTACCACAAAGTGACTAAGTTGAACATTATATATATATGTATTATATACTGTGTATTCTGTGTTTATTTTTTATCATTTGTTATTGTTAAGTAAATTTGTGTATTGTTTAAATAAATTTACTTCTTACATAAATATACAACATTATTTAACAGCAATAATATTTATGATAAGAACAGTATAACAATATTTAAATAATTATGAAGAAATTTATGTATTTAAAAATCTGGACTTGATATATCAATGGTGTATTTATAGTTAAATGATAAATGTATTAAGTTAACAGTAAAGATTGAATTTAACAAAAAGAAGAATTATTTAGCAGTCGAAATAATATTCTTTTTTTAAAATAATATTCATAAATTTTGTATTATTATTAACAGATGTTCATTATATTTCTTTTGAAAAAAATTATTGTACAAGATAAACATTATGATTGTTAGTCAACAATTTTACTGTGATAAAGATTAGGTTTCTAATTTTAGCATAGATTTAACTAATTCACTTTCTTAAAAATATATCTATCATTAATATTCTAGTTCCACAAGGATGAGTTTTATCAATTATAATATTTGTTTACAAAATATATAATATTCATTATATATTTATTCACATTGTTTAATTTCATTTATTTGATTTTCTTGTTCTAACCAAATAATTAGTTAATTTTTCGATAATTAATTAGTTTCAAAAATTGAGATATAAAGCAAAGAAATGAAAATTTTTTTTAAAACGTTTTGAACCATAAAAAAGACTTAATTGTTTTTAACGAATTATAGTTTCTATTATTCTATTCTTTAAAAATAAGAAGCCATATTGATAATTAAAAAATGACTAATTTTTGTTACGATTAAAATAAAACAGTTGCAATTAATTTTTATTATATAAAGTTTATTAAAAATATTATGTAAAATAATAATTTTCAATAACCTTTGAATAAATATATATTAAGTAACAAAAATATAATAAAATATTGAAAGAGAAATCATGCGTCATTTTATTAAGAATTAATTAATATTTATATTACGCAGAATAAAAGTTATTGTTTACTTAAAAAACAAAAATATTGCCAACTCTATATTTTATTAATTATAATTGATAAAAATTTAGTTTTTAGTACAAAGTGAATAATTATTATGATGAATTTAAAAATTTTACTTATATTTTGTTTACAATTAAGTACTGGTAAGTTAAATTAACTTTTATTTTTCAATAATGAAATAAATAAATTTCAAATCACTTTTAAGATTCTCTCTATTTAAACGTTAAAAAATATTTGTAGCATATTATTAAAAATAAAACAAAAATTTTTCTACTTTATCAGAATAAACATCTATTATTAAAAAAAATTTAGAATTGTGGATAAAATTATATATTTAGTAAAATATTTTTTGAAATAATTTTCCTCTTTAGATATTTGATATAATCCTTCGTAATTTCTTAGAAGATAAAAGATTTGTTTATTTCTGTATCTCTGTATTAATAATTTTCTAATAAGTAATTAAATTCATTCATCAAAGAAATATTTAATTTGTACAATTTTCTATTGAAAATAATTTTGAATCCTTTTTTATTTCGGACAATTAAAAATTACATTAATATTATTAAATAAATAAAGATATATATGTATATAATATTGCTGATATTAATTAATTCATTCATTCATCATATATTACTATTATAAAAAGAAAATAGAAGAATTTTGTTGACAATTTATACGCTATATTTATATGTTAATATTCAACTAATTTTATTGATTATTATATTGAGAAAAATGATTATCGATCGATTCTGTTTTTTATAGCCATATTATGTTTATATCTTGCAATTTGTCTTTGAGCATGCACAATTTTATTAAAGAACAGTTACAGAAATGTTCAAAAGAAATTTTGAGTAAACTCTTATGCTTAATAATGTTATTAAATTAAAAATATCATTAAATAAATATATTATTATTGAAATATTAAGATGAATTATAAAATATTGCTATTAGATAGTAACTAAGCGATCGAAGTAGAAACTATGGCTAAATTAATTTATAGATGTATGCATTATGAATTAAATACCTAGCCATTATCCACTGTATTAATATAATTTTTTTAATTCGTTAATTAGTAATTTATTAATTCAGTTTCATATAATAATAAATAAATAATTAAAAATTTAGTTTAAATAATAATTTTATATTTTTCACTTTTCTCAGGTCTTTGTGGAAAAATAAAAAGAATTCTTAATGGCCAAAATGCAGATATAGATGAATATCCATACATGGCTTCACTTAGATACATCACGCCACACTACCACTTCTGTGGTGGTGCTATAATTAGTAATGTCCATATTCTTACGGCAGCTCACTGTGTTTACGACAAGGAAATGAACAATATACGAGTTTATACAGGAACTAGTAAGATTGAACCTACTTCTGGATATGCACGCGTGGTGATACGAATCGAAATTCATTATTTGTTCGAGAGCTCACCAAAATCAAACAACGATATCGCAGTTATTACGGTATATTATGCTTAATTATTATTGTATTTAAATTATTAATAATATTTTCGCACTTCTTATTTATAATAATAATAAAATAAAGTAATATATAGTACTTTATTTATATATAAATATATAAATAAATTATATATAAATATAAATAAAATTATATATAACTTTATATTTATATAAAGTAATATTAAGTAATTTATTTATTATTTTTATTTAAAATTTAAATAATTTAAACTTTTTTTTTATGATATAGCCCACATAATAAGACGTAATGTAATAATAAAACTTATAAAATTTACTTTAGCATTACTCGTGTATTCGAATAATATAAAAAAAAATAAAATGATAGTTGTATTTATTCAAATAAAAAAATTGAATAAAATAAAAAATGTTTAGTATACTAATACAAAGAAAATTTTAAAGTTAATAAGTTTTACCACGACGAATTTAACAGGTTATATGCATGAATTGATACAGACATACAATTTGCAATAACATTTTATTCAGAATTTTTATTTTTTGTTTATGCACAAATATTGTCATACTTTTTGTCTAATAAAACAAAGTGAAAAGATATTCAATATATTTTAATTATAAGTAATTTTATAAATATACACCAGAATTCATTCAATTAAAAAAATAACATACTTTGTAAACAAAATATAAGATAAAAACTGCTATTTTACTAATTAGAATAGCACTTGGTATTCTTTAAATAATTAGCTTTGTAATATTATAAAAATATATCGATTAGTTAGTTTGATAAAGAAGTTTATATTTATGTACATGAAAGAAAAATTATTCTTTTTTTAGAAGTTATTATTTTAGTATTATCTTTGTTTTCTAAAGGAATAAGAAACAATCTACTCTTTAATTCTAGATTATTCAATCAAGATAAAAAAAAATTAAATATTTGTTCTTTAAGTCCTTATTAATAAAATTTATCAACTGCTTTTTATTAAAAACTGAACACAGATAAGTATATAATTAAAATACGTTAAAAATGAGTCGCACTTTAATTTATAAATTAGGATTTGTAGAGACGTTTAATTATTTTTCGAGCTTAAATTTTACTTTTACTATAGGATTAATTTTCGGATATTCATAATATAATTTAATATTGAAAATTTATTATTTCAAATCAAGATCTTATTAAAATGAAAACTGATACATTATTAAATTAAATTAACCCAATAATCACCTAATATTAAATAAAGCAATGCTCTCAAATTTAGCTTCAAGAAATAATCTTAATTAAAGAAAAATTATTAATGTACAAACTATTTTTACATTTAAACAAGTATTTATAAAGTCATAGAATAATAATACTTCATTATTTTATATTATTTTTCTTTAGATTTTAAATAAAATGAAATACTTTATGTTTACAGGTTAAAAAAAGTATTAAATTTAATCGTTTCCAAAATAAAATAGATCTTCCAACAAGGGATATTCGTGATAAAGATAATGCTATTATCACTGGTTGGGGAAAAACGTCATATTCATTAAATTGGTCGGCTGAAGTACTACAAAAAGGTTTAATGAAAATTATGAATATAAACGATTGTCGAGAGTTCGTTAAAATTCATCTTTACGATGAACAAATATGTGCATACTCTATTGAGTATGGAGTCCATACAAGTTCTGTAAGTATTTAAAAATATAGTTAAAATATTTTTTATTTTAATTAATGAGTGACTCCTTATTTAAATATGGAAAAAATAACAGTTCCTTAAATTAAATGGAACGATTTTTGATTTGTGTGAGCAAATAATATTTTTATTAAAAAAAAAATAAAAAATTATAAATTTAATGAAGATATAAGAAATCACATTTATATAAATAATTTTAATTCAACAGGGTGATAGTGGTGGACCTTTAGTTGCCAATGGAAAAATCGTTGGCATTTCTTCGTGCAATTTTCCGCTCATCAAAGATTATCCTGACATATATACTAATGTGTTTTTCCATCTAAGCTTCATTAAATATGCAACAAAAAATAATGTTTATTCATAAATATAGAGTTAATTTTGATAAAATTTTAATTATTCAAATAAAAGTTAGAAAATAAATGTAAGATATGATGTTATTTATTTAAATAAATTCAATTATTAATATGTCATGTATTTAATCTTTTATTAATCTTTTGTTAACTTTACTTAATAATAAGTAATCATAAAAATTATATACATGAAAATTACGTACTACATTAAAGAAATCAAATTAAATTAGTTTTAAGAAAAATAATTAATAAATAAAAATAAACTACAATTGGTGTATCAAAAAAATATTAAATAACCTTATAATTATTCATTTAATTGATTTCAATCTCTGTCATATTATTTGTATATAAATACAAAATTTCAAATTTTTTGACTATCGTAAAAAGTAATTAAATATCCCAAGATATCTAAAAAAGTATAAACTACAAAATAAACATTTTGTAAATCTCTTCCCAAATATTTTTGAAATATTTTTAAGAAATACAAATTTTTCTATCAATATAATCATATACAATAATTCATAGTATAAGACTTTTCTTTTAGTTATCAATCATGAAATCGTTAGATTTATCGATAACTATCGAAAGGGATACTATGAAGTATACCGATCAATATTGGTTGTATATCAACTCGATTTTTGTCTATTTATTTATTATTATTATTCTATAGATTCATCTTATTTATAATTTTTTGAAATATGACATAACTTTGTTGTTGCATGAATTCGATTTCTTGGTCATACGAATCTAGGTAAAAGCTTAAATAACATATGTGTACCTATAGTATTATGTTATATGTACATCTATATTATTCTTCTATTTGACTAAATCGAATAAATCAAGTTTTGCGTTTTTATTTTCAAATATATCTTCATAAACGATGTATTTCAGGAACTGCAGTCATTAAAGAAGTTTTCTTTTGGAACTTTTGAATTCTATTGTACAAACAATTACCATACACTTCAGAATGTGTCGAAATAACTGTACTTCTTTTATATTTATTGAAATTTAATTTATTATGTATATGTAATTTATCGTCAATCAATTAATAAATTATGTAATATAATAGAATATTTTAGAAAATAACCCAATACGATCTAATATTTATATTTTATTCCATATATTAATTAATTTGTATTGTATTTTTAATGTAAAAAATAAAGAATCGGGAAATAAAAATGTAAAATTTAAATATGCAAATTGATAGATGAAAAATAAAGATTCTCGATTCGGAAATGAATCAATGATAATATAAAGAGAGATTTAGTAGTGCTTGTCTCTATTATGCGTCATGCTGTGAATATGACAGTCTACTATAATTAACTTAACAGCTGACTAAGCTTAATTGAATGATAAAGCTGGGATTATACTAGTCTATGTTTGTTAATACGCCAACTTTTTACGTTCTTGTAGCTCGACTAAGTTGATGTCATGTTCGTGCATTAGGTTTGTCATAAATTTATTTTAAAAGATTATAAATTGGTTATTAAATAAATACATTAATAAAAATATGTAAATTACGGAATTTTATTCTAATTAAATATAATTTTCTTGGAATATTCAATTGTAATATAATTGATGGAACATACGGATTTAACATTGAATGATAATTTATTATAATTTAAATAATTTAATTATTTTATTTATAGTAATGTATTTATAAATATTTAATATTTTAATAAAATTTTGATAAATTTATTTCATAATCTTAATAACAGTACATTTCGATTATTTAAGGAATTACGCTTAAAAAATAAAGAACTTAAATATTTTTTTGCCTATTTAAAAAATAATCGATATCCTTATACAAATATTGAATGTGAAATATTAAAAAGATATTTATTAAATTGCAAAAATTTATTGGGTAATTGGAAGTCATATACAATATGAAATTACAGCTATTTAAAATATTACTAGACTATAAAATTAATATTTGCATAGAATTTAATATCTATTAAAATACCTCATCTTTAATCAGTTTTCTAAAAATACTAAATAAAGATTTATTCGATATATAGGACATTTTACAGAAATGCAATAAACACTTAATTTATTTAGATTTTTAATTTAGATATTAAAAAAAAGTAACATTGTTTTCCTTTATATTATATTGAATATTTACCATTTATAATAAAATACACACGATTAGTTTATCTGTTCAATGGAATAATTAAATTATTTATTGTTTATTTTTTTGGTTTAATATTATTATTTATTATATTTATTGAAAAATTTCTGTATGTATTTCCCAATAATGAAAATAAATTTTTATACGAAAAAAATTTTAAAAAGCAAACGATAAATAAATGCATTTGTTAGAATTATAAAAAAAAATTAAAATCTTTTAATATAACATCAGAATAATATTAAACAGAGATACTTCATAGTGTTTAATGTTAAAGTTTCAGAGATATACATTGACGAGAAATAAACGTTCAGACAAGAAAAATAATAATAAATAATAGTGTCAGGAACTAGGGGGATATGAACTTCATAGATCAAAATTTGTAGATTAAATCTTTAGTAGGACTTTTTTCTACCTTGTTAGTTAATTAATTTCATAAGTATGCGTGTTAAACTATATTTTCTTAAATTTTCACATACGACATCTTCCTCAGCATACATTTTTGCATAATTTTCGTATTTAATAATATTTGTCAACTGCGCCAGATTCTTCGTTTGGATGTCGTTGACATCAAAATTTGTTCGTAAATTATACATTCTATTCTTGTATTGTTTATTCTTTAAGTCGAATACTGGTCGCCAAAAAATAACGCTTATTATATATATACACATATACATGCCTTCCTTTTCCCTTATTCAGTCAGTTACTCGTATACACAGAGACAGGGAAAGAGAGAGAGAGAGAATAATGAGTGGTTAACAAAGACAGAATTAACATGTAATGTCTAATTTTATAGTAGTTTAGAATAATTTCGTTATACGTATTATTAATTGATAATATATAGTATAACTATAAAGTTATGTAAATATAATAATAGAATTCAAAAGAATATGAGGTTTATGAAGATATTGACTTTTTATTTAATTTAAAAAAGAAAGGTTTTTACAGCTTAATATTTTGCTAATCAATATTTTATTTACATAACTTTATTATTAAATAATATAAGATTTACTGTTTATATTAGATGTACTGTTTATATTTAAAAAATTCATGAATAGTCTCACCTTCTCATATACATACCTGTATTTTCTAATATATTTGTACTTAATATGAAAATAATCTACTTTAAATAAAAATATTATGTATTTATCCATTTCAAGCATTTTCGTACCTTAAGCAATTTTTTTTAAATAATCAAAAATAAAAATTCAGACAAGAATCATACTCAAATAATTTATGTAGCTACTTAATACATATGATCATATTACCTTAATTTTAGTAATAAATAAACCTACAAAAATAACAAATTGAAATTTAATTATAATTATAGATATAATTGTGATACTATAAAAGGTTAGATCTCAGTTTTTGAAAGTAATTTTCATAATAAATATATAAAGAATGTTTCAGCAATATTAAATACATTAAAATTTTAAGTCAGGTTCTTTAATAAATACATAATTAATATAACGTGAATGAAACAATTTTTAAAATTTTATTATTAGCATATAAGTTACATAAATCAATTGAACACTTGAAAAAATATAAATGATATATGATATACACGTGATATACACATGATATACTCATGCACAAATACATAAAATTAAGCAAATATAACCTAAATTTTTCGGTCTGATAATTTTAAATATTTTAGAAATTTCAATTCACAAAAATATATTATTTTTTGGGTATACAATTGAATAATTACAGAAATAATACATAAAAAATAATATAGATAATAGTAATTCATATAAACATTGTTTCATTGATTTCTTTTTTTAGAATGTTGGTTTAATATAGAATTATTAATTAATTAAAGTACATATATTTATTTACTTACATTTAATAATAAGACTTTTAACCGTATATAAAAACGATAATCTATAATTTTTAAAGTGAATATTCATTATGAAGTAGAGTTATTTTATTGAATAAAAAATTTTTAATTAGTTGCACTGTTACTTGTAATTGATTGTTCTTTTACGATAATATTCAATCCTTTATTTTTATTTATAAAAAGTTTTCAATCGTATTTTAATTTTTTTTTAATTGTATTTTTATTTTAGTTTTATAATTTTAACATCGAAATGAAAGTTTTATGAAACAAATTATATCATTTATAAAATTAAAATGAAATTAAATATGTTTAGAAGAAAATGTTGATTAAATTATAAAGTAAAGTTAGATTGAATGAGCTATAAGCCTAAAAAGTTTAAAAATATATTTAAATTAGAAGGGAAAGAAAATTTTTTAAATTATATTTTCTTAAATAAAAAATAAATATCAAACAAATTAGAAAATTTTTTTTGTTATTTTGGATATGTTTTGATAATTTTGTGAGTATATATATATATATATATATATATATATTACGTACGAACAATATAATTGTTCACAAAATTGTACAAAAATAATAAATACATGTGAGCAAGATTTACAAACCCAAAAAGTATTGATAAAAATTCATAAAAGACTCTAATATGATTAAGTCTATATTTTTTATCTTTCCTTCTTCATCTCTTATTTACATACTTGTTCGCATGTATTCTCTCTCTCGTACGTACTTAAAGTTCTTCATTCAAGCACGCGATTGCCTCCACGTCTTAATTGGTACATTTCTCTTGTATATCCTCTCCTGCAGTTTTAGTCCTTCTACAAGTGCACCTTCAATGGGCCCCTCCCGACGTCTCATCCTCTCCCATCTTTCTTCCGCCGTCACTTCATTCCCGCTTAAAGTGTCGTTTCTTGGATACACTGCCAAATACTTAGAGGATATGGAAGACGGACAAGATCGACTTCATAGCAATACATGTGAACCACATTTCACCGGCACTCAAAACCTTAATGAAGCAAATTTGCATGAATACGCGATGTGAGTCAATAAGCATAAGATACAATAAAATTGGTTTCACACCATTTACCTGGATATATATTTTATTAACTGCTCCAAGTCTATGAAAACGTTATAACCTCATACATGTGTATGAGCGTATATTTAAATTTCCAACAAGATGAGATAATTGATCATAAGTATTTTTTAAAGTTGCTTGAAGTTATTAATACCTTTAAGGTTCATTTTTCAATACACATTAAACCATTTTTATTAAAATATGTAAAACCAGTATCCACTAATTAGAATGTCTATTATAAACCTTCAAATTAATGTTTATATTTTTCATAATGGATGGTAAGTATTATGAAAATTATAATTAATTTTAAATGTTAGTTTTAACATATTATTTCATTCTATGACATATAAAATATACGCAAAACTAATATCTGTATATATAGATATGTGCGCGCGCGTATGTAAAAGATATCAGAATTAAGTTACGATCTTTATTTATTTCTCTGAGTTCGTGAATTTTTAAAATATTAGAAAATAAAAATATAAAATTTAATCTAATTTACGAAGGAAAGATTTTTTTCATAAATGCTTATAAGTGCTATTTTTTATTTATTATTTAATATTAAAGTATTGATAAAAAATTTATTTGTGTCATAATTACTAAGTATAATATAATAATTAATTAGTATTATTAATTTCAACATATTTAATATATAAAAATATTTTTTATTTTTAAAATATTTATAAAATATAGAAGAGATATTTTAACTATCTCAGCTAAATTTGTTCTTATCATCATAATATAAATAAATGTTCTTGAAAATTTCATACTTAATATTTTTTTTTAAATAAAACTAGGCTTATATAATTTTTATTATAAATGTATTTTTTTAATATTGATAATAATATTATTATTATACACTTTTCAATCTATTATTTTTTTCAAATTATCATTTATTTGAAATCATTTCAGAAAGTAATAAGTCAATAATAAATATTTTTGAGATCGATACTTTTATTTTGATACATGTATATTTATTTATCTTTTGAGAAAAAAATTTGATTTCCTGATTAAAATTGAATTTAAATTAATTTAAAGCAATATAAAAGTTATTTTTTCATTAGCTCGGAATTTGATTGTTTGTACATGGAAATCGAATCAGTTTCATATTCATAAAACGCACTTGGAATATAGAATATAACAAAGAAGAATTTATTTTTTCATTTTAAGCAATACTTATTAAGGTGAATTTATAGTTATATGTTATTAAATTACAAATATTTGTTAAATGTAAATCTATTTTATATTAAATAATGGATCTCAATTTAATACTTAACTATTTCATAACACGCAGAAAAATAGAATTGATTTTAAAAATTCTCTTAAATATTAATATAATTTATACATTGAAAATAAAATTTATTTTTTATTTTTAACCTTATATACTTTGTATTCATAATTTTTTAGTAAAATAATGAATGATTGAAAATTTGAACCAATACATTCTTCGTTTTCAATTTATTAATTAGTCTTATATTCTTGAATATTTTTTAAATTAAATTTTTAGTATTTACTGAAAGGGTTTTCATTTACTAGACTTTTTTATATTAAATAATATCCGATTAATTGGATTAAAATTTGTAATTATAAAATAATTTATTTTTAAATTAAACTAATTGATTTATAATATTTAAAGAATTATAATTACTTTTTGAATGTTAGAAAATTTAGCCTACTTTAGCTTAATAATTATTTTCTTTTTATAGAGACTATATATTTAATATGCTATAATTATTTCAACCATAAATTTTATTGGTACTTTCTACGTATTGTTCAATATATTGAAAATATAAAACAATTGAAAATATAATTCATTTTTCTAAAAATCTATACATTTGATATAATTTATACATTCGTGTAAGCCTAAAAATTAGTAATCAATTTATTATTTAATATTTTATTTTAATTGTATATGTATGATTGTAAGTATCTTCTTAAGAAAAATCTGTAGTATTCAAATAACTATTTAAAGTAAATGACTATGATATTTTTGAGTATATGGTTTACGTACAATATATTCAATATGTATTAATATTCAAATAATTTCGTATAATTCTTTTTATTTTTATTAGAAACAACCGTACTTTTTCAAAACAACTGTACATTTTTATTAAATATTTTAAGGCGCAGCAAAATACTAAAGCGTATGACAATTATCTTATATTAACCATTATCATTATTGCTTGTATTTAAGAATTGACATGAATTATACGCATCACGAAAGCTTATTATTTTATGCTGCATTATGGTTACATTTTTTTTATTATATAAATCAAAATTTTCTATATTAGAATCTGACAAGTTTATAAAATTATTAACTTTACTCTTGGGACTTATTCTCAATAAATAGGATTATTAAAATAATAAAAGTTACGTCAATAGAATTTAAAATTATGTTGAATATTATTTCCAATGATAAATCATAGGAATGTCTAAAAAACCGAAATTTTTCAAATAATTTACATCCTAACTAGATGATTTCTAACTAATGCTAACTAGAAAAAAGAGATTGAGAGAAAGAGAGATGTTGATATCTAGGGAGGTGATTGAGAATGATTCAGCGTCAGGAATCGTGCGAACGACAATACACGCCACCCCTAATGCACGCACACAAAATATAGTTAGAACATCCATAATTCATTGGCATCGAAGTTGTTCTACGAGCAATCGTAACCGGATGATTTGTTTATTGATTATGCAAGTGTTTCATAAGTTATATTATAATTAAAGTCATGGCGGATGAAATCCATCTCAAAATGATTATTTATAATTTATAAAGCTTTCCTATTTGGTTTAACATCAAAACTGGTATTGTATAGTATGTATCTCTCAGTATTTTTACGGACTTTCAGTAAGAACAATTGTTAATTGAACGGCATATAAAATTTACCAACAAAAATTTGAGAGTATTTAGTTATTTTAAAATTTTTATTTATGTACCAAAAATTGATTAAATTATTTTTAAATGTATTTAATCAAATTATTGAATTATAACGAATATCACAATAATAATAAAGTTTTAAGTATAAATTCAAATTTTTGAGTACTGTATCATAATTCTGAGATATATTTTAAATAAAGTTAATATTTTAATATTCGATATTTTATTATATATTATTCTTTTTTTATTTTTATTATATAGATATATATATATATATATATATATATATAAGAGTATTTAAGACTTCTTTTGAAAGTTAAAAAACTTAAAAAATATATATATATATATTTTTTATTATATTTTTAATATATATATAATAAAATATTGAATATTAAAATATTAACTTTATTTAAAATATATTTCAGAATTATGAAACAATTCTCAAGAAATATATACATATATACATATAAGTCTAAGAAAAATGAGAATTTATTACTTTTATACACGATTCTCTTTTTCAATTCAATTAATTATTCAAAAATCACCCAAGTAATATAAATCTCTATTTCGACAGTTCTGTTATTGACAATACTTACAATACCTTCAAATTTTTTAGTTAATATTAGTGTACTATTTGACTATGAAGTTTATGAGAGTGTAAGTTTTTAGCTTTCAAAAGAAGTCTTGAACACGCTTTCATATAAAGTCTTCATGAAATTATCAAATTGAATCTGACTCTCATGAGAAGAATTTACGATTATATAGTATAGATGGATGCATCAATGGTGTTAATGTTCCAAGAAGAGGTACACAAGAGAATAAGAGGGAAACACACGGAGGGCAAAAACAAACGAAGGTTATTGATCTTTTCAAAATAAGAAAAAGAAATCAACTAAATTAGTACTTAATTAACGTACTATAAGTATTATATTAATTATAATTAATAGTAATTAATTTTGATAAGATAAAATTATTTTAATTTATACTTTCATTTTTAGAGTTTTTATTTAATTGAATTTACGGTCTAGAAACAGTTGGATTCTTGATGGTTACAATTTGCTATACAAATATTAACGAATTGCTTATTATTTATAGAGAACGATATTAATTTCTTAATTCAGGTAATAAGGTAAAAACTTTAAATAAACTATAAACATGTATTTTTTAAATACTATGTGAATCTGCAAATCTAAAGTGATTTACTACTAAAGTGATTAAATGGAAACGAAAAACTTAACAAACTAATTCTGCTGCATAAAGATTGAGAAAAGTTTAAAATTAGGAGAGAGATCTATTTCTTAAATGATACACTGTAACTTACGATTTGTACTTTTTTAAACAGATATTTCTACACGCTTATAGATAAACTGTTAAAATTCTGTCTATTATATATATTCAATACCTTTTATATCTATTATAAATAAGAATTAAACTGTAGGTTAATTTCTATCGTTCTTATTCTATCTGAAAAATAATAATGACTTCAAGGGTTGTCAAATATATTTTTTAGTATTCAGAAAAAATTATAATACAATTTATAGTGGTATTTATCCTAACACAACATATATTTCTTGATGTATACTTCAAATTAAAAATCTACAACATTGATATTCTTTTTTATTATTATAACATTATAAAATATATATTATAAAATAAAAGATATATGTATACATTCATAGTTTTAAATAATAAATTAATGGAACTGCTGTTATGAAAATAGAAAAATATAAATAAAAAGTTCGTAATGCAGATTTTATTACTGCGGATACAACTACTTTCCAATTTACTAACAGCTTTAATAATTTTGTACTCAAAGACAAGGAAACAAAGTACATATTAATAATAAATAATATTTTAGAATCAAAATATACTGTAGAAATTTCGTAATATAAGAAATAAAATAAGTAAATCATGCATTTGATATATGTATATAGATATATATATATATATATATTTTTAATAAACATAGAAATTATTCATAAATACATAATCAATTATTTATTTTTCAATTAATTTAAATTAATAACATGTATAGACGTTATTAATTTATAAAATGAAGACATCTAAAATCATTTATTTAAAAAATAATACAAATGAAACATTATTGATAAGCACTCTTCGATGAATATTAATGAGAAAGGCTGATGAAGCTTATAATATTGACTAATTAAATTGATTTATACATTAATAAATTATTTTATACACATTACAAGTGTTTCAAAATATTATATAACTATAAATTAAATAAACAACTAATAATTAAATTTTATAATTATATAATTAAGAATAATTGTTATTACTTTCACTTACATATTTTTAATTATCATTATTACTGAATTTTTTTAATGATTGGCATATAAAAATCGACGTAATTTTTCAGCTGTAATTTAATTTTGTCGAGCGTGAAGGCCTAATCAAGAGGAGCTGAAGAGTGCGGAGAGACATATGCATATTCGAACAGAAGCAGAAAAGCCGAGGAATCGTCGAGGATAGACCACACACGAGTAGTAAACAGAGGCTGGCGGTGTGTAAAACACATTTGTAGAAAGATACATTCAGCTCAAGTGGATTATAGAGAAAATGAAGTTACACAAGGCGATGGCGCACAACTGTACGTCAGTGCGGGTCCTCATAATACCATAGTAAGCCTAGGCTAACAAAGCCGCAACAGCAGCAGAAGCAGCAACTCTGTTAGCTGTTGGCTGAATGCGCGAGGCATAACTAAGCGGAGACTCAAACAGTGCAATCAGGATGTCTAACAAAGATGTACACGTTCTCACTTGCTTTACGAGCTACATTGGTATGGACTAGTGTAGGTACAGGTGTATCGCCGAACGCATGCTTGCAAGAGTGGAATGAGCCGTAGCTACTCTACCCAACGATTCTCGATCCTCATGATTTGGACGATCCAACTGTAGAACTAACGATCCGCAGTGACTGGATGACGCAAAAAGTCACTGTTGTTCTGCCTTCGTTTTTCGAAATTCATTCTTTATCGAACAAACTTCCCTCTCGAAGCTATTATTGCACATATTTACAGAGTATTTGTACAAGTTAAGCCTTTGAATAATTTTTCATAAACACACTTTTCAAATATTGTTTATTGGAGTAAGAATAAATATATATAGTTTTCGTACTACTCGTTGCTATACGAAAATTTATTAGGTTTTCAATTATTTAATAGATTTTTTTAAATATTAAATACAATAGATTAGATAATAAAAGTGAAATAATTATAAAAATGCTATTTAAGACATGTGAACAAACAGTTTTAAAGCAGCAATTTTATCATGCGACGTGGAAATTTTGTATTTCTGCATTCGGGTCGAAGTGACCCATAAATGTATTCGGTTGAATAGATAAGTCAGTTTTCTTGAAAATCGCGAATAGTACGTATTGAAGTTTAATCAAGGTGAATGAAGAGGAGTTATTGCACGTGCAATATAGAGCTCGAATCCTTTATTTCAAGTCCACTAGCCGCGATGTATCAATCATGATAATGAAATGAATAATCTAATCCATTAAACTCGGATTCATAACAATCGCAGCATCGAGCGATCTGTGCTACAGAGTGCCGGCCAATGATATAGCAATGTAGCCATCGTGTTTGTAGCTTCCGCCGCTCAAACCTTATCCCGATGTCGCCGTGCACGCTTGAGCAGTGTTTTCCTATAACCGCGGCCATAAGAGATGAGAGCGCAGGTTGCAAAGCCAATCGTTTTAATTGCGCGTTCCACTAGAACTTCCGGTGGTTCTCGCAAACGCCTTCGCGATGCTTTTGAGCCCTTGTGATTGGAATCGAGGACGCGTTTGCACAAGGGGTTGCCGCTACCTTGGACTCATCGAGCCAGGATTCAGAGTGCTACACGCTCGCGTGATTCCGTTGTTACGCGCTTGACGGATGGTCGAAATTGCATTCGGCTGTGCATCCGGCTATTGCATACGCGCGCCGATTATCTCTGAGAACACAGGGTTATGCCGCACTGATCTTACGCGGATTAATCTGCTATGTCCTGCATTGTTAAATAGATACGAACACGTTTTGTCTCTATAAAATTAATTTTCAACATATCCAACCCCTGTTTTAATCGTCTATTGTGTACTGTACAAAAAGCTTCGAAACAGTTGAGATATTTATTACTTATTGAAAATAAATAATGGTATTTTAAATGCATCAAAACTGAATTATGAAGATAAATTCAAAATATAATTAAAATATTAAATCTAAACTTCATATATTGTGTTAATTATCAATTTTTGATTCAATTGAAAACTGATTTTTTCGTATTATTCTAATCGACGGACCTAAAGCATTTATATTCGGTGTACATTAAAAGAAGATTTCATTATATTTATATAGCTGATAAGTGATTGTTGTTATAAAATATTTATGTAAATATACATATATTTGATTTATAAAAGCCCATAAAAAAATTATAAAAGTTGATTTGTAATATTGTAAAAAATTTATGTGGAAAAATTATTTTAATTCAATAATATTCACCAATTCTCACGTTTAATTACTTGGTGAAGTATATTTGCACTGTTAATATAGCGATTTATCAAAGCTAAAATAATTTAACTGATAATTATAATATGTTTTAAGTTTACAGATAACTCTGGTATCCTTGATGAAATTATAAATGAATATTAAATGTATATTTATTAATCAATAAAAAGAAAAACATTAAAAATATGAAAAATATATTTATTATAAATCATATAAACAATTAAAATTTAATGAAAACATAATAATTTTTTAATTATTAATGCTATAGAATATACATTTTAATAAGATTTTTCTATTTACAAATATAATTTATAAAACTGTCTACGATATCTTTATAAAGATTTTTTCTTATTACTAGTATTTTATTAATTATTTTAATGCCATTATTATTATTATATATATTTTTTGTGTAAAATATAATTTTTGATTAAACCGAAATGAAAAAAAGTAATTTTTTTGTAATATTATCCAAAATTAAATAAAATTTTAGATTTAGACCATTTTAAATAATAGTTCAGATTAAATTAATTATAATTACTTATATTAAAAGTGAAGAAATATGTTTACTATTGTTATTATACTTTTTGAATATCGCTGAGTAGATTCAGTGATCTATTTGTTAGATTCGAATTATTTGAAAAAAGAAAATTCGAGAACAGAATTATCATTGAAAAAGGTAAAAACGTTTTTATCCGAAGCTTTCGATTTAGTGTAAGTGTATATCAAATAGGTCTAAAAAAATAAAATTACTCATGATTCATGGCCGAACTCTTATATTCTTGAAGATTTTATATTCCCCTTACTTTTTTCCCTTTGTACAAAGGAGACGAAGTAATAAACTAGCTTCTACTTATTCCAACATATTAAATAGAAAAATATCTATTAATTGTTGCTTAATATGGTTTAATAGAGAATTTCAAGAATTATAAATAAAATATAATTTAATAGTAAAATTTAATATTATATATCTTTTTAAGAAAAAATATAATATTTTCTTTAACACGACAATAATTTTATTTATATAGTCCTTTTGGTTTAAAAATTTTACTCATATTTTTATTTTTTTAAAAGTTGGAATAATAACAACAATAAAATAATAATAATTTCTTAATAAATTCTTGAAAAAATTTTCAGGAAGAAAATTTCAACTTGATCCTTTTTGTTGTAAATATGTTTTTAAAATAATTTTTTTTATTTACACAATAATTTTTAGCATACATATTAAAGTTTTAAATTATTTTCTTAGTTAGATGAGAAAACTTGAAATCTTGAATGTAATTTTATTACTAAAAAAAGAATGAACAAAGTTTTTATTGTTTAAATTAGGTTAAATATATCATGAACGGATTAAAATTTCATTATAAATTGATATCTATAAAGCTAACTTAGCTTGCATAAATGTTTCTCAACATTCGATTTATCCCGTGCACTTTGATATAGGATATATCTTGCAGACCTATATAAGTGTTATGCTCTATAAATTCTTGTCGCAGGTATCGTGAAGGCACATGAAAACGACTTACGAGTTCTATAGTGCATATATGCCTGAGAGTTGGTTCAAGTGTCAAATTATCGGTGGTATCGCACTTGACGCATTATTACACCACAAATTCGTAATCTCGCTTCCCTTTATTTAATAGCTAATTCTAATACAAAAGTTTTTGCTATCGTTCGATATCCGCTTTTTACAAAAATTTTATATTAGCTAACTCTTACTTTCTTTACTATGTTTTATTTAATAAATAATGTTTTAATCACTAATCATACAAATTTATGAAGCAAGTAGAACTTAATTTAAGTTCAATTTCATTAAAATGACTCCATTAACTTGCAATTCCTTTATTATATACGTCAATTTTATATTATGTATTTGATTCTAAAATATAAAACTATAAAAAAATTATATCATGTGTATTAATATATTTATGTTATAGTACAATTTAAATTTAGGTGCATCAAGATTATTTAGAATTAAAAAATTGAATTGAATTTAATAGTTATAATTTCCTTCTAAGAATTTTGTATTTTCAATATATCAATACTTCTGTAATATTAATGTAAATGAATTTTACTAAATTTGTTGACTATTTTTAATGTCGAAAATTATAGGCAAATTTTTTTAAATAGTTACATTGAGAATTGTTTGAAAAATTTCAAAAATTTGAAGACTTTTACAATTATTCAACTCGGTAGTTTTACAAACTAAAAGTCTGTAAAAATACTATATAAATAAAAAAAATAAAAGTCTTCAGAAAATACTTTATCTTAAAAATTATCTAACAAATTGTTAATAAATTAATTCAAACATGTTTCATAAATGAATCAAGTATAACTAAAAGAAAATCTACTAAATATTGATATTAATGGATGCGCTTTTGTGCATACGTATGTAATATTATTTTATAATAAATAAGATTTAACGAAAACATAATATAATAATAAATAATTAAATTCAAATGCTGAAACTAATTTATATCATCAATGGTCGTACATACACTTCTATTGAAAAATTTTAATAAATAATTTAATTGACTTATATTATTATATAAACCTAAATTATTTAATTGGTATACTTCAGAATTTCTTAAAATATATAAGTAAAAATAATGATTAAGAACAAGTACGTAAATAAAGCTAGAAATATACTTATTATTGTAACTTTTAAGGAAATCAATTACATTTCAGCTAATAGAAAAGCAATGAGATTATTTCAGATCTGACCGACCCAGTGGTCAGTATACATTATCTCATAGTAAAAAGCCCGTATATCCTCTTATGAGGGAAATATCGTGACCCATGGGATGTCGGCTTATACTACTACACAAACCCATCCCTGTTTGCATAGAAGAGAAGTTCATCCTATCGAATAAATGTCGACAGACATATGAAAGCGCATATGATATATTTACTCAAATATATAATATTTTAAGCAAATGAAATATGTTACAAGTAATGAAATAATAGAATATTATAGTCTATTAGAATATAAAAAAAATATACAGGAAAATATACTTGTAGTACACAGTACGATATTTTAATTAAATATTTCAAGCCAATTATAAAAGTTTCTATTTATTCATGGAAAGTCTTGATTATTAAAATTTGTATTTGAAACTTGTACTGATTATATTTTGTTTGAAGTATAATGAAAATAAGTAGATTTTATTATAGATTTATTCTAATTAAATATTCTAAAAACCTCAATAAAAATATATAAAAATTATTTATTTATAATAAAAAATTCCTATGTCAACAAATATTTATTTTTCTCTTAGTAATATTAAAAATTATAAAATCGATACATCAATGAACAAGACAGAAACATTATGGCAAATTCATATTTTTGATCATTAAAAAATTTTGAATGATTTTTCCCGTTTTGAATTCTTCGTTACTTTTTTTAAGTTTATTTATAAAAAATTTGAATATAGTATGTATGTATAAAGAAATTATAGTTTATCTTTAGAATTTATATTGTAATTTACTTAAAAACTCATATATCATCAATATCTAACTAGAAAAAAATTTAACAATGAAACTCTTATCACTTAATTTTATTAGATATAAATTGAACTTTGAATAACATTTTTTCATTTATATATAATTTACTTCCATTTTAGAATACGAACAGCGACATTATTAGTATAAAGGTACCATAATGTCATCTATGTCTTGAAAGTATTTGAAAAATTTAAATATTACTTTTTCAAAATATTTTTTTATACGCTCACATTATTTATGAATTCTATATTAATCAATAATATAATTATGAATTTTATATTATTATGAATAGAAATAATCCGAAGAAAATAATTTTTTTACTATTTTATGTTATTTTTAATGAATTCATCACTTAACATATATTGTAAAAGAATCTTAAATTTATTAAAATTATTTATTAATATATAATATCAAAAGTTCCTGAATTTCTAAATAGTCTTAAATGAACATTATTGAAATTCATTATATCTTCAATATTGAGAACCATAATCGTTGCATAATATATTTCTAATATAATGATTAAATATTGATAGATAGTAAAAGGATAAATTGAATGTATTTAAAATAAATGAAACTATATTTACAATTTTATAATAAAAATTATATACAGAGGAACTAAGAATAAGAAAAATTTGAAAAAAGACGGAAAGATATCTATTCCTGGACATTGAAACAAAAAATGAATGGAATAGAGTAGTAAATAAATTGTAGCTTTATGATAAATGTCTATCATGTAATCTTCAATTCAATTAAGGTGGCATACACGCGATACGTTTCATTACATTACATGTAACATATACATGTACGAAAATGAGTCAAAATTATTAGTAGTAAACTTTAATCTTCTGATGTTCTAATGAAAAAAAAACATTTCTTCATTAAAAACAATATCTAACCAAATTTCAGTGATCACGTAAAAGAGAAAAATGATTTATGAGAAATTCATAATAGAATGCATGGGTCAATAATGATGCGTTTAAAATAAGCTTCTGATGATTACCCGATGCCCTTACTTTAAAGACTACTTTCACTTATCCTCAGAGTGAAATTTTATATTCTTATTCTTGTACAAAACTAAATATCAGGTTTTATTTTAAGCCCACAATACAGTATTATCTTTAAAATGGTTTTTTGATAAATTGTACGATGGTTTTCAGATTTTTGAATTAACGAAGACTATATAATAAGTGATTTTACGCGAAGAATGATATCATTATTTGTGATAAATTCGTTAAAAAAACCTGATTATTATGATAAATTAAAGTATCATAACTTCATTTTCTCATTATAAAAAATTTTTCTTATATCTATATACTTTATCCAATATTTATGGCTATACTGTTTTTCTATATTTTCAACAATTTATTTAAAATTTGTAAAATTATTATAATAATTTTGAAAAAAGAATTATTTTTATATATAAAGTCTTCAAGTATCATAATAATAAAGTTTTATTAACTTTAGAAATCTTCTTTTATGCTAATATGCTGATTCAGTCTTATAATTTGTTTATAACTTTTATGAGATATATTAATCTATGAATATTAGAATTTATTTTTTTGTAAAAATTATTATTAAATAATTATTATATATTTTTAGCATTTGTCAATTAATCTCATTAAAACAATAAGTTATTTAATGATTATTGATAGGCTTTCTACTTAATTCTGTTTTCCTTGTTTCCTTCATGTCCTCCTATCCTAATAATCATAAAGTTTACAATACTGCGTGGGCGCAGAGAAAATAAGTTTAAGCCGTTATAGAAATCAGAAGGAAAAAATTTAAGAACTAGTTATACAGCGATCGTCTTTGATGTTTATAAGGTTCGATTATGTCTAGGTGCAGTTGACAATTGCAATATGTTGATTATCAAATCAAATCGGTTCTTCGCCCGCTCAAACAATGGAAAAGAAAATGTTTTCGATCCATTCCAATATCCCTAAGGGCAATTATACCCACGCGCGACTTTTGAACTGAATTTCGTAGTCGCTTATGCCTGAGTAGAATGATATTTTCTCATTTCATTCGTAATTCTCCACTTTTTAACCAAAGTGATATTGAATAGTTTATTATTGAAAAAAGATAAGAGAACTGGAAATTACTTTCCGAGTATCTCTGGCATCGGAATTCGATTATCTAGATTTGTTCGATTCAAACTAAAAAACGAGTTTGTTTCACATGAGTTAATTGTTTTTTATTTCTTTGAAAAATAATTGAAATTTTCATACACTACTGATATAAAAAAACTTTATATATTTTTTAGTCAAATGAAAAATGTTAAGCATTAAAGATAATAAATAATGTTTAATTCGCAAATAAATTTCTAAAGTATTAATTATTTCTCAAACGATACTACTTTTAAATATTAATATGAAATAGAAACTTTTTAAAATTTTAAATAATAAGTATTTTAAAAATAAAATTCTTTAAAAACTATTATTTTAGTGAATTAATTTAATTAGGTGAATTACTATTTAATTACTATTTAAATTAATGTTTTTAAGACTTTGAAAATTTTTAGGTCTTTTAAAAATATATTATTAATAATTTCTCAAATTAAGTAATTCAAATAATTTCATTATTTTATACTATTCTTTACTTACTTCTTACGATATGATAATTCTTACTTATGATAATAGACTTTTTAATAAAATATTTTTTAAAAAAATCACTGATGAATAGTAATTCATATTTGCTAGTAAAAAATAACGCAATAGAAATATTAGAGAAAAAGAAAAAAGAATTTTTAATTTATTCATAAAAAGTTTGTTGAAAAATTATACCGGAAAACTTTTAATTCAAAAGATATTATATATTTTTGTGTAGGTATTTAATCAACTATCTATCGTTTGCTATTCAGAGATTATTTGAGTAATTGAGATTTAATAAAGTAATTTTGTTCGTGAATATTCTGAAAAAAGTATCAAATGAAAACAAAATTTTTGATTTTAATGTACTTTTAGTATGATGAATTTAGATACGAATAAGAATCAATCGATTATCAAGTATGTTCTAATGAGAATAGAAATAAAATTACTTATTCACGTGTTTAATATATAAAAAGTGCATGTATTTTATCTTCGACAGATTTTTATTCCATTATTTCTAAAAATTTATATAAAAATATAAACAATAAATTATATTTATCTAAAATAAAATAATTTTTAACTGTAATTATTTATAATTAATAGAATATACTACAATTTGATAGCAATGAATATATAGTAAAAAATATTTTAATGCATTATAATAAAATGATTACAAAATCCATTTATGAAAACTTGTCAAGAGCTTTTGAAATATCTGTACTATCAAAATATAATAATATAATTTACTATTTTTTACTAATAGAAATAATAATCTAAAAAATATATGAAACGTAATGGGTACTTATTATTAAAATAGACAAAATTATCCTTCTATGAAAATTCTTTATTACATATGAATCATAATTTTATACATCAGGAAATTGTTAACTGCTTATGCCTATATTTTTAATGAATTGAAATTTATATTTGTAACTAATAAATATTTTATTCTCCGTGTATATACGTGTAAATTTCTATGTGATCCCTCTTTAATTGATAATCTCAACTTGGAAATTCTTAAGCATAGCATCACTCGTCAATTTAATTTTTTTGCTTACATTTGCACTTATCTCATGCTTCCGCATAATCTTCTCATTTACATTATCCTGTGATATTCTGTCGAAGTTATACCACACTCTTATATCAAATCTTACAGAATTTATACAAAATGCAAGTTTGATCGAAGTATACCAAAGAGCAGAACAGAGTACGGACTCTTAAAGAAGCAGAAGATTTAGAGGACACAACCGGAGGCTACTTTCGTGTCGAGTTAGCCATAAAGCTAAAAGCAAATACAAATACGTTGATTGCTACCCTTCAAGGAGGGAGAAAGAGAAAGAGAGGTAGGGAGGAGACATGATAGTAGCGATAGGAAAATCCTTGCGTATAACTAGCTATTAAACAGCCCAATCTCTACTTGCTATCTTAACCACTACTAACGCTGCTACGTTTAATAGAAGTCAAGGTTATAATACACTAATATGAATGTATTTGTACATTCCTGTGTGCGGACATTTGTGTGCTTACATATGCGTTAGCTTAAATCTCCTTGATTCTTTGCTGCTTGTATATGCAAATTTATGATGTGATCCAGAAAATGGACGCACTGATACGTAAAATTTTACCGAGTTTGAGGATAATGATAACGATGATAAAAGAATGATAAGAATGATATAAGTGTGAAAGCGAAATGCAACGATGATCTGTTAGAATGGATTGTGAAGGTTTAATATTGATTTTTAGCTGCTTTGACTGTTTTCCAATAAATTACTAATCAAATTTCACTCTAAAAATTAATTTACATCTATTCGAACAAGAAAATAGCACCAGCGTAAAATTTTTTTTATGAATAAAGAAGTTTAAGAGTAAAGTCGGAATTAAAAATTTTGCACCGCAAAGTTTATTTATGAAGCAATTTATTGCTCATTTTTATCAAGTCTTTATCACGAATAAGTTCATGAAATAACTTCGCGGATAGCTTTTAGATTTCCAGTTAGTTCTTTTTCAATTAAAAATGTTTTTCATCGACCTTCTATTCTATTTTCCGTATTCCATTTGTACAGTTTCTTTTTTATACATATACCTTTGTTCTGGTGACTTTTTTTAATATAATTTAGATTGAAGTATCCTTTATTTTTTCGAATTTTTGATTATTTATTTCGAATTTTTATATATTTAATTTTCTTATGCAAACGCTTGAGCTCGAAAATAATATTAAGTAATCTTCATTCAAGTAATATACTTTTTATTAAAGTCGAATATTCATATTTGTTAAAAGACATATTCTTAGCGATAGCAAATAAAATTCTTAATTGAGCAAGTTTATTATTAGGGACAGAACTTTAATAAGTAACCCAATGTATGTAAATTATCATATGAAATAAAATCAATTTAGAAGTATAATAAAAATAATTAATCTTATGAAAATCTAAGTATTTAATTTAAATTAATAAAATGTTTAGTTCTATTTATTCTTAGTTGAAAATTACAAAAAGTTGTGAAAATTTTATAAGAATCACACGTAAAAGTTTTTAAAAAGTTGCAATATAAAATTAATATCATCATACATATTATTAAATATTTTGTGTAATATAAATACTTATCTTATATGGGTATAGTTTAAACAGATTTAAAAACGAGTAAATAAAAATTAGAATATAATTAAGAAAATTATGTAACATGTTATTAAACAGAAAATGTTTCTTAAAATAAGTTTTTAAAAAACGTATATAAAAAACAATCAATGAAAGATAGTTATTCATAACAATAAATAACTTACTACTTAATCACAAAAATATATGTATCATTTTCATTTGACTTTGACATAATGTACAAATAGTTATATACATAGTGTTTCTGAAATAATTTAAAGTAAAAAACTAAAAAATAGTTAAAGAAATATCTGAGAAAATATATAACAAATTCCTATAAAAAACAAATTTTATTATGGAAAGTAATTATGATTAACTCACCTAAATATAATATGATTTACGAAAAATATTCTTAAAAAAATAATATTTTATGTGATTTATAATAATTTATATAATATAAATTTATATTTTTTCGTATCTTTTTAGAAGTATATTATACTTATAAGAATATTTCGTTTAAATGATAAATAAAAATTATCTAAAAAGTTCAATTTTAATACATTTTATGTACATTTTTCCACATAATATAAATACTAAAAATTTTCACAAATAGCAATCAAAATTTTCTATTGAAAAAAACATGTATTTTTAACTTTATATTTGTATCTGTAAAGAATCTATGTTTAACACGATTACAATATATGTATCTAATCATAAAATAATTAAAATTTATTTTTATTTAATTTTAAAATCTATTGTTTCAATTAAATACATTGAAAAATCAAATATTGTTTTAATAAACTAAAAAAAATATTATATATAAAACTGCAACTACTAACTACTTCTTTTACAGAAGTATTTATCTAATTGTTTAATTGAAAAAGAAGATAAAAAATTGAGTTTATACTGCAATATAATTCTTTTTGGTATAATGTGAATATATTATTGAACTTTTATGTTCATGTCTATTTTTTATTTATATATAGAATATAGAAATAAAAAACAAGATAATAACTTAAACTCGTTAAACGTGAATGCTTTTTTATTATTAAGTTTTTGGTGGAAACAAATTAATATAAATTTCAATATTAGTATAAATATAAATTTTAATAATTGCATCAAAGTCAATCTTTTTCCTAGACAATATATCAGAGGTTTGTTAAGTCATAACATTGATATATCTATCATTTATATATAACGTCGACAGCTTATATTTCGCATCCAGAGATATTTTAAAATTATTAATTAAAATAAGAATATCTAATCAATGATTATTATTTCTTTTAATTATTATTCTTAGATGTGCATTGATAGTATAATAGCGTAATTGCTTTAATCATTATAAAACATTCATTACATCCTTAAATAAATAAATAAAAAATAGTATTATAACATGTATTAATTAATATCAATATAATTTACAATTTCTTTTAAATAAATAAGATCACAAATTTCATTTAATGTTTAATAAAAATATTATTTCATTAGGTAAATATAGAAAATTTTTAAATAATACATATAATATGTATTTCTAATGATTATTTTTAAGTATGTATTTTATAGATATATTAATTGGAAATTAAAACTGTTTAATGATAAATAAGTTCGGAAATTATTATATCCGCGTTAAATATAAGTCATATGCATAGCATAAGATGTTAAACAAAATTATTAAAATTATTAAGTTTAACATATTAATTATATTAATTATTTATTTGATATTCAACTTATAATAATATTTGTTTATTATTTTAGAAATTGAAAATATTTTATCATTTTCATGAAACGCAAATATACACAAATTAAGATGTCACATTGAACAATGAATTATATTTTCTAGTAACATATTACGCAACATATTACTTAAATTTAATAAACAATTATAGAGACACCAAAGCTGTTGCATTTGTAAAAAAAAGTTATTCCTATCTTCTGTATTTCATTAAAACAAATAGTTACATTTAGTTCTATATGTTTATATGTTAATATAATATAATATTTTGTATTTTTATATATTAATAACAAAAATCATGAAAGTTTGATCAAACGAAAGCATTAGAGCTAATCGTTAATACCATGTGAACCTGAAAGTTCGGCTCTCAAACAGCAGCTGTCGGATAAATAATGAATAATTTGCAGGGTTATACCAGCTATGTATTTCATGGTAATAGCTTCGCTTATATTCTTCTTGTGAATAAACAAGTCAATATTCGCGACGACATTTCCATATGCTTGTACTTGGTTAGATGGAAAAATTTCATTACACGGGTAATTAAGTTTACTGGCAGCTCCATAGTATGAACAATATAAAAAAAACTCAGTTGTGCTTTACGTGGCACAATTTCTTGTTACAATGTTCTGTACCATTTATAGTCTCTATAATTTGTACCGAACAAGAGAGAGAAAGGGAGAGAGAGAGAGAGAGAGAAAAAACCCTCAAATAATTTACTCTTAATTATAATAACAGGATATTTTTCATGTGAAATAGATATTCTCCGGGATTGGTTATAATTTTGAATTTCTTTTTTTCTAATAAATATAGATCTGTATTATAAAGAATATCTAGAATATGATAAATTTAAAGATTATTATTTATATAGTATTTTAACTTATCCTCTAACACATATAACGATACTTTACATAGCATTTACACTTCTTTATGTTATAAATATAATTAGATATTGTTGTGTATGTAACGTACAAACATACTTCTACCCTACTCGTACAGTACATACGCATCTATTCTATTGGTGTACTAGGCACTTATTCATTTCCCCCTTCACCAAGTAAACTTCTCTTACCTATAATATTTACATGCAATAAACTAAGGATCTAGAAAATGCATAAATGCACCTAATATACCGTAAACGCACTCTGTTATCTAGCATGCGCCTAAATTTGTTCACCGCCTTATTTATTCTACCGTAAACTCAACAAATCTCTCTAGGTATCCACTAATCACGGAAAATCTTAACGAAATACTATTTTCCAGCATTTCTTGTTTATTTTTCACAAATTTCTACAAATAACTATTTATCTGAATCGAACCGAAAATTTTTATCTCGCTGAAAGTTCATAGCTCTCACATTATTGCAAAATTGATCATATAAAAAAACCACTCCACTCATGAAATGATCAGATGAGACCTAGACACAGACTCAGCCTTAGATAAGATCAAACAGACTTTCGTGACACTTATTTTCTAAACTGAATTTTTTCGATAATTAAAAGTATTGTAAAATTACCGGTAACTATAATAATATCAAATATTAAATAATTTCTACAAAAGTGCAATAAGTCATTTCGAGAAAACCTCCAAGTATACACGCTCCTTACACGTATATCATATATTAACATTGTAATTTAATATAATTTATTACTTTATAAATAATTATATATAATATAATAAAATATGGAATTAGTTTGAACTAAATTGTCGGGTTAAAACGACTATTTATAAAAAATTTTTGTCTAAATCTTTCCACAAATACATTCTTTTCATTTCAATAAAAATAATTAAAGTTAATGCAAAAATTTTAGAAATAAATAAAAATATTGAGTCTAAAAATATTGTGAATTTTTACATATTTTCATTGGACATTATTTACAAATAAAAAATAAATTAAATAAAAGTGAATACAGATCATTTCTGAAAGTTTCAATAAATTTGTAGGATATAATAATTACATATTTTATTTATAGCACATTTTTTAATATAAATTTTATTATCAGAAATATTCATTTTACTCTAAGTTAAATGTATATGTTGTTAAATAAAATATTTTTTTATATTTTAATCTAACTTTATATATTTTACTCTAAAAAATATAATTTAATTTGAAAATTTGTATTGCAATTCTAATTTTTCATGCTTAATTTATGATACAATTTGCTACATCCATTTTCATATAGCGAAAGATTTTTGAAATCATATATTTCTACTGAAATTTTTTGCAAATATTACATAAGTAAATTAATTCTTGAAAACGGATAAAAATGAAAAGGTTTCAATAATGTTCATATAAACTTTAATGAATTAATTCTGTAATTAGTTAACAAAGAGTTTTTTCAATTGTTGCATTTGATAGTTTTAATATAGATTAAAAAAGATTAAAATTTATGGGTTTCAGTTACCTTATGAAATATTTATTTATTGCATTTTAAATTCATTTAAATTCATTATGTAAAATGTCATTAATAAGCAACAAAACAATTATACATATAGATATGTATGTATGTTTGTGTATAAAATCTTTTAAATTTCAATATATTTAATATAAACCTTTTAATAATTATTAATAAAATATGATTGTTATTGTTTTCTTTTCTACTTCACATGAAGTGTTGTGGGTTAGTACTTAGAGTTGTAGATATAATTCAGCATAGTTTAATTTTATCATTAGGATTATTTTTTAATTTTTATCAGTTTGTAATATTTTGAAATATAAACTAAAAATAAAACATAAAATTAAATACATAAGAAAATTTAGAACAAATAAATGAACATTATTTAAAAATTAAAAGTAAAATTCATGGACAAAATAAAAAGCTATTAAAAGACATGTATATTTCTCATAATCAACATTTAATCATTTAATTTTTATTTATTTGAAATTTTTCGTTTTGTATTTAATAATAAAATTTTGTAAAATATTAATTCTAATAAGTAGGGGTATACTTTATCTGTTTTATACTTTCTTTCTTTGTTGCTAAAATTTGTATCATTATTATTTTCTTTGTATAAGTGCATTTAAAATTTTAAATTTAATTCAAACATAATGGCATCAGATATTTTTATACTTTGAAAAAATGTATTTGTAACTCGCGAATCGCGGTGAGAGCTAGAAAATAGGTAATAATAAAAGGTCGTTGTTAAGTAAATTTTGGTTTTCTTTATTTCTGTGGCACTCACAAATTTAGCGATAGAAAAAAGGGAGAGGCAGGGCTACTTGATCCTCGCGATATGTAAGAAGCGAGAAGTAAAAGCTAAAGCTTCATCGGTATTATAAGCCTTTTCCTATTCCTTTTTGTACAATATTTTGACTGTTTATTTTGCCTGTCCAGTATTTTGAATTAACGAAAAAAAATTGTTGCAGTCTTTGATGTGGCCTCAAGTATCAAGTAATAAAATATCGCGATAATTGTTTAGCACTATAGCTCGATTTGTTATTGTTTATTATTTTAGTTGGTCGCGTATCCATTTGAGCTGGTCGCTTTCCATGCTACAGAATTTCGCGGCATTGGATTAACCTGGCCGTTTCATTGGATCGACTGCCGAGCCCTTTCTACAGCCAAAAATATTTAATTTAATTTTAGAAATTTTTTGAAAAAATAAAAAAAGTAATTTTTATCGATAATAAACTTTTATGGTTCAATATCTTAATAATAGCCCAAGAATGTATATTTTTATTCTTTTCTATGAGTATCTCTTTCGTTCATTTCATTTCACTTCTTTAAAATCTTTTACTAAAATCTCAAAGTCTGTAATTTTCGTCTAAATTGTACTGTCAAGTGTATGTACACTAGTTTTCTAAGCTCTTTTAAATATTCGTGTCGCGCCTTATTCGTCACACATTTAGTTCTTCTTTCACCAATAATCCGCGGATTAATCGATATAAATATAGAAAGAAGTACGATAGACTTACAAGTTGCTCAATTTAATAAAGGTATAGAAAATGACGGCTATCACGAAAATAGAACAAGTTACCGAGGAATACATAGAAGAAAGACCCTTCCAAACCCATTGAGAAACATGTAACAAGATTTCTAATACATGCTTTTCCTTTGAATGATATATTTAAATGACAATTATTTCAAATAAATATAATCACAATGTATTTATTTATTGTATAAAACTGAATTAATCTTTAAATTTATAACATAAATTATAACAAAATTTATATTTTTTTTCATAGAAATTGTATACATCTATAAATGCAGAATATTAACGAAATTAAACTAAATTATTTTACGTATTTTTATTAGTAAAATTTTGGTTTCTTATAAGGAAATAATTTGAATAAAAGCACATTTAATTGTATTAATATGATCACGTAAATTAATTGTTCATTCCAATAATTTATATAATTTGAAATAAAAATAATAATGATAATCTCATTAAAATAAACGTGTTTAATGATATAAATAACTATATTTTTAATTAACTATTGCATATATAAATATTCTACTGCACGCTGCATTGGCCATATAATTTGCAAAAAATTGTGTTTGATATAATTAGATACAAGATAAATATTATATGAAAGAACATATAACTAACATTGTCGCTTGTTCATTAATTTTATTATTCTAACTATTTGTTATATTCTATAGTTACTATTTGTTATGATGTAGATATTTCCAAACAGGTAAATTATTAAACAAAATTATCTGATGCTTGTTTTTATGAATAATCAGAATACAAAATAAATTCGCAAATGTAATTATCATAAAAAATATTATTCATTGACATTGGTAACTTAATTAAAAGATATAAACCAGTTGTCACATTTATTGTTTTTAATTCAAAACGTATTTTTAATTTCAATTAAAAGTAATGATATAAACTTGCGTAGTAATATTTTAGATACTATGAGAAAATGATTAAAATTTAAATCTAGTAAAGTAAATATTCAATATTTGATAATTATTTGTAGTGATAAATAAAATTTCTGATAAAATATTTAAAACGTTTTAAATGTATGCATTTAAACTGCGTTCCATAAAAGTAACATGAAAGTAATTTTTAATTTATATTTATTATTAGATTACTCTAAATTATACAGTCAAGGTTATAATTATTTTTTAAAATATATAATTAATCTTCTATTTTATTACAATTTATTGCACTTACAGTGAAATTATTAATATTGTGTGTAATGTTAATTGAAACAATTTTAATTTAAAGAATTAATTTAAATCAGTTAACAAAATCTTTAACTTATTAAATTTGTTATGGTAAAAAACAATTTTATTACGAAAAAATTTTATTCATTTTTTATATAAAATGCTAAATTTAAATTTAAAGAATGAATGCTATTGAAGTTTTCGAAAAATAATAAGATTTCGGTAAAGATTCTTATAGTCCATCGAAGATATAATAATATTAAACATAATTAAGAAAATAATAATAATATTTTTGAGTATCGTTATTTGCTACAATATTTTTATAATACCAAAAAATATCTAAAAGATAATAAAAATATTTTTTTGTGAAGAAATTAAATAATTTAAAATAGTTTGTAAGGGATTAGAAGCAATTTAACTTTGATACAATTAGATTTTACAGTTCATGTATATCTTATCCAAAGGTTTTTGACAAAGTCAAAAAATATTTATATGTCACGAGAACGGTCGTTAAACTTAAAGTCTGCAGTCTTATCATAACTTTAATATGTATTATATTTCGCATTTTATGTAAGAAGCAAACTAATTGTGATAACACGCTATAGTAACATTTTGTGCGTAACTGCAATGGTTTCATAAATAAATAATAATATTAAATATAATCTTATAATTTTTTCTTAATTATAGTAAAAAAATATTTATTCAAATTTTTGTATATCGCCACACATTAGAAACAAATTTATGAATTTTTTATTTTTAATGTATAAGAAAACTGATAAAATCAATACAAGTACATATATATAAAATTATAAATAATATAAATTTTTTTAATAGAATTGTTCAATATATTGTCAATTTATTTTTTGTTAACATAAGTAATTTAAATTGTTTTAAACGACCAAATTTTCAATGATTCAAAAATTAAGCATTGAGCACAATCAATAAATTCTTTAAGATATTTTAGAAAAACTTTGTAAAACTGCTCTTTAATTTTAAATGTTATCATTATACATTATCGTATTATGTTTACCTCTAATTATAGGTGCCATTGAAAAATTATAAAAGTAATTTCATTTAATCTATTAAATATATTTTGTTATTTTCTGACATACTTTATGCACAGATAAAACTAAAAATATTTTACTAAAAGTTTTATACAAACGAAATGATGGAAATTGTGAATGAAAATTATTAATCTGTGAACTAATTTCACATGACTTTAAAATTAAAAAGAATATATACTTATTTTGAAAAAAGTTGCAAATGTAAAGTGAATATAATATAATTGCAGGATAGAAGAAGAAAATTTATACATGTGTTTATCGATTTAAATATGAAAAAAAGTAAAGTAAATAATTTCTGTCCTCATCATTCACTTTCTGTTGTGAACTTTATATATCAAAAAAATATATTCTTTTTTGCGTTACGAGTTCTGACTTTCCACCTTTCACAAGTAAAGGATTGGGTCTACTTTTTCAGTCTCGTTTTTCTTAGATTTTTCTTAGATTTTCTTTCCTCTTCTTTATTTTCTTCTTATTCTTTTTTCTTTTCATTTTCACGAGCGACTCACTAAAAACTGCTGTATGTCTAGGAACTTTACAAAATCTTTGCTGCATTGAGGTAGCTTCTACTTATAATTTACAACAAATGGACTTCGATTTTCTTTTATTGCATCAAATAACTTCTCGATGTAGTAGCAGTAGCATTTTTACTGCAGTGTGAGAATTGTTATAAAGTACCTGTAAAGTTTTTTAAAGATGTTTTTAAATGGTTTTAAGAAGTGAAAAGATCTATTTGAGAGAAAATTTTACAAATAAATTTTTATAATAAAATATTAGAAATATTCGATCTATAGTTTTAATGGTTATCGACGTTCAAAAAATTCTTTAATAAATATGTCGACGCATATTTTTAAAAATTAGTTACTTTGAAAACAAATATTATACAATGTATCATATAGGATTTACTTAATAGTTTTCCATGCAATGTAAAAACCAGTTGAAAGTGATAAGTACGTTTATCTGTATAATTAAATGTAAATAAGTACTAGTAGAAATAATATTATTATTTGATATATAGTAAAATATATATTATATAGTAATATTAACCAAAAAATTAATAATTTTAACTACTTGAATGATACTTAATTTAATATTTAACCAAATATAAATAAAAGTAATTAAATTTTTATAATATTGTTAGTAGATCAAAATAAAGCATTAATTAATGTACTAAATTAGCAAATTCTCAACATTTGTAAATTTAATCAATTATAAAATTTTCCATAATATTTATTGCAATTATTATTATTAATTTTTCAGTGATAGATAATGTAATATATGCATAAATTACTTATTTTTGATATAACAATTATATTATAATTTAGAGAGATAATAGATATTACATAAAATATTAATTCAATAATATTTACTGTTTTTCAATCAAAGTTAAAAATTTCATTATATTATTGTAACAAATTCGCTCTTTTTAGAATTTACTAATTTTGCTAGTTCATGATAATCACTTAACAGAGAATTTTATAAACTATAAATTTGGAATAATTTAAAAAATTGAGAGTAATTTGTTGCACAAAAATTAAAATAATAATGTCTTAAGTTTTTGAACTTTTTGCAATATCTTTTATATATGATGTATATTAATACAATTTAAAAATATTTGATTAAATAATTTTAAATATACTACATAAAATATACAGTGAAAAACTTGATAATGAATACTTTCTTTGTATATAATAATAATGTCCATATCATTGTAATAGATAAAAATACAAATAATATAAAAGTATAAAAATATTACATTCGTATATCTAGAACATTATTCAAGGTATCAATCTTAAATGAAGGACAATATATAATATTCGATTTCAATTCAGCAAAAATAAAGTAAGACAAAAAAAAATAAATGCAAAATAGCGCAGTAATACGTTGCTTAATAATAAATTGAAATCGAAAATTCGTTTCAACTAATGTAACGAAAATGTACGAATTAATGAGAAATTTAGCCATAAGAACAGATACCTACATAAATAATACTTGTATACCTATACGTGAAGATAATGATGCTGAGATTACATGACTCGTGCGTCGTCATTATATGTCGGCAGTCTGCCTAAGGCAATCACGAGATCAGAAGCAGGTGTGTGCTTGTTGATATCCAGCACAATGTCTCCAAAATTCAGTAACTTGGCGTATTCGCAGGCTATCAATTTCGGGGCTAATTTCTCTACAAAAATGTGCATAAAGTGACAGCTATTAACTACAATTGACTCAACAGATTCAGCATTTGAACCATTCATTCAAAACAGTTAAAAAATTTTTGCAAATTATTTAAATTGTATGTAATTCTTGTGAATTACGAAAAACTTTTTCTCTAATTGATACAATAAAATTGATTTAAAAGTTTTAAACGATAAACTTTAAAAAATTTCAATATTCACCACATTACGTATGAATCTCTTTAATTTTTAATAACTACAAATATCAGTAATTTTTCTGCTCTTTATAGTAATACTGACATTTTTTTCTATCAAAAAGAAAATATTGACAGAATTAGTGTAATAAGTAATTTTTATAATAAATTTATGGTTTGTGAAATATTCAAGAAATATAACCTTATATATTTAAACCATTTAGTAAACCAATAATAATAAATTTATAAGAAGAAGAGTATTAAATTTTCATATATTCTAATGTTATTTTATTATCAACTATCATCTTTCCTTTAATGTTAATTATAAAAAAATAAGTATAGATAATATTTAATTATTATTAAATTGTTATAATTCAAGGAATATTAAATGCTATTTTAGAATATAAATTTCATTTCTATAAAGATATTTTATACATAAAGATATTATTCTATAAGTAAGTTCATCTCTTATATTTTCTTAATTTTTAATCAAATTTACAAATTATTTCCACAATTTTTTAAATATTGTTGATATCAATTTTATAATTAGAAAAATGATTCAATTTTCATAATATTATATTTTTCATAAATACCTATTCTTCTATTCGAAATAGTAATGAAAGAATTTTTTAAATTTACTACGAAAAGAACCTAAGAAAAATTTTAGTATACTACATTTTTTAAAAAATATACAAACGAATTATAAAAATTACTAATCATTGATTAGTTATTATAATCTGAGAATAAGTATTTATTATTTAAAAAACTTTAACTAATCTTTAAAAGAAAATTATAATTGTAAAATTGAACATTTCTAGTTTTACTTAATAATAAATATGTATTTAATAACATTAAATTATTTAAAGTTAATACTAAGATCTTAGTATTAACTTTAGTATAGAGTAACTTTAATAAAAAATGTAAACAAAAAAATGATAAATAAATTATTTAACGAAGAAAAAAATTAGCGATAAATAAATGTACAAATAATTAGTAGCATTTAATTTCTATGATATTTTAAAATTTTTAATAGTTTCATAAAAGAAAGTTTAATAGAATAGAAAAACTTTGAAAATAGACCATAATATCTCTGTTTTTATTATTTTCATATTTTAATTTTTTTCTGATTATCTTTTAAATTGAATCAAAATAGATATTTTCATCTTTGATATATAAAACAAATCGAATATTTTTTTTAAATATTATCGAAGAAAAATATGAATGTATTTAATAAATATTTAACCTTTTAAGAAATAATACTAACTATATCATAAAGTCCTTGGTTTTATCGACTGTATTATTGTATTATATTATCAAATGCATTAATGGTTTTCACAAATAAGTTCTGAATATTGATAAAAGGCAATGGAAAAAAAAGTATTAATTTTTGTCAACTATCATTAGGATTGTTATACTTACCAACTAAACATATTATACATTTATAGAGTAAAAATAATAACTGGATCTCGAAATTTTAGTTTGACGTGCGATTATGTATACTAGAAAATTACAGAAAAATTTATTGATTTTAATCTTAATACACGTAATTAAGTTAACGGTAAGAATGAAGTCTTAAGATTCTCGCAGATTCTAACATAAAAAATACAAATAATTGCTTAAGTATAGAGCAATTTCATATTTTACGATGCTATCAACGTATAGCAAATATATATAAGCGTCAAGTCGGTTACCGATAGATCAAATCTAGCTTCGTTTGCTGTAAAACAAGTTCAGCATATATTCGTCGGATTTTTGGTTAATTATTTTGAATTATTTAAGTACATAAGCATTTTTATTAACATATTTTCATGTTTCGAGTTTCACATGGTTACTGATTAATAAAAAATAAGGTGATGTGGACAAGAAAAGTTGTCTCTTGACATTTATTCAAGAAAGAATAACGTAAGTCGCAAGTAAAAATTATATAATTAAAATAATAAAATTAATAATCAGAAGCTTTTAAAGGAACTATAGAATAAGAATGTTACAAAGTAGTATTGTTCTACTTGTACATAAATAATTTCTAGACAAATTTACTATTTATCTCTATGTATCATGATTATAGAGGATATATAAAACATTTTCTAAAATATAAATAAATAAAGCTATCATAACACTTAAAATAGATTATGAATATCATAATTTTAAGATCTATATGTGTTGATAATTTTCAACTATTTCAACATATTTGTTTTAGTAAAATTCTTTGAAAATATTAAAATATATAAATGAATCAAAAATTTTCATTTGTACATTTTTATTTTTTTAAATTTATTATTTACTTGTTACTAATTGTTTATAATATATTATTAAAAATATATATGTATGTTTAGTATATTTCTTTATTCATTATGTAATATAATAAATTAATTTAATAAAAATTTAAGGTATTCTAGGCAAAAAATAAACAATAATTTTACTATAACTTTCATTATGATGTTTTTAAAATAATAATTAATTATTTTTATTTTACGCAAAAAGTACGTATTAATTTTAAAATTCTATAATTTTGAAATATATTTAAATATAAAATAAAGTAAATTATTATTTTTTCAGTACAGAACACAAATAGAACTTGTAAGTTACTTAATTAAAATCCATACTTTCAAAAATGATTGTATTCTATTATTTTTGTATAAAAATTGATATCTATACAAAAAATACTAGATAAAAAAATTTTATTTAATAAATTTACTTTAATTTTGTAAAGATTAAGTTACACTTAATTTCGATCAACGGGAATAAATTATATTAAAATACAATTATTTTGTACATTTATACTGCTTTCTAAGCACATTCAATTTAAGTTAAGTTGAAATTACTAACCTTAAATGTAAAATATAATGAATCCTAGACAAATTTATGACAATAGTTAACACATTGTAGCTTCTTGTTTCTTTCTTTATTACCTGCTTTTACACCCGTGCTCCCTATACTCGTTTTTATTTAAAAAATGAAAGTATTTTCTTTAAAGTTCAACCTTCATTCTAATATTTATTTTTTAAATATCAAATTAAATAATTATTGTAATCTATTGATTTTTAATCTAGACCACATTAACCGCAATTAACTAATGAAATTATCATATAGTTGTAATAAAAAATATTAGTTTTACAGTAGTAATTATATGTAAATAACATAAATATTTTTGTTAAAGAAATAAAATATATTATATGAATTACAATAATTAAAATTACGCAAATATAAACTATTATGGAATGAAACTTAATATACTTAAAAAGAGTTCATTAAGTTAAACTTTTTATTAAGTTTTTTAGGTATTGCAGAATAATATTGACTTTATTCAAACATAATAATAATTTCATTCAGATTTAATATTGTTAAAAAAATTTAATATAACTTAAAAATTAATTTTAATTTAAATTTTTTCCCTAATTTGTTAAACGAAGTAAGAATAATAGAGTGTCATTAAATAAAATCATAATTACCTTTAAAAAGAATTTCCTAAAATTGTACATTAATATATATTTACTGATAAAAACGTTAAAGAAATATAAAGTTTTATAAAAAATAATAATAATATTTTATATATATATTTTTTTATAATAATATAATAATATAATAATATCAACTAAAATTTTTTTATTCTACAAATGTAATATTCAATTATAAATGGAACTGTCAATAAGCTTCCAACTGAAAAAAAAAATTATGGTATGGAAAAACCAAAAAAAATTTCCAGTACGTTTTTATATTAATTGTGATGTCACTTTTCCCATACTATGGATTTGAGAGATTCTTTTTTCATTGGGATTACATTTCAATTAAAATGACCACTTCCTATTCGCCACACAAGTCTTTCTTCCTGTACATTTTTGAACATGTGTTATAATTATTATTACACTAATATTATTTCGCCATAAACCTATATGTATGCAGAAATTTTTAATTCTTGACTGTATAATTTTATATATTATGTACATTTAAAAAAAATTTGTTTTGTGCATTTATTTATGCATTTGAATAATAATATATTTTCTGGCATAGCAATTATTTTTAATTTACAAAATTACTTGATAGATTTGTAAAATCGTTATTAAATTAAAAAATTTATTTTTAATAATATGGAACAAAATATATTTAAGTAAAGCCTATCATTCCTTTTATTGAATATTATATATTATGTACCAAGTAATATTCATATAAATTATCACTTAATTAAACACTTACTAGCTGATATTAATCAAATCGAATTGCATTCTTATTTAGAAACCTTAGAAATATTGGGTGTTAAGTAATTAATAAATTTATATAATAACTTTTAATATTATAATAGATATAAAAATGTTCTACTATATTAACAATAATTTTATTTAATTTATAATATTAAAAGTTATTATATTTTATAAAAATTTTTTTATAAATATCAAAATTTTTGTTATAATATTTTACTTTCACATTAATTTCTTTAACTTATTATTTTCAATCATGTTTTAGTTTTATGTTGCATAAAAGTTCCAGAAAATATAATCACAAGTTTAAGTAGTATATTACTTAAATTGTACATAATTTTTTAATTATAGTTCAAAAAAATGAATATAAATAGTTTGGACAAATTTCAGTTAATGTAATATTGACTTTTACCTCTTATTTGTAGGTAATATTTTTACATTTATATTTCTGTTTTGTTGATCTTCTTTTCTATTGCCTATTTCTGTTTATTCATTAATACATGCTTATCCAAAACTATACACTCAAAAATATTTGGATATTTTAAAGCCCTACAATATATAAGTACATAATCAAAAACTCATCTTATTCGTTATGTCTCTATCAATCTCTCTCCCTCTCTCTCTCACTCACTCTCTCTCTCTCTCCTCTCTCTCTCTCTCTCTATCTATCTCTCTATAACAAGCTCATCATTTGCATTTCTTGCTTTGCTATCTCTTCACTTTCTTCTTCAACTTCAGCACACAAAGCAACTATCTGAAAGATCGACATATGAGTGGTATACGGTATATTATCGTTGATTATAATTGCTAGATGGAAGAAAATAAGTAGAATGCACTGCGCCATAGAAGTTATTTGAAAATAGAAATATGAAATAAACGGATTAGCTTAGAATTTAAAAAAAAAGTGATTGATGATAATATCCAAATTAATAAGATTAATATATATAAGAATAGCAAGATATCTAAGAATCTAAGAATAAAATTTATAAGTTAATGCTAGACCACCTAAATTAACTAAAGCTTTTGCAACTCAACCATAACCTCTTCATTGTATAGACGAGAAGCAAATTGAAGAGTTTAAAAGTAACATTTTTGATAAAGAAATACAGTATTGCATGTTGCAGAAATAAAATAATATGAGAGGTAGAAAGAGAAAAGGTATTAGCGGTAGTATAGTGTCAAGTGCACACGTGGCACAATGATGCATAGCCGACAATATGGCCCGACCCTTAGAAATTTAGACTATCAGGCGGCTGGGTTTACTGGAAAGGAGGGTAAGTTGAATTACACCGTTGGGCATAATGCTGTCTGTAGTCAGCCACGAGAACTCACTTCGCACTCTCTTTACCCAAGAACGGACAACTAGTCGCCAGACAAACTTGGCCTCCGCTGGATCTTTAACAAGCGAGTCGACGCTGCACTTCGGTCAGATATTCTACATACACCTTTATGCCCAGCCTCCTGTACGTTCAATGGGTGCTCTTCGGCTAACGAGAAGCCCTTGTTCCGTGGATTAAGATAGTTTGGATGCCGTGTGCCAGGAAATTTCATTCGACAGAAGAAGTGTTGTGGCTTTGCGTTAATTGCTAAGGTAATGGTGGTTTCCGAAAGTCGTGAGAACTGAATTTTCAATAATTTACGCAAAAGATCTACATAACGAAATCTTTACTCCATCCCATCTCATATATCATATTTTCGACATTTTTTAAGATATCGTGTTATAAATTCATGAATCTTGTTATAAATCTTATATGCACAAGCATTCTACAACTATAGTATAAGTAATCGAGTGATAAGAAGCTTTTGTCATCACTTTGAATCTACAACATCAATAAGTATAAAATATTCAATCTGATTATGGAATATTCTATAAATTTACTTAGTACTTAAGAATATTCAGAAACACGTAACAGCATCATTATTAAATTCTGTAAACTTAAATTGTTTCATAAAATATCTTGTTATTGAAAATTAATCTGAATGCTTGTGCTATAATTAATAATGTTTAATATACTTTATATTTATCATATAAAATAAATCATATTTATAGAATGAATTAAAAATATTATAATTCTAATTTGTATTTAATAATTACTAAACAATTTTTTTTAATTGATATTGGTTTATTTTTGCTCAATACTCTTTTCTCATTAAATCCAACGAATTAAATAATTTGCAATCCAGTAATAGTTTAAGATGTTTTATGAGAATATGATAAAAATTATTTCTAAATTAGTTTCATCAAGCATATAATCTTTTAATCCATGTATATTATATTTTTGCCATTATAAGCAGGCATATTTCGAAAAATCTTTAATATACATAAAAATATATATTTATGTAAGGGCATATAAATATTTATAACATTAAAATGAAATAAAATTGTAATCATACATTTCATTTTTAATTCAATTATAACCAACACGAAGAAAAAGATAATGTTTTCATTTTAATTTCAGTGCTTACTTTAATAGAATATAAAATAATATATTACTTTCAACTAAAATGATGGTATTATTCTTTAATAATATTAAGTAATGACACAACTTTTATAAAAACCATCGAATACTTATAAAATTGAAAATTTCTCTAACAAGTTTTAACTTGTTTCAACTTGCATTTTATTTATAAAGAAAATAATCAAACAAATGTGTTTAATGGTTCCTTTTTAATTAAATAAATAAAATATATTTTGACAGTATTTCGTTAAAAAATTATTTATTTACTATATAGTTTATTATATTAAATTCTCTCTTCGATGTGACTTCTGTTTTACGTACAAAAACATTGATTATAAGCATTTTTAATTAAATGCTTTATGATTTAATAATTTGTTGAAATAAATAAATGAATAAAATTATATTATAGCGAGTAAAAATTATATACTGTTTAATTAAAAATAATTTATTGTTTTTATAATAATTATGTATAAGAAAGTCCAGACATCGATACGGTAACGAATCAAAATCTGATTGCATAATATTAAAAATTTAACTGTATTTTTTAATATAAATTCAATTGGTTATATATAAATAAATGGCTTTTTTATAAATTCAGTTGGTCAAGTAACTTAAATCATATTATTTGATTTTACTTTTCAACTTCATTATTGAATGGTTCCTATTTACATTTTAAAACTTCAAAGCTTATAAAATAATAAAGTAAATCCATTTTTTGTTATTATCGTTGCGGATTTGATAAGAATACAACTATATACATATTTTATTTTAAATTTTGAAATTATTCTTTAAAAGATAATTAACTTTATATTTTTTTAAATATAAAGTTTATTCAAAGTGTTCCTGTGTATTTAGGAAATATTTATTTTTTGAAAAACTCTACCAAAAAATAAATTTTCTTTAAATTGATTTTAAATTGGCTACGTTAATACGTTTATGATTAAACAAATTATATTTAAAGTATTATGCATAGTGAAGAAGATTGTGAATAAAAATATGAAAAAACCGCAACGATTTTACATGACGAGAGTCGAGGAGTACATGAATTTTGATGACAAATGATTTGCTCTTTAAGCAATGCTGAGGATGCCTTCAATCGTATTTATAACATATTCAAACTAAAAAATTAAATACATTCCATTACATTACGTACACATATATTTACGGGATTAAGATTCATTTTCAGACATAGATTTTTATTCATTTTAATATATTATAGTTAATATTACATGATTATTATTTTGAGTCCGACCGCTATTCTACTATGCATTTATATTTTAATTTATTTGTATTAATTGAAATATATTACTACAAAAACTAAAATTGATAATTAACAATACAAGTGAGAATATATTATAATAAGTGTATACGTAGTAAATCCCATGGAATTCAATTCTAAGGAGTTAATTTCTGAAATAAAAACGAATATTAGCAACTAGAGATTATGAACGTTATTTTAGATACCTATAGATAATTAAAATTACTTCCGCAAATAAAAGTATTAAAATGAAATTCATCCATTTCTTTACAAAAATAACTTGTTTGTACAAAAATATATGCTCGCCTGATAACCGTAATTAGAAGATTTTTCACCTTTAGATAGGAATAACTAAAGTTATCACTGTACTATTTCGCTTACGTATAAAAAAAGCGTAAAGTTTTTTGTACCCGTATGTGCACAGGAGTCGCTTGTCGAGCTTTACACGGCACGTGACAGATCGTAAAAAGTAAAATGCCTCGAATAGTAGTAAAACAAATGGGCCAATAACCGTGTGCGCTGGCTTAACCCAGTTCCTTTTCTGCGATGTCGCTGAATTACAATCCGATACAATTTTACGAGATCGATCCGTTCCCGCGCGTCAATGCCTCAGAATGGCCGGTGCTCCAAGTCACTTCCGGCACTCGCAGCTCTCGCTGCGCATTGCATCTCGAATGTGCAGAACGGTCGTACGCACTTGTGTAAGTTTGTGCATGCATAAGAGCACGTGCCTGCTTGCATGTAGGATCGGACAATGTGCACTTGCGAGAGTAAATCCTGGAAGAGTCGTTGGTAGCTATACCAATACTGTTGAGACTATGCGAGGCTTGGACACAGCGTGAAAGGGATGTTATTGATGTTGCCACTGCGTCATGTTTCAATGCAATACAATAAATATCTATGTTGCGAATTTTCCTCCTAAATGGTATTCTTGAAATTCTTAGAAGGAAAAAAGATTAAATTCAGTCTAAAATTTCGCGTTTCATATTAATTGTTTTTTATTTTTATAGATAGACTTATGCATACATTATGTTTTATAATTATAATTTATCAATTGCTTATCAATTATTCTTATTAATGTTAATGAAAAATATTACTTTAAAATTATTGATTACAAATGTAATATAATTTTATGCAAATATGTAAACATACTAACTAGTGTAATCTATACAAAGTTTATTATTATTAATGTTTTTAATTTTATTTTTAAGTTCATACAAACATTTTTAGGTATAAAGATCTTTCAACTTTTAAAAATATCTAATTCACATAAAAATTAAATAATACACTTAGGTATAATTCAATTAAAAATTAATTGTTAACTAGATTTAAAAGAATATTATTTATATATTTCGAATTATAGATCAATTTGTATAAAATTCATAAGCAGTTTTTAATTATTCATAATAGGGACATATTTTAGTAAAAAATCTTATTTGTTTCAAATTAAAAACAATTTTTTCCCTTATTAATGAAACCATATAAAATTTTATACTGATTTTACTAAAAAAACTTATGCATAACAATTTAATGCGATGAATGATTTTACTTCAGTCTTAATTTTTCACACTGTATTTCTTTTTAGTTTAAAAAATATTAAGTTTATATATATTCAATACCAAAAATATTACAAATGTAACTTTATATTGATATTTATGGTACTTTTTATTTTATTCATAATCTAAGAGCAGTTATAAGTACAAATTTTATATGATACATAATTCTACATTTCCTTAATTGTGCTATCAAAACATCCTAAATAATTGAAAAATATTTTTATTTTAATAAATCATGATTTATGATTGAAGGTTATTATTAAATTATTGTAAATTATCTCTAATTATGGATGAAGTATAGAAAAATAATTTCAATTTTGATAAAATTTCGAAACAAACATAAAATAGAAGTCTGTGGAAAACTTATTATTTTTCATAAAATTTACTAATCTACACGTAGTTATACAGAAAATGGTAAACATTGTACATCTTCAAAATTATACTAAATGTGCACCTGCTAAAAAAAATTTTTTTTAATCCTATTATATTGATTTAATTTCTAAAAGGACTATTGTTTTTAATTTCATAACAAATTTTTAATTCAATTAACCAATCATTTAATTATCCACATACTCTTAGTTTTAAAAATGAAATATAAAACTTTATTTAAATGAAACCGAACTATATATTAGATAAGAAAAAGGTTTACCAAAGTGTGTTAAAAATCTAACTCTAAATAGTTTTGGTATAAAAAGACGTATTTTTGTTGTCAAGTGTTGGTTTAAAGAAGATCCGATTGTGCGTATTTCTTCTTAAGCCAAAGCTCAATGTAATTCGAAACGTACTCGTAGGGATTGTTCACGAATCGATTTCTATTTGTTTTTTATTTAAAACGTATTTTTTCTAAGAAGTTTTTCTCAAGTGCCAATATTTTTCAATATAAATTCAAATCCTAGAATTCTATGTATAATATAGGATAATTTAAAACTTATCAATATACTAATTTTATCAAGTATTAAGTAAATTCTTCCAACTAACTGCATAAAGAGGAAACGAATAATATGTTAAAAAATTCTATATTATAAAAACTCATACTAATTACTTTTATAGTTAAATGAAAACTATTAACAATACGATAAAATTTTCCAATATTTATAAGATGTTCTTAATTAGATATAAAATATATTGTATGATTAATGAATATATTAGTTACATTAAATATTTAAAAACATTAAGAATTTGTAAAAAATAATTGTCACTGGGCTAATATTTGTATATATATTTTTGTAAAAAATCGATTAATAGAAAACATGGCTTTTAAATTTTATATAAAACTTATAAACTTTAATTTTAAATTTCTAGTTTTATAAATCTAATTTAAAAAATATCTTGTAATATTTATTAAATAGAAATATTACTCTAGTTTAACAATGAAAATATTAATAAATTTTTATGAAAATAATAATAAACAATAAATATAAAGTTTTTAATCAACTAAGATTTAAATAACAAATAAAAGAATTATAAAAATTAAGCATTATAAAATTGTTATTATAGAATAGAATTATAAAAATATTTATATAATTAGGCTTCCTTAAAATTGTCAAAAAGTATGTATATTATAGTATGTTTTCTATGTTAATTGAATTTTATTTTTAGTATACGATTGAATGGCAAACTAAAATAAATAAAATTTAAAACACAAGAATCCAAATTCTACCTTTCAAGTTAATTTTTGAAATATTTTTATGTTTGGAATTTCAACATATATCCGAACTAAATTAAAGGACATGAATATAATGGCATTTCTCTTCTAATTTATGGAAGTAGAGCTCCAGTTATGTTGTTTCATGTACATTGAAACATAGTAAAATTATTCACGCTTCTGTATATACTAATGTCGAAGGTAGCTACCAAGCAACCATGTAAACTGCAGTACTCGACCCGCTATGGAGATGAGTGGAGGCACTCGTAGGTAACTGATGGTGGTAAATGATATAATCTTCATCTGTATTAATTTTAAATGGCTTTTTATTGCTTAATTTTGTCAATCGTAAAATGCAAATATTTTTATAAATATGCGTTGAATCGTTTATAAATTGTGTTGAGTTTCACATTTTATTACGATTTTTATCATAATTTCGTATACTCTAATTAAAGTAATGATATTCAAAACAATCGCAGTTATCAGTTTACTTAGAACATTTAATGCACTTAAAGAATTAAAAAATTTTAGTAAATAATATAAAAAATCAAGATTAAAATAAAATTTTTTAATCTATTATATGATCTAAAACCGTATATAAAATTTATCACCTATATGTGCAACACTTTGTGATAAATTATTACTATTTACTTATTTTATTTTATATTCATCTTAAATGAATTATTAAGAAATTGAGATAAGTTAATAATTATTTAAAGTAATTTAATTCATTGATATTTTTTTATTTTATTGATTAATACTAATATATCTTATAAAAAATTTAATCTAATTTTATTCTTTTTAGTATTCATGAATTTTGATTATCTTTGTACTTTGATTTCTATAATTCTGAATACTTTTTTATGATCTTGTACCATAAAAAATATATTTCTTATAGTAATTTTGATTAGTAATAATTTTGATAATAAGTCGCCTAACTTATATTTGGTTACAAATATTAATATTTTAATAAATTTACAAAATTACAAATATTTTAATAAATTTCAGTATATAATTTGTACACATATCATACTTGAATTTAATTATTACTGCAAAAGTGAATTTTATACTTGAAAAATCAAGTAGAAATATCTTTGTTGATAACTTTTAAAAAAACCTTTCTAATGATACTTCAATATTCTCTACATATATAAGTGAGCATCCGAAGAAAAGCTACCGCATTTCTTGTGTTCCATGAGAGACAAGAATTCAAAAGTTAAACAAAAACCGAAATTTAAATGAACTTTATATTATATATATAATGTATATACATATAGTAACTCATGAAGCAGCCCACCAAATTTTGCTAGGAAATTAGTGGTTATTTCCTTTTGATAAATGCTGTGATCCTAAAAAATCACATCGATTGTAAATTATCAAATTGAACACATTAAAGGATGGTAATGAAATAGAGAACATAAGAAACAACTAAGTGATTATAATTAAAAACTTAATCCAAGGAGTGAGGAATAATAAAATTGGAAAAGTTGTAAAGGTAAGCATGGATAACGCAATAATAAATAATAACAAAATAAATTATTCTAAATGTGGTGTAACTTCTTATTTATTTATATTACTGATTTTTCTTTTATAATAAAAGAAATTTCATTATTCCAGAAGATATATTTTCATAAAAAATATGTTTATTAGTATTCAATTACTTATTTGATAGTTAATTATAACAAAGAATCTTTATTAATTTGTTAATATTTGAAAAACAATAGCATGTTAAAACTGACTAATTTAATTCAAATGTAATAAAATTTAATACAATGTTTCATTTTTGAAATATTAAAAAATTCTAAATATTCTAATTCAATACCACATGTATAGCATATGCATATTAGTTGCATTCATATACATTATTTTTCGTTTTCAGTCTCGGATAGTTTTCTGCAAAGCGAGTTGTTTCTTTCTAAGCCCGGAGTTAGTGAAGTAATAGAGAAAAAATGAAGAAGTAGCTTGTATTGATGTAAGGGTTGTTGTTCGTCGGCTCCCTTTTCACCTAGTACTACTGTTACAGAAACAGCCATTTTCCCGGGACGTTTTATAGCGATAGCGGCGGCATGCTCCCGCGTATTGTTCCTCAAGTTTTGTTACGATCACTTTCGTTTAGTCTTTTCTCATGCAATTTTATATTTTTTTTCATTGTTTTTACTCGACATTTCTTATTTCTTTCTAGAAACTTATGTTTCCTTTTTGCTTACCTTTTCTATATTTTTATTTTGAATCTTTAACGTATTATTTTATCTGAATTTTTATGCACGATTATAACACCTTGCTCTTTTTGTAAAATATAAAAAAATGCTTTTAAATATATTATTCGCCCACTAAAATATTAATAAAAAGTAGTCGTATTAAATTTTATTATAAATATTTTATTAATCCTCTTCGAGCAGAATTATTACCATCTTTATTAATTTCAATTATTCTTTATTTTCTTTTAATATCGGTGAGTATATTATTACATTAAAATTTATTATTTAGAATAATTTTTTGACCTAGTTTTATATACCAATTTGAAATTTTCATAAGGTTCAAAATCATATTTTTCTGAAGAACCTTATTACAATGGTTCAGGCGATAACTACCTGGAATTATTTAAAATTTTTAATTTTATAATTTAATTAGGTTATGTAATTTATTAGAATTTTTATAGATTGCATTAAAATATTCAAGTAAATATTATTTACTTATTTTAAAAATCCATATTTAATGCCGTAACGGTCTCTAAAATATAAAATAGTAATTATAGTCAATAATTACTCTTCTAAACTCGCAACTGCAATGAAAAACATCACCACTTTTAAAGCTATAGTGGAATAACTTCCAAAGTTTTTACGTTGCTTCAAATGCAAGCTCTTCTTTATCTAACCAAAACAGTTAAACTGGACAGCTCTTGTAGACTCAAGGATTTTCAAATTTTTTTCACCTTTTTTAACGCTTTCAATAGTTCTTTTCCATCCTTTTTTCTGGCTTCTTGTACCTAATAGTAAAAAAACTCACAGAGAAGTCTTACCAACAAGCATAAGGAGATCTCCGCCCTCCCGCTGTTTTTTCACTGGAACGTAAGTGCAGTCGCAAAATGACAAGTTAACGTGACAGTAGTATATCTGCACTACTTCAGCATTCCATACTCACTGTGAATTGAAGAGAGCGCAAGCGTCATGCTGCATTCTCGCACTGAATATCCATTGTTCAGAACTTAGTCCTGTTCACTTCTAGAGCTTTACTATACTTGTAGCATTGTATCTTTCAATTGTATAATTTTAACCATGGCCGGATAATCCCATACTATTTTCGATCTCAAGGGAAGTTGAGGCAGGAACAATTTCTACAAAAGTATTTTCATTGTTTGAAAATATGCGCGCGAAGAATTGCTATCGTTTCTGAAATATTTTAGTTAAGATTGTTTTACAGTTTATTAATATTTATTGCATGCAAAAAAAATACACTCCTTTGAATAATTTCTCCTTTTATTTTAATATTTTATTACAATATAAATCTATTTCTTACTACGATTTTTGTCATAAATTTTCTTATAATCATTGAATTATATATATATATATATAGATATATATATAAAATATATATATTAATATTTTAAATAAAATAAAAACAATATTTAAGAATACAGATAATTTATAAAAATGTTATTGTTTCTTTTTTGCATTATTAATTTTAAAAGTAAAAACGAATTTAATATTTCATCTAGTACAGATCATGAAATAGAAAATATTCGATTTTTTATTTAATGTTATATATTCATTTGTACTTATACATGTATTCATACATATATATATACATAAAATTTTTGGAAAAGGATGTATAAATTTAAAAAATAATATTTATAATACTATAAAAATTTTCTCTATATACTTTATTTAAGAAACATTATAGTTAAATATCCTTTATTAACTTATTTCAATTTCCTTCAAATAATTATTATAGACTATCCAAAAAAAAAAACAAAAATATTTAAATTTGAATATTTTTTGTTATATGTTGAAAATTAGACATAAAATTTGATATCATCTACTAATTCTTAATAAAATAAATTTTTTTTTTAATGATACTTTTAAATAAACAAATAAATAAATAGATATTTATATATAATAATCATTAAAATTTTAGAAATTATTTTTTATAAATAAGTTCCAACAATTAAATATATTACAAAATATGATATGATAACACATTATTACACTAAACTTTCTTTTAAAATTCAATAAAAATTTGAGAACTTGTTAAAAAATTTCCTTTAGACTAGAATAACTTCGAGTAGAAAAAATGCTTGTAAGTATATATATCCCAATATCAGTAAAAATAAATTTTATTTTCAAAAAATAAAACGCCATATTTTCTCAAAACTTACATTATTAAACTATGCCACATTTTATTTTATTCATACAAGATATTAGAATTTAAAAAATTGAATATTTTATGCAATCTTTAATAGTATTTTCACAAAAAAATATTTTTAAAATTTGTGCAAATCGTTTTTATTTTTATGTAAAAATATAAATAATTTATTTGCATCAATAAAATATTAAAAGAAAGAAGAGCATTTTACCTTTAAACTCTAAAAATATACTATGCAATGTTCGTCAAGAATTCTTTGTAACAAAAGTAATTTTCTAGTCACGATTTGGTCTGAAGCGAAAAAAATAAGAAAGTATTTTCTTCCGTGTAACAAGCGTTATACGATAAAAAGGTATTCCCTTTAAAAAATATGTGTAAGAACCACTACTGATCTAGAACTTCTTGTTTAGGTAACTTCGTGTCATTACTAATCAATAAGTTAGTTAAAAAGAATTTAACTTTTCTTCGGAATTAAGATAGATTTGATTTTATTTTCTGGTTTTTCTACTTAAAATTTATAAAATTGTAGGAATATATTTTGTTTTCTTAGAAACTCTTATTTGAGTTAGTTATATTTCCGTCTTAATATACATACGTAGTTGGAGAAAATGTTTGATGCGAAGCTCATTTTCCGAATTCCTATTTTTCTTGATTTTTTTCTTGCATCCTTCTATCTCTTACTCTGTTATCTCTCATTGAGATCTGGATATATGAGAAGTTAGAATAAAAAAATTACAAATAAATGTATATATAAATATTAAAAAGTTTGTTAATTTTATTGCAATTAAATGCATAATAGAATGCAATAAAGAAATTTATTCGGTAAATTTACATAAATATTCTATTTATAATTAAATAATCCTATTGTTTGATATATTTATATTTACTTTATTTACATAAGTAATCTTAAGATATTTAAATACTTTATTCTATTATATAAATTAAACAAAATATAAAGATAATATGAAGTTAATATAACAGTAGAAAGATAATATCAAATTATTTCTCATACTAATAGTTATAATTAATTTTTCTTTGATTTTTAGGTTCAATTATTTTAATTTTAAGTTAATTGAGAATCACCAAAAATCATACTTTCATACTAAAATTATTAATGTTTTTTTAATTTTTAATAAATCAAGACAGTTTTTATTATATAATTTTATACAAAAATACTTTCAAGTTTCAGATATCTAAAAATGAATGCATTTAAAATTTATTATTTATAAAAAATGAATAAGCTAGCTTCATAGTTAAACATAAATAAGTTTCTTCAATTTTAAAGTGAAACATAAATCAACAAGTACATGATATTCGCTAATTGCTCACTTTGTCTAATTTATTATTACCGAAGGAATAATATTGATTCAATAGTCCTAAATAAACAAAATTGAAAAATTTGGTCGATAAGTAATATTTTATTTACTGGTTTTTGTTATAAATAGAATAACGTTGAATGTCTAGTATACATATATTAGTTTATGAAGTAAATTGATAGAAACAACTATTTAGCCTCTTTTTTAAAATATAAAACTATTTTATACTTGATCTATTCACAGTTTGATAAAAGTATCATATAAGAAATAGTATATATTCATATTTTATTAATTTTTGTTTTGAGTATTTAATAACTGGTTATAAATAAGCTTTTTCTTAAGACTCACAAACAATTCTCTATTTATGTTATTATTTCACAATAAATAAGTGAGTTTGAAGAGTTTTAATTATGTTTTTTGGAAAAATTCAAGAACAAATGAAAATAGATCAATAATTTATATGAATCATAAGAGAAATGAAAAATTTAAATTCAGAAACATACATTGTAGTTGAGTATTATTAAGTGGTACCAAATAAAATATTTTAATGTGTGTTATTTATACACAGAACAATATTTAAAAAACAATAAAGTTGTTTAATTAAATAAATTATTTTAAAAAAGGATAAAAATTCCCATTTTTAGACTTTTATTTTTTAAATACTAATTAATTTACATAAATCAAATAAAAATATCTTAATACATATTATTAAAATTCATATATTATTTAAAAAAAAAACATATTTCTTTATAAATTGTCAAAAGATTTTTTTATTGAATTTATAAAACTTTTATTTTTTCTATAATTATTTTAAATTCCACGTAATCAATGTCAATAAAACTTCTATGGGTTTTTAAAATATATCTTTAATACTTTAGAAATAAATTTTATATTAGCAATGGTATAGCATGCATATGTTGATGTAAAATATTTAATTTCAATAAATTTAAATTGTATATTATATTAATCGATTTGTTATATATATCTGAATTTATGTTTTCATAAAAGCTCTTTTTAAAACTAAAAAACCTAAATAAAAGAAAAATTATTAGAATGAAAAAAGGCATTAAAAACATTCAATAAAATTATTATTTATAAGGTTAAAGCAACATTAATTGAAAAATAAAATCATGATTTTATGTATACATTTAAGAAGTAAGATTTCAATTGAAATATTAAAAAGTACAGACCATTATTAGTCAAGATAATTATATTTTACTTATTTGAGATCGACCAAATAGTATATATATTTCATCATGTAAACATTCAAATTTAATTAACCAAAAAAGGTATTTCACTATTTATGATATTACTGGCTATTAAAGTATTACTTTTGTCTGTAGATTTAATCCGTTTTCATTTACTAAAAAAATAATATAGTTTGACATGATCAATATTTCTATAAACTGAAATATACTACATTTTTTTAATTATTAATTAATAATAAACATGTAAAATTATTAAAATGAAAATAAATTAAATTATTTTATAAATAAAAATATAATACCACATAAAAATTTTACAAAAGAATTTTTATTATTTTAATATATTATTCTAAGTTATTTTCTTAAAAATATTTAAATCATTATTTAAAAATAGTAATTACAAAATTTGTATATATGATTTATTTATTTTTATTTATTTGGAAGTATTATATTTTAGGTAAAATTGAATCACATTTTATTGATTCTTTTAAACTTAATATAGAGCAAATCGTGGCATAATCAAATAATATAAAAAATAAAAAATGTTCCGTAAAAAAACTATTTTTAATCAATGATTTATGCATCACATATAAAGTAATGAAAATATTTATAAAATATATATTTTTTTAATGAAATTTATATATTCTCTCATAATCTATAATAATTATGGAATGTATTGTTTCTTTTATTAAGTTACTAATGTTCAAACAATAATATTTTAAATAAATACCATTGTTTCAAGGAAAAATAGCAAATATATTAGGGGAGAACTTCATTATAAGTTTCCATTAAAAAAAAAAAACGAAATTTCATTTAAACTCAAATAATCCCGACAGCAGGAGGCGCAAGAAGTACTAAAGACTCCCTTTTATAGCCCAGTAATTACATCACGTAACTAGCGAAGCGAAAAAAGGAGCTTAAAGCACGACCGAAGTCAAGAAAAGCTTACCACTGAGCGAGCTGCAAAAGCGCTGTCGACTCGATCTGTCTGTTTTTCTTGTTTTGGCAGCAACATTACATACTCGTCAACAGATTCCGCGGAGTTCAACAAAGGAAAAGAAGATCTCGTTAGCCATTTCTTTTGAGTTTTCATTTTCTTTTGATCAGGCTAATTTTATATCTAAATCAAGAAAATATTACAATATTTAATGAATTATTACAAATTGAGGTAGATGACAGTATTTTTGAAATCAATTGTTTTCTCTTGTTCAACAAAACATTAGAATTCCTGTCATCCTAAAATTTGAAATTTTATAAATATAAAACATCTACATGTGACGAAAATTGTTAATTTTACGCATATAACAAAATTACATGTATTAAGTTTTTGTTATTGATGTATTTATTATATATGAATTTTTATTCTAGAAAAAGTTAACCGATTTTCAAAAAGAATATTTGAAATCGGTTATGGCACAGTTTCAATAATATTAAGCTACATTAAGTAATATGAATAAATATCACGAAGGTTTATTGAATTCCTTCATAATATTTCTCAATTTATCATTTATTACTATAAGTACTATAAATTAATTTATTAACTACTAATATATAAGTATGGAATTTCACGTATATTTATATTTTATAATCGTAAAACTACAATATAAATTCTATTTAAAAGAATAAATTTTTTGCATGTTTATATATTTTTATTTATGAAAATGCAAAATGTAAGAAAAAGGAAATATTTTCAAATTTTATTCTTAAATGCAAATCGAAAATTGGTATTGCATTACATACCCAATTTATCTGAAATTGAAAGAACAAATATTCATATAAATTACTTTTTCATAAAGAATTTATAATATATAATATTTAATTTTGTTAAAACTAGATATATACTTTACTTTTTAATATATAAATATTTTAAAATAATTAAAATACTAATGGTACAAAAAATTTTAAGGCTGATAACAGCAAGTAACATGCTACTTGAGCATTAGCTAATAAATAGAAAAAAATGAAGTTGTTAGATCCTTTTTTAAATTTATATATTTATAAATAGACGTAAATTATCGTATATAACACTATCGATATATAGACTCACAATAAAAAACTTTACACGAATATAAACTTAATATTCTGAAATCAGTAAATATTTGTTTGATTAATAAAGGATTCGTTACGTCCTTTATATAATTAAAGACGTACAAATTAAAAATTTTTTAAATACCAGTGTGTATATGTATATACATATGTATATTTTATCATTATTATTGTTTACATTCAATTCTACACCGGAACAAAATTTATATAAAGATTCTAATTAATCGTATTCAATTAAGTTTGATATTTTAAAAACTTAATATATGTAGGCTTTTTATAAATTTATTTGTTTTTTTAGAAATTAATCATTTGTATTACTACTAAAAATTTGTTTTAATTAATGGCTGCGTGTATATATCTTATACTAATTTGGTTATAATATTCAGTAACATAAAATTCAGTGTCATTGTAGTAGTAGAATATACTACAGTAAAAATTCATTACTCCTCAAAAATATATTTTATAAAACCAAGCAGAATAAAATAGTTTGAGATTATTTCGAACTTTCGTATACCCATAATTTTAGCTGTTATGTTGAAGTATAAATGTAGAAATATGGTATAGCAATTGAAATTTTTTATGAAACTCAGTCATGAATTTTAAAATATAATATCTTACATAACTTTTTCATAATAAGAAATAATACGAGATACTATTTTTTAATTCTATTACTTTTTTAAGTCAGAGTATGTTAATGAAACATTGCTATGCTATTGTATAAGATATCAAAAACTTGAACATTTACGTTTTAAATATTATTTCCAGAAAATATTTTTAGGTATTAAAAATATGAATTCCTACCAATGTATAATATTGAAAGGAGATTATGCATACACTATCTTTTAAATGTACGTCGCACAAAGATAAAGTTTAGTATTTCTAATACAATAAAAATCTGCGCAAAACCTTTTTTATTTATATATTCAACTTAGTTACATATGGTATGGTATCTTTTCTCAAAAATTATATATAGCTATTTTTGTAGTATAAACGGAAAAAAGAAGGTAAAAACTGTTAAAACTTTTCTGAGTTTGAAGAAGCTACGTCCAAACTCGATTCAGTTTTCTATTTCCTTACTTTTCTTATTTCTGCATTTATTTTTTCATCTTGTTCAATTTATCTTTTTTTCCTTCATTATTTTTTCAGAGCCTTTAATTTAACTGTATTATTTTGTTTTAATAAACATTATCTGTTTTCATCTAACTATTTCTCATTATTTTTTATTGCGTAAGAAATATTTATTATTTTTATTTTGGTCAAGTATTATATTAAATATATTTTATAAATCAATGTGGTCAATTATGTATTACGTCGTTCTATTTGTGTAATTTTCTCTCTTCCTTTCATTCTTTACTTTTTCGTTTTTATTTCATTTTATTTATAATTATCTTTTTTCTCTCTCCATTTTTATATTTTTAATTTTATCTTCTATATTTTATATTTTTATTTATTTTACTTTAGACTTTTCAATTTCTTTCTTTCACTATAAAATATGGTAAAAGTAGAATATTTTTTGCTATTTGCAATTTAGATAGAAACTCATATGAAAGCAAAAAGTTTTCATAAGCTGTTGAATAATAAGTATCCTGCCTAGTTTCATTTTTTAATTGATATTTTTAGAATTTTCAAAATTATCTTTTTTTTCTTAATATTATAATTAATGTTATTATTATGTTTATAATTACTTATATAATATTAATTTTAAAAAGTTTTCTCTTAATTATTCTTTAAATGATTCATAGAATACGAAATGATTAAAAATAAAATTAATTAAGTAATATGTATGTTTATGTAAGATGCTCATAAATTTTACATGAATATAAACAAAAATAAGATGCACTATAGAAATGCTTTACTTTAAAAAAATTTTTTTAAATGGTTCTTGGTATTTTTTATGCAAGAAAGATATTTAAATTAAAACATTTTTGTAATATAAAAGCAATTGACTTTTAAAATTAATTATTCTTTTTTCTTTATTTATGACATAATATTAAATATAATTATTTATAATATCATTAAAATACAACTAAGAAAGTGTTTTGAATTTCTAAGGAAGAAATATAAGATTGACATAAATTCAAATGATTTTTAATGCAGAATATAGGATAAATTCGAGGGAAATATAAAATATTTTATCTTTATAAAGAAATATTTATTAATAAAATAACTATAAAATATATTTTATATTTTATTGTAATAATTATTAGTTTAATGAATAAATATAAGTTATTAGAGCGATGACTTTTATAATTTTTATAATCTGAAACAAAATAAAAATGAAAAATTTAGCTCATAATTAAATATGAAAAACGTTGATTGCAAAATAATTCATTTTACTTCGTTAGAAAAAAATAAAGTAGGAAATCAATAAACTTTTGCTATATTTCAATTTTATGTGAAAAAATAGTGACTCTAATAAAATGCTTACTTTAAATAAAATTTTATCTTATTTAATCTGTTGGCCATAGGCACTGAGTTTTCTTCTGGAACTAATTGTAATCAATTAGACTTTAAATTGTACACTAACATTCATATTATTTTCCGAATATCCAACACACCTATTTAAATTATGCAGAAAAAAATCTTGTATTTAACTTTTCACAGAAAACATTGCTGAGTTTATAAAAATATTGAAAATGGTTATTGGTTTTGCGCGTAGCTGCAGCTATACGATTTCTGCAACAACGTATAAATTTTAGTATTTCGGCGATTCATCACGAGAAATTTTGCGAGGAAAGTGACTCTACAGACGACGAGCTTTTCATCTTCCAACTCTCTTGCGCAGCGATCGATCATTACGAATGCTCCGGTTGGGATGACGTTTGACATCACGAATAAACTTTTCCATTTTAATTCCTAGAAACCCTGAAAGGTTAATATGCTGTCGGTCAATGCCATGATTAACTTTACTTCAATTGCATGCTTTGATTTTCTGTAGAGAAATATGAATCTGTAGTCTATTTTATTACATTTCTAAATATTATATTCACAAATTAATAGACCATATTAGTATTGTTTACAGTTTTTTTAATTTCTTAGCATTTTAATGTAATCGCACATAATATTTCATTAAATATTTTAATCGTGATAAACTATTTATTTGAATATCAAAATTTTTTAAACAAAATTATTTTTAAATAAAAGTGCTTTGTTACATTTATAAATAATTCGATGGCACGTGTATTCAAATAATTAATTAATTTAAAAAAAAATATTGCAGATTAATATTATCATCAATGTGTACAAGAATTAAGTTATTTTATAGTATTATGAATTTATATGGCGTTAATTAATATTATGAAAATAAAGATGATGTAGTAGATAATGGTTTGAATAAAGTAAGGCATAGATTAAATGCGACAATCGAAGGATTCGTGAGTCCGTGAACAAGATGCACGAGCCAATTTCGGACTGATGTCTCGTGAAAGTATCACCCGAAATTCCTTTGCTCGCGTTTACACATCGCGGATTCGTCCCATCACACAGATTATTCGTTCGCAGCGAATATAGCTAAAATAAACGAGTGAACGCTTCTGGAGCATGTTTTATGCATCGCTCGCTAAGTCTACAACGAGCTCAGTACACGCGTGTATGCTGTACAAGTACAAATACGAAGTCTTACGAATATCTTCCGAGCATAGTGACGCTTGAAGATTTATCACAAGACGAGTGGATTCCGCTGTTAATGATTGCTCATTCGCGAATTTATTTTTAGGAAAAGAATGAAAAAAACAACAACGTCGATAACGTCAACATCAATGAAATGAACAGAATGTAAATCTGCTTTATGTTTTATTTTTCTCTTATTTGCTTACGCTTTCTTTGTACACGAAGTCAGATTTATTTATTATACAGCTTGAGAACTTCTGCGAAAAATTTATATTTTTAACTGAAACTTATACGTATGCTGATTCGTTGTATTTTAATTGTAAAGTATTTTGTATTACGCGATTTCGCACAATATTTTATATATTCGAGATATTTTGTTTGTAAAAAAAGGAAAATTAAGTCGTTTGCTAACAGACCCTATATTATTTGGTTTTTATGAAAGATTTCAAAAAATCTTAATTACAAGAATATATTCGACGATAATACAACAGTCTATAGTTTCTTTGAATAATTTTGTATATCAATTATATAAATAAATATTATAATTTCCTTACTAATGTACCTTATTTTTCTATGAGAAATATAATTCAAATTATAGAAACATTACTTATAATCTTCTTTTCAGATTATTACTCTATTTAACAAAATATATATATTGTTTATAAAAGTTTTAAATTATATATTAATTATTCAATTTATTTTAAAATAATATAAATTTATGAAAAATATATAAATTATCTGTCCATACATTCATTGATACAATTAATACAATTTTAGGTATTAAAATTTTACATTACTCGTCACTATAAATAAATTTGAACGATCAATAAAAAATTTTATCATTTCTACGCAATTTTGTAATTTTTTATATCCAAATTAACATATTTTAATTGTGAGCTAATGTACGCATCTTTTAATTACAATAAACTAGTTTTCTTAATTTTCGATAAAATTTAATTTAATATTCTTACATCAAAACAAGCTTTGATATATAGCTAATATATACAAGCATTTGCATTAGATGTAAATATGTCAATAGTTAAAATAATAAATAATACATAAGACAGAAAAGAGGGCAGAAAAATCAATTGTTTTTCAGATTCACTTACATCACGCAATAAATTTTGTTTTTTACCAAATTATCAGTAAAAATCGTATATTTTATAACTTCTTATTATTTTATTATTTTTTTAAAATATCAAAATGTATTATTTTGTGACTTTAAGTTATCAAAAATATCTAAATTAATCGTGAAAACATAAAGAAAATTAGGATTTCAGTAAAAAAATGAATTTTTTTTTTATTTTTAATTATTGATTAATATAAAAAAATTTAAGAGTAACTACATACAAGAATTATTATGAAATACAAATAAATATTTTTAAGTCAAGGATTTTTGCAGTATTTTGTTATTCAAATAAGGAAATACTATTATTTTATAAATTACTTCAACATATATCATAATTCATATTTTAATTATGGTTCTTGTTATATTTCATATAGCTTGTTTCTTTTTTTAAAATTCTATTAAAATTTACTACCTGAGAATACATATAGTGTCGTATTGTGCTACAGTGAAAACCAAATCTAGATAGGATGTAATATATAAAGGACAGGATAGATCAAGCTTCTCGTTATGCGTCGAGTACGTGGATTGTTAGGAAACGTAGATGAGAGGTCTTAAGGCCCCTGTTCCGTACTCACATCACGCTAGTCTTGGCCTTTTTTCTTTTCTTCATCCGCAGGGTATCGCTGCAGAGCATTTTCTTCATCTTTTCCTCGCAAATTCTTTTTCTTCATGGTTACATGCTCTCCTTCATTCTTGAGTATAATACTAGCCATGCTTGTCCCGCATTATCCCCTTCCTTTATATATATTGCTCTTTTTAGCTTCCTGCAGATGCAATTATTTCTTGACCACATGATGGAAGATGAACTATCGCTTACTTTTTTCAAGTCATTAATAGTTTGTAAATTATATTAACTATTTATAAATATATTATATTTTATAAGAACATTGGTTCACATATTTATAGTAACTAATGTGATTAAAAATGTTGCACATAAAAAATATTTAAAATCTCTTCAATAATAATAGTAATAATTTTATTTCATTAATTAAAGATAAATAAATTCATTAAATTTTGTTTTTATTTTATATTAATTATTGAAAATCATTCTTTGAATAAAATTATAAGATACGTGACCAAATGTTTCTATTATAAAAACATTGGATTAACTCTGACTAAATAGGCCCATTACAATAGATATATCTTCTATATCTAATGTATATATAATCATCTATAGATGCATCTTCTCATTATGACTAGAAAATATAAATGGTTTTTTCTTAGAATTTATAAATTCATTGTGTTTAATATTTATAAAATAAACTATATACAGTAATTTTTTATTAGAAATTAAATAAAATATTTCCATTTAATTAAAAATCAATAATATATTGAATCACGTTAAAAAAAAATATATATATATATACATAAAAGATGAATGCCAGTAAAAGTAAAATAGAGTTACCCGTTCCTAGAAATTTTGAACATCTCTTATGTGATAAAAGCTATATCAATAAAATTTAGATATAAATTAAAATGGGAATATAATTTTTAAATAAAAATAAAAATATGTTTAAATATTGAATAAAGGATGTATATAAGCTTTATTTTTATCTATTAAACAGTAATAAACAGTATTAATTTTATATATTAAGTAATTAAACAGTAAATAAAAGACTAAATTTATTAAATTTATTCTCCTAATTTATATAAAATCTAAATTAGAATTTAAAACTACTAATTTTATTACAATTATTATTAAAAGCAGAATATTTTTATTGTGTTACTTTAATAACTTATCTATTTAAATTTTTACATATAAAATATTTTAATTACATTAAGAAAATTTATTGCACAGGAAATAAAATGTTTGCAAATAAAAATTTGTGTATTTCTGAAGTTTTCGCTTACAGTATTTAAATCAATGCACGAATTGTCGCACGTAAAAAAGAGGCAAATTCATTTTTCTGCGTAAATAAATGAATAGTACGAAGCACTTTTTATACATAAAATCGAATGTCTAGTGTGTATGTACAAATTACTTTTGATAAAAAACGGTGAAGCAATATAAAGCATCTTTTTATTTGGCACTACTTTCCTACGTTTCTTCTATTTCCTTGTGCCGACTGACCTTCTTTTTACAAACATACAGCAGCCAGTAATGAACAGCTTTGTTTTCAAGTTTTACATCCTTTGAGGTGATGTTGATGTAATAATTTAGTCATTATAGACTAAAGCATTTTAAAGAATATCAAGGATGTTAGAATACATAGAAGTCTTTCTACAGAAAAAATTATATTATACATACAATAAAAAAACATGAAATTTTTTATAAATCATGATTTAAATTATTATTATTTCAAAGTTTTTTAAATAAATATATTAATGCGAAGAATAATGAAATTTTAGTTCCAACATAATTTATCTTTCAAAATCTCTAACAAATATTTATATATGTATATATATTTGTATACGTTTATGTACAAGCTAGATTAAAAATCAGATTTAATACAAATCACGTTTAATAAGAATATACGTTCAAAGAATATATTATTAATAATATACTTTTCATTAAAATATTTAAAAATATAATGTAAAATTAGAATTATAAAATTATAATAATAAAATTTAAATTTTTTATAAAACATTCAAAATATTTTATTTAGTTTTCAATTTTCATTTAGTTAAAAAAAGTAAGAGAAAAAATTAACTATTTTATTATAATCTTGTATTCTATTGATACACATTTTAATGATAAATGAATTATTATTAATTTACTTAGATGTAATTTGTACAAGCTCAATCGTCCAATGAAAAGTGATTATAAGTTTAAAAAAATTTTCTAATGATTCTGTATGCAAAAAAGTTAAACAAAATTTTTAAAACTGCATCAATTTAATGAAAATTTTTCATGACGAATAATTTTTATTGTAATCAATATGTTATAAAAAGAAAAGAAAGATATAAAATAATTTTATTAATAATAAAAATTAAATTACTATTAAACGAATGTTAATAGTATTGGTTAAAAATTATGTACTAAAGTTTCTAAATACCATTTTATTTTTTTATTATAGTCTATGTATTATATTTAATATTACTTATATGATGATTCATAAAAACAAATCTATGTAAGTATAAAGTATTCCTGATTCCAGATAATTGACCACAAAATAGAGATGTAAGTAACTTTCATTTGAAAGAAAATGATACGTTAAAAGACTTATATTTTAAAATATTTCAAATTTATTTACCTCTTTAAATTATAAAATAATACATAATTAGTTCACTTCTAATGTACTACATATAGAATTCTAATATAAAAAAATTAATACCATATTCTTTCGCAATTATACTTTAAATGTAATTTCTTTAATTATAATTATGAATATAAGTTAACAAATGCATTTCAAATTAATGAAGTAATAATATAATAGTGTATATAATAATATAGTATTATTTGAAAATGAAATAAGAATAAACAATATAACAATAGTTAGGAGAATCTCATAATATATATGTATATTACTTCCTAAAAAATGTGCAAATATCCTTATTAAATTGTAATTGAAGTATTTCGATAATATTTGATAAAAAATAAATAATGATGTTAGTCAAGATCGATTGCACGTATTATATTAATTTCTTATACAATTACATTTTTCAGTAAATATAATAAAATTAAATTAGTTTTTAAGAAATTTAACATTAGATAGCCGTCTTCGTTTGAGCTTCGATGAGTTAAGCATATTTATCGTTTACGCATGACTCACTACTGATAAAAAAATTAAGCAGTGATCGTTCTTCCTTATCTTTCTTTACTCCCTTCTTAATAGAAAATGGCTTAGATACGACTGATATACATAAATCTTTCTCGCAATTTAACGTAGCTTTTCGATCCTGTCGTGACGTATACATTTCTACATGTACGAGCCTATGCGTGCACCCGTTCGCTTGGTAAAGGTTTATGCAAATGCAAGAGACGTTTTTACCGTGTTAGAGAGTGCCGTAAATTACGCAGAGGCAGGGCTGGCCATCGTACCAATGGATAAAAGCATCGCGATGCTTTGATTCTTAACCTTGTTGGACGGCCAAGGGCTCTGTAGTACCTTTTAGTTATGACATTGAACATTACTGTTGGTGAACTTTTAATACACTTGCTTCTTATTTAAAATACTAAAATAATTTTTTTCTTCAAAAAATAACCTGGAATTTTATTTGATTTTTATATTTACAGAATATGGAAATATATATAAATAATATATTATATATGGAATTTGTATTTACAAATTGTTAAACCTATTAGTTATCATAGAGTATTGTAAAGATTTATGTACACTCTCAAACTTAAGAAAGTTCTGATATAGATTCAGTAAGTTTTCCTAAAATATATCCTTACGTACTGCATATTTATAGCCTTAGTAAAGACTGATTATTATAGAGAATTAAATTTGTAATAAAAAAAAAACAATATTTTTAAAAAACTTCACAAATAATTTCACAAATTATTAATGATCATTGCAACTCATGAAGAGATATATAAAGTGACAAGAAAATGTACAAACTATATAAAAAGAACGAATATAAGTAAAAAATTAAGTATAGAAAACTATCGAGGAGAGGTGGAAAGATAATTATAGAAAGTATAGAAGAAAAAAAATGTATTTATCTACATAAAAAAAAACTAAAGTAACCAAATTTTGCAGAATGGATAACGAAATAAGAACAAACAGATACTAATCGTCAAAAAAACAGCAAAAATACAAAGTGTAATAGTAAAGACGAAAAATTAACACATATCTAAGACAAGTATTGATGTTTTAATAGGACAACAAATAAATAATAAGAAATTATATAATGTACATTATAGTGGGAAAAAATGAAATAAGGTAATAAATTAAGAAGCAATAGTTGTTAAAAAAGATGATAAAACATATATACGACTACAGCAATTTGCAAAAATTGTCGTATTCGATAAAAAACGGATTTACAATCTTATTTTCATAAATTTTATTATTTTTAGTCTTATTGTATATTATATATTTAATTTATAATTTTTAGTAATTTTTTCCAAACATAAATATATTGTTTTAAATACATAGTTATAATTATTATAATTTTATTAGAATAAATTTTTACTTTAATTTTCTGAAAATGATTTTCCAATAATTTTTCTTAACTATTTAGGAGTCAAACAATTATTATTATTTATTATTATTAGTAGGGTATTATTCTATTTATGATGTTTAATAAAGGTTTTGTAAAAATTTTTTCTTATAATCTATTTACATATAATCTTTTATGATGACTAACAAATGTTAACATTGATTAAAGTAGAAATATTACACATTTACTTTAATAATATTAAATAAATATTATTTAAAATAATTTTATTAATGTAATAGAGAATACTAATATAATAAAATAATAATATGTAATATCATTATATTAATTTATTATTGTATATAATTATAAATCTACTCAATCATATAAACTTTACTCATAATTTACAAAATTAAAACTTAAAAAATTTTTTCGCAGTGATGTTTCAGTTAATATATGAATGAAAGCAACATTCATCAAAATCTCACCTTATCACATCGCAAAAACAACATAATTTCAAATAGAATCATGGTCTTATGTAGTGCCAATAAAGAAAAGCTATCCACGTGCATTCTCGTAGTTCCAACACCTTCTAGCAACCGACATTTACGACTTGTTAGTTCTTAACACGGTTGGCGCTAAGTACACACTTGAAATGGAAGCTTCTCTCTTGTCGTAAATACATGCCACATGGGAAAGTAGCTGATGCTAGCTATTTCATAGTCTTATTGCGAATGTGTAAGAGCAGAAAAACGAAGCTGAGAGGTAAAAAGAATAAATGGAAAAAATAAAATAAGCCTAGTCTTTTTTGTATTTTTGTACTTAATGAATTGTGGATACTAAGATAAAGTGCACGAAGCGTCTGACATTTAAGTATTTGTAAAAATAAAATTTCGCAAGAATTTTTACCACTTGAATTATGTCTTGGAAAGGAACAATAGTTTTTTTTTATATTTTATTAATATTATTTTCCATCTCTATTACGAATAAAGAGATATTTATATAATAGAAATGATATTAGTTTTTAACATTATTTTAGGCTGGTGTAGGTTTGGAAAAATTTTTTTTTAATTCTTTATAACTTGATAATTAATCTAAAATATAAAAAATTCATAAAAAGTTAATCTAAAACTAAAATTCATAAAAAGTTTTTATGATTATTTTGTACATATAAATATTAAAAAATTTCGATTTACAAAAAATTAAGCTCTTAATTATTTTATTGTCTATACATGGCACAGAATATAACATTCGCTTCTTTTTCATTTTTTTCTTTACTCGAATTTCTTATGTCGTTTCTTATTATTCTTGTCTTTCATTGTTCCTTTACATCATTTACTCCAAAATACAGTAAAATCAATGAAAATTACAAGATTTTCCAGTCGATTATATTGTTTCCTAAGTTATTGTAAGAATTTTATTAAAAAAAAATTTTCAACAAAAAAATAAAAAGACGAAAAACAACAAAAAAGCGTAATGATAAAGTCAACTTATCTGATCCACAATGTAGCTTTATTCTATCTATATATCGTTGCTATCTACGCATTAATTCTGTTGTATTTACTACCTTTATACTTACTTACCTTTTCTTCCATTGCAATTTTCCTCACTGAAACCTAGCTTTACTTTCTTCAATTTTTTTCTGTTATGCGTATTTTTTTACTATCGCTAATAACAGTTATATGATTTTCTTTTTGAAATATTTTGATTTTTTATATGAATACTATTTTTAACAAATTTTCAGATGAATTATGAGTTATTAAAATTAAATTACTGATTTTACGCTTAACAATAAAATATTAGTTCTGAATTATAGAATTATTCAACATTTATTTGAATCATAAGCTACATACTACCGTTTAATATTTTTAACTATTTTGTGACCAATAGTTTATTTACCTTAATGTAATTACTACAATTATATTTTGAAAAACTTAAATAATTTGTGAAAATTCGTGAAATACTTTAATCCTTATGTATTGCTTACAAAAAATTATTTTATTTTTTATAAACGTGAAATTAAGAATTATTATAAACAATAAGATCTCTCTTATTGCTTTGTTACCATGCACAGGCGTAAAACTGTAGATATATACAATAAGGACAATTATCTATACAAATTTAATTAGGTAACTATAATCCAATATTTACCGGAGATAGTAAATACTTACTAAAATTTTTGATAATAAATCACGTAACTTGAAATACATAAAGATAATATACTTAGAATTTAAAAAATTGTAGTATGTGTTTATTCAAACTATAATGTAATTAAGTATACTACAAAAATATATTCACTGTTGTTTAATGTTCAAAGTGCATGTTCGAATCGATTTAAATAGTATAACTATTAGTAAGCAAAGTATTGCGGAAAAACTGAAAAAGTGAATAATAAAATAGAGATATAATCCACTTTCTAATTATGCTTTGGTCTCTAAAAAGATAATGTACACATAAATACATTACTGCAAGTAATTATAGACTAGTAAGAAAATTAAAGACTGTGTAATTATGAAACTAGAATAATTCAGTAATTATGAAAAATATAATTCCAAGTTCTCATGAAAAAGCTTCTGTTCGTTTTCTATATCAGACTTATAGTTATATTTTGCATTTACAAATTTTATAAAAAAATTTGTCTAATTAGAAAATAGTAATAGAAGTCTTCGTTTTCATTAAAAAAAATCACAGAGTAAATGGAAAAAGTCAATAAAACGTAAATGTTTCAATACATGTTTTTGAATTTACGTATTTTCATCCAATATTTCCTATTTTCATAAAAATAGGCTCTCAGTGTGTTAAGATGCATGTTATCTTTAATTTAATATATTGTTATGACTTGAGTGTTAAAATAGAATTATTGAAAATAATAAATTAAATAATAAATTATTTACTTAATTAATTTATCACACATTACTATCTATTTTTTTCTATTATACGATAGCAATAAAATCTCACGTTTAATTGTTTTTTTATTTGTGTTTGATTATAGTGTTAAATATTTACGAAATAATTATCTGTAATAAAGTAGTGTTTTATAATAATACTTATTTTTCTACATATTTTATATATTAATTTAAAGAAAATTTTAAAAAATCCAAAAAACATTTTTTCCTATACGAGTAAAGTAATGAAAAATGAATTAACACATTATATTAATAAATTAGTAAGATATTTTTATGATTTTGAAATTTGGAATTTTTTTACCTTCATAGTATAACGCTTCCTTATTTTATATTGCACATATATAAAAGATTTACATTCTACCCTAATTTTATTTTATATACTTTGTTGTCTTCGTCTAATTTTATATTATATTTAAATTATTTTAAAAAATATAAAAATTTATAACTGATATATTTATTGTAATTGACAAATATTATTAATATAAAAAATCATTTTTGTAATTAATCGGGTATATAAAATAATATTATATCAATTTCAATATAAAGATCTTGAATTATTCCGGTTTCCAAGTATTCATCTATAATCATAACATATATCAATATAGAAAATATTGATTTTTCTTTTATTAAATTCATGTTATCAGTTAACCTAATATTAAACTCCAAGTGCTAGTATTGAATGAGGTCACAGTATTAATTACGACCTGGAATTAAATTTGGCTAACATAAATATTTTATAGATATATTTTTCTTATTCAAAGTAGCAAAATCACGTAAAAATGTTCCTTTCTACAACCAAAGATTGACTATAAAAAATTTTAAATGTTACTATTCATTAAAAAAGATTTCACTTTATGAAATATTTAAAAAAGTTTCTAACAATGGATACAGAATCAAATTCACTATTATAATCTCGGTGTATTTTTGTTAATCATATAAATGTTTATTATCTTCTGATCAATAAAAGAAAAGCTTATGGGGATCGAGGAAATTTTTTTTGAGAAAATTGGCAAAAGTGACATTTACATAGATGTCTCAGGAATCAGAACTTCTGTACAAAATACTTTTCTGAGTTATCTAGTAAATTTAATGTGTTAGTATTTTTAGATATTGACAGATGCATATTTTTTAAAGATAACATTTTTGGAAACAAATTATTTTTATTATAGACGATGACTGAATGTATAAGTAAAAAAATTATTTACTTATTAATGTTTTTTATTTAAATTATGAGAAAGTATGCATGTAAATATTTTATATCTTTTCGATAAGAAAAATCATTTAATTTGAAAAAATATTTGAGACTAAAGCATTTCTACCTTTAATTATCTTCATATTTGTATTTAAATTCAAGATTATCATGAATTATCTCCAGTAAACATTAATATTTTATGATATAACAAGATATTTCAATTAGATTTTACTAAAATTCTAAGTAAAATAGAAATATATTATTGACACTGCTCGTTCGTTTATATACGTTTTAACCGCTCTATTTACATTCATTAAAATCCCGTTTTCCGAGTATTGATTGAAAAATTCAAGAGCTCATTGAGAAATATTCGAAGCATTTTTTTATGGAAAGCATTAGGCTTACGTCACCGAATATATCCTGGTTTAATGAGTTACTCTGTCTTTAAGGCGTACTCTGCCTTCTTCTTTTGCAATTATATTCTTTAATTATACTTAGAAAGTAAGAAGGTAAGAATTAAGATAAGCAAATAGAACCAATTGTTCAATTCTGTTTGTATTTATACATGTAATGTACATGTATATCTGTACACTTTTTATAGTAGCATAAGATAACGGCTTGTAATAAACGGAAGCTTGTGTTCCCCGAAGCAGTGTATTTGGGGTGGAGGTAACTTCATACGAGAATGAGAATATATCCGCGCTTCCACCACCAACGGAGTTGTCGGGGATAACACGCCAGGGGAACGATTCATTACGCCGACATGTTCGTGTCTGTCTCCACTCTGCCTGCCTCCGCTTGGATATCTTCGCTTTTAGTTCTCTCTCCTCTATTCTCTTTCAGTATTCACTTCATTCATACCCCCTCACCTATTCCAACCATTGTCTATCTTTATGCTTTAGCTTAAGTATTATTAAACGCTTAAAAATTACATTAGGTACAAATTGAATATTATCATTCAATATTTATAAATTTTAATTAAGAATATTATTTGCAAATCTTATACATTTACAGTCTTTCTATTCTAATAAATTCGTATAATAATATAAATTAGTAATTAGAAAGTTATTTGATATAAATTAAGTCAGCACTAGTTTATTAGAAATATGATAAAAAAAAAAAAAATAACCACTTATTGAAAGAGAATAATTGTCTCTGTAGGACAAATTTTATTTGGAAATATTTCGTTTTAAATTTACTTAATTATTTTTAATGATCACTATATGTTTTGAATAAAATAAAAATGATTACGCTTTAAATGGATCATACATTTTTTTTTATTTATTGTATTTATAAAATATTTTAATAGCTAAATTTTTAGCGATTTAATTTAAAATCATAATTATAATCATAAAATTAATTATTGATTATAATTATATTTAATTTTATAATAGGATATTAATAACAGTCAAAGTATAAAATAAGTTTATATAAGTAAAGTAAAGTGATTTCCATGTGAAATGTATATTAAATAATCCGAAAAAATGTTATATGTACATTACATTTATAGATAAAAATGATAATATTTTTTTGAAAGCATTCTCATGATTAAGTGAGACAAAATAGAGATTAAACTGTAGTTTTAGAGCAATTGCTGACTGGTATTATTTCACGCACAGCATCTATCATTACAAGCTTGGAGTTTCATCTTTTTAAAATTGCGCTATTACGAAAAGAGTATATTGGATATTGAGACAAGTTTGACGCCGACTGCTCCAATTCATTGAGTAACTTTATTAACTCAAGAAAAGTGTTAATAAAGTGTTCTTTAACATTTTATATCTTTTAAAATGATACAATATAAATTTTGAATGACTTTTCATCACCTTCATCCTCTCTTTAAATTTATCTTCTAAGAAAGCTTTTATTCTCATTAACAGTCTTATAGTATATTAGTACGTATGACGAAATATTCTTAATATTATGTTGTGATTAAAGCTATTGAAAATAATTGAAGCTCATGTTAAAAATCAAGGTTTTTCTTTTGCTTTGAAAAACATTGATAAATTTAGTTGATACTTAAATATAATTTATGTGTTGAACTCGTTGTAACTCAATTGTCAAATAATCCTGTTATTATGATGTTGATAATTAAACTATTGTTTTGGTTCTAGATATAATTAACTGCAATACCAAGCTATTTTTTAGTAGTAATTTATATATATATATATACATGATTTGACTATATCTGGTTAATGTATATGTATATGTATATCTCGTTAATCTGTACTAACCATCAAGTATGCTAATTCAACACCTAGCAATACTTGAAATATATCTATGTCCCTAATTATGACAAAAAATCTGTTATTAATAGTATACAAGAACGAATCTTTTTCCATTCTTGACCACGTATATTTTACTTTATACTATTATTTAAAAAGATATATAGTATCAAATATCAAGAATATGTAAAATAAGAGAAATCTGTCAATTTATAAAAAAATATCAAGTCATAAAGGTGATGAAATATAAAAAAATTGAATTTTAATTGTACCTGTGAAATAATTTAAATTAATTGTTAAAAACTTTAATAATGCATATTAAACTTGTTTTAATATAAATTGAAGATATAGTTTTCAAAAAATAATTAAAATTGCAAAAAATTAAGCAGAAAACCATGTATAAGATTATTTTAAGGATTCTTACTACTGAAATATAATAAAAGAAGAAAATAAAATTTACATAAATAGTTATACTAAATTTAAAAATTGTTAATCTTAATTTTTCAGAAACGTTTATTTTTTTAATTTCAGTAATTTTATAGATTTTTGTATTAAATTTTACAAATGTTGCAGAGTTTATTTAAGTGAACTATTTAGATATAATTTATGATAAACTTACATTGTATTTTCTGTCTAAAATGGTAATATATGTGATAAGATAAATCCATAATTTTCAAGTTATTCGAATATTTTTATTTTTTCGAGTAAGTAGATTAAAATATAGAAATGTAAACAGATATATTCATATAAAATATTCTCTGGAAATCTATTAGTATTAGAATTCGATCTTTATTTGAATCATTTATGAATTTCTCGACACTCAGCTTATATAATTAAATGCAAATGCATATACTAGTATCTACATTGAAGACAATATAGATAAAAGATGACAAAAGTACATGTTTAAGAAGTTCAAATATAAAAAAACGTATTTTCTAAGTATAAATATATATGTCCAAAGAGTTGATTGGTTAAATAAAGAGGCTAACCAGATTTCAATTCATTCAAAGACTATTCAGCATCTGGGCAAACTGTCTGAATTATTGAAAGTCTATGCAACAAGCTGTGAGAATAAAAGATCATACTATAAAGATAAATAAAAACAATAGAAGCATAATAAAGAAAGGTAGTAGAAATAAAAACTATAGCATTTTGATGATAATAAGAAATTAATATAAATTATAAATAAAGTGGTGAACGCTAAAATATTACAAAAATACATTTATGTTATTTGTTTTCATAAAACTAAATATGATTGTAAGTAACTATTCTTAAATATATAATTATTTTAAAAAATTATAGATGACATGAAATTTATGGAAAAGTAAAGGTAAACTTATTAAACAGTTTTAACATAACAGTTTACTAAAATCTTTTATTAGTGTTTATTAAGGAAGCGTAAGGTGAAATCATTTTTATGGAAAACTTTGGAAAATCAAAGAAAAATGTAAAAAAATGATACTACACGTAGTTTTAGAAATGGTAAGTCTCTGATTTCCTTTCACATCGAGTACTTTTTAAAATTAAGAAAATGTCTTTGAATATAAAATAGAAAACTTAATATTTGTTTTTTTTAAATAAATAAGAAAATCATTGAGATATTTTATTAAAGAAGAAATAGGAGAAAGATAAATATAAATGAATGTACTTATTTTATTTTTGAATATGAATTATTATTAACATTTAAGATCAACATATTCGAAATCTCACTATAAAATAAATAAATTACTCAAAAATTTATAGATATGTGGAAAAATAATATTTAAAAATAAATTCTAATACTTTTTACTATATCACTTAATCGAATGAAAAAATTTATAAAATTATTATAAACCGGAATAAATTAAATAAATTTCTAAATAGAAATATTTTTAAAGACCTATTGGTATCTCTTAAGATACATTATTTTTAATGAAATTGATTCTTTAAATAATAAAATTATAGATCTATCAGTATTAAATTAAATAAACTTTCATATTATTAGGAGTAAAAAGTCATTAAATATACAATAAATCTATTTCATTCGAAATAATATTTATTTACTGTCAAGATAATATAATTGGTTTAATTAATCATAATTAGTATACATATGTGTATATGGAGCTGAAATGCATTGACAATTAAAAAATTAATATAAAATTGCAAAATAAGTAGATATATTCCATAAGATATATAAAAATAAAAACCTCCCTGGACTTGGTACTTTATTGTTAAAAATGTAATAAGTAATATCATATATTCCCAAAAGTATGAATTATTTAAAAAGAATTTGTTTACTGCTATAATCTAATCAAATTTTCCACTATTCCACATCTATCTATTGGTAATACCAATCCGGTTAAGTCTAGAATTCGAAAAGTAAAATCTTTAAGTTGAGCGAATGAGACACAAGAAAAAAGAAAATATTAAGAAGGCTTGTGTAAAAATGCAATGTAAAAATGCTGCAGGCAAACAAGCGAATTTGAATGAAAAGCGTTTTTGCATGACCAACAAATTTCGGGCTTTCATATAAGCACTTAAATATAGTAATCAATACCATAAGTGCACCTTATCCGCTGGCTTTTTCTTCAATGAATAGTGAGTATATACTATTAGGCACAAATGAAAATTTATAGATAGATTTATTACATCATATTAATATTAGTTTAATCCAATGTTTAGAACCTATTAATATATTTCACAAATACTTCTTCGATAATCAATAAGTTAATTAATTGAATATAAGATCAAAATTAACTACTTCGATATGTTTTTAGCCGATAGCTGTCACATATTGATAGCTTAAGAAGAATAATTTTATATTTTTAAATATATAAATAAATGTTTTAAACATTATACCTTGTTGTATTCTATTTATGCAGTTTGCATTAGACGATGTGGTATATTCTGTAGGATTTGTATATAGTATATTTAAAGGTCACGAGTCCTTTAATAATAATGTTGCTTTTGAATCAAAGATGGTTTAGTTCAATTTTGCTTGATGATATGACATCACGTACAGAACACAAAGTCTAGTAATTTCTTCTCGTGAGCAGTAATAAATTTTCTTTAATGACATTAAATTTTCATTTGCAGGAAAGACATTTATTATATTTTTCTTTGGTCTCGACTTATAAAGATATATATATATATATATATATACTAATGATAAATTATCACTGATTTCAGTTTAAATAAGAATTATATTGATATTTTTTCTAGTAAATTCGAACAAAAAATCGTAATATTACAATTAATATTACTTTTTTCGATTTATTTTTTTAATTTTTAATTTGTTAATTATATTTTCTTTAATTTTGGTTTTAAAACATTTAATAGAAAATTTTTTGATTTTAAGCTCTTAATTTAATTATATGATCTTAATTTTAATGATCCTGAACCAATTACTTATACGTAAGCAATTGTCAGTTTTCCTTCTTGTATTTTGGTATGTAGGTTAAAATATTCATATAGAAGGCTCTTATTTTTCGCAATTTCAATAAAAGAAAATTTAGAGTTAGTAAATTATATAACTTACAAGTAGTCACTAAATTTACTCTAATGATAATTCTAGTCACGGGGAAACATTTCATATCCTTCCTAACATCTTAGTAACTGTTAGATACGTTAAGATGATTGCTTTTTGTGTCCGTAAATTCCTTAAGCTTTTCTCAGTGTATCTATTCATGTTAAATTGCTTCTCTTTACGAGAATTTTTATCTTCCTTAATTTCAATATATTTAGCTTTTTGACTCTACAATAACTCTTCTTAATTCTCGTTCTCCTTCGAACAACTTTTGAAGACTAATCCACCACACCATTTTTGTTTTAATTTACATGATTTAAAATTCTTTGATTAATATACTCCAGGGTGCTGGAATGTCTCCAATGGCTTTTATTTCAGAAGGGGGGATTATGCTTGGAGGTGCGCTCATTGCTACAGAGTCTTAATTATGGAACGGGAATGTGACATTCGTTACATCCATGTAGCTAAATCTTTTAAAGTTGTCCAACTCAAAAGCTTAATTTTCTTTAGCTTAAATACATTTTATATAATTATTGAAATATGATAATTAAAATTATATATTTTATACACTATAATAAGTATGGTAGAGAAATAGCTTGACAAATATAAAAAAACTTACCAATTGTTCTATATTGAAAATTTAATAATTTATATGGTTATATTTTAAAATATAAAAAACGAAAATTTTAGATTTAAAATAAAATAAATTTAGATATAAAATTAAATAGTATACGTAATATTGACCTAAACTGGTAAAACCTTTGCTTCGTTTTTTATATATTTTTTATTTACAAACTTGTTAATTAGATGTTTAAATTATAAATTTCAATATTGATTATAAATGAAATTGAAAATAATTTTTCCAAACTATAAAATTGCGAGGAACTAAATAAATGTATTTATTGTAATAATATATTTATTTCTTTAATAAGGAAAATATTATTTAGTGTGTGCTTATATTATAGTATTATATTTAATTAAAACACAATTTTCATATATTTTTACAGATATAATTATTATCTTAGGTTTTTTATTTATAAATGACTTCGTATAGAATAATTTTTTCCAAAATGGATATTATTATTTATTTATAATTAATATATCTAAACATGTGAATTATGAAAATAGATAAAATCAACATTGAAAGAACCTTGTAATATCAATATCTGTAATCAATACCTGTAATATCAATATCTTCTATAGCTTTGACAAATCTAATAGTTATAATAAATTTTCCCATAATTTCCTTAAATAATTATGTAAAGAAAACAGTGCAAATGCTAATTTTTTCTTTAAGTATCATTAGTTTTGGACGGAATGCAGTTTATATGGCAAATGCCTCGGGTACGGCAGGTGAAAAATACTTTTTCGTAAATTATCTGTACTAAAACACGCAAGTGCAATGTATTACAGCTGCCTTGATCATTGCAAACGGATCGTTTATAAGTACATCCATCCCCCACATTCCGGAATTTATGTATAGGTTGAGTGTAATCGGTGCACTTGAGTGTAAACAGCCACATTTGGGTAGAAGTTATTTTCGAAAACTATTTTAACCTTTTTACCTGTAAAATTGTAAAAATGTCGTTATAAAGGTGTTTATTTTATAACGCTGTGTAGATATGCATATAAGATGCTTCAGATTTTTTTATTTTTGCAGAGATAAGTATAACTCAATAAAAAGATGACTCGCATATGATTTCGGAAAAATTTGTTTCTAATAACAACTGTTAGACGTAATATGTTTTTATAAATGTTTTAATACATTAATATAAATAAATTTATAAAAATTTATACATTATATATACATATTGTCATAAAATCATATCGACTATTTTTTTTTCTCAAATTTATGTGTAATTTATTAATTATATACTTTGAATTTACTAGTACTTAGATATTCTTGATACATTTTCTAGTTTCATTAATGAATATATACATATATATATTAAATTGTATTCTATGAATTATAACCAAAAACAATTAATACTAACAATAAATTAGGTATATAGTAATACAATAGTATCAGAATTATATATTTATATTTTAAAGTTACTATATTTGAAAATTAAAATTATATACTAGGTAATAATTTGTATCAAATGTACGTAATAAATATTTTTTACTTAATAACTATCTAATATAATGAAATGTACATATACCGAATAATGCATGCATTGTATATAAAATGAAATGATAGACGATATAATAATTGAAAGTAATTGTTAACGTTCATTTTTTTAATTCTTAAAATTATGAACGTTATGTGCACTTTTAAAAATTATATATATATATATATTAAGTACTTGTTTATTTATAATAAAACAAAAATCACGACAATTAAAGAAATGAAATTTTAGAAAAATATTTATATTTTTAAAAACGTTACAGTTGTATACTAAAATATTTTATTTAATTTTATTTAAAAAGACTTGTTCTTCTATACAAGTCAATACCAATGTGCAAAACCTTTTTTTTTTAAATAAAATAACAATTTCTCAAGTTGAATAGTTACCAGAAACCAGAAATTAGATTTTAACTATGGTCATCGTACGTTAGATATATTATCAATAATTATTTATTTATGACTAATAATAATAAAAAAAGGAAAAATTCTAATCCAGCTTTAAACAACTGAATAATAAGCGAAATGTCGGCTATCCCAATAACAATATATAATAATAAGAATTAGAGTTTTAATTTGATAATATGGTTTTACAAAGGATATTAAAATTTATTTATTAATTACTATTATTAAATTTTTTTTAAATGAATCGTGTATTAAAAATAGATTGAAATATTATTTATTTTCTTAACCAAAATAATAGTTTTTCCACTTTAAAAACTTATTATAAACAATCTGTATTAAATAAAATTACTAAAATTTATAGAATAATTTAAAAAAAAAACTATAATACAAAAAAATTAACAGTACAGAAAGGAAATCGAGATAAATTATTTCATGTTTGAAATAAAAATTTTTTATGATAATTACAGGTCTCTTTATTAATGTTTTTATGAGCTAAAATTTTATTAATTTTTTAATTTAATTTGTTTTTTTAAATTAGATTCTTTTTAAATTTATTATTTTAGATTCTACGTAATGGTACAGCATTATTTCATTTAAACATGTATACGTTAAAAACTTATTTTTGGAAAAATGATAATTTGATATTTTTTCACATTCATATGTTTTTAATTAATATATTTTAATTTAATTAATACATTTCATACGTTTTTAATTAATATATTTTAATTTAATTAATACATTTCATATGTTTTTTATTAATATATTTTTATAATTAATACATTTCATATGTTTTTAATTATAAAAAAATAGATAATTCTATATGCGTTTATTTACTGTATAATATGGTCAAGATTCATTGTAAGTTTCATTATTGAAAAATTTATACTAATATTTAAATTTCAATTACATAAAAAAAAATTCAATTTTAAAATATTTTTTCCACTAAAATTGAAAAAAATAACTAACATGCATTAAAATTTGAATTAAAATGCCTAAAATAATGTTAATTTAATACCTATAAACTGTGTAGGTTAAGGACAGAAATGAAAAGAAATACAGAGAAGAATTTTTTTATTTGATTATTGAGTTATCTCAAGTGTTGACGAATACATTCAATATTTGTTAAAATATAAATGTATGAAGTATGCATAATATTTAAATTGCAATTAATTAGTTATTATCTACTTGCAAATATATTTTCTAACAGAAAAACTTTTTGTAATTATAAAACTAAATAATATAATAATAGATAAATACATTCTACATTTTATTGAGACCTTTCTATTATCTCTATAGTAATACTACATATGATTATACAAACTTACTGATTGTAAATATAAAAAAATAAGTTTTATATGCAAGTTTATGAAAATATTTAAAATCATGTTTTTATTATAAATTGATTAAGTCATATTTATTATTTAAAATTATATATTTTTCTAAATTATAATAAAATTTTGTACCATATTCTTCGTTATACCCCTTCAACTGTAATATTTTTGAATACTATGTGATATAACTGGATATTAAATGTTATGTATTTAAATTATAAATTTAAAATTGTTTTTCTTCTACACTTAGATATTTGTCAGGATTTCAAAAATATTTTATAAATTAAAACTATAAAAACTAAAAACGCATATTATAAAAAAAAACAAAAAACATTCTTCAAAATATTAGTTTATAAAATAAAGATATATGAACTTAAATTTCTAAGTTGATTTAAAGATACGAATAATCATAATAAATTCTTATCATTGATTAACTTATTCTGGACTTAAATATTAAATAATAATATTAAATATTAATATAAACTTATTTCATTTGAATTTATTGATATAATATATATGTATATAAAATTAAATTTGCTTCAAATAATAACATATAATCAAAAAAAAATTTTGTAGGAGCATATTCAATAGATATTAACAGTATTAAAATGAAAGTACAATTTAACTTCATGAAATTTCATAGCTTGCAGGTGTCAAAAATCCACGCGGAAACCTTCAATTAATGGTACAGTGAAGTTCAAGAAAAAAATTTACGTAAGTTTACTATATAATGTATAAAAGTATACAAAAATAATAAATATGCAAAGCAGCAGCCGTCAAATATAAAAGTAAGCCGACACAGATACATCGATATGATTTAATCAGATAATCACACCTCTATATTTTACTATCGAATTCAATCCATCGACAGAAATCTATAATATAGAATCGAAACAAAAGCAAAGGAGGAGCCATAATAATAACGATAAACCTCGCTTACGCAGAGAACGTTTATCTTGCTTACTTTTTTATCCATTTCAAAAGCCGTATACGTGAAAGAAGAATCAGTAAACTGCTGCTAGCAAGAAAAATAAAAAAAATGTATTACATACTTGTTGGATGTACATTCTTACTAAGAAATAAAGAACTCGAAAAGATTTTTATTTAAAATAAAAATTTTATTTGTAATACTCATATCAAATTTACAATATTATTTCGAAAATAACAAATAAAGGCAAGCTATAATATCTTAAAGAAAATTTTATTCCAAAAAAATTAAATTAATTATTTTTCATAAATTTTAATACGTACTAGCTGCGATATAAGATATTATATTTTTAACTGCTATAAATTAAAAATTTTATTCAATGATATCATTAATAATTGTAAAATATGACTTGATCGGGAGATTATTTATAAATTAAATACAATATTTATCTCATAATTTATATATCATATTAAACGGGTAAAACCAAATTATATAATGTTATTTTACATAAATATATTGATTTATATTTGAAGCGAAAACTTTTGATACAAGTTCAATAATAAAAAAATAAGAAATTCTCTAATAAAATGACCTCTGCAAAAAATACTTCGCGTTTATATTATTAATTGTCTTATTTTTAATATTTTCTCATTTTAATATACTTAAATAAATACTGAAATCTTAATTTATAACAATTTAGATGTAATAAAAGTTTTATTTGAATTACATAAAGTTCACTACAACGCTCATTTATGAAATGAAATATTAACATTCATCAATTAACAGATATGTATAAGTCTCAATTATTGCTGTATTAAAATTCTTCTGTAATTTCCAAAATGATTTTTACTCAAACTGTACAATCAAGAGGTGCGACAAGAGAGGATAAAAATTGGGATTTTTCAAGTATTCTTAATTTGTTTTTGTCACTCTTCCCCGTATCACTTGGCGCTATGTTTATTTCATCTTGCGGGTTCATGTATACGAATGGAGGGGATGCTGTATGGTGGCGTGTGCTTGTAATCGTACGCTTACCCTCCCTCGCGCATGCCTAAGTGTTGCTGCCCGAGGTAAAGAACCAACAAGTAGAACAGAACTGTTTCTTCGCACTTCTGCACAATAATGCTTCTTATTTTAGTTTCTTCTCGTCTGTGCACATGCATCAAAGAGAAAAAGTAATTATCTTCATCTGCTGAACGTTAAGAGACCAATTTTATGGAGATCTTCACTTACCCACACCATATTAGTTTTACTGTATTTGCTTAAACTCCTACACGTAAGCGTACATAGTCTAGCAATAAAGCCAAAAGATAATATAATGATGTCAGACAAATAAGTAACTGCAAAATAAAAACTATGAAAATGTTGAAGTCACAATCAGTTCGGTAACAAAGACGAATATTATTTATATGTTGTGATAACAATTTTTAATAAATTGTTGAAAAGCAGCTAATCTAATAAAGAAATTAACAAAAAAAGTTAATTAAGAAAATAAATCATTTATACTGAAATAATATAAATTTTTTCATTATTTCTTTTATAAATAATATAAAAAATTTTTTTAATTGAAAAAAATATAATTTACGATTATCGTTTTATAAACTATACAAATATTTCGCATTAAATATATAAATATAGATATAATATATATAATATTCTAATTAAAAAATAGATAATAAAAATGTTTCTACAACAAATTTTTAAATAAAATATTTAGAAATATATGGAAATTTATTAAAAGTTTTTATATGATTTTCTATTGATGTCCAATAGTTAAAATAGCAAATCTGATGTACTACTTAAAAACTTCTAACAAAAATACATTAAAACAATACAATTTATCCTTAGTTTATATATTATAATAATCAGCTTACAGCGTCGTATATAAAATACTATCAGTAAAATAATTTTATAAAATATTTTTGTAATTATTATAGCAACATAATGTATATACTACATTTAATGTATTTAAGTAATAAAAATATATTCTTCATGTTTTAAATTGATTAAGTATTCACTATAAATATTTGATCTGGGTATACTACTAATTATAACATATGGACGAATTTTCTGAAAATTCTTTATACCTATCATTTTAATACAAATGTTTGTTCTTTCAGCATAATTAAAATTTATATTTTTATATAATAAATTTGAAAAGAATGATTAATATTGCATATTATTCTCATGGTAGTTTTTTTAACTCATATTTAATACATATATAAGTTTCACATTGACGCAGTAAAATTAAACCAAAAACTTATTCTTAATTTCATATTTTTATTTACAAAAATTAACAAGCGGTTATACGTAACAAGTTTCTCGAATAAAAAAATATGGATACACATGGCTTTTTTACAGAGTAAGACAGAGTTAATGGAAAAAAGTAAAGAAGAGCACGAATACGGAGGGGGGAGGAGGGCAGCATTGCATACGCACGCACTTACTCAGAACACAGTGGAGCGCAAAAAGAAGCAAGAGGAAAAAGAGCGTCCGAGCACAGATCTGAAGATTCGAAGTACCGATAGGATGCGACGCGAGACATCGCGTAAGTATAGGGATTGGGATAATCGATCCCGATGAACAGCTGTGTTGATTTATCGCCATCCATAATATGATCGAAGCGACATATCGCCTGTGCATTGTCATGCAAATCCTTAGCCCGTTCACTTCGAATTCTGTATTTTCATTTCATAACTTTCAGTAATGATTTGTAGAAAATAAGATTTAATGATATAAATTTAATAAATAAAAAAATAATGCTCGAGAATACATCAGCTGTTGATGAAAATTACTTGTGTATATGCTTTCCATTTAATTATTATTCAGATTTTCAACGATTTAATTTTTTACAAGAGTAATGCTTAATGTATTATATAATACTTAATGTAGTTAAGACGTAATATTTTAAATGATTTAAAAATATAATTTATGTTAATTCTATCGATGCTTTATTAGATCAGTAATTTGAAAATTTACAGAAAATTATTTAAGTTATTTAAGGTATTTTTAATTTAAGAAAAATACAGTTTTTCTTGATTATATAAGAGAAAGTTATACGCATAACTAATATTTTAAATGTTAAATATATTTTAAAATTTTATAAATTCTTTTCTACTTATAAAATTTTTGAATAAATAAATAAAATTGTAATTGTACGTAAAAAATAAGAGTATAATGATTATCGTTATGCGTATTTTTCTTGAATATCGTCGACATACAGAAAAGCCTTAAGATTTTAAACAATTACTGTTAATTAATAAATGAATGCATTTTTAAATAATAAGAATTCAATCAGAAATCAAAAATAATTAGAGACAAATATTAATAGTGCAAACTGATAAGCAGAGTTGCATTTTGTTGCGAAGGATATTACAACTACGTACGTCCAACATTAGCAAACTCTGCAACCACGTACACAAGTATCGATGAGTACTCGTAAACGATCGAAGGGATATTTTACCCATGCAATACGTAGAATGGCAGTTTCAATACTTGAAGATATTGCCAGTGGTTCACCGGTGCACACACGAATGGAATTGTATTGGCGCGGCGACCAGTTTCACTCTCATTCGCGCTCGGGGCCAGCCTGTCATTATCAGTAATAATGGAGCATTGGGTGGCGCCTAGGGACACGTACCATTCCGTGGGAAAGGCACATAGCAAGTTCTTCTCTTTTACTCTTTTTTACGTTTCCACACGCAGATACCTTTTTGTGAATCTTCTTCTCGTTCAATCTTGGAAATTATGTTTATTTTTCTTTTTTAGGTCAACTGCTTAAAAAGTGGCTATTCGAAACCACGATTTAGAGATTATTGAATATTTGATGAGTGCTCTTTTTTAGAATGCGGCAAAGACTATTCTGCTTAGATAATTTCTAAATAGCAAATTTAAAATTTTTTAATTTTACGATTCTCCAAATGTATCTCCTTTCTTGTAATGCGGGTATTGTTTCGTTGTTTAGTATAATACGGTTTTAGAGCATGAATTACCCTGCATGTAAAAATATTATTTTTAATTCTGAAACTAAAAAATCATAATATCATTATTTTCTATTTTTGAGGCTTAAAATATGTTATTATAAAATCTATAAAATTAAAAAATTCTTTCTTAATTACGCTTTTTAATATTAGTTCCACTATTAAAGAAAGAGAATTAATCATATTTATAAAAATTCAATTTCTGAAAAGAGTGTAATCTGATTTTCTTTTAAAATAATTATTGACTTAAATATATATATATATATATATATATATATATATACATATACATTTTATATTATAATAGCCCTAAAAAATAGTAGTTAAAAACTCTCAAATTTAGAAGAAAAATGGTTAATCAAATAGCTTCTTGTATTTGCCTATATACTTATTTAAAAAAATAAAATGTATAACAAAATTAAATTAATTGAATGATACATTTATTCTGTAAGTTAAAATTTATATATTTAAAATTTTATGTTTAACACTAGAAAATATTAAACATAATATGTAACAAATAATAAATAACATTAGTGTTTTCCCTTTAATGTCAGAATGTGTTATCATGAAATGTAAAATTGTATATTTCAATATTATACCATATCATATTCCATATCAATATTCCATAATTAATAAAACAATTTTTTATCATTACTTGAGAGTCAATAATATTTCAATAATTGTCAATACTATATCAATTATTATTTTTTACAAAATAAAACTATAATCTTTTCTAACCAAAGGTTTTTTTATTGAATCTTTAAATAATTTCTATTAATAAATCTATAATTGAAATTTTGCTATTTCAAAGTTTTAAATATTATTATTATATGAAGTATTAAATGCAAAAAAATAAATAAAAAAAATTTCGATATAGTAACATTAAAAACTATATATTCTATTGATATTAACAAATTTCAAATTTTTTTTATAGATTTTGGAAATTTACGTCTTTTATTTCATTAATTTTTCTGATTTTGTAATTATCGTTATAGATTTTAAAGGAATTGTAGGAGAATTTTAAGATTATTTCTGACTTATAATAAAAATTAAGACTCCTAAAGTTGTAGTTAAGACAACTAAATTATACGAATATCTTTTGAACTTTTTAATAAGACCAAATAGTTAAAAAATACAGGTAAACCTAAACAATAGTAAACTAAAATGAAATATAAATGAAAAAGAAGATAAAGTACAACAAGAATGAAGAAGAAGAAAAAGGGTAAAAAAGCGAATTAAAGAGAGCTAGAAGAGCATGTAGAAGTAAGTGTGTTGGAGAAAGGGGAAGAAAAGTCGTGCACCACTGGAATTTACCAATGCCCGTAAAAAAGGTGTACTAAAAAGAACTATAAAGGACAGCAATTCCGAGCAGAATTGTTTGCGACGCGTGTAATTCACTTATGCGACTCTCTTGATGCTCAACAAAAGTGAAATGGCTTGCTGCTTGCCATGTCAAACTTTTCTCTACGTAGAAGTCACCTTGCGCACATAACGAGTAACATCAGCGAGGTAGAACCAAGGGCTTTTTTAAAATGGCATTGGCGAATGCAAGGCGGCAACTTTTTAGGTTTCTTCTTTTAGCCTGAAATAAAGGAGTTTTATAATTTAAAACTCAAAAGTATTATATTACATAAGTATATAAAAATAGATCACGATTAAGAAAATTACAAGACTTAACATACATGTAGTAGTAATTTGGGGTACAACCTTTCTGCGATTAAAAAATTTTGCAATAAGATATAATTTCATAATTATAAAAATATATTTCTTGATAAATCATTATATACATGAATTTAATCAGAAAATGTACACATCATTTATGCATTCAGAAGTTAATATTTTATTTGAAATTAAAGAAAATTATTATTAATTTAAACAAATTGTATTGATATATATCATCTCACGAATGTCTAAATAATACAATGACATAATTAACACAACTTCAAATCAATAAAATTTATATTTTTTTAATTTTATGCTAGATATTTAACAATACGGTATGTTAAATTAATAAAAAAATTTTTTTTAAATAATTTTTATTAATTTTTCCTTTTTATAATTTTTATTACAGTGCGAACTAAATGTATCTATATTCTACTGCTAGTAATAGAATGCTTGTTTAAAAGAATACAAATATTGAGAACGTTCCTGCATAAAAATTCTGATTATAATATTTAAAATAATTCTTACATATATCGATAAATTATGTTTCAATATATCATTATTTATAAAACTTTTTAGTTACTAATGGAAAAATGTATCTTAATAATTAATTAAAAAACTTTAAAATTAATATTTTAAATATGCATAATCCCAATAAATTAATTTACAAGTAGAAAATTATACTGTCAAACAATTTAAAATTATAAAAGAGAATAACTGAACAAGTACAATCTAATTAACTTAAAACTTAATTTTAGAAATATTAATATTAAAATATAATATATTTATTATATTATGTAAAAAAATCTTAATGCTAAATTAATTATTTTACAACTGTAGTAGTTTCAGTGTTTAAATTCACATTAAATTTTTTTTAAGAATAAAATTAAATTAACTGTAAATATAGTTTAAATCGTTACTAAAATATCTCTAAATTATTTTTAATTAACATAATGTTTTAATTAAAAACTTGAAAATTTTTTTCCATAATTTTCTTAATAACTCGAAGAAAGAAATACTTATTCCATTGAATTATATATTCCGAAACTCGTTGATTTTTGCTTCATCTTTGGATCATTAAATTCCCTCATACATCGTTGATAATAGCTTTAATATATCAATTTCCAAAGGCTTTAGATTAAGCGAATATCCGTATGACTATTCTATCAAAACTTGAGTCGTGGGCTCAGCATTACGCTATTTCACTCAATCATCAAAGAAACTGAGATAGAAAAAAAAGAAAAAATCAAGAAAAAGACACAAATCGAAAGGGGAGAGGTATTCACGGTACTGAGACTCATAGAAACATACGTATAATGCTATCACTCGTATCAGAAAGGCGAGGCGTGGCGCTATGGAAGGTTCATCGGGATATCGTACTTTTGGTGAGATGGATTTGCGAGCGCTCGCGGATTGGCGTCTATCCACTTTATTGAGATCAATGCAAGGATCAATGCTTATTGAAAACGCCCTTCCACGCCTCGTTGCTCATTGCTCGTTTCTTTCGCAAAATGAAGCACTCTTTTATCTATCTTCTGTACTTCGTGCAGCTTCTTTCCGTTTTTTCTTTTGTTCTATCATTTTTTTCGAAGTTATAATATTTCATGGAATTGTTTACGTTTTCCGTTAAAAAAAGATGCTTTCAAAAACAAGAAGATTTATAAATTAGTTTAAATACATATCACTTACTTCAATGTAATAATTATTATTACAAATTTCATAAAAATATATTAGATTATAAAGAAAACAAACATCACGTCATATCCACGATTTAATTTAATTAATATTTAATTTATTTTCTCGTTATATGTTCTAAAAACAAATATAATCGGGTATTTTTTAATCAAATATATTGATATTTCATTGACTTATTAGAGTAAAATTTATAAAATTTATGTATCAAAAAATACTTTAATAAATATTCTCTTGAAAAAAATTATCTGATTTAAAAAAAACTATAATAAGGTAAGTAAAATAAAATAAAATTTTATACTGATAGTAAATTAAATAATATTTTTGAATATGTAATAAATTTTATTCCTTGTAAAATGTAATATATAATATATTTATCATTGACATAAATATATTATTAGTTAATTTTTTCTATGGTAATTTTGCTTAATATATAAATTCAAAACTTTTATTATACACATTTTAGTATGAAAAATAACTTTTATTTCGTTAGAGAGCGAATATATAATAACAAAGGAATTTCATTAACTGTTTTTTTATAGAAAAGTTATATAAAAACTAATGATTTAGCAGAACTTTGAGATTATAATTTTAATTGTAAAATAATGAAGAAGTAGACATTTAAGAATTAAAAACAATTAAGATAATTATATAAGATTAAATATATAATATATAGTAAAACCAAATGAGAAACTATTTACTTTAAACGTTTAAATCTAAGTAATAAATAATTAAATTTTTTTAATTAAATTTTTAATTTATCTGTATTCTAATATAGTAATTTTTTATACATAATACAACTTGCGTAATATTATAGATTTATACAATACTACACTTTATCATTTCTTCTTTATTCAAAATATTAAATTTAAATAATCGTAAATAATAAATTTTAGTAAAAACTATTTTTTTCGGTATTATTTATTTCATACAATAAGTAAATTGTACTTCCCTATATGAAACTATTTTCTAACATAATTATTTATAGTTGAATTAAAAAGAGGCCTTCGTTTAAAAGCAATTTAAGCAACATCAAATTTAGACATCATAAAAATACTTGTTTAAAATATGTAAATTCGATCAAATATTAATGATCATTAAAAAAATCATATTTAATATTATTAATAGTTTTATTATATAACTTTTTATTAAAATTTATAATTGTTTCACCTCTAATAAAATATATTTATGTAATGTAATTATAAGCTGTAAAATAGTTTTTTTATTATGAAAATAAAATATCTTTATTCAAATATTTTCTAAAAGTTTTTTATTTTAAATATTTCAATCCCTTCATGTTTTTAAGAAGTATTTCATCGTCTATTTTATACTAACGTTCTTTATCTCTATTTTCTCACACTTAACTCTCTCCTTTTCTCGTCGATTTTCTTATTCCTTATGTCTCAGTCATCCCTTATACGCGTGATTTCAGTAACAGCAGCAGTTTCTCAAAGGCAAATAGACTTCAGTCTTGCGTAAATTCACGCACGTATGAATTCCAGAACGGTCGGTACTGCTTTCAAGCCTCGCTAGAAGGAAGGGATCGTAGTGTAATCTTTCCATGAATTCCACAATCCTTGCTGGTGGCTTCCTATCTTTTCCATCCATTGGATTATATGCTGTAGAACAGTTTTCCAGAAGTGAAAGCAATGGGAATTGTCAGGACAGATGAAGGTGAAAATAATGCTTCAAGCATGTTTCAACCGTGATTACACTTTTGCGGTTCAGGATGAAGTGATTGACAATGATTTTATTTAAATACGTATTTTTTTAATGATATTAACTTTAAAGTGACTAAATCAAATATCTTCGTGTGTAATAACAAAATATTGTATAAATAATTTTTTGGATAGTAAACAAATTTTAATTTATGGATTCATTTTAAAAAAATTTACATGTTATAAAATTTTCAATTTATAATTTATAGAAAAATTATATATATGTGAAGTAAAAAATAAATTTTATTTAATGAACAAAATTTTTATAATTATCTATTTTGTATTTAAAAAAATCAAATATACTTAAAATATAAAAAATATTGTAAAATTACAAATAGAAAGTTTTTATTTTAATCATAATAATCTGTACATATTACAACTATAATATATTACATAAAATATAATACAAGATTATATAATATTATATTATAATCAGAAATATTTGAATTTAATTTTTAATATTATTTTTATTTATTAATTCATAAGTATTATAACACCAAAATTCTTTGTTAAATTATTAGCTAAAAATATAAATAATTAATCAGCTAATTAGCAATTCTAAGTTATTGATATAATAACTATATAATCTAATTTTTATAGATATTACTGAAATTATTTATAAAATTCAAAATTTCAATTGTATTGATAATAATAAAAAAATATCTAAAATTCAATTATAATTATTTAAATATATTATTGATAGAAAAATGCATAAAATTGATTTTACCTCTAACCTTATCCCACTAATTACTGTACATGATGCATTATATTTTAATAAAAAATGTATAATTTTATTTAATCAATCCAAAAATCAATTTAATAATTAATTCATTAAAAAAATTAAGACTATCCATTCTTTATTTTCATTCAAATATAAAATTTTTATACATAATTTATTCGATTTTTATGGAAAAATATAGAAATTTAACAGATTACTTTAACATTATTTAACTATTTGGTTAAATAAATAATTTTGTATTTACAGATATTAATGAAACATTTTTTCATAAATTTTGAAAACTGCGTTACCAAATTATGTAATCAAAATTTATTCTTCAAAGTTTCTCTTCCATAATAAATATTTATTTTAGACATTTTATATTATTTTCAAAAGGTTTTAGCATTTTTGATAAATTTTTTAAATTCCTTGAAATTTTCAATAATAATAAGACAATATAACCACTCATAGAAGAATGGAGAAAAACCTAACGTATTTTAATTATTTCCTCTAGATAATACTTAGTTATCATTCTATAGATAATGCATCATTAAAGAAAAATCAATAATCAATTTAATAAAGATCTATAACGAATCTAGTATCATCACAAAATTTCATTTTCACTCTTGAAAAATTATGTGCGGTTCTAAAGGGATCACGAGTGTTCACAATGCGCGTAGATCTTTTTCGACATCTCCTACGGCACACAAAGCATAGTTTAATTAAAATTACGCCTTTAATTTGGAGATGCCAATAGTCTAATAACACAAGTATTCGAAAGCAGTCACTTAGAGACGAAAAAGTCTGAGAAAAACTTTTGAGGTCGGAGAGACCAAGAGAGAAATATTGCAGTTTAAATAGAGAAGAAAGAATAAAAAAAAAGAAGAGGAGGAACAGGTAGAACAATAAAGAGAAATGGAACAGCAGAAAAAGAAAATGAGTTAAAATCAGAGCTGGTGAAGTCGAAAAGAAAATTAACAGAAGTAGAAAATCTGTTGGTTAAGTTTTACGCTGATACGAAGATAAAATTATTAAAAAAATTGTTTTTATAAAATATTTATTTTTAATTTGATTACAATTTATATTTATTTAATAATAATATCCGATGGTTATTGGTTTGAATATATACTTAAAAATATAAAATATATATTTGAAGAAGTGATATTGTAATATTACTGTAAAATAAAATTAATTTTCTAAATAGATTAAAAATGTAAGCATAAATTTTGAACCTAGTTAATGTAAATTTTTAAAAGACAGATTTTAAATATGTAATAATTAGTTGTCAAAAATGTTTCAAATTTAAATGTCTCGATTCAATTATGAACTATCAAAATAATTTCATATAGCTATTGTATGTAATCAATTGAGCAGAGAGCCTGCTTGAAAATATATTTGAATGAAAAACACATAAAATTTTGAGTTTTAATTAATTTCCATTTTACTCAAATTAACTTTTATGCTGTAGAAATAAAAAAATGTTATGATTAAATTCAAAATTATTGTTTTATTATATATGTCCGAAAATATATTATATATATATATACGGGTCAGAGAGAAAAAAAAGAAAAAAATCAAGATCAATGAGTTTATACGGATAAATCTAATAATGGAATTGTAAAAACGTAGTATTTATAAGAAATTTAAGATATAAGATATGGTGAGATTAAATAGGTATGATATAATTGATAAACGAGTGTAGTATAAGTTTAAAATTAATATATATACACATAGAAAAATAAGTGCGAATAAAATAAATGTAAAAATATTTATAGTTATGGTAAAAATTAATTTATAAAGCAATAAAGTATAACAAATGTAAAAGTATAGTACATAAGGAAAAGTTTAGTAAATATCTAAGTGTCTGAATGTAATTATATCATTGATTTAATATGTTTAAGCTGAATTGTAAAATGTAACATAACAATATAATATATTTGTTAATAAACTAATAATAATAATAACAACAGCAACAATAATAATATATACGTATGTATGTATTGTAAGAGATTAAGAGGACTTTGAGCTATGCAATATCCATAAAAAATATTGACTCTATTGTATTAATAAACAGTTTTGACCTAAAAAATTATAATAAAAAATAATTATAATTAATTTTTTTATAATAAATATCTCTGATGAATTAAAAATACTTTACTGTCAGCTAGTAAAATATTTTTCCATATTTAATTGTTTATTACTAATAAATTTAAATATATAAATAAGATTTTGTTGTAAAATATAATTAGCAAAAATTAAAAAAAAATGAAATTAATTACATATCAGTAAAAGCTGATAGTTTTCATTAAGCATTATTATAACAATTAAAGTTAGTTTATTACAAATAAAAAGTTTTTAATTGAAGTTTCATTATTTAAGTGAAGCATAGAATCTTGAAAACCAAATTCTACTTTGTAATGTTAATGTAATATAATGTAATTTTAATTTAATTTATTATAATGAAGGTTTTAGAGATTATTCAACGTCAATACTTTTTAGTAAAAAAATTCAACTTAATTTTTACAAATTTCTTGCACCAATGTTTTTTTAGTTGTAAATTACAAAGTTTTTGATATAAATTTGATTAAAAAAATTATATAATTTAAGAATGACGCAAGAGTCATAAAAAATTAAAGAATGTGAATACGTAAAAGAATAGCTTATAAATGAGGCTTGAGTTAGAATAAGAGTGCGAGTCGTTATGTAAAACAGGTGTGTTTATGGAGTCAAATAGAGTATATAATATTACTTGAGATAAATGAACTGTCGAAAATGTGATGAGTTAGATGACGAATGATATGTGCTCATTATATTGCTCAGCGCAGCACTACGCAGGTTTATCTGAAAACGTAAAATGGGACGCGCGCATTACGTTGCTTACCTCAGTAAACGGTATTGCATCAGAGCGGCTGCATTTATTGTACTTGTTGAAATGTGCTGATTTTACGTGTACATTACATTATAATAAATATACACTTTATTATAATACTTTACAATATATGAACTCCATAAAAAGATGATTCAATTTCTATCAATTTAATAAAAAAATTTAATTTTTTAAGATATTAAAGAATATTAATATTTAACAATTTTCTTCCTTTTATAAAATCTAAAATTTTCTGCAGAATAATATTATAACTTTATTACTCCCATGAAACTACGAATTTTTATAAATAAAATATTTCTTGTAAAGATCTGATTTAACTATTATCACATAAGTAGGCTTAGTCTGCAAGCATAAAAATACTTCCTTGTGAATTCTTTTCATGTTTCTCGCGTCATTCGTTCGTATACTTTTCTTACATCTGTAGCTGCCGTTCACACTCGTCTATTATTCAGGTTTGATGTATAACGTGTCCAGTTTTTCGTGCGAAATACGTTCAATGCAATAGTTCGTGTTAGCTTCCGAAGAAGTACGTGGAAAGCTTGATAATATATTGGTGGTTACTACTTTTTTTTATATTTATAGCTACTTTAGAAAATCGTGTATTTCTTTTGCGTTTTAGATACTTGGTAATAGTTAATTGAATTTGTATTTACGCATGTATTATTTATTCATTCTTTGTATTTTCTATTTCTTTTATTGTTCTAAAAGTTTTATGAATGATTATCTAATATTAGTAACTGCATTACTTTCTATTAACTTACATAAACTCTTGGGAAATTCTTTTAATCTAAAGTATAAAAATTAAAATAACCGGATTTGATGATAGTTTTGAAATAGCAAAAAAATAATAAATATTAATAATTTTTTGCACATGTAAAATTTTTGGTTAATTATAAATAATTGAGAACTATAAAAATTTACTTTAATAATTTTTTCTGTAATTTCAATGATAAATATTTTAACCAAATTTTAGCTTAATTATCTTTAGTCGTAGGTAAATTCATTCGTTTTATTGATTATACTAGAACTGTTGTTTTTCATTTGCATATTTTTATAATAAATGTGGAATTAAAATTATTAAAAGTATTTTTATGTACATATCTAAGTAGTGAATAAAAATAATTATTTGTTTAGTAATTAATAAAATTTTCCATGAAATATTTAAGATTGAAATAAAAAATTCAAAATAATAACTATAATACTTATAATAATTATTAAAGGTAAGTTTACCAACATGAATTAGCAAAACTTTGATGAACAAATATATATTTTTTAATTTTTAAATAAGATTTTTTAATAGCGTTTATGTCTATTTACTGGAAATAAATTTAAACTTATGATTTAAACTAAATTGATATTTAACTTTAAGAAATAAAATTTTGATTATTAAAAAAATTATTATTCTAATTTTATAAATAAATATTGTGTACTTCTTTAATATTAAAATAATAAGATAACAAAATTAAATTAAATAAAAATATAAAAATTACTTTACAAAAATGCAGTAAAAATTAATTTTAATACTTATCTTTTAGAATATAAAAATCCAACAAGAAAAATTAACGAATGGTGGATATTTTTCAAATCGAGTACATATCGTTTTCAAATTTAAATAGATTATCTTAATAAAAAAGAGCAGGTAGATTTGCAAAATATTTAGTGTTTTTTTTAACTGTTTCATAAAGAATCTTTAATAGGTTTTAAGAGCTTACCACAAATTTACAAAACTTCCAATGGGCTTGAAGGCTGTGCCTTACACGAAACCATCCGCCGTTTACTCCTTGGCATTTCCAACGTACAACATCCGATAAGGTCTATATGTAACGTTGGTCTATACTCATGTGTATTGTGGTATGTGAAAAGTGTATATTCCTTTAAGTATCTTTTACAATATTGACCATCGTACCATTTTCTTTATATGTAAATCTATAAATCAGTTTACTCATTTAATTAAAATACTTATTTCACCAATTGTCATTGTTAAAAATCATCCTTTGTGTAGAGTTTAATTTAAGTATTAAGTATAATTTTTAAGTAAAATTAAAATTTTCTAAAAGATATATATATATATATAATTAAATCTAATTTAATTTAAATTGAACTCAAACTTTATGTTTCCAAAAATCTCTAAAATTTTTCTCTAGCACTTCATGAAATTCTGTATTTTATATGCACACATAATTATTAAAAATAATTTTTTTATAAATTTTAGCTCTAAGATTGCTCTAATTATTATATAATAAAATTTTATATTACAATGAAACTTTTCACTTATATAATTTCATTTATTTATTTTCTTCAGTTATTTCATGATTGTTATTTATCATTAAATTAATTTATTTGAAATGATATACTGAATTAAGAGTAAGTACAAGTTAAATTAAAATTAGTTCAATTTTGACTATGATTCTTCAGGAACTTCTAACTATTATTCAATCGCTACGAGATCTTACATTTAAAATCATAATTTATTCTCTCATTATTAGTAATAATTAAAAAAATGTTTTAAAATTTGATTCAAGTGAATGTTTTTAATACTTTATTTTTAAGTAATTGTAGATTTTGAAAAATTTTAATGTTTGGTTTTAATATAATCATAATTATTACATCTTATATATTGTGATATATAATATATCATAATAATTATATTTAAATACAATAAATGGCTTATATCTTAAATTCGCCATGACCGGCTCTTCCAGAAGTCATTGTTAAAGTACGAATGGGTGGTGATGAGGTGAAAACCAAAACAAAATTTAGCAGATTTTTTTATTTGGCATGGTATACGTCGCATCACGTCGGCTGTTCCTGAGCACGATTTTTATTGTCATGGTGAAGCTTCTGCTCGTCGGCAACTTCTGCTGCTACGAAATATCTACTGCTGCTTTACCGAGGGCCTCTGTCAGTCGGTGAGCTTTGGGTTTGATGGGTTACTGATCCTGAGATGAATTTTTATCTTGTTTTTATAACCTAGATTCCGGATGCTCTTCCTGAAATTCCCAATGATTTTGTAAAACCATAATTGCGCCAAGGTTCTAAAAATTCAGCGGCAACCGAGGTTCCTCAAATTTAAATGGCAATGAGGTTTCCAAAACGTATCAAATTGAGATTTCCGGGGGTCAGTCAATTATTGTCGGCTGAGACACGTCAAAACCATAGTTTTTAATTTTTATTTAAGTCCAATTTTAAATATGCCTTATTGTACATTATCAATTTTATTTTTATCCTCATTAAAAATCCACTAAGAAATTAACGTGAAAAATTATATTTTTATCTACAAAACTATTATTTATTTTAATGTATCATATTTACCTTATCTTGTTAATTATCAATATGTTCATGATTTTACAATAATTTACAAAATACATATCACATGTTGATAAAATTAAAAAAATAATATATATATATATAAATTCCAGATTTGCATCATGCTTAATGTGCTTGTTAAAGTCGAATTTGAATTGCTTTATAATATTCATAATTAAAAATATTTATAATATGACAATATGATTACTGATATATAAATAATTTTTTACTGAAATTATTATTATTTTGAGTTTTTTTTATTATATCATAAATAATATTAATAATTGTAATTAGTTAATCCAGATTTTACTTTTTTGTGTATTATATTTTACTATAAATATTTGATCTTAATTAAGGAATAATAATACAATGAATTAGGTTTAATAAAATAACAAAATTAATTTATCGTCAAATATCTTCACATATTATATGTCTATATTTTATTTTCAAAGTTTACGTATATCAAACACATATAGTAGTATTTATTTAGTTATAAGATGTTTTTAATATTACTGAAAATAAATGTTTACATATAAACACAACAGAATATTAAACAATTTGCAAAATTTGAATCACAGTTCTACTAAAAATTCATTTAATTATATATTTTGAAATTATTGAGGATTAAGAACAATATAAATTGTATATTATTCATAATTTTATTAGGAAACTTAAAACAGTTGCTGATTATAATATTTTTTCAAATATATCTATATTTTTTTAATAGATATATAAGAAAAATAATTACACATTGATGATATGAATAGAGAAAAAATGAAAAAATAGAGAAAAAAATAACTTTTTATAGTTACATATTACGTTTGAACTCTTTTTAATGAGCAATGCATTAATATATGCGTTTCTTTGACGAAGACTTTCTGTTTATCACTCGTTTTCAACATTTTACTCCTAAAATTTTTCATTATGCGATTCTGTGCTCAGCAGCGAACATTTAGTTCTTGTCTGGTCCACTTCATTTTCTGTCCTCTTCCTTTTCCGCGGTGCAGCTTCATCCTCTCGGGATCGGCGCATAAGACTTGGAGGGCTACCTACGCGAAAGCTCGGTATATTGCTTCTTATCTCAATGTTCAGTTGGTGCAGTAAGTCAGTAATGCTTTTAAAAGTGATTGCGTTATTGTAGTGTGAAAGGGAGAGTATGAAGAGAAAAAAAAATAAGAAATATATAGGACTTTTTAGAAGGATGAAATTTACATCTTAGATTTGTTTATTCGATGTCAGATGAAAAATTTATCTATGGGAATACGACAACTTGATTATACTTTAATTTATTGTTGTAATTATAAAACATATTTTCAACATTTCAATTTTATACATGAATTTATAGGTTTAATTAAAAAACTTATGAGCATAAGCCTTAAGTATTCAAACTACAGTATTCAAATCAACTTAACAACTGATAAGATAACTAATGCTATTTTCCATCAAACTATTAATTTTTACAAAAATCAAATTTATTAATTTATCAAAATATGTAACATCAAAAAATAAATGATTTTGTATAAAATAATTTTAATTTTCTCTAATATCTATTTAATACTATATAAATTGTTATATTGTAAATAGAAGTATTTCTTAAATTAAATTGGATGAATTCGACTCAATAAATTATTTTTTTTTTAACAGTACTCTGAAATTACCTGTTATTAAATAAGCTTAAGTTAAATTTTAATAAATAAATCGATCGTATATCTGATGACTTCAGATAATAATCTATTACTATTAAAATAATTCAGGGATGAAATTTGAAATATAAATTATTATATGCTGTATTTCAAAATTAATTATCATTAATAATATTTCCATAAAATCGTTATTAATCCTTACGTAGGAAATCCTTTTAACTTAATTATAATAAATATTTTAAAAAATGTATTCAATTTTTTTCATTTTTTGATAATGTATAATTTTAAGTTAAATATATGCATATTTTTATATAAATATGATGGTAAATTAATTTATAAAAGTAATAAAGACAACATAATGAATATGATAAATGAGAAACATAATTAACACGTTTTTGAAGGATCTATTAATAATAGTTAACTGAGCTATGAATTAAAAATATTTTTGTGATAATTTAATATGGACTGATGAATTACAAGGGAATTATAAACTCTCTATGAAAAAAAATTACAATAAACAGGAGAATCTTAAATGTCATCATATGATTTAGATTTTATAATTTATTGTAAATGCATGTATTTAAAAAATGAAATTCGCAGTTATATATTTTCATAGTAAAAAATACATGCTAGTGTTTCTAATAATATAATAATACAACCTGAAAATGTTAACCACAGAATACAAAAGTAAATGGTGTTTTATAACATAATAATCTAAAGAAACCCTGAGAATTTTTCTAGTTTGAGGGAAATGTTCTTTAGGAAAAAGCATTGAAAAGAAAGAATGAAATTGTTTCTTTTGCATGATATCGTACCAGTAAAGAATTAGACTGACGTTTTTACCTTCTTGTCGAAGTCTACTACGGCAATGTTAGATCTACTAAGTCATTTGATCTTTATTCAAAATTATGTTCCAGCTGTTTCCAGCTCTGGAATACGTATAAATAAATATTCAAATATGAATTTTCACTTTTTGTTCATTTTAAATTGATGAAGATATATAATACACTTAAAAATTTTCAATTATGTTTTTTTAATAGAGTTAATTTTACGTTTGTTTTAAGTAAATACGTTTTCCAATTGTGATCAATTTTGAAATTAATATTTTTTATAAAGTGATAAAGCCTACTAAAATCAAACTAATGTTATATTGAATCTGAAGAGAAGTTATAATATTTAATAGATATTTATCAATAATAAAAATGAATAGAATCCTAGTATTTAATATTTTTAAGAATTAACTTGTTAGATGAATTCTGTTTTGAAATCAACATTGAACAGTTCTATTAAAAAAAAAAAAATATTTAACTTCAGTGTTAAAAATTATTGCTCGTTAAATACGAATACCTTACATTTATAAAAAATGTATATAATAAAAATCAATATAATTCAAATGTCGTATTTAAGTAACTTAACTGGCATGCATAAAAAGAATTTATGTAAAATACACTCTGAAATACTTGTAAATCAAATTCTTTAATTTTTTAAATTAATTTTCTATTCAAGTATGTCATAATGTAATTATAAACAAAAAATGTCGTAAAATTAAAACGATTACTGCACTTATCAGTTTGGTCATGAACTCCATGTAAGTGAATGTCGTACGTATAATAGTCAACCCAGAAAAGACATAGTTAGAAAGTTTAGAGAAACTAAACTGTTACGAAACTAAATTGTTACTATTCCTTCTATTCTTACCACTAATGTTCTGCTTGCCTCTTTTCATGATACCGATAATACCAGTAGCAGCTCTCGTACGCAAACACAGTGGCGCACCGCCTGTTAAAGTTTATATTATATTCTGCGAACAGCTAATTTAATTAATTCCTGTAATTAGTCACAACCTCAGTAGCCTTGTAACTTTTACCCGCATTTTATGTCATACTCTTATTTAGTCAAACTTGAATGAGAAATAATACAAATATATTTTTATTCGTTTTTTGCCCATTCTTTAACATTTATATATAAGTAAAATGATTATAGACATTGAAATTCATTACATAGCAAAATCTCAATAATTGGGCAATTGAAATATATAAGCTTATTTTCATCATAAAACAACGTGCCTAATATTATTTATACCTGAGACATTAATATTAGTGTTCAATTGTAGATTTAGAATGAATGAATTTACGTATTTATATATATATATATATATATATATGGATTTATGAAAAAAGTCTGGATGAGAAATTAATTTTCAATTATAGTTAATAAATAGTTATTAAAATATAGTTATTAAAAAAAACTTTATAGAAAACTGTAATTTTAAATATAATTTTAGATGAAATAATAGAAAGTCTATTTTATATGTTAATATTTTTCAAATACTAATTAAATTTAAACATTAATACAAACTTTGCAAATTGTACTTAACAATATTTTATTCATATTAATAAACTGAAAAAATAAAATAAATATATGTATTAAATAATATTATGTTAAACTTTATAATTTAAATTTAATAGTTTTTCTCTTTAAATATCTAGCCAATTAAGAAACTTTAATGAAATTATTTAATTTATAAAACTAAAGATTATTAAATGCAGATAGCGTAAATCACAACAGACTAATAATTACAATAAAAAGAAAATAATTAATTAATTTAACATTTTCAGGCTTAAAAATATTATAATTATTAATTTTTATTTACTAAAAATTCTTATTTTCAAAATATGAAAAGTTATCTAGTAGTTTTGATTATTAAATTGATAAGTACTAAAATTTTATTTATGAAATATAATTTATATTTCAGAATATATGAGATCATATAAGAAAGATTACAGAATAAAAATTAAATATATCCGATCATTTATGTGAACTATTTTTAACATGTTTCAGCTTTTACGTGTTTTGAATAATATTTGCATTATATATTTATTTTAATATATTAGTTCTGTAGAGATAAATAATATTGTTATTAGATAAAGATAATATAGGCCGAACATTAAAAAAACTACTTTAATATGTATGGAAGCCAATCGTAGCAAAAAAGAATTAGATTAGAATTAGAAAATTATGTAAAAGGATCTATACGTATCAAAGCACCTTTCATTTTTACGAGAATATTTTAATTAAAATTAATCGAATGAATATAAATTTTAATTGAATATTTATTTAAATTATACATGTAGGTGTTTTTATAGGTATTTTCACAATTAGATTTTAATGAAAAATATCACTTTGCTTTTTTTATATACATATACAAGAAATTTATTCATATTTTATTATGAAAGCCTTCCTTTATTACATTCGTAATTTTCAAATATTTTACGAAAGAGAACGAGAAAATCATGAGGTAAGTTAAAGTAAAAAAAATGGATAATGAGATAGAGACAGAGAGCGAGAAATAGAGAAAGACATGTGTAGATAGACTCAGAATATCATATATATCTAAACTTAATTAATTTTAAAATTAGTTTTGTTCAATTGTTTCAGTTTGGAAATCATTTCATGTACTTGAAAATTATTTATTTTTTTATAGTAATTTGTTTAGTTAAAAAAAATTGTATTATTATGAAATCAAATTTCAAATTTTATTTTCTTATTAGAGTTAGTAGTTGCCTTATTTTTATGATATAATTCTTCATTCTTTGCTTTCAAAGGAATGTTTAGAAGGAACGCTACAGGTGTTTGCTTAGAATGTACAATTACATACAAACATTATACCATTCTATAGTACTACTCTGAGCATGAGTCAAATTTCTCTCGTTGAAAGATGTGCATATAAAAAGTAATATTTAGTTATTATACAATCTTTTATTACTATAAACTATTGATTAACCTAAACTAATTATAGAATAATTGTTTTTTCATTATTGAATATTATTACATTTAACTAGATAAATCGACGTCTTTATTATTCTATTTTTTTTTACTACAAAAAGTTTTAAAAATATTTTGTTCCAATTTTTAAATATATTTAAATAAAAATTAAGTAAAGTATTCATAAAAATATTTTTCTAATTATATCGATATAAAAACTTTACACACAATTTTCTTGAAATAAAATTTTTCTAAAGATGCTTCGCTGTAATCAAAATATACTTAGATTTTTATTTAAATTTTGTATAAATTAATATATTCTTAAATTTAAATAATTTTATTTTTGTTATTATCAGATATCTGGTACAAAAAATTCTCACAGAAAACTACCATGAAAAATATGATTTCAAGGTATAATAAATTTATATTAAATGCATAATTAATATAATGCGATATTGCTGCTCAATTATAAGTTTTGGATCAAACTACGAAATTATTAATAAGGAAGTTTAAACTTTTACTGTACTTTTTAAAGTAAATGTTCAAGCTCAAATCTTTCAAAGAGATAATTTATTTAGGTAAGACAAAAATTGCCTAAATTATACAAACAACTATTAATATTAAAATCATTATTATGGATTTTATTACTTAAGTGGATCCTTGCATAGAAATCGTTACTGTTACATCAGAGATGTTAGCTGTTTGATAAGTTATATAAAATGACGGACAATTAAACTAAATTCGTATAAACTTATCTGGGAGTAAGTAACTTGATAATTAGATATTTGTAATTGGATAAGATACATTAAGGCATAAATTTCCACTTTAATAGATAGCAGATTTACCAATGTGTAGTTCATCGTTAAGGAGATTTAATTTTCTATAGAATAGAACAGTCTAATTTTTAGCGCCGATATAAAAACAAATTTTTAAATTACTCGTGCACTATCGATGTACGTCTTTAATAATATAAATAATATTGATATCAAATAAAGTTTATTGCCCTACTTCATATAAGTATTATGAAAATAATTTTAATCGTGTTGGCTTATCACAACCATATCAATACCTACATTATGCATCATCCAATATAACCAATAAAAGAAAACGGTTGTCATATAATTATAAGCCATAACAGAATACGTTTTTTAACTGCGATAACTTTTTCTGTAATACTCTTCCACTTTGATGATTAGTCTTTTTTACACTTTCAAGAACTATCTACAAAATACGTAATATTATATAATAGAAATGAAGATTGAAGCGACACATCTCTTACGGATTTATAGAGAAGGCGAAAGAACTCTTAAGGAGCGTCGCACATAGTATGATTTAAAATACAGCGCTTTCACAAGCCAGTAATCATTCTTTTTCAGAACTCAGTTTAGATTATTGGATCTCCTCTGTCATCCTCCTTTAAGCTTAAGGCTTTTTTACTCTATTACATGAGTGTACAAACGGTAACTCGCTTTCTGCTAGATCTTTCAATTTGAAATATACTTTCTGAAATTCTTCGATGTCAGCATATTTCAGATTGAATTAAACTCGTAAAATATTTTTAAAGCTTAAAATGAATTTGTAATATTTAATAATAATTGATTAAAATCATTTTCCAATGGTAGCATATAGGAGCTTATTTTAAAATAATGACAACTTTATCAATATGAAGAGAAAAATTATGATAAACGATTCATATATTTATTTGAGTATAATTTATAAATAATTTTGAAGTAAATCGAAAAGCTTGATTTTTTAAATTTATTTTATGTATTTAACGCTAGACTATGACATATTTGTAACTTTTTTACATCAATTAAATTCCCATAGTAATTCTTATCAATTCATTCATAAAAACTGATTTTTTATGTAACCCTGAATAATATATTATATATATATATTAGTTTATATATAGATATACAACGTGTATATACAAATAATAAAGAATCTACCTGTTTTAATTATGGAAATTAAAAAAAAATATAAAGTTATACATAGCAAAGTTCAAAATTAAAACTAAAAATGTAGTATTTTTTCTATAAAATATATACAAATATAATATTTATATGAGAAAATTGCGTAAAAATTAAGAATAATTAATTTAAAAACATATTTTTATTTTTAATTCTGTTAAATATGAATCCTAAAAATACAAATTAAAAAAAGTTTCAGTAACATAAAAAATAAGAATAATAATGATAACAAATTAAGAAAAAGAATAGATACCATGTATTGAAAATAACAGTAAAATATAAGAATATTTATATTTAATATCTTTAAATAGTATTTATATAAATTATTAAGTTAATTTCTTCTCCCATAAATAAATTATGTGTATTGATTTTTTTTTAAATTTTAAAAGAAGTGTATGCATGTTTTCTATAATTAGAAAGAAAAACATAAAAATCGAATCGTCCACTCTATGAGTAAAGCAAAAATCTCTACAAAGTAAAGGATAAGAGAGAAGAGAATATATAGTTACCTGTTATGTGTACATATTATTAAGATAATAAAAAATCTAAAAGCTAAACAATGATTAAGTAGAACATAAAGAATTATGTATATTTTTGATATTCCATGAACCATTTAATCATATAATATAAATATTCTCATTCGTGCATTTTACTATGTAATAATAATATTTCCTTCTATCTTCTTTATACATTGTTCTAATCTATATTAGAGTATAAAATTTTCTTTATGTTTTATATAATATAACATAAAATCTTATATTACAATAAAAATTAATACAATGACTCATCTTTCTTTTGAATATAGATTTTCAAGTGTAAGATAACTAATATATTTTTTATCTATTATTTAAATTTTCTATTCCTATCAATCACACAAAATAGAAATAGCGATTGACTAAAACCAACTTATAGTAAATATGGTCAATTTGGTTACATTCTGCACTTCATACAGGGAAAATTCCGTAATTCGTGATGACCTAAGTATATTTAAAATAATTTTAGCAATGTATTCGTGAAATGGGTTTCTAGTTAATTAAGTAATCAATATTTCACACAATTCATATGAAGACCGATCCAGATAAAATCTTAATATCTACTTAATATCTTTTCTATATTTAAATCTGTTGAAAATAAACTTCTGCACATAATATTTCTTTGAAACTAGAAAAATCTAATAATGTAATTTTACCAATTTTACTCAAATACTGAAGCTAAAAACTCCGAGCACATACCATAGTACAGTCTAACAATAGGCTTATTTTAAGTGACTTAAGAATATAAGACATTTCATTAGAATTTTTTCTATTAGAAATTTTTTTGTTTTAGAAAGTTGTATGATTTAATTTTTATTTTAAATATATATAAACTCTAATTTTTATATATAAACTTTAATTAATTGACATATTTCCGATTATTATTAATAAAAACAAGTTATCAAACAATCATATTAATTTGTGTTAAAAATTTCAGTTTATAAATACATCGTTGTTTCAAAAGATTAGATAATTATTTCAATTTCAATTATTAGTTTAAACCATTATTTCCTTCATAAATTATAATTGTTTGTAAAAATATATTCTTTTAGTCGTGTATGTTTTTAAAAATTTTTTGGTCGCAAAAAATTATAAGTTAGGATAAATTTGAATCAAAATCTTGTACATGATACTATATTATTAATAATTTTTTTCTGTTTATAGATTAGTCTTCATTTTCAACAAATTTTACGCGATTGATTCTCAGATATTCCAGTTGTAAGATTAATGATTTCGCGTTATGATAGTCAATTATATTTATGTCTCTACCTCAATTAATTTATTGATTTATTTAAATATATTTTTTTAAATTATTAAATCTTAAATGTATTAAACAATTAAATCATGCATCTCACATTAATCTAAAATTTGAAGTTGACAAATAAGTAAAATAAATATGAGTATTGATACAAAAGTGTGATACTTAAAGCTTTCGCAATTCAAATATCAATACTTTTAAATATTCGAATACTTTAAAATACTATATTCCCTATATAAATCTATATAAAATATAAAATATATTTGGTATTTATTAGCTGATTAATAACGAAACATTTCTGAAAATTAATGCACATTATTTTTGACTATATTAAATTATTTAGAAAAAAGTTTTAGTTTAAATATAAATTAATGCAATTTATAAAGTATAATCTTTTTTACGAAAAAAAATTTAATTTATGATTGGTTGCTAAATAATTCGCTGAGAATTTATTTTTGATTTATTTCATATTCAATAGGTAATGCACAATAAAGAGTCAATTAGGTTAATGAGAAATCTATGAGTATAGGGAATAAAATAAAAATAAGTGCAAAAGAATACAATAAAATAGAGGATATGAATAGATATATAGATTGAGAGAGAGAGAGAGAGAGAGAGAGAGAAAGCGAGAAAGAAGATCAGAGGGGGTGGAAAAAGGGGGAATGCGCACTATTGCTCGTAGCGATTCGCCGCGGGTGCCGAGATGTAATAGAGTCTTTAATGAGTTTTCCGACTGTTCACTACCAATGTTATCACGAGCCTTAAAGCCCATTGTGACAAGAGTTATTATCGTATTTGCCCGAGAAATTGCTCGAGACGAACGAAGCCTTCAGTATTTCCCGCACCCCGTTTTCTTGCACACCTTTGCGCTGTCGCGCGATAACCAAGAAAAGCCTGGGACGTGGGTGACGGGAAATTCGGGAATGAGAGAGAGGGAGGATTGTACGTGGAAGTAACTCGACGGGATAAACGTAATTACGAGATAAGCGGGCACCCCGAGGTACTTGTGCTCTAAGAACTTCACATGAATTATTCAGAAAAAGTAGTATTTATTTCAAGAAGGAAAATACGTCCTGTCCACTAAAAGAGGGAACCGAAAAAATGAGATAGAAAGAGAGAGAGAGAAATAACGAGTCAAAGAAAAATTGAAAAAATGATTGAAAACTTTAATAAGTCTTACGTGAAATAATCAAGTATTGAATTGAATCGAGTATTTTTTTAATAAGATACAAAATATATATTTTCTAATAAAGAGAAGAGAATGAGTTACCTCTTATATATACAGATTATGCATTAAGATATTGATACATCTAAAAACTAAACTATAATTAAGTAGAACAAAATGAGTTAAATTTAAATTTTAATGATAAATTTAAAATTTTGAGTTAGTATCGTCTATTTTTTGATGCTATTTGAACAATATTCGTAAATTTTACTTATAATTTTATCAATTTTATTAAATTCTAATAAATACAGTATATATAATCAGTACAATCATAAACATTACGTAATTTTGTTTATGATTCTATTTTGCAAATATTTTAAGAAATATAATTTATAAAAGATAATGTTAAAAAATTAATGCATTTCATTTACTTTAGACCTATTGAATTTTAAAAGTAAGAATAAATTGTAAATAGTCTAATTTACCGATACTTTATATGCTTTATATGCTACCAATTATTCATATATTTTTTACTAAATTTTTGAATATTTATATTTTAATTTAATTTTGTACTCATATACTATTATTTTTTCACAGAATATAATAAAGCCAAATAGAATCTAATAAAAAATTGATAGATTGAGATTTAATAAAATGTGATATTCGTATGCAAAATTGCAAGAGATTAAAGATATTAACTTATCAGTGAATAGATCAAATTTAAGTTTAAAGTTACAAAAAGGTACCCTTAAAATACAGTTAGAAGATAGGACTAAGTATACGATTATGAAAGAGATAATAAGAGCAACCATACTATCTGTCAAAAGTGCAAGAAATCTTAGAAATTTCTGCTATATTACACTTATAATAAAGACAAAAGAGTTTCACTCAATTGCAAGTGATTTACAAATTCTTAATTGACTCTTTGAAGATATTAAAATACTCATCGCCTATCCAAGATGAAGATAAGAATCACTCGTACAAGAGATAACTTATGACATTGATTAGAACGATCACGATGTGCAAAATAACGCTATCATCATAATAATAAAAACTGTACTACAGAAGTGACGATACTAATATTAAGCAGGTGTAAGAGTCACCCACTAATATCACAGAATGCTATAGATATCTCATACTAAATTTTTTAATTTATGTAGAGGCAATCTGATACAGATTATTAATATATGTGCGTTGAATTAATGCTCTGTCAATACAAGTGAAGAGTAAGGAACTAATGGAGGAAAAAGATTTGAGTTCATGAAATAAGTCACTAAAGATTTTTTTGTATTTTTGACGTGACTTAAAATTTTAGCCATACTTTAATGAGAAATCGAATGTTAATCTTTGGTAGTAAATTTGAAAAATATAATCGCATACAAACGAATTATCAAAATATGAGAATAAACCGTTATCCGTTATTAAGTTATATTTCAAATTCTAGGTATTCTCATAATATTTCATTGTAATTTAAAAAAAAAGTATTAAATATTTGAAAATTATTAAACATAGATAATTTGAAGAACTAAAGATATTTACACGAATGTGTGTAGTCTGAAAGAGAAATAGTAAGCATACCTGCTATTAGTACATTTTAGATAAATATTGAAGAAGAATGAAAGTATTAAATACAACTAGTGAATTAGATATATAAAGACAGAGAAAGAGAACGAAGCATTAAGCGTGCAATTTATAATTAAGACAGTGAATATTTGCGTATGAAAAATGCTCGGCTTGAGGAAAGTAAAAAGAAGACGACCTTCCTTCCTTGTATTTAAAATGTATAACAAACAAAGAAAAGAATATGACATTCATATAAAAAGTTTAAAAGAATTTTGCTATTATAAATTGAACTATGTAGCGTGTACAGGGTTAAATATTGTAAAAAAACTTCTTATTAAAATATATAAATAATAAAATATATAAAGCTATATGATAAGCTATATAATATATAATAATAAAATAAAATTTATAAACGGTAAAATTATATTTCAAATACACATATTATAAGAAAAATTTTAAATTTTGTGTGTAGCAATAAAGCGCATATGTTTAAGAACCAATAAATTATTAAATTCCATAACAATATTCTAATCAATTCAATCTATTATTTAATTAAATTCTAGAAAACGTTCTGTGTACTCTAAAATAACAGAAGTTTTAAAGAAAATTTTTTGTTTTAATTTCGATAGAACCAGTAAAGTGAAAAGACAGCTGCTAAGCAATTAGCAGAGTTAAGATTTAAAATTAAAGATCCAAAAATAAATTGTACATTTTCTTCGTGAATATAGGATGAATTTAGAAAATAAGAAAAGGTGATAAATTAACGTAAGAAAAATCGGTATCGAGAAGAATTACCATTTAAGTATGTTTAAGGTTCTATTAATTGGTTTAAAAAATGCTTTAAAATGTTCTAATATAAAAAGATTCATTCTTGAAATTCATAGTTTTAAAGAATAACCAGTATATTTTTTACAAGCAATATTATTATTATAATATGTAAAGATTAATAATATTTTATCTAAAATAATTATTATATAATATTATATATCACATATTATTGACTTTAGCAGTAAAATAATATTAAATTAAAATTTATTATAATTATTTGTAACACGCTAAATAAATTATAAAGTTTAATTTTATAAATTATACTTAACTCTTCAGTATATTTTTTATGATTATATTATGAATATGATGCAATTAATTTAATTCGTAATTTATAGTTTTTACATTTATATTTTTACATATATTACGAGTTATAATTTTTTCAATCAAGCATTTATCATTGTCATTAAAATATAATAGATAAGTAAGAATCATGCTATTGTACTCGTTATGTGATAATAATGACAGAGTTTCATACAGAAAAATATGTATATATGCACACAGATTCAATGAGCTCGTATAACAAGAGATTCATTACAAAACATTAGATCTAAATAAACAGTTGGGCGAATTCATAATTCATCAGTGACACAATGTTTGCATCTGTGAACGAATTCTTGTATGATAATTTATTCAACTAAAAAATGAAAATTCTCTGAGCGTTATACAGATTCACAAAGGATTTAGATTTTACCAACCATATTTGATACTTAAAAAAGTAACAACGAGTTAATTGAAATTTTTCATTATTTACTGATCAAATATCTATTTATATTCTTTTATTAAATTGATATTTATACAACTTTCATTTTGTACTAAATGTACAATAAAAAATAATTTGAAAGTATTTAGATGACTAAGATATTTTTAATTTTTAATTTATTAAATATATAAAATAAATGATATTCTAAATTAGTATAATAAATAAAATTCGAAGTTTTAGATATATACGTAATATTATAATAAAACAATTATTAATCATTTAAAAAAATAAATTATATATATTATTTATTTTATACAATTATTTTAAATTATTTGATTACTAAACCCAATAAATTCGACTGGCAAAATATTAAATATAAAGTAAGACTTGAATTTTTTCGAATCAACCTAAAATCCCAGAGAAACCATAGTAATAGGAAAGGGTTTTGATAAAACACGTGTAATCTTTGTTAAAACAAAATGTTTTAAAGAAGCCTAAGCTCAAGTTACGTCCATGTTGATCAGCAAGAGCTTAACTACGAATAGGTCGTTGTCCGTTAAAATTATCATGTACTTGGTTCTCACTCTATTTACTTGTTCTCTTGGTTTTCCTCTTATCCTCCTTACATATTCTATCACAATCACTTCACAGTATTTCTCTCTCTCTTTCTTTCACACTCAAACACACATACACACACGCGCGCGCGCGCAAGCCACTTTCTTTATATAGCTATCTACTGCCCTTTCACCAGGCGTAGATGAAGTGTTATAGGGTGGGATTGAAACTTCGTCAACATAAAGAGAAGACTACGGCTCTCGATTTACATGTAATCCCATCGATTGTTGAAGCCATCGACATCGACGGCTTGTACAGCGTGGACTCTAACAAATTATACAATACTCATCCTGAGGCTACCTAGAATTTTAATGAAAACACTGAGAAACATTCAAAGCGAGAAATAAAGAGGGAGAGGGAGAGAGAGAAAATACTACACATTATAAAAAAGATATTTAAAGATTAATAAAACAATTATTAATATTATTATAAAATAATTTTAATTTTTAAACTTACACATTTTTAATCATAATAAAAAGTAGAAACGATAAAACATAACAAATGTGTTTGAAATATTTTAAATAAAATTTTTAAATGTGAGTTGTAAAAGTACTAAAATAATTTCAATTTTATACGAATATTTTGAGTGTTACATTTTTTAAGATAAATATAATTTTATAAAGTTAATTAATTAAAATAAATATTTGAAAATTTACTTTTTAAAGTCTCTGAGATATATGCGAAATCTATCAACTTCAATTAATGCCATATCTAAGAAGATATAAAAACATCAATTTTTACCATTTGAATAGCATTGATTTAAAAACTTGAAATTTCAATTCAGAAGATAAAAAAAAATTACGTGAGATCTCTATGCCTAAAATTTCAATAATCCTTATCAAATCTTTTCTTGTATTTAACGACCACTTGATGATTCACTTATACTGATATATAAACATACTAATTTTCATGGAATTATATAACATGCCCAGAAGACTATTAACTACCATTTAGAAACTGTTATCAATAGCACAATTAAAGCATTTATTTCAATGTGTATATTGGATATACACGTATTTTTAAAGTTTTTGCTCATACTATAATAGAATTTTGTATATATGCTCATAAATGTTTGATGACTATGCAAATACATAGTTAATACAAACGCAAGCTTTTGTCAATGTATAATTCATATATAATCTTGTCTTATGTTGTGGTTGATTCCAAACACTTTACACTTATGTCTGTGTCTTTTACTTTCATTTATTTCTCTTATAAACTTTCCTTGTTAGCTTATGCCATCTTTTAAATTATTTAATAGTGAAAATTAAAGATTTTTTTCGAAAATTACTAAAAACATATAACTATTTTATTGACAATTAATATCAATTTAATCCAAACTATATTAATGAATAATAATTAAAACGCAAAATATATATATAAGATATAAATATTGATATAGCGATATCTTAGTAAATTTAATCTGATGGTTAAGGTAAATAAATCTTTTAATATAGATAACTAAAGGTAATTTCGACTACATATTTGAATAAACTAAGATTTTAATTTAAATTATTTTTTATTCGTATATACGTATACATATGTAATATATCAACCTCATTTTTGTTCTTTAATTTAAAATTATCTTCTTCATTTGCATTGAATATTAGTATTTTTATGGTATTTATTGCCTAACATAATTACATGTATTTTTGAAATATATATGAAATATTGAAAAATATATATGAAAAATTTGAAATATATTTGAAATATATTCTGAAACTTTTTCTTTTGGAAAAAATAATTTCATAAAAACATTAAGCGGTAAATAAAAATCTTGTAGTCTGGCATTTTACCTGCACTATGCTTTACAAAACAAGTAATAAATGATATTCACTTAACAGTAAAACTTTAAATGTTCAACTTATAATTTTTAACTATTCAAATTTTAAATTTAATAAGTATATAATAAGCATACTATAAAGTTATATCAGCTTTGTAGTAGCTTCATTAAAAATAAATTTTGTTTTATTTAAATAGATGTTCGTAAGTCTGTACTGTATAAGATCTTAATAGAATAATACTTTTTAAATATTATTTCCATTCAAACCATATAAACTTTGGTAATATTATTTGAATTTATAAACAAATGTAAAATCGCAGTTTTAACTATTAACTATAAAAAATTGATCCTTTCTAATATTGATCCATTACATATTTTTTAGATTTTTTTATAATTCGACAAAAAGATTGTAAATACAATAAATAAATGATATGCAATCATGAATATTGTAACATACGTTTTTTTGAAGCTTCAGACTTACATCGTAGTCTAAATGTTGCTTTATGCATACCGAATTCTACGCATATCTTTTCACACAGAAAAACGCTCATTGTTTTTGATGAAATAAACTAATTTTTAGGTCAAATTGAAGCTGGGACTATTTTACGCTTTTTTCTCACTTTTTCGTTTGATATTCTACCGCTTAGCCTAAGTATAGAAAAACAAAAATTTAGTTGTGTTAATTGAATGTTTGAAATATTAACAAAATATTTCGGTTGTGTAGTTATATTTATTTATGCAAAAAATATTATAAATATTTTATTACTTAAAATATAAAATTTACAATAATACAAAGAGAAATAAAATAGTGTTTTCAATTTTAATTTATTATTATAAAAGTTAATAGTTCATTTTTATTTTATCAATAAAATTTTGCTTCTAATACACATATATTTTATAATTCATGTAAACATTTACAACATTTTCTTCAATAAGTTTGCAATTAAAATTAAATAAGTAGAGAGAAAATAATATTTTCTGCGCATTGCTATACAATCATGAGAAATATATAATTGCAGTAACTTACCCATAATATAATACCAAAAATACTCATGAGATAAACTGTGAATTTAAAAATTCTCAATAAGAAAATATAGATTATTTATTTCTTAAAAATATTTATTTTTAAACATATTATTAGTTTTATTAATATAATAATTTTTCTATTGAATCTATGCACTAAATTAAAAAAATTTTTCGTTCTTTGAAAATTAAATATTTTACTCTATAAATCTATAAACACTTTTTCTACTTTATTAAATAAAAACTTTAACTTTTTACTTTTTCTGTACAAAAAATGATATACTTGTATAAAAAAATTTAGCTCTATTATTTGTGGTAGCTTTTCAAATAAAACTTTAATAGGATAAAAAAAATGCGTATTTGACATTCCTATATTTAATGAAGATACTCGTTTAATCAATTTTCAAAGAAAATATAAGCATACATGTATCAATGTGTAAACTAATGTCGATATATTGCACGAATCAAACTCTAGAAAGTAAATATTCATTTATACGTATTCAAAATTAGAAATTCAGAAAGAGCAAACTCATCGCTGTATATGCCATAACTAAGTACTTAAATAACTGAAAAAATCTTTGCAGGAATTTATAGTATACAATAATTCTATACCTGTTATAATTCAATTAAATCAAGAACATTTCAACTATACTACTAATTATATCCAAAATAAATTAAATCTAATTTTGCTCCATACATTGCATAAAATCAACAATATTTATGATATTATATATATTTCGTACTATATATATAGTATAAAAAGACCTGAAAAATAATAAATTGGACAAGTGAAAATAAAATATCACTGAAGAAGAAACAAATAGTTTATAATCGACAAGATTAGTGCAGTAATGATATGTATCAAGTTTTAATAATTATTTAGAGAATTTAAAATTAGAATTATAAAGATTCTAATAATAAAAAGATATAAATCAATAAATGCATGATTCATCGTATTTTTATTTATCTTCTTATTAATAAAAGAGCATAATGTAAAAAACAAAATGGGTATGTTAAAATATGATTCCGCCAAAAAATAGTATTATACAAATATTCTACTATAGAATGTTTATAAATTTTGTCCAATTACCTTATAAATAAAATAAAAATAATGAATATTGAATAACATATTAACTCTAATTGATGAATTCAAAGTTCATAATGACTTCTTAAACATGAAAAATATCACACTTATATTAAAATATCTCCCAGCTAACATAAAGTACCTTGATATAACCACATTAGAGTCATTAATGTAGTAACGGAAGTATTAACAGCTCATAATTATATCTTTATATAGATATATATATATATCTATAATTACGCTTGAAAGTCCAAAATACATAGAACGAATCAATAATGAAAGTTTTGATGAGATTTTTAAGCAGCTGATTCATTGCAAAAATTTCACACAATAAAAAATGATCAGCTTGATATAAAAATGCAAGCTAAAGTACATCGTATAGCCATATTTTTCATAACAATTAATTAAATCATATTTAACAATGCTTTAGTTTTTACCATACCGTAAATGATATGAAAGTAATATACAGTACAATTCGGATTGCAAGCGTCATGTTTAGCACACGTATTCCTTCGTACGCATGCGGTAAACATCATGCACAGACGAGCTGCAACAGCGACATATGTGATAACGCGCGAGGGTCATATTGACCGTCGTATGTATAATAAGCCATCAAATACTGGTGTTGATATTATGTGCGCTCTTTTCAATTTTCTACACTTGATACATTATTGATAAATACTCCTATAATATAAGCACAAATTGATTAAATAGAAAAATGCTAATTTAAAGTAATGAAAATCAAATTAATCAATATTTTAAGAATTTAAAGTATTGAAAAATTAAGAACTAATTCAAAATACTAAAAATCAAAATTTTTATAAATTATTAAATCATTTTTAATATAATTAATCAGCATTTTTATTTTTGGTCTTGATCAATATAATTTTCTCAAGTAATAAAAAAATGAAAAGATATAAGAAAAAAGACGGCATAAAATGAGTGAAGAGAGAGAAAAACTTTTTTATTATCTACTAAATTAATATCTTGTATTTATTTAAAGTGTTGGTACTTAGTATGTAAGGAAAGATTCTCAATAAATGATAATAAAGTTTATCTTTATTATTATTATCATTTACCTTCAGTACAGTTTCAGGAAACCCTATTTATCTCGATTAAACGTTTGATCAGTATACAAGAATCTTCCTGGGAATGGAATTTCAACGTTTCAGGCAATTTCAATTCTGAGTCTGAAAATTTCTTCACGTTTCTTTTAAATTATCTGTTTTCTTCTAATTCCATAATTAAGCAGAGCGTAGGATACTGTAAGATTTACTATGAAATTGTCGTTTTCCATAGAGATTATATTTGAAAATTATAAAGGCTAAATAAATATAGAAGATCGGTACGAAGTACAAAAACGTAAAACTTTTGAATGTCTCTCCTTTACTTCATTGTTCTTAAAATTATTTAATATTATTAAGTATCTGTCTAATGATCACAAAAAATGAAAGTAAATCCTTTCGTGCATAAATTTTCTATAAAACTAGGGAAGACCTTCATTTAAATATTTTTAATATTATTTAGGCTTTAAAATTTTAATCTTAAAAATGATTATCTGAATAAAATTGTTTTATAATTTTTATTTATATACTTTAAGGAAAATAGTTTATTAATTAATTATTTTATGAAATTTTTTATTTCACTTGACAATACACAGATATAAATTTATGAAGCACAGATAAATTTTCATTATTTTTTTTACTCTAAAAACTTCTAAAGACTAATTGTAATAAATGTTTTTATTAAATAATTATATTTTTATTTTTATTTAGTTTTTAAAATCATTTGGCTTACAACATCTTATTCAACTATTATTCGTAAAGTTTCGTATGTCTTTCAGAACACTACTGCGATAGCGTTATGGTATTGGCTTTAACATGTAACTGCTTTGATGCAACAGTTGCATCATACATCAGTTCCACTTCACAGCATATAATGGAATGTACATCCAACAACGCCTATGCTAGTTACATGTAACAAGTTGTATCTGCAAACGAAATCATCATTTCTATCGTATATATACATTGAAATATTTTGACTAGATACAGTTCTTTAATAAATATAGAATTATTATGTTGAGCCGCACAAACTTGTATATTAGATTTTAAAGTGTTGTATAATACATTATAGATTCAAAAATATATTTATTCGAAATTGAATGTTCCAAGACAATGCATTCAATTGTTTCTATTATTCCTTTAATTTCACTATACTTAATTATTTATCTTCTAGTGGTAAACGTGTATGTGCACTTTCCACTTGCTGCTCGAGTAAAATAATCGAAATTATTATCTCCCAAAAATATATTCTAAAATTAGAAAGTTTTCAAACTGTTATAAATTTCATAATTATTAAATATTGTGTTTATTTAAAAACTTTAATAATTTAGAATTTCTTAAATTAAAAAAATTGCTGAATAAGTATCTAATAAGATATTACTTTTGACTACATGAACTTAGTATTGATAAATTTTATATCTGTAACTTTTATTTTAATTTTCGATTATCGAATCAGTAATTTCGTTTAAATAAGATATTACAAAGGTCGTGCAATATTATTTTTATTTATAACATTATTGTATAATATTATTATTACTGTTTAATATTCTTTGCTTGATTTAAACTACGATTTTAGTTTTTAAATTTGACTCACTACGTGTATCAATTATGAAATATACATGAATAATAATTAAGAGTGAAAGGAAGAGGAAAAATCTTACAAAGGATAGTAAAAAATATATAGATAAATTTATAATTCTCGCAATATAATCCGATATCTCAAAGTAAGAAGCTACAGTCAAGGTGATGAATCCCACTAAGTGGGTTCTTTTGATGTCAAGTTGTAATTATAACATCAGCTCCTTTCAGAACCTTAATTCGATCCATTAGTCTAGCCACGCTCGGAAGTGTAGTTAAAGCTCTGAAGTTAAAGGAGTCGTACAAGCTCTCTCCTTTCCTTTACCTGTCTGTCTCTCTCTCTCTCTCTCTCTCTCTCTCTCTCATGTTTAGTCGCTCACTCAAGTTTTCACTTGTATACTCTCTTACTTCCTGTATTTCTTATTTTCTCTTTTTTTAATGAAATCGTAAAATTTAAAAGTTTATTTATTTATTTCTATATTTTTTATAATCTTTCCTTTAAACAAATTTAGCTTTCTCTTAATTTATCCTCTTTCAATGCATTTTACTTTTAACGCTGAGCAAACAATTAACAAAAAGTAATAAATAAATAAATAGAAATTAATAAACAAAGAAAAATAAATAGAATATTGAAAATAAATAAAATTTCATCTAACTTATTACATTATTCTACATAATTGCATTTGAGAATGACATTTTATGTAATAAATATAGTTTTTTTACCTGATAATTCACGCGTAAAAGTGTAGCATTTGTTAATAATAGAATTACGCGAGGGAGATAGAACAAGGTAATAAGATATATTCAATTGTCGAAATATAACTAACTTCGTCTGCCGGCGCTCGTATTTTTATATACAAGTTTAGAGATGTTCCTTTTTTACGACCGCTTAACAATTTCGCAGTCTCGACACCGTTGAGACTTTCCGAAATCTCGACGGCGCCGAAGTTCCGATAACCTCGGCGGTCGTCGCGCCTGCGACAATTCTATTAAAACATATGCTGTTTCGCTTCGCGGGAATGCAGTTGAGCGAGTATTACTTCCCTGCGGTCAACAATTTAAATAAAATTTATAAATTTTATCTTGCCGTGGAAATAACACCCGCCCATGTACGCTCTTTGCAAATGGCGACAGAATATACCGATTCTGTCGCCAACAACATTGAAAATAAAATTCTTATCCTACAAATTAAATCTTATCACCACAAATTATTTTAATATTGTATAATATTATATTTAAAAAGTATTTTTTATAAAATTTTATAAAATATTTCAGATATATTATCCTATTACTATATGAATTTAAACATAATATAATTACTTGCCTAAAAAATTAATAAAATATTTACATTATATATTTAACGCTTTTAATTTCGAATTGATTAATTTACATTTAATTTTTAAAATACTACCGTTTTTATCACTATTATCTTTCTTATCCTAATCATCTTTGATAATTCATCCATAATTTTTTATGAGAAAGTTTATAAAAATTTGTTCTTTCTGATATTCACCCACTTTCATTTATTTCTAAAACTTTATTCCATGCAGTAATGGTAATCAATATTATTATTAAACTATTAGAGATTATTGAACATTAAAAATGTATGAATATATTCATATGTTTTAAATCAACACTGTTTACGTTACTGACAAAATTTTCTAAAATGAATAATTATTATATCTCTTTGCTTGTTCTAAAATATATGTAATAATATTAAGTATAACGTATGCCTAATTATTTAAACTAAATTTTTTAATTATTTTTCTCTCTCTTTTGGTGGTAATAATACTTCTTCCTATACGTAATAGTAATTTTTGTCATAATTTACTATTAAATAATCTCAATCTTTTCACGTGTATTATTTTATTTTTTATTTTATTGACAAAATTATTATCTTTAAACGTTATATATTAAATTAAATAGTTTATATAACTCTATTCTAAATTATCTGAAAATTAGAGTATTTTCTCCTATTAAATAGTTTTAGTTATTTTTAAATAATATGAAATAAGTATTTTTAAACCAAACACATGATTTGGCTTATATTATATTTCCTTACTATTATGATACCAATCATGATCTTTTAAAAACATGCGGTGATTGTTAAAGATATCGAAAATCAAATCAATCAAATACTCTAAATCCTATACGCCTGTAATTAGAAGATTTACATAAGCATTACATTACTTATTCTTTTTCCCAAACGTAACAAAAACGAATCTATACTATAGCACGATATAAAGCATAAAGTGATTTTTTATCAGTGTTCTGATGACTTTTATGTTCAGCATTTCACCCGACCATTCTCTGACTATTACATTGTAAGCTTCGATCAACTTATCCGTAAAGAATTTATATACTTCTATATTATAGAAAATAAAAATAAATAACGTAAAAAAGGTTAGTAAGCTTTGAAACCCTGAATAAAATAATAAATGTAGATAATTAGGAAATAGTTTGGTTAATATTTTTAATTTAAAAGTGTTCTATCAAATAGTTTATCAAATAGTTGTTGACACTAATTTCATTAATACATGCACACAATAGTTACTTAAGCTGAGCAAAAATGTTTTTATTGTTTATATCTATTTAAAGAGTTTGTATGTATATCATAGCAAGAAAAAATTTAATTATATATATTCAATGTATAAGAAGATAATTTGATAAATTTATATTATATTTTTCATTTAAGTAAACATTCTATTCTCTTTATTTAAATATTTTATCTGTTATGATGTTTGGCTAAATTTACCAATAATTGCCGTATCGTCAACGATCATTATTTTTTAAAGAAAATTATTAGAATTGAATTTCAACAAAGAAATTAAAGAAAGAGTTTTTCACTTATGATTATAGTTTATTCCCAAGTTTAAAATTAATTTATTAAATTTATAAGTATTTCAAGTTTCTTTAAAGTTTTAATATTTTTTTCAATATTTTTTCGTTTTTAAATTTTACAAAAATACTGTAACAAATACAATACAATTTATATTTTAGCTTACACATTACACATTGATAATGGATGATTATTTTTGTTTGATGTAAAATTGATATTTAAATCATATTTATCTAAATTGATATATAAATCTAACTGATAAAGAGTTGAATCTTATAAAGCTATTGATGTCAGAAATGATGATAGAAACTATCCAGTGATTTGATCCGTTCCATCCAAATAAACATTTGTTTTCTTATCAAACTATATATTATAATTATTGAACAATATATTTATTATATCCTGAAATAAAAATATTCTAATATATAGTAATTCTGAAAATAAATATAAATGTTTAATAACTAATATTTATGATATTTAATAATTAATTATACCTTGGTTTTTTTACAAATTCTAAATTTGCGATTTATCATTTACAATAAATTAAAATTAATTTCAGAAATAAAGTCTTTAATATTGGATAATAGATATTATTTATAGCTACAAAAATTTCTTCAAATATTTGAATATCTTAAATTTTTGAATTTCAAACTTTTTAGTTCAAAAAAAGTTATTACATGAAAGAATAATATGTAACGAGAAACAGATTACAGCTAATTGTTTTAATTGTACTAAAAAATTTAATTTTTAATTTAAATTAAATTTTTATTATTTTTTTAAATATTTTATTGGTATTATTAAATTATACTATTATTAATTCTAATTTGATCATCTATTACAAGATCTTTCCCTTTGTAGGACCAAGTTACTATTGGAGGAGGTTCACCGATTATATAAACGTCCAATGACATTATAAGTTTAATTAAATTGTAGTTGACTAAATGTGTTTTCTATTTATATATATGATTAAACAATAAAAAAAATTATTAAAATAAATATTAAAATATTTTAAATTATATTTTTAAAATATTTAGGCCACCAAGCCTTAGCAGTATATAAATTTGTTGCTTCACTAAACTAAGCGGCTTCAGCTTTATTAACAGCTTGTACTCTGAATTGGTACTCGTTAACTTTTAAAGTTAACATTTCAAAATAATATTTTTACATAAAACGATTACTTCATCTTCACCATGTTCATTGACACCTTTAATTTCCCAAACATTAATATGAGCTCTTACACTATCATTTACAGTGATTTTCGTATGATATGTTTTTATAATACCATATAAACTTTGGATATGGTTGATCTCATACATCAATGTTACATTTAATTTTCCTACCAGTTCTAACTACAACATATTTAAGATTTATTCTGTTGATTCTAGGTTTAACTGTAACAACAGAAAATTTTTATTTTTACTTATATTAATAAATATATATTGATTGCTATTATTATGAACTGATATTCTACTTTTTCTTTTAATCTAAAAAGTATACCTTATGAAAATTTACCAGGATCTTCAATTTCTTTCTTTCATTCTGTTTTATTTCATTCTTTGTTCTCGATAATATATTTTTCGAATGGTGCACCATTATCAAACTCTGGAGTAGTCTATTTCAAGCTAATAGATTTATTATTGTAGTCAATAAATATATACATTAAATATTTTATATTAAAATTAAACAAACTTTCTTTAATTTTTAGATTTTTCAAAATTGTATTATTGTCACGCAAAATTTAAAAAATTTCAAAGCGATGACTGTTTTCACTTTGTAGGGGTTCTAGGCCATCATTGTCATTTACAGCTATTATTCGAAATTTATATTCACGTCTAGGGTTCAAATCATCAGTAATTTCAAATTCTATATATCCAGCTTCTGAAACTTCTCCAAAGCGCATCTATTTCCAGTTTTTATATCCATTTTTCAATTTCATATTCCTTAATAACACTGACCTAATCATCTTTTCGTTCCTTTCACTTAATTTTTGCACGTATTTCAATTACATCAAAGTCTATAAGTGGTTTTTCTGAAGGATCGGATTTACCTATAATAAAAAATAAATATGGAAGTATTTTATATTAAAAAGAAAATAATCATAATTTATCCAGTACAATCAATTCAATGATTTGCGTATTTTTTTCCACTAGCGTTTTTAGAAAATAATTTATCTTTACTCTTAATATTATTAATAGTTAAATCTGTATGATATTCAATATTTTTAATTTTAATACATTCGATATAAGAAATTTATACATTATCTCTCCAAAATTTACATTCTACAAATGATAATAAATTTGAAGGCTTCACGATCAATTCTTGGGTTATTTATAAATTGGCAAATTAATTTTATTCATACACTTATGTGTAAATATAAAGAATAAATATTTTTAAATATAAAATACAAAATATGACAGCACCTGTGTTTACATAGATCGTCAGTGATTCACTGGGTTGAGAAGCTGCAGCTTTGTTATGTGCTTGAACTCTAAATTAATATACCATTTTATCTTTTAAACCTTCAATTTTTACTTCTGGCTTATCATTATCTGTTTTAAACTTCAATCTAATCGGATGAGGATTTATCTTTTATTATAACAGTATAGTGTATAATTGGTCGACCATCATTACTGTCAGACCTGGCCTATTTCAAACACTAACTTTATCGTATATAAAATTTCTGGTTTTCTTGATTTTATAGAATTTCTCTAAAATAAAAATTTATTTAATATGAGTTATATTATTAAAAAAATTTATCTAAATAAGAAATATATTTTATTACCATAAGAATTTTTAGCTAGACATAGATTCATCAGTTTGAAGAGGTTGAGATTCTTTATAAGTATCTTTTTTCGAGTTAAACCAAAGAATCTAAATTTATGTCGTTCATCCGGACCAACTTCTCTATTTAGAATTCATTTTTCAGTATCCATATCGATTTTTTCTAAAACATAGCTAGTAATATTGTTATTTCCATCATATTTCGGTTTTTTTCATCTGACTATTACGTGGTTAGAATGAATTTATGTTATTTCCAAAGTACCCACTGGTCTCGATAGCTTATCTATAATTTATAAAGTGTATATAATTTTTATGAATACTTGGTATTATATTCATATTATGTATGATATTTTTCCGTGTAGTTATATATTAAATAGTTATGTATTATTTCGTGTAATTTATTATACGTTATCTTGTTATAATTTATTATAATTATGTGCACCTAATATAACGACATTTGCAACGTATTCACATATACCAGAACTAGTTGTCCCTGTTAATTTATATTGTCTAATATTGGCTATAGTTGTATTTTTTATGGTACATTAAATTCATATTTATCAATAGTTAATCTTTCTGATGATTTTGTACCAATTCTTCAGCTCCTAAATATCAGAATACTTACTAGGTTACGTTTAACCTTTGCATATAATATCATATTTAATAACTTCATCTTTCTTTATCACAAAGTTCTTAAAAACATGTCCAAAAAAGAAGTTTAAAACATCTACATTTGTCAATAATAGGTTTGGTTGAGTCGGATGGCTTTTCAGGAGCTTTAACTGCACGTATGGCTCATGTTGAATTTCAAAGCCAGTTGTATTTGAAGTATTAATATAATTTACCCTGAAGATCTTTGGTCATAATAGGATTTATAAACACTCGTTTCTTGGATCAAATTTTATTTATAGCTCGTTGTAATCTTTTATTGTAAAAACTCTTCAACTTTATAACTATTTAAGTACAGGGTCCTTCAACTTTGTCAGAAGTTTCAGCAATTATCTTCTTTCACCCTTCTTAATTGTTAATCGACGAGAACTCTGTAATTCTCCGCTCTCATCAAATAATGTTACCACCACCTTTCATTACAGCTCTATTGAAAACGAATTGATATTTACCACTTTCAAGATTTTTAATTTCAATTTTTTGACTTGACACAATGAGTTTGCTGTTGAAAATCCAATTGGCAGGAGCTGTTCAGTTTCTAAGTCTATGTCTAAAATGATCATTTCATGTTTAATACCAACAATATACTTCAGTTTTTTATTAAATCGATCGAGATCTAAAATTTAAGTTATATTAGAATAACATTTTCTCATTTAATTTTATAAAAAATAAAAGAAAATTATACAGCTAACAATAACTTCAGTTTCTTTTCAATAGATATTGATAAAACACAAATATTGAACAGCATCTGTAAGTTTAGCATCTTTACTAATAAAGTTTTGTTTCCGACCATTTTCTTTAATTTAAACTCTGAAAATACATTATTAAAAGAATTATTGTTTAATTGTAGGTTCCAAAATTTATTGGTATCTTACATCAGAAAGAGTTTCATGATCCTCCTTTAAACCATTTTACATGTTGGGCTGCATTATCAAGCTCGCAAGACAAAATTGTAGGGATATGCTAGAAATTAATAGTATTAAATTCATAATAAGTAATATATGAAAAATATATAAAAGTAACGTAAATATCTAATTCATCAAAAGTAATATTTCAAAGTATTTTATAATTAATTTACCTATTATAGATAATGTTGTGTATTTTCTCTGGTTGTTTATTAATTTTAAAAAATATTTGACACCGCTTTCATATTCTGCATTTCTTATTGTTAACCAAGAAATACTAGAAATATTTTTGGATATTTGATAAATGCCGCCAATCTCCAATTTCGTTTCTTCTTTATATCAGAAAACGTGTGCCATAACAGAATTAGCTGTATACTCCAATTGAGCTCTATATTTAGTAAATTCACTTGTTTTTTGTATAAGTGGCGATATAAATATATATACGGAATAAAGTTTTGAAAAATTTGAATGAAATAATATGGAATTTTAAAGGAATAAACTAATTTCTATGAATTTATTAAACAAATACAATACACAAATATGTATACATAAAACCGTGTGGCTCGCGGGTGTTCATGTATTTATAAACGTCTTACTCCTATCTCTCCCATCATTATTTAATTAAAACAACAGTGCTATCCCGTTTGACGTTCCCATTTGAATAATTATAAGGCGCGTTGCGCTGTGCTTATGCTCCAGTCCCGTGCTCGACACTCCCACTTTTTAACACTCAGAAATGCGCCTGCGCGTTGGTCTTACGCTACAGTCCCGCGGTCGACACTCCCACTTTTTTCCACTCGGAAATGCGCCGGCGTGATGGACACGTTAAAGTAGAAGAAATCAAAATGGCCGTATAAGGCTCTCCTTCATCAATTATATGTGACTATTGGCGAAGTATGTTTATCTTCTGCTCTTCGTAGCCCTCCATCTATGATTAGTTTAAAAAAGTTCACCTTAACGTAATGGAGATCTATCCCCTCCCAACATTCTCCACTCCCTACCATCAACCCCTTAATTTGCGTCTGCTTCTCTTTTCTGCCTTCTAACCTCTTTCATCTAACACCTTGCCACAAATTTAATAACATTATTTTCGTTTTACTTATATACATTTGCAGCACGAGTTAGTCGATTTCGTAAATTATTATCTTTATTATTATTAATGTTATTATTAATGTTATTATTAGCCAATTAAATTTAACCCCGATTTTATCTCGAATCATTCGGGCAAAGCATATACTCAGAATATTAATATAAATTATAATTGTATTTTTTAAGTAGATGATTTTAAAAAAATTTAAATATTGCAGTTAACGTTGAGAAATGCCGTGCTTGAAACTTCCGGTATATCGATTGTATCTTCCACTTTTAATCACGTTGTTATAACTTGATAACAGTCCTCTTTATTTTCACAAGTTCCTGTAATTTTAGTCTTTTAAAAAATTTTGTAGATAAAATAAAAGATCCTGCAACGTAAAAAATCAACAATATAAAAAATACTAGTCTCTTGATAATAATAATAATAAGATGTAAATTACCTGTCTATAAAAATAATAAAAATGTATTAAAATTGTGAAAAGTTTTTCGAAAAAACGAAAGGTGATCCTTAAAAAATATTAAAAAACTATTGAAATTGATAGAAATGAAAAAAATCATCTTTAAAAAATGTCAACCGGGATTTCAAATATCTAATAATATATTGGATTTAAATGAATACAATATCGAGCCAATATAACTATGTATAAATCATTTAATAATTATTTTACAATGCACTAACCACTGATTTTACCGCTGTTTTTTTAATAGTGCATTCAGATAACATTATGGGTAATGTATATAATAAATTGTTGAAAAAGAGAAAAGTAAAGAAAACTAATAAAGAACTTTATCAGTTTTTGAATCTTGACAGATCTTATAAGCTAGATCATTTTCACATACGAATACAAAATATTAGAATTTTCAAAAGAATATCGTTACACTTGACGACCATAAGTTCAATCTCCGTTTCAATGAAGTGATGAAGTACAGGTCAGTCTGAAATTAATCTATGTAGTATCCATGCAAATAACTAATGTCAACAGTTTAATATTCTGTATTAATTTCATTGAAATTAAATAATTTGCAAATATATGTAAGTTTACTGATATATGAAATTTCGGTATTTATTGATTTTACTTTATATACTAAAATAAGTAAAATCTGTAATAGAATGTTTAAGAGCTTGAAAAAATGATCTCCGGAGAAACTTGAGAAAAACGATTAAAGTTAAGTAAGGCAAGAATTATGTATGGGTTAATTAGATTAAATTGGCATTAGTTGAAGATAGATATTTATACATATGGTGTAACAAACTAAGTAGAATACTCAAATATTTGTAAGAAATTACATTTTTAAATAAAATATTATGGATAAAGTTATTAAATTAAAAAAAATTGTTTAATTTGCGTATTACTTTTTCCATATTAAATACACATTAATTATTAATTTAATTCAAATTTAAAAACTGTTTCTTTATTATTGTAAATTTTAAGATAAAAAGTTATATATTAATGTGATTTATCATTTTTACTAATCATTAAAAAAGTTGATTCTTAAATAAAATGAAAATCAATGATTTTTTAAATGAATGAAAATAAGCAATAATTTAATGAAAATTAATTTACTCTACTTTTGCTGCTGTTTATATGAAAGACATATATTTTTATACCTTTCGTATTCAATATCGTATATTTACGTAGTAGTTATTTTTTATAACCTTACGAAAAGAAAATACCTCGTTAACTTATAAATTTTAATATTATTGAAAAAAGAAGATAATATTTAATTAATGTAATAATATTTTGTATTTTATGAAGGAAAGTAAAAAATTAAATAATTAAATACATGCTCAATATTGACATAACTAATCAAAATGAAGATGACATAAAAAATTATAAATATTTTTTAAACTTTAAAATCTTTTGCAATTCGCGATCAAAATATTTGATTTATTTAGTACAACTATAAAGGAAAAAAAGATTTTTTATGAGTAATTGTTTTGAAATAATCAAAAACTATTTCCATCTTTCTCAATCTATTTATTTCACATTTTATTATTTCATGAAATTTCTTTATAATTCTACACGCTTATTTTGAGATTTACAGTCTTTTATCAACGCCATTATTATGGCATCTTTTGGAAAATTTTTTTTCATATTTACAATAATGACTTTGAAAATTGCAAACCATTTAACTAATAAATCTATATGTTTATTTAAAGCGCTTTATTTTTATATTTCTTTTAATGCAATAAGATTCTCTTATTAACGCACTTAATTCTTTATATTTAATATAATAAGTCAAAGCCATTCATATAATTTTAATTTGTCTGTAATAATGCTCTTTTTATAGATTATTTTAACTTTATAAAGATTCTTTATTTTAAGTTATTTTAATTACTGGTAATAATAATACAAATCAAGTAAAACAAATTTTTTATAAATATATTACATAAATAAAACATTTTTTATATTTGAAATTTTAATATGGCTTAATAAATTCTTATCAAAGTAAATTATAATACTATATAATCAAATATTCTACTAATTAAGCATAAAAACGTATCATTCGTAATTTTTGCAAGCTTTTAGAAGACTTTAAATAATTTAAGATCTTTAATTTGTACATTATTATTAACTTTCAAATTATTATTATTATTATTTTTTTTTCTTTAAAGAGTAATAATAACATAACAATTTATTTAATATTTGTACATTAATTATATAAATACATTATTAACGTATTATCCTAAAGTACATATAACAAATTTATTTTGACTAAAAATTATATAAAATTCACAATACAGTCTTACGTTAAAAATGCTAAGTAAATATTCTAAAATTAATAATTAAAGTACAGTGTGAAAATATTTTAGAATAAAATATATAATCGATACTTTTAATATTTTTTCTTCATTTCATTATTGTCGAATACAAACATTACAAAATTTCACTTAAACAAACGCACTTGTAGCTCAATATTTGTACACAAGCAGCTAATAAGTCAAGTAATTTATCTATAAACCTGAATAATTTATTCCATATTACAATGTATGTCACAAAAATAAGTACACACTCACTGGTTTTTTTATTTGTCGTTGATATTATTTTTAAATGCATTATAAACATGATAGTTTTAATTTATGAATATGTAAAGTTTAAAGACTGAGTTAAAAATAAAAATTGCAAAATACTATTTCTTTCAAATTGTTTGATCATGTAAATATTTAAAACTTCTAAAATTAAAAATTAAAAAATAAATATTTTTGATTTATTATGTTTGATCATAATAGACTTTGTAGTTTTAAGTTTAATTTAAACACTCTTACCATCACAATTCTACAAAATATATTCTTTTAAATCCAACAAGTATAATTACAGAATAACTTTATTAGATAATGCAGATAGGTAAGCTTATACGTTTGTGTGTGTTTTAATAAGGTATCAAATTAGAAATTTCTTTTATATTTAATATTAAAAATTGTATTATGTTTTTCTTTAAAAACATATACTATAACGTAATATACATACATATATATATATATATATATATATATGATTATATGTTTTAATTATATAAATGTTCTTTTCTTTACGCTTTAATTGCTTTAGTTATTACAACAATTTATTACATGTATTATGTGGATGGTTAATAATTTTTTTAATATAATCTATAAGAATTTTACTTATTCTTTATTTCTAAATCACATAAGAAATACTTTATATGCTTTTATTTGTGCAATTAAAAAATGAACATTTTTACAAAACATGAAATTAAGAAAAAAATTAATTTTTTTTAGATGATTGAATTTTCTAACGATTGAAGTTATTAAATTTATTAAGAAAACGTTAATCTTTATTTTTGAAATTTAATATTTTGAAAATACCTTAAATAATTTTTATATAGTTTTATATTATAAATTAATTATTTTATGAATTAAATTAATTAGTATAAAATTCTACTGAAATTATTTGTACAAAATTATCGTATGAAATTATTTTATTCAAATAATTTATTTGTATAAAAATCACTTACATTTATTACATATTCATTTATTTCTTTTCAAAAAAATCTAATATGCTAACCATACCTAGAACAAAGTACATTATGATCTCCAATTTTATTTAAAATTATAGAACTTATTATATGTCTTTGTTTTAATATTTATAAAATTATAACTTTATATTTATTGGAATATAATGAATATTTATTTAACTAGATATTAAAAATAAATATTAACATTGAATAAACATTTTTTAAATAAATGTGTTTTGTGATAGTAATTAAATAATTTTGGTAGTTCTGATTGTATTTTGTATTCATTTATTGTATTTATTTAACGATTTTTGTATTTATTTTTAAGTCTGTAAGCTCTTATTTTCCTCTATTTTTCATTTTTTTCTGAATTTAATTATTTTATTTATTAAGTTAACATATAAAGAATTAGTTTGTGTCACTAATATGTGACATAACATTATAATGTTATGTTAATGTTTGTCTTGGAATGCTTATTAACAAAAATTATAAAAAAAATTTTTAAAAAGTAATATGAAATTATAAATAATAAAAATCACAATAACATAATTGCTTCGTATATAAACATTTAAAATATGTCCATGAATAGGAACCTTCATTTCATTTATTATTTTCATAGATTCTCATGAAATTCTATATCAATACAGGGACGAGTCAGTATCGAATTTTACTTTCATATATTTAATTCTAGAGTTTTTATAAACATATTTATTACTTGAATTACATAAAAAATTATCGATAAGTCGAATGTAATTTCTAAAATCACATTTAAAATTATTATTCAAGTAAGAAATCCAAAGTGAGAAATAATGATTCAAATTAATGGATTGTTACATTTCATAATGTAGTATAACGATAATATTTTTAATACATGATGTGAAATATTTATTAATACGTGTATAAAGTATTACTAAAATTAAATAAAAATTTGATAAAAATTCATATTTGATAAATACTTAATATTTTTTAAAAAATTTGAGTTTTTTCTTTAATAATATGCACAGTATTCAATTTTTATTAAAATATATTTGTTTATAATAAGTATAACTGACAATTGAATTCAATTTATTTTGAATCGACAAATAATAAATTTACAGCAATATTTGTTTTGGCTTCTCATGAAATGAATAATGTATTTAATTAAAATGAATATCAATAAATATTAATATTCAAAAATGTTATTTTACAATATTTAATTTTATGATCAATTCATTACTGTAATCGCCCCTGATTTTTCGTATATATCAGCTATGTATATAATATAACACTTATTTTCATTTTTATTACAAAAATTAGGATATCACTTTGCAATCTTTTGACAAATTGCAACAACCTGTTAACAGCTCACTGGTTTTTGAGAGTTATTCTATATTTAAAATTATGTAAAATAATTTAGGCCCATTCCTATATCCTTAATTTGCTTATAAATTTAAGTTTACCAGAAATATTTTATCCAGAAATGTTATATTTAATATTGATACATTGGTATTATTTTTAATTTTAGGATCGTTAATTGTTAAATCGGTTTCGTAAATTAATTTTTGATATTGGCAAATAAGTAGATATCTATAAGTACAAAAAAACATATTCTTGTATATAATGTTATAATTAAGAATTAATAGAGTATACATTAAAAATATTTTACTACATACCCCCATATCGTAAAATACTATAATGAATGTTACATTATCTCAAAGGTATAATATATCAATATACAAAAACTAAATTCCAGGCATTTAGTTTTCTTTGAATTGTTTTAATATTATAAAATATTTTATTAAATTAAAAAAAAAAAAATTAAGATTTCTTTGACTGTAACGATTTTGTCGGAGAATATAATCCCAACTTCAGGGCCAATTCTTTGGGCTTTCTTGGTAAGTTTCTTGATGGAAATGGACTAAATTCATGGGTTTTTAGACTTGAATTATTATCAAAATTATGTTTTGTATCATTGTCGAAAATTTCTTTGTTCTCTTCAAAATTTCCAAGCGTAAGCGTCGATTTCTTGTAATTTCTATCGATAAATGTTTCAGCATACATATTCTTTGGTATGGCTGTTGATATTTTCGTTGTTATTGTTGTTGCCGCAGATGTTATTGTTGCTACAGAATTTTCAAAGTCTGATGAAAGTGTTGTGTACGAGCTAGTCATAACTTTGTCATAATTGTCATAATGGTAATTGGGTGGCATAACTGAAATATCTTGATGACAATTAATAGCGATACTAGATGTATCAGTTTGGTACGAAGATGCTTGTGGTTCAGTCTCCATGGTTGCAACTTTATAAGACTGATTAGGTATATTGTATTTTCCACTACATAAAGAATATTTCTCTGGCGAAATATTCTTATAAGTTTCAAATTGATAAACTGATTCGTAATTACTTTTTTCCAAAGTTGAAGTTAAAGATAGTTTAGTATCATTCTTAGATTCATACTTTATCATTGGATTAACAATTTCATTATTGGAATAATAAGATGCAGAATTTCCAAGTTCGGTAATGTCTGTTTGAAAAGGACTGAGTTTAAGGTCGATATTTCTTGACGTTAATTCTTTATTTGTCGTAATTCCATCATCTTCATTGTACCTTACTTGAAATTCCAAATTTTCCTTTGATAAGATATGCTTTTTAGATTCATATTCATAATTCAAACTTGACGGAACAATTTTCTGTCTTGAGGTTAATTCAAAAGTTGAATTTTCGAATCCAGTATCTATATTATTTTTCAGATCGTGAGATCGAACTGAGTATGGATTACTCGGGGTCTTTCTTGGAGATATTCTTGATTTGTAATCGTGCGTGGATGCTTGAAAAGTCGAAGGAGTGTAAATAGTATTATAAGGGCTATTATTATGAGGTGATATGTTATAACTCGACTGATTTTGAATTATTGATGCAGAAGAATCAATGTGTTGTGAATTTGCAATACCTGATATGTACGAAACAGATGATGAAATAATGTCAGGATGATGTATTTCTGTATTAACAGTAGGTAGAGTTTGTGTATAAGATATTTGATTAAATTTATTATAGTTATTGATATCACTCGTCATTGTCGAATCATTTGACGTTAAATATTCATCATTAGATACGTAAGAAAGAGGCTTCTCTGAATAGGTAAAAAAATTTACAGGTTTCTTGGAACTATGATTGTTCGTAATATTAATAGAATTATTAGACAAGTTGTATGAATGTATATTTGTCGAAGTTGATAAATCGTTGCTAACATTAAAATTGGATGAACACTTCTGAAAAGAAACTGATGGGGAATTTTCTTCATAGTTAGCAAGAAGTTTGGATAACTCTTCATGTATTTGACGATCTATGAAAGCATCACGAGCTACTAGATAATCAGAAGATACATCATCAACATCTGGAAGATATGCGACTTCGTCATTATCACCAATTAGTGAAAGTTTTGATAATTCATCATTAATTTTTGCATCAAATTCTGATGCAGTTGTAGTTGTAGTATTACGATCCAAATCTTTAAAATTTATTTTAGCTAATTCTTCATTTATTTCTTCTTCATTTAGACCCATTTTTTCTAGAATAGGACTAAAAATTTTAGAAATTTCTTCATTTATTGGACTTATAGTAATCTCCTTCGATATTTCTTCCAAATCCGGTAGACGTTTTCTTGCTTGACAAGTCAAAATCTTTTGAAGTATTGCTGAATTCTCTTGAATAATTTTTAATGCTCTATCACTACTTCTTCTTCCACTATCACTATACTTGCGAGGTTTAACCTTTGTCCAGACACCGAGCTTCGATTCAGCTTGTTCATCCTCATCGTCACGATTATTTTCAGCAGAACTTTTATATGTTACAGTTTTTAAAATACTATCACTATTATCATCAATATTAATTTTTGGTTCTACAATATACGTTTTACGACCCTGTGAAGAAATACTAATTTCAGGTATATCAATTCTTTTTTTAGAAAAGCTACTAGCTGAATCACTGAAAGTATCTTGCCTACGAGCTTCTAAACTTCTTAGATCCTCCCAAATGAAACTAGTTTTTTTTGTCAGCATATTTGGATCTATTTCTCCATCTTTCATTGTTTTTGCTTCCAAATGTCGTAAATCTTCTAAAACATCACTGGAACGCTTTTTTACATTATTTGTTAAATCTTCCATTGACGGAGAGAGTAACATATCAGGCAATCGCTTTTCTAAACTACTGCTACTTCGTTCGTAAGATTTACCAGATATCTGAAGAGTCTCAATTTTACCATCTAAAGAGCAACCACGAGTTCGTTCAAAAGCGGTACTGCAATGATCAAATTGGATGGTTGGAAGTGGTGACAATGTATCTGTCTCTTGAAGGCTATCCACGAATTCATTTTTATGATATGTTTCAAAAACTGTAATACATAATAAAAAATCATATATTATTATTAATATAAAATAATTGTATAGAAATGTATTAGACATATATGTGAGTATTTTTAAACAAAAAGTTTTTTCTAATTAAAGAAAATGTGTTTTTGTAATATTCATCAACAATAATATGCAATATTATTCCTAATTAAATTTCTTTAAAAATATAAAAGTTATGTAAGAATAATATTTTATAAAGTGTATAAACTTAATTGTATTATTTCTCTATTTTGTAAATTGTTTTTTTAAATATAAAATATTTCAGGATATACCTTAATATGGAACTAAAAACAAGTATTTATATATTATCATAATACATTATATTGACTTCCGTTTATTCTACTACTATATAGGATAAAATATATTATTCCTTTAATATATTTTAGCTTAAAATTATAATTAATAATAATAATTTTTAAATAAATAATATAATACATACTGTTTACGTGTACACAATTATAAAAATAAATTGTTATTTTTATTTACCTGAATCATAATCCCTTTTTTTTTTAATAATTTTGTTCTTTATAATCGTTGAATAATCTCCAAATTCAGTGTAAGAATTTTGCGGTAAACTATCATTGTAAGAATTATTTTCAGATAGTACTTTTGTACAGATATTCTCATCAACTTTCAACTGAGAAATATCAAAAGCTTGAATGGGAGTTATACTTTCCAAACATTGTTTAGTTTCTTGATTTTGTACAATATTACAAAATTCGATTACATCTTTATTTATTATATTTTTACCATTTCCACATGGCGAAGGAGTTTTTTTATTCGGATTTAAAATTGGATAGAATGGTGATCTGATAGAATTTATTTCTAGAACGAAAGAGATTAACATTTATAAATTTTTAACACGATTCACTAAAAAATTACTTAAAATTTATTAAAATTATATATTTTAAAATTTTAAAATACTAACTCCAATTAATAATTAATATATACTTTACTAACTTAAAAAATACACAAAGTATAGTATGTTGTTCTTATATTTTGTATACATATATATATATGCTACGTTAATTATAGTTTTTTGAGGTATTAGAATTAATTTATATAAAAAGAAAATTAAAAAATTTTCATAATAAAATAATTTTTCAGATTTATAAATAAAATATTTTGATTATATGAATTTATCTACTTCTACAATTTTAGATACAACTAAATTAAAGCGTAATAAATATAGTTTATTTACATATAATGATACGCATTTATTGTTAAAAACATTAATTATTTGTTTCTTATCACATTCAATTTTATAATTTTTTATACATTTAAATTCTTTAAAATGTATAAACAGAAATACTTTAATTTTTATTACTTTACTTATAATTTTGATCAATGAAAAAAACTATTTAAATAAATTTAACTTTTTAGATTATTATCTGTGAAATTTATAAAAATCTTTTAATTATTCGAAGTCAATTATCTTTTTTATAATAATTTGTAATAAAAAATTGATAATTTAAAATCCTACCTGATGTCCTACCTGATGATGGTTTGTGTACATCTTCTCCATCATACTTATAAGCATAATTTGTAGTGTATTTAATTGAATTAGAACTGACAGGTGATTGTAGATCTGAACTAAGTGATCTATCAGAAGACTTAAATTTGCTATAACTACAAAGGGAATCGGTAGAACTGCAAGGAGCATCCGTAGATTTAATCTGCATAAGTGAATCCGTTGATGGTGTCACAGATTTCTCCTCTGGGTCTTCCGTATGTTTTTTTGAGAATTCTACATCAACAGAAGCCATCGTCAAAGTTTTACATTCTGAGCTGACAGATGAAGCAATGGACTTTTCATCTAAAAAAATGTCCCGGGACTCAGAGTATAAAAGAGGTTTTGGACTTATAATAGCACTCGACTCTATTGAATCTGGTCCGATTGTCTCTCCAGAAGCAAAGGATCTTATACTCTCAGGTGTTTTTGGACTGCGTTTAGGCTCTACCTGAAACAGTTTATTATAATTTTTTATTTAAATATAAGAAATAAAATCTTACAAAAATAGAATTTATTTTATTACAAAGTAACTATGAAATTTATTTGAATTAAATTAAGTGTTTTGAATAAATTAAAAATTTTTTTTTAATATCCAACAAAGTGAACCTTTTGATTGCAACTTATTATTAATATTTATTTTAATTCACAAGAAATAGATTAATTTTTATAAAAAATCTATAAATATTGCATATATATTAAGATGTATTATTTACACAGATACCTTGTATTTCATTATCAAAAATACGTCAACTGCAAAAAACAGATGCACTCAAAAATTTTCTATATAAAATAATGAGAATAAACTGTGTTTATAATTAATAAATATTTATTATTATATTTATATTATAATACATCAAATGCAATTATAATTCACAAAAATGGTTAAAGAGTCCAAGTGACATGTAGAGACGAAATAGAAACTTTCATATCAATAAAACTACAAAACCTGTTTAATACTTAAATTGATTAAAAAAAAAAATTTCGTCAAAAGAAAGGCCGAAATTATAGGATGCAAGTCGTACATATCAAACATGACCTGAAAGTGATCCTGTTTCTTGAATTGCAATTGAAGTCGTGATACATAATGGTAGTTTTTAAAATATTGGAAATTTTTAAATGTTTTTAAAACTTTTATAGATAAATTATTATCAAATAAGAATTTTTTTGTATTAGATTTATAAATATTATGAAGAAAAATAATTACCTGTACGTTATAAATATTAAATTTTGTATCTGGGCTCAAAACCGAAGTACTCGTACTATTCACAAAAGTATGTTGTTCTAGCCTATCTGTTAGAGTATAAGCCTCTTCTCTTGAAATTATAATATCCGTAGACTGAGTAACGTTGTTCTTTCTTGTTTCAAAATTTATTGGAGCAATAGGCAAATGACCTATGACATATGAGGATCGTGTAGAATACTTATTTTCACCACTACTTAACCCATAATCATTAGATACGTCATCTGCTTTAACACACATTGATTCGCTGACTTTAGACCGATTATTTTTCGTAGTATCGTTAATTGCGTATTCAGTTCCATTAATATCTATTTTATTTTTCGATTTTAAAAAATTAAATTTATGGTCATCGGCTTCTGTTATCGAAGTATTACCACTTTCAATCTTATTTCGAATATCCATACTTAGAGTAGCACTATTATTATCAAACGATCTCTGAATCGATTTATTCTCATTCGAATGATATATATCATACACTATCGACGTTGGTATATTCTTCTTTTCGATTGGCTTATCCTTTTCTGATAGTTCTGAAATTCTTAACTTTGTCTCGGGATAATAATCGGTTCCACTGATATCCATATTCGTCGGTTTCTTTTCCTCCACTACATAACCAATATCGTAAGGTCTTGAAATGATTGGTGTTGTTTCCTTAGTCAAACAATCATCATGCAGTAATGTTAGGGCCGAGAAATTGTTTTTTTCAATAGAGCAATTGATACCAAATGAATTTGAAATAAGATGGTCTTTATTACATAAACTTAAGTCTATCGATTTATTTTCTTCGTTGAAAGAATCAGCGTTAAACGATGAAGAAGTTGATAACTTTTCCTCTTCAACACTATCGTCAACTGAGCATAATTCCACAGTTAATGATTTTTTTTCTTCAACAAATTCTGTATCATCAACGAATGTTTTGAAATCCGCATCGTCTGCTGATAATCTTCGTATCTGATCCGTAATCTCAGCTATGGAAGTTTCCTTAGAGATCTCGAGGTAGTCACTGAAATTAATTTCAAAAAATTTTAAACAAAATTACAAAATTCGTAGCTTAAAAATTCTAATTTTGCATTCAACGAATAATATATAAACACATTTTGTATGAAAAAATAATTCACACTCTTATTTGTCTAATTTTATTACTTTGATTAGAAAATTAAAATATACCGTTACATTTTAGCATATATATAAATGGCGCAAAAATATTAGAAACAACGAATACTTTAATTAATATTCAAACATAAAATGCTTACTAGATATTCAGATTAAATAAACAAGCATCATTACAGTTTACTTTATAAGTAAGCTGTAAAGCTGCATACGAAATGCTTTTTAAATAACTATTAAATAATTAATGAATAAGACTATATAGTGACAGACTAAATATATGCTAGTACACAATAAAACTAAATTATTTTCTATTACGCTATGCAATACTGAAAGGCAATTTATTTTTATGAATCTAGAATAGAAATAATACTTTCCAAAAAAATTTTATAGATTAACACGTTTTGAATAAATTACCTTATTCATTAGCTTAGTTTTAATTTAGTTACCAACTTCAAAAAATATTCTTAATATTGCCATTTTTTGAATTTATCCTTATTTTTCTGATGTATACATGCACTTTCTATTACAAAAGTTTTTGGTTAATTCTAAATTACTATATATAAGTGCACTCTGATTTGCAAATTCTATTGTTATCAACGCTTTTTTTAGATGCATTTGTTATTGTAATATTTTTCGATCAATAAATTTGAATAAAATTAAATTTTAAATACATTTTTAATTCAACATATAATATTTAAGTCGTTAAAAGATAAATATGAAACAATTCACAATTTTAAAATTTATATCTATGTAATGAAGTACATAACAACGAACGTGTTAAAATAAAAATTTTTTTGCGCTATCTAAATATTACGACCAAAAACTTGCACTTACAATTTTTAATTATCTTTCAAGGTCATCTTCAACGATTCTAAATCAAACTGAAAAATTGATTTAGAGTGTCTTTATAGAAAATATTTTGTTAAAAGTTTCAAGTTTAGTTCTTTTTTTATTTTTTATTTAAATTGTTAGAAAAATTATTTATATAAAATTCATTAAATTAATCTTTATTTAATTGTTTTAATACAAGTTACATTAAAAATAAATTTTTTAAAGAATATGAAAGGATCATAATATTTGCGTATCTAAGATTTTTAAGCAATTATTTGGAATGTCAATGAATAAAGGTAATAAAATGTTTATTCGTAGATTATATATCAAATGCAAAACAATTATAATTTTTGAAATTCTTGTGATCCTGTTACATCTTGCATAATCTGTAATCAATTTTTGTTTTATAATTAATTTTTAAAATTTTTACGTGAAATGCAATTATTTGAAAAAATATGTAATATTTAATTATGATTTTAAAATAAACATAAGTAATTTTTTCATTATATTTTATAATTGTTTAATATAATACAAGCATTTCTTTACATACAAGTTTTACAGTAAATTAATATTTCACTTATTAGTATAGGAAATAATCGTAATGTAAAATATAAAATGATAACAATTTAATTTATTTAATTATAGATTTTCTTATAAATTATACAAAACATGCTCCTTCAAAGTTAGATAAACGCTTGTTTTTTCGCAATGAAGAATTAATTTATTAAATTAGAAAAAGCAATACAATTAATAATACATTATTTTAATAGATTTTTTAGGTATATTACATATTAAATTTAATATCATATAAAATTTTATGTTATTAAGAATAATACTTCTTTTAAAATTATTATTATTATATTTTTATTAATAATTAAAAATATTTATCAAAAATAAAAAAAATTATTCTATTAAAAAGTTTGTAAAATAAAAAAATTTGTATCAATCGTTTTTAAGAAATTTTATAAATTTCTTTCTACAAATATTTCTAGATTAATGTCGTTATTCACTATATGTTTTTTGTTACTTTCTACACTCTTAATTTTATTAAGAATTTAAAGCTTTTTTCTTGTTATGAATTTTACATTTCATTAAAAATTGAAACAAAAAGAATTACTCGATAGTCAATATCATACAGCTTCAAAATGTATTTCTTATTTCAATTGCAAACAAACACCTCGACTCATATTTTTACAACTAACAATAATACAAGTATTCTTAAAAAATTTCATTCAGCTCCGATCTCACCTCATCTCCATACTAGAAACGGGCTGCTGCTCGATTGTCGAATCTTTGACATTTTCCCTATATGACAGTCTCTCCTCGTCTGATAATTTCTTCATTCCATAGGAGTCAGAGGTCGAGGTTAATTCCTCGCTATCAACGTCACTTAGCCGGTCAGGCTCATCACACAATTCCGTCGAGGTGCTGTCACTATCGCTTTCGAGAGCAGCTCCACCGCCTCCTGTGCTTGACGTCCAGTTCACAGAGCTTGCAGATGTCATGCCGAGCTTGGGCAAACTGCCCTCGATGAAGTTCAGTGTAACAGCTTTGACAACGGTCGTTTCAGCTGCTGCAGGAACGATAACAGAAAAATAAATCGATCTGAGACAGAGAGAGAGAGAGAGAGAGAGAGAGAGAGAGAGCGATAGGGGGGAGGGGGAGAGAGAGATAGAGAGGGGTGAATGTCCCTCGCTAGGCGCATGCCAGTCGTCTGTGGTCACGTACGAAGGCGTAGAGGGGGAAGCGTAGTATTGTGGGATACGTTCAATGTGTGTGTGTGGCTCACATAAAAAGGGATGAGGAAAAAGTAGGCCGATTTTTCACACTGTAAAACTGAGACACAGTTATTTTTCTTTAATAATGCAGGATTTTAGCTTTTAAGAAAATAAATATAGGTCTTTATTTTTATTTAAATAAAAAATTATTTTTGTTGAACAAATTTAAAAAACGAGAATTAATATTAATAAAATTGAAAAATTCTTATAAAGAACCATAAGGAGAACATTTATTACGGAAATATTGAAAAATAAACTTATTTATTATTTATTTCTATGTGAAAATATTCGGATAAGTACCAAATTATAAAATATAATCAATATAATATTTAATTAATAATTGATATAATATTTTAAAATATATTAAATCTATAATATAATATTATTTTTACTGCCAATATAAATTTTATGTTATTTCATCAATAATTACATATTGCTTTCTATTCTATATATTCGAAAATCATGCATAATCATCGTTTTTTATTATAATAAAGTTTCAATAATTTTAATTAAAAAATTAAATATGTGGTAATATAATATTTTTACTTATCTACAAGTGTTAATATATTGTATCACTATGAAAAATTTTTTTAAATTAGTAATATGGGAAATAAATAATAAAACAATAGTTTGAAAATTTAAGATCTGACATTCATAAGATTATCCTCAGTTTTCTTTTCCTTTGAACAGGTTTTATCCTTGATTAAGTATCCACGTAAAAATAATCTCATAAAGAAGAAATATATCATAAAAAGATTTTCAGAATTTTTAAACATAACACACAATAAGAATACTATATTCAAGATAAGATTAAAATCTTATATTTTTTATTATTATATATAAAAATGTATATAGTATTTTATTTTCATTCAAATTCTCTACACGTAGTTGTATTAACGATGTACACTTCACTTGATTAATGAATAGTTCATATAATTTAGATTTGACTTTTTTTGATGATTTAATAATAATATTTTACCATTATTCATTAAAGATCAATTTTACGGATTTAAATTCAAAATCGAAATACCGACCTATTTTTTTAGTTTACATCTGTCTTCTAAAACTGAAATGATCGATTTTTATATTTCATAATATATGAAAATATTTATATATATATATATATTGAAAACATTCGTATATTATAAATGAACTTTACTCCATATGTTTATATTTTGTAAGATATTTTTATAATTTGCAACAAATGGTCGGTGGGTGAATGGGTGAATCGAGTTAAACCGATGTTGGACTTAATGTGGTACTTAATGTGGTAAGGAGGGCAAAAAGTAACACGAATACTTGTATTACATGTTTAGTAAATATCATAAAATTAAATAATTTTACAACATAAAAATATAATTATCCAATGTTTTAGAATACCGTAATTTAAAATAATGATATTTAAATTTTTAAATTATATCTATTTAATATGTGTAATTTAGATTCTCAGATTAAATTTAGATAAGTTATATTTAGATACATAGTTTTTGAATTTTTTAATCTTTTACATATTTATGACATTTATTAAGATTATTAGATAATATTTATTAATAAAATATATTTATTTAAATAAAATATACGAAAATTCATTTTTGATATTTTTATTTCCATTTTGCTGTATAGTATTTCACTACAGTTAAAAATATTTATTTTTATTTTACAATTCAAATCTATTATATAGAATATAATATAATATGACATAAAATAATTAGAATATTCATTCACTAATTTGAAGAATATTTTTAAATCCAAAAAAAAATGTTTTAATTTTATTAAAAAAATTATAATTAGTAATTTTTATAAAAAAACTCTATAATTATAGACAATAACATCATATAGAAGCTATTTTTTATTTCCTATTAAATATATAAAGTAATAAGGCTTCATTTATTCAACATCATTTTCATTTTCATCAATTAATATATACATGTACTTTCAATTGAATTAATAATAGTTACATTTTTACAATAACTTTGCTACAATAAAATTTTTCGGATATTTGAAGGAATTTCATTAATAATTTAATTTATTTTACGTATATATCATGTAAGTTATTTAATATTTTAATAATTTATTAATATTAAATATTTTTAATTTTATATATTCTTATTTAATCTGTTTTAAAATAAAATTATGCAGCTTTTCGAAAATTCATTCAAACATTTTATAATTTTTTAACTTAGATGTTCAATAACATTTTTTAATTCGTAAAATTTCTATAATTTTTTATTAAAAATAGAATAGCACAATTGGTACTTAAAAATTATTATTATTGAAAATATTAATAAAATGTTTTAATTCATGTATCAGCAATCTATTTTTAAGAAATTAATTTTTATTTTAGATTTATAAATTGTTTTAGTTTAGGAATTAAATTTATAATCCAAAAAGGTATAATAAAGAAAAATTGATTTATATTTATTTTTTATTAAAACGGTTATTTAGTTTTATTCTATTTTTGGTACTATGAAAATTATAAACAATATCTTAAATATATATATATATATATATATATATATATATATATATATATATGTATGTATATATATGTACTATTAAAAACAGAAAAGCTGATTTAAAAAAATGTAAATTATTCTCGGCGTTTTCAAGCTATATTTGTAAGTAATTAGACTACGGAAAACTATAGAGTAACCTTAAAAACCTGATTAAGATATACAATAAAACTACTTACTGTTGGAGATTTCATGTTCATCCTTACGCTTTTTCATATCCTTCCAATGGATTGTAATACCCTGCTGCTGACGCTCTTTACGGCTTTGACTTCTTGGGCTGGTATGCAGTGATGCAGCCTTGGCACGTGCCATAAGCGAATCCGAGGACGGACCAATGGAGCGATTTTTGCTACTTACTAGTGCACTTTTACCCACTAGTAAATGGTTCATCGCTTGACTTGTTGATGAAGTTGGCACCATAGATTGTTTTGCGCATGCAGCTTTTAGAAAAAAAATAAGAAACGATAAGCTTAATTTTTGTGTCTTGTTACTACAATATGAAACGATTTTTTTCATTTTGTTAAATTTTCTTAGTTTAATATTTCATGCATATAAGTAGAAAATTTGCCGTGAAATATTAAACTGAGAAGTACTACGTAAGTATGTAGTCTTAAAAATTTATTAAAAATTTAAATTGTAATATTTTGAGATGAATGTATGAAAAATATATTTCTAGATATTAAAATAGAATTATTTTATTTCTAAGTGCAACAATTTTATTAGTTGAGTTAAGAAAAATTCAACTGATATCTTTATTTTATTCATATTTTCATGTGTAAAATTTGTATTTAAGAAATAAAATTAATGTTTCGTGAGTGTTTTAATAAACACTATTTCTTTATCAATTCCAGAGTTGTAAATGAATGAATATTTCTCACATACTCAGAAGATAATAAATTTAAAAAAATAAAGTGGACGAAAATTAAATGTTAAGAATTTTTCATTTACAAAAAAATAGTTTAAAAATGTGGAAATCTAATGATCGTTTTTAAAATTTTTTTATAAAAATTAAAATCATTTTTATAATAAGAATCATGAAAGCTAAGAATGATGGATAGTTCCTCGATATTTTTATAATTATAAAAAAAAGTTACAAAATAAACAAAAAAATCTGAAGAAAATATGTTAATCTTATGATTCAAAAAATTGTTATATATTTTTATTTTTTTATTATTACTCAATGTTATATTTATTATTCGTTGTAAGCAATTTTTTAAAGTAAATAATTAGTATTATCCACTTTTTACTTTACTGAAAATATTTTCAAACTAATAAAATCAACAAATATATCGGAAATTTTGTATTTTAGAGAAAATACTGTTAAATATGCCTTTTAAATTTATAAATTAAATTTTGGATTAATGTATGAAAAGTAATTTGTTTCTGTATTAAATTCATCATCTCAATAATAAAAACGGAAAAATAGTAACTTATTAATTTAATACTTATTTTATTTAGTCATTTATTTTAGTATAAATTCATTAAATGTATATCATATAATTAGATAATTATAAAAAAGTAATTTAATTTTTATATCAAATCTGAAATACCTGAAAGAATAATATGAGCTTGTCGCTGACGTTCTCGCAGCTTTGCATATTGTTGTTTTAATGTGCTTATATCCAAAGCTAAACGTTCCCTATCACTAGAAGGAGTTACTGCTTGTAAAGAATTTCGATCTAAAAATATTTATAAAAATAATGTACTCATATATCAATACAGTGAAATAATTTATACTGTATTAGATTCCACAAATAAATTTAGTATTACAGGATTAAATTATTCCAATTATTTTAAATAACTTATAAAGAATATATAGATAAAAATAGACTCAAACAAAATGAAAAATTATAAATAATATTCACAAAATTTAAATTAATATAATTTTAATTAATAAAATGATTTACACACCAGATTTTTTGTTTTTTGGCATAGCAAAAATAGCTGCAGCTGCTGCGACTGCTAATCTTTCATCATCCTCGGTGTCAGAATCATCGTCGTCACTTAGTCTTCTGGTCCACGGAGTTATATTATAACGATGTTTTTCTCTTAGATTCGTAACTCCATGAAGAGTTCCCATACTTACGATGGTCTAAAAATAGAAAAATAATTTATTTAAAAAATTTATTTTAATTCAGGTTAATAAGTTGTATAATCTAATTATATCTTAACAAATTCTTAACGAATAAGTATTCGTTGCCGTATAAATAAAATATTTTATATGCCTTATTTATAATACTAACACAAAATTTAATGAAATAAATGTCTTTACCTTCACTAGATGATTCGTATCCGTAAATTCAAGCATTTCTCTTGTAAGTACTCCCATTATACTATAAAATTCATCAGCGGAGGTAACAGTCATGATACGACTAAAAACAATTTTTCTATTAAAAATTCATGTGAGTAATTATATTCTTTAATGTATATACAATTTATTTTAATATATATATATATATATATATATATATATATATATATAGAAAATCTCATTGCAATTTCAAAGAATTAATGAAAATAATATTGTTTTAAATATAATAATATTTAGAATAAAATTAGCACTAAACAAAAAATCTCCTTAATTTATGTTATTGAAAATTTATTTGCTTAGTCATATTAAAATTTAATTTTTAACAATTTACTCAGACAGTCCTTCCCAAATAGCAAGAGCTGTACGTAAAAGAACATCATCTCCTTCAAGAAAAATCAAATCCCAAACACGCAAAACAGCGTCTTGAGGTAAACAGTGGCAGAAAAGAGTCAGGAACCATTGCATGGTAAATACATTTGTCAAGGGAGGCTCATAACTACTCCCTGAAAAAAATAATTAAAAAATAATTAATTTGAATAAAATATATTATTATTACAAAAGTAAACTTATTTAATAGTAGATTTAATTAATTATAGCATCCAAATTTTTCATTATTGTTAAAAAATTTACATTACATAATATTTTATTCGCTTGGAAAACTTTTATTTGAAACATACTTTTGCATTCATAGATCTTAAATATGGATTAAATGAAAAAATGTATAAAATGTATTAATTATTTTTCATATGAATTATATCAAAATTACATTTAAATAAAAATTTATTCAAAGAAGTTTAATTCATAAAATCTATTATTTATTGAATATAAAATAATAGTAGAAACAATAAATACGTAGAAATTCTAAATTATTAAATTAATTTATAGATACAAATATATAGATGGGCTTGATTAATATTGTTGTAATATTTTTAACATTATATCTTATAAACAGTTTAGCTACTTTGATGATTATTTAATTTCTTTTAATCTGTTAATTATTCGTACTCTTTGATTCACAAAATAATGTATAAAAATTATAGTTATTTTATTAAAATGATAGATTTTTCACTTTCTAATAGAACACGTGAGGAATTAAAATATAACATAATAATCAAGGGCTGGTTAAATATGAATAAATAATTCAATGAAATTAGTTTTAAAAACAAGTACATGTACAGTAATTATATAAATAAGATTTTATTCATTAAAAACTTCTTAGTTTTGTATTATTTACAATTTCGTAAATTTTTCAATATATATATATTTTATTAGACTTTTTATCATTTACATTCAATATACATACGAAATATATTCTCCGTACCCGTAGCCTTATCTTTAGCGTCATTCTGCAAGGACTCTAGATGTTTCGACAGTCTTGGCAGACGCATTCGCAAAAGATCACGAAAGACTGCCATGTCAACAGAAAGTCCCTTGAGACTGTCCGCGAAATAACCCTCCGGAAGGACGCCCTCAATCAGATGGATCATGACCTTGACGGCAGCAGCTTCATCACGATCAACCACTTGGAGAATGAGGGCCGCCAGGACATTCAAACCCTGGCAGTACCCGACAGATTTATTCCACCGAGCGAAACCGAGGAGCACGCGGCGTAATACTGCTTGATTATCACGCCCAGCTGCACCGCAGAATAAACTGCATCCCGTTCTGTGCAAATCCTGAAAATCGAAGATGTTTGATTTTTTCGCGTTCTTTTAGTTTTTATTAAATTTTTTTAAAATATTTTTAAAACGAAAACAATTTAATTAAATTTAATAAAGATTTGGCTTTAATCTTGTAAAATATAATCGTTCTTTAAGTTACGAAAATTAACTAATTTTTGTAATTAATAAAAAGTAAATAATAAATAATAATACAAGTAATATAAAATTTATCTATACTCTTTCCTAATTACATTTAAGTTATTGAATAATATATTATCTGTAATATATACATCGTCATAATATTTTTAACTTTATTTACTTTAATGAATGCTTCTTTTCTTCTTGAAATTTAGTTTTATTTCGAGCAGAATAAAAGGTGAGACGAAAGTTATTGGCTTATTGTATTAAATTTATACAAAACTATAAATTTGTTTCCAAGAATTTTTTTCAATAAATTCTTTTTCGCTAAAATCTTGAAAACTGTTTTAATTTTCCTAAAAGAATGAGATTGTACTTACTGATATTATCTTTAAAATTTTAAATTATATAAAGATTTATTTAATTTTTAAAGAATGATGAAAAAAACTGTATTTTATTGACAATTCATTTTTTACGCAAATTTTTTAAAAATTTGGAAACTTTATAATTAAATTCCTTTGAAAATAAAATATTGATTAAAAAATCAAAATTATATACAGCTGAGTAATCATAGTTTTGTTTAAGTGTTCATCCGCAAAAAGACCAATTAATATAAATACTATGTAAAAACCACCAATATTTAATAATATTTTGTCCTTGAAATCAACGATTTCATATTTTAAGATTGAGTATTCTTCTGCAACAATAATTAACCGATAATGAATATTTATTACTAACAATGAAGTTGATAAAATAATATATCAATAAAATCTACCTAGGCTAATAACTAAGAATCTAATTGTCCCTATGTTATTTGGATTTTTTTAAATTTCACCTTGGTGTATATAATAAAAAAAATTAGAAATATTTTAATATAACTAAAATTTTATTGTTTTTAAATATTTATATCTTGATAATTTTCTAAATAAAAACAAATTATTAAAATAATTGCTTTAATATCATATTATAATTAAATTTAGTTATGAAGGGTAGTTATAAATTTTTAAAATCATATTTGATAATATTTAAATGATTATTTTAGAACAAGATTATTTTAATACAACAGAAATAGCAGCACATAATAAATAAAATAAAAGTCGGAGAAGTAATAAGAAGACTAACACCCTTGAAAGTAATAAATATACTTTATCAAAATTAATATATATAACATTATTTACACTAATATATTACAATATATGCAATTACCTTTACGATTTGAATGCCGAGCTCTTCATCGTCGGGATTGCTCCATTCATTGAAACACAGTTTCTCCGCTTGTTTCCAGTCAACACCACGTTGCTCTAAATGCCTTTCTGCCAACGTCAGCCATAGCTGTCGTAATCATTAGTACACGAGAAAATAGAAGAACAAACAAATAAAAAACCTCAAAAGAAGTTAGAAAAAGTAGGTTGGTAGTGCATAAGAAACAAAGCCAAAAGAGAATATATTAACCGCTTCTTTTCAAATTTGTGTCGTACCTAACTTTTGTCTTGCTTAATAACAAGTCACTATAAACACCTTTAAATCCGTCACAATTAACATTAAGGTTTTAATAAATTCTAAAAATATTTTTATTATTTATGAGAAATAAATAAAACAAATTATATAGTGTAAGATACAATGTAATAGAATTTTCATTTTTCCATTATAATATTTTAAAAAAAATTTTAAATTATTAATATACTTACATATATAACATATATAATAATAAATATATATTATAAAACTTTTAATATTATTGTTTCTATTTATTCTGAATTTTAATATCTTCATGTAAATTTTTTGTTAAATATTATTGCAATTAATAAACAAATTTTTGTAATAATTTAATAAGAAATAAATAAGAAAGTATTAACAAATTTGTATTCAAGATTAGTAAGCCTACCAAAATTTTTTAATTAATAATATTCAGTATTATGTTAAAAATAAAAAAATTGTAACTTCTATAATTAATACGGACTAATTATTAATTATATAGATTATTAATTAGATTATTATTAAATTATTAGTTAATTATTGAGATAATTAATTAATTAGAAAATTATTAATTCTTTTTATCAAATCTATTGAATGTATGAATAATAGTAGTTGATTGATACATTTCGATTATTTTTTGAATTATAAATAAAAAAATGATAAATTAAATTTTTTATTAGAATAACAACGTAAATATTGAAACTTAGTTAAATTTTTTTAAGAAGAAAACAAATTATATAAAAAATAGTAAGCACCTTTCTACGAAACTCTGCGGGAATTCCGCCTTGAAGTTTTGCTACCATTTTCATAGCATCCAACCATTGTATAAAACCGCTTTCACCTGGTTGAGGAGTTAAACTAAATTTCATTCTTGTATCTTCACCTGAAATTAATAATCCATTTATTATTTCATTTTAAAAATAGTAACTTTGATATAAATACTATTGAATTTAAAAATATATATTATTTATAAGATATTGACATTTGACAACAATTTATAAATTCTTATTATTCAAATTAAAATCTTATAAGATTGGTTTCAAATAATATATAATATTTTCACATAATATAATCTTACAATTTTATAAAGGATTTAATACTTAAAAGTTTGGCAAAGATATATTAGTAATTTTTAGAATAAGTAGCAAATACTATTTCATCAAAAACGAAAAAATTTCAATTATCTGATTGTTTAAAAAATATGACCGAATACATTTAAATATTTCGTAATTAAAATTGTTTTAACCATGATTTACCAATATCTGACAGCAATTTTAAACAACATAACATAAAAATATAAGAATTGTAATCTATATCCTCTTTAAATTCAAATTATTATAATACAGATTAATCGAGTTTTTATAAGACTAGTTATTTTGACTATATTCTTAAAAATAAATTATTATGTACTTTTAATTCTTATAATAAAAATTCAGTAATAGATTTAAAATAAAACTTTACATATTCAATATTAAAAACTTCAATCATATTTTCAATTAATGTTTATATCATAAAATTTAATATTTTTTTTTATAAAAAGTAGCCACGTAAATGTAAAATATTTTATAATTACAAGTAATAATACTTAAATACATTTACTCACAATAATATTAATTGGTTTTTAACAAGGAACTATTATCAACTAATATCAGTTGTTCTACTTTTTCTAAAAACTTATACTAATACTAAAACTTGTACTAATAAGAAAAATATTAGATTTCTTAAATTAAATATATTAAATAGAAATTTATAAATAAAAAATTTATAAAATAATATCACTTTCTAATAATTATTAATTTTATTAAAATATTTAAAAAAATCGATAATTTGTAAATAATATTTACAACTGAGATTAAACTTACTAAATAACAAACAATTTGTAAAATTATAACAGTAATACTTATTAATAATTTCATTCAAATTCTTATTATTTTAAAATTAAAGTCATCGTCGACGAATAATAGTAATAAATAAAAAATATTTGTATATCTACTAAGGGTTTTATTTTAAATTTATATATTTCTGTTAGTCAACAAGTTGTGTTCTTGACCCAATACAATAACATTAAAAAATTTTTTATCATAATTAATTATTACTTAAGTAATTTTTTTTTTTACCTATTTATTAGTTTATTCTTTGATTATTGAAAAAATATCCTCTTTTTAATATTTTTGTAATAAAATTACGCAAAATATGTATATAACAAAGAGATTAATTTAGATTTTTTCAAGTACTAAATTTCTCCACAATATTTATACAGTATTATCATCACATATATATTTATATATATTTATTTCAATACAAAAATTATTATTGCACATATATGAATGTATATAAGTTGTTATAATTAATATTTTAAAAAATTTAGAATAGGATATAAACATTAATTTTTAAATATATTACTTTAATATAAAATATTATTAAATTTACATTAATTTGTCAAAAATTTAAATATAAAAAAATAAATCATTAATTATAATTTGATTTTTAATAACCATTTTAAATAAAATAAATAAATAGAAAAATTAAAATCATTGAGAAATACTGTATTTTATAATTAGATTCACATATAACCAAAATATTTAAAGACGTTGATATGTATACTTGTCAAGAAAATTGAAGAATCAATTAATTTTTTATATAAACACAAACGTTAAAATTATTAATAATATTAAAATATAATCTTAATGCAATAAAAATTGAAAAATAATTTTATACATATATATATAAGGCGGCTACCTCATCTGAGTCGGACAAAACATTTTGAAATACTTAAAAAAATTACTAAAAATAATTGTTTCTCCAGTTGAAAAATTTATTCCTAGTACTTTAAATTTTAAATTGTTTTATTTATATATATGATAATAATTGATTTAAAACTTTAAAAATTTATCAATAAAAATTGATAATAAAATGATCTATGATATCATTTAATCAATTAGTCAAATAAAAAACTTGAAGTAACAAAACTACTTATTGTAGTTAAGCATTCGAAAAATAATAATATTGGAAAATAATCTTTGTAAATTATAAGTGTCTGCATATCTAAAATATCTAATAACTAACTGAATGGTAAAATGAAAGAAATTTCTGGAAACAGTATAATATTGAAAAGAAGTCAAGTTGAGTCAAAAGAAAATTAGTCCCGGTTTTCATTTTCTCATTATCTTTTTATGTATTCTTTATCTATATCTCATTTTTTGATAATCAACAATTGTTCAATTACATCTAAGATTTATATTACAATTTAGAATACATCAATATTATGTAGGACACCGATTATACGTAAAACATAAATCGTACATTAAATCTACGTTAAGTAATAAAATAAAAAGTTATTATTCTAAATATTATTTTCTTACTTCTTTCAATTGACAGCAAGTAATTTTATATAAGTTAATATATTACGAAATATATATTAAATCTAATAGTTATATGTAAATGTAGCAACAATTTTTTTTTTAAATTAAAGTATTCAATTAATAAATTTGAAATAAATGTAAATTAGTATATATTAATAAAAAACAATGATATCATACGTTAAATTACCTTATTAAAACAATTATTATTAATATTCTTAATAAACGTTTATAAATTCTTACCAAATATTAATTAAATTTATTTTATATTATTTACGATTTAGCAATAATGTTACATATTTGTTGTTTTAGATGAAAATTTTTCATTTTCATATTTATCTGTTTCTTAAATATATACATATTTGTTTGTGTATAAAACTCTGAATTATTTTATTTGTTAAATCAAAAATTTTTATAATTTAATTATTTTAATGGAACGTTATTAATTTTATAAAATATTAATATTACGCTTAATATAAAAGAAATTTTTGAAATTTTTGTGTCTAAATTTTAAGAAGAAATATCAATATAAAATAAAATACAATAGAAATGTTTAATATTAATATAAAGAACTAAGAATTTTTATATTCTCTTTTATAAAAACGATAAAATTTATTAAAAGTATGAAAGTTCATTTTCATTTTTTTAAAGTACATGAATTTAATCATTTTATTCGTTTAATACAAGCAGGTGAGTGTTAACTTTGGTATCTAGCCACAAGAATGGAAGGAAGCAGGTCAAAGTAATTCCATTTGTAATAAAAATTAAATAATAATTTTTCTATTGTTACGAAAGTAATTAGTATTCGATAGATCATTTTATTTTTTCCAAGTGAAACAAATTGTGTAAATGCGATAGTAAAACATGGAACTGATCTACTGTGATAGATGTATATAAAACTGTTTATCCAATATTGATATTTATTAACAGTTTTTGCAATAAGAAAATAAATCAAAGTACTACATTATATTTTAAATATGTTTATTATGAGATACAAAAGCTTTATTTTCAAAACGACAAGTTTTTAAAAAAATGGTTTCAATTTGAATGTTCTATAAAGATATCAAATAAATTAAAAATAGTGACTTTCACAGCGTGATATTTTTTATTATATATTCTTATAATATTTAACAATTAAGATATATTATTAATTAATAAATTAATAATAATTATTTTAATATATAATTAAATAGATAATTATTAAAAATTTATAAAATATGTAAATGTTGACAAGCATATTATTATTAATACGGAATTCTTATATCACATAAGTCATTAAAAGCTATTACTTAAGAATAACTTATACCAACCACGACAAAAAAAGTATTATGCTTAAAATTAAGAAGAATATATTTATGTTCGAAAATTAAAAAACAGTTTAATACTGATATGAAACGCTACAAGTGATATATGCAAATTATAATTTACGATATAAATATTTTATATAAAAATAAAATAGCAATTTTAGAATATATTATATCATGCATAACTTAAATTTAAACTTATATTTAATTTTTGCTTTTTAATATCACAAGTGTAAAAATTATTTTAATTTCAGTATATGTGATATCTAATTTATAAATATTTTGATAATAAAACATAATTTATACCACATAATTTAGAGCATATAATTTATACCTCAATTGTACCTTTATAAATGTAATTAATATAAATGAAAGAAACGAATAAGATTAAATTTTAAAGCATAAAAAAACAAATAAAAATTAAAAGAAAAAATCAAAAATAAAATTGATATCTTAAAGTTTCAGCATCAATTTAAAAAGTACACTACAGTATTCAATATCCGTTCAAGTTTTTATATGTACGCGGATGGAAAAATAAAAAAAATTTGATTTTTGAATACATAACATATCTAGATTAAATTTACTAATATATTGTATAAACAAATAAACAATTACCAACTGTCTAAATATAATATTTTTCAACATAATTTTTACTATATTAAAAATTTTTCCATTTTTAAAGATATCTAAAGAATTAATAAAATAAATAAATAAAATTTCTTAAAGCCATATTTCTTGAAAGAATATTTGAAGTAACGTTAAATATATTTTATTAATATTCTAATATTTTACTATTACAATTGATCCATTAAACAACTTTAAATCAAATTTAACAAATATAAGATTAATATTCTAAAAAGCTTCTACAAAAAATATAGAATTAATAATACATCTTAGCAACAAAAATTTCAATTTTTCCAATTACAAATATAAATTATCCGACAATAAATATATAAAATAAATAATACAAAATTTAAGAACGTAAAAAATTTCGATGAAAACATGATTTTGTTTTACAAATTGTGTAAAAAATGTTACACTACATATTTTTTAAAAAAGTATTTATTATGATAACATGAATAAACTTGAATTTTTTTTATAAATTCTTTTATTTGGAACAAAAAAAAATATTATTCCATATTAATTTTTGAATTATATTAAATAGTATTTCTTTTCAATAATTCAATAATATTTTAAGCAAAAAATTTTATTAATAATATCAAATACAAATTTTATAAATGAATACAGTAGGAAAATTCACATTTAAAAAAATTCATTTAAAACTTGTTAACTTTTTACAATGAGATAAAATAAAATATTTAAAATATTTTATAGATTATTTATATAACCTTAAAATATATAGAATATTAGTTTTTATTCAAAACTAATTTAATTAATAAATTAATTATTTTTTTAATATTTGAACGTTAAAAAGTGATATTATATTATGATTGACATATTAACTTTCCTTTTTTATTAAATGAAAAATATTAAAAAATTTGCAAAAGATATCGAATCATGAAAAAAAATTGTCTAAATGTGCACATAATTATTATTTAAATTTTTTTCGAATTTTATAAACATGTTAATAATTAGATTTTTATTTATAAATTGAAGTTGTAAATATATTAATCAATATTATTTTAATTCTATATTTTTAAATAATTTTTCAATAAATTTTTTTTAATAGAATTTTATCTATAATCTAATTAACTCTTCGATATCAATAATGGATAAACAAAAATTTATCATAAATAAAGATTAAGAATTTTTATTTTTAAGTATCAATAAATAATTTCAATATAGGGAGATTGAAACTGCTTTTATATATTGAAAGTTTTATCCTAATATCGATACAAAATAAGAAAAATATCACAAATAAAAAAATTGGCTATAATATAATTTTATTAAATAATATTGATATTATAAGTGCCCTTAAACTCTCTAGTTGAATTACATTATTTTACTTTGTTCTAAAACGTAATATATTATAATATAAAATTATTATGTTCTGGCTAAAAAGTGTAAACCAAAAAATTATTAAAATTACTAGGAAAATATTAAATGATATTAATAATAATAAAAAAATTTTTTTTTATTTTTAAGAAAAATTTATTAGAATCAATATTTATAATTTAATAAAATATTTCTAATAATGTGTTTATAAAAATTATAACTATTTACTTTCATTAATCATTTCAATATAAAAGACACTAAGTAATACTAAAGACATTAAAATAAGTTTCCTATTATAGTTCGTACAACTCAATCCAATGAAATTAAAAAATAATACATGCTAAAGTATTTATTAATACAATTAATCAAATATTGATCTTGAAATACGATGTATTATTTAAATACTATTAAAAATTATAATAATGTAATACAAGAGCAAAATAAAAGATGGCACATCGAATAGAGTTGGAAGATAAATTCACCTTCATCGTCCTCTGATTTCGAGGCACTGCCGGCAGCGTTGGCAGCTCCAGACGCGAAGTTCCTCAGTGAGTTAATAAATCCACTCATTCTCTATATCGCTGATTTCGCCTACACACCTTCCCCTTCGTCGTCCTCATAACTCGAGCTCGCCAACTTCTCAACAAAGCTCTTAACCATTTTCGAACCTCATTTTTCGACGCACCTTTCACCCTTGCCAGGACTGGAATTGTTTTCGGTTCACAACATCACTCCGGTAATTTTTCTTGTCGCTTCTCATACTGCGCTCGTTCAATAAACTCTCTAAGCTGTTTATGAGCAATTGATTTTTTTATTGACTATTATTATTTGTTGACTGATATTAAAAAAGCAGAATGAGTTGGATATTTTAAATATACTTATTTATATTTAAAGCAAGTTTACTTCGGTGTAGTAATCGTAAATTCTATTCAAAAGCGAATTTATATTTTAGTATATAAAATTTATTATTACTCAACAGTTTATTATTACCCTACATAAAAACGCTAATGAGTAATGAATAAAAAATGAAAAAATGTAGAATATGTTTATAGTAATTTTTATAATAATATCCTAAAAAATAAATGACTAATTTTCAACGTTACTATTGGCCAAAAAGACAATAATGATTCAACCATTATCCAAATATCCTTTACTTTAAATATATCTCATTATTTTTTACAAATAGAAGACCTAAATTTTACAGTTTATCTTTTATTATTAATTAATATTAAATATGTGAGCTTATAAAAGAAAAATCAATTATTTAAACAGATCAGTAACATAAAATCATTGTTTCTTTATATTTAAAAAATTAATGAAGTTTAATAAATTATTTAGCAAACTTAATCCCTTTATTTTTTAAGTTAATTAAAAATATAATTTAAAAAATTATATAAAAAATTAGCTAAAATATAATTTAAATATTCAATGAGTCTATATTATTTATATTCAAATATTTTGGAAATCAAAATTTATTTTATTAAAAAATAATTTTATTTTAGTTAATTCTTATTTTAATTAAATAAATATTTATATGAAAAATTACTAAAAATAAAAAAAAAAAAAAAAAAATAAAAAAATTAAAACTGAGGATAATACCTAAAACTTAATTAATGCATAAAATATTGAAAAAAAGTCATCCTATGTTGGATTATATTAGTTGAAAATTTATTTTCAGATAAAAATAAATTTTAGAAATATCCTAATAATATTTTAATTAGTATGCTAAATTATGACTAAACACCATAATCAAATATAAATTTAATTTTTTATTTCTAATTTCTTTGTACAGTTATATTAAAAAAAAAACGATCGCATAAAATCCGCGTGAATGAATACAAATAAACACTACCTTAAAGCAATAAAAATTAATTTTTTACAGATACGTGATAGTAACTATATGCTATTAAATATTCATTTATTTTATACAAATTTGTATTCTCTATTTACATAATTTAGTAATCTTTTATTTAATTCAACTTTTTCACTTATTATATAAAACTTCTATATTCATTAAAATTAAGAATTATAAGTTCATTATTTGATAAAAAATTATTTAACTATTAATTTAAATTATATATTATTACCATAATTTTTTTTACAATTGTTGTGATTTTTTATATTAATTCACAGTCATTAAAAAATATTTATAAATATAAGTTTATGCAGTACCGACTATTTGTATAAAAATTAATTTTTTTTACAATAAGATTTTTTTAATTAATTGAATTGAACCAAAAGTATAAATTATTACTATATTTTAATTTATTATAATTATTATATTTTAATACTAAATTTCATAAAATAATAATTTAAAAACTAGGTCACTGAAAACGTGTTCCATAATTAATACTTTGATTTAGTTATAAATGTAAAAAGCTTTATATAGACTTAATTTTATTTAGACATGTTGCAAAATATATTTTAAAAAGTTTAGAAATTATATCTTTAACTTTATAAATAGAAAAAATATTTTTATCGTTATTTTAAATTATTTAAATTTACAATATAATCATTTATATATTAATTTTCAAAATATATGTACAAAAAATTTATGTAAAAACATAAATTTTAAGTACATTGGTTAAAAGTTAACGCTTGAATAACTTGTATTGATTTACTATTTTATCTATAAACCTTTTGAATTGATTAACTGAGTTTATTTTTAATACTTCTCAGTTTCTTTTCTAAATTATATCGTGTTAATAATAACTAAAATAAATAATAAAAATATATAATAACAAATAATTCACATTGATTTTTTTTCTTAGAAGAAACAAAATTATTATAGAGTATAAAGCTTTGTAGTAACTGCAAACATTGATAGTGATTAAAAATTAATAGCAATCATGTACACAAAGGAAATAATATATATAGCATAATGACTGAATATTTAACATTTGAATAGGCTAGTACATAAATAAATTAATTTTGAAGTTACAATTTAAAAAATAAGAACTTCTATAAAAGAATAGTGGTAGCGGCAATTGAAATAGTTTTAGTGTTTTATTAAATTAGCTGTATTATAATTATATTTTCATAAATAATATTTTAAAATAAGAAATGATATCTAATAATATAATTACTAAAAATATTAATTAAAATCTACACAGCATGATAAATTATGAAAAATTATTATTAAATCATGATTCAATCTGAAAAATTAAATTTAATTTAAATATATATATTTTTATTTGAAAAAAAATATATTGTACTGTAAGAAAAGACTTGTTACCAGATTCATCTAAATTTTAAATTATTAGTTATAGTAAGTTCAATATTATTAAATTAGTGTTATATACTTTCATTATTTATTTTTTTTAATAATTAAATATTTATATCCAAAATAAAAATTAAATGATGTAACAAAATTGCAAATATACCTCTTCCTTTACAAAAATTCTTTAGATTATATAACTTTTACAATATTTAGAAAAACTTATTTAAATCTTCAATAAAATAAAATACAAAAACGTATTGAAATTTGAAAAATTTCAAAACATTTTTTTGAAAACAAAGTAGATTTTTTTTAGTTTGTATCGGAAAGATCATTGTTGCAACAAAAAAAGACAATAACGCATTTATTCTTTTCACTGTTCTCATTTATTCTTCCTTAATACTTTTTAAAATTTTTCATAATTAAATAAATTTTTTAATTTTATCTACATTTTTTTATTAATGAAACTATCTCATGTTAATAAATAAATGGTAAAATTAAAATGCGAATTTTATTCGATCCTTAAAAATTGAAGCAGTAAATAAAAACGATAAATACATAATAATTTTACATTTTATTTTAATTCTAACTTCATCAATAAATATAAAAATTTTTTAAATTATCTTTAAATTTATTTGATTAATATAGAAATTATTTTTTGTTATTAAAAAATATATTATAATTAATAAGAGCCTAAAAACCAAAAATAACATTTCTTTTATATTGTTAATTAATTAATAGTATTATAATTTATCAGTTCAATTTTTCACGTTTAATTAATATGAAAATCTAGTACTTTACAAAAATAATCAAATAAAAAGCAACATCGTTATATAATATTATTAGATTAATATTTTGTATTAAACTAAAAAGTCAAATTTTTATTAAATTCCATATAAATTATACTATCATTCAAATGAAAATATCAATTGCAAACTTAAAATGAAATTCTTTGAAATTAAAGATAAATAAAGTTAGATGCATTAGAAATAAATGCTTCTAAAGATAAATTTTTCATTAAAATATTCCTTTTAATTACTAAGGGTGGTAGAAAATTTAAGTAAAATAAAAAATATATATAATTTTGTAACTGCAATTTAAATATCAAGATAATTTTTTATATTCCTTAAAAAATTGAATATCAAAAACATCTGTATATAAGTAAACAGTTTTTAAATAATATTTACTAATTCTATTTTTCAGATGTTTATTACAATTTATTGTTTATTACTAATAAATAAATTTTATTACAGAAATTAAATTTTTTAAATAACTCTTGTACTAAATGATTTATTTAATGTATTTATTAATGTATGTATACATATATTTAATAATGTATGTATTATACGCTTAACGAGTACATTTCAGAAAATGACTGTACAACATTTAAAGAATTGTTATAATTACGTAAATATTTAATATTCTAAATAAACAAACATTTTTATTTATAATAAAGTATGTACATAAAGTATGTAAATAATAAATTTAAAATAAATAGTAAATATTTTCACTCACTATTTAAGAAAAGAACAATTAAAATTATCCTTAAAAATATTTACAAAAAATTATTAAAGATCATTAAAAAATATGAATAATTTATTTAAGACATAAAACTGGAAGCTAAAAAATTTTTATCATTGAAACTTAAATATTATTATGAATGTAGACAGTTTTTCAACTAATTCAAGAATCGCATTTCATATCCGTGTATTGTAATAAAATTATAAAATTTTATAATATAAAACAAAATATTTAAAAAGTTGTAAACGGTTTATTAATAATTGTTATGTATTAACATAATATTCTCTTGAAAATACTCGTATAACAGAAAACTAATTACAAATCTACACGATTCTAAAATAAACACAAAATTATTAATCCAGTTAATCCTTACAATAAAATTAAAAACTTGAATAATCATTATTGTATATATTTATTATCTTAATTCAAAATTATTATAATATAATACTTATTCATGAAGATTTAATAAAATATCTTTTAAAGAATTGTTATTATAACATTATCGTGTTGATTATGATCTACATATAAAATATTTTAGCCTTAAGAAGTTTTAATATTTTTAAGTAAATAATCTTGCATTAAAAAGTTAACTTTGATAAAAAAAAATATTTTTTAACTATAATTCTGGATATGTGATGCAATTCTTCTATTTTGAACTGATTATTTTATACTAATACTATCTATGTAATAAATTTTACAATAATATTTACTCAAATAGGATATGTTTCAATAATTAAATATCCCATCTATATAAATTCTGTGAATATCAAATATAAATTCTTTAAACTTAAATAATTTTTATCTATTGCTTTATAATTTATAATATAATTTTGCAGTTGATAATAAATTGTCAATATATTTCTAGATCAAATTTTATCACATTTTTAATTATTTAAATGTCTATAAAATTATGTAAATATTATAAATTTATTTAAAAACATACATCTATTTTAAACTAAAAAAATACTTATTTCTTATAATGAAGAATCCTATAAATATCAATATAAATATTTGATAGTTTCATTTTTATAAAAACTATTTAAAGTATTTCAAAATCCTTCTTCAAAATTTAAATTACATTAAATTATTTTAATGCATTTAAAATGGAATTAACTTTTAATAATATAACTGACATATAAAAATAAAACTGGTGTTAGGGATCTGACTGTCTAATAATCTTTCACTGATAAATAATTAATTAATTTAAATAATTAATTAAAATTATATTTTTGAATTATCAAGAAAAATTAAATTTGTTTGTGATATAATTATTATTAATAAAATATATAATTTTTATAATTGATATTTTAAGTGATTTTTTTACCTATAATTGAAACATACTTTAAATAAATAAGTTAAATACTATTTATTCCTTTAATATTAAAAATCATTTTGAATTTTTATTTTGGAAAAAATAAAAAAAGAATTACTTCAAAATACTTCTATTGAAAAATTTAGAAAAACTTTTTCTATCAAAATCTCATGATAACGAATTCAATTAACTAAAGAACGATACGAGTAATAATTTAGTGCAAATCTGCTCAAGCATTTAATGATTTTAATAAAGATTAAAATAAAAAGAACCATGAAGAAAGAATACATAACCAAAAATTCTAGGTTTATCGCGTATCTAAGTGATTGGATGTGTGCGTAAGAGTGTGGTGGGAAGATAGGGTATAGGAAGGTGGCAGTATACCTTCGTCGCTAACTGAAAATCCATACACCAAACGCGCGATTACCAGCGGCTACGATTGCCGCCGGAGCCGCTGCATTGCCTTGTACACAACATCAACGACAGGGACGATTATACCGCACTCAATACCTCCGAATGACAAGGCTTATTTATCCGCGCACACTCCCTATTCACTTTTTTCCTTTTCCCTGCCAAAGGAAATCAAACGAACAATGATTTTATTTTGCGTTAGCACACTTATTTCTACTGGCACTTTACGTGTTTTTAGCTTAGACTTTGCGTCTATAGTATCTATAAAATTCTGCGCATAAGAATCATATTCATGTTAGAATGCGATATAAAGCTCCGTTTTGTTTTTGACGAAAAACTCAACATCGACAAACACTGTCAGAGTTCGAACTAAGAACCGCGACTGGAAGACGACGAAACAAGATACTTAAACCTATACTTGTGTCAGTATATCTATGTCCTTTTCTCCCTCTCTGTCTCTATTTATCGTAATCTCTTTCTCTCTCTATTTTGCAGTCGCTTCAATATTCGAGCACGCGCATTAAGCTTTCATAAGGTTTACGAATACGCATGCGCATTCATCTTAATTTCTTGATCAGCTGAGCTCGAAAGCAAAAGCTCTAGTGCGCGCGCAGGAGACTTGCGTCGCTCTTGCTACCCTTGAAATGTAACACCTGCTTACTGCATAGTAGCAAGTTTTATTGTACATTATGCATTTATCACATATATTTTAGCTTGAACTTAATCGGAAACTTATTTATGAATTTGATATATCAAATTTTTTACCATTACTTCAGTAAAAATTTACTCAACCTTGGTAAAAATATATTATGAAACCACGAGGGAAAATTAACATTAATAAGAAAGAAGGCGGAAGAGTGTTTATTTTATTTTTTTAAAAAATTACGTTACATTAATTTCAATTATATCACTTTTTATCAGTTTTATAAAACTTTATTAATTTTTTTTCTTTTTTATTAAATAGAATCATACATAATATGTAGTTTTTTCGAATATTGACACAAAATTTTTAATAAATTAAAATAACGTAGTTGTTTTATACAGTATTCTCAATAAAATATGAAAAATTGTCTACTTACTGAGAAATTTTCAATTTGAATTTAAAATAAATTGTTTATAAAATTTCAGCTAACACATATTTTTATCTCTAAGTATAAAGAAGGATTTTTCTGATTTTAATATTATAATTTATATTAAATAGTTATATATGTTTTTTACAATATTAATGCTCAATATTAAATTATAAATACAATTATTTATTCAAACATTTTTTTATTTCTATAGAATTCTACGTCTAAAAATAAATATTTCTTAAATACATACATACGTATATACATCATAATATTAAGCTACTTAAGGACCTTTTAAAAGGATACTATTTTGAAAATAAGATATGCAAAAAATATTAATTTATAATTAATTGAGTTTAATAGAATTAAATTAAATATTATAAAATGATAAATATATATTTTTTAATTCATAAAATTTATTCATAATCATGTATTAATACTTCGAATGAAATAACATATTTCTCTCTAACGTTACACTTTAGTACTGATAATCTTTTTAAAGTTAAAAAACAATTAATTTTTTAAACGTAGTTTTTAAAAGCAATAAATAAACATCATTCTTATTTACGTGTTTTATACAAATTAAATAATACAAAGCATTTGTATAATATATTGTTTTTTTTTCTTAAATGTAATAAATATAATATACATCAATTTAAAAACTGAATATAAAATAAAAAAAATTTGGTAGAACTATTTAAAGGAATAATTCTAATGGATATATATTAATAAATTATGGTACATAAAATGAAAATATAAGTTTTATTTGATTATATTCATATTTAAATTATATATTTTTATGCACCGTTAATTTTTGGGATAACTTATGTCATTTTCAAAACTATTCTAAAGTATTTTTAATTTAAATAATTTTTATTTAAATTTAACCAATTAAATTAAGTATTTAATTCAATTTAGATAAAAATCAAATTTTTTTTTAGATTTAATTATTTTAAATTAAATTCTTTCAAATATCTGTAGGTTGACAGTATTAAATACTAAATGATAATATAAAATTTTTTAACATTTATTATGCGTAATAAAACAACGATTAAAATTCTAAATTATTTAATTTTATTACATATACTATTAGTTATGTACATATTATATATATAATATATTTAATAAATATATATTTATTATTATATATAATATAAAAAGACTTTATAATTTGAAATGCTAATAAAATATTAAATGGATATTAAAATAAGTTTAACGTAAAGAATATTTCATACTTTTTTATAATCTGTAAATAAAGTCAGTACAAAATTTATAAAATAAAATTTTTATATTCAATAATATTTTTTGAATGTTTTAATAAATATGTGCAAAATTAATTTAAAGATATATTAAAAATAATATTTTTTACTTAAATTATTATAACATAAGAATATTTTATTTATGTTTTATAAATTCAAATATTTAACTTCTAACCAATTGCCTTTACCCTTTTTAATTAACTGTTTATCATTGATTGTTTAATTATAATAATATCATTATAAATTGATTCAACATTTATATTTTTGAAGTCATATATTTTTACGATTATATTTTTACGAACTAATATAGATTATTATATAATAATAAATATTCATTAAACATAAAAGAAATTGAATAAAACATAATTTTTTTATAAAAGAAGGATTATTAATTACTTACCTTTTCAAAATATATTTTAATTTAAAAATCATATATACTAGAAAATCAATCTTCTATTATATAAAATAAATTAATATGATCTTTAATTACACAAACCACTTTATTTCTATATTTTTACCTTCAAAGTGACGTTGAAATATTTAAAAAAAAAAAATAAACTTCACCGAATAATCTTTAATTTTGTTTTTGTTTAAAATACTGTGTAGAATTCAAATTTTTATTTTAAACAATATATTATATTTTTATACTCACTTCGTTTGCTACTGTGAGCCTGTAAATGCGCGGTAACAACGTCATAGAGCTTCTCTCGTTTCGTTTGCAAATAATCCCTGCGACGAAGCTGACGAATTAACAGTCCACCTGTATGATTTATGTGATCACGCAATGATCCAAGTAAAATACGAAGCTCACTTGTACCTGTAAAAGATTAGCGAAAGATACATTAAAATAATAACCAAATTTTGTATTATCAAGTTGACACCTTTCTAATCAAGATTTCATAAATTATATTTTTTATTCTTTTCTTACATTTTAAACAAAATTTCACATAAAATAACATATTTATTGATGAATTTGTTACAAATTAAATAATTTTAAAAGGTAAAGTAAATGTTTTGGGCTTTGTTTTTTTACATACGTTAATGTCTTTAATAAATAATCAGCTAATTATAGTTATATTTAGTTAAAATGAAATAAAGTTATTTCCAAAAATAAAATAAATTGTATCATGAAGTCGTTAACATAAAATATTATTACTCATTGTTATTATTTAATAATAAATTCTAATACAGTCTATTTTAAAGTATAACTAAATATAATTAAAATTTTAATATTAAGCAAAATACTTTTTAAGTAAGAAAAATTTTTTATATTTCTCATAATATTTGTTACTGAATATAATAAAATAAAACAGGTTATTAGACATCTAATCTAACCCCTATTATAAAGGCGTATTAGAATAAAAATAGAGTAAATACATATTGATCGATAAAAATTAAAATATCTAATTAATATCTGTATCTATTGCGTTATGAAGCAGTAAGAGTTTGATTATTTAGACAAATAAAGTGATAATTTTGAATATTCTTCGACAATAATTTTTTTTTAATTAAACATAAAATTATAGTTTCAATGATATAAAATTGATCTGTAAAAATACGTTATTTAATTCTGAACTTTTTAATATATTAATATACACGGTAAAGGAATTAAAGAAATTTATTTCTTATTAACTGAAAGCATAATTGATAAATGATAAAAAAAAAACTTTTTTTTGATCAGTTTTTAATCAACATTTTTTACATCTGTGATTTTATAATTGTATAACTACATAATTTTATAATTTTATAATATTAATATTATAGCAATTCTCATTAATTATGCAAATTTTTCTACAAATTGCAAACAAAATAATTTTTTTTTCTTATTTCTTATATCGTTATTTAAAAAACTAAATGAAATAGTGAAAATTTTTATTTTATAAAATAAAAATAAAAAATAATTTATTTATAAAAATTATGACAGCATAAAATTGTTTTTCCTGTTCTTTTTTATAATAGATGTTTATTAAAGTATTTTAAAATTTTTGTATTTCTTTCTATAACTTTTAGAACTTTTATATACACTTAGAATAGCTCATATGAATATTAGTTTTATAATTACTTCATGAAATTAACAAAATACAGGTTTGTACCAACACTGTCTAAAAACTATTCAAAACCTATTTTCTTTACAGACTTAAAATTAATACAATACATATGGCTCTTCGTATTATAAACTAAAAAAAATTTATTCAAAGAAATTATGAGGACAACAACGTTAACATAATATAAAGCTTCGATGCATTATAAAAAGTCAAAATTAATTTTTTTATAAATAATTAAAAATTTAATAAAGTAAATTTAAGTAAATTAATTTAAGTAAATAAATTATTTGTATTACAAATTAATAACATAATTAAAATTATGACATCCTATATTATTAGGAAAATTGTATTTACAACTATTAATTAACTAGCTTACTAATTGAAAATTTTTTCAGAATTTTAATGAAAACAGGTTCTCTTTTAATTCGAAAAATCGTACAGCATATCTGTAGAAGTGAATGACCCCAGAGTTTAGCTTCATTTACTTGGTTGCATACATGTTGATTATATTTCAAACTATATATATATATATATATATATGTTTGTAAATTTTTGCATATATTGTTTCACTATCTAAAAAAATTTATCTTTTGTCTTAAGTATGATAAATATGGTAAAGACTATTATTATTCAGTCATATCTGTTTTGATATGACATAAATTTGCGATTAGATAAAGTTTACATTTAAAATACTGTCGCAAAAGCATAAATATGTTTACACTTCCGTATGCGTTATTTCATTTTAATTACCTTTTTAAATGAAATAGTTAATTCTATTTTTTAGAAAGTTGAAAAAATAAAAATTAATGAATAATTATTTTTTATAATTTTTTATTAAATACTAAAAAATTTATTTTTAAATTCTAAATTCAAATTTATAAGTACAATTAACTAAATTAACTGTAAATAACAAATTTTTAATGGGTAAATACAAGAAAACTAAATAAGTATTACTTAAAATTATGCGTGAATTAATCCAAGTAATAGTCATCGGTCTTTAACATTTGCTCTCCATACGTATAATTTCTCATGTTCGTGTATATCATTCATTTCTATTAAATGATTCGTCTTTGATTCAAGGCTCAAGAACAATTTCTTAATCAAACCTTTCATCTTATTCATTTATCTTATTTTCAAATAAATCTTTTTATAATCTAAAATTCAATTGATCAAACCATTTTACAAGACTCTAGAAATGTCCACTTTTTACTAATAAATATTATTTTATCAATGTTATAATTTATAATTTTAATAAATAATTAATTAAATGATAGATATTTAAAATTAATAGCGAAAATAGTATTTTTATACATAAAATAAATATTGATAAATTAAAAAGTGTTTTATTACTTATTGTATTTGTTTAACTGTTTTCATACATACATTTATTTAGAATTTTCCCTCAAATTAACTTTTTATTTACAGAAAAAATAGGTATTAAGATTTTTCTATTAAAAGTATTAAATAAAAGTTAAATTATGATTTTTTTTTAGAATAACTTCATTATAAAAATTTTGAGTTGCTTAAGAATTTATTTCAATTATTTAAAAATAAAAAATAATTTCTTATAAAGTTTAGTTGATTTTTTAACAAATATAAATTTTACAATATCAAAATGAAAGGGTTCTAAACGTGTCTAAATTTTTGTATTATTTTGATTCATGTAAAACATTAATACAATTTTACTAAAAAATTATTTTCAAAAATTTAAATATTATACTTACTAAATTTATAATTAATTTTTAATAAATATTATAATTTTTTTTCTATTTATGTTAAGAAATTTTGAACATAAAATTATAAATGAGTTAAATAAGTATACAACTTTTTAATTAATAATCGATTTAATTATATTAAGTAAAATACTGAATTTTACTTCCCTATTCGAATAACATTTTTCTACTTTTAATTTCACTGACAAACATTAAGAAGAACACTTAAATAATTAAATAACTTGAAAATAAAATTATATGAAAATCTATAATAATCTGATAAATCGCTATTTAATTTTTTTAAAATATTTACTAACAACACATAATTAATAAAAATAAATAAAAATCGATTATTAAAAATCAATATAATCTCTATATTTAATTTTTTAAAACAAATTAGATAATGCTTTATACTTCAAGAAGCTGACCGAGCAAATTATACTTGCTAGAATATAAGAGAGGAAAAAAAGGAAGCAGAAAAAAGGTGAAACTGACACAAAATATGAATAAGACACGGAAAGTTTTATCATTCAAAATAGTTGCTCAGTCATATTTATACATATAAAATAAGTATCAATAATTTAATTTTTTTTAATTTTTTAATTTAATTGCTGAAATTTTATTTATTTATGGAAGACTTAAAATTTTATAAAAACTTATATTACATAAATAAGTTTGCGTTTATAAATATGATATCATAATTTAAATGTAATTAGAAATTTGATATATCTAAATATTTTTGTATGAGAAAGAAATGATATTAAATATTTAAAGAGTTGCAGTTAGAACAAGAGAAATTTTCCAATACATTGCTATTTAAAATAATAAAAACATTAAATATTTGTATCCTAACGAAATTTTCATTTATTTCTTTTACTTTCGTAAATACTGTTTAAATCAGAAATCACGGAAATATTATAGATATATGTGTTAATTTTATAAATTTTTAACTTTTATAATTAACAATCTTTAATATAAAATAGTTAAACATTAGTTTTTGATTAATAATATAGTATATATTTATTCACTTTTAAAAATTATTTATTAATAATTTATTGATTACGAACTTTTGAAATCCTTTGTTTGTTAAAATAAATACCTTATTTCTCATCAAATATTATTTTAAATGTTATAAGAAGGATTATTTTTAAAAGATAGCTTAAACAATAACAGTTAAATAATATTTATCTGGTTATAATGGCTTGTATTAAATTTCTGAGAATTACTTAGAAAGATATACAGTTGCAACAAAAACAATAAGATGTTCAAGAATAGTCAGACTTGACTCTATAATATTGATACTAGACTACTTTTGGTACTAAAGCAGATTATAAAAAAATTGAAACAGAAAAATAAAATAGTTTGTCATGCTGGGGTTTCAAGCTTTCTACAACACAGCCATAAGTACTTGCTTTATCTCATCGCAGTGTGAAGAACTACTTCAAGTTATATTGTCAAGCTCTTTTCCATGGCTACAGACGAGGATTTTTCGAAAAAAAAATCTGTAGCACGTATCACAATGTATTTGAAAAAAGATGCTGACGTCTTTTTAAAAGACTTCTTCTTGTGCTACTTTGCATCTTTTTGTCATGTATCATTATATATTTTATAAACCCATTAATATTTTTGATAATGGTAATTGATTTATCTTAAAATAGCAAAATTATAAATGTATATAACTTTTAAATCATCATTAAAAATATTAAAGTTATGTTCCTATGTGTTAACGTATACATTAATATTAATTTATTTTCAAAATTTGGAAATGTTCCTACAGAATCTATACATAACTCAAAATTAAAAATTTATTTGAATCAAATAAGATATTTTTTAAAATGCAGCGTCATTTTAATTTTTTAAATTAATAATTCATTTATTTTATTTTATTCTTTTCCAAACATAAAAAATTCTAAATATTGTATTTCATCTATTATTTTCAAAAACCTCTCTTGATATTCTCTTGATTATTTTTACTAGGTTAATTTACTCTTCTTTAAAGAAAGCATATAAATATTGTCTTCTTTACATTTACATTTGCAATTATATAATATATATGAATTTTATGGTAAAATGATCAAAAAAACTAATGAATTAAAAAAATATTTTGAATTATTAGACTTAAGTTTTATAACAAAAATAAATTGTAAAGAATTTTTATGTTTTCTTTATAAAAAAATGATATTAAAATTAAAAAAAAAAATCTGATTTAAATTTAAAAAAAAAAAAACTTGAAAATATACGTAAAATTTCTTTTAATTCTTATATCAATTTAATACCTTGTTCTAATTTATTAATTATTAAAAAATATTTGGCTAAAATTATATATTTGAGAAACTTCATATTTAATGAAGTTTATTATAGTAACAGTATTAATTTATAAAATATTAAAATATATATTTTTAATAGGAGAAAATGACTTACAATTAACTTACTCATTTCTGTTTAAAAATTAGTTAAATTATTTCATAAAAATTAAGAGATCATGTAATATTACCATTTATTAAATTATCAAATATTTATAATCGTAATATATTACAAGTATATTATTTAATATTTGTGTTCAATATAAAAAATTTAATGGATTATCGTATCAAATATTGTCCATATTATACTCAATATATTTATATGTATAATAATAATAATTATTATAAATTTTTTGTTCGCATTGAACTAAAAAAAATATGTAAAAAAATATACAATTGTATTAACAAAGTGATCATTTTATTATACACATGTATTCTTATAAATATGCATGGGTTAATTCAATTAGATTTTTTAGCTATTTCTTGGTTTTTTTTTCTATTCTCCAATTTATTTCATGAACACTCGTTTGGTACACTTAAAGTGTGATAATTATTTATCTTTATCTTTAAGAAATGTTAAATCAATAGATATGTTACTTATACAAAGTATATAAAGCTTTCATTATTATTAAATAAAACTTAAGTATTAACAGAATTTAAAAAAATAATTACTATGCATTTTCTTAACTAATTTTATTTATTAATTTAAGTAGAATATTAAAGAGAAACGATTTTAACATATTATGGAATCTCTTTCACACGTTATAAATATTAAAGATGAAATCAATAAAGTATAATAGAAAAAAGGGCAATATTCTAATTTAGAAGTTTAATTAGTTAAAAATTATTTTCAAAATAATACTTTGTTAAAAATTATCTTTGTTAACAACAACAATAAATACAATTAAATATATTTAAAAATTAAAAAATATTGATGAGTATTAAGAGATCATCTGCAAACTAGATATAGATCGGTGTTTGAGTAATTTTAAAAAATTACTTAAAGTTACTTGGGTATAATCTTTATCGAATATATAATTATATGTAAGGTAAATATTTTGAATAAAATTTAGTAATTTAATACATTTTTTATAAGACTAATTTATTGATTTATTCTTATTTATACATATCCTATAGAAAAATTTTTTTTTAATTATATATAAAAAATATTTATTTTGAAATTTAAAACAATATTTTTCATATTAAAATATTTTTTCAAAAGCAATATAATTCCAGTAATAGAAATAAAAAAGAATAAATATCATTTTTGAAAAACAATTTGTCGTAGAATTTTTTTGCTTCTATTTACTAGGAAATAATTTTTAAAAATATATACATAAAAAAAATTAAAAAAATGTAATATATCATAATATAATTTTATACGTTTTCTTACATTTTAATTCCAATCGAGTTTTCTGCAAATGAGGTCTATGATATCGACGCGATTTCCATGACGAATTGGTGGAATCACTCTCAGATCTACTGCGACTGACACTTACTGATCCGTAAATATCTATCAAGAGCTGATTCACCAAAGTGGATACCATGATTTCTTGCTTTACTGTTGTTTGGGATGGTGGTGATGGATACATCTTTTAAAAATCCATAATTGATTAAAAAAAGTTTGCAATAATATTTAAAGAATATTAATGTAATGTAAATTATACATATATAATATTATTATATTTCTTATTTATTTTTTAAGACGTTAATTATATACATTTTTTATAATTTATTCATGTAATTTTATGATTGGTGTCTTAAAAACATAATATTTTTACTAATTATAATATTATGCTAACATTTTACAAACTTCTAATTTTTATCAATATAAATATTACATTAAAATATTAAAATAAATATTTATTGTTTTTTATCATTATTATCTATTTAATAGAAGTCTATCATCAATTATTATTATTTATACATAATTATTTTATTATATATTTATTGTTTATAAATAAATCATTTGACTAAATTAATCGTATTAAATGAAAATCGTTATAGTTGAAATACTTGAATAATTTATCGATTTTAAACATATTTTTTGTAGAAATTACTATAAATAAAAATAAAATATGTCGTACATTAATAAAAATTAAAGTTAATTTTTAATATACTATAAAATCATATAATTTTCCTTTACTTTTCCATTTATACAAGATGTATTAGATACAATAAATAACTGTAATAAAATATTATTGAATTGATCATTCAATAGTTTATATAATTATTTATTTATAATCAATTAAAAAAAAGCTTTATAAAATACAAGCAAAAAATTTTTATTAGAAGAATATTTTTTTTATCGCTGCAAGAAAAATCAATGAAAAATATTTTTTTGTATTAAAATATTTGGTGAAAAATTACGTTATCATAAACAAATAGTTTATTGGAAATAGCGAAAGAAATATAAAATTAATTTTATTTTGATTATATATAATAAATATTAAAATTATGACATTTTATTATTTATGAATAAATATTAAAATTATGGCATTTTATTATTTATGAATAAATATTAAAATTATGACATTTAATTATTTATGAATAAATATTACAATTTTTTAAATTTTATTCTATTTTAATAAATATGTTGAGTTGAAATTTAAGATAATAAAAACGGATGTACTTATTAAACTATTGACTCATGGTATGTGAATAGTATAATAATATAATATGTAACATTGTAAATTATGCGTTTAATGATTAACCAAACATTTTCAACAACTTGCATAAAAATTCCTAAAAATATACGCAAGATTATATTACGTTACATTTGATTAATAAACGAAAATATTTTTATTTCTATATACTTAAAAAATCCGTGGTTAATAAAAATTTGTTTACGCATCAAAATATTTAACTTCAATCTCAGTATTAATTATTTGTAAAAATTTATTATTTGATGTCAGCACATCTTAAAACCAAAAATCATAATTTTGATAAATGATAGTACCTTCGGTTTTTTTTCAACGTCACGTTTCATCCATGTTTTCTGAAGCGATTCATACTTCTGATCTAGTTTCATTGACGAATATTCTAACGATCTCGACCTAGTGAAGTTATGGGCCTCAGTGTCTTTGTTGAGATTAGGCTGAAGCGTTGCGATGCTCCGACGTCTTGTTCCGAGATCAACTCGTCGATTCAACTCCAAAAGATTTGGACCTTCTAGATACTGACGAACAAGATTTTGTCGTTTGCTCCAATTTATAGGTAATAGCTCAGTGGTGCCTTTTTGATGTGTGACAATGACATCTCCAAAAATTCGTTCGCTCTCCACGGCAACGCATTTAATACGGTAGCTGAGCTCTAAATCGCGACCACCAATCGGTGTCACTCGACATTTCATCTTAAGTATGATGCTTCACTTTTGTTCAAATGGACCAAATATTTTATTTTACCTGCTCATCATTGGCGCTAAACAATAGAGGGACATTATCAATAAATTTATACTTTTATATTTGAAAAATTTAATGCAAAACAAAGTTTAAATAATAATTCAAATGAATACAATACCATAATCACATATTATTTAATTATTCTTAATTAAAAATATTAATAAAAATTATAAAATTTTAAATTACTTAAACTCTACTTGTACCCATTAATCTTTTTATATTTTCTTGTATTCTAATGAAAACATTAATTTATACAAACTTATTCATAAGCTTCCATGTATAATGTAAAATAAGTCTCTATAAAATAATGATTACAATTTTCAATACAATAAAAAGATGATAAGGTTTTTTTATTATATAAAAATATTTCTCTTTAAAAGTATATAAATTATAAATTACTTTATCATTGATGACAGAAAAGCAGAGGAATAAGAAATAATTTGAAAACTATTGACACGTGATATTGAACATTTAAAACCGAGAAAGTCCGGATTAGCGTCTCTAGAAGGGCCACAGGTAAGCAAACCGGACTGAGCGTCGAAAAAGGGATAATCTAGACCCGCATTAATACAAGCGAAAAAAACAGATATTTTCCTACGCGTAAATATAATCAAAATACATAAACAATTGTAAAATATACCTAATGGTATATTTGAAAATAGGAAAATATCTCCTTCAGGACGACAGTTGAATAACCAACACTGACAGCAACATTTATACTTAAAATAAGAAAATTAAAAAGAGAAGAGTAATAAATTTTAATTTGACCTCAAATTAATACAAAACTAATATACAAAAATGATGAATCCTAATTTTTTGAACTTTATTTAATTGTGTAAGTACAATTTTTTTTATAAGTCAAAAAATGGCATAGGCTTCGGATATTATACGATGATTACTCAAAATAAATAAATTAACTAATTATTTATGAGGCAAAATACTATGTGTTTATAATATTATATTAAAAACTATAACTGTAAACACTATATTGACACACTATAAAATAAAACTATAGTTAAATTAATAATTTTATTTTATTGTTTAATACACTAATTTCTTTATTTATTTAATTAAAATCATCATAAATAATAAACAAACAGTGTTGTAAAATTAAATTCCTACTAAAATTACCATTTTTTAATGTACTTATTATTATTTTAACGATTCACAACAATATTTAGAAAAAGATCTAAAAATATTTGAAATAAAATTTGGGACGAATATTAATATTTTATGATTTGATTTTTCTTTTTATTTTTTTAAATATTAATTAAATTATTTTTACATTAATATATGTTCCGTTTGGTGAAAATTTAAAAAATAGTTATTATTTTAGAAGTTTTATACATTGTATTTGATATAATAATTTATAATGGATAATATAAAATCATAATAAATAATTTCTACATGTTTGTTTTTGTTTTTTAAATAACTTTTACCGACACTGACACACTTACTAAGTCTCTATCACTCTCGTTTATAGCAAAATCGACTTAATTAGTTTATTATATTTAAATTTAAGCAAATATGAACAAACACGCTTTCTTCAACATTTTTTTAATAATCTTATTAATTATAAATAAATAATATTAAAGTTCTGTTTTTAAACCTTTTGAAAATTATATAAATTTAAGAATGTTAACAATTTTCTTAAAATCCATCAAATTTCTCCATCAAAAACCTTGGAAAGAAATATATATATATATACATATATATATATATTAGAACCTTAACATACAAGGAGTATATTTTCATTATTTTTTTAACATCAACCTTTAATAAATTTATTTTTAATCAGATAGATTAAAATAAAAAAAGGATAATTTTTTATTATAATTATTATACGCTTATTATAGTTTTTATAAAAAAAATTTTTATTGTAATTATTTGATATATACTGCTGCATAAATTAATTCAAATTTCTTTGATTAAAAATACTAAGTTTATAAAAGCCATAGAAAAATTTAAAAGAAGCTATTATTTTTACAATTTTTTAATTTTAATGTTACTTTAGGATTGTCAGTACTTAGAATATCAATCCTTTCCATTTTTAAATTTAAACAATATTTATAAAAAATTTTAATTATATTTTTTAAAAATCGATGTTCTTCATTAAATATACAATTATCAATGTCTTAAACATTATATTTATATTTAGAATATCTCTCGTTTTTTAAATACTAATTATTTTTATATATTTTATAAGTATTACTATAAATTTTCAAATGTGTTTTGAATAACTTTTTAATTGAAGTAAGACAACATTAATTACATAATTTTGCATTGACTTATACTTTTTCTTTCCTTAGGAAAATTTAAGTTAATTTTTAAAGAAAAATTTATAGATTATAATAATAACAAGATAAATGAGAAAAATTGTATTAAAAATGCATTATTTTAATTATAAAATAAAAATTTCATAATATATTCTGACAAATTTTCGATTTTTGATTTAATAATAACTATTAAAATTACAGTAAATTTTTATAACATACATATTTTACAATTAAAATATGTTATATTTACTTTTAATTATAATCAAATTTAAAGAAATAAATAAAAAAATGAATTAATAATTTGAATACTTTTTATAGCTAAAACTAAAATTTTGAAATCTTTAATAAAATTGATTAGTTTTAGAAACTATCGATAAATTATAAATAAAAAAATAATTCGTGCTCTTTATGATAAAAAGAATTATTTAAAAAAAAATAATGTATTTTATACCATTAAAATTTGTTTACAGAATTTAATTATATATTTTAACATCCTATATTTCAATTTTTATAACCTAATTTTTTTTCACTTTTCTAGGTATCGTTAAAAAAATAATTTTTAAGATTACACATTTTAATTATTTAATATAGTAAAAATTATTTTTATTTTCAATCGTTTATTTTACATTATAAGATTCATTAGCTTAAATAAATAATTTCTGTAAATAGATTCTGTTTTATACTTCTCGATTTAAAAGTGATATTTTTATAATATTATATATATATATATATATATATATATATATATATATTACAATAGATTTTTTAAAAAGAAATATAAAATATAAATATTAAATAAATTTAAAAGATATATTACAAATACGCGAGGAATACCTTTTAATAAAAACTACGACCCCGATATTGTCTAGATCACAACGGGAAAGTAATATTCATAGTTGTTTTAAAATTATCCAATTATCCATGTGAAGAATAAAATTACTTTCTTGAATTATATTTTAATAATATAACTGTTTCACGTTTTCAAGATGTATCGAAGTAATAAACTTTTACAATATGCTGCGGCGGTTTGAAAACTATTGAATTGAACATATGTATTGATTTTTTTTATAATATATAAAAAAATTAAAAAAAGAATATTAAATATCTGTATTAATAAAATTTTCAGTCAATCTATGCAAAAAATAAAATTTCATGTCAGAATTTTGTTATTATTAAAATGAATGAACTACACTATAATATGAATTTAGATTTAAGATATAATTACTTATTGAAATAGAAGATAGATATTTTTTAATTTGATTTTCAAAATTTAAGTTAATACTATATATTCTTCATTTAATTTTCATAGATCTAAATTAATGTGCAAAAAAATGTGAAGAATAAAATTTTGTATTTTAGATCTCGTTTATTAAAATATATATTTAATGGATGTAATTCAAACAAAAGACAAAGGCTATATATTTTTGCACATATTTAATACACTTATACAATTTTTCAAGTGATTATTATTTCATGAAAATTAAAAATGTACATTATAAAATTTAAAAGCAAATATAAATAATATATCATATTATTATAACTGGCATAGAATATTTTAATGTTTTAAAATGATTTCAGATTTAACAGAAAAAAACAACTTTATAGATATAGAAAAAATGTTAACAATTATTTATTTTATAATCAATGAAATAGTTTTGAGTATCTAGTTCAATATGCGTTTTATATTAACCAATAACTTTGTATAAATTCTTAAAAAAAAAATTGAAAACAACTTTATGTAATATGTCCCAAATAAACAATATTAAAATTACAATTTTTTGTTTTTAAATAAGAATGAAATATTTTAAATTCTTAACGTCGTAATAATGTTAAATAAAGTATATAATTTTTTAATACACAATTTTGTATTACGAGTTAAATTAATAAACTAATGGATTGATGGATAGTTATTGATACATATAAAACTAATTTTGAAAGCAAAAAATCAAAAATAATTATTGAATTATTTTCAATACATATTTACGAACGTTTTTTTAACATTATTGTGTGTTATTAATTTTTCTTTTTCAGTATTATTTCTATATATAAATAGGATTTAATTAAATGCAATGAAAAATTATAAACTAATACATTTATAAACAAACATTACGGAACAAATTGAAAGACTAGAATGTGAGCATGTACATAAATTATGTTTTTAATACTTTTTTTAATTTTAATTATTATAGGTAAGATGATTGATAAAATTTATCCATTAATTAAAAACAATAAATTTATGTGTATTATAATAAAATTTAATAAAAGTATTATTTGTTAAGTGTATAATATTATAGAATAAATATTTTAAATATAATAAAGTATTATATTAAAATAATAGATATACTTTTTATAATTAATATAATTGATTATTTATTTAAATAAATTAAAAATTGCTTATTTTCCTTAAATTTTAAGTTTTAAAAGTATTTAATAAATAAAATACAAAGGAAACGTTTTTGGCATATAATTAGATTAGATTTTTTTAATTTTGTTAAGATGTAATTGAAACTTGTATAATTAAATTTAAATTATAAGTAGAGCCAAATTTATTTTTAACTTCTATGAATACTATTTAATATAATATTAATACGGTAATATATAAAATATTTCTTTATGGTTCTATATAATTAACGTTCATCATGATTAAATAAGGAATACAATTACATTTTATATTCTATTTATATTTTCTTATATTTATTATCTAAAATTACAAATAAAATTTATTTTTAAATAAAAATTTTTTATTTTCAATATAATTTAATTAATTTTCTTTATTCTAATATAATAAATTATGTACTTTTTTAAATATTTGCAAATTTTTATTTCCTTAAAATTTGTTATTAATCAGGATATCATTGATTAAATAAATAAATTTGTGATTATAACAATTTATTTTGAATAATAAAAATAAATGCTACTTCAAATTATATTAATGTATTATGCCTATTTTTTTATTGTGGTACAATTCTTAAAAGAATATTTTTATACTGTGAATAATAAATGTTCGCTTGTAAATTTATGCCTAAGATTCAAAACTCATTCAGTTATATTGAATATATACATAAACAATTGTCATTAAAAATATAAAAATAATAAAAATAAATAAATTATTCTATTACATACTGTATGCTATAAATTCAAAGAGCTTAAAAATATTTTTAATAGTACAGTAAAAAAAAAGTTTAAAGTAATAAAACAATTCGAATATAAATATTTATAAATTGTAAAATATATGTAGAATATATTTAATTTAAATATATATAGCTCCGTCATAAAATAAATATAACTCTATAGCTTGATTTAAAACTGCTATTAATAACTAATCTATTAAAAATGATTTTTAATTTATAAGGAAAATTAATCTTCATATTAATATGAAATGTATTTATATGTAAGAAACACATTGCTTTTCATAATCATGAGATTTTCTTAAATTTAAGTTTGACATAAACAGTTATTAAATAATTATCTATAGTTTAATATTTTTGTATTTTATAAGTATCTTTCACATAATTTAATAAAACAGATAAAATAATAAATAATTTATAACAACAATTTGTCCTAAAAATAATTTCACGTGAATTTTAAATTGCAGTTATCATCGTGTTATAACTTCAATATATGCAAGTTAAACAATTTTTATTTTGTTTGTTTCTATAAAGTAATTTTTTTAATAGAAATTAATGTAGTTATAATAAAATTATACGATACAAATTTTTTATATTATACTTAAATAATTAATTTACCTTTCATATTTTTAATTCAGACTACATATTATAGATGTAAATAAAATTAGTAATTTTCAAAAAATATGTGCAAAAATTTACCAAATAAAGTATGTTATATATAAGCAAATAATTAAATATTATTTATCATAATATTTAAACGAAATATTAATAATTATTTTTGTAGCAAATTTTTATTAATAAAGTAGTATATGAATATTATTGTATTAAAATATTTTTATTAATATTTCCTAATTAATTTATTTAAAGTATTCTTTACAATAGCCTTATCCGTTTAATTTACAAGGAAAATTAAAAAATAAAATAAACTTGAATAATTTTAAATTGTATTATCTTCAAATTCTTTTAAAAATAACTACAATAAACTTGCTCTAGATTGTTTTTCAGACTTTAATAGGTTTTTTATTATCAAATTATAGATTAATGCTACTTCGGATAATATATAAAAATTCTTTACTTTATTTGTGAATTAAAAAAAAACTCGCAAATTCGGCTTATAAACATTTCACTCTAAGAAGAAATTACACATTTTTTTATAATGAAGGATATAAATAACTTTGTACGTGATAGTAATAGTTCGATGCTGACGCGAACTTTTACCGCGCTACTACTGTCGGGCTACTTTATCTCGTTTTTACTTACCGCGGTAGTGCCCTTGCATATGTTGCTAGAGTCAAACCTCAACTGAAAGTGTTGGTGATAATGATACATTTTATTGAGTCCATGCACACATGCGACTCCAAGTCCGATGGTGACTCGCTTAAAAAAGTAGTGGGGACGCGTGTGTTTTTATGTACATGTTGGTATATACATATACATATCATGATCAAGCCTACTGAACTGATAAAAAATTGAACAAACAAAATTTTTACTTGGTCTTTAATTTGCTTTGAAGCTAAAGCTATTATTTTACTGAATGACATAATAAAATATATATCTTACCGAAATCTAATTTTAATGATAAGATTTATTTTATATGTAGAAGATTTTTGTTTAATAAATACATGCATATATTTTATAGTAAAAAAACTTTTAAAATTTAAAAATAGATCTTACAGTTGATTGTAAATTTATATATATAGTGCTAAAAGCTTGTAAATATTTAAATTTTATACATTTCATCTTAATAGTATAAATTTTTTATTGAAATTTAATTTAACAACTCTCTTCTAATAATCTTTCTAATTTCTAATAAGAAAATGTAATAAAAGAAATTATTTAATATTTGCGATAAATATGGCATGTAAGAGTCATGATATGGAAATGAACAGTAAATATTTCTTCAAAATACATTCTTTATTGATATATAACTTATTTCAATTGCAATCGCAATTGACGGTTGCATAACATATTCATTACTATTAACTATTACTTTTCAACATCAGAATAAAATAAATTGAAAAAAAAAACAGAGTGGAGTAGACAAAAAATAAATTAAAAAAAACAGAGTGGACAGAGTTGGATATCTGGAATTGTAGCACTTGAAATAGGTTGAAAATAATTTAACATTTTTTATTTAATATAACACAAAATATTTTCTTTTTAAAATAAATAAGAATAAAAATTTAAAAAACAAAATTCTATCTTATACAGCGAAAAATAAATCTTTCTATTTGAAATACGAAAAAAGCACATATGAACGAATCATAATTTTCAAAATGAGATATTTTACAAAATTATGACGCAATCGTATGTTAAATTCGTTTTTATATCATCCATATATTGTTTCTTTTTTCTTTATTTATTTTTTCTTTAACATTTTGTTACGTGAAATTATAACAATAACAACATTTTAAACTTTGTAAAAAATATAAATGCTCACAACTTCCATAATATCAAAAGCGGAGACAATTTCTTCATTGCATTGACAATTAAGAGTATTAAAATTTTCAGATCTACCTGTCAAGTGTTAGTCATAAACATGAACGCTCAAATTTTAGTTTAAGCATTAATTATACTTGTATATGAGGTGTAAAAATAGTTAAAAATTTGCTCTATATTTTAATATTTCAGAAGAACCGTAATTTTAAACTAAAGAAATTTATATTATGATAAGAATATCTCATATCATCAATTCGATTACCTAATTTGTAAAATGTTTTATCTAACTTTTTCAAAAATAAAGCAATTCTATTATTATTGGATATTATAATTTCAGTATTTTTATTTTGGTCTAAAAATCATCTATAAATTTATCGATAAATCTTGTAATTCGAATCCATGATATTTCATGTACGTTGGTCCTCTGAAATAAATTACTTGAACATAATTAAATCTATCTTGCTAAATTTGCAGTTAACTAGTTACTGATCAGGTGGCATCTTTATATATATGTAATGCTTAATATACGTTAATACAAATGCATTTTACAAATATATTAATGTACAGTATATTATTTTTATAAATTTATAATATGAAGGAAAATATAAAAATAATTATTTAAAAATTGAAAGTTTTTTTTAATTCACTCTAATACACAAAAAAATTGAAACTTAAAATCATTAGTATAAAAAATTTCAATAAATGATTTCATTATGTTCTATTATATTTTAGAATTAAATAAGTAACTTAAACATTCTTATACGCTTTTTACAATAGCTCATTCTTTTATCATATTCTTATAGAACTGCATCTTTCAGATAATTAACCATATTCTTATTTTTTTATTATAACTCCTTGAATGTATTTTAGAAATTTTGTTATTTTCTTTCACACACTAACGCGGCTGCCTGGAACGAGCACACAGGCACTCACATACTTTGTATTAAATTAATTTTTTAAACGTACATTGTTCTTGGCTTTTATAGTGCTTATACCTAGCTTCTAATTGTTTATTGTATCTTTCATTGATAAATGATCCACCATTCAGTATGTATTTCTTAAATAGTGAGGTAAAAAATCTTACATCATTTATATCAATTATAAAGTACAATAATTAATTATAATTAGTAAATATCAGCGTCACTAAATAAAATGAATAAAAAGAATTTAAGAAAAATATTTCTAAATTAAAAAATAATATAAGTAAAAATTGCTGTTTAATTCAATTACATTTTGAAAACCATAACTATCACAAACAATAACATGAATTCTAAATAAAAGTCAAAAAATACTTTCCATTGATAGATACTCTGAATAGTTCGTCGTGTACATCAATTCTGAAATCCTTTTTCTGATCAATTAAAATTTTTTGTTATTTTATTTATCAGTATCTTTATTTGATTAATAATCAAATTAAATATAATTTAACTACTTTAATTTATCTTTCATTAATTAATTAAATCAATTAAAAATTTATTGATTAAATTTGACATATCTTTAACAAATCTTTAATTCAATCAAGATTATCCTTATATTGACAATTATACCTAGAAATAATAATATTATTATAATTATTAATAAATAATTAATAAATAAATTATTATTACATTGTTTTCGAAGTATAATATAAAATTGAAATTATAATATATCTTGTAAGCGTAAAAGAAAAAGAAGCCCTAACGGATTCTTGCAATTTTATTAAAATATGAAACACTTTATTCTACATCATTATAATTTACTTGGGTTAATTATTATTATTCCAAACAAAAATTATTATTTGACGAAATTATAATTTCATTTAATTATATTTTCATTTCATTCCATGTTCAAAACTCTTTATTTTGTTAAAAATATTAATGAGGTATATTTAAAATGCAAATGAGATTGCAATATAAAGCGACTTTTTATGAAAATGATTAAGGTGATATACTGAAAGCACCTACTTTTTAATTCTTTAAATGATTTACTTAAGGTAAAGTATGTCTACATCTAAAATAGATATTTTAAAAGTTAATATTCGACTTATATTAAAAGTAAATATGCTATTGCATCGTATGATTAGTTCTAAAATACATTTTAGACGTAATAAATATTAATTTTATGATTTAAATATTTATTACATATTTATAAAATCGTTCTTGACAAAGAAAATACGTAAATAATTAAATTTTATTAATTAAATTAAAATTTCTAATGAAATTAATGTTTCTGATAATGAATGCACACGAACTTTTATTTAACTTTATAACATAGGGAGGACTTTCAACTACTCTTGCTACAGGCCTACATGGAAGAGTATTAAATGTATATATCTAATTATTCATGTGTGATTTCATATTTAACTATATAATAAATTAAAATTACTTTTCAGAATTCGGATTATTCATATTATATATCGTAAAATTCATTGAGAAAATATACTACGCTTAACATGATCGAGGACGGAATTGGGATTTTTTTTCATCAAGTGAGTTCAGTATATTCAGTGAATCCATGATTTGGTGGACCAAGTAAAAGCACTCCAACACTTCGATCTTTGGAAGCAGTAACAATATCTATTTTATTTTAATTTAAGAAAATAAATATTTTTTATTAATACAATTAAACGTTTAAATTTTTCTAATTTAGAAAAAGGTATACGACATTAATATTAAACGCTTTTAGTTCATGAATTATAAAAATTTTATTTTTAAATAATCTAATATAATATAGTACTCTTCATAGAATAAAAATTAAAATAAATAATAATTTCTCATTGCATTATTTTCATCTCAAAAATTTTAAATAAATATTTAAAAAAAACAACTTTTTTAAACTTTTCTCAAATCTGTCACCACCACCTAAAATTTAAAATCCGTAACGAAACGTAGTATTTGAAAAGGATACATTCATCATACGGTGAAATATCTAAATCCTGAATGTCGCTTTTATGCCGATAAACCTCGCCAAGATATTCATGTCTATCAGGGTATCGTCTGTATCTTCTAAGAATGCCACCATCACAGACAGAATATAAAGTACTGCCATTTGAAGTATAACGCAACTTCCATACAGGAAAAGCCTTATGTTCTTTTAAAAGTTCCTGAATACCAGAATCCGGAACATAAGCAGAAACAAGATCTCCACCATTCAGAATCAAGCCTAATAAATCAAATAAATTTACGTTTCATACATTTCGTAACTCTAAGAAATAATAAATGTCTTTTAAATAATTATACAAGATACTAGTTAAAACAAAGAGAAATATAAATGTGAAAATATTTTGAAGCTGTTATATCTACCAATTTTCATTTTTCATAATATTATATATAATATTAATGAATATTGCAGTAACTTATATATTCAGTACGTATGTTTTTATTTGTGAATAAAATGTATTTATTATCTAAAAAAAATATTAATTTATATACAATAGAATTTTTTACTTAGAAATATATAAAAAAAAAAGTAAATAATAAAAGTATATTCTAGATTCAAATTATTACTTTTATGTAACTATTTTAAAATAGCTTCATAAAAATGTCTGTACATAGGTTACCTATTTTTCTTAATTTTATTGAAATATTATAAAAGTATTATTTTTTTAGATTTTGTTTCATATAAATATTATTAAATTATATAAATCTTCTTTAACCAATCATTTTTTCAATTTTAATATGTAAGGATATTATGATACATGAAGTAATAAGTGATGAAAGTAAAAGGTATCTTGATTTTACAGACATCTTTTTATAAAATATTACAATATATTACTATAAAAACCATCTTCAGCACTTCGACAAAATGGTTCAGGAGTGATGCAAACTGAATTAATAGAATGTCCAGTTTGAAATGCATAAATTACTCGTCCATCTGGTGATGAGACTTTACAGGTACCATCAGTTCCTCCTGTTAGAATTGAATTTTGCCAGGGCCAAGAAGTGGGTAAAAAACAAATGTCTCGAATAGTTGATCCATGTAACTATGTACAATATATAACATTAATTTACAAATACTAAACTATCGATTATAATTATAAATAAAACATTAGGAACCTAATCTGCTTTAAAATTCTTGTATTATACTTTCTAAAAGTACTAAATTTAATCATAATATTCCTTTAATGCAATTTAATTATACACACATCATAAACAAAATGTAAGGGCAGTGGAATCCGAAGATCAACATGTGTCAGGCCTTTACCATTGGCTGCCACAGAAACAGCTAAATTTGGTCCAGAAGGATCAGCTGCCAATCCTGTTCTATCTCTACCTCCATATGCACAATTATCATAGGACAAAAGTTGCTCTCCTCGCTCTACATCCACCACAACTAATCTTCGAGTATTTGTTACAGCTAATACCTGAATAATTTATAGATAATTAATGTTTTTATTAATTTTCTAATTGCTTAAAATATAGTAGTTAATAAAAAAAACGTAAAGATATTTTATTATACATATTAAAAAATTTTTGCAAAAATTATGTCATTATACCGACACATTTAGTAGTACAATAAATAATAAAATAATAAAAAAATATATTCTTTTAATTACTTTATAAACATTAATTTCTATACTAAATATAATATTTATTTATAAATTGATTTTAGTATTTGAAAATAAAATGAAATTTCACAAGAATAAATAAAAATTATATTTTTCTTATAAAAAAATTTCTTTAAAAAAAACGAATAAAATATAGTTATAATGAATAATTTAAAAAATGATATTTTACCATTTACATGAATATTTGTTAACATAATTAGAAAAAGTAATTAGAAAAAAAGTTAAATATTGTTAAAAAATTAATTTTTTTATTATGTTTAAGTGTCTATATTATATTTAAATTAAACTTTAAAAAAATTATCAATTTATATTTTAAATAAATATCTACTGATATAATTTTATTCAACCATTAAAGCTTATCTTACTTAAAGTATTAAAGAAAAAACATAAATATGATTCGTTATATTTTCAAAGAAATAATTGTATTTTACATTCTAATAATTATTACCATTTATTATTGCTTAAGATATTAGATTTTTTATAATAAAACTCAAAACTAAAGTAAATATTATTAAATAAATAACATTAAAATGAATACCCTTGAACCATCTGAAGTAAAACGTACAGCATTCACATTCTTTACTGGTGTCGTTGGTGTTATCTGATAGCACATAAGTAACTCCATTCGCAAGGCCGAATATAGGTTGACCTTGCCATCATAGCCACCAGAACAAAATAAGTATCTATCCTAAAATTACATTGTTGATTTATGTTAAAAATATTTTATAAATAATTTCTATTAATTTTAATACTTGAAATTATTCAGTTGTTATGTTTGCAATCTATACATAATAAAAATTAATTTTTTAATTTATTTATATCTGTTGATAAATAATATGTAATTCTGCTTTATATCTTGAAATATTTATAAGTTTTTTTAAAATTTTTTGAAACAGAATGTATTTCATAAATATTTAAATTATAATCGCTAAACTAATTTAATTCGATATTTTAATTTTATAATCGTTAAAAAACTTGTAATAAGTTACATTTGAGGATTTTCTTGAGGATTGTTAAAAATATTTAACAGAGCAAATCTAAAATACAAAAAGCACAGAAAATAATTAACTTTTGATATTTTTGATTTAAGATCAGTTAGAGGATGATGCATTAGTCACCAGTGTTGCCAAATGGTTTTAAATCAAATAGACGTCAGAGGGCAGGAAAGTAGCTTTATCTATAGCCCGATATACAGCGATCATATAAACCTAAATATAACAAGCCGAGAAAAATGCTTCTCTCATCTCAATCGAAGTATAATTATGTAAACACCAGTTATTTAATATTAAAAACTTTTCATAAATCATTAATAATAATACATTATTAACAAAATATTTTATTGAAATGGTAAGGAGTACATGCTCATTTCTTTAAAATATTCTTAAATAATTATCGTTGCATTATCTTTATTTAGCTTTATAAAGCTATAATAAATAACTGAAAGATATATACTTTTTACATCTAATTCTTAAAATTGGCATTTTTTCAACTTTGTTATTAATCGCGATTATAATTACTATTTAAGTAAACTTATTAGTATTTGATTACATATTTTATCATTTTTACTTAATTTATTTTCATATAACGCTGTCCCTATTTTAAAGAATATCATATTGTAAATAATGAGATATAATTTTTTTTATTTACAAATAAGCCTCACTAAACATTTTTTAATATAAAATTTATATAAAATTATTTTAAATAATTATTAGCATTAATTAATAATTTAATAATAAATATCTTATTCGCTTTAAAATTCATTACAAACGAGTTACATTAAATTAGCTATTATTTATGATTGCTTCAATAATTATTTACATTTTTTTAGGAAATTTTTTTTAAAGAGATAATAAATGACAAAATCGAACAAAGATTATTTGTTGCTATTTTAATTTAACAATTAAGAGGATTTCATATTTAATAAATATAGTGAGTTATTTAATACATAACTGAATTCCTATCTTTCTTAAATTTTTTTAATACAAAATATATAACTAATAAACTATACATTACTATCCTGTGTATGATTTAAAAAATCATTAAAAACCATTTGAAATTGACGTTGAAAATTTATAAACCTAGTTAATAAAATTCAATGAGCGTTAGTGTGTACATACGTATATTATAGTACGTTGAAAAAATATTACTAGATGAAACTGATAACACTAGTACACCTGATTTAATTTTATGAAGACTTCTAAATATTATTCATTTTAACTACTAAATAATTTTTGAAGTTTCTCATTATTAGAGATGTTAATACTAAAAATATTAAAAAATACTAAAAAAAAAGTTAAATACTACCAAAATTTTTAAATAATATTTTTCGGTAATGTAAGTATTATATATAATGCTTTAATTATATCTAAATCAAATTATCACGATAATTTAATGATTAATTTACACAATAAAATTTCTAAAGATACACTAATTATCTATAATAGTGTTTTTAATGTAGTTATTTCAATGATATATTGAATAAAAATATAGGATTATTTATGATCATAATCAAATCTATTATCTATCAGCGACATATGATATTTTCTACTAAATGTAGTACTTTAGATAATTTAAATTAAAAATTTTATTTACAGAAATATAATATAGGTACAACTAAAACAATGATTTTAACAACTTTTAAATTATATATAAAAGATAAAGTAGTCTGATATAGTTTATGTTTTTCCAGAAAAACGTTTAGACAAAAAATTATATAAAGACTTATATAATTATAACAATGACGTCGAATACAAACCTTACTATTACTACTAGATGTATCTAATGAAGTATATCTGGAACATTTAAAAGAATAATAAAATAAAATATATAAAACAAAATTTTAGTTTACAGTAAAATTTGTTATCAATAAATATTATAAAGTATTAAACAGTTTTATCTTATTTTTATTGAAGATCAATATAGCTATAGTAAATTTTCTTAGTATTACAGTGTTTATTATTGTAATGAAAATAAGGAACTATGTATCGTAATATACATTTATTATAATAATTCCTATAAATATCAATTAAAAATTAAAAATCATACTATATTTAAAACATTTATTTGTAATATTTTATAAGAATTAAATATATACTGTGTAAATCCTATTAATTATATAATTTTGTCGTTATGCAATTAGAAAAAGTATTTCTTTTTAAAAACTGTGAAACAAAATATATGTGAAAAAAATAATAAATATTATTAAAACAGTTATAATCAAGATAAAAACTATTGTATTTAAAATGTTGAACTTTAAAATCATACTAGGAAAAGTTATACTTGTAAATGTAAAATATTCAATAAACAATAATATTAAAATTAATAAAAATATAATTTTATTTAATTGTAAATGATTTCTTTAAATAAAAAATAATTAAACTGACTACCTATGTTGTACCCAACTTTTTTTACTTTCCAATTAAAAATCGCCCAATTGGCAATGTGTAGCCTTCTTGCAACACTGTGAACCGTTGCATCTGGACATATACGTGTACGTAACGGAGTGTGTAAAGAATGAGTTACAATCGGCGAACGAAAGGAGTAAGGAAAACGCAAGTACGTTCGTATGATATAATTGAAGAATCAAAAACCGAAATAAGAGAGAAAAGAGTAGTGTATCTGTATTGAGCACAATTAATGTTACCCGCGGACTAAATGCGACGCCCCTCACACTGCCCTGGTGAAACTTCAGGAACTTCGGTGTACCTTCCTGTTGCATCGTGACTGACTCGTGTTTGTTCTATTCTCCTCGTGCGTTCCTACTTCCTGTCTTAATGATTGAGCTCCCTTACCTCTTCATTTATCCCATCTTTGATTCTTCAATCGTGGACGCGCTTATTAAGTTGTATCTGCGACATCATTCATTGTCGCATAAATATATTGTTATACATAAAAAAAGTAAAAATAAATCACCAATTTTTTGTTTTTAATAAATAATATTATAATAAATAAGTAATTTTTATTTATAAGTAGATTATTTAATTTTACTTTTACTTAAATCTCGTTTCAAAATTACAGAAATGTTTATTAACATAGTTATATCATTCTATAGAGAAATTTAATTTGAATAAATTAAATAAAAATTTATGTACAAGAAATTTTTCCACAAAAAAATTATTAAATTTTATAAATTTGTAATTAATTCATTTAACAAAATTATATTCATTAAATGAAATTGAACTTCGCTAACAACAGTTGCATAATAAATACAAGATAGTAACATTGGTATTTTCTATATTAATTGTATTATATTTCATTTTATTTCAAAATCTTCATTGTTTAATCAATTTCATAAACTTTAACATATAATAGAATTTAATTATCTACATACATATACTGATTAATACCTAATAATCTTCTAAACTTATTAATTACAATACATTAATAGTAGTAATATAAATGCTTTATTTAAATTTGAACAGTTTTTTAAAGGATTCAAGAAGGATTATTAAAATTTATACAATATTAAATTTAAAAATAATTTTTAAGTAATGAGTACAATAAATTTAATCATCTAAAAATTTAATTATTAGATATTTTTAAATCTTTTCAAAAGCTTAAAAGTTTTCTGCTAAGAAATTATTCAAAAAAAGAGAGTTGAGTAGACCTAATATTAATAGTCAATGATAACCAATATTACAAATAGCAATTAACGTAATTTAATTTATTTTTATTTTAAGTTTACCAAAAAAATGGTTTTTAAAGAATTCACCAGCTTTGAGTTTGAATTTATTGATTTTCTAAAAACACAAAACGTATTTTATTATAAATAAAATGAATGTTCGTAAATATAAAAATTATAGTCAGAAATATAAAAGTACTCGCATAAATACACTGTATACAAATTCTACACAAAAGGGCGTTCTTCCATACGTACATGCATACGTCCGTGTAGCCGTTACGCGTAGCACGTACAGAATCTAGTCAGGCACAATTTCTACATATCAAAAAATTAAAGTTTAAAAATCTATATTTTTTAATCGAATAAATTTATAGTTCGAATTATTGAAGTAGATAAATACTTTTTGAAAATAATATTTCTTGTTTGCTTTTTCTTATTATAAAATTAATGTACAAATAGTTACAAAAATAAATAGGATTGGTTATTTTCTAAACTTTCATTTCATATAATTTTAAGTGATTTCTAAGAATATTTAATATATTTCTAAGAAAATTAATTTTTTACAAAATAATTGTTTAAAATAAGTTTTTTATTTATTATATTTTCATATAAAAACACGAAATAAATCCCTATGAAAATAATTTATGTACGTGAATATTCATTTAGTCAAATTATTTACAATGATAAATTTTTTTTAAGTTAATAAATTTGAAATTACATATATTCAGTAATTTTAAAAATGGTTTATATATTTTTTCAAATTTTAAATAAAAAAACAGTGCAGGTTTGTGGATTTGCATTCAGTATAACTTAAAATATTTTTCATTATAACTCAATATTTTATAAATAATGGTATCTTAATTTCAAAATTTATTTACCGCGAATAAATTTATACATGTAAAAATAATATAATTTTTAAAATTTGCTTCAATTTTTTTTATAAGATTCATATGCACATAAATAAATCAACATTAACAATATACTAAATTTAAATTTATAACAATTCAAACGCTTTAATTACAAATTTTATATTTATTTTTTACTAATAATTGACAAATATTTTTTTTCTTACTAGATATATATTAATAATTAACAAAATTTAAAATGTATTGATATTTATAAATGAGTCTTATTGTTCGTCAAATAATAATATAAATAGTATTAAATAAAATTATGCATTAGAAATTTTTGTAAATTACAATTAATGAACAGCAGTATATTACTAAAACTTATATAAATTACGTTTTAATAAATTTAAACCCTTTACAATTATATACCTTTTTTAATTATTATGAATTAACTAATAATTAATAATAACCTCTATATTCCAATTACAAGTTATTAAATTTTAATATTTTAAGTAAAAATCTAATTCTGTATTTTAAAAAATAAATAATTAACTTAGTTAATCTATGATTTTCTAATTAAATGAATTTTTTAATTTTTAAATATAAACAAATTAATTTTATTTATAATTTTAAAATCTTACAAATCAACAAAAATATATAAATATATATATAAATATATATATTTATTTTATACACAACATAAAATAATAATGTAAATAATATCAATTTTAAAAATTATAAAACATTATAATAATAAAAAATAAATATAAATAAGTAGAAATAATAAAAATAATATAGTGATGATTTAACAATATATAAAATTAAAACCACAATTTCATGATTAGCATAATTATTTTACATATGAATTTATAATTAGAAATGAATATGTTCATAAAATAGATTATTAATAATAAAAAATATTAAAAATATAATTTAAATTCTAATTAAAAAATGAAATCAATTATGGTTATAAAAATAAAGTTTATTAAAGGGTAATATTATTACGAAAAAGCAAATAAAAACATTTTTTATTGATTTAAATATCATTTTAATTAATTAATTTTTTTAAAAGAATAATTTATTAGAAAAATAAATAAATAAATCAAATGATACAAAAATTCCCACAATCATTTATAACGGCATTAATAAGTTTATTACATAATTTGTAAATGACATACTTTAAAACAAAAAACTAAAAAAAAATAAATACAAATCATTTTCCTATATTTGTATTTATCATAATTATGAATATATCAATTAATAGTAATAATCCTAAAATAGAGACACGAAGAAACAAAAGTTATGCTCAGCGTGTTTAACAAAATACAATATGTAAAAACAACCTCATCAAGAACATCATAGAAATCGTCATCTTTATCCCCGTGCAACCCAGTCGCTCAATCCTAAGTTGCATGGCGACACGCTATTCCAGTTTTTTTCTCACTTTTACACTTTGCTTCACTTTCTTTTCCGTAAAAGATACAAAAAAATACTTAGCGCGCGTGTCTCAAACCAAGAACTTCATAAAGCGCAACTATGTATAATACAACACTATTACCCGCGTTTATATCATACGACTTTCTTTTCCTTCATGCACATGTATGATGAGATTGTGGAAGCTTTTTCCATCAACGAATTTTCGCACTGCAACCTGCAACTACACAGAAATAAACTAGTGTGTACGTATCTATACTATTTACTTGATAATGCGCATGCGCGAACCGCAAATCACAAAAACTAAAAATTAATTTGCATTATATACTTTCTACTTTTATTAAAATAGGCACTGTTTTTACTTTTTTTTTAATTTTTGTTTTTTAATAGATTACTCTATCAGAAACAAACTCTACAATTCAGAAAACGCTGTATTTACTTGAAGCACTCTCAACTGATATGATTTCTTAATAGCCTTCAACCTAGTTCAGAACCAATGTTGAATACATTTGATGAATTTTTTTTTTTAACCCCACCTCTAATATTAGTGTTGTGTCTATACATGTATCTATACTGTCCAAAATTTTTTAAAAATTTATCGATTTCCCATTATATTTGAGTCATTTAATAAGATCAATGTTTTTATATAAATAGGATTATGAAAAGTTTATAACAATATTTTGAGTAACATTGCGTAAAAAATTTACGTCACTACGTATCGGCCTCGATAGCATAATGAATTTAATAATCTTATAAGTTATATTTAATATATATCAATAGTTTTTCTTTCATATTTATTTATTATTTTCTTTAATTAGCGATACTAATACGAGTTTAAATATTATATGTTGAGTCATTTTAGATTTATATGCCCATCCAATTACATATATGAATATAATATTCAAAAATTTTAAAAATTTAAAAGAAAGTAAACTCGGATATATTCGAATTAAAATATATATAATAAAGTAATTATATAAAATATCAACATAACTGCAAATTTTAAAAACATTTTTAAAATTTTTAAATATTAATATTAAAATTTAAATAAAATATCAATTGTCTTCTTCAATCAATATTTCAAAATAACTTAAAGCAATTAATTTTATTATAAAAATAATTGTGCTCCTTGTACTGGAATAACTTACAAATTCTGTGTAAAGCTCGTTACTGTTTTTTTAAAATTGTGAAAAAATGAATATATATAATTTAGTATGATCTATTTCAGTTACAGTTTCAGACCCACTATTATAAAATTTGATTAATAGAACTTGTTTTTATATTTCATAATCTTCAAAACATTATTCATTTACTTATTATTTTAAGAAACTGCATAAAATATCTATTATTTTTTAAAATCAATTTTTTAAACTTAATTCAGTTATTTAAATGAATATAAGTGATACATATTTTATCCATAAATAATACTAAAGTTTTAATATCGTTTTTGATCAATTTAAAAGTATCATCTTAATTTAAAATAAGGATTTATAATCCAAAAATGATATAAAATATAAATTTTTAACTTTTATAAATTATATTAAAAAATATTTATAAATTCTAAATTTTGTGATATTTTTTTACACAGAAAATATGATAATTTTTTCATATAAACTATAAATTAGTGATTTTAAAATTTTTTTTCGCATGCAATTGAGCAGAGTATTAATTAAAAAAATTTTTTAGTTCAAATTACACATAATAAAAAAACAGTATTCATTTTTTTATTTCATTAAAAAAATAATTTTATTATTCTTATATATATATATATATCTTTCTTTTGAAGTACTAATCTGATTATATTATAATTACTTATAAATTACAAGTCTAAATTCAATAAAATAGAAATAATTATATTCATAAAAATCTAATTTTTACCTTAAATAAAATAAATATAATATATTATCTATTATTTTTATAATTTTTATTTATTATGAGCAATAAATTAAAATTCTACATATAAAATAATGACATCTATACTATATATGTGTATATGTTCATGTATACATATATATATTACTATTATAATTTTCTTAAAATTGTTAATAAAAATATAACGAATTGTACGTATATTTTTCAACTACGAGATTCAAATTTTGTATCAAATTTTAATGAAATAACATTTTGCTATATACAACTTTCTTAACATCAATATCATACATATATAAAAAAATATTTAAAATAATAAATTTTTATGATTTTAAATTATGATGATCATTACAAGATAAAAAACTGTTTTATGTACATAAATTTTATGCAAATAATAAAAATAGTATTTATATATAAAATATTCTTAAATTTAATAGTCTTCATTTTCTATTTTTAAAGATTTTTTATTTCTTTTTCTTGTTTCACTTAGTTTTTGTTCATTTTCTTTTTCTAAATAATTTTTTTCAACTATTTTAACACTACTAGTTTTTTTCTCTTCATTTTCAAATATTCTTCTAGATATTTTTTCGTATTCCATTTCTTCTGGAAATTCATCGCTTGTATCATCAATTTCTACTTGTTTTTCAGAATCTTCACGTTCAATATCTTCATAATTAGTCAATGTTTTTAAATGTTTTGACTTTTTCCTTGTTTTTGTAATATCAGAATTAATAACATCTTTATAAGTATTCTGTAAATTTTATTAATAGTGAATTAAGAAATTTATAACTTTTCTTATTAAATCAACGAGTAAAATATAAATTAATGATATATATTTCTAATAATTATATTTGTAAATATTAAATTTATAATTTAAAGTATAATTTTTTATTTCTGAAAGCAATTTTATACGCTTAAATAAAGAACTCAATAAAAAAAATATAAATTATTTGAAAGATTAAATTAAATTTGTTACATACATGTAAGTTGAATTTTTTGTACATAATTTTTGTTAAAAAACATGTTTTTTTAATCTTATTTGAAAAATCTTTATGAATACTAATTTATGGTTACATTGTAACTGAAAATAATTTATTAAAAGTTTCTATTAAATACTTATCATAAGATATTTAATTTCTTAATTGTGTATTTTATTTTTTATAAAAAGTTAAAGTATCATGAACAAAACATGGAAATTTCAAAAAAATTTTCGTCGAGATTTACTTTTCTTTTTTTAAAATAGCACTAAATAAAAATGTGCATGTAAATGAATAATATGTGCAACAGATATTTTAAATAATGATATAAATTAAATCAACTTTGTAAAATTTATAAACACAGTTAATACGATTAATCAATATTTTATCAAAAACAAATATTAATTTTAATTTAATATATTACGTACTGAATTAATAACTTCAATAGCTTTCCTATCACTTCTATCCAATAAATTTGAAGGAGGCGGTTGCTTGCTATGGAGATATAAATGAACGAAAGGTCCTACTTGAAATCCCATTGATCCACCAAATAAAAGAAATATTAATATACCAAAAACTATTGGCATGTATAAATATAATGGCACCTTTATTAGAAAACTCATAGGCCATGACAGCGAACCTATGATTTTTATAAAAGAACAATTTATTTATTTGTTGAAACATTAACAAAAATAAAATTTACAATTTTCTTATTTTTAAGACCTTAGTTTGATAAAGTTACCTGTATAACTTTCAATAGATTGTGACAAGTAATAAGCAGCAACTGATATCGGATAGAATAAAAATTTACTACACATGTGATTTAAAGCATGTATTGGTGTTACTTTTAATACAGGATCTGACATAATTGCATCAAAATATTGTACACAATCATCTTTACCATAACCTGTATAGCGGCCAAAGAAAATCATTACTGATGAAGAAAAAGGAATCTCATTTTGCTGACACACACTAGGTGATATAGAATAAATCTTTTGTTGTGCTGCTAGCTTAATTGCACTTTCCTATAATAAAGTAAAAAAATGTTGCTAAAAAATGTTATTAAGAAAAGTTGTACAATAAATAAGTAGTTAAAAACCTGAACAAGCTCCCACCAGGTCATTACATAACTGATTATAAACATAATATCAAAAATTAAAATAATTACTCTAAATCTTGTCCATTTTACTTTAAGGCCTATTATAATTACAATTATAGTTAAAAGTATTGTTCCAATAATTATTCTCTGAAATAAATAATACAATGTTTATTGTAAAAATTTAACGAATCATTCATAAAATAACTTGTTAGAATCAAAATTAAATTTCAACACAGCATAAAATAATTAAGCTAATATAATAATTGTTTTTAAAAAATGAATAAATTATAATTTAAAAACCAGTTAAATAATAATATAATTGTAACAATATTTAAAAAAAAGTTAAATAACTTACATTTTCATAAAAATAGAATCTTATTATATCAATATAAGAAATAGCCTCGTCAAAAAAATTTGTTTGAGTTGAACGTATAACATTACTGATAATGCCATCAATTTTCCTAATAGAAATCTTTCCTTCTCCAAAACCTTTAATTATCTCTAATTCTTCACTAGTTACTTCTAAATCTAATTTTCCAATGAATATACCATTATTTGTCTAAATAAAAAATTAATAATAATAATTCAATATAAAAATTGATCAAATAACCTTATACTGGTTACTTTACCTTAAGATTTGATTTTATAATCAACATATTTATCAGTCGCCTAGCAAAAACTTCATAATGGCTGTCTTTGTAATACATAGGTTGATTATCTGTCTTTCTTAAAATGCTGAAATAAGAATTTTTTAATATAGGATATATTTTAAATTAAATATATTTTCTTAAATCCAAAACTTTGTATATTTACATTTTGTTATCTTCTTCATGTAGATCATCATAATTCTTAGGTATATCAATTGATTTAGATTGCCGATTGTAATATAAAGAGTGTGGATCAACAATTTTAGAATCTTGCCTTTATATAAAAAATTAAATTAATATAATAGTATAAAATTTGAATTTTCAATATTGCCTAATTATTTATTAAAATTTAAATTACAAAGAATATTATACAACTAAAATTAAAAAGAAATGCTTACACATAGGGCGAGATTTGTTCGTAAATACTATCAGTGCAGAATATTATATTTATCTTATATAAAACGCAAAATAAACTAAAGAACGTAAGTTGATTAAAACACTTCATGATGAAATGCGTAGTCTTTTAAGAAAAATTCTTAAAGATCTTCCTAACCTTATGTCATTAAATCGCATAAATTGTGTATTAATATAAGATTGATACATAAAGATAATTAACTTTCAAAACTCTATTGTCTTTGTTGACATTTTGCAGCTTAAAATGATACTTTTCTTCTTCCTTAATAATTCTATACAAAGGTGAAGTTTATTGAACAACAGAACTCTCATGTCATAAAAATAAACTAGCAAACAAAAACGCACAGGTAATGAAGGTCTGATAGACAAATTGACGTCAAATTCTACAGGAATAAATTTCTAAAAGTGAATACGAACATACTTGTGAATTCAAAATTAGATAAAAAAGAAAATATTGCTAATTGAAAAGGGAATTAAGTAAATGTAGAAAAATTATAAATATTAGACAATGTGAAAAATAAATAAATGCATAAATCAATATATTTGAAATTTCTAAGAAAAAATATAGGTTAAGTTTTCGAAAATTATGTAATTAAAACGAGAATTAACTATGATTACATATATTTTCGATTTATATTTTCATACTTATTCATTCATTTCTCCTCCAAATTTAAAAATATTGTTTTATATTTGTAAAGACAAAAGAGAAAAACAATAATGGACAAGAAATTTAAAATGTACACATTTGTATTTTTATAAAATATTTTTTTATTAGTTTATTTAAACGGATTACTAATAGGTAAAAAATTGTGCCACTAGCATAATTATATATCTTTTTAGTATTTATTTTTATACCATTAGTTATCACTTTAATACAAGTACTTATATAATTTATTTAATTTACAACAAATCTAATATTATTATATTACCTTATTTTAAAGAATGTCTGTTCAAACGACACATAAACAAACTTCCCTTCGTTACTGAACATTAATTTTAATGAAAAGTACTATTACTGACTTAATATAATATAGGCCTAAAAAATATGTACTAATGTGTGTCTGTATACGTAAATATACATAAACATGTACTCTTATAGTTTATAGAATAAAATATACTTCTATAAATACATTATTAATTACATATATGTGAAAATTTCAATATCAATATTTCTAATAAATATCTACTATATAATAACAAAAATCGTAAGTCAATACATTTCACTTGCTAAATTTAAAAATAAGATGATTAAATTATTTTAAACTATACGATTTACTTTAAAAAAATAATCGAATAAATTATTTTGTTTATAACATGAGTACATCAGTAAAGATTTTGCATTCTAAATTAAAAATTATTTTATTATATGAAAAATTAAAAAAATTTTCAAACAAGAAATAACTAATAGTTTACCTTCAATTTTATAACGTTGTAAAAACTTTTGATTAATTTATAATTTAAACACTGTAATAAATTAATTAAACCGTATTATAAAGACTTCAGCGAAAGGAAAAAAGAAGGCAATCGTGCAGACTCCCTGCGCAGGAATATCTGTACTGGAAAAAAAACTATGTGATATAAAATCATTTAGCGATCCATCTAACTTTGCGAGTCATCTTTTGAATATTATATTTTTTTATGATACATTTTTATCCGGGATATTATTCCTTTTAGAATGAGCTTGGTTTATTCGATTCATGATTATTAATTCAAATCATTATGAATAAAATCGATAAGCCACAAAAAGCAGAGTTCAAAATAATATTTTTTTTAAACAATTCTAACTTGGCCAATATTCATATTTGCAGTAAATTGACTGACTTGTACAATTTTGGTCGACCATTTTCATGCACTTTTATTCAGAAAATTTTTAAATAAGTGATTCGTTGTCTATTTAATTATTTATTTATTTTGTATCAAAATTCATATAAATTAAATTAAATTTGCGATTTATTTATCCTCGTATATAATTCTGTTAGTAAATTCAAATATCTACAGGGACATGGCTTGATCGCTGTACGTATAGAATTGAGGTCAAAAAACACAGTGGCGTATAAGGTGACCTAACAGGTCATCTTCTCCGACTAAGGATTACTGGAATTTAAAATCTTTATATTATTTTTCTAAAGCCAACAGCTTAATTATAGCCGCCGTGATTGCCGTAATCTGAATTTCCATATACTCAAGTTTTGTGATTAATAACCTAAATATCACTTTCTTGTGTGAATTTTAATGCAACAAATATTTTATTAATATAAAAAAATAATTCAATATTTCTAAATATACATGTTACAAATTATGTATAAAAATTTGAACTCATATTTTTCCCATACTTTTGTATTATGGAAATTATTGTTCTCCTAAACGAAATTTTCGACGTTTGAATATAAATTCTTGGCCAGTAATAATTTTTTCAATGTTTAGTAATTAGTAATACTTATTTGCATATTAATCAAATGATTAGATTGTCTACACAAATTACAACTTAAATAATACAAATTCGGTTTAAAATATGTGGTAGATTATTTGTAGATAATTGATATTGATGTATAAAACTTATTTTGCAATTAAAATTTTCGGAATTCCCTTCTTTACTATAACTTAATAGAATAGAAAATATTTAGTATTGGAAAATAAAATAAAATGTATAAACATGAAAAACTTAATATTATTTTAAGATAAATTTAACTTTTCGTAAATTTATTTCCGACGCGTTTCTTTTCATAATGAAAAAAATAATTGTTTATTGTTTAATAAAATATATAGTAAAGTTTTATTTTTAAATTATCTATATTTATTATAAATAATTCGAGCAGTACGGAGTACAGCAAAAGAATGAATCTTTCTTGTAATAGTCATTTTTATTTTTTTATTTTATCATAGTAAATGTTACTTAATGGAAGTCTATAATTCACATTACTCGTTGGATTATTTAAGTTAAAATTTTTAAATTTTATTATTTTTAATATTTTTAACTAAAATGGATTGTAAAGCTAATTATACGTAAATATTTTAACAATTAGTAATATAAAGATTATAAATTTATTTATGCTCAATCAGAAATTTTACAATATTTAATTGATAAATTTTATTTTATGTATAGTTTATCAGGAATATTGATTTATAAATAATTTCCAATTTTTATTGATACTTGATTTAAAAATAAAATCGTATACATAATATTTTGTAAAAATATTTCTTTAATAATTTGAGAAATGTATTAAAAAATAACTCATTTAAAAAAAATCTACAATATTCTAATCGATTATCAAATGTAAGTATTTTCGTGTAAGTAGGATTGAAGCAATTGAAGCAAATTATCGATTAGCAAAATTTCACTGTGATTCTCTCATCTTCTCTGTCATTAGACAATGGTATAACTTAATAGCATAAACTGTAAGATATATATGTTTTCTGTACGTGTAGTGTGTAGTTGGATTAAGAAAGCGTCATCACCCTAAACTTAACCAGAAAATAACGGCAACAATATCAAATGTGACGTATCCTTATAAAAGACTCGATCATTCCAATAAAAATTTAATTGATATATTACCTTTACGCAAAATAAAGCATTCCCTTATTTTATACTATTAAAGACTTTAAATTGACTTATCGATTTACGTTACATTGCGTCCTTTTTATACTCGGCAGCAATAGTAGATTTTGTATCTCCATAGTGGTGCATACTCCGAACTGCATTCTCTGAATTTTTGTTGTTTTACATTATCTTACATTTATAGTGGCTTATATTTATTTTTCCTTTGTTAGTTAATGTGTTACAAGTTTATTAATTGAAAATACAAAATAAAACGATGGCTGATTCTTCTTATGAAAAGGGCCTAACTGAGTTAGCGAAGATGAAGGTCTGTAGTTTTTAGTTTCTAACCTCAAATTTTACGTATATAAGATACCTTATAATAGCTAATATATAAAATTACGTATATAAGATACCTTATAATATCCATGTAATAAATGTTATGATTGGCTTAATTATAAAATATAATTATTTCAATCATACGTATATTCAAAAGATATGAAAAAAATCCTGAAAAATATGTATATTTATTGTATAGAAATTTTGAATTTCTTACTGGAACTTATATTTAAACTTTAATGAATATTTAAAATTCTACTTTTTATTATATACTTTTATAATAAAATAATAATTTTTGCAATACAATTCCAGTTTAAATATTAATTGTTTCTAAAAATCTTTGTATTAATTTTATAAATAAAAATTGAAAGTAAATATTAATAACACATTTGAAATCTTTAATAAATATTTATGTTAATAAAGTAAAACTAAATTTGTTTAATAATATATAATAAGTGTTTTTGTGTCACAAAAAGTTATATTTATCATTGGAAACAAATTTTTTCCAAATAGGTAGCAGATTTAAGAGCAGAATTAAAACAAAGGGGTCTATCCATAACTGGAAATAAAAATGAACTAGTTGAACGGCTTCAATTAGCAATTCATGGTAATGTTTATTTTATTGTATGTCTTTTTTATTATTTCAAGTAATAATAAACAATGTATTCTAGATTCTTCTTTATCATTGGATGAAGCCACCGATGAAATATTGGATGAAGATGCAGTGTTAGGTGTAGGTATATTAAACTTGTACCCAAAATTTGTATATTTCAATCATCAAATAATCATTTATATTATTAATATAATATATTAATATAATATTTAAAAAATATTTATAAGAAACAAAAAACCTAAGTAATAATTTATATTAAGCTGTTATGGATATCCAATCAAAATAGCCTTTTTTTATTTATAAAACATTCATTAATAATATTTATTTCTATTTTAACTTTATATGTATAATTATCAGGATGAGGAGATAGAAGATCATGAAGAATTAACTACAAAACCTGACTCTCAAGAAGAACCTGAGAAAATAAAATTGTCTACCGATGAAAATAATACTGCTACAAAAAAAATTATTCTTAATAGAAAAAATATAATAGAAGAAGTCAAAGTTGATGTAGTTGAAAAAAAAGAAAGTAATAATGATAAAATATTAGAACCTGAACAACCAGAGAAAAAACTTATTAAGTTGTCTGAATTAAATACTAATGAGGTAAGTTATGTAACTAATAATAAAAAAGGTGTATGATAATAAACTTCAAATAAATTAATGTAAACATTAAATCCGTTAATGCAAAAGGTAGTAAATTCATTATATTTTATAATTTTATTAGACTTTATAAATTATAAAATGAACTAGTAATTCAAAATTTTAGCTAAATATATATTTTATATCGATTTGCATATTCTTTAATTATAAAAAAATATGGCTAGTTATTATAAAAATAGTATCATGATAAATTATTCATTTTATCTTTTCATTAAAATAAATATATTTAATATAATATTCAATTAAACAGAAATTGTTATTTTTTATAGAGACTAGAAATGAGAGCAAAAAAATTTGGTGTTGCATTATCAGAAAATGCAAAAAAAGAAGCACGAGCTGCAAGATTTAAAATTACTTCTAATAATTCTGTCACTTCAAATAGTAATAGCAAATCTGCAGCATCAATTAAAAGTACCCCCGTGGTAAGTTTCTTTCTTAATAATTAATAAACTAATTTGAATAATTTGTTATTTTTATTCTAATCATAGCACACAACTTATGACGTCTTAAAAAAGAGAGCAGAAAGGTTTGGATCTAATGTTTCAAGTTTAATGGAAAAGGTATGCTTTTTTAATTGTTATATTTTTTATTTGAATTTTTAAAATAGCTTATTCAATTTAAAACATAATCTGGATTATTTGAACAAAAAACTCTAAACTTCGTGTGCTTTTCAAAACTCAATGTTTTCTTTACATTTATAGTATGTAATAACACTTATTAAAATCAATAAAAAGGCTCGTTCTAATTATAGTATAAAACATTCTTTGTAGTTAAACTTATAATAATTTGAAGATAATTTGTTTTATAAACAGTAAACTTATGATTTTTTCAGGCTGAATTAGAAGATAAAATAGAAAAACGTAAAGCCAGGTTTGGAGAAGTCAAGGCTATAGATAAAGTAGTTCCAACTAAAATTAAGCTTGTTAAATGATATTCAGTTATATACACTAAGTCAGCACCTTAGATTACGATTCATATGATTAAGTTGTTCATTTTTTCAATAAATTGATAATAAATATATAAATATTACCATTATTTATGTAATAGACCAAAAAACGCAAAGTTAAGTACAAAATGTAGTATAGTACAAAAATTTTTCTTTAAAAAATCGTAATATATTTTTCATTTATTGGCAAATAATTCTTGCTTTATCAATATCATACATACATAATAAATTTTATAATATTGCTACTTTTGGCATTTTAATTAATTGCAGTATTTTCTACAAAAACATGCAAAAGCAGAAAGTGTACAACTAAAAAATAATAAATTAGATTATAAACATCACGATTTCTACAAAATAAAAATATAACAATGCAATTTTCGAACTAGATTAAAAAAGGGTAAAATAATTGAAGCCCCTGAGCAAATAAAAATTGCTATGTATACTTATACAAAAATTTAATCAATTTATCTAATTATTTTCATTTGAAAATTTTTGTGCGAAACTTGTCTTAAGATCTTGAAAAATTTATTGAGAAACAACTACTTATAATTATTAAGATCAGTGCATTAATAACTCCTTAAAATATTTAAATATAACTTTATTAAAAATATTAAAATTCAAATAAAATTATATTTAAGCAATCATAATGCAATCATAGAGAATAATAAAATTAACTTTATTTTTCAAGATTTTAAAAATTGTTGTTTCATTAAAGTTCTTAAAAGGTACTTTGCAAATATTAGTTATACATTTTTGGCTTTATCAATATTTTTTAACGATTTCCAACATCATTATGACTTGCTATTTGTGAAAGAGCAATCAACCACTCGGTTCTAAAACTATTTATTTTCTTTACTTTTTATTTACTCTCACAACGATGGTGATAGTTTGCTAGCGATGTGCTATATCTTCACAGCTTCCAAAAGGCTCATTGCACCAATTATAACATCATGAAAAAGTGCAATGTTCTGAACTTAAGCTCAGTGCGACCACCTCATAAAAATATAATCTATATATTTATAAGATATTTCTATATATTATGCAACCATACACAATCAACCCTGGATAGAATATTTAACTGAAAACCATTTAGATTTCAATTCAACGTAAATTTTGAAAACATTAACCATGATTCTTAATATTGATTTTACTAAAGTTATATATTAAAGAAATGAAAAACTGTTTCAAAAATATGTTTCAAGACCAAGTTAGCTATTTTTTAGAATTCCTTGTCATTGCACTTTTGTGAATAATACTGTTTTCACAATTAATCATTTTATACACACGTTAAAAAATTATAATTTAAAAAATTCCAATTTCTATTTATTTTTTATTGTTCTCAATATAATTTTCTAACTAGGGAAGACCATAATTGTCATTGTAAGAAATTTAGGAAGACAGAGTTTATAAAAATGAATAAAATCTTTCTTCTCCTCTTTATACACAATTTAAATGTTTAATTTACTTTAAAAAAGGCATCTTTATACGTAAGTTTGTCACATGATTTTTTTTATTCCATTCTCTCATTAAATTGAACAAACGTACGTAAAAGTTTATTAAATTAGCTAATATCTTTGAGTATAAAAAGTAAATAACTTATCACTTTACGACAACTTAGACCTGTATTCCATGTAAACCAAAGCTTAGAATTGGTAGATTTTCTCGTGATACGCAATTATTTTACTTCTACAGGTTAGGTTTTAGGCCTAAGAAAAGCAAATTGCTAAGAATAGTCGTATAGGGTTTCGTAGCATTTGACTTTTCAAAAAACACGCTGAGATACATAGTTGTAAAATACAATTACTTTGGCCTCATGCCACTGACAGGTGTGGGAAGAGTAAAACTCATTGATGAGAGAGTAGATGGATTTGATGTTGAAAGTGGAATATCGCCTGTATTTATAGCTTCACTTTTATACCGTATATTCGTGTACTCCCGTCCTAATTGAAGAGATTTCTATAATAAAATTATAAATAATATATAAAATATACAAGTTGTGTATTGTATAATATTTATCTCATAAATAAAAAATGACGATATTTCTAAAGGTTCACTTGAAAAAATAAATAGAGCAGCACTGTATTTAATATCAAATGTAAAATAATATATTGCAGCTTTACTACTTTAACAATTTAAATTATAATTAAATAAAATATTATAAAATCTGAAAATTTCATAGTGTACACGATAAATAAACCAAGTAAAATTTTTTTATATTTTTGATTACCCAATTTAAAAAGATTTAAAAAACAAACCTGCTCTGCTTGCATCCTCTGTGACACCGTTTCAATATAGTGCAAAACAGCTAAATATACGAATTTATATTGTGCTTCAGTCTGAACCATTCCCGATCTCTGTGATCGTACCCTTTGAATTGTTCTTTGAATATCAATTTCGCAATCTAGTCCTGAAAATTTCAACTTCTAATTAAATATTTAAAGACTATTAAAAACCTATTAAAATTATTTTATTTTTACCATGTCTTTTAATTTGATCCAATATCATATCAACAACAATAAATGTACCAGTTCGACCAATGCCAGCACTGCAATGAACAAGTATAGGTCCAACATTTGATAAATTTAGACCACCTGGAGAGGTACTTCCAGAAATAGATTCTTGCCTCGCGTTAACATCATGGAGAAAATTTAAAACACAACCTGGATCAGCAGGTACTCCATGATCGGGCCATGCCTACAAAAGTTATTATATACGAGTTTTTTAATACATTCTTTTACTATTAAAATTGAATTGAAAAATATCATACATTAAAAGATGAACAACTATTTTACCTGAAAATGATAATGAAAAATTCGTCTAGGTTCCATAAAACTTGGTTTAGTTCCTTGTAACAAAAATTCTCTCAATGTATAATCAGCTGTAGATGTACGACCCAGTGCCCTTACTTTCCATTCGTTTCCATATTCACTAACTTCTCCTTCTTCAGGCCAATATCGAGCACATTTATTCTAAAATGACAATTTTTAAAATAATAATAATAATATTTAACTTTATGATAATAATATAATTGTTGTACAAAAACAGTTTATGTAATATAGAATTTGAAAAATTTTATACATCAAATATTTGTCTTTAAAATAAATAAAAATAAAGTTAAATAGTTTTACTTTTCCTCTTTCCATTTCTTTTGTAGTCATTACAATCACTCGAGTATTTTCTTGATAAACCATGTGCCAAAAATCCGCAATTGTATTTGGTAAACATCCTTGTGTTGCAATGTAACATTTATTAAACATATTATTATCTATATTTCCTACTGTCCCTGACTCTTCTTCATTCTGCAAGCATTAAAATTAGTTTTAACAATAATAAAAATAAAAACTTTTAAAAACATAAAAAAATTTTTTAATCTTTACTTTAATATAATTAGCATTAATGTAGTCGGAGCCAGCAATATTTGAATCAACATCTTTTAATTTTACTCTTGTGTGGTCAACTGAAAATTGTAAAAATAAATTATTTTATATATATATCCAAACGTATTTTAATATTCGATTATATATAATTTTTTATCTTACAAGGTAAAATATTTTTATATCTATTCTTAGCCCGATTTTCTGGCCTAAGACCTTCCTTTCTTGAAAACAAATGTCTACATTCTAATTGCTGTAAGGATTCAAATTCTTCCCAAAAACCAGCTTTTCCTTTTCCTCGTCCAGTTCCTTCATCATCGCCACCATTTTCCTTCAATTGTCTAACTCTACTTTCAATACCACTTGCATTTATTCTGGTAGCATTAAATGGTTGCCTGTAATATGTTTTCAATTTACAATATGAAATATTGAATAGATTAAATTAATTAATTATAAAGATAGTACTTCAAGTTTAATCAAACAAATAATATAAATAAATAGATAAATGCACATTGAAAAAAAATATATATAACAAGTTATAACAATATATAAATCATAAAATAAATATTATGTTAAACTACAAACCTCAAATGCACAACACTTCCACTGGTTTCAACCATTGGGTTTCGTTTATAATGCTCAATCAGATCACTAAGGCTGTCAAACTTTTCTCCACCTCCAACATCATATTTATTATCCTATGTATGAAAACAAAACAAGATATCAACATTTTATTCATATATAATGTTACAATAAAATGCTGTTTAAGAAGATAAATAATTACTTGAGATCTAATCATTACATGTGTGACACGATCATCAGTACGTACTGACAAAACAAAGTCTCCAGGTTTACTTTGAGATTCACGAACAAGAAACGAACCATTTTTACCACGATCTAGCATCAGTCTTTCTGCCTCTTTTGCTGACAAATGTCCATGAAACCATCTTTAAATATATTCACTCAAATGTAAATACAAGTAAAAGTGACAAAAGAAAAAATTTATTTCTTATCTTCCACTTAAATTATTCAATATTTTTTTAATTACCTTTCGGTCGTTGGATCAGCACAGTTCAAGGGGTATTTTAATTCAATAACTTCACCATTCTTTTCACGCAACTGTCCACCGTTTTCCATATAAAATTGTACCAATTCTGACAATGTTGCAAATTTTTCTCCTCCATAAAGATCATAAAAGTCTCCTGTGTTTTGAATTTTTATGTGTGTCACTTCCCCATTTCGTCTAAAGTATAATAACATCAATAAATAATAAATTCAGCAATATTAATTTAATAAAAATTTACGAGTAATTACCGAACAGATAACGTAAAATCACCAGGATTAGAGGAACTAGGCCGTGCTAGGAAGGAACTGTCGTATCCTCGTTCCATTAAAAGTCGTTCTGCTTCTAAACCCGTGATATTTGGATGAAACCATCTATCAAAATAAAAAAAACAATTTTAAATTAATTTTTTTAATTATTTATTAAATTTAAAAATAATACTAATTTAAACTATAAGAATAATTGAATCTTAATTTATTTTAGAGTAAAAGGAATGTCAGTTACTTGAAAGTTATATTTATTAAATAAATAGCATATTTTTAATTTAATAGCTTATACAAAATGTTGTTAAAATATACATTTTCTTTAAATGTATACCATTTTGTTTTAAGGAAATATATGAATTAATTAAAATAAATCTATTTAAAAACGAAAATGATTCTTACATGCCCAAGCAAATGATTAAATATTATGGTTATGCAGGCAACCGAAATATAATTTGATTCGAAACTTATAATAGACATAAGTCGAACCAATAATAATAAATGAATTCAAATAATAATCAACAAAAAATGGAAATGCGTGGAGTCCTTCTGCAACTCGCGCGTGACATTGAGCGGTGCGCAGTCGCCGATGAAATCTATACCTATACACGCCGCGCCCAGTAAAAACCAAGAGCGGCGAGAGGAAAATATCCAAATATCATGCGCAAATACTCGAAAATGTTTTTTAAACCATTATTTAAGTCAAATAACTTCGTACAATAAATTATTTCGCACGAAACCTAATATCTTATGCTACTGCAACAATTTTTTATTTTTTGATATCTACAGAGAATTGGAAAAAACTTGTAAATTTATGTATATATAAACTAATAGAATTATAAATTAATATTTAATTAAATGAAATTCAATAAAGCTGATGTATATGTGTAAACATTAATTTTCTTTTTTATAAGTTTATTGTATCAATTTTTCACGAAAGATTTTTATTACTTTAAAAACTAAGAAACATTTCTAAAATTATTGTAAAAATGATATTTTTAATTAAAAACTTGACCTTGAATGTCTTATTTAAAAAGCACTATAAAACAACGTATATTGTTAAATAACTAAAATTACATCGAAAATTTAATGAAAAACAAACAACTATATAATCTCATGCACAAAATGGCAAGAAATTAAAAACTTCTAGAATGAGAAAAAAATCTTACTTTTCATAATAAAAATTAAAAATATAAAACATGATCATTTGTGTTAGTAAAAAATTAAGTTATTAAACAAAAATATCTTTTTATAAGAGATGAATCATTAAAACAAAATATAAAACAAAAAAAAGTTCTCTAAATATTAGACTGTAGTTAAAAATGTTCAAACTTAAAAAATTCCTATCTGTTTCAACAATAAAAGAACATATTTCTCGTTTTCCCACTAATCCTTCAGCAATAAAAAAAAGTTGAAAGCATGCGCCCTTCGAACTTACCATCAACTATTACAAAAATATTCAAAACTAACGTAAATGACACTTTTTATCTTAAGTCCGAGCACGAACTCGATACTACTGTATTACTTTTGATAAAACTCCCGTAAAAGGAGGTAAAACGAGCCAAGCGATCTTCGCTCTCGCACCTTAAGAGTCAAAACTTTCGAGATCGCAGCGACGTTCACATTACTGAAAAGCACGGATTTCATTCCTCGTTCTCACTGATACTGAAAATGTAACCGCGAGAGTGAAGAAGAGAGTATACGAGAGAAAGAGAGTGGCAGGTATAGGAGGATGGAAGAGAAAGAGAGAGGCCAGTGAAAGTGTACAAGGAGGGAAAGAGAAGAAAATAAGGAAAAGAGCGAAAATAAAACAGGGGTTCCAACAATTTCACGGCAATAAATAAATTCCCCAGGAAAAGAAGAAGATATATGAAAAACTCCGCACTATAAATACGAATGAATAAAATTTATTTGAATTTGTAAGCCCAAAAAAAGGCAGGATGAACTGGCCCCGTGGCTGCGGAAAATATGCGCGTAGACGAAAGTGGGACTACACGGTGGGTATATACCTTCGATACTTGCGCGCGCGTCAAAATGAAGTTGGAGAAGGAGGAACAGGAGGAGAGGAGGAGGAATAAGAGGTGGAGGGATGGGCATATATTTTGAGGAAGGAAGGAGTAATACACATGTATGTGTAATACCTTTCTATACAAATTGGCATTTCCCAAGGATACACGCTATGTATACAAACTCATGGTAAACAGAAATTATTATTTATCGTAAGTTAAAAAGGAATCATTTTATTTAATGTGCGTGTCATACTATGAACATATTTAAATTAACCAAGATTTTTTTTATGTTTTTAATTTTACTGTATGATAAAAAGGTATTGTAAAATTGTAGGGTTTTAGGCATTGTTTGTAACTTTATATATAATTAAAAGATATTAATTATCTCTCTAACTTTGATTAAATGGAACTTATTGATATTTTATTTAACACAAATATTTTCATAACAAACCATAGAATTTTTTGTAAATATGATCAAAATAATCATTATAACATAGTAATTTATTTGAATTGCACTTTTCGAATTTAATACTTGTATATAGATTAAGAACATAAAACCAAAATTATACACAACAATGTATTAGCACCCTATTTTTAAGAAAAATTAATTTTTATAATAATCATTCGTTACTTCTCAAACATTATTAAATAAAGAAGGATACACGAAAAGTTTTAATTTTTTTTCATACAGAATTCGATAAATGATTCTATTTATTATTTTGTTTTAACAGCTTTTAAAATTCAATAAAAATAAGTGATATGTATTTTCTCCAAAATTGTTCTAAATGATCTAAAATAATTTTTTTTAAAAACAAATAAAATTTTGGATTGTTTTTACTCTTAATTTGATTACATCAACGTATTATTTTATAATTACATGCATTGCAAAAAGTGAAATAAAAATGAAAGACTTTATAAATAATTAAAATATTGACAAAATATAACTAAAATTAATAATTTAAAATTTAAAAACGGATCTATGAATAGTATAAATCTTAAGTAGAATCAGTACTTCGTATGGTCAGACGTAAGGTCTATTAGATATGTATCACGTATATATCTGCTCTTTCATTTATTTTAAACATAACAAATTCATTAACTGGATTTTTACAGTTTTTAAAAAATCTACTTTTTTAAATAATTTATAAAGTTCGTAATATAAGATATTGCGAAAAATATTTTATGTACAAAACTATAATTATTCCTAAAAATAATTTGTTAATCAGTTTAGTAATAGTTAAATCACGGAACAATGCTATTGTAAAAATTCAATTATTACATTATAAGAAAACAAAATTTTCTTTTGCAATATATCCATTACAATTATAGAGATTGCAGTAAATGATGACCATACAACATGTGCACTATCTTGACTAGATTGAGCAAATTTATACATCCAGAAAATTTATCAATAGGAAATTAAGCATACAAACTAATGTATAATATAATCTGTTAATAATTGCTTATACATTTAAATAAAATTATTATTTTTAACTATTTTTTTTTTAATATTTTTTTCAAAGAATTATCAATTATAATATGTATTTGAGGTATTTATATTTAAATGTTATTATCAAATATTAGAATAGAATATGATTTTAAAACAATACGTTGAAGGACTGCATAAATAGAATACAATATTAAAATTTAAACATTTTAAAATAAATTAATATTTTTCTCAGATGATATTTTAAATCCGTTTAAACATTTATTTCAACATATTTTAAATGTTCAAAAATTAAAATATTTTATTTAGACTTATAATATTATTTTTTTTAGAAACCCATTTCGTTATAAAATTTTCATTACGTTTAAATAGGAAAATAAAAATTTTTTAATCAGTATTTCTTTATTACTTCCAAAATTTTTCAATTTAAATTTAGTGAATGAAAAATTTTACAATGTTAAATAAATTTGGTAAACCGTCATTCTAATAACAAAATGTACTTTATTCATTTTAATTGCTATAAAATACTTATATATTATTAGTAATATTAGTAATCTCTTTAATAAGATTTTACCTCTCTAATATTAACACTATAAACGAGACAATATGGGAGAGAGACAGAGAGTGAGAGAAGAGGGGAAGGGGGAGTAAGTGAAAGAGAGGGAGAAAGAGAAGAGAAACGAAAGCGATACATATCGGACCGAGGACGAGTGAAAAAACGGGAGGAACGTCGCAGCGCGCGAGGCTGTTAGTGAATTATGGTAATCAGAATGCCGAGATTTTTTGTAGGCGGAATCTATTAACGACGTATAGGACATGGAAAACATTTATTACAAGCATCAAGACGAAACGCTGCGGTACTACGCACCTGTACTATTTTGAAATGGAATATTAAAGGCCAGGAATAAAAAATGAAAATAAAAGAAATAATTATAATTGTACGCGTCAGCGCGTATGGGTGTGTGTAGGCGCGCGCGCGCGTGTGCATGGGTTGGAGTTTGCATGCACATAGTATTCATATTGAAACTCACCTGCGAGATGCCATGTCGCGTTGTACTCGCAATGTGACTAACTCGTTATACACACACCGGATAAATAAACACCACGAAGCACCTGAATACTTTAGTATGCATACATATATATCTATATATACATATAAATATACCTAAATATATATATACATATATATATATATACAAATATATACATATATACGCGTGTGATATTCTTAAACGGTAACCGCGGCGGTGCGAGCGCTGTGAAGAACGCGGGCCGAACGTATTGGCTGAGGATAATCGAAAAAAGAATCCGAGTAAACGCGGTGGTAGGACTGGCGACGAGGGCTTGAAGAGACACGAGGAGGGCTGTCGACGCTTCGGCGCTCGCTCGTCTTAGCCTGTCAACCGAAACGCCGCCGCCGAGCGGACATTTTCGAGTGGCTGTCTTCTCCCTCGCTCGGCGTTCGTTTGCGCCCTCTGGAGTCGTAATTAGACATTACATTATATGTACTGCAGAGTGCTCAGCAGACTGCGCTACAGAGGAATTAGAATATCCATAAACATTATAACGTCTCTTCGCAGTAACGTCAGCTGCTGTCAAAAAACACCATAAAGTTTGTTCCGAAAATTTTAAAGCTAAATATGGAGCGCGAAAGTTTCAAAATCTGTATAAAATTAATAAATTGTGTGTATCCAAAAATTAATTTTCTGTCGTTCATTAAAAATTTAATATATAAAGTATGTTCAAATCGAGCATTTAATTTTATTTTATAATTTACGATTATTAATATATTGTTCATCGTCAAAAAAAAATAATAAATAATTAATAAGGAATTGAATATTATTCAGTAAAAATTAAATACATATTTATATATATTTTAAGTATATAAATTATTTATAATTTATGACGATTATTAAAACTTATAGAAAGAATATATGTTTAATAAATTTGAACCATATTATTATAAATAAACTTCGTGATAAATTTATTACTTAATTATTAATATGATTATATTACAGTTTTTTCTTACTTTACCATTAGATGAGTAGTTGGAAAAAAATTTCAGAAACCCAATTACAGTCTCTTATATATTTCTCCTTATATTTATTTACTTATCAATTCATAATTTGTCCTATCTTCAAATGTTTCCCCCACTCAAGATACTCATCAAAGTTATCACACACATTATGATCAAATATCAAATACCCTTTGGCTATACAAGTCATTTTAAAAAAATTTTTTCTTGTAAATTTATCATTGCCGAATACATACATTTCATATAAAAATTTTAGTTATTTGTTGATCTTTACTCTTTACAATAGTGTTAATAAAATTTTAGAGCGCCAAGATTTTCACTGGTTTATCCTTATCATAGAATTTTAAAAAACGATTTGCGCCAGAATTTTGTATTATGGTTATGAAGTTTTAATATTTTATAATTACATTTTTCAATATATCACACGGCGTATCTCAACTATTTTTTTACTTTTTAATTACTCTGTTGATAAATATTCGATATTTATTACGTAACTTTTCTTTCAAATTAAGTAATTGTTATAACTTATAATTATAATTTATATCTCAGTTCATACTAACGCCGTTCAAAATCATATTATGTTCGACTTTAAGTAGCAAACTTTTGAATTGAATTTAAGTTTCAACTATAAACAATTATATCCAAAAAATTATATTAAATATTAATTACATAATTTTAGTTTAAACTATTTTCTCTTAAACTATACTATTTAACTTTTAAATTTCTTTAATTTTTCTTTAACTTTTAATTTTCTTTAATCTATACTATTTAACTTTTCGTCTCTTTTATTAATAATGGTTTACTTGTCACCGCTATTTACGTGCCATTGAATTAATTTTACTATCATATTTATATAACTCTCTAAAAACGTTGGTTTTCATTGGTAGTAATGATTAAGATATAATATACTTCCCTTTTTAAATTAATAAATATGATATACTTATATAAATATTTAAAGTTTTACATGCCTAGAATTTTTGAGAAGAGTTTTTATTATCGATTATTTGTTATATTTTCAACTATCATTTAAAAATTGATTTGTGCATTTTTATCTTCAATTTTTTTCATGATTAAATACAGTATTGAAGCTTAGATTATTTATAATATTATTATTTATATTGAAATTATATAAAATCATTCAATTATTAAAAATATTATTGCATAAAAAATATAAATGTAAAAAAATTTTGAATCGATAATATTTAAAAATTGTTTCAAAATATTTGATGCTTATAATAAGTGGTGAAATATTTTACATTGTGTTCTGAATTTGTTAAATATCAAAGTTTTGTATGAAATAATTTTACATGTTTACTAATGCATTTAGTAAAAGCAAAAAATATATATAATGTATTTAATTTTCATTATTTAAATAAGATAATAAACTGTGTTATTTATCTATTTATTTGAAATATATAAACGTAACTACTTTAATCTATATACATGTAAATAGAAAAATAGAGGCAGAGAGAGAGAGAGAGAGAGAGAGAGAGAGGGGAGATTAAACTTTAACTTGATCACCGTAATGTATATTATATAATAGAGTTAATTTAGAAATACTAACATAAACTTTATTATTATTTAAATTTTTTACATATTTTTTAATAATTTTATCTTTTCATAAATTTAAATAAATGTATAAATTCTTAAATTTATTTCAAAATAATTATTAATTAAAATAATTTCTTAATTAAATATAGCGAGTGAGAAATTTATTTACTTATACAGATTATTTTACTTTTTATATCCTTAGCAATAATGATTCAGTACTTTTAATCTTTAATAGAAAATTTAAATATCTCTAATAATATTTTTATATATTTAAAACAATTTTGTTAATAAATAATTTCGTAAGTAGCTATAAAAAATCTGTTCGTTTTTAATTAAATTAAACTCAATTTTCATTCAAAAAGTTTAATTTAGAGTATAAAAAATATAAGAAAATGGAACTAAAATTGTCATCAGATTAACTTGTAATAGATTTTTAATACATTTAAATGTGTGCTTAAACTGACATTTTAATTTTTTAAAGAGAAAAGCATTTAAAATCCTATTAACTGTAATGATATAGGTGAATTCATAGAGTATCATTATTTTCTTGAAAAACTGAATTCTTTATAACATCTTTAAAAAAAAACGTTAATTACCTAAAAAATCTACAGATCAAAAACATCTACGGCTTTAACTAAAAGCAAACGTATAAAGTGTCAAATTCAATTTAATTTTTTTTCTCTAATTATGTTATTGAAAAATCTTTAAATTAATTAAAAATATTTTTTAAATTCGTAAATACTATAATATATAATAATTAACCTCTTTTCCTAATATAGTTTTAATTATTATAAATAATACGATATTTTTCATTTTATACTACACACATATAAACTTATATTACATGTTTTTAAAAAGTACACTATTATATAATGGAAGAACTATTATAATAAATAAAAATATAATTCATATATACGAAGAAAAAAAATATTTTTTAAAACGAATACTACGTAAAGTATGGAAAAAGAATAAAGATCATTATATTATAATATATATATAATCTAACATTAAAATATTCACCGAATTAAAAAATAATATTTTGAAACAAATGTAACTAATGAATTTTATTTTTAAGAATTTTAAGCAATATTTAATTTTAGTACGAAATTTAAACTAAAAATAGAAATCAGATATTGTAATTTGTAATTAATATTTTTTTTATTATTTTAAATATTTCACATATATAACATGATTTCTTTTATAGATACATAATATATATGGATTTGATCAATATCTTTTACTATTTTATCTTTTTAATTACATTGTTTATTAAAGACAATCTTTTATTTAAATTTTCGCATTTTTGTATTTATATAAAGAAAAAAGAGCGTTGGAATACTAATTATAATTTTACGACACACTTCAGAGTTATAAATTTAGCTTTCAATTTTTGCTAAATATTCAACATATTATTAGTATATGTTTGCACGTCTATATCGCTCTTTTCTTTTATCTGTTAAAAAAGGAAGATATAATTTAAAAAATGGCCCAATTAATTTCTACGACTGGAGATGAAGCTAAATGCAATGACTTTCATACTAATAACAGTTCTAGAGGTTGGCTTTCCACATACACTACATCATCGCAAGAGAATCGTATTTATGAAAGTGTTTATAAATTAACCAATGTTAACGGTGAGTTTAATAAAAGTTTATAAATTTTAAAGTTAATTGATAATAAGCAACAAAACATGAAAGCACAACGTCATCAATATATAAATTTTATTTTTATATAAATTTTATTTAATAAAAAGTACTTGATAAGTAACCTCCAAAGTTCTACATTTCAATCAGTTATCACAAATATTATACTCATACATATAACTCATATAATGAAATTTAGTTTACTAGAATTTAATTTTTTTTAAATCTTCATCAAAAGTCAATATTAAATAATTTCAGTTGAGTTTAATTATTTTACCTTTAATTTATTTCACTATTAATATTAAATGTAAAAAGGAATTAAATTGGTAAAAGGATATTTTTTAAATCAATTTATTATTATTATTAGTATACCATTATATTACAGATTACACGTCAAGATTAAAAGTCTATGACACCAAACGCGGACATTGGTTTTCATTTTTAAGATCCAAAAAAAAACTTCAAAAGTCTGATCAATTTTTGGAAATTTATCCAACTCCTTCGTAAGTTAAAGTAATCTCAAATGTATAATAATTTTAAATTTTGATGAAACAATAATTATACTTAGTAAACTTCAATAAGAAAAAATATTCTAATAATAAATTTATTGGAAAATAGATTAAGAAAGTATTATATAGATTGTATTTACGAAAAGTATTTTTATAATTCAAATAATAAGTTGAAATATGCTTTAAATTAAATTCTGGATTCTTTCAGTACTTATTTTTAAATTACCTAATCTATTTAATTTATTTAATAAATTGTTACTTGAAAATGCTGATTGACATGTACTTAAAAATTGGATGATAATTTTGTAAAAAAAGTAAAAAATCAAAATATTACAGTCATTAAGTTTTATTCAAACTATACTCAACAATTTTTTATTATTTTTATAAATTAAAACTTAAAAAATATATAAAAAATAAAAAAACACTATTAATCTTTTTTCTATCAAGGGAAATTATCTAACGTATACCTTATGGAAATTTCTGCACTTCTTGATTGATTCTTTTAGTCAGGATCATACGATTTTTCTGTTGATCAATTGCAAATATAATATTTTTTATACATTTGGATACTTCAGTACGATGGATTATATTTTTTAAGTTAATCCGTGTTGAAAAACTGGTATGATTTTGGTAAAAGGAAACAACTTAGTATACAATTAGTATAAATGAAGTAGTGTTAAAATGATGCACATAATATAACATCTGAGTGCAAAACATAGCAGCACGTACTTTCGATAGTTATGCATATTTTTTATCTAAAATATGGTAATAAGTTAACTTTTCTTTTGTATGGACAAAACTAACACAAAAGCAAATATAATTTAGTGTAAAAGATTATTTATTAAAGTAAAAATAAATTATATGTAGCTTTTAATTACATAACATGTATTTTACTTTAAAAATATATTAATTCGCATTTTATTTATTTAATATTTAAAAAAATATTAAATATAGTTAAAAATATATTTAATAAATTTTTCAAAATTTATGTTAAAACAAGAAAAAGTTATTCGAATATTATTTATAACGTTTTTCACGTACAACATTTTTATATTAATAAATTCTAATTAAAAAATATTTATATTAAAAGCAAAATAGTTAAATTTACATATTGAATTAAAAAAAAGTTAATATTTTTTACGTAATTTCTTTAAAGTTAAAATAAAAATGACCAATTTCTAAAAATTTTGAATTAATATTCATTTCCCTTTTTATACGAAATAAATAAAAACATGGGAGATACTATTAGAAAAAAGATTATTTAATTTTAAATTTTTTGAATTATTTTATCAGCAATTTTTTTATTACGTAATGGGTCTATCATTTTGTTTTCATATAAATTTGTAAGCATTAATTTATTTTATTGTATATATATATATATATATATATATATATATATAGATATATATATGTATACATGAATACTATATTAATATAACAGAAAATATTTAAATAAATTTAACTTTTAATTTGAAAAATGAAAAAAGATTAAAAAAAAACAAAAGCTAAATATAGATAACTGAAACTGAAGGAAAAATACATACCACGTTTGTTTAAAGAATATAAATATTAATGAGTATAGATTTAAGAATCAGAATTTGACATTTGTAGGACTTAAAATTTTTATGGTCGCAAAAATATTGCGAGACAAAGGCTATCTAAATGTTTGACTAAATAAACTGTGTTACTAATCTTTAAATTTCATATTTTTCTGTTTAATATATTTTTCAAAATTATAGTACATGCTAAATATTTTATATTTACTTAGTGATTTATTAATGAATTAATATACGAAATAAAAGTAATAATAAATCATCGAGTTTATGAGTTATTAAAGTTGATCTTATATTATTCGAAACTTTTTAAACCGTTCATATTATGTTCATAATTCATATTATTTTTACCAATTCATATTATTTTTATTACATTTTGAAAATTTTTTTGAAGTTGATCGTGTAAATCAGATAATACGAATAACAAATACCATTATTATTGCTTTTATTTTTGATATTATTCATATTAGTTTTATTTTAATATTATAGGTAATTTTTGTATTTAATATATTTAAAAAATTTTTAGAAGTAATAGTCCTTTCATATCGCAAAATAAATTAAATAAAATTAAGTATTTATAAAAGTATTTTAGAAAGTACTAATAAAATATCTAATTATTTTTTATAAATAATATTTTTGCGCTACATAGATTCATTCTTCTGACGAAAAGTAAGATTTGAAAAATCAATTTATTTGGTCAATAATATCCCTTTCTTAAATTTAATGATTTGTGTTTCATGTAAATACAAAAGCATAAAATTTTAGTGTAAAAAATATAAGAAAAATGAATTATCTTCAAACCACTTTCACCAGAGTTGAGTACGTATTAACAACGTGCTTTTTATCTAATTTCTTAGCTTATATATTTTAGAAAGTATTTTAACGCTTTTGCTACTTATAACAGTTGATTTCTCATTAAGTTTTCTGATATTTTGAACAAATATATTATTTATTTATATAGATAATTAAAAAATTTTGAACTATTTTTTTTGATAAATAAAATATCTTAATGGCAATAAATGAAATAATAACAAATAATAATAATACATAAATGCCAAAGTCGAAAGACCTGTATTTTTATTTTAAAACATTTCATTTCTCGACTAATATTCATAAAAAGAAATATTTATTTCTTTTTTGTTGAAGAATTAAAAAATATTCTTGAAATAATTTTTTAAAATTATAATTATCTAAATTCTAATCGAATTATGAATTTTTTTAAAATATTGATATTTTTTTTTTAAAGTATTTAAATTTTTCTCACTTATTTTTATAATTAAGAAGAAAATTGTTAATTAGACTATAATGAAATTAACATAATTTTAGTATTTTATATCTTTCTTTCAAATATTGAAATAAACATAAAATCGACTTCAAATATTGTGATAAAAATGATGATGTAATTTAAAAAAATTACCATTTAATCATAGTCTTTTTATTATCTAACTTAAAATTGTACTATTGAATTTAAAATCTTACGTATCAAAAACTGGGTAATACCAAAATACATTAACGAAAGTTTAATAAATTTTAAATAATATCGATTGATGATAATAATTAAAATTTTTCGAAATTTAAACAGATTTATTTTATTTTATTAGTTTTCTAGTTTGATTTATTTATTTTTTATTTCTAATACTATTTAAAATAAAATTAAAAATTATTACAGCATACTTTTGCTGCTTTAATAAATTAATGATCACAAAAGCTTTTAATATATTAAAATATATCATAAATAAATTTAAAACTCAAAAATTAAAGTTTTATTTAAAATAGTTTTAATACATTTGTTATATATGTATATTTTATTTAGAAATACAAAAATTCATTTAATTTTCATTATCAATTTAATTTCTTGTTTTATTATTTATTTAATCGGATTCTTACTGTATATTATTTAAATAAATAGAAGAACAATTTGATTTTATTATAGTAAAATTTTAAAAATCTAAGTTTTTATCTTTCACAACTTCGTACTTTCATAATTCATAAATTTAAACAATTGTATATATATTTATTAAATTTAGTTAATATCTTTTTTTTAATAAACTAAATTTTTCACAAATAGTTTTCTACTTAAAGAAATTTTAAGTTTATTAAAATGTGATATTCATTAAAATATAACAAATAAAAACTTCATGAAGTCTGAAGAAGTGAATTATTAGCGCTAAAGAATTAAAATTAATGTGAACTGTATAGCATACGTGAATAAGTAAATAAATGATATCTGTATTTAAAAATAAAGAATGATGTGTAGTGCATGCAGTCATGCGATTATATTTATATATTACAAAGATTTGAATCTATAAAACAGGGGCTATGCTAAATTCAATTAAGAACACTGTCAATCTTAAAAGTTGTTCGAACGAGCGAAAGCGAATGATCGATCGTTCGAATGTTAAAAGAACGGAAGTGAGTCGAGTCCATAATTATATTCTATTCGTTAAACCGCGAGTTGATTCGACGTAGAAAATCAATTGTTAATGGAACTGTGTTTAGATTAATAAATTTTTTCACTATTGCTTGTCTACTCATTTATTTAAAAGGATGAATTTTTTAATTGAAAGTTATTTATTATATATAAGAAACCTTAATAAACATTTTAACATTTTTTATTAAAAAAAATAATATCTACAAAAATATTGTTTTTAATGGATAATTATTTTTATTATGACTAATTAATAAGGTACAATTTTTATTAAATATTATTTTCAGAATATATTTATTTGAAAAAAATTTAACAAATTAAACTTATTCTTTAAAAAAATAAAAATACTCGTATAGGAATTTTGAAAAACTTTATGATTATGAAATCTTAATGAATATTTTTTTAACCTTAAAAGTAATATAAGAGATTAAAATAAAACTTTATATAAAAAATTAAATTAATTATAATTAAAATATATTTATTATGTTCGTGTGAAAATTATTTTATAACGTAATTTTAACAATAATAAATAAATAAAATTATAAAAAAGATAAATGCGTATAGTAATTTTAATACATTAGTATATTGAAGGAAAAAAGGCAAGTTTAGATTTTAGGAAATGCAATAATTTTAATTATTATTATATATCTTCACATAAAAAGAAAATTTATATAAACTAAATTAATTTGCCTACTTATGATGAATTAGAATTTAAATTTTTTAAATATTAAAAACATAATATGAAGTGCCAGTGAAATCAAAATTTAATTACTCTTTTTTCATTAATAATACTTAGTTTACTAATAATTATATTTTCAATTTTATTCATATTTTAAGACATTTTATTAATTGATTATTTTAATAAAAATTTCATGTACATATATTATAAATAAGTCAATTCATAAAGGTGTGTGAATATTATTATATGTAAATAAATAAAAATAACTAAGTTTTATAAAAACTAAAAAGTTAAAATGCTATAGTGATTCTGCAGGAAGGCAATGAATCGGGTCATTAATTTAAGAACCTATTCAAACAGGTGAAGGAAAAAGATAAGTTCGAGATTAGTAGACAAAATAAAATCTCGATTTCATGTTAAACTCTGTGATCTTTGATGCTGAACAAGATACAACTGAAATTATATTGGTAAACAATGATTTCCATCTCTTTACTTATACATCGAGACTAAGTAACAGTGACCTATGAAGAAACTAGTAAAACGCATGATCACTCAGAAGTATCGATGTGATGAGATACTTTTCACTTACTGTGTATACCAATTTTTAAAGGCGAATCGGGTGTACATTTCTGATATCTCGATTAAGGAATACTTTTTACTGAAAATGGTCTAATTAATATCAAAATTATTTTTGAAAATCATAAAAATAAAGAGAAATAATAATATTAATATACTGACATTGAAAAATAATAAAAATATTATTTATAATTAATACAGTGTATTATATTTTAACTTTAGTTTATAAAGCTATTTTCAGAAAGTTAATTACTTCATTGTATAGTTTTGCATTGTAATAGAATATGACTTTTATTTCAATAAGCTAAAAATGAAATATAAATAATTATTGTAGAACGTAGCCACTGAACATTAGTCTGATGTGTAACTTCAAATTGTATTTCAAAACAGACAACGGTCAAACGTTCAATATAATTGCTGAATATAAAATGAGCATTGACTGTTCATAATAAATCTGTGATAAACATTACAACTTGTTGAAGATGTGACATTTTTAAACATATAAGAGAATAAAGTTCTAGATTTATTCATAACTTATAATTATGTTTTAAAAAAATATTCGTTATAAAATCTAATGTATTAGTATAATTTCTTGTGATAACAACAACAAAAAATCATAATAAAAATTCATACATAAAAAATGTTATATATAAAAATTATAAAAATCTCTTTTATAAAAATGTTAAATTTTTACTCCTTCAGAATAAAGATTAATTATTAATACAAAATATAAATATTTATAATCTGATGCTAAATGGAGAGGTTCAATTATTATATTAAATATTATAAATATTACAGTAAATGAATTATTTAAGCGATCATGTTATGGAAAAAAATTCTTGCCTGTTTTAACATATTCATCTTATATAGAATTGGGTGATTATTACTTGCTTCGTATCTTAAAAGATATGCATACCTAAAATTACAAGAGAGTTTAAATGTATAGTTTAGTAAATAAGGACAAAAAAGATGGAAAGATGTTAATAATATTCGAAAATAATATTAAAATTAATGACGTCTACAAAGATAAATAAATAATCAAAAAATTAAAAAACGAGAGCTTAATAACTACGCCATAATAACTATAACTGCATATAAATAAATAAAAAAAAATACTTATATATTTTTTTAAAAGCAGTATATTTACAGAAAAGAAAGTTATAAAACTGTATTTAGACTAATTATATTTCTTGATGAATAATTTTTTAAACTGGTTGACTGTCCTAATGAACTTAAATGTAAATTTATCTGAATATATGTGTAATATGTATGTGTCTAAAAATATCTGAAATAAATTTAATTTATTTTGATCCTATTTTTATACTTGCTATAAATAATTAAGAATTAGTTAAAGATATATTAAATAAATTCTATATCCATTGTAATATTAAATTATTCGATTTAATTAATTATACATTATAAAGAATTTTTTGTATTATTAATTTATTTAATTTCGAAAAAAACGTTTTTAAAAAATATTTTTAAGCTATGTAAAAATGAAGTTCAGTGTTAATAATTTTTTTCTGTAGCACAAAACCTTCTCATTTACTTAAATATATTTTTAAAATAGTTCGAATTTTTATAATATAGATTTCGATTTAAAAAAGTACAAATCTAAATTAAATTAAATAATCTATATATAATAATTATATATCTATTTATACAAAATTATTTAAAATATTAAATATATTTTTATAGATTGAAATCATTTCTTAAAATCAACAATGTACCTTATTAAGACGAAATATTAATTTTTAGTATATTAAATTACTCAGAAAATAACTTGGTTAAATATTTTTTACGAGTACCAGAAAAAGCATATAATTTAAAAAATTCCAATAAACAAAAATAATTGCAGCGAGTAGGACTATACCTACGTTTTAAAAAATATCAATATTTATTATAATAAATGAATATATATTTAAAAAATAATTTATTGAAGTAATACAGATTTTGTGCAAGTAAACCATCTAATATAAGTATATATATATATATTTTGAAAACAGTGTTAATATGAATGTGTATTGCACTCAGAATGTATAGAGCGTGTCAATCATATACTTAAATATTTACTCTACATTAAATTTCTAAGTGAATATGTAAATATCTTAAATCACCTATTCCAATAAAGTAATCTTATTATACTGATATAGATTTCATAGTACAATAAGATTCAAAGAAATGAGATTGCTAACAGAATATCTCAATTAGGAATTAGAAGTTTACTGGCCCAGAATATATAATAAGTATATACAAGTTTGAACTTGGAAAAAATCAATGCCTGATTAGTCGAGACAGATAAAAAGAATTTAGCCGTCTTTAGAATTTCAAATTTCTTTTAGATTTTTTGGTATAGTACGAAAATCGCTTGTGATCACTAAGGTATTCAGTGCAATAAGTATTTAATTTAAAATCAGCCATTCTGATTGATTTTTGCTTATTTCTTTCCGGTAAAAGCGTGGTTCCAACAAATTATTCCTTTTGATCAGGCACAATAAATTGTTTAAAATAAATTAGAAATAAATTAGAAATATAAGTTTTCCATACTATAAAATTTTAAATAATTAATCAAACAATTTCATATTATAAAATATATGTACTTGAAATTTTTGTATTGATATATTTTAACATCTGATATAAGTAACCCTCTTTAAAAATTTAATAAAAAGGATATAATAGATCTATAATTTATTGAGAAATTATTAGTATTTGAAACATACATAAACTTTTGTACGGCTATATTATAGATAATATTAACTATATACTCCTAACAAAATTAACATATATATGAAATATTTTATTATTATACAAGTTGAAGTTTGTAATATTAAAGTTTGTTTATATTAAAGAGTAAAAAGAAATTTTTAATATTTTTAGATTCAGTTTAAAGTCAAAAAATTATATTAATATATTATAATACATAAAGTTTCAGTAAAAATATTTTCACATTGCGAATCAACACTCGACATATGTATGCATACATGTATGCATGTAGGTATGTATGTATTTATTCAAGCGCACACACACATATATATATATATAATTTATTATTAGCTGCCATCTTCTTGACAGGATTAAACATATACATACGTCCTTACTGCCAGTACAGCCTCACCAACAGGATAGAGAAAATGTATACAAGTACTTAGAGAACTAGTTCATCCCTACTTTAAAAATCATGCACTATTTTCCAACGTAAACAAACTGAAGAACTAGTTTTCATATCGTTGAATATACTGATACATATTACTATATGGTGCATACGTTTTTTTGTTCATTATTTCTTGTCATTTCATGTTTTCACTCTTTCCCTAAATACTAGCTATTTTCCTAATTGCACCTGACATATATTGATACGTCTACATCAATTCATTAATTTCTGAATGACTAAAAATAAAAATAATCTATAATAATAATTAGTATTATGATAAGATATTTGAAAGATAGTAGTTCTAAATAAAAAATAAATTTAATGTAATATAAAAAATTAAAAGAATATGAATTTCATTTTTTTCAGCAATTACATATCATTTACATCTTTCTTTTAATATTTAATTATTAAGTATTTAAAATTATTCATATGTAATTATTATATAAATATATACACGCGAAATAAAATTATATCTTAAGTTTAGTATACTAATAAAAGAATTAAAGTATAATGCTGCTTTATTATTTACTTACATATTTATACAAATATGAAATATTACAAAAATGGTTTTAATGCGTGTAATATTTTTCTTTATTTTAATCTTTTTTATTTCTTTTTACTTTTTCAATTAATAATGAATATTAAAAAATTCCAATTGAGTGATGATAAATATATCAAACACCCTTTATTAACTAATAATTATACAATTATATTTGTATACATCAGTTTTTTGACCCCTAATTTCGAAAAAATCGCTTATAACAATACACGAGTAGTTTGATTTTATGCCGATAACCCAAGGTTGCAATCTGCAAGGCTTGCGTCAAATATGAACGAAACCTTCGTGCATCACTGAGCGAAAATTTTTTTTTTCTTTTCATAATTATCGTCTTACAAAAAAAGTAGAACTCACTATTTATGGAACGAATCGTTGAGTTGTATATATTAAAAAATGAAGTAATATACAAAATATGTATAGTAATATTTAAATTTCTATAATATATATTTTTAAATCATGAAATACTCTCTTATATATAATATTATTTAATAAATGATAAATTTAGTTGAGAGAATTATATTCGAAGAATTTATATTCTACATACATAAAAAAATAAAAATGATTTTTAGATAATAGAGTGTAATTTAAATTCAGTAAAAAATATATATATTATATTTATCAGATTGAGAATAAAAATAAAAATACAGATTATAAAAAATTTTTAGAAATAATTAAATCAAATACATTCGAATAGTATTATAATACCAAATTTATTTTTCAAATAACAAGTATAAAGTATTTTTTTATTAAATTAATGTTCATAAAATTTTCTTTTAATATTTACTAATGTTACACAAGTCGTAATTGATTTGATTTCAAAAATTAAATATATTTAAGTAAATAAAAATTTTTAGATATAAATTTTTATTTAAAAATTTATTTATTTACGTACAAATGATTAAAATATTTATTGATTTACATCATCTCTGCATATATTACTGTATGTACTAATTAATAAAATACTCAATTCACTATACTTTATTTATATATATTAGCATACTTATAATGATTAATATTTTAATATAATAAAATCATTCAAAAGTTCACTAATTATAGATATTTACTGTAAAAAGTAATAACTATGTTTCTATAATTCATTTTTTAAAGTTTATTTTAAATTACAATCCTAAATAAAGTAAGAAATTATTTATAAGTTATTAGAATAAAATTTATATTGATTTCAATCTTTACTTAAAAGTTAATCAGGAAGATTTTACATTCTCTTTATTCTTAATTTTATTAAAGGAATTATAAGTGAGTGGCTGAGATTCTAGTTTTTTGTGAGGTGTTAAACAAAAAACTAAATAAATTCAATATATTATATATATTATACATATTCTATATAATTATTTTTCAATTTATCTTGTTGTTGAAATTGATAATAAAATACAAAATTTTATATTTTTGGATCATTTCTTAATAATTTAAAAAGTTTTTTTCATTTTTTATGTAAGTTTTCTTTTTCATTATATTATTAATAAAGTTACATAAATATGTATTTAAATAGAATTAGTATTTTTCCAGATAATAATTCATAATAATTTTAGCAATTGATGTGCTGTAAAATTATAAATATATATAATCAAATAATTGATAATGAAAATTTAATATTGTTATTAGATAAATAAAAATCAAAATAATTTAATAGTGTATTATACATAAATTAATTTTAAAAAGTTTGATACTAATTAAAAAATGTAATATACTACTGATTTATTGAATTCTACTTCGTCTATTTTCAAAAATTTCACTCATTTTACAATAAAATATCAAAATTTTTATTATAATAAAGTGATTATAAAAGCTTAATTAAATATATTAAAATACTATTTTAATATTATAAGTAGATTTTTTTAATTTAAAATAGTTAGAAAATTATCTATATCTATATATATATATATATATATATATAATGTAGCATCTGTATCTCGTAGTATTATCTATATTAAACAATAACGAATTATATACGCGTAAATGTTTATTTATATTTTATTAAATATTTTCAACCAATATATAACGAATGTATTATCATTATTATTTGTTGCATATTATTATATAAAACTTATATTCATTGTAACATAAAAAATGAGTCTGGGGTCTAAGAAATGTCCTTCAGATAGCTGTTGGTAGGTACTTGTTACAAACAGAATCCAAGTAATTGCATTCCATGCTTTTATGCAATTTCAAATAAAATCTTGTTTTTAAAAAATTATTATTTATAATTGCTTAATATTTTTATAGAAGAACTTTAAGAAAAATTTTAAGAAAAAAATAATATGTTGAGTATAGAAAAATTACTTTTTTAGTAGACTGAACTTTCTATTATAATATTTTGACTAGTAACAATCTTAATTATATTTTTTAATAATATTAATGACTATTAAACTATTAATTTTCATAAAATTTTATTTTAATAAAAAAGATTTATTAAAAAATTATAATTTATATTTATTATTATATGTTATATAGTATTTAAAACTGAAAATTTCGTAAAATTCCCATCTTTAGTATTTTAGACTAAACCTATTTAACATTTTTGGTGATATTATAATTTTACATACTCATATATTTAATATAATCGAATAAGTCATTCTATTTTTTATTTAATTTATTTAAAAATCAATCTGATTGATAATTTTCTTATTAAAATATTTATAAATACGTTACTGTTTTATTTTTTACCTAAGCTAAATTACTGGCTATTATAATCTAAAAAATTCAATTATAATATCGAGAAAAGCGAAGTTAAAATTTTTTTGTATATTATATAAATGTTGTATTATGTATCTTCGTCGTATTATTTTGATCCAAATATTTTTTTTTTAACTATTTCAAATACTTTAAATTTTATGCCATTATTTTCTTGGTGAATAAACTTACAATAGTATGTATCGAGGAATAATTATCTCGCTTATTTACAAACACAACTTTCCTGATTATTAATTTTGTGCGTAAGAAACAATTCATATAAATAAAATATAAATATAAATAAACAATATACATAAATAAAATTTGAAACATTACATTTGAATGCGTATAATATTGTAAACCTATTCTTCTTTTATTGTAATTTATTTTAACATCCCTTTTAAAAATTAAAATTATAATATACTCCTTATTATAATATACTCTTTCCATTCTATATGCATAATAGTTTTTTATGAAAATAAAAAATATACTAAAAATTTTCAGAGATAAGTATTAATTATTCGCTATAAAGAATCAATTCCCGTTTTATATTATTAACATGTAGATTTTCACTATTTTATCTCTGAACTAGTAGTAATAAATAATCTTTAGTTTTTATTGAATGAATTTACAATAGTATTATAATTAATAATAATTACAATAGTTTGGCATAATAACGTATATTACATTATTCAAATATAAAATATAACTCATGTAATTTTTTCTCATAGTATATGTTATTTTATATTAAAACAATACATTTCGTTTAGTTTTTACTTGTAATTAACATCTTTCATATTATTAGTCTAGTTCATATTTGCTTTTACATGTATATTTGGTAAAATTCCACCCATAATTTTAACAGAAAATAATTTTAATTCAAATTTTCATTGTTTATTTTATATTACCTAAACTACTTTACAATTTATATTCAACTATATTAGTTCATTATCGCATCATTATTTGTTATATTTTCTACGCATCTTTTAATAGAGTAAACTATGATTTCTATATATTTATGTATATTTTTTTAGCTTTTAATGATTTTTATTTATCTAAATTTTTTAAATATAATTTAGATTTAGTTTCTAAGAATAATTTTCTAATGTCAGATTAAATTTTGTTAATTGATTAAATAGATGTATTTAAAAAGATAAAATTGTAATAATATATAGATTTTTATATTAATTAAATTTCCATCTCCATTTGTATTTTGTATTAACACCCATTTTATAATTAATAATTTTGTAAATGACTTAAAACCAATTTAATACATTAAATTTTGGTTTTTCATAATTTAATATCATTTTATAAAAAATTATGCGTAGTTCATAAATTTTTTTTCATTATTGTGAAATTTAATGAAGATTGCAGCATTTTTATATGTATCAATTACAAGCAAATTCTTATAATTTTATTGTGGCGTATTTAATTCATTCCAGCCACGATTATTTGCTACTAATTTTAGTGTTGTACTTTTATTTAAGTTAATATTTAAAAATAAATTATATATATTTAGTAATCTATGTTTATATTTATTTCGATAATTATATTGTATATATAAAAGATGATGTAAATTTAATTTCTTTTTTATATTTTTTACATAGAAATATATATTTTTCAAAAGATCTATATATTATTTCTGAATTTGCACTATTTAAATAATTTCACTAAATATTAAAGAAATTATTATTTTATAAATAATTTTTAAATATTTTAATATAAATACTTAAAAATAATCAAATTTTTATTTAATAATGTTTTATATTTATTTAATAATATTTAATAATTTTTTTTCTAAAATATGCTTATCCAATTTTATTATCAAGTATGCTCGCAGTCGCATCTATTATTTAATATTTTAACTACTTAAACTGAAATAAATTCTTCAAAGAATTATTAAGAAGAAAATAATTTCATCAAAATCATTAAAAAATCGATTGAAATTATATCATATGTGAAGTTTGATCTATTTTAAATTTATTATTGTCTTATTTATAAAAATAACTTATTTGTACAATATTTGTGAATAAATAATGTTTATAAAAAGATGATTTATATGCTCTATTTAAAAAATTTTATTCTTTACAATGAAAGAAGAATAAAAATGAATGATTTAAAAAAACGTAAACGCAATCGTTTCAATTTTATTTTAAATTCTATCAATAAAATTCATTTAGTTTTCTAAGATAAGAATATGAATCCTTTAAAAAATCGTATAACTTAAATGAAACATTATGATGATTTAAAAAATTTTTTGTTTATCAGATAAATATTTTACAGGCCGTCAATTAAATTCTGGAAAGATAAAAAATTTATCAAACAATTTGAAGTGAAAGTCACGTAGCTATTTGAATTTTCGTAAAGAGTGTACAGAAACTTTTCTGTTAACTGGAAAGTATACGTAACATATTCCTACAGAAACGTGACTTTTCATGACGTACTAACCTGAACGTTCGAAACAATTCTAGGTATTTGTTGAATAATTTTGCAACTAAATCATAGGCTTTTTAAACGTGTATTTAAGAAAGAAAAGGGGAACATAAGAGTCTGAGGCAAACGCATGTATGTTTATTACGCAAATCTTGATATGATTTTTTTTATTTAATTTGATTATCAAGGGAATCTTTCTTTAAATCTTAAATCATTTTTCATTTATGCATCAGAGTAATTTAGATTTTGTATGTTTCAGGAAACATACATATATGCAATTTTATATCTTATCATAATTGGAAAATAAAATGTTGATGAAAGAGCTTTCAAGTAGTCGTTAAGAAAGTACAATGTGATATGTTGTAATAATGTAATGGAATGTGAATTTATTATTTACTTTATTTATAGTGGAACTTGATATTTATCTTTGGTTTACTTTAATTTAATTCATGTGAGATAATATAATTATTTGCTTTATATATATATAAATAAAAACACACATATATATTATTCGATATATTTAAAAATGCTTCAAACAATTTTATAATTTATTATTTTTATTAAAAGTAATTATAGAATATAATATTTTATCAAATAAAACTGATTATATTTATATTTGATTTTTTTAAGTTGGCAATTACTTTTTTGTAAAAAGAATTTTAATTTTTTTAAATCATAAATAAATATAAAAAAAAATAATTAAATAATTTACGAAATAAATTGTTTATTTATACAATTAATAATAGAAAACTTGTACAGAAATAATTTATTAATTATTTATTAAAAAGAGTCATCATTCATTAATTATATTTTTCTATCATGGAATTGTTTGGTTTTGATAATTTGTTTGTTCATTATTTCAAATATTTCTTTACCTACCATAAATTATCGTAACTTCTTTTCTTTTATTTTATAATATATTTCAAGATAACTCATTAACTTATCTTTGTATACTTTTTTAAGAGTGTACATATTTCAAATATTTCTAACAAAACATTGTATGCAATTATTAAAGCTGTGTGGTTATTTAATAAGATCTGAAAATATAATATGATTTCTATTATGTATATATAAAATATGAAATTATATTTATATAAATATAATTCTGTTGAAATATATCAAATCAAATATTTAATTCTAAAATAAAGAGAGGACAAACTTTATAGTTGAAAAGTTTATAATAATTACATTTTATGATCAAGAAAATTTTTTTTCGTTGATGTCACACCGATGTGAATGCATCAGACTGGATTAAATCCTCAAATAAACTTTTCACGCAGTGACATCAACCAAATAAATGCTTATATGATAGATCGAATCAGATAATGATTCGATTCAATATTATTTAATATGAAATTATTATTTACCTTTTTCTACTCTAATGAGAAAATACAATGACAAATTCCTGGACTCTTAACATTGGTTTTATTATTATCGGTTGTTATAAGTTCATTTACATCGCGATTCGTCACATTTAAACAAGAATATAATCAATATATTATACAAAATATTTGTGTTTACCATTCTATTTTTATACTATATAAACTAAACATGAGAAATATTATATGAAAAATTTAGATATTATGTCTTATTTAATATATATATATATATATATGTATACGTTTTTTATAAAATTAGTATTTTGCTTAGGAAATAAAGTAACTGTAAATAGTTTCATATTTCCTTTTGCAATTATTATCGGGTAAAAATTAGTATCTAACATTTTTATTCGTATTATTATTATAATTATTACATTTAATAAATGTATTATTAAAAAAATATTAATAATTTTTAGGAAAATTTAAAATATGATTATTGCAATAAATTAATTAAGCATAATTATTGTTATATCTCAGAAAATAATAAAATAAAATTTGAAATTCTCGTTTAAAAATATAATTTTACACACTGAATTCTGATATTTTTATAAAATGTTATTAACTATATGCATGTACATTCACACTGTGAAAGCTATTTATTCAAATTATAATGCCATACAAAAGATGATTTCTCTATTAGAAATATTGTTTGCATTAATGACTTACATATTATTTCCAAATTTTGAAAACTATGCTTTTTACTTTTATTTTATTTATAGAAATATTATATAAACATATTTGTAAAAATTTACAATTAAAAGAATTTTTTTAATTATTGGAGGATTTATTTAAATAAAAAAATATAAAATACATTTTAGTATCAAATATATAAAATTAATGTATATATATTTATTTATTTTTTTACATTTTATTACAAATAATTACAGTAAATATTTTAATATAAAATTATGAAATTGGAATGAAATTAAAAATTTCATTGTAAACTTTATAAATATGGATATTATTCATAAATATTATTCATAAATCTGTCTTATGTATCTAATATTCACTTTATTATTATTATAAATATACAGACTATATGTTAATACTACATACAAATTATTTTATATTTCATATTCAGAATGAATACCGATTATATAAAGTAGGTTCTTAAATATATAAGTATCCTAGGAAATAAAACACTCTAGCTTAGCTCGAGTTATTAAACTCTTTTTTTCACAATTAATATATAAATTTTTTTTGAAATATAAAATTTGTAAGCAATTAAATATTTGTTATATAGACTAATGAATTGTCTACATGATAAAATAATATTTTGTCTTTTACTCAATAAAATAATATGTTTTAAAGAAAATTATTTGCAAAGTATAAAATATTATTTATGCTGAGGATATATTTATTTTAAGATAGTAATGGCATCGATAATAAATAAAACATTTATGATTTTATAAAATATATAAAAATATATTCGAAAATATATTATATTTTTATTATTTTATGAATAAATTAATGAATACAGTTAATAGATCAAATAATTAAATCAGAAATATCGGTCAGAAATAAAGAGAAAATTGCATTAAAACGAATATAAAAGTCACCGTGAAGTTTAAAAGATCTTGACAAGTGTCCTTTAAATAATGGAAATCGGGAACCAAGACTGAAGGTTAACCTAATACGCGAAGAGAATTCGTTTGTTATTCAAGTTGCCGTGAAATTTATTGAAGTACTACTTGTTAAATTTCGTTTGAAATATTCAAGGTCCAGTGATCAATAAATTTTATCCTGTGAAAGCATGAATTCTAAAAAAACATCTATAAGATTCTATTTATTTTCAATAAAATTTTATTTTTTCTCCTAACTGTTCTTCTTAATCAAGTCGATTTATAATATGCAAGATATCTATGTCTTTGCTTAACTCGTATAGTATTTTAAAAAATAGTTCAAATTATGCATGTACTGACAGAAGTATAAATAATATTATTTCTAGAACTGAATTATTAATATTATATATATATATATATATCTATAGATATTTATTATTATCTAATTACAAATATTTATAGAACGTATTTTAAGAAGTGAATAATCAACTTTTAAAGTGATATGAAAAATATACATAATAATTAAAAAGAGAATATTATGTTGAACAATAAATATGAATACATAATAAATGTTATTGTTATTTTTTTTTTATAAATTGTTTAGAACTTCGAATTATAAAAGTCATTAAAAAATATTTTATGTAAAAAAAGCCGTGAATGCAAATAAAATTGTTGATTTTTTAAGAATTTTATATATTAGTAAGATTATTGATAATCTAAATTAAAAAACGCTTTACAATATTTTTTCAAAGTATAAACATTAATAATTACATGAAATAATTGTACTTAAAAATTATCATATCAATATTTTATTTGGTCCTTTTATATATTTAAAAAAAATTTAATGTCAAATTATATTTTCAGATGATGTTTGAGTCTATTTATAGATAATATATATTTATATTATGTATAATATATATATATATAGGTGTGTGTGTATATAAGTTAATTAATGCTTTATAAATTTATAAGCATTGGTTTAATTTAAACTCTATATTAATTTTTTTAAGTTACTTTTAAAGATAAGAATATTATTTAAATATAAATTTAATGTTTCAAATATTTTTGTATATCTAATAAAGTATAATTAAATAAAATAAAAGACCTTTTTTTAATTAGTATTTCATATCTTTTAAATAGATAAATATAAATAATAAAGTTTATAAACGATAATTTTAAATATTTATTATGAATTTATAATGCATAAAGAAATTTTGAATGGATTTTTAAATGAAAATTATTATGGTAGGAATTCATACCACAAATTTATCTTTAAAAGATATTCAATATTTAAAGTACCATTACAATTTGAAATAAACATTTTTTTATTTTTTACAATCGAATTAAACGGCATTTTCTAAAGCAAAAACAGTAATAATATTATGTTCATATATATAAATAACCTTTTGTC